>CM070628.1:40572386-41831256 GCA_036346255.1 Ampelocalamus luodianensis
GATTTGGCGACATTACCTGTCGGTAATCGTTGTGAAGTGTATTCGGATCACAAAAGCCTAAAGTATTTGTTCACCCAACAGCACTGAACCTCCGCAAAGGAGATGGTTGGAGTTGATCAAGGACTATGACATGGGTATTCACTACCATCCGGGCAAGGCCAACGTCGTTGCGGATGCGCTTAGTCGCAAAGCGCATTGCAATGCCTTGTTGCTTCAAGAGCCTCGGCCACTCTTACGGAGGAGTTCAGTCTCAACTTGGGTTTAGTTGAGCATGGTTCCTCGCTTCCTTGGTTGTACAACCAACCTTGATGGATCGGATCAGTGCGCTCGTGATCGGATGTTGGAGTAAACCGCATCAAGGAAAATGTCAAGAACGGAACGACCAAGTGCTTCTCCGTAGATGAGCTTGGTGTCGTGAGGTTCGGCAACGCCTCGTAGTTCCAAAGGGCGTGGAGTTGCGGGAGTTGATCCTCCATGAAGCCCACGATTCTCCGTTATCCATTCATCCGGGACCACGAAGATGTATCATGATCTCCACGAGATTTTGGTGGACCCGAATGAAGAGGAGATCGCAAGGTTCGTTCTCGAGTCGACGCGTGTCGTCGTGTCAAGGCCGAGCATCGCCCACCGATTGGATTGCTTGACCTTACCAATTCCGAGTGGAAGTGGGATTCGTCGGGATGGACTTTATCACTGGTCTACCCGGTCTCCAAAGAAGAATGATGCCATCCGGTCGTCATCGATCGATTGACTAAGGTGGCTCATTTTCTTCCGGCCAAGACCGACCTTCGAGTAGGTTTTCCGGCGGATCTCTACAGCCCGCATCGTGAGTTTGCATGGTGTGCCAAAGACAATTGTGTCGGATCGTGGTTCATTGTCCGCGTCTCGGTTTTGGCATAGCACGCAGAGGCTATGGGAACTTCGCTTTTCTTTCGACAAAGATTTCACCCCCAAACAGATGGTCAAACCGAGAGGGTCAACCAAGTTTTGGAGGACATGCTGCGAGCTTGTGTCCTTTCCTATGGGAAGCATTGGGAGAAGTGCTTGCCATTCGCGAGTTTCTTACAACAACAGCTTTCAGCCGTCTCGGCATGGCACCATTTGAGGCCTTATACGGGAGAAAGTGTAGAACCCCGTTGAGCTGGTCTGAGACCGGTGAAAGACCTTTCTTTGGCCCGGACTCGATTAACGAGGCCGAAGGCCAAGTCCAGCTCATTCGGGACCACTTGCGCACAGCTCAATCCAGGCAGAAGAGCTATGCGGATCGTCGTCGTCGTGAGTTGAGCTTTGAGCCCAATGACTTCGTTTATCTCAAGGTTTCTCCTCACGAAAGGTCACCGGCGTTTGGTGTCAAGGAAAGTTAGCTCCTCGATATGTCGGCCCCTCACCGTATTATGAGAAGAAGGGAGTCATTGCCTACAAGTTGGAGTTACCTACGCACTTGCGGGAGTACATGATGTGTTCCATGTGTCGGCTCAAGAAGTGCCTCCGTGTTCCAACAGAGGAAGCTCGGCTGGAAACCCTTGATGTCCGTGAGGATTTGACCTATCGCGGCGCCACTGTTCGCATACTCGAGGAAGGCGAAGAAGAACAAGGAACAAGACCATCAAGTTCCTTAAAGTTCGGTGGTCAAACCATTCGAGGATGAGGCTACTTGGGAGCGAAGATCGTCTCCGTCTGACTACCCTCTTTCTTTTCGAGTGAGACAAATCTGGACGAGATTTTTGTAAGGGGAGGTTTGTAACATCCCCATTTTCAACTTGTGTTTTGAAGGTAAGAAAATGAGTAGAAATTAAAACTCTAAGCCTGGTCCGAGTCAAACTTAGACTCAAACCCGGTCAGACTTTGGTCTTGGTACGCACCAAGCCACTTAAGCCGTGTCGGGCTCGGTCGGGTTGGCGCGGGTGGTGCAGTGCGTTGGATTTCAAATCCAACGATCAAGGACCTCCTCGGGTCTTTGTAAAGACCTCCCACCCATACGACCTCCTCCTGTTCTGTTGCAAGACAACCTCGAGGACCTCCCCTAGGGCCTCCTTTGCACCTTGCAAAGACCACCCCTGGCGACCTCCTCGACCCTCCACGACACCCCTAGCACTTGGGTGATCGTGGGCCGTCCATCTTGAGATCGTGGCTCGAGACCTCCCTAAGTGTTAGGACCTCTAACACATAATTCAAATCGAGCCCTTGGATTTCAATCCAACGACTCACGACCTCCTAGTGGGAGCTCAATGCTGATTTTAGCCGTTGAGCTCTTTTGACTGGTCCTCTCAGCATCGGGTGGGCACTGGCATTATCAATTTTTGTGCATGACAGAGGGCGGTGCCTTGTCAACTCTAGGGTGACAAAGGCTATGTCTTGCCAACATTAAATGTCCGCACACCTTTTGCTCAAAAGTCACCACGACAACCTACTCCCATCACCTCGTGTGTACTATAGCTCAGTGCACCCATAAGCAGCCTGGTTCATTTTGGCGCCTTGGCTATATATGGATCGGGCTTCTCCTTAAGCTTCTTTGGATCCATTCTTGCACCCTATTTTCTTTCTCTCGCTCTTGAGCTCAAGTCACGAAAGCCTGCCACCATTGCTCGACCTTGAAGATCTCCGCGACCTCAGAGCTTGGTGGTTCAATATTGCAATAGCGGCTGTTCTTTTGTTCTCTTGATCACCTCAAGCCTCCCTAACTTGATTTGTTTAACCATCACAGAGGTAGACGACTTGGGAGCTTGTTTCGTGGCGGGAGCCGTCTTCTTCACCTCGGCGACCTCCACCGTCACCGGAGCTCCTGCGACCATTCTCGAGCCTCCTTCGTTCCTCGGTAAGTACCTCAAGTATCGAAATCCTATTCTTTTAGACCTCTTTAGGTGTTCGTGTTGGCGCATTCTCTCCTCCAATGTTATCTCGGCGTTAGCCGCGGTAGGAGGCATTCTAGGGGTAGCTTTTGGCATCTTTAGGTCCTCCTCCTATTTGGGACTCATCCGTGTTCTTGGTTCCCGCCGACCGAGGTCCACATCGCCGTGACAAGCCGCTGAACTCGCTCGGGTTTTGTCGATCAAGACCTCCGTTGTCGTCATGTTCTTGGACGACTTTAATGCTCATCATTGCTTATCATTTGGTGCGTTAATGGTGTCTTAATATGTGCCGTGGAGTCACCGGCGTGTGGCCGTGGGTTTAGAACTAAAGTCCGAAATCTTTAGTGCTCTGATTGGATTCATTTATTGTCAATCATTAGATGCTTTTAATTTGTCTTATTGCCACCTTTGTCGTTGTCCGAGGTCCCGCGCTTTAAATCCACTCTTGGACCTCCTCGGACTAATCTTGGCCGCTCACGACCTCTCCAAGATTAGATATGGGCCTTAGGTTCTTTCCGCAAAACCTCGGTGTCTAGGACCTCCTTGAGTTGATCCTAGCCGTCTAGGACCACCTTGGTTAAATCCTAGCCGCTAGGACCACTCTTGCATAAAAAGACCTCCTCGAGGTCATTTTGTAAAAACCATCTTCGGGGCCTCCACCGAGGTCCTCTTTGCAAAGACCTCCTTGAGGTCCTCCGTGCGAAAGGACCTTCCTTGGTCGTTTATAAAAACCACCCTCTCGGACCACCCTCACCGAGGTCCTCTTTGCAAAAGACCACCCGGCCTTTGTAAGGAAAACCTTCAAAACCACCCACAGAGGTCCTCTTTGCAAAGACCACCCGGTACTTTGTAAAGAGAACCTTCAAACTACCTTTGGGGTCCTCTTTGCAAAAGGCCACCTCGGTCCTTGTGAAGAAGACCGTCTAGGACCTCCTGTCGGCTCGGATCGTTAGATTTAGATCTAACAGCCAGACCTCCTCGATCTATTTACAACTCTATCGCTAGTTTCTCTCTTGGTCGTTCATCTTTAGATCTACGGCTCGGATCCGAGAACATTGGACCTCCGGATGCGATCTTGATCTAGGCCGTCCATCTCGAGGATCCAAGGCCCGATTCGTTGAGGTGCTCGGATGGTCGAACATCCCATCTCACGTGGGCCGTTGGATCTAAATCCATCGGTGAGTCATTGGCGATTAAGACCTCCTCGGAGATCTTAGCCGTCAAAGACCTCCTCCTTCCGATCTCACCGCCTGGACCTCCTTAGTGGATTTAACCCTAGGACCTCCTAAGGGGTCGGGACCGTCGATCTTGATCTAACGATCACGACCTCCCTAGTGCGCGAGGACCTCCTGCGTGTGCGTGGCGCGCAACCGGTCGTAGCCGTTGGATTTAAGATCTACGGCTCGGACCTCCTCGTTAGATCCGGTAGCCAAGTCGGATCTAACGGCTAAGACCTCCCTAGCGCGATGAGGTCTTTGCGCCCGTGTGCTCGTCGCGGTTTTAGCATCAGAGCTCGTGAGCCGTGCGATCTTTGATCAACGGCCCACGACCTCCCCAGTTTTGTTGGTTTTCCAGATTTAGTCCCGAGAGCTTTTAATTGCACACATTAATTGGTTTAAACTTCAAAATTTCATGTCTTTTTCTCTGAGCTCCAAATTTAACAAACTAAAGTTCTATAAATGCATCTCATTAAAGTACTTTAGCTTAGTATAGGTTTCTGATGAGTCTTTAATACTAAAATTAATCGTGTCTTAGATTTAAAACTTAGAAAAATCATAACTAAATCATTTTAACTCCAAATGACCTGAAATTTTATATGGGTTACCACTATACTAGTAGGTAGCTACCATAAAAGTTTCAGCTTCAAATCCTTCTAGAAAATATTTTTGCTACAGTGCTAATTATGGCCGAAATTAGGTTTTTAGAGAATATCTTTTGCACCACAAATCCAAATTAAGTTTTTCCAGTTTCTATGGCTAGGTATGTTCGTATTTTACCTTGTGTACAAATTTCGTCATATTTGGATAATTTTTGCTTGCTCTTTTGTTTAAGTGTTGCTCGTCTTATTGGTTGTTTTCGCTCTTTCGCTTAGGATTCGATATTTGCGGTAATCCCGAGAACGACCCTCCGCAACAAGTTGAGCAACAGCAAGCAGGCAAGCAGTTTGATCATTTCCCATTGATCCCATTACTTTTAAAGTCTAATATTTTGTTTAACTTCTATGTATGCATTGCTATTTTGTTGTTAAATTGATTAGTTAATCCTCTAGTTGCATAATCAGAGGTAAATAATTATCCTCTACTACGAGCCTAGGTTATTTTTTGTGGTTAGAGTTCGATGGATGAACTCTTATCACTTAGTAGATTTCGAATAAATATTGCTTAGCCATGCCTAGTATCGGTAGTATTGGACGATCATCGACTTAGTCGGTGATCTTGATCACACAACTACTTATACTACTCCATTATGTCCAACCCTTGTGTTTTATTGATTTACAAATCAAAAGCGAAAACAAAACTATATCTTGACTTGGGCACAATGGTATGTTGATGTGATCTGGGTGTGTGGAATGGTGCCTAAGTCCCCAAGGACCGAGTTACTTGTGTCACTAAGCCAGCGCTTATTGCGTGCTAAACACACGAGGGGATATGGAACCTCTCTTGACTAAGTACTTTGGGAGGTGTTAATTATGAGCTGGTTGGTGGGTGTGTTCTTGAGTGTGGTGTTTGGAGGGGAGCATTAGCAGACCGGTTAGGCTGTCTAATGTGTCCTTCTCCCGTGGGTTGCGGCTCTTAATTAGCATCGTCCATTGAAAGCGTCTTGTTAGACTTAGCCATGCTCGCATACCAAAGGAAGTGTGCTAACCGTGGCTGGTGGAAAGGCGGTCTCCATCGTGTGGGTACATTGGTACACCTGCGCAGGTTAAAACTATTCGAATAGCCTCGTCCTAGGTTATGGACATGCTTGGTAAGGTCGTGCAAGAACTAGACTACAACCTTTTAAAAATTTAAACTTGACATGGGTGGTATGAAGGGGTACTTCATGCTATGGTTGTGGTGACTATGGGTTAGTCACTTCTAGGTTGGTGTTGTTCTCATCTATGTTATTATTGTCTCTCTTTTATTTGAACGATAAAAGTTAATTGCAAACTTGCTTTGAATCTATTACCTTATTGTAAATGAAAACTTGCTTTATCTTGAAAATAAGTCCGAGCCTCATCCACTTAAATAAAGCTTGCATGTAGTTAATTATAGTTCTGTTATCTTACACGTCTGTCTTGCAGTACAAAAACAAGTTTTGTACTCATCCGCTTGCTTAATATTAATTGTTGCAGAGGAAGAAGGTGAGCCCCAAGGGCCTCACTTTGTGAGTTGTGTTGCTTGCATTGTTTGGGACGATTAGCTTGGCGGTCCGGTTGGTTGCCTTGTGGGTAAAGGCACACCGATTGGCTTTTTGTTCATCGCCATCTTATGGCCATTTTGCTTCCGCTTGTATCTCACTCATCTTTATGAATTTTTGGTCGGCCTCTCTTTGTAATAACTCTCTTTATATTATCTATGTCTTTCGAGTTGTTGCTTTTGCTTGGCTCTATGTGTATGAATGGAATTGATGCATGATTTTGTAGCGAGTGTGTATCTCGCATTTGGAAGTATACATATCTCGAGGCTTAGTTCATTTGATTTGTCTTGTTAGGACCAAGTGGATGGTTAAGCATTACAAGCCGAATAAACCGGGTCCTCACACGCACGCCATCAACAATAACTTCTCGAGCTACGCGCCATGTTCGCTCAACACAACCCACGGGGGCGCAAGCCGATGACACGAGTGTGCACGCCCTCGGCCGTTTTGCACAATGAGACCGAGGATGAGCGTGCTATTCGTGTGGATGAGGAGCGACGATACGTAGGCGCGTCGCATGGCGGTGCCGCCAAACGTCGGGATGGCGGCGCAAGACGCCCTCGAGCACATGGGCGTGGCGAGGCAACGCGGCCGGTGGAGGCGCACCACGGGGTGTCCACGAGGAGGTGTGCATCGTGCACCTCGTAGCATGGCCGATGAGGCCGAGCAATGGGATGACGATTTCCGTCGGCGACTACGATGACCGACAGCGCCACCATCGCAACAATGTGCAGCGTCGACACGACGACGCCGACGATTTTGTCGCTAAGCCCAAATTTACTCTTCCTATATTTTCAGGTGGTACAGATGTGGAGCAATACCTCACTTGGGAGCTGAAGGTGGATAAGTTGTTTCGAATGAACAACTATTCCAATGAGAAGAAGTTGTTGCTTGCTTCCAATGGCTTGGATGATTATGCTACACATTGGTGGAGCGGTTCATTCGTAGCGCATGGAGCGCCATGAGTTGCCGATTATCACCGGGAGCGGATGAAGAAGAAGATTTGCGGGCACGCTTTGTACCTCGCCACTACAAGCACTCACTATTTGAGAAGTTGACAGGGCTGCGACAAGGTATGAGGTCAATTGATGAATATCATAAGGAGATGGAAACTATCATGATACATGCAGATGTCCGCGAGAATGAAGAACAGACCATGGCGAGATTTCTAGCTGGCATGAATCGTGCTGTAAAGCGCATTGTCAATCACCATCCCTATAATGATATGATTGAGTTGCTGCACCAAGCACGCGAAGCCCAGCGACATGTGATCGAAGATGCACGGTTCGCTGCCCGTTCACGTCCTTCAGCCAGTCCAGGACAGCCATATAACAACAGCCAGCCAAACAAGAGCACTCCGGCCGGAAGCAATTCGGCAATGCGCAGTTCCGCAAGTAAGAAGCTGGACAGTACACCAGCACCGGTGCGTCGACCTGCGGCGCCCGCTGCTAGTGCTACCTCGTCTATGGGGTCAACAGGACGTTCACGTGACATCATTTGCCACAAGTGCAAGGGTGTTGGCCATTTTCAGAGGGACTGCCCAAATCTCAGAACTATGCTTAAAGCTAAACATCTAAATCAACAGATGCTTTTGTTTCTTAATGAATCTTCTATTTTCATTGATGAGAATTGGGTACTACCTCATGCAAATGTTTTGTGCATTCTCAGGTTTGAACATTGTGAAGCCTTTGGAACCGAGAGGGAGGAGAGGGAGGCCGGAGCCAAAGCAATGGAGGAGAAGCTCACGTGGGTCAACCAAGAGGAGAAAGGCCCAAGAATTCAAGCGCAATTCGGATCCTCCACAAGCTCAACCGAAATTCATCTCGGAATCAACTCAGAATTCAATTCGGATTCGGTTCGGGACAGCCCAACAGGGCTGTAATCAAAAGACCATAACTTTTGCATACGGAGTCCGATTGGGGTGTTCTTGGACTTGTTTGAAAGCTTATTCCAAGGTCCACACAATGGGTATGGCCCCAACTTCAGAAGAAGTACGGTCGCGCCGCTATGACCGAAACAATGTGACGGATTTAAGTTAGGTTTTCCTTTTTGTGTGTTTTTTTGGGTCTTAGCCGAATTAGAGTTTGATTTGGCGTGTGTAGCCGGCCCTAGGCCGTGCGTGAGTCGTGGAGGGCGCCTTAAGTACCCTTGCCCCTCCTTTGTATCGATAAGACCAGTTTATGCATAAGATTGAAACATAGCTATTGCTTGTTCTTTCGACACCAGAGTTCATGCGAGGACTTTGAGAGAGGATTAGGCGATCCATTGTTTTGTTCTGCACTTCAGGGTCAAGCCGTCGTTCCATTGGGAATTGGGGACTTGGCGTTCGTCGTTCATGGTCTCGCGACGAACAGTTACCCGGTGTGTTTTGGGCATTTTCCGAAGAGTTGAGGGTTCGTGCATTAGCGCGAGTGTTCAGCTAGCAACTTCGTCTACTTCGCATCAACTATCCACAGTTCCTCACTGAGAAGATCGGGCCTCCCGTATCATGTGGTATCAGATTCTAGGTTTACTCGGTGAGAATTTCTTTACCCGTAGTTAGATTGTTTTTCTGTCCTATCGTCCAATAAACCGAAAATTGCAATACCAAAACCGTAGTTTAATCTGTTATTTCTTGTGCGTTTAGTTAAGTTTTCATCCATTAGAGTTTTGTTTTAGTGCTGATCCGTGTGTTTTCCTTTTGCGTTGCTTAATCGTTGTTAAAAAAACTGCTGATTGAACTCCTCAATTAGCACCCAAAAAGAGTATTTCGCATCCACTTTAGCCTACTGTCTTGTGGTCGGCCAACCCGTGCGCCGTCGACAGCTTGGCCGCGCGGATTGGAAACCCTTGCTTCCTTTTGGTATCCGAATCGGTCCTACATTTGTCCCTTCCAATTCCATTGGGAAGTAGAGTCCGAGTCCATCTCTTGGGAAGTTCCTATCCGAGTCCACTCGAGTTCGGGCCTCTACTTCTTCATTGGTCAAACCACGCTGGCATCCTTGTGCATCACTTATATCCTTTCATCTTGAGACTAGCTATTGATATTGCACCTACGATCGCTCATTCACGTTGATTACACATTGCCGATTTGTGAGGGTTGCGCACTCGTGGGAGCAAAGCGTAGAGAAAAGTAGGAAAAGGCAGCCGCAAATAGAAAGAGCCGCGCCTTAAAAAAAGTGTGCGAAAAGCCAACTTTTGCATACGACTCCGATTGAGCGTTTCTTGATCCGCTGGAAAGAAACGGAAAATAGAGCCAAAAAGAAGTCCGGAAATCTGGAGATTTTAGATCCGCGTAAGCCATCGCACACGCGCAGCAGCAACTTCGACCCCAAAAAGGTCGTTTAGGGCCTCAAGCGGGCCCGCAAACCGAGAAAATTCAAGTTTCTCCGATTCGCTCAAAATTGACAAAGCCCTCTACAAGTGATTCTATGGTTCCCGTGAAGACGCCATCCTTTTCGAGTTGATCGCGCCTAATTTGGTGCGCTGATGCACGGGTCATAGTTTCACTTGTGTTTTCAATTTTCTTTGAGCAATCTTGCGCCCTAGTATATTTTGTTGCAATTGGCTAGCGTCTGTCCTTGTACTTGGTGCAAAACGAGCTTGTTTTATCTCTATTTCCGTTTGATCTAATTCCTTTGTTTGCATTAAGTCTCATTTATCTTTGCGTGTGCGTTCATACACTTCGCTTAAACCTATTGGATCAGCACAGAGGCAAAATACTCTAGCTTGGATCATTACTTAGCTTTACAATACCTTAAATATCAGATTGCATAGGATATACACATACCTGTCCAAGCTCCACCTACACCCGTTTGTGTACTCCCTTGCTCTTGGTTACGCTCATACATTACCGGGTTAAGGTCGTTCGCTGTCACAACTGTCGATTTGCCGTCCTTGATTCGCTTTGGAACGGTAAGCTTGCCTTGCTTTCAGGACAGTGAGTTGCGAGCGTAGTAAAGAGAGCTTTTGTTTTACTAACCCAGATATAACCTCGTTTCTTGTTTGTGAGTTGTTGCCATGTCAGGTCACGAGGAGGATCCACCTAATCCGGAGGCGCCGGTTACGTGGACAGAGTACACTCGGTTGCGCGAGATGCTACAAAAGCAACTTCATGATGGTGACAATGGCGTGCGCGATGAACTCGGGGAAGTTCAGACTGGACTGAACACCCTCGGGGAGGAGGTCACACAATTGCGCACGGCCATCAACAATAACTTCCTGGAGCTCCGCGCCATGTTCGCACAACACAATCTACGTGGGGGTGCGCCAGCTGATGACACGAGTGTGCACGGCCCTCCGGCTGTTTTGCACAATGAGACCGAGGAGGAGCGTGCTATTCGTGTGGATGAGGAGCGACGACAGCGACAGGCGCGTCGCATGGCGGTGCCGCCAAATGTCGGGATAGCAGCCGCGGCATGCCCCCAGGACTACGGGCGTGGCCGAGGCAACGGTGGCTGTGTGGAGGCCCACCGGTGGTGTCCACGGAGGAGGTGTGCATCGTGCACCTCGTAGGTGGGTTGATGAGGTCGAGCAATGGGATGATGATTTCCCCATCGGCGACTACGATGACCCGCAGCGCCACCATCGCAACAACGCGGCGTCCTCGACACGACGACGCCGACGATTTTGTCGCTAAGCCCAAGTTTAATCTTCCTATATTTTCTGGTGGTACAGATGTGGAACAATACTCACATGGGAGCTAAAAGTTGATAAGTTATTTCGATGAACAATTATTCCAATGAGAAGAAGCTATCGCTATGCGCCCAATGGATTGGATGATTATGCCACACATTGGTGGGAGCAGTTCATCCGTAGCGCATGGAGCGCCATGAGTTGCCGATTATCACCGGGAGCGGATGAAGCAAAGACTTGTGGGCACGCTTTGTACCTCGCCACTACAAGCGCCACTATTTGAGAAGTTGTGTGGTGCGACAAGGTATGAAATCAATTGATGAATATCATAAGGAGATGGAAACTATCATGATACATGCAGATGTCCGCGAATGAAGAATGCATCATGGCGAGATTTCTAGCCGCCATGAATCATGCCGCAGCGCATTGTCAATCACCATCCCTATAATGATATGATTGAGCTGCTGCACCAAGCACGCGAAGCCGAGCGACAAGTGATTGAAGATGCACGGTTCGCTGCCCGTTCACGTCCTTCAGCCAGTCCGGGACAGCCATATAACAATAGCCTGCCAAACAAGAGCACTCCGGCCGGCAGCAATTCGGCGATGCGCAGTTCTGCAAGTAAGAAGCTGGAGAGTACACCAGCACCGGTGCGTCGACCTGCGGCGCCTGCTGCTAGTGCGACCTCGTCTATGGGGTCGACAAGCCGTTCACATGACATTATTTGCCACAAGTGCAAGGGTGTTGGCCATTTTCAGAGGGACTGCCCCAATGTCAGAACTATGCTTATCACGGAGGTTGGCGGTTCTGTTTCAGCCAGTAATGATGAATCGCTCGATACACGCCGATCTTGCACGCGATGACATAGAACAATGTGAGTACGATCCGAGTTTCCTAACACCGAGCAAGATTCCATTGTTTGCACGCCCAAGGTGCTTAGTGTGATGCCATCGCGTCACTAGAACAATGTGCAATTTGTTTCGCACTGGCAAAACTTGATAAGGGTAAGGTGTGCAAAGTGATTATTGATGGTGGGAGTTGTCATAACTTGGCCAGCAAGGATATGTGTCATAAGTTGGGTTTGAAGTACTTGCCGCATCCACGTTCTTATCATGTGCAATGGTTGAGCGACAAAGAGGAAGTGAAGGTGAACTATATGGTGCGTGTGACGTTTTCTATTGGGAAGTACACCGACACTGTGGACTACGATGTAGTGCCTATGACGGTGTGTCACTTGCTCTTGGGACGGCCATGACAATATGACCGTTGTGCTATTCACGATGGGCGTAGAAATCGCTACACATTTCGATGGAACAATATGGATATCATCTTGAAGCCGCTTACACCGCAACAGAATGTGAATTCTTCAATGCAGAAAATTGAGATGCACGTTGAGACTGCCAAAGAGCGAGAGAAGAATTTAGTGATGTTAGCGACCAAATCAGAGATGAGAGAATTCAGCGAAGATCCCAATTTGGTGCACTTTGTACTGTTGTACAAAGACGTCTTACTTTCGACTAACGACTTGTCTTCTCTTCCTAGTGGTGTTGCTTGTGTTTTGCAGGACTTCGGCGACGTCTTTCCAACCGAGGTACCGGTGGGCTACCACCAATCCGTGGGATGGAACATAAGATCGACTTGATTCCGGAGCGTCGTGTCGAACCGACCACCGCATCGCACCAATCCCGAGGAAACAAAGGAAATTCGAAACAAGTACAAGAGCTTCTCTCCAAAGGGTATGTACGTGAAAGCTTAAGCCCTTGTGTTGTACGTTATTTTAGTTCCTAAGAAAGATGGTTCAATGTGCGTAGATTATCGAGCGATTAATAATATCACAATTCGATATCGTCATCCTATACCTCGCTTAGATGATATGCTGGCAATTGAGTGGTGCTGTTATTTTCTCTAAGATAGATTTTATGGTTACCATCAAATTAGGATGCATGAAGGGGATGGAAAACAACATTTAAAACAAAATTTGGGTTGTATGAGTGGTTAGTCATGCCTTTTGGTTTAACTAATGCACCTAGTACATTCATGCGCTTAATGAATCATGTTTTAAGGCATTTCATTGGTAAATTTGTGGTTGTGTACTTTGATGATATTCGATTTACATGACCGAATCGAACACATAGACCATCTTAGACAAGTTCTACAAGTTTTACGTGAGGCTAGGTTATTTGGTAACTTAGAAAAGTGCACTTTTGCAAAGATCGTGTCATCTTTTTGGGCTATGTTATTTCCGCATTGGAGTTGAAGTAGATGAGTCTAAAATTGAAGCGATTAAAATTGGCCAACTCGTGAACGTAAGTCGATTAGGAGCTTTCATGGTCTCATTGGTTTTTATCGGCTTTGTGAAGGATTTTAGCACCATTGCTGCCCTTTGAATGAACTTACTAAAAGGGTGTTGAATTTGTGTGGGGGTAGCGCAAGACAATGCTTTTGTTGAACTTAAGAAACGCTTGATCAAGCACCGTTGCTTGTTTTACCTGATTTCACTAATTTTTTTGAAATTGAGTGTGATACTAGTGGATTGGGTATTGGTGGTGTTTTAATGCAAGAGGGTAGACCGGTAGCTTATTTTAGTGAGAAACTGAATGGTGCTCAATTGAATTATCCGGTCTATGACAAAGAGCTTTATGCGTTAGTGCGTGCGTTAGAAACTTGAAAATACTATTTATGGCCTAAAGAGTTTATTATTCATTCTGATCATGAGGCATTGAAGTATTTAAAAGGCCAAGCAAATCTGAACCGTAGACATGCCAAATGGGTCGAATTCATTGAGTCGTTTCCTTACATTGTGAAATACAAGAAGGGAAAGGAAAATGTGGTAGCTGATGCTCTTTCTAGGAAAAGTGTGCTTTTAACTCAATTAGGAGTGCAAGTTCCTGGTTTAGAGAGTTTGCGTGATTTATATGCTCATGACCATGATTTTTCCGTTCCTTACGCACATTGCAAAGAGGGAAAAGGCTGGGATAAATTTCACATCCCTGATGGGTTTTTGTTTCGCACTAACAAATTATGCATTCCAGAATCCTCCGTGCGTTTGTTATTACTACAGGAATCATATGCAGGTGGATTGATGGGACATTTTGGATGTGAGAAGACGTTGTCTATACTGAGCGATCACTTTTATTGGCCTAAGATGAGGCGAGATGTGGAGAGGTATGTGCAGCGATGCATTACTTGCCACAAAGCGAAATCGAAGTTGAATCCACACGGTTTGTATACCCCTCTTCCTGTTCCCAATGCACCATGGGAGGATATTAGTAGGTAGGTCTTAACAGTCAAGATCTCCACGGGGAGGTCCGTAAAGATAAGGTCTTAACAAAGGGAGGTTCCGAGGTTTTCTTTGCAAAAGACCAAGGGGTGGTCTTTTGCAAAGAGAACCCCAAGGTGATCCCGAGGGTGGTTCTTACAATAATGACCACGGGGTGATCCTAACGACCAAGATTAAACATAAAGAGGTCCTAAGGGTTAGGATCTAAGCTGTGGGAGGTCCTGGCAACTATGGTTTTAATAGAGGAAGATCCTACGATCAAGACTAAACCCACATAGGTCTTTAATGGTTGAGATGTAATCTAGGAGGTCCTGGGGGTTGTCAATGAGGTGGTTTCACGTACGACACTAGGAAACGCGGCCCACATGTAAGCGACACGAGAGCCATTTCCGACAGCCATTAAGTGCCAACTAATGATTAGCCATTAATGAACAAAATCTTTGTCCTGGGAGGACAGCGCTACAGTGCATGTCCGAGTACGACACGGCAAAAAGCCCGAACGCAAGGAAAAGTTCATCGCCGACGATGTGGACCACACTGATGTGAGCCAAGGACACCACTAAGTGCACAATAGTGTTGCGCACCTACTGGGGCTACTCACGACGGCAGCAACGGCCCAAAACGCCGGCGAGCCAGAGAGAGGTGATGAAGACCGACACGGCTAAATGCAAAAAACACAAAGAGCTCCGCATTGTTCTGAAAAGCAAGTGCCCGCACCTCTAGGGATTAATAAGAGTGTACCTGGGCACACAGGAGGTCCAGGGGTGGTCGGGGAAGCTCCGACGAAGAAAGAGCTTGCCGGCGCTGAGGAAGAAAGGGCAAATCCGGCTAACAAAGAGCAAGTCCCCAATTTGACCCCTCTGTGAAATCAAACAAAATAAGTTAGGGGAAATGCTCAAGGTGAGCAGAGGAACAAGTTGACACGCTAAGAATTGCAATTGAACCACTGGAGCCCTGATATCCCTGAGGAGCTCCAAGGTCTGGCAATGGCGTAGAGGGTGCTCTCAGGTATTTGAGCTCAAGCGACAGAGAGGGAAGCCAGGGTTGCAAAGTGGTGTTGAAAGAAAGCTAAGGAAGGACCTCAAGGGACTTAAATAGCTGGAGAGCAAGGAGAAGCAAGGGCAGTACCCCATGGGTGCATCGAGTCAAAAGTTCCTGCCATGGGCGCACTTGAAAGGATGGAGGCAGGTGGAAGGAGGAATTATAGGGCAAAGGTACTGACATGCATTTAAGGTTGGTAGCAAAGAGACATTGACAAGGGCATGAATGACAAGTCACTACCCCTACTACCATGGCTCTGGCACACACGCATGCGCGTGAAAACGATGATGACCAGGCTCAGAGAGGTCCCACCAGTCAGTGAAAGAGCTCTAGGTGGACTGGTCAACTGAACAAAACGGTTGGGTTAAGTCCGAAGATTGAGCTGGGGAGGTCTTGGTGGTTGGATTTGAAATGAAGGGCCCCGATTTTAAGTGAGGTTCGGAGGTCCTAACTTCCAAGGGGATCTGAGGCATAGATCCAAATATGAACAGCCCACGATCACCCAGGCGCTAACAGAGGTGGTCGCCGAGGGTGGTCTAGAGGGTTGTCCTGGAGGAGGTCTTGGAAGACGACTAAGAGTGGTCTTTGCAAAGATACCAAGGGAGGTCCGAGGAGGGTGTTTTTTGCACAAAGGACACGAGGTGGTCGTGACCATGGGTGGTCTGACGAGTGGGAGGTCTGAGAGCTCCTGAGATCGCAGCATCAGACCAGAGATCCAGCGGTTGACGACAATCGTGCGCTGGAAAGAGCTCAGGGCTGATCTGCAATGGTTGCGTGCAACTGAGACCAAGGTTTGGGCTCAGGTTAGACTCAAACCCATCCAGGACTTTGACTTAGGGCCAGATATTGGGTTGAAGACTTTGTGGAATTTTTTTTGAGGTAGCAAACTAACTCTAAAATTTTACAGTAGCTTGCTGACTTTGAGATGGACCTTGTGTAAAATTTCCAGAGGTTTTTTTATGCTGAGCATTTCACTCCAGAAATTTCTCAAGGTTGTGAGTTAGGGTTTGACTCAGAGTCAAACTGGTTTGACTGACCTCCAAAAATATTCAAACAATTTCTAAAAATTATGAAATTTTTCAGAGGGGTCACACAACATCCTTAGAACCCAGGAAAATTATTTCCAGTGGATGATCCCAGACTTGACAAGGGTTGAAAAAGAAAGGTCATGAATTTAGTCAATTTGGAGTTTTGGGTTTTCGATTTCCCACAATTCGTTTACAAGAATTGCAGAAAAGCTCAAAAACTTCAAGATGCAAGAAAAGTTTTAATTTCTACACATTTTTTTACATTTGAAACACAAGTTGAGAATTGGGATGTTACATGATCCCTCACTGTAAATTCCAAATCCCTTCTCCTCACAACTGCATAACTTTTCTGCCTGCTCTGAGCTGATAGCAGATTTTGTCTCACTAAGGCCACTCGTTCAACGGTCTTTTGTACACAATCGGGCCCAAGACTGCCTTCTCACCCACTGCTTCCCAACAAAGGGGTGACCTACATTTATGCCCAAACAAAACCTCGAATGGTGCGGCTTTAATACTTGAATGGTAGCTGTTGTTATAAGCAAATTCCACCAAAGGCAACTGATCTTCCCAACTACCCTTCTAGGACAAAACAGAGGACCACAACATGTCCTCCAAAGTCCGAATGGTACGCTCTGACTGCCCATCGGTCTGTGGATGAAATGATATACTAAGACGGAGCTGGGTGCCTAGTGCACTCTGCAAACTCTCCTAAAACTTGGAGACAAACATGGCATCTCTGTTGGATATGATGGTCTTTGGCACACCGTGAAACCTCATGCACGTAAATAGGAGCCAAATCACTCGCTGAGTTGGTCGTGCGGATAGGAATAAAATGCGCTGATTTGCTAAATTGATCCACTACCACCCAAACCGCATCCTTCCCTCGTGGCGATCAAGGTAACACAACCACAAAGTCCATGGAGATATGATACGGGGGAGGCCCGATCTTCTCAGTGAGGAACCGTGGATAGTTGATGCGAAGTAGACGTTGTCGCTAGCTGAACACTCGCGCCAATGCACGAACCCTCAACTCTTCGGAATACGCCCAAAACACACCGGGTAGTTGTTCGTCGCGAGACCACGAACGACGAACGCCAAGTCCCCAATTCCCAATGGAACGACGCTTGACCTCGGATTGCGTAACAAAACAAATGGATCGCCTAATTTCTCTCAAAGTCCTCGCATGAACTCGTGTCGAAAGAACAAGCAATAGCTATGTTTCAATCTTATGCATAAACTGGTCTACCTCTATGGTGCGCCATGGGGGTTTATATAGCCTCCCACGCAAGCACAAAACTCGGATGAACAAGAATCGAGTGCTCTGAGAATTCGAGTCCGACATCGCTCATCGCTACAAGATTCGAGTTTGATTATCGTCACGTGAACAAGAATCCGATTCAAAAACGCCCTACTTTAATTTGGAAATTTAAACTAGTCTCCTCTCGGTTCCCCTTGTATTGTGAGCTTTCCTTCTCTTAGCTTGCGCGAATTTGTTCGATGCACTTGATGCTTCTTTTATGCCAATGTAACCCTTGTTGCCATGTCACCATATGTCTTTCTTGACCGCCCGCATGTGCTAGGGTTTTATCCTGAGAGCACGTTCCCTCTCGTTGGCCACATGGGTTTCTTCTCCTTGTTGGCCGCATGTGTTTCTCCTCCATGAATTTGTTCCCAGCCTCCTCTCCTCCCTCTCGGTTCCAAAGTCTTTAAATTTGTCAAACCGAGAATGCACCAAGTATTGCTTTAGGTAGTAACCAATTCTCATTGGCAACAAAAGGAAATTCATTAAGAAACAAATGCACCGTTGTTTGAGAAGTTTAGCTCTGCTTCACGAATAACCTCATAAGTAGTAGGGATATCCTCATCATCCTCCCTTTCTTCAAGAAAAGCCGCCCTCGGCTTTTGATAGCTCAAGATGTGCTAGACAAATAATACAACATATATGCATGGTATATATATTTGTCATCCAAACTCCTTTCGCTTAGCACATGATGATTTGCTGAAAGTGTAATAAACAAAAAGAACAATGTATATATGTGGTATATGTATGCATCAATTGTTGTGACATTCTCGTTGTTTCGCACAAAATAATTAGGATCATAGCAGCCATATGATGTATTTGATATATACATTGCGATACTTTCATTCACATCATTCTCCCTCCCATGAGAAAAAGTCGTCCTCGACTTTGGTAAGTACATGGACAAGATATAAGAGGGACCCACTAGATCAAGTTGTTCAAATATTGGAGAGAAAAATTTTAGTTTCTTCCATGCTTCAACTCGACTACGTTGTTTACATGCATAGGAGAAACAAGTAGGCATCATATTGCGTTCTAAACAATAGGCACTTGTATTAAAATCCATCTCAAAATGACCATGATATTTCTCAATAGATGGTTTGCGCAAAACATGCAAGTTTAAATCGAAAGATTATCACAGTAATGCATATTCGATAAACATAGAACTTGTCATCTACACCATAATCTCCAATCAAATTGAATGTATATGTGTAGGCATAAGTACTAACGAGTGATTTTAAACATGAAACTTTAGCAAGATTCTCAATCACACTAGATAGCTCTCTATGAACATCGAACATGATATAGTATAAAAGATCATCAAAAGATATTCTAGTAAGAACGTCCTTATGGGTAATCAATTCCACATTATGTAAATTGAGCGCACAAATTTCAAAACATGGAATATTCAAAGGAACACTAGAGATCGAACTCAGACGCACCTCTTCTTGATGAGTATGCAATTCAACACTATTATGTACCTTTACCATCCTCCTCCGCTGTTGTAGGTGTTGTAGATATCAAATCATCATCATGAAACCATTGGATCGCAAGCACTCTATCCCCACCGTGGTTATCTCTTCGTCTTTCACGTCCAACGGTGCGGTTGTTCAACTTTCAACTTATTTTCTTTAATATCAACTCGCACAATGTGAGAAACAACACTAGAAGTAGAAAATAAATCGTGAATTTCAAGAGTAACCTCACTTTGACTATCATCTACTTCTCTCTTTTCTATTGGTGCATCTTTCTCACACTCAATAGAGATGATCTCAACCTCACATATGGTGGAATCACATAGCTCACTCTCTTTATCATTCTCACTCAATTTGGCTATGTGGCACTCATTCTCATATGGGTTTGGATACATCCCGCCCCAAAGATTGTGGGTCAACAATTGAGCGATTACAAGAACCACAAACTCTTCATCAAGCAATGGGGCAGCACTACACGAAACATGTACCGAAGGGAATGTCCCATGCTCGGTCGCTTCACATGTGATATACTAGCGGCATTTAAACCTTTTCGTGGACAAGTCAACTTGTCAAGTAGAGAACGCTTGTAGTGGCGAGGTACAAACGCGTTCGAAATGTCGCTTCATCCGCTCCCACGTGATAATCGGCAATTCATGACGCCCATACGCTTACGAATAAACCGCTCCCACCAATGTGTGGCATAATCACCAAGCCACTAGACGCAAGTAAGAGCTTCCTCTCATTGGTATAGTTGTGCATCCGAAATAGAGTATCAATTTCTAGCTCCCAAGTGAGATATTCTTGTACATCCGCACGACCGTAAAATATAGGGATAGAAAATTTGGGCTTATCGTGAAAATCCTTACGATGCACGCTTGGTTGATTGAACATGGCGTGCAGCTCCAAGAAGTTGTTGTTGATGTCCGACGTAGTTGCGTAACCTCCTCTCCGAGGTTGTTCAATCCATCCGAACGGACCCGAGCTCGTCGCGCACACCATTATCACGATCATGAAGTTGCTTTTGTAGCGCCCCACACAACCGTATACTCCGCCCACGTAACCGGTGGATTCTCCCGATGACCGACATGGATACAACTCACAAATAGCAAACGAAATTATATCCGGTTAGTAAAAAAACTTGCTCTCACGCCGCAACGCACCGTCCCGAAAACAAGACAAACTTACTGCTCCAAAGTGAATCAAGGACGGCAAATCGACAGCCAGACACCGAGCGACCTTAACCGTAATGTATGAGCGTAACCAAGAGCAGGAGTACACAAACGGGTGTAGGTGGAGCTCGGACAGGTATGTGTATATCCTATGCAATCTGATATTCAAGGTATTGTAAAGCTAAGTAATGATCCAAGCTAGAGTATTTTGCCTATGTGCTGATCCAAAAGGTTTAAGCGAAGTGTATGAACGCACAAACAAAGATAAATGTGACTTAATGCAAACAAAGGAATGAGCTAGTGAGAGACAAACTGAAATAGAGATGAAAACTAGCTCGTTTTTGCACCAAGTACTATGAGAGACGCTAGCCAATTGCAAAGATATCAATGTTAGGTCACAAGATTGCTCAAATAGATTAAATACACAATCTGGAATTATGGACTAAGGTTTACTCTTCCCAATTTCGGCCAGCCCCTTTTTGTTTGTTTATTTTTCTCAAAACCGCATGAACAAAGCTCTTCGCCCTTCGGCTATTAAGGAAACCTGATGACGATATCCCTACTACTTATGAGGTTATTCGTGAAGCAGGAGCTAAACTTCTCAAACAACAGGTGCATTTGTTTCTTAATGAATTTCCTTTTATTGCCAATGAGAATTGGTTACTACCTAAAGCAATACTTGGTGCATTCTCAGGTTTGACAAATTTAAAGACTTTGGAACCGAGAGGGAGGAGAGGGAGGCGAGAACAAATTCATGGAGGAGAAACACATGCGGCCAACAAGGAGAAGAAACCCATGTGGCTAACGAGAGGAACGTGCTCTCGTGATAAAACCCTAGCACATGCGAGCGGTCAAGAAAGACATATGGTGACATGGCAACAAGGGTTACATTGGCATAAAAGAAGCATCAAGTGCATCGAACAAATTCGCGCAAGCTAAGAGAAGGAAAGCTCACAATACAAGGGAAACCGAGAGGAGACTAGTTTAAATTTCCAAATTAAAGTAGGACGTTTTTGAATCGGACATCGCTCACGTGAAGCGATAATCGACTCGGATCATCGAGCAATGAAGCGATGTCGGACTCGGACATCAGAGCACTCGCCATCGTTCATCCGAGTTTTGTGCTTGCGTGGGAGGCTATATAAACCCCCATGGCCGCACCATAGAGGTAGACCGGTTTATGCATAAGATTGAAACATAGCTATTGCTTGTTCTTTCGACACTAGAGTTCATGCGAGGACTTTAAGAGAGAATTAGGCGATCCATTTGTTTTGTTCGCAATCCAAGGTCAAGCCGCTGCTCCATTGGGAATTGGGGACTTGGCGCTCGCTGCTCGTGGTCTCATGACGAACAATTACCGGTGTGTTTTGGACGATTCAAGAGTTGAGGGTTTGTGCATTGGCGCGAGTGTTCAACTAGCGACATCGCCTACTTCGCATCAACTATCCACGGTTCCTCACTGAGAAGATCGGGCCTCCCCCGTATCAAAACCGAAAGGAAAAAATTTGGTACTTGTATTTGCGGGTTTGATCTTTTTGTTTTTTTAATACCTTTTCAAGCCGTGGCTTTTTCTTGTAACCCGTTCGCCTTTTCCTCTTTTCTTATTGCATTGGCGAAATAGGGTTTGCTCCTCTTGATTGCACAAGTCTCACAATTCAACAACGTAAATAAACCAAAGAACAACCCTAGTGCAATGTACAAAAGCTAGTCTCAAGGATGAAAGGATATAAGTGAAGCTCAAGAAACCCAAAGTGTTTGGTCACTATCTCTTTTGGGTGCTAATTGAGGAGTTCAATCAGCAATTTGGTACGATTTATGCGAACACAACGATTAAGCAACGCAAAAGGAACACATGGATCAGCACTAAAACAAAAACTCTAATGGGTGAAAACTTAACTAAACGCACAAGAAATAACAGATTAAACTACGGTTTTGGTATTGCAATTTTCGGTTTATTGGACGATAGGATAGAAAACGAATCTAACTACGGTAAAGAAATTCTCACCGAGTAAACCTAGAATCGATACCATATGATACGGGAGGCCCGATCTTCTCGGTGAGGAACCGTGGATAGTTGATGAAGTAGACGTTGTCGCTAGTGAACACTCGCGCCAATGCACGAACCCTCAACTCTTTGAATACGCCCAAAACAACACGGGTAGTTGTTCGTCGCGAGACCACGAACGCATTTAACGCCAAGTCCCCAATTCCCAATGGAACGACGGCTTGACCTTGGATTGCGTAACAAAACAAATGGATCGCTTAATTCTCTCTCAAAGTCCTCGCATGAACTCGTGTCGAAAGAACAAGCAATAGCTATGTTTCAATCTTATGCATAAACTGGTCTACCTCTATGATGCGGCCATGGGGGTTTATATAGCCTCCCACGCAAGCACAAAACTCGGATGAACAGAATGGAAAGTGCTACAAGAATCCGAGTCCGACATCATTCATCGCTACAAGATTCGAGTTTGATTATCGTTCACGTGAACAAGAATCCGATTCAAAAAACGCCCTACTTTAATTTGGAAATTTAAACTAGTCTCCTCTCGGTTCCCTTGTATTGTGAGCTTTCCTTCTCTTAGCTTGCGCGAATTTGTTCGATGCACTTGATGCTTCTTTTATGCCAATGTAACCCTTGTTGCCATGTCACCATATGTCTTTCTTGACCGCCCGCATGTGCTAGGGTTTTATCCTCGAGAGCACGCTCCTCTCGTTGGCCACATGGGTTTCTTCTCCTTGTTGGCCGCATGTGTTTCTCCTCCATGAATTTGTTCCCACCTCCTCTCCTCCCTCTTGGTTCCAAAGTCTTTAAATTTGTCAAACCTGAGAATGCACCAAGTATTGCTTTAGGTAGTAGTAACCAATTCTCATTGGCAACAAAAGGAAATTCATTAAGAAACAAATGCACCTGTTGTTTGAGAAGTTTAGCTCCTGCTTCACGAATAACCTCATAAGTAGTAGGGATATCCTCATCAAGATATCAACCCAAGGCCATTGAGGGACCTCCAACGGCTGCATTAACCCTACAAGATGCTTATGTTCTGCTTTCACTTGCTGACAAACACCACAAAAGGCTACATAATTAGCAATATCCACCTTCATCCTTTTCCACCAAAAGTTCTATTTCAGATCACGGTACATCTTCGTCTCACCTGGATGAACAATATATGTGGTACTATGTGCCTCCATCAAGATATCATCTTTAACCTCCGCCTTCTGTGGTACACAAAGGCGACCCTTAAACCGCAATGCACCAGACACATCCAAGCTAAAATGTCCTTCTTTACCCATATCCAAACATTTCCTGACCGTCTGCAATAACTGGTCATTCTGTTGTGCTTCTCGCACACGTTCTAGAATGGCTAACTCCAAGACCAACTGTGTCTCAACACGTGCCGTGCCTGCATAGCAATAAGATATCCCCCATACGGTCAAAATCAGCAACAAGGCAATCAAGAGCAGCTGTTGTCGCCTTGCGACTAGGAGCATCAGCATCTATGTTTGCCTTGCCAGGATGGTTCTGAATTGCGAGATCGTAATCCTTAATCAGCTCCAGCCACCTGCGCCGCCTTAAATTCAGATCCTTCTGTGTGAATATGTACTTAAGACTTTTGTGATCTGTGAAAACATCACAAGCCTCACCATACAAGTAGTGCCTCCAGAGCTTCAAGGCAAACACTACCGCAACCAACTCTAAATCATGGGTTGGGTAGTTCTGCTCATGTTTCTTTAGTTGCCTCGATCCATAAGCTAAAACCTTACCATCTTACATAAGGACACAACCCAATCCAACTCGAGAAGCATCGGTGTAGACTGTGAAACGCTTCTTAGGCTCAGGAACAGTGAGAATAGGAGCAGTCACCAACTTTTCTTTCAGGGTTTGGAAACAACGTTCACAATCAACATCCCACCAAAATTTCACATCCTTCTGCGTGAGCCGGGATAAAGGCTTGGCAATAATGGAGAAATCCTGCACAAACCGCGGATAGTATCCTGCCATACCAAGGAAACTCCTCACGTCTTTGACATTGGTCGGTCTTCCCCATTCTACCACTGTGGAAATCTTCCCTGGGTCAACTGATATTCCCTTATCATTTATGATATGCCCTAAGAATCCCACTTCAGACATCCAGAACTCGCACTTTTCAACTTAGCATAAAACTTATTCTCTCGTAGCGTCTCCAATACAAGCCTCAGATGACGCCCATGATCTGCTTCAGTCTTTCAGTAGATCAAAATATCATCAATAAAGACGACTACAAAATCATTTAGATGCTCATGCAACATCTTGTTCATTGTCTCCATGAAAGCAGCAGGGGCATTCGTCAGTCCAAAAGACATAACTTTAAATTCAAAATGCCCATACCTTGTGGAGAACGCCGTCTTCTCAATATCCTCCTGTCAGACAGGAATTTGATTGTATCCCGACTGAAGATCAATCTTTGAAAATATCTTGGCTCCCCTCAACTGATCAAATAAATCTTCAATGCGAGTCAAAAGATACTTATTCTTGATGGCCAGCTGGTTGAGAGCACGGTAATCAATACACATGCGCCAACTACCATCCTTCTTCTTGGTAAAAAGAATAGGAGCCCCCCAAGGAGACACACTGGGATGAATAAGATCTTTAGTCTTCAGATCATCCAACTGCTTCTTTAGTTCTTCTTGGAAAGGACGAGTCAAACGATATGGAGTCATGGAAACCGGTCGAGCACCCGGTACTAAATCAATCCTGAACTCTACTGGGCGAGGTGGAGACATCCCCAGCAACTCCGCTGGAAATACATGCATAAATTCTCGAACCACCGGAATATTATCTGCATTCAAGGATGAGCTCGGCTTTTCCACCAACGACAAAAGAAACCCATTCTTAGATGCTCGGATGCCAGGAAACAAACTAACCAGCACAAAAAGTGAGTGAGTCGGGGCGCTACCCTGAAAAACTATATCCTGCCTAGACGGGGCTTGCAAGGTTACCGTCTTCCAAAAACAAGAGATAACAGCATGGTAACTGTGCAACCAGTCCATACCCAAAATAACATCAAACGGCTCCATCTTCATAACCATCAGGTTAGCAATAAATTCTTCCCCATCTAAAGAAATCACACAACCAGGACAGATTGTGGAGCTAGAAAGAATTCCCCCAGGAGAATTAACTAGAATCGACTGAGCTATATGCTGCATACTCAAATTTGCTCTGCCAGCGAGCTCTAATGATATAAAAGAGAAAGTAGCTCCTAAATAAAAAAGAACAAATGCCTCCACTGAATCCACTAAGAGCGTACCTGTCACCACATCAGGACGACCCACCGACTCGTTCGTCGGCATAGCATAGGAAACTGATGCTGGGGCGGCAGGAGCCCCAACACCCTGGTATGGTGGCGCAGCAGCTGCTGGAGGTGCTGAAGGCGCCACGACTGGAAGCGGTGCCGTAGGAGTAGGCGGCCAAAAGTACCCTGGTGGTGGGATCCCCCCAGGAGTAGAGTAGTAAGGCTAAGGCTGCATCCAAGACTGAGTAGGAGTAGCTGCTAACATCTGCACTGATCCTTGAGAAGAAGCAGCTGGCACTGGTGCGACGCTTGAGCTACCTCCCCACTTGATGATACTGGTGGGATTCTGCCGACAAACCAATGCCTTGTGGCCCTCCTGACCAGAGTGGCGACATGAACCAGACCAAGTACACTCTGAAGCACGATGTTCATTACCACACTTGAAACATTTCATGCCTTGCCCTGGGAACGGATGAAGCTTAGGAGCACCTGCCGGCGGTCGCGAAGTAAAGGAAGACTGCGGCTTCGTGAACTTGGACTTGAATGAATTCTGTGGGCCCTTGAACTTCTTGGAAATAGGCTTCAGAGATGACCCACTTCCTCCTCCAAAACTGCTCTTTTGACTGCCACCTGCACCATCAGGAACACCCGTACCTTGCAACTCCTCCCCAGGCTGCATCTCTAACTCCATGTCCCTGGCTTGCTCTACCAGGGAGCTAAAGTCGCGCAACTCCAACACTCCCAACACCCGACGGAACTCCTGCCTGAGTCCTCTGCAAAACCTCTTGGCCTTCTCCGCCTCATTGGTAGCCACATCTGGAACGAAGCGGATTAGGTTATTGAAACCCACTTCGTACTCTGTCACCAACATCTTACCCTGCTTATAACTGTTCAATGATACCTCTCCACAAATGAGGTTGGATAAAACCTCTTCCTGAACTACTCCACAAATAGCTCCCATGTTGCTGGTCCATGGGCAGCGGTCCTGGCTGACAGGACTCCTTCCCACCAGAGATCCACTTGCCTCTTCAGCTAGAAAGCTACGAACTGAGTCCTCAACTCTGAAGTCAACCCCAGCGCCCCCAAGTGCCTCTCTATGTGCCGCAGCCAGTTAGCAGCATCAACTGGCGTGCCCAGCCCGTCAAATGTATCCAACCTTAAAGCATTCCACTGATGTAGTCCCATTGCAACCACCGTGGGTACCGCCATAGGAGCGGCTGTAGGTACAGCTGGTGGGGCCTGGTTCCCATAAACCGCTGATGCAACTCTTCTTCCAATCCCGTAGGACCAACTTCCCTGGCTACGGAGTTCTGAATATCGGGCGGGGACATTGCCTGGCCTTAATCGGCACCTTGCCGACCACGACCACGACCACGACCTCTGCCCCTTGCCATTGCTAAACATCACAAACAAGAACAATTCAAACATTAAGCACATCATCAAACTATGATAATCCACAGAAGGGTAAATGCAATGCAAAAAAACACAATCCCACCTACTATGCTTAGTGTGTCAAAATTAATATTTCAAGAATCACAAACCTAGAGCCCGCACTGATACCAACTGTAACACCCCAGCCCTACATGAGCTTAGAGTGCTACTAACTAACATTGTATCCATTTAAAACAAAGGTGTCTTACTAAATTTTGGCAGAACCTCTTATATATAGTTAGTTAACTATACCAGAGGTCCCAACAGTCATTTATAACATATTTAATCAATACAGCATCCAACATAATCAAAAGACATCCGAAATTACGCTTATCATCACTATATCATCCATAGCATGCTAAACAACTAAAGTATAATCCAAAGAGCATCCATAATCCACCAATCAATTCTATTACAATTTTATTCTAAGCAAGGAAGAAATCATAAAGAATTTATTAAGCAAAATGATTAACTACTAATGAATCATTCTATCAAATCAAATGTGAGTAGTTCGTGCCATTGTAAAACCACTCTAAGTTTTTATTCCCTCCTATGCATGCCGTTCTTGTAAAGGGTACCTAAAAACACAACAACAACAACAACAAGAGTGAGTCCAAAGACTCAGCAAGTACAATAAATGACAACAATAGCATAAACAACTGCAATCATTAACAACCATCCACAAATCTTTATTACAAACATGTTATATACTCATGCTATGCAAGATGCTCAAATGCACTTTCTCTTTCTCTTTATCTTTTGTATTTTACCGGTAATGCAGAGCATGCATCCGTCGATGCATACCCATACATATGCCATCTAGCACAGGGACCATTGCCCATACTCCGCAAGTATGGGGACCTAAGTCCACGCTCCACGAGCGTGGGGACCATAAGCCCGTCATATTCATGACGGGGACCTCAACAAATGCTTGGTGACCACTTGACCAAGTCTTCAATATGTCAACATGATCCATATGAACAAATCTTAAATCACGTATTCTCAGCAACATCACTTATCAATAAACTTATTCATACTTGTATCATTCATGTTCATAGACATTCATAACATTCAAGCATCCATGAATAATACATATTTTCACAACACTAATAATCATGATCATTGACATCTATAACACTTTAGCATCCATAAATATCACATATACTCACAATACTAGCAAACAAGTACTTGCCTCAACCATGCAAAAACGGAGGATGTGAAGAGCGCGCTGCCCTCGGGACCAATCCCCCACCTAAATTTAATTAAAGCATGCTAAGACAATAATACTGGAGAAGACAAAACTAGAAGTAATTACGAAAACTCTACGTTCAATAGCGCAAATCCAACTCCCAAAATCTTAAACAGCTGTTTGTTTCCTTAGCAGACAGTCACACTATAAAATCCATAACTTTTTGGTCTAAGATCCAAATGATGCGTTCTTAGACTTTCTGGAAACCTTATCAAATTCCCCACCTAAACCTATTTGGTGAGCCTTCCTTATTCGGCCATCTAATATCCTTACCAAACATATTAACAGAGCAACTATTTCATGTTAGGGTTTTGGACAGCAACCTTAAAACCATCATAACTTTCAGTACAATAATCCAAATTTCATGTTCTTTAGCTTTCTCGAAAGCTAAGCCAATTATCTACATCTTTTGTTAAAGTGAGTCCTCCGAGCAATTCATTTAGCTACCCGCATATGTCTGATTACTAAAGACTGTCAGAATTGAAGCAGATTCATAGGACAGCAGTGCTACGAAATTCATAACTTTTGAACCGCTCGTCCAAACGACATGACCTTGTACTCTACAGAAAGGTATGGATGTCTCCTACAATTCTCTAGGAGACGGCTAGACCTGATTTTGCCATTAACAGCCCTAAATCAGAAGAACAATATACATTGTTAGATTATCGATCTAATACCAACACTGCTACGATACACCAATCGATGACTAAACGAACGATGACCAGGGATTACCCTTGGAGAGCTGCGGAAGAACTCAAAAAACACCATGTGAACCCTCTCCTTTCTCTCCCCCTCCTTCCTTCTCCCTTGATCGGCCAACCAATGGAGGTTGTTTTCCCTTCTTCAAAGTGGCCGGCAGCAAGGAGTCTCACCAATGGATGGAGGCTGTAACATTCCAACCCAACAAAGGCCTGAAATGCTACCAAACTAACACTACAACCATTTTAACACTGATACAATTCTCTAAAATCCGACAGAACCTCCTTTGTTTAGTTACTAAACCGGAGGTCCCAACATTTAAATATAACATAATTAAATAATCCGACATCCAGCATAATCAGGAGACAACCAAAACTATGCTAATCATCATTATATCATCCATAGCCTGCTAAACAACTAAATCATAAACAAAAGGACATCCATAATTGATACGGGGGAGACCCGATCTTCTCAGTGAGGAACCGTGGATAGTTGATGCGAAGTAGACGATGTCGCTAGCTGAACACTCGCGCCAATGCACGAACCCTCAACTCTTCGGAATACGCCCAAAACACACCGGGTAGTTGTTCGTCGCGAGACCACGAACGACGAACGCCAAGTCCCCAATTCCTAATGGAACGACGGCTTGACCGTGGATTGCAGAACAAAACAATGGATCGCCTAATTCTCTCTCAAAGTCCTCGCATGAACTCTGGTGTCGAAAGAACAAGCAATAGCTATGTTTCAATCTTATGCATCAACTGGTCTAATGGATACAAAGGAGGGGCAAGGGTACTTAAGGCGCCCTCCACGACTCATGCACGGCCTAGGGCCGGCTACACACGCCGAATCAAACTCTAATTCGGCTAAGACCCAAAAAAACACACAAAAAGGAAAACCTAACTTAAATCCGTCACATTTTTTCGGTCATAGCGGCACGACCGTACGTCTTCTGAAGTTGGGGCCATACCCATTGTGTGGGCCTTGGAATAAGCTTTCAAACAAGTCCAAAAACACCCCAATCGGACTCCGTATGCAAAAGTTATGGCCTTTTTATTACAGCTCTGTTGGGCTGTCCCGAACCGAATCCGAATTGAATTCTGAGTTGATTCCGAGATGAATTTCGGTTGGGCTTGTGGAGGATCTGAATTGGGCTTGAATTCTTGGGCCTTTCTCCTCTTGGTTGACCCACGTGAGCTTCTCCTCCATTGCTTTGGCTCCGGCCTCCCTCTCCTCCCTCTCGGTTCCAAAGGCTTCACAATGTTCAAACCTGAGAATGTACAAAACATTTGCATGAGGTAGTACCCAATTCTCATCAATGAAAATAGAAGATTCATTAAGAAACAAAAGCACCTGTTGATTTAGAAGTTTAGCTCTTGCTCTAGTCAGTGGACCAACATGCACTTCTGCACTTGTATTATTTCTAGCTTCACTTATGGCATCCATCTCAGTATGTGCGTGACCACCAATAGAGAAAGATGTATTAGTGTTAGGGATGCCCTCATCATCCTCCCCCTCTTGAAAAGGCGTCGTCCTCGACGCTGGATCGTCACCACCAAACAAAGGTGATAAATCAGCGATATTGAATGTAGAGCTTACACCATAGTCATCGCCGGAAAGCTCTATCTTGTAGGCATTGTCGTTGATCTTCGCAAGCACCTTGAAAGGTACATCACCTCGTGGCAGCAATTTGGACTTGCGACGTTCTGGAAAACGATCCTTGCGATAGTGTACCCAAACCAAATCACCTGGTTGAAAAATCATCTTCTTCCTCTTCTTGTTCGCCTTCTCAGCATAGGACTTGACCTTGCGCTCTATCTCCTCTTTTGTTTTTAGATACAATTTCTTCACATATTCAGCTCGCTTGGACGCCTCCATATGAACACGGTGCTGACTTGGAAGTGGCAGCAAATCAAGCGGTGTAAAGGGTTTGAAGCCATACACCACCTCAAAAGGACACAATCGCAGAGTGGAGTGCACGGTCCGATTATAAGCGAATTCCACGGCGGCAAACAATCCTCCCACTCGCGCAGTTCTTCTTGATCATAGTCCGAGTAGCATCGAAGTGTGCGGTTCACCACCTCCGCTTGACCATCGGCTTGGGGATGACAAGTTGTCTTTGAATAACAACCGTCCCCGATTTACTCCCAAAGCGTCTTCCAGAAGTAGCTCATGAACTTCACGTCGCGATTTGACACAATAGTGCGTGGCACGCCATGTAGCCTTACAATCTCCCTGAAAAACAAGTTAGCAATATGCGACGCATCGTCGCTCTTGTGTCACGGAATAAAGTGTGCCATCTTCGAAAAACGATCCACAACGACAAAAACATAATCGCTCCCCCTCTTAGTCCTAGGCAGTCCTAAAACAAAATTCATACTAATATCCTCCCATGGAGCATTGGGAAGAGGTAGAGGGGTATACAAACCGTGTGGATTCAACTTCGATTCTGCTTTGTGGCAAGTAATGCATCGCTGCACATACCTCTCCACATCTCGCCTCATCTTAGGCCAATAAAAGTGATCGCTCAGCATAGACAACGTCTTCTCACGTCCAAAATGTTCGATCAATCCACCTGCATGTGATTCCAGCAGTAATAACAAACACACGGAGGATTCTGGAACACATAATTTGTTAGTGCGAAACAAAAACCCATCATGGATGTGAAATTTATCCCAGCCTTTTCCCTCTTTGCAATGTGCGTAAGGAACGGAAAAATCATGGTCATGAGCATATAAATCACGCAAACTCTCTAAACCAGGAACTTGCACTCCTAATTGAGTTAAAAGCACACTTTTCCTAGAAAGAGCATCAGCTACCACATTTTCCTTTCCCTTCTTGCATTTCACAATGTAAGGAAACGACTCAATGAATTCGACCCATTTGGCATGTCTACGGTTCAGATTTGCTTGGCCTTTTAAATACTTCAATACCTCATGATCAGAATGAATAATAAACTCTTTAGGCCATAAATAGTATTGTCAAGTTTCTAACGCACGCACTAACGCATAAAGCTCTTTGTCATAGACCAGATAATTCAATTGAGCACCATTCAGTTCCTCACTAAAATAAGCTACCGGTCTACCCTCTTGCATTAAAACACCGCCAATACCCAATCCACTAGCATCACACTCAATTTCAAAAATTTTAGTGAAATCAGGTAAAACAAGCAACGGTGCTTCAGTCAAGCGTTTCTTAAGTTCACAAAAGCATTGTCTTGCGCTACCCCACACAAATTCAACACCCTTTTAGTAAGTTCATTCAAAAGGCAAAGAATGGTGCTAAAATCCTTCACAAAGCATCGATAAAAACCTGCGAGACCATGAAAGCTCCTAATCGACTTACGCTCACAGGAGTTGGCCAATTTAATCGCTTCAATTTTAGACTCATCTACTTCAACTCCTCGTGCGAAACAACATAGCCCAAAAGATGACACGATTTTTGCAAAAGTGCACTTTTCTAAGTTACCAAATAACCTAGCCTCACGTAAAACTTGTAGAACTTGTCTAAGATGATCTATGTGTTCAGATTGGCATGCATCAGAATCGAATATCATCCAAGTACACAACCACAAATTTACCAATGAAATGCCTTAAAACATGATTCATTAAGCTCATGAAAGTACTAGGTGCATTAGTTAAACCAAAAGGCATAACTAACCACTCATACAACCCAAAATTTGTTTTAAATGCTAATTTCCACTCATCCCCTTCATGCATCCTAATTTGATGGTAACCACTGCGCAAATCTATCTTAGAGAAAATAACAGCACCACTCAATTCGTCTAGCATATCATCTAAGCGAGGTATAGGATGACGATATCGAATTGTGATATTATTAATCGCTCGACAATCTACGCACATACGCCATGACCCATCTTTCTTAGGAACTAAAATAACAGAACAAAGACAAGGGCTTAAGCTTTCACGTACATACCCTTTGGAGAGAAGCTCTTGTACTTGTTTCAATTTCCTTTGTTTCCTGGATTGGTGCGATACGGTGGTCGGTTCGGCAAATGACGCTCCCGGAATCAAGTAGGTCTTATGTTCTATCCCACGGATTGGTGGTAGCCCACTGGTACCTCGTTGGAAAGACGCCATTTCAAGTCCCGCAAAACACAAGCAACACCACTAGGAAGAGAAGACAAGTCGTTAGTCGAAAGCAAGGCGTCTTTGTACAACAAGACAAAGTGCACCAAATTGGGATCTTCGCTGAATTCTCTCATCTCGATTTGGTGGCTAACATCACTAAATTCTTCTCTCGCTCTTTGGCGCCTCAACGTGAATCTCAATTTTCTCGCATTGAAGAATTCACAATCTGCTGCGTATAAGCGCTTCAAGATGATATCCATATTGTTCCATCGAAATGTGTAGCGATTTGTACGCCCATCGTGAACAAGTGACGGTCATATTGCCATGGCCGTCCCAAGAGCAAATGACACACCGTCATAGGCACTACATCGCATCCACGTGTCGTGTACTTCCCAATAGAAAATGTCACACGCACCATATAGTTCACCTTCACTTCCTCTTTGTCGCTCAACCATTGCACATGATAAGGACGTGGATGCGCAAGTACTTCAAACCCAACTTATGACACATATCCTTGCTGGCCAAGTTATGACAACTCCACCATCAATAATCACTTTGCACACCTTACCCTTATCAAGTTTTGCCCAAGTCTGAAATAAATTGCACCATTGTTCGAGTGACGGCGATGGCATCACACTAAGCACCTTGGGTGTGCAAACAATGGAATCTCGCCGGTGCTAGGAAACTCGTGATCGCACTAACATTGTTCTATGTCATCGGTGTAAGACTGCCGCGCATCAGCGACTCGTCATCACTAGTGAAACATAACCGCCATCTTCGGTGATAAGCTTAGTTCTGACATTTGGGCAGTCCCTCTGAAAATGGCCAACACCCTTGCACTTGTGGCAAATGATGTCACGTGAATATCCTGTTGACCCCATAGACGAGGTCGTACTAGCAATGGTGCCGTTGGTCGACGCACCGATGATGGTGTACTCTCGACTTCTTACTTGCGGAATCGCTGCGCCAATTGCTTCCGCCCGAGTGCCCTTGTTTGGCCGGGTTGTTGTTATATGGCTGTCCCGACCGTCAAGAACGTGAACGGGCAACGAACCGTGCGTCTTCAATCACTTGGCGCTCGGCTTCGCGTGCTTGGTGTAGCAACTCAATCATGTCATTATAGGGATGGTGATTGACAATGCGCTTGAAGCATGATTCATACCGGCTAGAAATCTCGCCATGGTTTGTTCTTCATTCTCACGGACATCTGTATGTATCATGATAGTCTCCATTTCCTTATGGTATTCATCAATTGATTTCAGACCTTATCGCAGCCCTGTCAACTTCTCAAATAGTGAGCGCTTGTAGTGGCGAGGTACAAAGCGTGCCCGCAAGTGCTACTTCATCTACTCCCAGGTGATAATCGGCAACTCATGGCGCTCCATGCGCTTACGGATGAACTGCTCCCACCAATGTGTTGCATAATCATCAATCCATTGGACGCAAGCAGCAGCTTCTTCTCATTGGAATAGTTGTTCATCCGAAATAACTTATCAACTTTTAGCTCCCATGTGAGGTATTGTTCCACATCTGTACCACCTGAAAATATAGGAATATTAAACTTGGGCTTAGCGACAAAATCGTCGGCGTCGTCGTGTCGAGGACGCTGCACGTTGTTGCGGTGGTGGCGCTGTCGGTCATCGTAGTCGTCGATGGGGAAATCATCATCCCATTGCTCGACCTCCTCAACCCAGCTACGAGGTGCACGATGCACACCTCCTCCGTGGACACCTTGTGGTGCGCCTCCACCCTGGCCACCGTTGCCTCGGCCACGCCCGTGGGCCAAGGGGTGTGCCGCGGCTGCCATCCCGATATTTGGCGGCACCGCCATGCGACGCGCCTGTCGCTGTCGTCGCTCCTCATCCACACAAATAGCACGCTCCTCCTCGGTCTCAATGTGCAAAACAGTCGGAGGGCCATGCACACTCGTGTCATCAGCTGGCGCACCCCCACGTAGATTGTGTTGTGTGAACATGGCGCGGAGCTCCAGGAAGTTATTGTTGATGGCCGTGCGCAATTGTGTGACCTCCTCCCCGAGGGTGTTCAGTCCAGTCTGAACTTCCCCGAGTTCATCGCGCACGCCATTGTCACCATAATGAAGTTGTTTTTGTAGCATCTCGCGCAACCGAGTGTACTCTGTCCACGTGAACCGCGCCCGGATTAGGTGGATCCTCCTCGTGACCGACATGGCAACAACTCACAAACAAGAAACGAGGTTATATCGGGTTAGTAAAACAAAAGCTCTCTACTACGCCGCAACTCACTCATCCCGAAAACAAGGCAAGCTTACCGCTCCAAAGTGAATCAAGGACGGTAAATCGACGGGCCAGACAACGAACCACCTTAACCCTGAATGTATGAGCGTAACCAAGAGCAAGGGAGTACACAAACGGTGTAGGTGGAGCTTGGACATGTATGTGTATATCCTATGCAATCTGATATTCAAGGTATTGTAAAGCTAAGTAATGATGCAAGCTAGAGTATTTTGCCTATGTGCGATCCAAAAGGTTTGAGCGAAGTGTATAAACGCACACACAAAGATAAATGAGACTTAATGCAAACAAAGGAATGAGCTCAAACGGAAATAGAGATAAAACAAGCTCGTTTTGCACCAAGTACAAGGATAGACGCTAGCCAATTGCAACAAAATATACTAGGGCACAAGATTGCTCAAAGAAAATTGAAAACACAAGCCGAAACTATGACCCAGCATCAGAGTGCCCAAATTAGGCGCGATCAACTCGAAAAGGATGGCGCCTTCACGGGAACCTTAGAATCACTTGTAGAGGGGCTCACAATTTTGAGCAAATTCGGAGAAACTTGATTTTTCTCGGCTTGCGGCCCGCTTTGAGGCCCTAAACGACCTTTTTGGGGTCGGTTGTGCTGCGTGGCTTACGCGGATCTAAAATCCCTAGTTTTCCGGACTTCTTCTTTTTGCCTCTATTTTCCGCTTCTTTCCAACGGATCAAGAAACGCCCAATCGGAGGTCGTATGCAAAAGTTAGCTTTTCGCACACTTGTTTTTTAAGGCCGCAGCTCTTTCTATTTGCGGCTGCCTTTTCCTTCTTTTCTCTCTACTTGCAGAGGCCGAAAGTGTTTTGCTCCCCACCAAGTGTGCAACCTCACAAATCGGCAAAGTGTAATCAACTTCAATGAGCAAACCCTAGATGCAATATCAATAGCTAGTCTCAAGATGAAAGGATATAAAAAGACACCAAATGTGGTTCGGCCGGCTATGATGTAGTGGTCGAAACACAAGATGGAGCAATTGGACTCGGATTGTGTTTGAGCTAGAGGTTGATTCGGACTCTAGTCCCACCAAGGAGTTGGATAAGGAAACAACATCCATAATTGATACGGGAGGCCCGATCTTCTCGGTGAGGAACCGTGGATAGTTTATGAAGTAGACGATGTCGCTAGCTGAACACTCGCGTCAATGCACGAACCCTCAACTCTTGAATACGCCTAAAACACACGGGTAGTTGTTCGTCGCGAGACCACGAACGACGAACGCCAAGTCCCCAATTCCCAATGGAACGACGGCTTGACCGTGGATTGCAGAACAAAACAATGGATCGCCTAATTCTCTCTCAAAGTCCTCGCATGAACTCTGGTGTCGAAAGAACAAGCAATAGCTATGTTTCAATCTTATGCATCAACTGGTCTAATGGATACAAAGGAGGGGCAAGGGTACTTAAGGCACCCTCCACGACTCACGCACGGCCTAGGGCCGGCTCCACACACCGAATCAAACTCTAATTCGGCTAAGACCCAAAAAAACACACAAAAAGGAAAATCTAACTTAAATCCGTCACATTGTTTCGGTCATAGCGGCGCGACCGTACGTCTTCTGAAGTTGGGGCCATACCCATTGTGTGGGCCTTGGAATAAGCTTTCAAACAAGTCCAAGAACACCCCAATCGGACTCCGTATGCAAAAGTTATGGTTTTTTATTACAGCCCTGTTGGCTGTCCCGAACCGAATCCGAATTGAATTCGAGTTGATTCCTAGATGAATTTCGGTTGGGCTTGTGGAGGATCCGATTGGGCTTGACTTCTGGGCCTTTCTCCTCTTGGTTGACCCACGTGAGCTTCTCCTCCATTGCTTTGGCTCCGGCCTCCCTCTCCTCCTCTCGGTTCCAAAGGCTTCACAATGTTCAAACACGAGAATGTACAAAACATTTGCATGAGGTAGTACCCAATTCTCATCAATGAAAATAGAAGATTCATTAAGAAACAAAAGCACCTGTTGATTTAGAAGTTTAGCTCTTGCTCTAGTCAGTGGACCAACATGCACTTCTGCACTTGTATTATTTCTAGCTTCACTTATGGCATCCATCTCAGTATGTGCGTGACCACCAATAGAGAAAGATGTATCAGTGTTAGGGATGCCCTCATCAATAATCCTCTAATCAACTCTATTACAAATTATTCCAAGCATAGGGAGTGATCATAAAGAATTCTTTAAGCAAATTTCTCATCTACTAAATTATCATTCTATCAATTCAAATGTGAGTTGATAGTGTACCCAAACCAAATCACCGGTTGAAAAAACCACTCTAAGTTTTACTCCTCCCATGCATCTTTTGTTTTTGTAAAGGGGTACCTAAAAATACAACAACAGCAAGAGTGAGTCCAAAGACTCAGCAAGTACAACAAATGGCAACAATAACATAAACAACTGTAATCATCAATATCCATCTACAATCTTTATTATAAACATGTCATATGCTCATGCTATGTGTAACATCCCAAAGTTCTGTTACCAAAAATAAAAATAAAGTTATTATTTTATTGGATTTTCTAGCTGTCAAATAATTTTCTTGATTTTCTATAATTTAAAAACAGTTTTCTTTGTTAAAAAAATTATTTCATTTGTTGCCTTTTAAAGTCAAAAAGAAAATATAATAAATTTTCTGGGATTTTATTGGATTTAAAGTGAAAAATAAAAATTTAATTAATTTCTGGAATTTTCTGGTATTTTAAAAAATGCTTTTCCTATTTTCCAGAAAATAAAATTTATTACTGTACAAAAATAAAAGACAACTTTAAGTTGAAATTATTTTTATTAAGTTCAAAATAATTCTAGGTATTTTTGTGGAATTATCTTGATGTTTTTCTGAATTTATTTTATTTTTGTGGAATTATTTTGCCTATTTTCTCAAAACTCAGTTTAAATAATTTCCTTTTATGTTTTTCCCAAAAAAAATCTTTTTCTCAGTTGTAAAATTTAATTTAAATTAGTTATTCTAAAAGCAAGGGATTCCTTTTGGAGTTTTTGCCTTTTGTTGAATTTATTAATGCGTGCATTGAATTTCAAGCGTAAAATATTTAAAATATTTAAAATTTACTTTAATTAAATCCAAAAATATTTTATTTGGTCTTTCGAGGTTCCAAAGTATTTCATAAAATTTTCTTGAAATTTTTTGATTTAAATTATTTTTTTGGATTTTAGTTTATTCCCTTTCTTTTCTTTTCAAGCGTTTCTCTCTCTCACAAAAGCATTGCTTTTCTTCCTCACAAATTCAAGGCCCTTTTAGTAAGTTCATTCAAACACGCAATGGTGCTATGAATGCCTCAAATGAAGCTCATAAAAACCCATGATTCGACTTACGTTCACAGAGTTGGCCAATTTTAATCGCTTCAATTTTAGACTCATCTACTTCAACTCACAATGCGAAACAACATAGCCCAAAAGATGACACGATCTTTGCAAAAGTGCACTTTTCTAAGTTACCAAATAACCTAGCCTCACGTAAAACTTGTAGAACTTGTCTAAGATGATCTATGTGTTCAGATTCGGTCATTTGATCAAATCGAGAATATCATCCAAGTACACAACCACAAATTTACCAATGAAATGCCTTAAAACATGATTCATTAAGCTCATGAAAGTACTAGGTGCATTAGTTAAACCAAAGGCATAACTAACCACTCATACAACCCAAAATTTGTTTTAAATGCTAATTTCCACTCATCCCCTTCATGCATCCTAATTTGATGGTAACCATTTGCGCAAATCTATCTTAGAAAAAACGACACCACTCAATTCGTCTAGCATATCATCTAAGCGAGGTATAGGATGGCGATATCGAATTGTGATATTATTAATCGCTCGACAATCCACGCACATACGCCATGACCCATCTTTCTTAGGAACTAAAATAACAGAACAGACAAGGGCTTAAGCTTTACGTACATACCCTTTGGAGAAGCTCTTGTACTTGTTTCGAATTTCCTTTGTTTCTCGGGATTGGTGCGATACGGTGGTCGGTTGGCAATGGCGCTCACGGAATCAAGTAGGTCTTATGTTCTATCCACGGATTGGTGGTAGCCCAGTGGTACCTCGGTTGGAAAGACGTCATTGAAGTCCCGCAAAACACAAGCAACACCACTAGGAAGAGAAGACAAGTCGTTAGTCGAAGCAAGGCGTCTTTGTACAACATACAAAGTGCACCAAATTGGGATCTTCGCTGAATTCTCTCATCTACGATTTGGTGGCTAACATCACTAAATTCTTCTCTCGCTCTTTGGCGGTCTCAACGTGAATCTCAATTTTCGCATTGAAGAATTCACAATCTGTTGTCAGTGTATAAGCGGCTTCAAGATGATATCCATATTGTTCCATCGAAATGTGTAGCGATTTGTACGCCATCGTGAACAATGAGCGGTCATATTGCCATGGCCGTCCCAAGAGCAAATGACACACCGTCATAGGCACTACATCGCATCCACGATGTCGGTGTACTTCCCAATAGAAAATGTCACACGCACCATATAGTTCACCTTCACTTCCTCTTTGTCGCTCAATCATTGCACATGATAAGGGCGTGGATCGCAAGTACTTCAAACCCAACTTATGACACATATCCTGTCGCCAAGTTATGACAACTCCACCATCAATAATCACTTTGCACACCTTACCCTTATCAAGTTTTGCCCAAGTCGAAATAAATTGCACCGCTTCGAGTGTGGCGATGGCATCACACTAAGCACCTTGGGTGTGCAAACAATGGAATACTGCTCAGTGCTAGGAAACTCAGGATCGCACTAACATTGTTCTATGTCATCAGTGTGCAAGACTGGCTACGCATCAGGCGACTCGTCATCACTAGCTGAAACATAACCGCCATCTTCGGTGATAAGCTTAGTTCTGACATTTGGGCAGTCCCTCTGAAAATGGCCAACACCCTTGCACTTGTGGCAAATGATGTCACGTGAATATCCTGTTGACCCCATAGACGAGGTCGTACTAGCAGCGGGTGCCGCTGGTCGACACACCAGTGATGGTGTACTCTCCAGCTTCTTACTTGCGGAACTGCGCGTCGCCGAATTACTTCCGCCCGAGTGCCCTTGTTTGGCTGGCTGTTGTTATATGGCTGTCCCGGACTGGCTGAAGAACGTGAACGGGCAGCGAACCGTGCGTCTTCAATCACTTGGCGCTCGGCTTCGCGTGCTTGGTGTAGCAACTCAATCATGTCATTATAGGGATGGTGATTGACAATGCGCTTGAAGCATGATTCATACCGGCTAGAAATCTCGCCATGGTTTGTTCTTCATTCTCACGGACATCTGTATGTATCATGATAGTCTCCATTTCCTTATGGTATTCATCAATTGATTTCAGACCTTATCGCAGCCCTGTCAACTTCTCAAATAGTGAGTGCTTGTAGTGGCGAGGTACAAAGCGTGCCCGCAAGTGCTGCTTCATCTACTCCCAGGTGATAATCGGCAACTCATGGCGCTCCATGCGCTTACGGATGAACTGCTCCCACCAATGTGTGGCATAATCATCAATCCATTGGACGCAAGCAGCAGCTTATTCTCATTGGAATAGTTGTTCATCCGAAATAACTTATCAACTTTTAGCTCCCATGTGAGGTATTGTCACGTGCTCTAGACTGCTTATCTAAGGCATAAATACTTTAAGGTAGAACTTTGTAAAGGCCTTGTCACGTGCTCTAGACTGCTTATCTAAGGTAGTGAGTGGTGGTATCGACGGATGCCGAACAAACTAGAGAAGTCGTGTCTTGTGGGTAAAGTTGTACAACCTCTACAGAGTGTAAAACTATTCAAATTGTCGTGTCCACGGTCATGGATGTGCTAGCAAGGCCTCTCAAAGTTAGACTTTTGTTTTGTTTTCAAAAGGCTTTATCAAATGGTTTTGGATTTCTATCCAATTTGGAAACTTGGGCAGGTAGCCTTGTGATAGGAGGGTATCCATCACCATATTTCATATAGATTTTATCCTACTATAAAATTTGAGAATTTATAAAATGAATTTTAGTTATAGAATAAATGCTTTGGAACTTAGCAGAAGTATTTAAAGAAAATACTACTTTACACAAACCAACCAATAAGCCATCCTTTGTTACATCCATGTATGCATGTCATTCTGTTATTTGACGGATGTAACTTGCGAGTATGGTAGTTGTGCTCATACTTGCTTTATGCAAATAAAATTTCAGAGGAGAAGGACTTTACTACCGGTGTGGATCTCGACGACTAGGCCGCTTCCCCAGTCGATTGCATGTGGCAGATCAGCTGGACTCTACTACTTCTTCTTCGTCTTCCGCTGTGTTTATTTATTGTTGGCTGTAAGCCTTTCTTTGTAATAAACTCTATTGATTATTAAAAAAGTTGTCATATGAATTTGTTACCATATTTGTTTACTGTGTAAACTAGCGATTGATCATGGGACTAGTTCAGAAATACACAGAGGATTTGGGAGTGTTAATCCCGGGTCCTGACACTATGATGCTCAAGTGCACTTTCTCTTTCTCTTTATCTTTTGCATTTTACCGGTAATACAAAGTATGCAACCGTCGCTGCATACCCATGCCTGTGCTCGCAAGCGCAGGGACCAATTGCCCAATACTCTACAAGTAAAGGGGACCTCAAGCCCACACTCTACAAGTGTGGGGACCTCAAGCCCATCATCTACATGATGGGGACCTCAAATCAATGCCCACACTCCACGAGTGTGGGGACCACAAGCCCGTCATATTCATGACGGGGACCTCAATCAATGCATAGTCACCACGTGACCAACACTCCAATATGATAGCATGATACACATGAATAAAATTTTACACCATCATAAGTATGTATTCACAACAACGTCATACATGAATAAACTTATTCATACTTCTATCATTCATCATCATTGACATTCATAGCATTTTAGCATCCATGAATAGCACATATATTCATAATACTACAAACATGAACAATCACTCATGAATAACAATTAATCATATCTCAAGCATTCACCATCCTTAATCATACATATCACACTATCAACCATGCATAGCTAATATGTATCAAAATACTATTACTCTCTATAGAACATTCATATTATTCTATCAATCAGAGTACTTGTCTCAATCGTGCGGGAACGAAGGATGCGAAGAAGGCGCTGCCCCCGGAACCAATCCCTCACCTGGATATAAATATGAAGCATGCTAGGACTATCATACTGAACCAAAAACATAACCAATAGCACGACCGCACTCACTATACTCTCAAGCGCATTCCCAATTCCAACTTATAAAGATCGATCTGTTCCCTGTGTGGACAACCACAATCTAAAATTCATATCTTTTTGTACAGGAGTCCAAATGAGGTGTTCTTGGTATTCCTTGAAAGCTTATCAATTTATCCATCTAAACCTAGTTGATGAGCCTTCCTCATTCAGTCATCTAATACCCCTACCAAGCTAATTAACAGAACAACTATTTCACATCGGCTTCTCTAGACATTATACTAAAACTACCATAACGTTTAGTACATTTGTCCAAATTTCACGTTCTTGAGCTTCCCTGAAAGCTAAGACAATTATCTACAACTTTGGTTATATTGAGAGCCTCGAAGTTTCCCATTAACTGGTCGCTTAAGTCAGATTACTAAAACCTGTCAGAATACCGACAGATTTGCAGAACAGTCACACTAAAAAATTCATAACTTCTGCTACAGAGGTCCAAATGACGCAATCTAGCACTTCATCGAAAGGTGACGACGTCCTCTACAATACTCTAGGAGATGCCCAGGACTGAATCCACACTTAACTACATTAAAACGATTGTCTAACGAAATTTGTCCAGAGCAGACCATAATACCGACATTGCTACAACAATTAAATATACACCTAAATGGGGGAAAACAGGGGCTACCCTTGATGAACCGCTGCCGAACGTGATGAACACCCAGCCCAGGCCACGATCTCTCCCTTCCCCTTTCCTCTTCTTCTTCCCCTTCCTTCTTCTTCCTTTCTCTTCCTTGGCCGGCAACACCCGAGGAGGTTTCTCCCTTGCTCCTTCTTGGTTGGCAGCGAAGCAAGGGGTGGGAGGGTACTGTAGCACAGCGTGGTACTGTAGCATGGCGGCGGCACTTTAGCCTTGCTACTGTAGAAACCCTAGGGTTTCCCTCTCTCCTTCTTATGTGGCCAGCTACCCCTTCCCCTTGGGCCTATATGCTGTGGGCCGGAAGCCCACAGCCTAGGTTGTCCAAATTATGCATAAGCCACCCTCTAATCTCCCGTTAAAATATTTTTTTAATTATTCCTTCTCTCTAATTTATTTCTTCTGTCTCGAATACATTTGGGGTATTACATTCTACCCCCTTAAATAGAATTCGACCCCGAATTCTTACCACGCTTAAACGCCAAAGAACAATCATAGCTAGAATTTACTACAGAACTACGCACATGCTGTTTACAATACCGGATAATGCTCACGCATGCGAGACTCCAATTCCCAAGTCGTTTTCCTCTCGTAATTATGGGACCACCGCACCTTGACATAACTGACATGTTTCGCCTTATTGAGTGTCCCAACCTTTCACGAATCACTCAACGGACACATCTCGAAGGCACGATCTTACTTGTGGGCCAACGGCCCTAACAAAATCTCAAGCCCCGGACCTCTCATGTGCTCTCTCAGCACCGGACTATACAAGACATTGCGTACTCCGCGCAAGTACTCAAGACAGTCCTAGTGATACGCCAATCTACAAAATTCCCGTGACTAAGGAACCTATCCAACACACTTTTGGTTAAACTTCCTTTTGGTACCAAAGTACACCGTCTGCACAAAACACACGGAACTCTTGTTCCAACTCTCAGTCGATCACTTTACCTTTGCAAGCAGTGTCTCCTTTACCATGGACGCACAAAGAACTGGCCTACCAACTCACTTATTCGAAGAACTTAACTGAAAACAAAGGAGTCAAGATGCATCCAACTCAAAACCATCTTCCCTTAGAAGAGGCCAATCCAAAATCAATGGATTTACCACAAAATCTTTTCCGCATTTCAAATAGGCAGTTTAGAAATAAATGTCACACAAGCCAAAAGCGAAATCACTCGAAAAACCAGTTTAACCATTTTTTTCTCTTAACTGGAAGGAATCACACATACCGACAAGAACCAACTCAATTTGTAATTGACATCCGTCATAACAACATAGTTCAAGTAAGAACAAAGAGAATATCTCTCTATCCAAGATCACACCCTTTTCCACAATCTTTCTTTCAAGAATTTAACTTTCTCTTAGACCATAGGAGATCCCAAATCATCGCATGACACATTAACCCATTTCTCTTAAATTGGTAACCTCAAAGCTATGTTCTACCGAACACAAAATCCACACTTATGCAAGGAGACTCTTCCAATCCATAATATCGTACTCTAGCCAACTTCTTTACCTAATGAATTACTTTGACAAAATAATTTCCAACACAACTCAATATAGATTTCACCCACCATCACATCCCTCAATCCGTTAAGGATAAACAATTTGAAATTCACATCACACACTCTCATTTACTACCCCCAAAGGATACTATCAATAATCATCCCACTACTAAGAATCCACTCTTATTCTACCACTTTTACACATAATCATTGGCAACCAAGGTTCTAACATAAAAAAAATGCAAAGCTTAAATTCAACCTCCAAGACTCCTACAACAACCTTCTCATATAAAAGATTGAGAAATCCTCAGATTCATTCACTAAAATTCCCACTCTAAACATACTCAATCATTATTATCTATAAGTAAATATTTTCTCGACCAAATTATCTTTTAGAAGAATTCTATCTCTCCAAAGGTTCATTCACTAGAGCCAGGGTATACCTGCCGACAACTTAACCTTACCTATTATCCCACCAATTGACATTACGATTAGTTTACTTCGCTAATCCTACTCTCATTAAACTACACCGTCAAAGATCACCTACCCAACCTTGCAAATTACCCAATCGCGATACTCTAACACATTGATCATGCTTCCAGACTTTCGATAATCCCAACATTCTAACATGAATGGAGGTTCTTGGATTATAGTTCGCTATGGGTTCCACTAGTTGTAACACTAATCTGTTTTATTTCAGCAACAATCATTCTATTTAAATCCAATTCTCTCCAAGAGTTATAGGTCAAAACCAAATCACTTTCTACAGCTCTTCAAATAGTTTGGTCCCCAAAATTCTCACCGCAATCATTTACTTGACCACCACCAACCAATCACCACATTACACTTTATAAGACCATGCAACCCAAGTTGGTTAATCTTTTCTCAATAGGAAAGAGCAAACAAATGCAAGATTTATCACACAAGGAAACGCTACTCCTCACAGTGAGCACAAGACCGAGAGAAATAATCAAATAGCATTGATCTCGAAAACAAAAGACGGGACCACAATTGATGGCACATGTCCCACCAGACGGGAGTTTCAAACATCAATAAATCACAATAAAATATTGCTATTGAAACCCAAGAAACACTTAAGCGGCAATGATAGAAAAGTTGTAGATTACAATTCTTAACTCCAAACTTAAATACTTATGGTACACCTTTTCCGTTAACAGAGAAAATAATTTTCTTTGATTACAACATTACTTGCCAACCCAAACAAGAAATATCTTTAAAACCAAATCACATTAATCACTTAAGAACCAAATAGAACATTCCCACGCATCGCTTTTCTCAATAATTTTAGCTACCACATTAAACATGATCTACCAGAAGCTCACAAATGCAAAACTCCCAACTTTCCATTTAACCGATATTACGGGAGGCAGTCAAATTACCTTCTTTCTAGAAAAAAAATCATCACCACTCCCACAGGTCGCAATCCCTTGCAGACAATCTTATTAACATCAAGAATAATACACTCTTAACAAGAATCTTTATCGTCAACTCTTTTAACAAAGGCATGCAGCCACAAGTCATCCTCATGAGACACACATGAATAAATCATATTTTTTCAAGCCTCCACCTGTTAGCAATGCTCACACTAATTTTGTACACAAATTCCGAATCTAGCGGTTATCGTAGACATTTAACGAATTATACAGTCATAGAAGAATTTATAGTCCTTTCTCTATCTGTGTTCCTACTAGCAAATATGAGACCATCAAGCAACCAATTAAAGGCAATTTCCAGATTATTATCCACTAGGACAACAGTCAAATACATCCTTATCTCTCCCTTCCTACACCATTAGATTTATCCATTGTGATCAAGTAATCCAACCGGTTTAACAACCTAAACAATTTTAATGATCAACCTTCTCATCAAAGACATACTATTATCCTACCACTCCACTATCAAGTAAACAAAGATCGCCGACTACATCACATCAGTTCATCTTTTAGCGATGCTCAACACCATACTCCGATACATTATAATTGCACCTAGCAACTACATATGATCAATACTTATCCATAAAAGATAACTTCCAAGATGAATATCCACTATGACACTAATCTAACACCTTTTGGACTTATCCATCCCAAAGGATTTGATAAATCCGTTGAGCCCAGCAAATCCAATCTACCGGAGAAGCTTACCAAATTTATCACCCATAGTGATCAAACCAGTTTTATCAATATTCCATACTTCTTAATAACTCTTTTGACCCCAATTAGGTATGGACATACTTTTTGTCACCACCAATAAAGTAATTACTCTATAACAACATCACATTAATCAACTCCAATTCCAAAGATATGGGTTAAGACTAATTCATGCATGACGCTGCACATCCGACTTGATAACTCAAACCTTACCAATGAACTTCTATGTTTAACACCTCTCGCTTAAACATATCAAGACCTCACAAAAGGACTTTAACTCCCTTCGGAAAAAGAGGCATTAACTTCAAAACTCGAAATAATCCAAAAGAAATACATAAAGCCAAAGCTTTCACATGATAAGGAACTTGCAACAAAAAACTTTCAGTATCCTGAATACCAAGCGAATAAATGAAATCTAAATAAGAAGGACAGAACTCCCAAGATACTAATAGAGACCAAGTGAAATCCCAACAAATTTCACCATCCGCATCTATACCCAGAATTGGTCTAAATCAAGCTCAAGAAGAGAACAACTTTTTTAAAAGAATTCACCCACAGTACCTATAGCTATGGTACTCGGGGTAATCACTTCGCTAATCTCATACTACGAACGGTGGTGTATCCTGATAAAACCCAATGCCACAACCACGACCTCAACCTCTCAACAGCAACTATAGTTGCATAGCTATCATCTCACATAATAATCACAGAATCATATTATGGGTATATAAGATCATCACAGGAATCACTGATACAACATAACAGAAGCGTAAATGCAATGCTTGACCCACCCTATCCTACTGTGCATCAGTGTGTCAGGTTTTAAGTTAATTAACCATTAGCAAATTTTAACAAGCTAAGTTACCTAAGTCGTAAATCTGTTCACCACGGACCTAAAGCCCGCTCTGATACCAACTGTAACACTCCAGCTCGACAAAGGCCTAGAATGCTACCAAACTAACACTATAACCATTTTAACACTGATACAATTCTCTAAAATCTGACAAAACCTCCTTTGTTTAGTTACTAAACCGGAGGTCCCACCATTTGAATATAACATAATTAAATAATCCGACATCCAGCATAATCAAGAGACAACCAAAACTATGCTAATCATCACTATATCATCCATAGCCTGCTAAACAAATAAAGCATAAACAAAAGGACATCCATAATCCTCTAATCAACTCTATTACAAATTATTCCAAGCATAGGGAGTAATTATAAAAGAATTCTTTAGGCAAATTTCTCATCTACTAAATTATCATTCTATCAATTCAAATGTGAGTAGTTCGTGCCATCGTGCAACCCCTCTAAGTTTTACTCCCTCCCATGCATGCTGTTCTTGTAAAGGGGTACCTAAAAACACAACAACAGCAAGAGTGAGTCCAAAGACTCAGCAAGTACAATAAATGACAACAATAACATAAACAACTGTAATCATCAACATCCATCTATAATCTCTATTATAAACATGTCATATGCTCATGCTATGCAAGATGCTCAAGTGCACTTTCTCTTTCTCTTTATCTTTTGTATTTTACCGATAATGCGAAGTATACAACCGTCGCTGCATACCTATGCCTGTGCTCGCAAGCGTAAGGACCAATTGCCCAATACTCCGCAAGTAAAGGGGACCTCAAGCCCACACTCCACAAGTGTGGGGACCTCAAGCCCGTCATCTACATGACGGGGACCTCAAATCAATGCCCACACTCCACGAGTGTGGGGACCACAAGCCCGTCATATTCATGATAGGGACCTCAATCAATGGATATTCACCACGTGACCAACCCTCCAATATGATAGCATGATGCACATGAATAAAACTTTACACCATCATAAGTATGTATTCACAACAACGTCATACATGAATAAACTTATTCATACTTCTAGGATTCATAACATTGACATTCATAGCATTCTAGTATACATGAATAGCACATATATTCATAATACTAGCAAAAATGAACAATCACTCATGAATAACGATTAATCATATCTCAAGCATTCACCATCCTTAATCATACATATCACACTATCAACCATGCATAGCTAATATGTATCAAAATACTATTACTCTCTATAGAACATTCATATTTATTCTATCAATCAGAGTACTTGTCTCAATCGTGCGGGAACGAAGGATGCGAAGAGGGCGTTGCCCCCGGAACCAATCCCTCACCTGGATATAAATATGAAGCATGCTAGGACAATCATACTGAACCAAAAACATAACCAATAGCACGACCGCACTCACTATACTCTCAAGCGCATTCCCAATTCCAACTTATAAAGATCGATCTGTTCCCTGTGTGGACAACCACAATCTAAAATTCATATCTTTTTGTACAGGAGTCCAAATGAGGTGTTCTTGGTATTCCTTGAAAGCTTATCAATTTATCCATCTAAATCTAGTTGATGAGCCTTCCTCATTCAGTCATCTAATACCCCTACCAAGCTAATTAACAGAACAACTATTTCACGTCGGGTTCTCTAGATAGTATACTAAAACTACCATAACGTTCAGTACGTTTGTCCAAATTTCGCGTTCTTGAGCTTCCCTGAAAGCTAAGATAATTATCTACAACTTTGGTTATATTGAGATCCTCAAAGTTTCCCATTAACTGGTCGCTCAAGTCAGATTACTAAAACCTGTCAGAATACCGATAGATTTGCAGAACAGTGACACCTAAAAAATCATAACTTCTGCTACAGAGGTCCAAATGACGCAATCTAGCACTTCATCGAAAGGTGACGACGTCCTCTACAATACTCTAGGAGATGCCCAGGACTGAATCCACACTTAACTACATTAAAACGATTGTCTAACGAAATTTGTCCAGAGCAGACCATGATACCGATATTGCTACAACAATTAAATATGCACCTAAACAGGGGAAAACAGGGGCTACCCTTGATGAACCGCTGCCGAACGTGATGAACACCCAGCCCAGGCCACGATCTCTCCCTTCCGCTTTCCTCTTCTTCTTCCCCTTCCTTCTTATTCCTTTCTCTTCCTTGGCCGGTAGCACCCGAGGAGGTTTCTCCCTTGCTCCTTCTTGGTTGGCAGCGAAGCAAGGGGTGGGAGGGTACTGTAGCACAGCGTGGTACTATAGCATGGCGGCGGCACTGTAGCCGTGCAACTGTAGCAACCCTAGGGTTGCCTTATCTCCTTCTTATGTGGCCAGCTACCCCTTCCCCTTGGGCCTAAATGTTGTGGGCCGGAAGCCCACAGCCCAGGTTCAAGTTATGCATAAACCACCCTCTAATCTCCCGTTAAAACTTTTTTTTAATTGATCATTCTCTCTAATTTATTTCTTCTCTCTCGAATACATTTGGTGTATTACAGAGGCGCAACCAGGAATCCAATCGGACGGTGGGGGAGAGAGCGGGTGAGGCCAGGGTGGAGCGGCTGGCTTGGGTGGGCTGCGTGGGAGAGAGAGAGAGAGAGAGAGAGAGATGGGCCGGAGGGGTTTCAGCCCAAAATGAATTAGGGTTTTTAAATTACTTTATTAGTTGATTTAATTCTAGTAATTCATTTGGGCTTTAGAAAACAATAAATAAAATCCAAAAATTATGGAAAAATTCACAGAAATTCCCTTATTTATTTTGGACTTTGCAAAATTACTTCCAACTTAAAGTTGGCTTTTAATTTTGCAAATAAATTATTTTGGTTTTAAAATATTTAGAAAAAAGCTTTTAAAATTCCAAAAAATTCTAGAAATTAATAAAATTTTTATTTTTCAACTTAAACTCAAACAAAACTTTAAAACTTTAATAATTTTACTTTTGACTTTTAGAAATTCAAATAAAGCAATCAAACTCTTTCAAATTTCAGAAAATCCAACAAAATAATAACTTTATTTATTTTTATTTTGGTAACAGCACTTTGGGATGTTGCAAACTACCCTCCTTAAAAGGAATCTCGTTCCCGAGATTCGGAGTGGCTAGAAAGAAAGGTGGGAATACAAGGTTTTCAACTAGAGTTGTCGTTGTCTGCATCCTGCTTCTCATCAGAAGGGGCCTGAGCTGTGATGTTGTACAGACGTCCTCTTCCAAAATGCTGTGACCTCTTGTTTGCTTGCATGATGTTGGCTTCAGAGTTGGCTGGATTTGCTGTCTACTGCTTCTTTGGACATTTACTAGCGAAATACACAATCTCATGGCAATTGAAGCACGTGATACTCGCAACATAGGATGGGTCCTTCTATGCCTGATCACCATCAGATGTGTTGGAGGACTCCATGTTGACTGGGTTGTCTGCTGTTGGCTGGGTTTTGACTTGATACGATGAAGTCCCTCTAGCTTTAGGAAAGCCTCCAGGGTTGAACTTCTGTGCAGTCATTCTTCTCTTGCGGTTCTCCATCTCTTGGTGCTTGCCTTCTTGACGAATCGTCTTGTCTACTAGCTACTGGAAGTCAGTATAATCCTGGAAAATCAGCTGTACAGACAGATCATCATTGAGTCCTTCAAAGAATCTTTCTTGCTTGTCTTCATCATTCGCAACATCTTTCAGTGCGTAGCGTGCCAGTTGATTGAACTTGTGCAGGTACTCATTCACAGAGAGGTTGCCTTGACGAAGTGTGTGGAACTCCTTCTTGAGGGTCATCATGCCGGAAGGGATAGGTGCATAGCGGAAAGCTCGCACACATTCATTCCAGGTGATGGCTTGAGCATCAGCATGTGAGATGCTGAAGTTGTCCCACCATTCGGAAGCTGGACCCATGAGCTAGTGTGAAGCAAACAACACACTCTTACGATCAGTGCACTAGGCAATGTCCAACTTCTTACTAATTGCCCGGAGCCAATCATTTGCATCCATAGGCTCTATGCTGGTCGAAAAGGTTGGCGGACGCATCCTCATAAATTCTGACATGCTAGTCCTTTGAGGAGGTGGAGTTGGAGTTGGAGCTTGGGAAGTAGTAGCTTGTCGAGCTTGGTTGTTGTTGATAGACTGGGAAAGCAGTTCGATCAGACGATTTTGATTGGTCATCATTTGCTGCCATTCTGATCCATTGATTTAAGTACTTCTATCATTGTTGGCGTTGGTTCCATTTCCAGAGTGACGAGTGTTCACCATCTATTGATGACTCCAAAGATTTAGGAAAGGAGAACAAAGGATAGGGAAGAGACAAATATGAAGAAGTAAGGGAATAGAGCGAAACAATACTCCCAAACGAAAGAACCAACTTAAAATCTTTTCAGACAAACACAACGTTCTAGCGATCGAGACTCTTTTAATTTGGTGAAACGACTCAATACACAGAGTGAGTCTTGACAAACTTAATTATATGGCTTGACTAACAACACATCTTTAGTTCATGGTCTTCGATGAATCTTGCATGACGATGTTCTCTTGACAGCTTCACGTCTTGTGATCTTTAATGTATAGGTAAGAAACGTGTTGACCATCTATATAAATTTCCAAAGAAAGAGGATCAATTTACTTTATAAAATGGTGAAGAAAGAATTAGGTGAGAAGAAAAAATTGCTATGAAGAAACTAAAGATAGATGACCAAGATGAGGAGAGAACAATTTGTTTTTCTTGTTATGAAATATGTTTTGAAGTTTTTCAACTAACGGCAATTCTAACTAGGTCACGATCTATAGTCGATATGGCTCTAATACCACTTTGTAAGGACCCGGGATTAACATCCCAAATCCTCTGTGCATATCTGAACTAGTCCCATGATCAGTAGCTAGTTCACAGAGTAAACAAATATGGTAACAAATTCATATCATAACTTTATTAATAATCAACAGAGTTTATTACAAAAGAGGCTTACAGCCAACAATAAAGAACACAGCGGAAGACGAAAAGTAGTAGAGTCCAACAATCTGCCACAGGGGTAGCGGCCTAGTCATTAGGATCCCCACTGATAGTAAAGTCCTTCTCCTCTGAAATTTGTTTGCATAAAGCAAGTATGTGCACAACTACCGTGCTCGCAAGTTACACCTATTAAGTAACAAAATGATATGCATATATAGATGTAACAAAGAAATGTTTTATAACTTCAAATCATTTTATGAATTCTCAATTTTATAGTCAGATAACATTCACACATGAATAGTGAAAGATACCCTCCTATCACATGGCTTCCTACCCAATTCCCATTTGGATAAACCAGTTTTGAAGAAGTCTTTTTCAAATAAAACTAAAGTCTAACTTTGAGCAGTTCGGCCAGCATGTCCATAACCGTGGACATAGCTATTCGAATAGTTTTACACTCTGCAAAGGTTGTACAACTTTACCCACAAGAGATAATCAACTTGTATTGTCCGCTAACACACTTCCGTAGGTGTGCGACTAAGTGATTATCATGAGGCCTTTACAATGTCCTGTCTTAATGTATTTATGCCCGCTAAGGTTTCACTGCCATTGGACTGACCGTCCTCCGGGAGCCCTATCTTGCGCCAGATGGGACTACTGTCTGACCGACAGCCATACAAACAACATAGCACAAATGACACTAAGACATCACAAATTATTTAGCTAAATCTATCCCATTCTCGACTTGTAGTAGTACGGTAAGGCGTAGCATCATGCACTCGAAGACTGGTCCTTAACTGACTTGGGCGACTTTCCATAAAAACCCCTGGGCCTTAACCTTAACCAGATTAAGCCCGTGCATAAACCTACACCCACCAATCTTCCATCTCGCCCAAATCCAAACCCATTTTCATTTTATTTTCTAAGTCAAAACATTTTATAAACCTTCTATGGTAAAACAATACCACATAACCAATTTAAATCAAATTTGGAAGATTTGGCTAAAAACTTCCCAAATACAAGATTTGATGTAAGCATTGGCTAAGCATATGATTAATTTTAGTATCAGTTTGTCTAATGGTGACAAGGTATTCACGTTCAACATTCAAATTGGCCACACAAGGAAAATTGGAATAACTAGGCAATTAAAACAGGGAATTAAAATAATTGTATAAACATATGCATGCAGTAATAATTTAAAATAGAATATAAATAATTTGAAATAATGGGATGAATATGATCAAGGGTGTAACTTGCCTTGCTTGATGAGGTGATGTTGTTTTCCTTAACAGATCACCTGTACTGAGGTGATGTTGTTTTCCTTAACAGGTCACCTAGCACTCACAAGTACTTTCTCCAGGTAGTCCAAGTATACAATCATGATGATCATACAGTCAAAATCAATCCTCTTATTTGCTCTTCAAACGGCGTCGAAATCTGACTCTCCGAAGTCGTCGAAATCTAATCGTGAAAATAAGCCAAATTAAAATAAAATTCAAATTAAGATTCAAATGAACTCCAAATTAAATAATTTTAGTTTGGTTGGCTAGATCTTGAATTTAGACAAATTTAGAAATTTGAATGGACTCAATCGGAGTTCGAATGCAAAAGATATGGGCTTTGGAAGATTCAAATTACATGAAATGATGGAATTAGGGTTTTTCTGAATTTTGGGAATTATTTTTCTAAAGGAAAATCCAGGTTATTGCGCAATATGACATCAGCATGGAATTTTCAAATTAAAACAATTAGGAGAAAATGCCATAGTGGCTGACATGTGGGCCCCATGGTCAATGGACCAAGTCCTTGGTCTAGTCAACGGACCACGGTGAACCTGGTGCACCGTAATAGTGCACGGGAGAGAGGTGGTGGGTGTGCGGATGACGTGGCGCCACGGGGCTGCCACGTAGGTAGACACGTGAGCTGGAGGTGACATGGCGAGGAGGTGGCGCACACATGGCGCCACAGTGGCAGCCACGTCGGTGCGAGGCCGGCGGTGGCTCGGCGATCACCTCGCCGGCGTTAGGGGCTCTGGCGAGGGGTGCGGGTGGTACTATACGAGAGAGGAGGCGATGGGGAGTACGGTGCTTACCCAGGTGGCGCAAGGGTTCGTGGGAGTCGCCGGCGGGGACGTGAAGAGCGGCGGCGCGTGCGGCTTGACGGCGGCGAAGCCGTTCCGCTGTCAACCTAGCGAAGCGGAGGCGAGCACCAGGTCGGTGAAGGCGCGGTGAAGCCGATGGTGGCGGCGGTGTTGGCGGCGCTAGGGGCGGTGGAGTGTGTGGCGGCCGGCGGCGAGGAAACTCTAATTCCGACGAACTCGGAGGGGGAGGGCAGAAGTGGATGGTGGTGCTGCGATGAGGACAAGGAGGCGCACCGGGGGCGTGCTTTTATAGGGGCGGAGGGGCACGACAAAAGGAGGTCGTGGCGGTGGGGATCACGGTGGCGGTTTCCGATCCGACGATTGCGCGCACGATAGAGGGGGAAATGGGCGGGAGCGGGCGCGGGATTAGAGGGCGGTTTGACCGCGCACGCCCGCGCGAGAAGAGGGAGCGGGGATTGCGGCGTTGATGGGATCAACGCAGCGGAGATGGCGAAGCTGGGGCGCGGCTGAGCGGAGAAGAAGGGGTCACGGGGAAGAAAGGGGCATGACCATCGGATTTGCATCGGACGACGCAGAGGAGTGGGATGGCGTGGGGGCGTGGATGCCGTCCGATCCAATCGGACGGTGGGGGAGAGAGCGGGTGAGGCCGGGGTGGAGCGGGCTGGCTTGGGTGGGCTGCGCGAGAGAGAGAGATGGGCCGGATGTTGGAGATATGCCCTAGAGGCAATCATATTGATGATGATATTTCATTGTATCCATGATTTAATAAATGTTCCTTGAATATTGCCTTTGTGTTGATTAACAAGTATGTGACTTGTTTGTGAAACTCTTTACTTGTATGGTTATTCTAAAGTTGTCCCTAGTCGGAGTTCATGTGAGGACACACGTGAATGATGGATTAGCACATGTATCGGTTGATGACCATGTTTCACGGTCATAGACATGGAGATGTCAAACCAATAATGTGGACACATGTTTAGAACATGGGTTGGACCGACCCAACATGAGACATAGTAATTATTCTTATGGTTCTCTCTACACAATGTGTACGCCTTGTCCTTAGACACGAGATTGTCGCATGTACTTGAGATGTGAATCGACCTACTTAGGGCTATCAACGCTACTCGTGAATGGGTAGTTATAAAGGTAGCTTTCGGGTTTGTCATGAAGCATGCTGCGAGGCATGGTCGGTCGAGATGGGATTTGCCCCTCTCACCGAGAGATATCTCTGGGCCTCGGTGATCGGATCCGAAATGCATGGCCATGCTACTTAAGGTTAAGAGTTAACCTAGTAAGGGATTCGGATCACGGGATCGAAAGAGTGGTCAGCTTGGAGCTCGACCGAATATCGTGAGGCAAAGGGATTGGCATGTACATAACGTTGTGATGGTTCGTCCGATAAGATCTTTACGTATGTTTAGGAGTTGGCACGTCTTGCTAGAGGCCGCTACCAACTATTGACCAAGTATGTGTACTCGCGTCATGTCTAAACATATGTGAACCATAGGGTCACACACTTAGGTTGAAGCCAATTCGGATTGGATCGAATTAGATGGCATTGAGTCATAATGGGCCTCTATTCGTAGAAGCCCATTATAAGGGACGCCTATAAAAGGAGGGCGGCTTGTGGTTAAGGGTTGAGTTTTTCGTGACATCCTCAAACCCCGGCCGCCACCCTCCCACGCCCTAGTCGCCGCGCGGATCTAGTAGTCCGGCGTCGCGTCGCCTCCCGCACGTGTGGATACCTTTGAGGCATTTGCATCGTGGCGTTGGGACGAACCGCAAGAAAGGAGCATGCGTGGGACGCCGCGGCGAGGGCGAGGAAGTAGTCGACTACTACGCCTGACGCATCGCATCGCATCGAGCGAATGCGACTACACCGCCCGACGTGCGCATCAACTTCCGCACTCGGCGTCTAGTGGTAAGACCGTGATCTATAGCTGCAGTGATCTTGGTTTACGGGTAGAATTTTTAATTTGCGCTAGTGTAGCCTACCCGTTTCCCTTTGGTGGTATCGGCGGTTCTTTGTCATGTTATAGGTTCGGGTGATTTGCATATGGCGATATGTAAATCGGTATGATCGATGTGATCGATTGTATAGTTCTCGGTAATGGATTGATGCGGTTTCCGTGATCATGTCGCTAAGGTCGTGAAACAACATACCCCTCACGGTCGGATTCGCCATCGGGTGAGCGGTGACACGTAAAACCGATTATGGAATGCGAAGATCAATATGATTGATCGAATCGAACCTAGATTAATAATCGATGTACCGTGATCATGCTGCTAGGTCGTGAAACAACATACCCCTACCGGTCGGATTCGCCATCGGGTGACGGTGACACGTAAAACGGTTGCGGCATGCGAAGATCGGTACAAATTGGTCGAATCGGAGCATGAGTCGATTTGTGGTAAATATGATTTGCCGATCAAAATCTATGTAAAAATTGCATAGATTGGATCTCTGTTTTTCACGAAGGTCGGTAGGGCGCCTTCGAACTCGAGGGGGAAACCCCTCGACCCCTATCCGGTAGATTGCGATTCTATGCATAAACTTGTTTTTGCGGGATGTATGTGACCGTATGGCCTAATGTGTATGTGATGCATGTTTGTAATATTTGCATGACTGCGTGTCGTGGGTACGGCGAACACAGTGGAGCCATTGTGTTGTCAAAGTATTGTATTAATGGCTGCGTGCCGACTTGTGATGATTCCTAGTATCCATGTATTTTATTACTTGTTATGAGTAATAGCTTATAGTAGTACTCGGAGGACACATCACTTGGAGGATGACACACATGAACCATGGAGATGGAGATCATCATGGTGGGCAGATTCTATGGCGATGGAGATCACCATGAGAAAATAGGCCATCTTGAGTCACAAGCTGTGTGAATGTTATTCCTATTGTTTTACTCCTATGCATGTTTGAATGGTAGAAGTATAGCGATCCCTCACAAAATGTTAAGTTAAACATATGCCCTCCCAATTAAACTTTGCACCATCCCATGTCTTGTAAATTGATGGTGGGTCTATAAAATTAGGCACCATCAACTTCCTTGACTAGATGGGTTTTGTATCGGATACTTACATGCATAAGGATTGGTGAACTTAACAAGGTTATCATAAAGGTTATGGGCCTTGGGGCATAAAGGTTGGGCAGGGGCATAGAGATGTCACCCAACAACAAGAGTCATATAGAGATATGATTAGCAGGTGTTGCTTACCGAATTACCTTGTCTCCTAGCGGTGATGCAAAAGCTCACTAGTAGACTCGTTAATTGCGGATCTTGAATCGCTAAGAATCAACAGAGGGATGTTGATTTTAGTGGGTGTACATTCTATTAAATTTGTTTAATACAATTTACTCTATCATGGTTTTATTTGTCTTAGTATTTTGCATTTCCTATTGTAGATCAATGGCATCTAGCAACCACGCACACCCTTTTGCTTTGCGATCGATTCTTGAGAAAGAGAAATTAAATGGAACAAACTATTGGATGGGTCCGTAACTTCGAGAATTGTTCTCTGTAAGGCGGAAAAAGGAAAACGTTCGGACACCCCAATCCCGTAAGAACACGCTAACAATGCGTCTGCTTCTTGTTAAAAATGCCTACAAGAAAGCATGTGATGACTCTCTTGAGATTAGTCTGTCTTATGCTTGCATGCATGGAACTGACCTTCAAAAGCGGTTTGAGGATCTGTGGAAGCGTATGATATGATCATAGCGCTTAGGACATGTTCGAACACGGCCGGACCGAGCGGTTCAATGTCTCTAAGGCTTTTCGGAATGCAAGCAATGAAGGTGCACCCGTAGGCCCACATGTGATCAAAATGGTTGGTTACTGATCGGACTTTGGATAAACTTGGTTTTCCAATTGGCCAAGAGTTGGCAAGCGATTTCATTTTAGCGTCTCTTCCACCTAGCTATGGGCATTTCATTGAACTACCATATGCATGGGGCGGATAAGGGCCTTAATGAGCTTTGTGGGATGCTCAAAAAAGCAGAGAGTGACATTAAGAAGTGTGCGGGGCCTAGCCATGTGATGGGTGCGAGAACAAGTCTAGCTTCAAGAAAAGGGTAAGAAGCCATGGCCAAAGAATAAGGGCAAGGTTAAAGATATGATCTCAAGCCAACGCCTAAGCCTAATCTTTGGACACGGAGCTGAGACAGATGCTTCTATTGTAAAGAAACTGCCCTTTGGAAGAGAAACCGCAAGAAGTACATGGATTCGATGAATGCAAGAAGAAGGTTGGAAGTAAGACTTCCACCCATGGTACACTTGTCATAAATGTTTTAGACATTTTCTCGCAGATTCTCCTATTAACTCTTGGGTATTTGATACCGGATCAGTTGCTCACATTTGCAACTTGATGCAGGGCTAATAAGAAGTAGAGGAGTCGCAAGAGGTGAAATTGATTTTCGTCGGAAATAAAGCAAGGGTTCTTGCGTTGACCGTCGGCACCATGCAACTTCACTTCCTTCAAGATTTATTATGGAATTGAATAATTGTTATTATGTTCCTAGTATGAGTCAAACATTTTATCCCCTCATGTTTGATGAGAGATGGTTATTCATTTGCAAGTAAAGACAATGGTTGTTTGATCTCTAAAAATGGAATGTTTATGGCTTTTGCCCATTGTGAATGGGTTATTTATTTTAAATCTTGATGATGCGCCTATCTTTAACATAAATGCTAAAAGACTTGACCTAATGATTTGAATCCCACCTATGTTTGGCATTGTCGTTTGGGTCACATAAGTGAAAAGCGCATGAAGAAGCTCCATCTTGATGGTCTTCTAACCGTTTGATTTTGAATCATACGAGACATGTGAAGCTTGTTTGCTTGGTAAGATGACCAAATCACCTTTCAAAGGTTCTTTTGAGAGGCGTCGGACTTGTTGGAAATCATACATACCGATGTATGTGGACCAATGAGCACGATCGCTAGAGGTGGATTTCATTACTTCATAACTTTCATCGATGATTTTAGTAGATATGGCTATGTCTACTTAATGAAGCATAAGTCCGAAACTTTTGAAAAGTTCAAAGAGTTCCAGAATGAGGTTGAAAATCAACGTGCCAAGAAAATCAAGGCTCTGCGATCTGATCGTGGTGGCGAGTATTTGAGTCATGAATTTAGCAATCATCTGAAGAGTTGCGGAATTGTTCCACAGCCTAACACCGCCCGAACGCCTCAAAGAAACGGGTATCCGGCGGCGTAATCGGACCTTGTTGGACATGGTTCGATCGATGATGAGCCGATCAGATTTACCATTATCCTTTTGGGGTTACGCTCTAGAAAGCGGCAGCTTTCACACTTAATAGGTACCGTCTAAATCCGTAGTTAAGACACCATGAGATATGGGTGGGAAGAGTCACAGTTTGTCTTTTCTAAAGATTTGGGGATGTGAGGCGTTTGTCAGCGACTACTGATCGGACAAGCTCACACCCAAGTCGGATAAATGCATTTTCGTGGGATATCCGAGAAGGAAACCTTTGGATATTACTTCTACAACCGACTAGAGGGCAAAGTGTTTGTCGCTCAGTGGTGTTTCCTAGAGAAAGAGTTTCTCAACAGGAGACAAGTGGAAGAACAGTGCAGCTTGAAGAAGTTCAAGATGAACCAATCGGGAAGACTCGGCGAATGATGCCCATGTGGCGAGAACAAGTTGAGGAACCCATGGCAAAGGAAGCACCACCACCACGAAGGTCGGAAGGCTCCATAATGCGCGAGATATATTATTGTTAGACAATGATGAGCCTACGACCTATGTGGAAGCAATGATGGACCGGACTACGAGAAATGGCATAGTGCCATGAGATCCGAGATAGCATCCATGGAGACAATCAAGTTTGGAATTTTGTTGACCCGCTTTGATGGTGTTAAAACCATAGAGTGCAAATGGATCTATAAAGGAAGATTGATATGGATGGAAATGTTCATATCCATAAAGCTCGACTTGTCGCAAAAGGTTTTCGGCAAGTTCAAGGAGTTGACTCTGATGAGACTTTCTCACCGTGTAGCGATGCTTAAATCAATACGGATCATTCTAGCTATTCCGCATATTTCGACTATGAGATATGGCGGATGGATGTCAAAACGGCTTTCCTTAATGGAAATTTAACCGAGGGCGTGTATATGATACAGACCAGGGTTTTGTCGATCCAAACAATGCTAGAAAAGTATGCAAACTTCAAAATCCATTTATGGATTGAAGCAAGCATCTCGGAGTTGGAACATTCGTTTTGATGAAGTGGTCAAAGGGTTTGACTTCATCAAAAGCGAAGAAGAATCTTGTGTTTACAAGAAGACAAGTGGGAGCTCACTCGTATTTCTAATCTTATATGTAGATGACATATTACCGATTGGAAATGATATTCCTATGCTCGAGTCCGTTAAGACCTCACCTGAAAAATAGTTTCTCAATGAAGGACTTAGGGAAGCGGCATATATTTTGGGTATTAAGATCTATAGAGATAGATCAAAAAGGCTAATAGGATTAAGCAGTACTTACATTGACAAAGTGTTGAAACGGTTCAACATGGAGGAGGCAAAGAAAGGGTTCTTGCCCATGTCTCATGGCATAAATCTTGGCAAGACTCAGTGTCCTTCGACAACTGATGAGCGAGATCGCATGAGTAAGATTCCATATGCTTCGCCATTGGATCTATCATGTATGCTATGATGTGTACTCGCCAGATGTTTCCTATGCTCTAAGTGTTACGAGCAGATACAGGTGATCGGTGAGAGTCATCGGACAGCGATTAAAAACATCCTCAAGTATTTGAGAAGAACTAAGGATGTGTTCCTAGTCTACGGAGGTGAGGAAGAGCTCGTTGTAAATGGTTACACGATGCAAGCTTCCAAACCGACAAAGATGATTACAAATCGCAATCGGGTTTTGTGTTCCTTTTGAACGGTGGTGCGGTAAGTTGGAAGAGTTCCAAGCAGGAGACTGTTGCTGACTCTACAACGGAGGCCGAGTACATTGCGGCTTCTGAAGTAGCAAAGGAAGGTGTTTGGATAAGGAAGTTCATAACTGAACTAGGTGTGGTTCCTAGTGCGTGCGATCCTGCGGATCTTTCTTGTGATAACAGTGGGGCCATTGCGCAAGCCAAGGAGCCGAGGAATCACCAAAAGAACAAACACATCTCGGCGGTTTCATCTCATTCGAGAGATCCTTAATCGAGGAGATTTAAAGATATGCAAAATACACACTGGATTTGAATATTTCGGATCCTTTGTGAAGCCTCTCCCACCTAAGCATGAGGCGCACACAAGAGCTATGGGTATTAGATATCTTCTAGATTGACTCTAGTGCAAGTGGAGATCTGTTGGAGATATGCCTAGAGGCAATCATATTGATGATGATATTTCATTGTATCCATGATTTAATAAATGTTCCTTGAATATTGCCTTTGTGTTGATTAACAAGTATGTGACTTGTTTGTGAAACTCTTTACTTGTATGGTTATTCTAAAGTTGTCCCTAGTCGGAGTTCATGTGAGGACACACGTGAATGATGGATTAGCACATGTATCGGTTGATGACCATGTTTCATGTGTCATAGACATGGAGATGTCAAACCAATAATGTGGACACATGTTTAGAACATGGGGTTGGACCGACCCAACATGAGACATAGTAATTATTCTTATGGTTCTCTCTACACAATGTATACGCCTTGTCCTTAGACACGAGATTGTCGCATGTACTTGAGATGTGAATCGACCTACTTAGGGGCTATCAAACGCTACTCGTGTTGGGTAGTTATAAAGGTAGCTTTCGGGTTTGTCATGAAGCATCTTTGCGAGGCATGGTCGGTCGAGATGGGATTTGCCTCTCTACAGAGAGATATCTCGGGCCTCGAGTGATCGGATCCAAATGCATGGCCATGCTACTTAAGGTTAAGAGTTAACCTAGTAAGGGATTCGGATCACGAGATCGAGAAAGAGTGGTCAGCTTGGAGCTCGACCGAATATCGTGAGGCAAAGGGATTGGCATGTACATAACGTTGTGATGGTTCGTCCGATAAGATCTTTACGTATGTTTAGGAGTTGGCACGTCTTGCTAGAGGCCGCTACCAACTATTGACCAAGTATGTGTACTCGCGTCATGTCTAAACATATGTGAACCATAAGTCACACACTTGAGTGAAGCCTAATTCGGATTGGATCCGAATTAGTGAGCGGGCATTGAGTCATAATGGGCCTCTATTCGTAGAAGCCCATTATAAGGACGATCTATAAAAGGAGGGCGGCGCGGTTAAGGGTTGAGTTTTTCGTGACATCCTCAAACCCGCCGCCACCCTCCCACGCCCTAGTCGCTCGCGCGGATCTAGTAGTCCGTCGCGTCGCTTCTCCCGCACGTGTGGATACCTTTGAGGCGCCGCATCGTGGCGTTGGGACGAACCGCAAGAAAGGAGGCGTGCGTGGGACGCGCGCGGACGAGGCGAAGTAGTACGACTACTGCTGCCGACGTCTTGCATCAAGCGAGTACGACTACACCGCCCGACGTCTTGCATCAACTCCGCACTGCTGCGTCTAGTGGTAAGACCGTGATCTATAATCGCGGTGATCTTGGTTTACGGGTAGAATTTTTTAATTTGCGCTAGTGTAGCCTACCCGTTTCCCTACACCGGAGGGGTTTCGGCCCAAAATGAATTAGGGTTTTTAAATTGCTTTATTAATTGATTTAATTCCTGTAATTCATTTAGGCTTTAGAAAATAATAAACAAAATCCAAAAATTATGGAAAAAATCACATAAATTCCCTTATTTATTTTGGACTTTACAAAATTACTTCCATCTTAAAGTTGGCTTTTAATTTTTCAAATAAATTATTTTGGTTTTAAAATATTTACGAAAAAGCTTTTAAAATTCCAGAAAATTCTAGAAATTAATAAAAATTTTATTTTTCAACTTAAACTCAAACAAAACTTTAATAATTTTACTTTTGACTTTCAGAAATTCAAAAAAGCAATCAAACTCTTTCAAATTTTAGAAAATCCAACAAAATAATAACTTTTTTTTTTGGTAACAGCACTTTAGGATGTTACACATGGCCCAGGCCTAAGTTGTCCCCATTAAAACCCCATCCTTAACTGCTGATTAAACTATTCTCTCCCGAATTAATTTGGAGTATTACACCCTAGGCCGCCCCTTCCTTCCTTTGGCTGCCAGCCCTCCCACTCCCTGGGCTGCCACTCACCTGGTCCATGCACCTCCTCCCCTCCAGCAGCACCCCTAGGGCTTCCAACAATGCCTCCATTCCCCTGGTGAAGACCCTTGCTACCGGCCAGTTGGAGAAAGATGGAGATTGCCTTGTGGAGGCCGGCCAAGAAGAAGGAAGAAGAAGGAAGGGTAGAAGGGAGAAGGGAAGGAGAGGGATCACATTGTGACTCTCATGTTCTTTAGCAGATCCTCCAAGGGTAACCCCCCAATCACGTTCGATTAGTCGTATAGTAATGTATTTTGGCAATATCGGTATTAGATCGGTTTAGGGTAGTCTGTAGTGCCAAAATGTTTTGAGGATGATAACTGCAAAATTCGATCTAGCCATCTCCTAGAGATTTGTTTGTAACGTCTTTAGCTTTCAATAGAGTCTTGGATCAGGTCATTTGGATGAACGGATTGTTAGATATGGATTTCACAACATTGCTGTCCCAAGGCTCTGTCAGGTTTCGGGCAGGTTGTATTAACTGAATCATAGAAACTAGTTAACAATTTATTTGGAGGATACCACCAACATGAATGTTGTAGGTATGTTCGTAAGGTTTTCAAAGAGCTAAAGAACATAATTTTTGGATAATTGTACTAAAAGTTATGTATGATTTAGTCTCGCTGTACAGAACCACTGATAGGATTTGGTAGTTTTATTAATCTACTTGGTAAGGAAAGAGGATAACAGAATCTGGGAATCTCACCAACTAGTTTTATGTGGATAATTTAATAAGATTTCTAGAGAGTTAAAGAGCACCAGATTTGGGTAAGTAGACAAAATGTTATGAATTTTATGAGAAGGTTGTTCTGTTTTTGGACAGATTGATGTCTATAGAAGTTGGTGTTCTGGGTTGTGCTAGGGAGCGTAGTTCGTCGTGTATTTATTTCTAGCAATGTCTTGTCCAAAAATGTTCTCGTAGTGTGATTGTTATATATGTTCAGGTGGTTTGATTCCGGGGGCAGTGCCCTCTTCGCATCATCATGGTTCACACGATAGAGGCAAGTACAAATAGTGGTTGAATAATTAAAGTGAATGTCCATGAATGATTGTTGTACGGTTATGTTATTTACTCATGAATGTTACTGCTAGTCGTTACATGTTTATGTTGGATAGTTGAATAGACTCATATGTATCATATTGTTATCCTTGAGACTTGGCCACGTGGTGGACAAGTATTGATTTTGAGGTCCCCGTCATGTTTTAGATGGGCCTGAGGTCCCCACACTCGTAGAGTGTGGGCTTGTGGTCCCTGTGCTAGAAGACACAGGCATGGGTATGTATCGACGAATGCATACTCCGTATTACCGGTAAATGTGAAGAGAAAAAAGAAAAGGTATATCTGTGGCATTTGCATTGCATGAGCATGAATTGATATGAAGTATTGTGATCGGTTGTTTGTGACAAAGTTGTATATTGTATTACTGTCCTAAATGTACTTTGTTGAGTCATGGACTCACACTTGTTATTTGTTTACATTTTTTTAGGTACCTTTTACACGGACGTCATGCATGGGAAGGGCTAGTAGTAAGAACTGATGCACTCTACCACGAACTACTCATGAATGATACTATGATTTCATAATTGGGCAAACTGCTAAGATGATTTATTGGTTATGTCTTTATGCATCTGTTGCTTGGTAATAGAGTTGATTAGCGTTTCATGGAAGTTTTACGATTATGAATTAAGTTGGATGTTTGAAATATTTGATTATCATGTTGATATTTGTTAGAACCTCTTGTATGGTTAACTATGCAAATGAGGTTCTGTCGAAATTTAGTGTAATGTCTTAGAATTTAATTTATTGCCTTGTTATTTTAGTAGCATTCCAGGCTCATGTTGGGCTGGGGTGTTACACAGCTGCTATTAGCACTTATTTGTCTATAAAAGACTTCCCTTCTTTCCACGTAGTTTGTTTAATTCATAATCAATTAGAACTTTATTTAATTTTATCAGCTCTCCACTATTTCCCAAAATGGTAGAGTTTGACTGTTTCGTTGCTCTAGTGTTAGCAGGTGTGCTTCCCCTTCACAAGTCACATGTCCATGTACTGGAGCATGGGGCACCTCCCCCTCTACTCCTGTACAGGGCACCATCTGTCGTGTCTTCACTCAAGGTTTAACGTCCATCAGATGTTTCTCATTCATGTTTAGTTCATGGAGTTTCTCCCCTTGTTCGACACATCTATTTGTGGACGTCTCCCTCTCTTCTTACTAAGAGTGGTGGAGTCAGATGCAAAACCCAAAACTCGGGATGGTTCGATTCTTTCATGTGCATTTACCGCTGGTACATGCGACTTTGCAACTCCTCTATGACCCATCAATGAATCTCGCAGTTGATTTGCAAGATTTTGCAAATCTATTATCCATTGAACTTCTTGTTCAGAGTCCTTAGTGCGTGGATCGTTATTACGAAGACTACTATCATTCCATGATAATTCCCTGTATTCTAACTTGGGGTCCTTTCCTAATGTTGGGAATAGTTCTTCATTAAATACAGTGTCAGCTTATCTTGCTTTTAGCAAATCCCCTGTCATGATCTCCAAATACTTTATTATAGATGGAGATTCAAATTCCCAATTTACAGTGGGGTCACATTGACGTACGCTAAGGAGGTGAGATAGGTATGTAGATGAAACAGGCGAATTTATACGGAAGGGAAATACTTAGTTCTTTTCAACATTGTGGATGTCAGGGGGACATGCTCCTAATCTCAATGTGATGAACAATTGGCAATAGCATCGAGGATTTTATCGAAACTTGTTTTCGGGAAAATTAATATTATTGTCAGACTTTAGGAGGTCAGAATGAACTTGGTGGCGGTCTGACTGACTGGCCAGTAGTCTGATCGACCATGAGTGATGGCCAGAACAGCCGTGGTGATTACTAAAGGTGCCGGTGGTTAGACCAGCCATCTGTGCCGGTCAGACTGGCCATAGGTGATAATATGATAGGCCAAAGAGGCAACTTTTCAATTTTGAGGAATGTGACAAAGCATTTGTGTAGGAGTGTTAGGACGTGAGTTTGCACCAAATTCCACAGAAAATGGAGCTTTGATGCAAAAGTAGATAGAGTTTTGTCGTAATGTCCAGAGATGGACTTTTCAGGTCTTTGGGAAAAATTTTTGAGCGGTCTGACTAGCTAGGCAGTGTGTTCATGCGTTGAGGGCAGTGAACTTTGTGGGTTAGGTCAAAGTCATGGTTTTTAGTGCATATGTATTGCATGATACATGTTTTGACTAACGTGGATCAGGTTGCGAAGAACTTGTACCTGGAATCGATTTCTTGGTCTATTATTGTACAGGTGGCTTGGAGTATACGACAGTTAATGACAAGGATGATTGAGACTAGACTAGGAGAGTTGAGGTCTAGAACGATCGAGGATGTCAGGTGAAGTCATTGGACTCAAGCATGGCGCAAGATGGACAAGGATGACCGACAGGTTGCATCAAGCAATGCGGGGTCGGTGCAAGTGCCATAGTAGTTTTGGTGGGTGTAACATCTCAATTCTCAACTTGTGTTTCAAATGTAAGAAAATGTGTAGAAATTAAAACTTTATTGCATCTTGAAGTTTTTGAGCTTTTCTGCAATTCTTGTAAAGGAATTGTGGGAAATCAAAAACCCAAACCTCCAAATTGACTAAAGTTGTGGCCTTTCTTTTCCAACCCTTGTCCAGCTGGTGATCATCCTCTGGAAATAATTTTCCTAGGTTCTAAGGATGTTGTGTGACCCCTCTGAAAAATTTCACAATTTTTAGAAATTATTTGAATATTTGAAGAGGCAGTCAAACCATTTTGACCTTTGGTCAAACCCTAACTCAGAACGTTGAGAAATTTCTGGAGAAAAATTCTCAGCATAAAAACCTTTGGAAATTTTACACGAGGTCCATCTCAAAGTCATCAAGCTTCTGTAAAATTTCATAAATTTTGGAGTTAGTTTGCTACCTCTAAAAATCTCTCAAGTTTTCGGCTCAATTGAAGCCCTAAGTCAAAGTCCTGTTTGGGTTTGAGTCTAACTCAAGCCCAAACCTTTGCCTCGGTTGGACTCAACCATCGCAGCTCAGCCCCGAGCTCTTTCCTAGCGCGCGATTGTTGTCAGCCATTGGATCTCTGGTCTACCGCTGCGATCTCGGGATCTCTTAGGCCTTCCACTCGCACAGACTACCCTGGGTCACGACCACCTCATGTCCTTTTTGCATGGAACACCCTCTCGGACCTCCCCTTGACCACTCTTTGCATCTTTGCAAAGACCACCCTAGGTCGTCCTCAAAGACCTCCTCAAAAACCTCCTTAAAGACCACCTCAGACCACCTTTGGTGTTTTTGCAAAGACCACCCCGTTGGTCTTTTGCAAAGACAACCCTCCAAACCACCTTGGCTATCACCTCTGTTAGCGCCAGGGTGATCGTGGGTCGCCCATATCTTGATCTGTGCCTCAGACCTCTTTGGACGTTAGGACCTCCGAACCTCATTTAAAATTGGGGCCCTTCGTTTCAAATCCGACCGTCAAGACCTCCCCAATTCGATCCCAACGCTTAACCCCAAACGTTATATTCCTTGACCAGTTCACTTTGGATCTTTCACTGACTGGTGGGACCTCCCCGAGCCTGGTCATCACCGTTTTCACGCGTGCGTGTGTGCCAGAGCCAAGGCAGTGAGGTTGCAATGCCTTGTCCCCTCATGGGAGTCCTACAACGGCTCTTTGCTACCAACCTTAAATGCATGTGAGAACCTTTGCCCTAAAAGTCCTCCTTCCACCTGCCTCCATCTTTTCAAGTGCACCCATGGCAGGAACTTTTGACTCGGGTAACACTTGCTCTCTCAGCTATAAAGGTACCAGAGCTCCTTCCTTAGCTCTCTTTCAACACCACTTTGCAACCCTAGCTTCCCCGTCTATCGCTTGAGCTCAAACACCCGAGAGCACCCTCTTCGCCATTGCTGGACCTTGGAGCTCCTCGAGAACATCCGGGCTCTAGTGGTTCAATTGCAACTCTTAGTGTGCCAATTTGTTCTTTTTACCTCCTAGAGCACTTCCATTAACTTACTTTGTTTGACTTCACAGATGTTGTCAAATTGGGGGCTTGCTCTTTGATAGTCGGATTTGCCCCTTCTTCCTCAGCGCCGGCCAGCTCCTACTTCGCCGGAGCTTCTCCGACCACCTCTTGACCCCCTCTGTGCTCAGGTACACTCTTATTAGTCCCTAGAGGTGTGGACACTTGCTTTTCAGAACAATGCGGAGCTCTTTGTGTTTTTCGTGTTTAGACGTGTCGGTCCTCATCACCTCTCTCTGGCTCGCCGACGTTCTGGGCCGTCGCCGCCGTCGTGAGTAGCCCCAGTAGGTGTGCAACACTATTATGCACTTAGTGGTGCCCTTGGCTCAAGGCGGCGTGGTCCACATCGTCGGCGATTAGCTTTTCCTTGCACTCGGGCTTTTTGTCGTGTTGTACTCGGACATGCATTGTAGCGCTGTCCTCCCAGGACATAGGTTTTGTTCATTAATAGCTAATCATTGGTTAGCACTTAATGACTGTCGGAAGTGGTTCTTGTGTCGTTTACATGTGGACCATGACCTCCTGTTGTGGTACGTTAGGCCACCTTCTTGGCAACCTTCGGGACCTCCTAGATTAAATCTCAACCGTTAAAGATCTATGTGGGTTAAATCTTAACCGTAGGATCTTCCTCTGTAAAACCATAGTTGCCAGGACCTCCCCCAGCTTAGATCCTAACCCTTAGGACCTCTTTATGTTTAATCTTGGTCGTTAGGATCACTTCTATGCAAAAAAGACCACCCCGTGGTCATTTTTGGAAGAACCACCCTCGGGACCATCCTTAGGGTCCTTTTTGCAAAAGACCACCCCTTGGTCTTTTGCAAACAAAACCTCAGGACCTCCCTCCTCGCGGAGATCTAAACCTTACAAACCACCCCCGGGTAAATCTTGACCGTTCAGGACCTCCTAGTGGAGATTTGAGCCGTTAAGACCTCCCTCTGTTAACACCTTATCTTTGCGGACCTCCCTGTGGAGATCTTGACTGTTAAGACCTCCCCTGTGAGATCTCAACCGTCGGGACCTCCCTCCGTCTAGATCGCTACCATTAGGACCTCCCTCGTGTAGATCTTGACCGTTAAGATCTCCCCCTGTGAGATCTTAGCCGTCGGGATCTCCCTCCGTTAGATTTAGACCCGTAGAACCTCCCTGTGAAATCTTGGCCGTCCAGGACCTCCTCTGGTAGATCTTGGCCGTCCCCGACCTCCTCCTTTAGAGCTATCTCTTAGGACCTCCCCTTGTAGATCGGGACCGTCAGATCTGGATCTGACGGTCACGACCTCCTCAGTGCACGTGGAGATCCTTTGCACGGATCTTCGGGTGCGCTGTGCAATCACTCGTTGGGGCCGTTTGATTTAATCTCGACGGTCACGACCTCTCCGTTTGAGTTGGTTCTTTTGGAGCAGCTTGAGAGTTTTTATTTTTCAAACTGTTTAATGCTTTAAAATTCAAAAGTGTATAACTATTTCATTTTAGCTCCTTTTAGGGTGATTCAAATTGTGTTAAATTTCTGTAAAACAAAACTTTAATCTAAAATGTATTTAGACACTATTCTGTATCAGAAAATATGTTTAGTGAATTATCTTGCTAGCATTAAATATTGCTCTAGAAATTAATTAAAACTTGTAAAATGCATAAGTTGCTCTCTACAAATCCTAACTGAACAAACTAAAATATATTAGGTTCCTCTGTGATTATGCTTTAGTTTAGTGTAGGTCTTATGTATATTCTCAAATTTGAAAGATGTAATACAATAGTTTCACAACATAGAAAAATCATAAGTAATTCATTTTAACTCCAAATGATGTGAACTCAGTTTTGCTGTTCTTAGAATGCCATGTTCTACCTACCATAAAAATTTCGGGTTTTAGATCTTTCTGGAAAATTGTGCTATGAACAGTGCCCGAAATTACTTTAATTTGAATTTTCAAGCTGAAAGAAATTGTTTAGGCCATAACTTTTGCATGTTTAGTTCAAATGACATGATTCTTATTCCTAAATTCATCTAAAATCATAACCTTGCGGCTGTGTAAATTTGATGGAATTTGGATGAATTTGGTTTTTGGATTTCTTTCGGTGTTCTTCGTTCTTATTGGATTTTCGCGTTCTTGCGTTAGGTTCTGAAGATTTTGTTGAGCCCGAAAGCGATCCTCTGCAGCAAGAGCACTACCAGCAAGGCAAGCAGATGTAGCATCATTTGATCATATTGCTCCTATTACTTTTAAAGTCTAATACCTTGTTTGCAAAAACTAAGTATGCATGCTTGTTGTGTCAAAGTTAATTTTTGTCAATTAGAGGTAGTTAATCCTAATGCATAGTTTCCCTGAAATTGTTCACCTCTGCCACAAACCTAGGTTAACATCATCACTGGTGAATTAGAGCGCGATGAATAATTTATGGTCTTTTTATTTTCTTTACAATATGATGCTTAGCAATACTTAGTTACCAGTAGAATTGGGCGGTTATCGACTTAGTCGATGACCTTGATCACACAAAACTTGTTATTACTTTTGATCAATACCTTGTGCTTTGTTTATTTGAGAAAACTAAAACTGAAAACAAAATGATGTAGACTTGGGCACAATGGTAAGTTGGTGTGCTTTTGGGTGTAAATGGTTGGTGCCCGAGTCAACAAGGACCGAACATCTTGTGTCACACTATCCAAGCATTTTTGCATGCTAACCACACTAGAGGGAAATGGGACCTCTCTTGACTTAGTACTTTTGGGGGTGTTATTTAATGAGTCGCGTGGTGGGTTGCATATTTATGTATGCAACATGGGTCACGTGAAAGAGGGGAGCACCCGCAGCGGCTTGAGCTAGGCCAGTGCATCCTATTCTACGTATGGGTCCTTGTGATCTATTTCGCCGGCAGGTCACTAAGGGTTAACCCCCATGCGTGCGGCTCTTGATCAGCTTTTCCATTGGAAATGTCTCATAGGACTTAGGCATGCCGGCATACCAAAAGAAGTGTGCTTAATAGCTTAGCAAAAAGGCGGTCTGAAGTGTGGGTACATTGGTACACCCCTGCAGGGTTTGAACTATTCGAATAGCCTTGTCCTAGGTTATGGACACGCTTGGTTAGGTTTGCAAGAGTTAGACTACAACCTTTCTAATTAAAACTTGATGTGGGTGGTACGAATGGGTAATTCATGCTATTGTTGTGATGACTATTGGGTTAGCCATCTCCAGGATGTCTTTATGATTATTACTTATTGTCTCACTGTTATTTATGCAAATAAAATTCAGATTGTTAAAATTGCCTTCAACATATTATCTATTGCAAATAAAATCTGCTTTATGCTGAAAATGAACCTTGAGCCTTCTCCTTTGATTAAATCCTGCATGTAGTAGTATCTAGGTTTGTTACTCGTAAGTCTTGTGATTACATTTTTGTACTCATTTGCATTGCTTATTTGTTGTAGAGGAGGTTGATCCCCAAAGGATCGACTTTTGTGAGTTTTGCTACGGTGTGGACGACTAGCTTGGAGGCTCGGTCGGATTGCCTTGTGGGGTGTATGGCAAACCGGTTGGCTTTTGTTTATAACCATCTTATGGCATTTTGCTTCCGCTGTTGTTTAGTTCTTGGCCGGTTGGCATCCCTTTTTGTAATAAACTGTTATGTATGTCTTTTGTTTGTAAAGCTTTAGCTTTGGTTCTGTGTGTTGTATGGAATTGATGCAATGTTTTGTAAAAGGGTGTGTATAATGTAATTCTGGGAAGTATACATTTTTCCGAGGCACGGTATATTTTGTTTTTGATGCTAGAGTCGATGGAAGGCTAAGCATTACAAGCTAAATAAACCGGGGTCTCACAGTGGGAGCCAGATGTGAGAGACTTGCTGACATGAAGAGAGTTGTTGATCAAACCTACATGTGACAAAGCATGGGATTGCTTCATAATGATTGGAATCGGTCTTTGGAGAAGGATCGAGAAGGGGTATTTTGGTATCTTCACCAAAATATCAAGTTGGTGGCCTTTGTGAAACCGCAGCGACGATGCAAGGAGAGATGGTTTAGGTCAAGTGAAGATGAAGATCACATAGAGATGAATTTGGAAAGTCCGGTTCGCCATTCGCTTTGAGAAGCATGCGTAACTGTAGACCCGTTTGGGTGTGGGATTAACAGGTGCTTGATAAGGTTTTCTCTCTTGACCTACCTCCACTATAAAAGGGAGAAGTGCAAGATTTGTGCCTCTTAAGCCTTCCCAAGTAGAAACACTAATTTGAGATTTGGGGAAAGTGGAGTAGATGAGGCTAGGGTTTGAGGGAGATGGATTGATTGAGTGCTCAAGTGTTGAGCTTTTTCCCACCATGGTGGTGTGGCTGTAAACCAACAATCTCTTGAATCAATCCAAGCAAGATTTTCTCCAAGATGAGCTCTCTCTTGTTCTTGCTCTCTTTGATGTCTTTTGGGATTTTGTGTGTTCCTTTGGTTTTTTTGGAGTTCATGTTGTGATCTAGCTTGGTAGGACATGTGGGAATCTATCTAGGGTCATCTTGATCATCATCCATTCATATGCAAGTTTTTGGATCAAAGTTTGAATTTCCCTGGTTCTTGTGCCTCTTTGACCTCATCCAAGAAATTTGTGGAACCTTGGCTTCGATATTCCCGATCATCGATTCGAATAGGATTTTCATCACCGAAGTAGAAGTTAGGTGGTTTTGTGATCGTCTCGGGCTACTCCCTGGCCATAGGTGGTAAGACCGGCCAATGGGGTGGTCAGATCGGTTGTAGCTCGATCAGACTGACCAACCATGGCGGTCATGAAGGGATATAGGTAAGCTACACTAGGTAGCAATTTCAAAAAAATCTACCACGTAAACCACGAAGCCATGCAAGCAAGAGATCATATAATGTTACCACTAGACACGCAGAGCGGCGAAAGAAGAGTTGGAGCAGCCGGATTCAACGTCGAGCGTGTTGATGTAGTGGTCGAAGTCGATTGTCCAATGTCCTTGGCATCGATTATTTCCTCCAGCAACCAATCACACTCCTTGCTTAGGTCGTGGATCGTCCTCGATCAGCGCAGCAGTAACCATAGCAGCACCTCTACAGTATCCATAGGTCCAAGGGTGGAACACCGTACACCATTGTGCTAGCACCAACGTGCACGACAAGTCCATCGGGAAGATGGCAGCTAGGGTTTTGGTGAAGCAACTCTCGTACATACCAACAGCCCCATGCATCCCCTTATAAAAGAGCCTATAATGGATCCTATCTGAACTCGTTTGTTCCAACTCGTTAAGTGTGTGACCCTGTAGGTTCATGCGTAATCGATTGCGACTTAGAAACTCCTTTCCGAAAATGAGTCCTTAGTGGTTCCTAGCAGGGAATAACGATTCTCGAACACACATAAATACTAAATCGGACAAACCTTATGCAATATGATCTACGATCAGGTCCTTATCACTTACGACCAGCTCATATCTCCATACCTATTCCTATTTAGTCACGACTAGTTTGTAACTCCTTATGACCAGTTCGTAACTCCGTATCTGGGTCCTTATCACTTACGACCTATTCCTATTTAGTCACGACTAGTTCATAACTCCTTATTACTAGTTCATCAACCAGTCTGTATCTCCATACGACTAGTTCTTATCTGGTTGAACTGAATGACCTCCTTGCATATTCTCCCTTTGCCTCACGATATCTAGTTGAATTCCAGGTGAGATATTTTGTCATCTATGGACTGTTCAATACTTTATCGATCAAGTGACGAATAACTTCATGTGGTCTACTCTTCAACTACTAGTGGCACGACCATTCACTTTCTTTATCCGACCATATCAAGGGGCCTAGAGATATCTCTCCTGTTATGTTAGGAGGGGCAAATCCCATATCCGACCAGTCACCTCCCTCCGCATGTTTCATAGCATACCCGAAAGTTACCTTTATAACTACACAGTTACGGAGAAGTATTTTGCAACCCCTAACTGTACTATTACACATGTAGAAAACTAAATTGATCTCAAGTCTAAGGATTATAGATTATCATTGCTTGAGACCAACTAATGACACATAAAATTATAACAATCTCAATAGTATCACAAGGTGGGGTTGTTCCAACACCATGTTCTCTAACATGTGTTAACATTATTGATTCTATATCCGCATATCCATAACCAGTGAAATATGGTCAATAATCAATACATGTACTAGTTGATAAATCGCTAGTGTTCTAACCAGTAACATACGACTAGGGATATATTTAGAATGACATCATATAAGTTAAAGAGTTTCACCAACAAGTTGCATACTTGTTAATATTTATAAATGATAATTCATCCAAGCAACATAATAACATTTATTCTATAACTTATAAACATAGACATGATACAATCATCTCTATGATTGTCTCTAGGGCATATCACCAACAGTCTCCCACTTGCACTAGAGTTAATCATATAAGTATCTAATACCCATAGCTCTTTTGTGCACCTCATACTTAGGTTGTGGGAGAGGCTTTGTCAATAGATCAGGAATATTCAAATCCATGCGTACTTTGCATATTTCACATCACCTCTTTCAATAATCTCATTTATAATGTAATATCGTCGAAGTATATTTTTGGACTTTTGATGCGATCTAGGCTTCTTAGCTTGTGCAATGGCTCCATTATCATCACAATAGATATCTATTGGACTGGAAGCACTAGAAACCACACCCAGTTCATTAATGAACTTCCTAATCCACACGACTTCTTTTGCAGTTTCGGAAGCCACAATGCACTCAGCCTCTGTTGTAGAATTAGCAATTGTTTCTTGCTTAGACTGTTGTAGAATCAGCAACTGTTCCTTGCTTAGAACTTTTCCGGCTCACTGCTCCTCCATTAAGACAAAACATAAAACTAAACCACGATCTAAAATCATCATTATCGGTTTGGAAGCTAGCATTAGTGTAACCATTTATGACTAGCTCTTCCTCACTACCATAAACAAGGAATGCATCCTTAGTCCTTCTTAAGTACTTTAGGATATTCTTGACTGCTATCCAGTAACATTCTCCTGGATTTGACTGATATATGCTCATAACACTTAGAGTGGCATACGACACATTTGGTAGTGTATAAAGAATGGTATACATGATAGATCCAATAGCCAGGCATACATGATAGATCTTGATGAACCCGAAGGTCCGATTGTTGGCCCGATCTTTCGACGAGAACGATAAATTCGGTAGGCGTCGCTCAACTCTCACGATCCTAGCTACGAACATGCAAGGCTCGAAACCACGCAATCGCTGAACTGCTCAACAAGTCGTTATCAACCACGCACGAATACCCGGTTGACCTGATCACGCAGATCGATTCCTGCATACACCGAAGAAGCACGCAAGAACAAGTTAAATAAGCAATCTGAAATTACGAATAGGAATTGAATGTATTGATAGGTGGGGTTTCGAAGAATAATGTCGCTGTTGATCTCGTCGACCAAGAGAACAAAGTAGAAAATAGCAAAGCTAAACTTTAATCAACAAAACCCACTGAACAAAAGGGGCGGCGGCCACTATCTATAGGAGGAAGAGGGAGGGGCTGGTGGTACTGTTCACGCATGAATAGTGCTACATGAACAATACCACGAAACCCTAGGGGGCAGCTATATGGGCCATATGGCCAATGTGGCCAAAACAGCCCATTCGTTACATAACCTATGGGCCAACAATTGGTGACGCAGCACCATGGCATGTAAACGTAGCCCGACACGTATGAGTAGGAGCAGTAGATGTAGCCCGGTATATATGTGTAGAGGCAGCTCGGTCCAACTGGAAAATATGTCAATGCAGTCGCGAAAGTCCGATTGAAGATGTGGATGTAGCGTAGCGAGTCGAAGCAGTGGGTGCAGTCGAAGCAGGGGATGTAGTCAAAGCAATGGATGCATCCTTAGTGTTGATGTCCTCATCAGATCTAATAGCCGAAGAATATGGAATTATACTCATTTTATCTCTCTCAGCAGGTGTCGATGGACACTGACTCTTACTAAGACTGATTCGATGTGACATGGGCAAGAAATCCTTTTTGGAATCTTGTGTGTTGAACCATTTCAACGCCTTGTCAATGTACATATGTTGGCTTAATCCAGTTAGCCTTTTAGATGTATCCCTATAGATCCTTATGCCTAAAATATATGCTGTATCTCCTAAATCTTTCATGGAGAAACTATTTCTCAATGAAGTTTTAATAGATTCAAGCATAGTAATATCATTTTCTGACCAGTAATATGTCATCCACATATAAGATTAGAAAAATAAGTTTTCTCCTACTAACCTTCTTATAAACACAAGGTTCTTCTTCATTCTTGATGAAGTCAAACCCTTTGACCACTTCATCAAAACGAATATTCCAACTCCGAGATGCTTGCTTTTTAATCCATGGATGGATTTTTGAAACTTGCATATCTTTCTAGCTTCCTGTGGACCGACAAAACCCTCAGGTTGTATCATGTACACATCCTCACTTCGGTTTCCATTTAGGAAAGCCATTTTGACATCCATTTGCCATATCTCATAATCAAAATATACAACAATAGCTATAATGATCCGAATAGACTTGAGCATAGCGATAGGCGAGAAGATCTCATCATAATCAACATCTTGAATTTGTTTGAAACCCTCTGCCACTAATCGTTTCTAATGAATGTGAATATTTCCATCCATATCTATCTTTTTCTTAAAAACCTAGTTACACTCAATGGTTTTAACACCATCAGGTGGATAAACCAAGTTCCAAACTTGTTATCATACATGGATTCTATCTCGAATCTCATGGCTTCAAGCCATGACTCGGAGTCTGGGCCCATCATCACTTCCTCCTATGTCTTAGGCTCATCATTATTCAATAATGAAACATCATGCTCATACCTTATAGGCAATTGACATGGCCTTTTAGATCTATGTGGGGCTGATGCCTCATCTATAGGTTCTACAACATTTGTTCATCCTGTAGAGATTTAGTAGTAGTTGAAACATTTTCAGATGTTTCTCGAATTTCTTCGAGTTGCACCTTGCTCCCACTAACTCCTTTGGAAAGAAACTCTTTCTCTAAGAAGATGTCATTTCAGGCAATGGACACTTTGTAATCATCCCGCTTATAAAAGTAGTATCCTTTACTTTACTTAGGATATCCACAAAGAAGCATTTATCTAAGTTGGGTGTGAGTTTATCAGATGTCAAACGTTTTACATATACTTCACAACCCCATATCTTGAGAAAAGACAATCTAGGACACTTCCCGGTCCCTAACTCATATGGTGTCTTCTCTACCATTTTTTATAGAACCCTATTTAAAGTGAAACCGTTGTTTGTAGAGCATATCCTCAGAATTACAATAGAAGATCAGATTGACTTATCATTGACCGAACCATGTCTTACAAGTTCTGTGGTTCAGATACCCATTCCATTGAGATGTTCCTAGTGGAGTATGTTGTGTAACAATTCCATATTCCTTTAGATGATCACGAAAATCATGGCTCAAATATTCACCTCCACAATCTGATCGTAGATATTTAATTGTATTGTCAAGTTTATTATGTACCTTATTATGAAATTCCTTGAACTTTTTCAAAGGATTCAGAGTTATGCCTCATAAAGTAGATGTAACCATATCTACTAAAGTCATTAGTAAAAAGTTATGTACTGAAAACCACCTCTGGCCGAAGTGTTCATTGGTCCACATACATCCGTATGTACAAGGGCCAATAAGTCACTTGCCCTCTAACTTATACCATCTTTATGGAACCTCATCATATGCTTCTCATTTATAGGTACAATAATTGAAAATGCATCAAATTTACTTAATTTTTCTTGAGAGATACTACTCTATCAAGTTAAAACACCTAATGACAAAAACATGATCAACAGCATAACAGGAACAAAATAAACATTCATGGATAATAATATTAAACTATGAAATAGTATGGGCCTTGACATGGCAATCTCCATCACCACGTTTCCTATCCACCGGGTCATCATGCTTGAAATCACCATGTTATCAACTAAGCAATTACTCCTAAAAGCTAGTGATGAATTACATATGATAATATCAAGCATCACATCTTGGCACGCATGCTGTTATACAATAATATGTAGCTCGATGGCTATAACATAATATGACACGCAGGCCATAAAAAGTCCATACATGCATCACATACACTAATGAGGACATCAACCCTAAGGATGCAACTACTGCTTCGACCCGCTGCACTGCATCCTCTACTTCAACCACATCCTCTCCGATAGGACTTTCGGCTACTGCACTGCCATATTCACCAGTTGGACCGGGCAACGTCTACTCATACGAGCCAAGCATGGTTGTGGGGACCCCGTTACTAAATTCATAGCACAATTATTAATGAAGGAACAGTCTGCTCCTTTATTAATACCGGGCTAAAGATATAAATTTAACTAGTGACAAATCCGAGAAGCAGATTCGGATATATATGATTCTCAATGGTTCCCGTGATCAATGACCATTGCATATATATCCTTCATCAACATTGCATCAAACACATACAAGTCATACATTGATATAATTAAACATAAGGTTACATCATTCATTAATACTACAATATTAAGTGACTTGGTCACTTTAAAAGATACAAATGAAGCAAAATAAGCGGAAAAGGTCCACCAATGGCCCCATCCACCCGCAGTAATTGCGTGGAGGAAAGAAGTAGCGTTACTGTTAGCGCCACCCGATCGGCGCTAACGGTACTTCATACGTAAAACCGTCCTCACCGCAACAATAGGTGGTAGCACCTTGAGTACGGAAGGTACTCAGCAAGTCTTACTCAAACTAATAAAATAAAGTGGTGATTAGAGCCTAACCAAAGGAATAGAGTTTTTACATGCATAAGGTTACAACGAGGAAGGTATAAAGGTTCAAATTTGCATAAGCGATACATCTTAACCTACAAAGGCTAAATTTTGATAAAGCGATTTAATAAATCAAAGTTTGCTTAAAGCAGTAAGTAAATGGCTTAAAAGTAAACGATGAGTGCATGATTCCTCATGCCACCGAAAATAAACCCAAAACCAGATTTTTGAACATCAAAACTTCTATACTGATGACATCAATTCAAGTTATCGTCCATGACCGTGGACACGGCTATTCGAACAGTTTATACCTGCGCAGGTGTACATCTTTACCCACATGACTTAGTTAGCCCGTTGCCCGGATGCCTCCGAATGATGACACACTTCCTTTGGTATGCCGACCAGGAAACTAAGATTTGGTATTTTCAACAAGCTAACACTATTGAGTTGGACCCCATGTGTGAACTAATCCCATAGTGTAGGCTACACCACCCACTAACCACAGGGCACACATGTTGTGTCGTAATGCCGATCCAAACAATTTAAAAACGAATTGGGCTCACCACCCATAATAGAATGCTATCGGCACCATTAAGGTATCGTATATGCGACGAGGCACATATACGCCTCACCCTCCTAAGAACATCGATCTCGACATACAAAGCTCACATGGCATAAGACACAGTCCTCGGACCTAAGCATCTATGCCATGCACTAGCTTCCTCTTGTCGAGATCAATTTAAATTTCAAATACAAGACTGATTTAAAGGAACTGGACAAAGAGTTTGAAATGACAACGATTCAGATTTAGATTCCCATGTTTGACAAGATATGCTTGTCAAACTCTAAAATCTCTAGACCGCATATCTAAGCCAAATCGAGAATAGACCATATATTATACAAGATTACACTAGAGTTGAGTGTATGGTCATAATCAAGGTAATCCACCATGTCAGTCGTAGCTAGCTATTACAAGTCACATTTTGTATTTTCAGACAAATAGCATGCACAGATATCACCGGATTTGTAAAGACTATTGTACAAAATCTGGTTCAATATGGTGCAAAGAGGATGCTTGCCTTGGTAATAATAAACTTGCAGTGTTCAAGTTGCTCAGAAAAGATTCAATTGCTTCAATAGAACCAGATTCTAAAAGAAACAATAAGATCCAATAAATACCAAAGCGACAATAAGTCCAACATGGAAGAAATATGCATGATCAATCTAGAAATGCATGATTACAGATGCTCAAGCCATAACTACCCATAATAATGATAATAACCCATTATCTAGCTCACTTGTTTTCAAAAGACAGAAATTAGAGTTTATTGCAAAGTTCCAGTTTTCAGATTTGAAAAGAGCTGAAAACAGGACAGATTGCAATTTTTAGAAAGAGAAGTATAGATCATGCAAAAGTTCATAAATGAATCTTAGCATGATCTTTAGGTAATTAATATCCCAAACCAACCTTAGTCTAAACCTAACTAGTTAGATTACAAAAGCTAAAGCAAAAACCTATTTTGTCGGTTGAGCCGACAAGAAAACAGAGACAGATTTCAGCTAAGAGTCAAAATAGATGACGACAAGAATTGAAAGATCAACTTGTCATGCTGCTAGGGTTTAGTCAAAACCTAAATAAGATGATAGGTTGACAGGAAGAACCCTAAGTCTTGAAAATGACAGGAAAAACCGAAAAGGCATAATATCAACTTTTCAGCTTGAAGCAAGATTAAGCTACCGATGCTTAAGAGAATGATTAACAAAGAGCTCCTAAGGTCCTTAAGATGCTCGAGATGTCAAAGCTAGGTTTTATCTTACCAGAGGAAGGAAAACACCCAAGTTTCAAACGGATGTTGATCAACAGAGAGTTAAACTCGATTTAACCTACAAAGATACCAAATCTTTAATGCGTGGTAACATCGGTGCTTAGGATAGATAAGCAAATGATAGGAGCAAAATCCCACGGGTCGTGAAGGAAGAAAATGAGCTCCAGTGGTCAACAATGGCCGCAGCTCCAAAAGCTAGGGTTTATATATGTGGAGTTTAGCTACAGTGGCAAGAAAGAAGGATCTAGAGTTGATGAGGTGTCCATTTAGCTAAACATCCAAAAATTAGTGTATAATCTTTGGATAAATCCTCTCTCTGCTCACAAAAATGGCTGCGCAGAGATAAGGAAGAAGAGAGGCAAAATATGACATGTGGGTCACTGGCTGATCCCACAAGCATGCGCCTCACACACGATCAAAAGAATAGCGACTGCTCGATTGGGAATGGGTGGCTGTGATAAATAGAGGGATTAAATGATTTGAATCGGTACCAATTAATATGGACCGCACGATCTAGATCGGATGATCGAGATCCAATTGAAATCCCGAAGGACTTCGGGGCTCCACTTTCAAAGATAGACGTTGGATCAAGATCCAACGATCAATTAAAAGATATACACGTCACTCTTTCTTTTGATGCGTGGCGCAAAGACCGCTGGATTTAATTTCTACGGCGAGGATGTAAAATGGATCCGGATGGTCCGATTGCATACACCCATGTGGTCCGCACGATTGAAATCCAACGATCCACCGATTTTGGGCTTTAAAGGCCCACGGTCAAAATGGAGTGCCGAGGATTGAAATCAAAGGCCCACATTAACGCCTCGGTTTTCAAATAGAAATAAGCGATACGCCGATCAGGATGGACGGCCACGACAGCGGGGATCCGAGTCGTCCGAATGCATACACAAATCGGGCCACACGATGAAGATCCAATGGTCGGAGGAGTGCGAGCTTTATAACACGCGGAAAGGGAAAAGCCGAGGATTTGAATCTAACTACGAGATAAAAGCGCCTTTAGGTTTAAAACGAAAGGCGCCACGGTTGGATTAGAAACGAACGGTGGAGATTGAATAGGGATCCGGAGTTGTCAGGTTGCATACATCGATCACGCCGTTGGATTAAGATCCAACGGCGAGAGATTTAAGTGGACACGTGGACAGCTCGCGGGCGTTATGGCTTCGCCTGCTCGATGGAAGATCGACGGCTCATGTCGATCGTGGAGTTCGCTCGCACTCGAACGTGACCGAGCGACAAATTTGATTGGGTTGGACCGAGACACATACCATGAAGGTAAGGGTCGGGTTTGGACCGGTTTGGTGCTACGACTTTAAAATAACTACATGCTTTGGGATGGATAAATTTCATAAACCACATTTTCACTTTATAAAATACATAAATATCTATTTGCGAAAATATTTATTTAAAGACCATAAATTTTCTTTAAGCATCTACATGCCATGGTGTTGCATCACCAATTGTTGGCTCATGGGCTTTGTAATAAATGGGTTGGTTTGGCGGTTTGGCCCATATCGTCCATATGGCTAGGGTTTTGGTACTGTTCACACATGAACAGTACCCACGGCCACCTCCCTTCTCCTAGACATAGTGGCCGCCACCCCCTCTAGTTGCTGGAGTTTTTCTTTTAGAATATTCTGCATAGCAGTTTCGCCGCTTGTTCGATTTGAGGAGCCCTAACTTTGTGAGTTTCATCATTATTCGCAATACAATTTCAGATTGCATCTTCTACACTCTTGCTAGTGTTCTCGATTCGCTTGCAGGAGATAGCCTTCTTGGCGAGGTCAACCGCATTCGGCACGACTGATAACCATCAGAGCAGTGGTGTAGTGATTGCGAGGGGTTCGATCCGTTTGGATCGGAGCCTTTGGATCATCAACGTCGTGTTCTCCACAATCGACTTATCACTACCTTCCGGAAGATCAGGCCACATTCACATTATACACAATGGGCCATATTATTCCCATAATCCCTACAAAAGGTATTATGCATAGAATCCAATTCTATTGTAATACCCTGAAATTAACCCTTAAGGGCCTATGTGTAATTAGACGAAAGTGGATATGTAAAAAATAGATTATTTAAGAGATTTCAGGGAGGAGCTCAGTCTACCATTTAAAAGGATCGTGGGGATTTGGGGATCTAAAACCCAGAAAGTAAACCAACCCTAGCCGCAGATTTTTTTACCCCATGCGCTGCCAGAGCTCATCTCACCGGATTCACGTGGAGACCTGCCGTTCGGCCAGTGCGTGCCTGCGGCGTGGGCGTATTCCAGCCGATCTGGTTGCTGCCGCGTTCGTCCGCTGTTCGCCCGACCGTCTGTGCGTGTGCGTGGAACGCGGCCACCAACTCGATCCTTGCCATCGCGTGGGAGCATCACCCGGCCAACAACCTGTGCCACCGCGTTGACTGCTTCATGCCAGCGCCTCTGCATGCGCATGCGTGAGTTGTCCAGCCACCAGTGCAGCCGCGTGGAGGAATTTTTGCTTTTGTGCTGCTGCTGTTTGCATTAGGTAAGGGCTGCATGAGAATTTAATTAATTTTGGCTTTTGTGCTACTGCTGCTGTTTGCCTTGCATAGTGTTGCATGCGCTACTTTGGATTTTTTAATTGGAGATGATGTACTACTATAGATATTTAATGGGAGAAGCATGCTATGGTTTTTTTTAATTGGAGCTGCATGCACTACTAGGATTATTTTAAATGGGGTAGTTAGGACTCCTATGATTATTTGTTAGTGCTGCACGGCTGGTTGGTCCCTTTGATTATTTAATTGGAATTGTTAGAGAGAGGGGTTAATTTAATAATGATTATTTTAATTGGGACTGCTTTGATTATTTAACTAGATTAGTAAAGAAGATAGATGAATTAGATAGTGCTAATTAGTAATTAACTAATTTGGCCACATGTGCTTTGTATGTTTGCGGCTGGTAGTAGAGCAACTAGCACTAGAAATTAATTAGTAGTGTAATTAGAAGCATTGCGGATTTGGGGGACGTATATGAGCGATGTCAATTAATTATTGTTCTTATGATGTTGTAGCTTGTATTGAAACTTGAGTGTTTACTGTAGGAGAGACGTCGTGCTTGTTGCCATCTTCTAGCCAAACCGTGCATCGCAACTAGTAAAGACATGTGCATGGTAGACAGCGATCAATGATTGATCTCTGTATTTATTTATCGTTCATTGCCATTATTGTTGTGCTTTTATTTGTATTTAATTGCAAGCAATGGAATGGTATGACTATATCTTGTTGATGAACATGAGGAAAATTGGATATGATGAATATGATGAAATTATGCATTTTTGCATTCATAAGCATCTTTGCATGTGAGCAGGTGATCATGATTGATCACAACTCCACGGGAGTGGAGGAGGTCCCCGATCCTCGAGGAGGAGCGGGCTTGAGAGTGAACGTTGCCGCGAGCGTTCACTCATGCTATACCGGTATACGCGAAAGAAGTGCATGTGGACATGTAGAGTAGAGTTGCATTGAGATATGAGATGAATGCGTGTGAAAACAAAGAGAAGAGAATGGCATGAGAATATTAATAGAAGGACATGTGATGACAATGAAGTTATTGAATACTGTTGATTTGTCATTGCTTGTTGTATATTGATGTATTTGCTGAGTCGTGGACTCACCCTTGCTTCTTTGTTGTTTTTAGGTGATCGTTGAGGGCGCCACGATTGAGAGGGACCAGAGCACATGGAATAGTTTCATACTTCAGACACATGATTATTTGCCATGAGAACCATTTGATTCATTATCACTGGACTACTGTTAGAACATGTTAGAAATTGAATAAGCTTAGATGAATGTTTTGGATTTACTTGCTTGGTGTTGTTTTAGACTTATTATCTTGCTATGTTTCCCTCGCTTATTCATACATTCCTGATAAGTCTTTATTCATGATCTATTGTGACCCGTTGATTGACTATATTAATGCTTTGGTTGCTGAAACTTTATAGTGTGCTAATGAATATTAGTTGAAAAGGTAGTTTAATGGCATTCTACGCTCGGTGTTGGGCTAGGGTGTTACAGTTGGTATCAGAGCGGGCTTTAGGTCTGTGGTGAATAGATTAACAATTTAGGTAACCTAAAATTGCTAAAATTTGTTTGATGGTTGTTGAAACAACTAAAATTTGCTAATGGTAAAGTAATTTAAAATTTAACACACTAGTGCACAATAGGTTAGAGAGTGGGACGAGTATCGCTTTTACGCTTATGTTATGTTGTATCGTATGCATGATTTGATATTGGCCGTTGAGCTTATTGTGTGTTATTGATTGTGGTTGATAGCTATTCCGAGAGGTAGAGGGCGTGGTCGTGGTGGCCGCAGTCGTGGAGGCCGTGGTGGAGGTTGGGGCCGCGGGCGTGCTCCCTTGGAGCCACCACCTGTGGTAGTTGAGTCCGTAGCTGAGGGGAACGAAACTACGATGGAGGGGGTTGCTGTTGACCCGCCTCCAATTGGGGTCCAGGATGAGACCCCCGCTTTGTTGAGAGAGTTGGTGGGAGAGATTTGTGCTCTCCGTCAATAAGCGTCGACAGCCCCTGCTGCTGCGGCATCTATTGCTGCTCCTGTCGCTCCTCCACCTGCACCTGAGGCACGTATGATGCTTTGAGAGTGGATGGGGTTGAGGTTGGATCCGTTTGACGGGTCGAGCACACCGGTTCAGGCAGCGGACTAGTTGCGCTACATGGAGAGGCAGTTTGGAGCCTTGGAGATGTCCTCACATCAGAGAGTTCGTTTTGTAGCCTTTCAGCTGAAACGGCAAGCGGACATTTGGTGGGACGGCGTGTTGTCTTCGAGGACCGCCGCTCAGGGGCCAGTCACTTGGGAGGACTTTGTTGATCAATTCAAGGCAAAGTTCTACCCCTACTCTTTCGTTGAAAAGATGGAGGTTGTGATACGGGGGAGGCCCGATCTTCTCAGTGAGAAACCGTGGATAGTTGATGCGAAGTAGACGATGTCGCTAGCTGAACACTCGCGCCAATGCACGAACCCTCAACTCTTCGGAATACGGCCACAACACACCGGGTAGTTGTTCTTCGCGAGACCACGAACGATTTGACGCCAAGTCCCCGATTCCCAATGGAACGACGGCTTGACCTTGAATTGCGAGCGAACAATTGGATCGCCTAGTCCTCTCTCAAAGTCCTCGCATGAACTCGGGTCGAAAGAACAAGCAATAGCTATGTTTCAATCTTATGAATAAACTGGTCTAATGGATACAAGGGAGGGCAAGGGTATTTAAGGCGCCCTCCACGACTCACGCATGGCCTAGGGCGCCACACATGCCGAATCAAACTCTAACTCGGCTAAGACCTAAAAACACACAAAAGGAAAACCTAACTTAAGTCCGTCACATTGTTTCGCCATAGCGCGCGACAGTAAGTCTTCAAGCTGGGGCCAAAACCATTGTGTGGGCCTTGGAATAAGCTTTCAAACAAGTCCAACAAAACACCCCAATCGGACTCAGTATGCAAAAGTTATGGCCTTTTATTACAGCCTGTTGGGCTGTCCAAACGAATCCGAATTGAATTCGAGTTGATTCGAGATGAATTTTGGTTGCACTTGTGGAAGATCCGAATTGGGCTTGAATTCTTGGGCTTTTCTCCTTGGTTGACCCACGTGAGCTTCTCCTCCATTGCTTTGACTCGGCCTCCTCTTGGTTCCAAAGGCTTCACAATGTTCAAACTCGAGAATGCACAAAATATTTGCATGAGGTAATACCCAATTCTCATCAATGACAATAGAAGATTCATTAAGAAACAAAAGCACTGTTGATTTAGAAGTTTAGCTCTTGCTCGTCGGTGGACCATTATGCATACATTACTTGAATTATTTGTAGTGTCACGTATGGCGCCCACCTCGGTGTATGTGTATGACCACCAATAGGAAAGATGTATAAGTGTTAGGATGCCTCATCATCCTCCCCTCTTGAAAAGTGATGAGGCATCCCAAACACTTATACATCTTTCCTATTGGTGGTCATACACATACCGAGTGGACGCCATACGTGACGCCACAAATAATTCAAGTATGTATGCATATTGGTCAACCGACGGCGAGCAAGAGCTAAACTTCTAAATCAACAGTGCTTTGTTTCTTAATGAATCTTCTATTGTCATTGATGAGAATTAATACTCATGCAAATGTTTTGTGCATTCTCGTGTTTGAACATTGTGAAGCTTTGGAACAAGAGGGAGGCCGAGTCAAAGCAATGGAGGAGAAGCTCACGGGTCAACCAAGGAGAAAAGACCAAGAATTCAAGCCCACCGGATCTTCCACAAGTGCAACTGAAATTCATCCTAATCAACTCGAATTCAATTCAGATTCGGTTCGGCACAGCCCAACAGGGCTGTAATAAAAGGCCATAACTTTGCATACGGAGTCGATTGAGGTGTTCTTGGACTTGTTTGAAAGATTATTTCAAGGCCCACACAATGGTTTTGGCCCCAGCTTCAGAAGACTTACGGTCGCGCTGCTATGCCATGAAACAATGTGACGGACTTATGTTAGGTTTTCCTTTTTGTGTGTTTTAGGTCTTAGCGAGTTAGAGTTTGATTCGCATGTGGCGGCTCTAGGCCGCGTGAGTCGTGGAGGGTGCCTTAGAATACCCTTGCCCTCTCTTGTATCCATTAGACCAGTTTATTCATAAGATTGAAACATAGCTATTGCTTGTTCTTTCGACTGCAGTTCATGCGAGGACTTTGAGAGACTAGGCGATCCAATTGTTCGCTGCAATTCAAGGTCAAGTCGTCATTCCATTAGGAATCGGGACTTGGCGCTCGTTGTTCGTGGTCTCGCGACTAACAACTACCGGTGTGTTTTGGGCGATTCAAGAGTTGAGGGTTCGTGCATTGGCGCGAGTGTTTAACTAGCGACATCGCTCACTTCGCATCAACTATCCACGTTTCTTCGAGAAGATCGAAGCCTCCCGCATCATGTGGTATCGATTCTAGGTTTACTCGTGAGAACTTCGATACCACATGATACGGGAGGCCCGATCTTCTCGGTGAGAAACCGTGGATAGTTGATGCGAGTAGACGATGTCGCTAGCTGAACACTCGCGCCAATGCACGAACCTCAACTCTTCGAATACGCCACAACACACCGGGTAGTTGTTCTTCGCGAGACCACGAGCATTTAACGCCAAGTCCCCGATTCCCAATGGAACGACGGCTTGACCTTGAATTGCGTAACGAACAATTGGATCGCCTAGTCCTCTCTCAAAGTCCTCGCATGAACTCGGGTCGAAAGAACAAGCAATAGCTATGTTTCAATCTTATGAATAAACTGGTCTAATGGATACAAGGGAGGGCAAGGGTATTTCAGGCGCCCCACGACTCACGCACGGCCTAGGGCCGCACACATGCCGAATCAAACTCTAACTCGGCTAAGACCTAAAAACACACAAAAAGGAAAACCTAACTTAAGTCCGTCACATTGTTTCGGCCATAGCGGCGCGACCGTAAGTCTTCTGAAGCTGGGGCCAAAACCATTGTGTGGGCCTTGGAATAAGCTTTCAAACAAGTCCAAGAACACCCCAATCGGACTCCGTATGCAAAAGTTATGGCCTTTTTATTACAGCCCTGTTGGGCTGTCCCGAACCGAATCCGAATTGAATTCCGTGTTGATTCCGAGATGAATTTCGGTTGCACTTGTGGAAGATCCGAATTGGGCTTGAATTCTTGGACTTTTCTCCCCTTGGTTGACCCACGTGAGCTTCTCCTCCATTGCTTTGACTCCGGCCTCCCTCTTGGTTCCAAAGGCTTCACAATGTTCAAACCTGAGAATGCACAAAATATTTGCATGAGGTAATACCCAATTCTCATCAATGACAATAGAAGATTCATTAAGAAACAAAAGCACATGTTGATTTAGAAGTTTAGCTCTTGCTCTCGTCAGTGGACCAATATGCACTTCTGTATTTGAATTATTTGTAGCGTCACGTATGGCGTCCACCTCAGTATGTGTATGACCACCAATAGGGAAAGATGTATAAGTGTTAGGGATGCCCTCATCAGGTTGCCTTGACGACGTTTGTGCAGGGGAAGAGGCCCATTGCTGAGTATGAGGCTGAGTTCAACAACTTGGTTCGCTTTGTCCCTTCGGTGGCGAACGATGATCTTCAGAAGGCCAAGAGGTTCCGTCAGGGTCTCAACTCTGAGTACCGGCACGTGATGGGGGCTACTTGTAACATCCCAAGTTTAGGCTTGTGTTTCAAATGTAATAAAAAGTGTATAAATTAAAAACTTTTCTTACATATTGTATTTCATATATGTTCTGAAGAATTCTTGTAAAAGAATTTTGGAAATACAAATCACAAGCCACTTTTGACCCTAATCCTGCTCCTTTCAAAAACCTTCTTATAAATCTTGTGATCATGCCTTGGAAATATTTTTCCTAAGTTTTAGGGTTAATGGGTGACCCCTCTGAAAAATTTCACAATTTTTAGAAATTGTTTGAATATTTTTGGAGGTCAGTCAAACCAGTTTGACTCTGAGTCAAACCCTAGCTTAGCACCTTGCAGAATTTTTGGAGGAAAAAGTACAGTATGAAAACCTCTGAAAATTTTATACAAGGTCAATGTCTAAGTTAGAAAGCTCTTGTAAAAATTTTAGAATTTTTGGAGTTAGTTTGCTACCTCAATTAAATCCCCAAAGTTCTCTGTGTCAATTCAACCTCTAAAGCTAAGTCAAACTCGAGCTTGAGTCAGACCCAAGCCCATGTCATTGACTTGGTCGAACCCAGTCCAGAGCCATACTCGGGCTCGAGCTCGTGGGAGTGTATGCTTGGGCCATTGGATTTCAATCCAACGCTCACGACCTCCCCTGCCGCGCTAGACCTCTGGTGGTTTTGTGAAATCGTGGTCGTCGGTGCTCGATCCTATGCTCAAGACCTCCCCGTCTACCTCCTCTGTTCTTCTTCTTCCTCGCGCCGCGTGGGCGTGCGCCATGGCAGGTGAGCGCAGCGCCTAGTCACTTCGTGGGGCCCTCCTCAACGGCTCAGAACACCACTTTCTCCTCTATGTCAGGTCCTGCTCTGACCTCCACCTGCTCCCTCTTTTTCGCGCATGACAGCAACTTTAGGTCACTTTCGCCATTAAACCTCGTCCTCGTGTAGCCATTGACCTCGGGCTACTTGAGCACCTCCGAGCTCTCCTTGAGTCCTCTTCCATTCACAGTCACCCTCGGCTCTCTCTCTCTCTCTCTGTGTGTGTTTGAGCGCAAAGCACCGAGAGCCTCCTGTTCCGCCATTTTCGACCGTTTCGAGCTCCTTGTGTCGGCAGGGCTCCAGTGCTCCTCTTGCCCAGCATCTTGTTTTCTCTTGGACTTCTGCCGGTCACAAAGCTATCCCCTAACTCTATTCTGGGTCTCCTTTGTAGGTTTTGCCCAAATTGGAGTTGGCGCGAATTTCGGTCGTGGTCCTTCATTTCTTCCCCAACTCTGGTAAGTAGCTCCTCTGGTCGATTCCTTGCTCCTGGACCATCTCTAGGTCATCGTGAAGCTATCCTTACCATCCTTTCTGCTTCTTTTTGCTTAGGAGCTCTTGTCCTCATCATCTTCCTCAGTGCCGACGTCGGTCTCCGCCGTCAGGACTTCTCCGACCTCCTTCGGACCTCCCCTACGTCATAGTGGAGTTTTTCGTGTTTTCGTATTTTGCCGTAGCAGCTCCTCCGCCCCTCTTCGGCTCGCCGATGTTTCATGTAACATCCCAATTTTGGACTTGTGTTTCAAATGTAAGAAAATGAGTAGAAATTAAAACTTTTTCTTACATCTTGTATTTCCTATTTGTACTGAACAAGTATTGTACAAGAAGTTATGGAAATACAAAGTCACAAGCCCTCGATCCGAATCATGAGCTTTCAAAACAATCTTGTCAAACCTCTTGATCATCTCCTCAAAATATTTTTCCTGGTTCTGGGTTGGTTTGTGACCCTCTGAAAAATTTCACAATTTTTAGAAATTGTTTGAATATCTTTGGAGGCCACCAAACCTATTCAAATTTGGTCAAACTGTGGACCCGCACCTTGTGGAATTTTTGGAGGAAAATGTATAGCACAAAACCTCTCGCAAAATTTACACGAGGTCTTAAACTCGTTAGCAAGATTCTGTAAAAATTCATAATTTTTGGAGATAGTTTGCTGCCCCAAATAATTCTCCTAAGGTCGCTCTTGTTGGGACTCAAATTTTGAACCCTAGGTTCGAGTCCGACTCGAACTGAGTCGACTCACCAATTGACTCGCCGAGTCGAGTCACTAGGCCACACCGAAGCTCGACTGGTCCTCAGGTGAGCCGTTGGATTTGAAATCCAACGCCACTGCACCACCCCGACCTCCTCTTCGTTCTTCTTCTTCCTCTTTCCGCCGAGAGCGAAGCGCGCGCGGCGCAGTGAGCGTGGCAAAGGTCTCGGCCACTTCGTGGGGCCTCGCAACGCTCTGAGCCTCTCGATTGACAATCGTGTCGCTTTGCTCGACCTTACCGCCCCTCGCTCGCTTTCGCGCAGTAACCCTTTGTCCCATCGCCATTAAACCTTCGCCTCGAGCTCGCCACCGCTACTTGGGCACCTCCGAGGTCCTCCTCAAGCTCCTTCACATCCCCTGGCACTCCAGCTTCCTCTCGTGGTTAGTTTGGTGCAAAACCACCAAGTGCCTCTCGCCCCGCCATTTTCGAGCTTCGGGGCTCTCCTCGGCTGGCAGTGTTCCAGTGGACCTCTTGCACTATTCTTACCCCTTTGTACACCTTTTTGGTCGCCGCTGCTTGAGCCCTAACCTTTCTTTTGGTTGCCTCCCAGAGCAACTGGATTTGGGTTTTCGGGTTTTGCGGCCGTAGGTGGAGCCGTCTTCTCCACTCCGTAAGCATCCCCGCCCCATCGTGTGGTTCTCGGACCACCTTGTGGTTCGTGGCGAACCTATCCTCGACCTCCTTTCGCCGTTGGTTGATCGAGATCCGCGCCGCCGCCATCTCCTCCGCCTCCGTGAATCGCTCCGCCCGCACTCCTCCGACCTCCTCCGACCACCCCGTGCCCTCGTGAGTTCATTTTAGTCCTTAGAGCTTAGGGTCTAGCTAGGATAGCTCGTAGCGCTCCCTTTTCGTGTTTTCGGTTTTTGCCGAAGCCGCCCCTCCGCTCGCCGGCGCACGCTGCTCGCCGCCGCCGCGCCGAGAGCACCTCCGTTAGGTTCGCAATGCTATTAGCTTCGCTTTTGGTGGCTTTGGTTCCCACCGCCGTAGTCCCGTCGCCGGCGACATGCCGCGAGCTCACCGCCGAGCTCGCACAGTTGCGCTTTTGTCGAGTCCTGACCTCCTCGGTTCATCGACCGCCACGATCACCCCGCTTTAGATCCGAGCCCTGGCTCCTTTCCAAAAGCTTAAGCCTCGTGACCTCCCCTCGTTGAATCTGAGCCATTAAAGACCACCTCAGACCACCTCGGGTCGCCCTTGTAAAGCCACCTGGCCTTTTACAAAGAAAACCCCGCCGCACCTCTTAGGCTCAATCTCGACTGCTCACGACCTCCCTGATTAGATCTGAGCGTTAGATCTCTTTTGTCAAATCCTTAGTGCTCGGACCTCTCTCCGCCGATCCGGACCGCTCAAGACCTCCCTAGGTCTAATCAACCGCCCGCATCTCCTCCGATTAAAACCCTATCGCTAGGACCTCCCAGAAGATCTTGGCCATCCAAGACCTCTCAGAAACATCCCACCGATCAAGACCTCCTCCGAGATCTTGACCGCCTAGGACCTCCTCCTTTGGATCCGTAGCGTTAGGACCTCCTCCTCTGGTCTAAACCGTTAGACCTAGATCTAACGGGCTAGACCTCCTTCCTCGATTTAAAGCCTTAGGACCTCCTCGCTCAATCTTGATCGCCCAGACCTCCTCACTTGATCGTGTCCGTTAAAGACCTCCTCCGGAGATCTAGACCGTTGAAGACCTCCTCCGTGAGATCTTAGCCGCCCGCACCTCCCTCCGTAGGTTTACCCTTAGACCTCCCTAGTGCTCGGGACCGCCAGATCTCGATCCGACGGCCACGACCTCTGCTAGCGCCAGACCTCCTTGCGTGCGCTGCAGCACGACCGGTCGTGATCGTTGATCCGATCTCGACGGTCCGCACTTCCCAAAGGCGGGAGGAGGTCTTGTGTGCGCAGAGCTTGAAGCTCGTAAGCCGCCGATCTTGATCTAACGCCCACGACCTCTCCTTTTCATTCAATTCGCTTGGACCTCCCGAGAGCTCAATTGTTCTAAGTCTTTTATGTTTCAAAGTTCAAAAGTGCTTAACTTTGTCATTTTAACTCCTTTTGAATGATTCCATTCTTGTGTAGCTTTGTTATAGTATGAACTTTAACTGATAATGAAATTAGGCCCGTCATATAACAAAATGATTTAACTACACGATCTTGTTTAGTGAAAATGATGTCTAGAAATTTATGGAAAATTTGTAAAATGTATAACTTATTCTCTGTAATTCCAAACTGAGCAAACTCAACTTGGTAAAATGGGTCTCACAGACATGCTTTAATATGAACTAGGCTTTGTCCTTATTTATGTTCCCGAGAAATGATATATGCTAGCTTTAGAGCTTAGAAAATCATAACTAATTCATTATAACTCCAAATTGTGCAAACTTAGTTTTGCTGTTGTTAGGATGACATTATCTACCCACCATAAAAATTTCAGATTCCAGATCATTCTAGAAATTTTCGCCATGAACAAGAATCAAATTAATTTAATTAGCATTTTTCAGTCGAGAGAACTTAGTTTAGCTATAACTTTTGCATGCTAAGTCTAAATGAAGTGATTCTTGTTTCTAAAATTGTCTAAAATCATAATCTAGCTTCTGTATAAATTTTATTGTATTTGGAGAACTTTTGTCGTTGAGTTTTGTTTGGAGTTCTTGTTCTTATTTGAGTATCGCTTTTCGCGTTAGGTTTCAAGGAATTATTGTTCACGTGAGTGAATCCTCTGCAGCAAGAAAGTGATCTACCGCCAGCAAGCAGTTTGATCATGTTAATCCCAATATTTTAAGTATTTATGTTGTTTACAACTTCTATGTATGCATTGCTATCTTGCTTTAACTATTGTCGATAGTTGGCCCGGTAGATGCATTTCCATAGACAAATGATTATCCTCTACTACCATGAGCCTAGGTTTTGTTGTGATTTAGAGCTCGTTGGATGAGCTCTTGTCCCTTAGTAGTTTGCGAATTAATTGCTTAGCCATGCTTAGTTTCCAGTAGAATGGGCTGTTATCGACTTGTCGATAACCTTGATCACCTAAAACTTATTATCACTTATGATTTCAGCCTCGTGCCTTGTCTACTTATGAAAACTAAAACTGAAAACAAAATGATTTAGACTTGGGCACAATGGTAAGATGGTGTGATTGTGGGTGTGATCGAATGGTGCCCGGTCAACAAGGACCGAACATCTTGTTACACTAAACCAAGCATTTTGTGCGTATAACCACACTAGAGGGTATGGGACCTCTCTTGAATTAGTACTTTGGGAGGCATTAATTAATGAGTCGGCGGTAGCTTATAGAGAAAAAGGATCACTAAGGCGTGACCGGTGGTTCCTTTCTAGGTCCTCCACCCGACCGGGCTTGTAATGTCCGGCTAGTAACTATTGACTCCGGCTTTGCTTGACCCCACCACAACGTGTGGTCCTAGTGGCCTCTTTCACGGCTGGTCACTAAGGGTTAACCCCATACGTGCGACTTTAATTAACGCATTCCATTGGAAACGCCTCAGAGGACTTAGCCGCGGCATACCAAAGGAAGTGTGCTTAATAGCTTGGCAAAAGGCGGTCCAAGTGTGGGTACATTGGTACACCCCGCAGGTTTAAAACTATTCGAATAGCCTCGCCCTAGGTTATGGACACGCTTGGCAAGGTCTTTCAAGAGTTAGACTACAACATTTTTAATTAAAACTTAGGTGGCACGAATCGGGATTCGTGCTATGTGTGGTGGCTATTGGGTTAGTCACCAATAGGTGGTTACTCTTGTACTTATTGTATCTCGTGTTATTTCAATCAATAAAACTGATTACAAACTTGCTTTTGAAATGTATTACATTACCGCAAATAAAGTTGGCTTTGTGCTAAATGAGACATACAACCACCACTTAAATAAGCTTGCATGTAGTATAATGATAGGTCCGCTATTCCACACGTCTGCCTTGTAGTACAAAAACAATTTTTGTACTCGGATGCTATGCTTAATGTTTTTGTTGCAGAGGAAGAAGTGGATCCCCAAGGGATCGACTTTTGTGAGAATCGTGGTTTGACGACTAGCTTGGCGCCCTGGCGGTTGCCTTGTGGGTTATGGCTAATCGGTTGATTTTATTTATAGCCATCTTATGGCACTTTTGCTTCATTGTTAATGTTACTTTGTTGTTGTTGGCCACCGCCCTCTTGTGTAATAACTTTATTGTACGCTTTTGCTAGACTTGTTATATGGTGATGTATGGAATTGGTGCATAATTTTGTAACGGTGTGTATGTTGCATTTGGGAAGCATACATATCTCGAGGCTTGGTTTATTTGATTTGTACCGTTAGGACCAAGTGGGTGGTTAAACAAAGACAAGCCGAATGAATCGGGTCCTCACAAAGTTGGTATCGAGCCATATCGACCGTAGAAACCCTAAGCTTGGTCGCCTTTAGGATATTTTGGAAAACTTAATTTCAAGTATCAAATGATTTATGAAAGCTTAAGTAAATTCTCAGATTTTATTCCTTACCTATCTTAGCTTTCTTCTCTCACCTTGCTCTAATTTGAGTTTTAAAAGTTGTTTTCTCTCCTTCTTTCAAAAGATAGTGGTTTTCGTTGTTGGGTTTGGGAACCAATGAGTTTGGCAAATTGAAGTGTTGGCTGCCCTTCTACAAGGTTTTGAAGCTTCGAATGGTTAATTTCGACCAGGGCTTGGATGCAAAATCTGACAGCAAGCGCCAATTTCCGGACAGCAAGCTCAAAGGTTCTAAAGAAGGTAGATAATGAGAGGATAATTCAACTAAAACTTGTGGGAGTAAAAGGGTAAGAAGTGATATTAGTTGGCTAAGTATCTAACACTATTATTAGTAGTTCTACCCGCCATTTGGTCCTATTGGAATTTGAGTTGCATGCTGAAATTTATCTTCCTAAACCGACGCTCGTTCCTCCATACGAGTTGGTCGCATCGGAAGTTGACTTTGTGATTGAAGCCTTATGTTGATTTCGTGGTTGTTTTTGAGCTTTTGAGTTCATTTCTTAGTGGTTTATTGTTCTTTGTCTTAAGCTTTCGGGTTTGATCCTTGTCCATCTTAGTATCTATTCCCACCCTAACGCTCAAAGCAGCCCCCTAATCTTTGATATTTCTTCCGCATCCTCGCAGTTTCTAGTCTTCGTTCGCGCTAACCCATCTCTTCGTAATAGATGTTCGATGCACTCAAAGAAGCAGACTAGGTCGCAAGCCGGCCGATGAAGGTCTCCCCGCCCCAACCGCCCGCATAAGGGTTGCAAGCGCGCCTCGGGCGACAGATGGATTTTGGTCCCTTTTGCCGTGACCATGGTAAAAGAGCCATGTCGCCAAGGTTGCAACCCCGGAAGGTCAAGGTCCGCCGCGTGGTGAGGAAGGACACTACGGCAGCGAGTGTACCACGCTTGCCCAAATTGTGATGAAGACCACCTACCCGAAACCGTCCGATCGCCAAAGTCACTTGTTTTCTCGCGAGGAAGCACTCACTCTTCCAAAGAGTGTAGCATGAGTCCGTGATCGCCAGTCATTAAAGCTTCAGCGATCGCTTCTTCGGTCATCTGCGAGTATCGCAATCGCTAATGCTTCGCACTGCAGGAGTTCTTGGATGATTTGTCCGTGGAGCCGCAGACAAATTACCGCCTATACCTTCCCAACTTTCGACACGTACGAGAATCCCATGGTTGTTGGGGCGTAAAGAAGAAGCCAAAGCATCAACAGATGGCGAATGCCACTTGTTTCTTCAGAATAACAAGGGTCACTATGCGCATAGTTGTCCTAAGAAGAGTGCAACAACCCTCGCCCTCCGCGGTCGTGTTTGAGCCTCGCGCACTGCGTCCAGCAGCAAGGTGGCCCCGCGATCCGCCGTTGTCACGTGCTTCTTTTGTCACAAGAAGGGGCATTACGCCAACAGTTGCCCCGTGAAGCATCAGGAGCGGAAGGCTGTTCGTGATCAAGTCAACTCCATCTCCGCTGAAGAAGTTCAGGAGGCGCCTGACGTCATGTTGGGTACGCTTCTTGTTTACTCTTACCCGATGCGTATTATTCGATTCGCAGGCATCTCGTTCCTTTATATCGCTATCTTTGACTGTGTTGGTGATCTTCATCTTGCTCCATCACTGATGCCTAGCACCATCTCGGTTTCACCAAGCCTTGCTAGCCTACCCCGTTTTTCCCCAAGAAGAAGGCTACCATCCGGGTTGTCATCGGTCTTTTGACTTGAGTGACACCCTTCTCGCCTCTATACATCCTTGGGCATCACCTACTTGGTATTGCCTCAAATTTGCGGACCTAAATGTCCATAGCCCTTCTAATCAATCAAGCACGGAGGGATGACTCGCATAGCTAGTTAGCAGCCGAGATTCCGTTGTTGGCGGAATTAACTGCATAAATCGCTCCACCACCAACAACGATCTTGCGCCATCGCCTCAAAAATCGAGGAAGATCTCTCACCACAATCCTTGCTATATCCGACTTGATAAGTTCCCGTGTCAACTAAAGTGGCACATTTTCCACTGTGTCGAACCGAATTGTGCCGATCCCTTGCTTGAGCTCCTTCTCTCGGGGAATCGTGCCATTCATTTCCTTGAAGTTCAGTGGTCGAATTGTTCCAAGGATGAAGCTACTTGGAAACATAAAGACCGCCAAAGATACGCACTACCCTCTTTCTTTCTCGAGCAAGTCAAATCTCGGACGAGATTTTTGTAAGGGGGGGAGAGTTGTAACATCCCAATTTTGGACTTGTGTTTCAAATGTAAGAAAATGAGTAGAAATTAAAACTTTTTCTTACATCTTGTATTTCCTATTTGTACTGAACAAGTATTGTACAAGAAGTTATGGAAATACAAAGTCACAAGCCCTCGATCCGAATCATGAGCTTTCAAAACAATCTTGTCAAACCTCTTGATCATCTCCTGAAAATATTTTTCCTGGTTCTTGGGTTGGTTTGTGACCCTCCAAAAATTTCACAATTTTTAGAAATTGTTTGAATATCTTTGGAGGCCACCAAACCTATTCAAATTTGGTCAAATCGTGGACCCGCACCTTGTGGAATTTTTGGAGGAAAATGTATAGCACAAAAACCTCTGCAAAATTTACACGAGGTCTTAAACTCGCTTAGCAAGATTCTGTAAAAATTCATAATTTTTGGAGATAGTTTGCTGCCCCAAATAATTCTCCTAAGGTCAGCTCTTGTTGGGACTCAAATTTTGAACCCTAGGTCCGAGTCCGACTTGACTGAGTCGACTCACCAATTGACTCGCCGAGTCGAGTCACTAGGCCACACCGAGCTCGACTGTCCTCGTGTGTGAGCCGTTGATTTGAAATCCAACGCCACGCACCACCCCGACCTCCCTCTTCTCTTCTTCTTCTTCCTCTTCCGCCGAGCGAAGCGAAGCGCGCGGCGCAGTGAGCAGGGCGGCGTCCAGCCACTTCGTGGGCCCCGCAACGGCTCGAGCCCTCCGATTGACAATCGTGTCGCTTTGCTCGACCTTACCGCCTCCTCGCTTTCGCGCGCGTAACCCTTTGTCCCATCGCCATTAAACCTTCGCCTCGAGCTCGCCACCGCTACTTGGGCACCTCCGAGGTCCTCCTCAAGCTCCTTCACATCCCCGCACTCCAGCCTTCCTCTCGTGGTTAGTTTGGTGCAAAACCACCAAGTGCCTCTCGCCCGCCATTTTCGAGCCGGGCTCTCTCGGCCGGGTGTTCCAAAGGACCTCTTGCACTATTCTTACCCTTTGTACACCTTTGGTCGCCGCTGCGGAGCCCTAACCTTTCTTTTGGTTGCCTCCCAGAGCACTGGATTTGGGTTTTCGGGTTTTGCGGTCGAGGTGGAGCTCGCCTTCTCCAGCCCGTAAGCATCCCCGCCCCATCGTGGTTCTCGACCACCTTGTGGTTCGTGGCGAACCTATCCCGACTCTCCTTTCGCCGTTGGTTGATCGAGATCCGCGCCGCCGCCATCTCCTCCGCCTCCGGTGAATCGCCCGCCGCCGCACTCCGACCTCCTCCGACCACCCCGTGCCCGGTGAGTTCATTTTAGTCCTTTAGAGCTTAGGGTCTAGCTAGGATAGCTCGTAGCGCCCTTTTCGTGTTTTCGGTTTTGCCGAAGCCGCCCTCCGCTCTCTCGCCACGGCTGCTCAAGGCCGCCGCCGCCGAGCACCTCCGTTAGGTTCGCAATGCTATTAGCTTCGTTTTGGTGGCTTTGGTTCCCACCGCCAGAGTCCCGTCGTCGGCGACATGCCGCGAGCTCACCGCCGAGCTCGCACTGCTGCGCTTTTGTCGAGTCCTGACCTCCTCGGTTCATCGACCGCCACGATCACCCCGCTTTAGATCCGAGCCCTTGGCTCCTTTCCAAAAGCTTAAGCCTCGTGACCTCCCCTCGTTGAATCTCGAGCCATTAAAGACCACCAGACCACCTCGGTCGCCCTTGTAAAGCCACCCCGCCTTTACAAAGAAAACCCCGCCGCACTCTCTTAGGCTCAATCTCGACTGCTCACGACCTCCCTGATTAGATCTCGAGCGTTAGATCTCTTTTGTCAAATCCTTAGTGCTCGCACCTCCTCCGCGCCGATCTGGACCGCTCAAGACCTCCCTAGGTCTAATCAACCGCCCGCATCTCCTCCGATTAAAACCCTATCGCTAGGACCTCCCAGAAGATCTTGGCCATCCAAGACCTCCTCAGAGTCAATCCCACCGATCAAGACCTCCTCCGAGATCTTGACCGCCTAGGACCTCCTCCTTTGGATCCGTAGCGTTAGGACCTCCTCCTCGGTCTAAACCGTTAGACCTAGATCTAACGGGCCAGACCTCCTTCCTCGATTTAAAGCCTTAGGACCTCCTCGCTCAATCTTGATCGCCCAGACCTCCTCACTTGATCGTGTCCGCAAAGACCTCCCTCCGAGATCTAGACCGTTGAAGACCTCCTCCGTGAGATCTTAGCCGCCCGCACTCCCTCCGTAGGTTTACCCTTAGACCTCCCTAGTGCTCGGGACCGCCAGATCTCGATCCGACGGCCACGACCTCGTTAGCGCCAGACCTCCTTGCGCGGCGCAGCACGCACCGGTCGTGATCGTTGATCCGATTCGACGGTCCGCACTCCCAGCGCGGGAGGAGGTCTTGTGTGCGCTGTGCTTGAAGCTCGTGAAGTCGCCGATCTTGATCTAACGCCCACCACTCTCCTTTTCATTCAATTCGCTTGGACCTCCGAGAGCTCAATTGTTCTAAGTCTTTTTATGTTTCAAAGTTCAAAAGTGCTTAACTTTGTCATTTTAACTCCTTTTTGAATGATTCCAGTTGCTGTAGCTTTGTTATAGTATGAACTTTAATCTGATAATGAAATTAGGCCCTGTCATATAACGTAAAATGATTTAACTACACGATCTTGTTTAGTGAAAATGATGTCTAGAAATTTATGGAAAATTTGTAAAATGTATAACTTATTCTCTGTAATTCCAAACTGAGCAAACTCAACTTGGTAAAATGGGTCCAGACATGCTTTAATATGAACTAGGCTTTGTCCTTATTTATGTTCCTGAGAAATGATATATGCTAGCTTTAGAGCTTAGAAAATCATAACTAATTCATTATAACTCCAAATTGTGCAAACTTAGTTTTGCTGTTGTTAGGATGACATTATCTACCCACCATAAAAATTTCAGATTCCAGATCATTCTAGAAATTTTCGCCATGAACAGAATCAAATTAATTTAATTAGCATTTTTCAGTGAGAGAACTTAGTTTAGCTATAACTTTTGCATGCTAAGTCTAAATGAAGTGATTCTTGTTTCTAAAATTGTCTAAAATCATAATCTAGCTTCAGATAAATTTTATTGTATTTGGAGAACTTTTGCTGTTGAGTTTTGTTTGGAGTTCTTGTTCTTATTTGAGTATCGCTTTCGCGTTAGGGTTTCAAGGAATTATTGTTCACGTGAGTGAATCCTCTGCAGCAAGAAAGTGATCTACCGCCAGCAAGCAGTTTGATCATGTTAATCCCAATATTTTAAGTATTTATGTTGTTTACAACTTCTATGTATGCATTGCTATCTTGCTTTAACTATTGTCGATAGTTGGCCGGTAGATGCATTTCCATAGACAAATGATTATCCTCTACTACCATGAGCCTAGGTTTTTGTTGTGATTTAGAGCTCGTTGGATGAGCTCTGTCCCTTAGTAGTTTGCTAATTAATTGCTTAGCCATGCTTAGTTTCCGTAGAATGGGCGGTTATCGACTTGTCGATAACCTTGATCACCTAAAACTTATTATCACTTATGATTTCAGCCTCGTGCCTTGTCTACTTATGAAAACTAAAACTGAAAACAAAATGATTTAGACTTGGGCACAATGGTAAGATGGTGTGATTGTGGTGTGATCGAATGGTGCCCGGTCAACAAGGACCGAACATCTTGTTACACTAAACCAAGCATTTTGTGCGTATAACCACACTAGAGGGTATGGGACCTCTCTTGAATTAGTACTTTGGGAGGCATTAATTAATGAGTCAAGTGTAGCTTATAGAGAAAAAGGATCACTAAGGCGTGACCGGGTGGTTCCTTTCTAGGTCCTCCACCCGACCGGGGCTTGTAATGTCCGGCTAGTAACTATTGACTCCGGCTTGCTTGACCCCACCACAACGTGTGGTCCTAGTGGCCTCTTTCACGGCTGGTCACTAAGGGTTAACCCCATACGTGCGACTCTTAATTAACGCATTCCATTGGAAACGCCTCAGAGGACTTAGCCGTGCCGGCATACCAAAGGAAGTGTGCTTAATAGCTTGGCAAAAGGCGGTCAAGTGTGGGTACATTGGTACACCGCAGGTTTAAAACTATTCGAATAGCCTCGCCCTAGGTTATGGACACGCTTGGCAAGGTCTTTCAAGAGTTAGACTACAACATTTTTAATTAAAACTTAGGTGGCACGAACTGGGATTCGTATATGTGTGGTGGCTATTGGGTTAGTCACCAATAGGTGGTTACTCTTGTACTTATTGTATCTCGTGTTATTTCAATCAATAAAACTGATTACAAACTTGCTTTTGAAATGTATTACATTACCGCAAATAAAGTTGGCTTTGTGTTAAATGAGACATACAACCACCACTTAAATAAGCTTGCATGTAGTATAATGATAGGTCCGCTATTCCACACGTCACTTTGCGAGTACAAAAACAATTTTTGTACTCGGATGCTATGCTTAATGTTTTGTTGCAGAGGAAGAAGTGGATCCCCAAGGGATCGACTTTTGTGAGAATCGTGGTTTGGACGACTAGCTTGGCGCCCTGGCCGGTTGCCTTGTGGGTTATGGCTAATCGTTGATTTTATTTATAGCCATCTTATGGCACTTTGCTTCGCCGTTAATGTTACTTTGTTGTTGTTGGCCACCGCCCTCTTGTGTAATAACTTTATTGTACGCCTTTTGCTAGACTTGTTATATGGTGATGTATGGAATTGGTGCATAATTTTGTAACGGGTGTGTATGTCGCATTTGGAAGCATACATATCTCGAGGCTTGGTTTATTTGATTTGTACTGTTAGGACCAAGTGGGTGGTTAAACAGTACAAGCCGAATGAATCGGGGTCCTCACATTTCAGGCCAGCTCCGCCGTCGAGAGTGCCTCTGTTGGGTTCGCATTAGTATTGCGCACTTTTTGACACTTTGGTTTCGCCCCGCTGTGGCCACGGTCGCCGACGACAAGCCGGTGAGCAAAGCGTGGTGCCGGGTACTGTTATCGCATTTTGCCAAAGTGCTGGACCTCCTAGGGTTCATCGTGGCTGTTAAGGACTACCTCGGGTTAGATCCTCACCGTATGATCTTCCTCTGCGAAAACTTTAGTCTTGAAACCTCCCAGGTTAGATCCTAGCCGTTTAGGACCTCCCTGGTTTTAATTTGAGCCGTTAAGATCACCCCTGTGCGAAAAGACCACCCCGTGGTCGTTTTTGTAAAAACCACCCTCGGGACTGCCCTTCGGGTCCTTTTGCAAAAGACGACCCCTTGTCCTTTTGTAAAGAAAACCTCAGGACCTCCCCCTCTGCAAGTCTTAACCTTTAGGACCACCCCCGGGTAGATCTTGACCATTCAGGACCTCCTAGTGGAGATTTGAGCCATTAAGACCTACCTCAGTTAAGACTTCACCTTTGCGGACCTCCCCGTGGAGATCTTGACCGTTAAGACCTCCCCTGTGAGATCTTAACCGTCAGTACCTCCCTCCGTATAGACCTCTACCACTAGGACCTCCCTCGCGTAGATCTGGACCGTTAAGACCTCCCCCTGCAAGATCTTAGCCGTCGAGGTCTTCATCCGTTAGATTTTGACCCATAGGACCTCTCTGTGAAATCTTAGCCGTCGGGACCTCCCCAGTCTAGATCTAGGCCGTCCAGGACCTCCTCTGGTAGATCTTGGATCATCTAGGACCTCCTCCGTTAAATCCTTAGCTTTTTAACCTCCCCTCAGTTTTGGACCGTTAGGCCTTGATCCCACGGTCTAGACCTCCTTAGCGTTTTCAAAGTCTTAGCTTTCCGATCTCTTTCACCGTTCATTTCTTGAGGAGCTGGAGGACAAACTCCCTATTGTTGACTTCTCTGACTTCCAAACCTTGGTGGACAAGGCCATCGTCGCCGAGCACAAGGCGAGAGCGCTGGACGAGTCCTGCAAGCGCAAGTGGGAGGCCCAGAAGTCGGCACGGGCCAGCCTCTCCCGTCCCCGTTTTGGGCCGGCACCAGGAGCCCACACTCAGGCTTCACCACCGTCGAGGCTGTCGGCGCTAGTTCCTCGTTCCCCGCAGGCCGTGTTTCAGCCACGTGCACCTGCGGTCCAGCAGCAAGGTGGCCTCCGCAATCCGGCTGCCGAGGTCACTTGCTTCTCCTGCAACCAGAAGGGCCACTATGCAAATAGTTGCCCTAAGAAGACTGGAGCGGCCCCTCGTCCTAATGGAGGACGTGGGCAAGGAAGTGGTCATCCACCTGACCAAAAGACTATCCAGAAGACCCAGGGCGTGGGAAATGGCCGAGTCAACCACATCTCGGCTGAGGAGGCACAGGAGGCACCTCACGTTGTGTTGGGTACGCTTCTTGTCAATGCTTGTCCTACTGCAGTTTTGTTCGATTTAGGAGCTTCGTATTCCTTTATTTCAAGATCTTTTGCTGCTGCTAGTGATCTTCACTTTGTTCCTTTGGGGTTCCTTTGCTTATTTGCTCTCTGGGTTCGGAAATGAGAGCTGATCAAGAATGCCGGGATATTCCTATTGAAGTCGAAGGAGTGGGATTCTTGGCAAATCTCATCCTACTCAACTCAGCGAGTTTGGATGTGATTCTTGGCATGGATTGGTTGTCCCAATACTTAGGGCAAATCGATTGTGCTAGGAAGGTCGTCTACCTCACAAGCCCCTCAAGCGAACAGGTTGGGTTTTCACTGCAGCTGCAAGGGCGACATCTTTGTGCACTTAAAGCGAAGCCAGCCTTGGAGATTCAGGATGTCCCCACAGTGTGTGACTTCGTGGATGTCTTTCCCCGAAGATTTGCCTGGGATGCCTCCAGGTCGAGCCCTGGAGTTTGTCATCGAGTTGCTGCCTAGTACCGCCCCAATTTCGAAGGCACCGTACCGAATGCCTCCTAATGAGTTGGAGGAGTTAAAGAAGCAGCTAGGTGAGCTTCTAGAGAAGGGTTTCATTCGTCCTAGCTCATCTCCTTGGGGTTGTCCAGTGATCTTTATGAAGAAGAAGGACAAGACCTTGCGCATGTGCGTTGATTACCGTTCGCTTAATGAAGTGACGGTGAAGAACAAGTATCCTTTGCCCCGCATCGACGATCTTTTCGACCAGTTGACCGGAGCTTGGGTATTCTCCAAGATTGACTTGAGATTGGGGTATCATCAAGTCAGGATCAGGTCTGAAGATATTCCGAAGACGGCTTTCACTACTCGTTATGGTCTGTACGAGTACACCATCATGTCCTTTGGCTTAACCAATGCTCCTGCTTTATTCATGAATCTTATGAACTCGGTATTCATGGAGTATCTGGATAAGTTCGTTGTGGTATTCATCGATGATATTCTTATCTACTCCAAGAGTGAAGAAGAGCATGTTGAGCATTTGAAGCTTGTATTGGGAAAACTGCGTGAGCACCAGCTGTATGCGAAGTTCAGCAAGTGCGAGTTCTGCTTGAAGGAAGTAGCATTCTTGTGCCATGTTCTTTCAGTAGGAGGTGTAGCTGTAGACCCTAGCAAGGTCAATGATGTGCTATCTTGGGGTCAGCCCAAGTCAGTCACCGATGTGCAGAGTTTTCTTGGTTTAGCAGGTTATTACCGTCGCTTTATCGACACTTCTCCAAGATCACGAAGCCGATGACTGAGCTGCTCAAGAAGGACAAGAAGTTTGTGTGGTCCTCTGCTTGTGATGAGAGTTTTCAGGAACTCAAGAAGTGGTTGACTTCAGCCCTAGTGCTTGTTCTTCCCGATGTCCACAAGAGCTTCGATATCTTTTGCGATGCCTCTCGTCAGGGACTCGGTTGTGTTCTTATGCAAGAAGGCAAGGTAGTGGCCTATGCGTCAAGGCAGTTGAGGCCTCATGAGCTCAACTTCCCTACCCATGACTCGAAGTTAGCTGTTGTGGTTTATGCACTCAAGATTTGGCGACATTACCTGATCGGTAACCTCTGTGAAGTGTATTCGGATCACAAGAGCTTGAAGTATTTGTTTACCCAGCCAGATCTAAACCTCAGGCAAAGAAGATGGTTGGAATTGATCAAGGATTATGATATGGGTATCCAATACCATCCGGGCAAGGCCAATTTCATTGTCGATGCACTAAGTCGAAAGGTGATTGCAATGCTTTGGTGCTCCAGGAGCAGCAGCCCGCCCTTCTTGAAGAATTTCAGCGGCTCAATTTGGATTTGATTGAGCATGGTTCTCTCGCTACCTTGGTTGTGCAACCAACCTTGGTGGATCAAATCAAGGCTGCGCAGCAATCAGATGTTGGTGTGAGTCAAATCAAGCAGAACATCAAGAATGGGATAGCCAAGTGCTTCTCAGAAGATGAGCATGGTGTTGTGTGGTTTGGGCAGCGCCTTGTGGTTCCAAAGGTCATGGAATTGCGGGATTTGATATTCCGCGAACCCCATGATTCCCCCTTGTTCATCCATCCCAGGGCCACAAAGATGTATCAGAACCTTCGTTAGAGATTCTGGTGGACCCGAATGAAGCGCGATATTGCCAAGTTCGTTGCCGAGTGCGATGTGTGCTGTCGTGTTAAGGCCGAGCATCAGCGTCCAGCAAGTCTTCTTCAGCCATTGCCAGTACCCGAGTGGAAGTGGGATTCCGTTGGTATGGATTTCATCACCAGTCCACCCCGTACTTCTTATGGGAAGGATGCTATCTGGATTGTCATTGATCGGTTGACAAATGTAGCACATTTTCTGCCAGTGCGTACCAACCTCAGTGTCAGTCTACTCGCGGACCTCTACATTTCTCGCATCGTGTTCTTGCATGGTGTGCCGAAGATGATCGTGTTTGATCGCGGTGCGCTTTTCACCGCCCACTTCTGGAAGAGCTTGCAGGCAGCAATGGGAACTAGCCTTTCTTTCAGCACGGCTTATCATCCCCAAACTGATGGGCAGACAGAGAGGATCAACCAAGTTTTGGAAGACATACTCTGTGCTTGTGTTCTTTCCTATGGAAAGAAGTGGGAGAAGTGTCTGTCGTTTGCGGAATTCTCCTACAACAACAGCTTCCAAGCCAGTCTCGGTATGGCACCTTTTGAGGCTTTGTATGGGAGAAAGTGCAGAACCCTGTTGAACTGGTCAGAGACTGGTGAGAGGCAGTTCTTCGGCCCAGATTCGATCAATGAGGCCGAAAGTCAAGTTCAGCTGATTCACGATCATTTGCGCACGACCTAGTCCAGGTAAAAGAGCTATGCAGATCGCCATCGTCGCGAGTTGAGCTTTGAGCCCAATGACTTGGTTTATCTCAAAGTCTCTCCTCTGAAGGGCTATCAGCATTTTGGCATCAAGGGCAAGTTGGCTCCTCGATATGTTGGACCTTATCGCATCATCGAGAAAGTAGGCGTTGTTGCCTACAAGTTGGATTTGCCAGCTACACTTGAGGGGGTACATAATGTGTTCCATGTGTCCCATTTGAAGAAGTGCCTCCGTGTTCCGACCGAGGAGACTCCGTTGGAAAGTCTTGATGTGCAAGAAGATTTAACCTACCACGAGCACCCTGCTCGTATTCTAGAAGAATCTGAATGAAGAACCTTAATCATGTTATCAAGTTCCTTAAATTTTAGTGGTCGAATCACTCCAAGGATGAGGCAACTTGGGAGCAGGAAGATCGTCTTCGTGCGGACTACCCGTCTTTCTTCTCTGAGTAAACGGAATCTCAAGACGAGATTCTTGTAAGGGGGTGGAGATTTGTAACATCCCAAGTTTAGGCTTGTGTTTCAAATGTTGGAAAAAGTGTAGAAATTAAAAACTTTTCTTATATCTTGTATTTCATATATGTTCTGAAGAATTCTTGCAAAAGAATTTTGGAAATACAAATCACAAGCCACTTTTGACCCTAATCTTGGTCCTTTCAAAAACTTTCTTATAAATCTTGTGATCATGCCTTGGAAATATTTTTTCTAAGTTCTAGGGTTAATGGGTGACCCCTCTGAAAAATTTCACAACTTTTAGAAATTGTTTGAATATTTTTGGAGGTCAGTCAAACCAGTTTGACTCTGAGTCAAACCCTAGCTCAGCACCTTGCACAATTTTTGGAGGACAAAGTACAGCTTGAAAACCTCTGAAAATTTTATACAAGGTCAATATCTAAGTTAGCAAGCTCCTTTAAAAATTTCAGAATTTGTGGAGTTAGTTTGCTACCTCAATTAAATCACCAAAGTTCTCTATGTCAATTCAACCTCTAGGGCAGAGTCAGACTCGGGCTCGAGACAGACCCGAGCCCATGTCATTGACTCGGTCGAATCCAGTCCAGAGCCGCACTCAGGCTCGAGCTCGTGGGCACGTATGCTTGGGCCGTTGCATTTCAATCCAATGCTCACGACCTCCCCTGCCGCGCTAGACCTCTGGTGGTTTTGTGAAATTGTGGCCATCGGTGCTCGATCCTACGCTCACGACCTCCCCGTCCACCTCCTATGTTCTTCTTCTTCCTCGCCCCGCGCGGGCGTGCGCCATGGCAGGTGAGAGCAATGCCTAGTCACCTCGTGGGGCCCTCCTCAACGGCTCGGAGCAACCCTTTTTCCTCTATGTCAGGTCCGGCTCTGACCTCCACCTGCTCCCTCCTCTTTTTCGTGCGTGACAGCAACTTTAGGTCACTTCCGCCATTAAACCTCGTCCTCGTGTAGCCGTTTACCTTGGGCTACTTGAGCACCTCCGAGCTCTCCTTGAGTCCTCTTCCATTCACAGTCACCCTCAGCTCTCTCTCTCTCTCTGTGTGTTTGAGCGCAAAGCAGCGAGAGCCTCCTGTTCTGCCATTTTTTACCGTTTCGAGCTCCTCGTGTTGGCAGGGCTCCAATGCTCCTCTTGCCCAGCATCTTTTTTCTCTTGGACCTCTGCCAGTCACAAAGCTATCCCCTAACTCTATTTTGGGTCGCCTTAGCAGGTTTTGCCCAAATTGGAGTTGGCACGGATTTCGGCAGTGGTCCTTCATTTCTTCCCCAACTCCGGTAAGTAGCTCCTCTGGTCGATTCCTTGCTCCTGGACCATCTCTGGGTCACCGCGAAGCTGTCCTTACCATCCTTTCTGCTTCTTTTTGCTTAGGAGCTCTTGTCCTCCTCATCTTCCTCAGTGCCGACGTCGGTCTCTGCCGCCAGGACTTCACCGACCTCCTTCGGACCTCCCCTGCGTCCTGGTACATTCGCAATAGTCCCCTAGAGCTCGGGCACCCATTAGATTAGATCGTAGCAGAGTTTTTTGTGTTTTCGTATTTTGTCGTAGCAGCTCCTCCACCCCTCTCCGGCTCGCCGGCATTTCAGGCCAGCTCCGCTGTCGAGAGTGCCTCTGTTGGGTTCGCATTAGTATTGCGCACTTTTTGACACTTTGGTTTCGCGCCGCCATGGCCAAGGTCGCCGGCAACAAGCCGGTGAGCAAAGCGCGGTGCCGGGTACTGTTGTCGTATTTTACCAAAGTGCTGGACCTCCTAGGGTTCATCGTGGCCGTTAAGGACTTCCTCGGGTTAGGTCCTCACCGTAGGATCTTTCTCTGCGAAAAATTTAGTCTCAAAACCGCCCAGGTTAGATCCTAGCCGTTTAGGACCTCCCTGGTTTTAATCTAAGCTGTTAAGATCACCCCGTGCAAAAAGACCACCCCGTGGTAGTTTTTGTAAAAACCACCCTCGGGACTGCCCTTGGGGTCCTCTTTGCAAAAGACCACCCCTTGGTCTTTTGTAAAGAAAACCTCAGGACCTCCCCCTCCGCAAGTCTTAACCTTTAGGATCACCCCCGGGAAGATCTTGACTGTTCAGGACCTCCTACTGGAGATCTGAGCCGTTAAGACCTCCCTCAGTTAAGACTTCATCTTTGCGGACCTCCCCGTGGAGATCTTGACCGTTAAGACCTCCCCTGTGAGATCTTAACCATCGGTACCTCCCTCCGTATAGACCTCTACCACTAGAACCTCCCTCGCGTAGATCTAGACCGTTAAGACCTCCCCCTGCGAGATCTTAGCTGTCGAGGTCTTCCTCCGTTAGATTTTGACCCATAGGACCTCTCTGTGAAATCTTAGCCGCCAGGACCTCCCCAGCCTAGATCTAGGCCGTCCAGGACCTCCTCTGGTAGATCTTGGATCGTCCAAGACCTCCTCCGTTAAATTGTTAGCTTTAGGACCTCCCCTCAGTTTTGGACCGTTAGACCTTGATCCCGTAGTCTGGACCTCATTAGCGTTTCAAAGTCTTAGCGTTCTGATCTCCTTCGTCGTTCATTTCTTCATCTGCGGCTCGGATGGCGCGAGCGTTCGGACCTCCGACCGGAGCTCTCGCTGTGGGCCGCTCATCTTTAGATCTGCAGTCCACGTTTGTTGGGACGTTCGGGCCTCCGAGGACCTCTCCCGCGGTGAACCGTTGGATCAAATCCAACGGTGGGTTGCGTGTGGCGCTGTGCGCTCCGTTTGGGCTGTTGGATCCAAAATCAACGGCCCAGGTTTTTCCATTTGGTTTGATAATCAGTAAATCTCGAAACCTTTTATTTGTAAACTAAAAATTGTATTAAACTTTGAAAATTCATAACTAATTCCTTTTTAGATGAGTCCAACTGTGTTAAATTCTTGTTTAACTAAAGTTTAATCTAAAAATACATTTAGACATTGTTCTGTGCCAGAAAATTTTGCAAACAATATTAACTTGTTTTAGTCATTATTTAGTATTCCAAAAATTCAATTAAAACTTGTAAAATGCATAACTTTTTCTGTATAACTCCAAATTGGGCAAACTCAAGCTTGTAAAATTCCTCTGTAAGTATACTTTAATATGGAATAGGTTTTGTTCATGTCTTTGCCTTTGAAAAATGATATGTTCTAGTTTCACAACTTAGAAAAATCATAAGTAATTCATTTTAACTCTAAATTGAGTAAACTCAGTTTTGATGTTCTTAGAATGCCATGTTCTACCTACCATAAAAAATTTAGGTTCTAGATCTTTCTGGATATTTGTGCCATGAACAGTAACCGAAATTAATTTAATTTGCAATTTCAGGCTGAAAGAAAATGTTTAGGCTATAACTTTTGCATCATTAGTCCAAATTGAATAATTCTTGATGCTAAATTCATTTAAAATCATGCCCTTGCTGCTGTATAAATTTTATGAGATTTGGATGACTTGGCTTTTGAGTTTCTTTCGGTGTTCTTCGTTCTTATTGGATTTTTCGCGTTTTGCGTTAGGTTCCAAAGAAATCATTGAACCTGAGTCTGATCCTCTGCAGCAAGAGCACATCCAGCAAGGCAAGCAGATGTAGCATCATTTGACCATATTGCTCCTATTATTTTCAAAGTCTAATATGTTGTTTATAAATTCTACGTATGCATTGCTATCTTGTGTTAAAGTATTGTCGATTAGTTGACCTGTTAGATCCATAATCTGTAGACAAATGTTTATCCTTTACTACTAAGCCTAGGATTATCTTGTTGTGCTTTAGGGTTCTTGGATGAGCCCTTATCACTTAGTAGTTTACGAGTAATGTGCTTAGTCATACTTAGCTACCGGTAGAAATGGGCGGTTGTCGACTTATCGATAACCTTGATCACACAAACACTTATTATGACTTTATTTTCAGCACTTTGTTCTTATGATTATTTGAGCAAACTAAAATTAAAAATAAAATGATTTAGACTTGAGCACAATGGTAAGATAGTGTTCTTTTGGGTGTGAATGGTTGGTGCCCGAGTCAACAAGGACCGAACATCTCGTGTCACACTATACAAGCATTTTTGCGTGCTAACCACACTAGAGGGAAATGGGACCTCTCTTGACTTAGTACTTTGGCGTGTGTTGGCTCCGAGTCGCAGGAGATCGCAGGAGGCAGATGTTTGGGAGCATTGTAGTTGTCTAGAAGCTTTACCTCGAGTGGGTAGTTATCTTTTGGCTTTACAATGTGAGCGTATGGGTTTCTATCCATATGAGCGGCTCGTAGTTGATACACAATATTGGAAACGTCTTGTAGGACTTAGCCATGCCGGCATACCTTTGGAAGTGTGCTAATCTTGTGGCTTAAAGGTGGTCTGAAGTGTGGGTATATTGGTAAACCCTGCAGGGTTTTGAACTATTCGAATAGCCTCGTCCTAGGTTATGGACATGCTTGGTTAGGTTTTGAAAGAGTTAGACTACAACCTTTAAATTAAAACTTGATGGGTGGTACGAATCGAGGATTCGTGCTATGTTGTGGTGGCTATTGGGTTAGTCACCTCTAGGTTGTTAGTTATGATATTTATTGTTACATCGCTGTTATTTCCATGATTAAAAATAGATTTAATAAATTGCCTTTAATCTATTACATTATTGCAATTAAAAATTGCTTTATGCGTCCAATTAACCATATAACCATCTCCTTTGTTGCAGCTTTCATGTAGCTGCTATGTATAGGCTTGTTCGCAAGTCTTGCGAGTACATTATTGTACTCACATGCATTGCTTGTTGTGTGCAGAGGAGGAAGTGGATCCCCAAGGGGTCTACTTCTCTGAGTTTTGCTGCAGATCGTGCGACTAGCTTGGCAGCCCGGTCAGTTGCCTTGTGGGTTGTGTTGGCTAACCAGTCGTCTTTTGTTTATAGCCATCTTATGGCACTTTTGCTTCTGCTGTCACTTGTTAATTGTTGTTATTTGGCTGGTCGGCTCCTTTTGTAATGACTCTATATATTGTATGTCTTTTGCTAGACTTGGTAATATGTGAGGTATGGAATTGATGCATGCTTTTGGTAAAGATGTATGTGTGCTGCAATTCTGGGAAGCACATGTCTATCGAGGCACGGTGTCTTTTGTTTGTGATGCTAGAGCCAATGGAAGGCTAAGTATTACAAGCTAAATAAACTGGGGTCTCACAAAGTTTGGTATCAGAGTCATACTGACCGTAGAAGCCCCTAGCTTGGTTGCTTTAGGATATTTTGAAAAACTTAGTTTCGAAATATCAAATGGTTTATAAAAATCTAAGTAAGTTCTCAGATTTTTCTCCTCACCTATCCTAGCTTGCTCACCTTACCTTGTCTTGTTAAGTTTTGAAATGTTGATTTTCCTCTCATCTCCTTTCAAAAGATAGTGGTTTATCGGTTAAATTGGTTTTGGGAGAACCATGGGAGTTATAAATTGAAGTGTTGGCTGTCTTTTGGTGGAGATTAGAAGCTTCTGGAGTTGAAAATTTTGGCTAGGAGATTGGAGGGAAAATCTGGACAGCAAGCTATTAGTTAGTGTGTAGAACTGAAAATGAGAGGTTAATCCAGCTAAAACTTGTGGGAATATAAGGGTAAGAAGTGATATGGGTTAGCTAGGTATCTAACCCTCCCTTAAATGGCTTTACCTTGATTTTTAGCTGTGTTAGATCTATAATTGAGCTCTGAAATTTTATCTTCTCAACCGATTACTCGTTCGTTCAATACGGGTTAGTCGTGTCGGGAAGTTGATCTTGTGACTTGAGGTCTTGTGCTGATTTGGTGGTTGTTTTTGAGCCTGTTGAGTTCAATTCTTAGTAAGTTAATTGTTTTACTTGCCTTCAGCTTTCGGGCTTGTTGTTAACTTATCTTAGTGGAACAGGATGGCTGGCAGAACTCGCAATGGTCAGCCAGCTGGTCATCATCAGGAGCTCCCGCCTCCTCTGACCATGGCTAAGGTTCTCGCTCAGATCGAGCGGAATCGTATGGATCAGACGCGGATCCTAGAGGTTATCGCGAGGAACACCTCCACTCCCTCTGGTGCCTTCGGATCTGGAGGTGGTGGACACCAATCACGGGGGGGACTCTCAGAGTTCCTTCACACTCAGCTGCCTACTTTCTCCCGCTCTGAGGACCCACTTGACGTAAATGACTAGTTGCGTCTGGTTGAGCGAAAGCTCAGCATTGCTCAGTGCTAGGATCAGAAGAAGGCACTCTTTGCATCCCATCAGCTGAATGGTGCAGCACTCTTGTGGTGGGAGAACTTCCTCGCCATGCAGCCCGCTGGCCATGTGGTCACTTGGGAGGAGTTCCACACTGCTTTCCGTCGGGCTCATGTCCCCGCCGGCCTGATAAAGCTGAAGAAGAAGGAGTTTCTAGTGCTCAAGCAAGGGCGCAGATCTGTGGCTGAGTACCTCCATGAGTTCAACCATCTGGCGAGGTATGCTCCTGCTGAGGTGGCCACTGATGAGGCCAAGCAGGAGAAGTTCATGGAGGGCTTGTCTGAGGAGCTGTAGGACAAGCTCTCTATTGTTGACTTCCCCGACTTCCAAACCTTGACGGACAAGGCCATCGTCGCCGAGCATAAGGCGAGAGCACTGGACCAGTCCCGCAAGCGCAAGTGGGAGGCCCAGAAGTCGTCACGGGCCAGCCTCTCCCGTCCCTGTGTTGGGCCAGCACCAGGGGCCCACACTCAGGCTTCACCACCACCGAGGCTGTCGGCGCTAGTTCCTCATTCCCCGCAAGCCGTGTTTCAGCCACGTGCACCTGCGGTCCAGCAGCATGATGGCCTCCGCAATCCAGCTACCGAGGTCACTTGCTTCTCCTGCAACCAGAAGGGCCACTATGATAGTAGTTGCCCTAAGAAGACTAGAGCGGCCCCTCGTACTAATGGAGGACGCGGGCAAGGAAGTGGCCATCCACCTGAGCAGAAGATTATCCAAAAGACCCAGGGCGTGGGAAGTGGTCGAGTTAACCACATCTCGGCTAAGGAGGCACAGGAGGCACCTGACGTTGTGTTGGGTACGCTTCTTGTGAACGCTCGTCCTGCTGCAGTTTTGTTCGATTCAGGAGCTTCGCATTCCTTTATTTCAGTGTTGGTTTGTTCTCTTGGGGGTATCATTGCGAGCTCCACCGTCTGTCCTGGGTGCTCTATTGTTATCGATGGGGAGAAGTTCACAGCGAATCTGATGGTCATTCAGTTGGAACCTTTCGATGTTATCTTGGGCATGGATTGGCTGCACTCTTACCGAGCCGTGATATCCTGTTTCTGTAGGACAGTCTCGGTGCAGACTCCGTTTGGGGAGAATTTGACATTTCAGGGGAGTGCGCCTCCGCGCTCTCTTTCGATGTTGGCCGAACTATTTTCGGGTCAGCGTGCGGTGAAAATTGGGCTTCTCTTAGCTCTTACTGAGAAATCGAGCGTGACTTTGCGGATTGAGGAGATTCCAGTGGTTAGTGATTATCCAGATGTGTTCCTGGCTAAGCTTCCGGGCATGCCACCTGCGCGAGACATGGAGTTTCGCATTGATCTTGTTCCAGGCACCCGGCCCATCTCGTTGTCCCCATATTGACTGGCATGTCCGTTTCAGGATGAGTTGAAGAAGCAGTTGGACGATTTGTTGGCTAAAGGTTTGATCAGGTGTAGTGTTTCGCCATGGGCAGCTCCTGTTCTATTCACAGAGAAGAAGGATGGCAGTTGACTCATGTGTGTTGATTATCGTGCGCTTAATGCAGTTACAATCAAGAACAAATATCCATTGCCCTGCATTGAGGATTTGTTTGACCAGTTGAATGGATCCCAAGTGTTCTCCAAGGTTGATCTCTAGTCAGGGTATAATAATCAAATCCGTGTGCGTGAGCAGGATGTAGAGAAGACAACTTTCTCCACCAGGTATGGGCATTATGAATACAACGTTATGTCTTTTGGACTGACTAATGCACTTGCCGTTTTTATGGAGACCATGAACAACATGTTGCACGATTATCTAGATGACTTCATGGTGGTGTTCATTAATGATATTCTTGTCTATTCCAAGACCAATGAGGATCATGAGCGTCACTTGAGGCTAGTATTAGAGACTCTGAGAGAGCACAAGTTCTATGCCAAGTTGAAGAAATGTGAGTTCTGGATTTCAGAAGTGGGTTTTCTGGGTCATGTGACAAATCCTCAGGGCATTACTGTTGATCCTAGCAAGGTCTCTACAGTGGTGGATTGGAAGAGGTCGACTAATGTGAAGGAGGTGAGGAGTTTCTTGGGTTTGGCTGGTTACTATTGGCGTTTTGTACAGGATTTCTCTATCATCGCGGCCGATGTCCCGACTTACTCGAGAAGGTGTGAGATTCCGGTGGGTGATGAGTGTGAGCTCAGTTTCAGCACTTTGAAGGAGAGGTTGGTGACTTCTCCTATTCTCACTCTTCCCGAGCCAGGGAAGCGTTTCACAGTCTTTTCAGATGCATCTCGAGTGGGTCTTGGCTGTGTGCTTATGCAAGACGGTAAGGTGATTGCTTATGCATCGAGGCAGTTAAAGAAGCACGAGCAGAATTATCCCACTCATGACTTGGAATTGGCTGCAGTTGTCTTTGCTCTCAAGATTTGGAGGCATTATCTGTACGGTGAGTCTTGTGATATTTTTACAGATCATAAGAGTCTCAAGTATATCTTCACTCAGAAGGATCTGAATTTGAGGAAAGGAGGTGGCTGGAATTGATCAAGGATTATGATCTTACTATTCAGTATCATCCAGGCAAGGCCAATGTTGTTGCTGATGCTCTTAGTCGCAAGGCGACTCCCGCTACTCTAAATTGCCTCGTTGCTGATTTTGATCGCATGGGGATATCTTATTGCTATGCGGGCACATCACATGTTGAGACGCAGTTGATCCTTGAGTCAGCTATTCCAGACCATGTGCGGGAAGCACAGTAGAGTGACTGGTTATTGCAGGAGGTCAAAAATCGTCTAGATGAGGGCAAAGAGGGAGATTTCAACATGGATGAATTTGGTTCTTTGCGGTTTAAAGGCCGCTTTTGTGTGCCACAAAAGGCGGAGGTCAAGGATGACATCTTGAGGGAGGCTCATCGTACTCCGTACACTGTTCATCCTGGTGAGACTAAAATGTATCGAGATCTGAAAGAAAATTTCTGGTGGAAAAGGATGAAGGTGGATATTGCTAATTATGTGGCTTCTTGTGGTGTTTGTCAGCAAGTGAAAGCCGAGCATAAGCGTCCTGCAGGGTTGTTGCAACCTTTGGAGGTTCCCTAGTGGCCTTGGGATGATATCTCTATGGACTTTGTGGTGGCATTACCTCGTTCACCGCGAGGGAAGGATGTAGTATGGGTAGTGGTGGATCGTTTCAGCAAGTCTGCGCACTTCATTCCTATTAGCACAACAAGTTCAGCGAGTGATCTAGCTCCCACTTATGTGCGTGAAATAGTGAGACTGCATGGTGTGCCAAAGACCATCATTTCTGACAGGGATGCGAAGTTTGTCTCCAAGTTTTGGGAGAGTCTACAGAGTTCTTTGGGCATACAGCTTCATCATAGTACAGCGTTTTACCCTCAGACAGATGGGCAGTCAGAGCGCACTATTCAGACTTTGGAGGATATGTTGCGGTCTTGCGTTCTGTCTTGGAGGGGTAGTTGGGAGGATCAGTTGCCACTTGCAGAGTTTGCTTATAATAATAGTTACCATTCCAGTATTAGAGCCGCGCCATTCGAGGTTCTGTATGGGCGGAAGTGTAGATCGCCACTTTGTTGGGATGCGATGGGTGAAAGCGATTTATGTCGGATTGGATTGAAGACCATTGTGCGCGTGGCCTGATGGCGAGAATCTACTAGCAGCTCGAGCGCATGAAAAGCTATGCAGATGTGAGGAGGCATGACTTGGAGTTTGCGGTGGGTGATCAGGTTCTCTTGAGAGTGTCCCCCACCAAAGGCATTGTCCAGTTTGGTACCAAAGGGAAGCTTAGCCCAAGGTATGTTGGACCGTTCCCGATTATTGCAAGAATTGGGAAGTTGGCTTACCGCTTGAACCTTCCTGAGTCCATGCGCGGGGTTCACAATGTGTTTCACGTCTCGATGCTGAGAAAGTTTTTGAGAGACCAAGAACATGAGATTTCGTTGAAGCCGCTAACTATTGAGCAAGACCTCACAATTGAGTCGCGTCCGGTGCATATTCTAGAAAGGTCGGAGCGAGTGCTGAGACACAAGATGTTGGTATACGTCAAGGTGCTGTGGACACATCAGAACGAGAGAGAGGCGACTTGGGAGTTAGAGTCTCGCATGCGCGAGCAATATCCGGAGTTGTTCATGTCGGGTACATGTGATTCGTTGTTTAATTTCAGTTGTGGTGGTTCTTTCATGTAGAACAACGAGTAGAATTGGGGTCGAATTCTGTTTATGGGTAGAATGTAATACCCTGAAATTAACCCTTAAGGGCCTATGTGTAATTAGACGAAAGTGGATATGTAAAAAACAGATTATTTAAGAGATTTCAGGGAGGAGTTGAGTCTGCCATTTAAAAGGATCGTGGGGATTTGGGGATCTAAATCCCAGAAAGTAAACCAACTCTAGCCGTAGTTTTTTTATCCCGTGCGCTACCAGAGCTTGTCTCACCGGATTCACATGGAGATCTGTCGTTCGGCCAGTGCGTGCCTACGGCGTGTGCGTATTCCAGCCGATCTAGTTGCTGCCGCGTTCGTCCGCTGTTCGCCCGGCCGACTGTGCGTGTGCGTGGAACGCGGCCGCCGACTCGATCCTTGCCATCGCGTGGGAGTATCGCCTGGCCAACAACCCATGTCGCCACGTTGACTGCTTCATGCCTGCGCCTCTGCATGCGCATGCGTGAGTTGTCCAGCCGCCAGTGCAGCCGTGTGGAGGAATTTTGGCTTTTCTGTTGCTACTGCTGTTCGCGTTAGGTAAGGGCTGCATGAGAATTTAATTAATTTTGGCTTTTGTGCTGCTGCTGCTGTTTGCCTTGCATAGGGCTGCATGCGTTGCTTTGGATGTTTAATTGGAGATGATGGACTACTATAGATATTTAATGGGAGATGCATGCTATGGTTTTTTTAATTTTTGCTGCATGCACTACTAGGATTATTTTAAATGGGGTAGTTAGGACTCCTATGATTATTTGTTAGTGCTGCACGGCTGGTTGGTCCCTTTGATTATTTAATTGGAATTGTTAGAGAGAGGGGTTAATTTAATAATGACTATTTTAATTGGGACTGCTTTGATTATTTAAGTGGATTAGTAAAGAAGATAGATGAATTAGATAGTGCTAATTAGTAATTAACTAATTTGGCCACATGTGCTTTGTATGCTTGCGGCTGGTAGTAGAGCAACTAGCACTAGAACTTAATTAGTAGTGTAACCTTGCTTTGTTTGAGTGCATGCTGCCTTAAACAGTAAATAGAGAGAGATTTAATTAGAGAGGGGTTTTAGTATTTTCTAATCGAAGGGTTAGATGATTTAATTAGAAGTCATGGTAATATAAGAAAATATAGGAAGTTTTGTGTAGATTCTAGAATCGGGTGGTTTGCCATGATCGGACTTGTGAGTCAAAAGTTACGGGGAAGCATTGCGGATTTGGGGGACGTATATGAGCGATGTCAATTAATTGTTGTTCTTGTGATGCTGTAGCTTGTATTGAAACTTGAGTGTTTATTGTAGGAGAGACGTCATGCTTGTTGCCATCTTCTAGCCAAACCGTGCGTCGCAACTAGTAAAGGCAGGTGCATGGTAGACAACGATCAATAATTGATCTCTGTATTTCTTTATCGTTCATTACCATTATTGTTGTGCTTTTATTTGTATTTAATTGCAAGCAATGGAATGGTATGACTATATCTTGTTGACGAACATGAGGAAAATTGGATATGATGAATATGATGAAATTATGCATTTTGCATTCATAAGCATCTTTGCATGTGGCGGTGATCATGATTGATCACAACTCCACGGAGTGGAGGAGGTCCCGATCCTCGAGGAGGAGCGGGCTTGAGAGTGAACGTTGTCGCGAGCGTTCACTCATGCTATACCGGTATACGCGAAAGAAGTGCATGTGGACATGTAGAGTAGAGTTGCATTGAGATATGAAATGAATATGTGTGAAAACAGAGAGAAGAGAATGACATGAGAATATTAATAGAAGGACATGTGATGACAATGAAGTTATTGAATACTGTTGATTTATCATTGCTCGTTGTATATTGATTTATTTGCTGAGTCGTGGACTCACCCTTGCTTCTTTGTTGTTTTTAGGTGATCGTTGAGAGCGCCACGATTGAGAGGGACCAGAGCACATGGAATAGTTTCATACTTCAGACACATGATTAATTGCCATGGGAACCATTTTGATTCATTATCACTGGAGTACTGTTAGAACATGTTAGAAATTGAATAAGCTTAGATGAATGTTTTGGATTTACTGGTTTGGTGTTGTTTTAGACTTATTATCTTGCTATTTTCCCTCGCTTATTCATACATGCTTGACAAGTCTTTATTCATGATCTATTGTGACCCGTTGATGGACTATATTAATGCTTTAGTTGCTGAAACTTTATAGTGTGCTAATGAATATTAGTTGAAAAGGTAGTTTAGTGGCATTCTAAGCTCAGTGTTGGGCTGGGGTGTTACATCTATTAAGTGACATAAACACATAATACTTGTGAAACGCAACAACGATCACCTAGCACGGCGGTTCCGCTAGCCGGTTAGCGGGTAGGGTTCGAAGGGCTCTTGGAAAAAATTTCTAGGACATGAATCTTATTCACATAATCAAGCCTTGGAAATTCATCGGATTAATCGTATTAACCCTATTCTGAACTAATCTGATCACCGCTTCCGTACGAGTATGCATCGCTGTAACACCCCAGGACCAACATTACCCTGGGATATTACTTAACCACTCTACAGCTAGCCAACAATTTCATAAGAATATAAAATTTCGGCAGCAACTCTAGGCAAGAATCAATAAGCGGAAGCATAAACCACTATGGGAATAAAGATAACGATAACAAGTTCAATAATTAAACAACCTCTAGCGATTCGGTCAAGTATAGTCCACAAATGCATCAATAAATAATTCAACAGATCACTCGTGAATAGCTAGTCAATAGGCTAAATTCCTCTCAACTTTATTACAGCATGAAACTATGAATTGAGTGCATTATTGTAGTGCCGCTCTACCCATCCCAGGAATGCTTAAGAATCACCTGAAAGGGGGAAAGAAACAACAAGAATGAGATAAAATCTCAGCAAGTAAATTGCATAACAGGTTAATCAATTGACAAGCAAGCTACAACACCGGTTATAATATTGCATGACCACAACCACGATCCACTATCTCATTCAATAAACCACATGGACTAGCATGAGTCCTGCTCATAAAATTCAACCATTGACAAAAGAATGAGTTCTCCATCCACAATGCTTAATGCAAATGCATGCCATGCTCCACTGCACTCTTACCCATCAAGGTAAGAGTGTGCATCGTCTCTGACAATATGCGATCTTTGTCTGCGTCTGTCGCGACCATAAGCGGCGACATCCACAATGCAATGTAATGATATGTTATGAGTGATATGATAATCATAAACCACATATGTGACATCTCATAATGGCACCAACAAGATTAACTTGTACAACTACCACATAATCATTATGGAAAAAATACATCCATGATCCACATTCGGCACATAAAGCAACCATTTCATGGCTACACACAAGATATCCAATGTAAATCATTAAATAATAATTACTGTCATCATCTCATATGTAAGTCAACCAACCATGGCAATTCCTCAAAATACTGAAACTCATAGAGATTGCAAGTAGTAAGAACAACCAATTAAGCGGTAGTAACTGCTGCTACAATTACTTGCCTTCCACGATGTGACGTTAGCGGCCAAGGCGATACTCCTAAACCCGAGGCTTCACCTCTAAACAAGTAAAAATAAATTCAATAAGGTCATAATACACCCAGCGCTACTAATCGGCATTCTACAACGCTTACTTGACGACTCAAAACGAGTTTACAAAGCTGAAACCGAAGACAACATTTCCTGCCGTAATCTGATTCTGGACAGCAGCACGGTAAAAGACATAACTCAAGATCTGGAAGTCAAAAAGGGGTAAATCCAATTTCTGTATATTCTTAACTGAATAATCTACAATACTCTAGTTGACACAATAAACCAATTCGGCCAAAATAATAGGCTACCCATTGTCTGAACATTCAGTACAGAAACTGTCTACACAAACGAACAGCAAAACTAAAATGGCCATAACTTTTAATAGGTAACTCCGAATTGATCGTTCTTTATCAATCTGAAAAGGTTATCGAATTACCTACAATAACCTAGAAGGGTGAACTTTCAGATTCTACCAAATTCCCTTTCATATTTTAGGAAATAACCAGACAGATTATTCTCGTCAGATTTCTGGCAGCAGATACTAAATCGACCATAACTTTGACTCAGACCTCGGAATCGAGTGATCTTCGCGGCCACTGAAAGCTAACGAAATAACCCACATATCTCTAGGAGATGGAAACTTAAAATTCAGACTCTAAATACACGAAAATACTCACGCAAGGTTCTGGACAGAACTGCATCTTCTGCAGCCCAACAATTAACCGACAATTCTAATCAAATTCGCATCTACTAAGGATCAAACAGCGGGAAAACATCTCGTTACCCTTGTAGAACCACTAGAAATCGCTGAACCAAACCCCACGCAAATCTTCTTCTCCTTCTTCTCCTTCTTCTCCTTCTTCTCCTTCTTTTCTTCCTCTCCTTCTTCCTTCTTGCGCAATGGACAGCACCTTGGATGAGGGAGGTGCAGGGGCAACAACTTGGGAGAGGAGGTGCAAGGGGGAAAGAGGATTCGACAAAGAGGGGAAGGGGAGTAGGGGGCTGCCAAGTGGGAGGAGGAAAGGGGAGAGGGGAGGGGGCGGCTAGGGTTTGGGGAGGTGGCCCTCCCCCTTGGCCGGCCACACTAGATGGGCCAAGGCCCAGCCCAAAGGTAGCGGAAAAGCGCGAAAAAGCCCTCTCACGCTGGATTTGTGAAAACTAAAAAAACCTTCCCGATTAAATTATTCTCTCCGATTAATTTTAATTAATCCGTTTCTTGACTTCTCACACTTCTGGAATATTACATTCTTCCCACCTTAAAAGGATTCGCCCTCGAATCCAATTCTACAGACCACAAAGAACAGACCACAAGCAGAACAGCAACCCAAACTAGGTGTACTCACCAGCCTCGAAGAACTCGGGGTACTTCTTTCGCAAAAGATCCTCCAATTCCCACGTAGCCTCTCTCTCGGTGATTCGTCCAAGGACCTTCACATACTTGATGGTCTTATTCCTCAAGACCCGCTCGATGTATCCAAGATACGAATGGCCAGACTCTCCACGGTGAGATCTGCTCCACCGTGACTGTTCGAGTCAATCTTGTGTTCTGGATCCCGCAAGTATTTCTCAGCATAGACACATGGAAGACATTGTGCACACCACTCAATGAGTTTGGCAACTCCAAACGATAAGCCAAACTACCCACCCGGAGCAACCACTGGAAAAGGACCGATGTACCGCGGGCTAAGCTTCCCGGTGGTACCAAAGCGAACAATACCCTTGGTTGGAGACACCCGAAGGAGCACAAGGCTACCCACCGCAAACTCCAACTCGGCGCGAACATCGCATAGCTCTTTTGTCGGCTCTGAGCGACAACAAGTTCGGCGAACCTCCGCACTTTCTCCACGGTCTGCTGAACAAGATCCGGACCAAGCAACGACTCTCACCACCGCATCCCAACAAAGAGGGGAAACACACCTCCGACCATACAAAGCCTCGAAGGAGGCATCTTGATACTCGCCGATAACTATTGTTATAAGCGAACTCTGCCAAAGCCAAATAATCCTCCCAACTACCCTTCCAAGATAGCACGCAAGCACGAAGCATGTCCTCGAGTTTGAATGGTCCTCTCGGTGACCATCCGTCCGAGGGTGAAAAGTCTTGAGGAAGCTGTCGTGCCCAACGCAACAAGACTCGCGCGAACTTAGAGACGAACTTGGCATCTCGGTCGAAAACAATGGACTTGGGTACACGTGCGGTCTCACCACCTCTCGGATGTACAACGGGGCTAGGTCTGCTATTTGTGTTGGTCGTTTATCGGTATGAAGTGTGCGGACTTGGTAAGCTTTGTCCACCACGACCCATATTGCATCTCGCCCTCGGGCGGCGCGCAACAACCACAAAGTCCATAGTGATATGCTCCCACTTCCACTCAGTACCTCCAAGGGCTCGCAATAAACCAGCAGGACGTTTGTGCTCGACCTTTACTGTTGACAAACGCCACTGAGCAGCGACATATTTAGCAATATCCACCTCATCCGCTTCCACCAAAAGATTTGTTTAAGATCACGATACATCTTGGTCTCTCACGGATGTACCGAATATGGGGTACAGTGAGCCTCACGAAGAATATCATCCTTCACCGGTGATTTCTGGGGTACACACAGCCGGCCTTTGAATCGAACCGCACCGTGTTCATCCACACTAAAATCTCGGGAACGCCCCTCCGAGATCCTTTCCGCACCTCTCGAAAGGAGCCGATCAGTGTTGAGCTTCAAGAAGCGCTCGGGGATGGCGATGGATGATCATTTGTGTCTCTCTGCCTTGAGAACCGGAAGACAGAAAGAAATACCCATCTTCTCAAACTCCGAGGCCAAGGATAACGCTACCTGAGGTACCCCTGTCCTACTTAGGGCATCAGCCACCACATTAGCCTTACCAGGGTGATACTGGATAGTCAGGTCATAATCCTTGATTAACTCCAACCACCTCATTGCCTCAAATTTAGCTCATTGTGTGAATATATACTTAAGGCTCTTGTGATCAGTGAAGATATCGCACTGTTCCCCATACAAGTAATGCCTCCAAGACTTCAGAGCAAACACAACTGCTGCCAACTCAAGATCATGAGTGGGATAATTCTGCTCATGAGTCTTCAACTGTCTAGAAGCATAGCGATTACTCGGCCCTCTTGCATCGAGACACAACCGAGTCCAATCAGAAGCATCCGTGTACACCGTGAAGCGCTTGCCACTCCGGGCAAGGATAGAATAGGTGCATTTACCAGCTTGTTCTTCAAAGTCAAACCGACCTCACAGCGCTCGTCCACACAAAAGAACCCCTTTGCGTGAGTCGGTCATTGGTTTAGCAATGCTAGAAAAATCCTGCACAAAGCGCCGTAATACCGGCAAGACCAGAAACTCGGATCTCGACACATTGGTTGGCCTCCGCCATCGAACCACCTGCCGCCACATTCTTTGGATCCACCGTAATGTCCGTCTTGATCGATGGTATGACCCAAAAATCCTACCGGATAACGAACGCACACTTCTTTAGCTTCGCATAGTATTTATTCTTCCAAGAGTATCTAGGACCAAAGTTGAGATGCAATTCGTGGTCCTCCTCCGCTTTGGAATAAACCAGATGTCGTCGATGAAGACCACCACAAAAGAATCCGGTACTCATGGAGCATCCTGTTCATAGCTTCCATAAAGACAGCGGGAGCATTAGTCACCCAAAAGACATGACGACATATTCATAATGCCCATACCTTGTGCTAAAAGTCGTCTTCTCTATATCCTCCTCCACGATTCGCAGATTGATGATAACGATCGCAAATCAATCTTGGAAAATATTTTGGCACCTCTCAACCGATCAAGAGATCTTCAACTGAGGCGGGGATACTTGTTCTTGATTGTCACTTGGTTGAGTGCTCGGTAATCCACACAAAGCCTCTTGGTGCCATCCTTCTTTCCCACAAACAAAACCGGAGCAGCCCAAGGTGACGTGCTCGGTCTAATGAACCCCTTAGCTAAGAGTTCATCCAAGCGCTTCTTTAATTCAACTGCTCAACGGTGCCATCCGTCACGGGACTTATAAATAGGCCGCATCGGGAACAAGCTCATACGGAAGATCGACTCCGCTCGGTGGCGGTCGGGAGCTCAGGGAAAAACATCCGGGTACTTGCGGACTACCGGTATATTCTCTAACCTCAAGCAGCCTCGTGACCCTCCACCAAAGCCCACAACACCCGACTTTCGCATCCGCGATTAGGAAACAAGCGCACAACAACGAGAGAAAGTCTTGCGAGCACTCCTTGGAAAACAACTTCACGCCCGCATGAGAACGCAAGGTGACCGTCTTCCGAAACAAGAGATGACGACTTGATACCGCGTGAGCCAATCCATGCCAAGGATCACATCGAAGGGCTCAGGATATAACCACCAAATTCGCCACGAACTCCTCATCCGCTAGAACCACCACACAACGGGGCAAACACGGGAACTGGATATAAGCCCACTAGGAGAACTAACGACCACCGCCTCCCAATTAATCGCACCAAAGCCCCGCCCGCTCAACAAAATTCTCCGAGACAAAAAGAAAGCGGCTCCAGAATCAAAAAGTACGCAGCATCAAAAGAGTCAATCGATAAGGTACTGCCACAACGTCTCCACGATCCTCGCTATCCGATGTCGGCATGGAGAATGCCGCGAGGACACCGGAAGAAGAAGGATCTGCCGCACTCTGGTAGGTCGGCGCAGTGTCAGCGAGGTACGGGTCGATGGGTAGGTGGCGAACCCGTATCCTCGGTGGGGCGTCAAGACGATCGATGAAGGTCTTTGAAGGCGCGGCGGTGTAATGCGGTGTAGGGACCGCGGTAGGTACCGCGGGTAGGAGCCATGGTCATCATCGAGCGGTGCCATCGTGGCGAGAGGATCCATTGCAGTGTAGGCGCCAACTCCCACCGTAGCTTCCCTGGGATTCTCGCTGCACACCACATCCTTGTGGTTTTGACCACAAATAGTACATCCCCTCCAAGAGCGAGCCACTCCGCCCAAGCGGATCCCCACAACGAAAGCACACCAAGCCCATTCCGGGCTTCGAAGTGGCACGGTACTGCAGAGAGCTCCCTCCAGTAGAGCTGGTCTGCCCCGCGCTACCACGGTAGGGCTGGTGACGACGACCCTTTGCCTTCTTAAACGTAGGGCCCCCAGAATGGCCCCTCCTCTCGCTATGACCTCGAGGCTGATCTCCTCCAGAGGCCTTGCGAGTGTCCTCCGTGAACGCATCTTGCATCTCGATCCCCGGGCCGCTCCACTGTGGAGTGAAAATCAGAATCGGAAAGGAACCCCGGTGGCGGATCGAAGGCCTAAGCCCCAGCCAACCGCTCGGCCTTCTCCGCATCATCCCGAGCCACATGTGGGACGAAGCGGACTATCTGATTGAAGCCCACCTCATACTCTGCCACAGACTGCTTATCTTGAGTGTATTTGCCCAAGTCAATTTTCATCTTGTCCAGAAAGGTCTCGGATAGAACCGCCTCTCAAATCGCGGACAAACTCCGCCACGATGGAGTCCATGGGCAGCCGTGCGAGCAGACTGCACTCCTTTCCACCAGATCTGGGCCTCTCCCTTCAGCAGTTGCGCCACATAGCGCACGCGATCGGAAACCACTACCTCAAAAGCCTCCATCTTGTCCTCCACGTGGGACTGACGGTCAACACCGACGAGGAGTGGCGCTGGCCGGCCGCCCACTCAACCCTACCCACTCACGAAGTGAGATGCCGCTAACTGCCCCAGCTGCCGCAACCTCAGGCACCGGAGCGGCATCAGCACCAGGGGCCACCTGCCCCTGCTTCAAAGCCCTCAACTCTTGCCGCATGGCCTCGACCACGACCACAGCCTCTCTTGGGTACCACCCATCGGTGAGCATCCTCAACCTCCTCAAGCTGGGTTCTTGTTGCCAGTAGCGGTGACGAACACGGCCACTACCCTTAGGTGGCATTCCTGCAGCCACCGCAACCCACAAACAAACAAACAATAATCTCAGACAAGTGAAGCACAAGCAATAAATTAAAGAATTCAACAAGGTATATGCAAGATATGCAAACCCTTCCCCATCCTACATGTGCAAGTGTGTCAATTTCTTACTTCTCCTAGAACCTAAAGCCTAGCTCTCGATATTAATCAGAACACCCGGGACCAACATTACCCAGGATATTACTTAACCACTCTGACTAGCCAACAATTTCATAAGAATATAAAATTTCGTGACAACTCTAGGCAAGAATCAATAAGCGGAAGCATAAACCACTATGGGAATAAAGATAACATAACAAGTTCAATAATTAAACAACCTCTAGCGATTCGGTCCAAGTATAGTCCACAAATGCATCAATAAATAATTCAACAGATCACTCGTGAATAGCTAGTCAATAGGCTAAATTCCTCTCAACTTTATTACAGCATGAAACTATGAATTGAGTGCATTATTGTAGTGCCGCTCTACCCATCCCAGAATGCTTAAGAATCACTGAAAGGGGAAAGAAACAACAAGAATGAGATAAAATCTCAGCAAGTAAATTGCATAACAAAGTTAATCAATTGACAAGCAAGCTACAACACGGTTATAATATTGCATGACCACAACCACGATCCACTATCTCATTCAATAAACCACATGGACTAGCATGAGTCCCGCCTCATAAGAATTCAACCATTGACAAAAGAATGCAGGTTCTCCATCCACAATGCTTAATGCAAATGCATGCCATGCTCCACTTGCACTCTTACCCATCAAGGTAGAGTGTGCATCATTCTCTGACAATATACGATCTTTATCTTACCGTCTGATCGCGGCCATAAGCGGCGACATCCACAATGCAATGTAATGATATGTTATGAGTGATATGATAATCATAAACCACATATGTGACATCTCATAATGGCACCAACAAGATTAACTTGTACAACTACCACATAATCATTATGAAAAAAAAATACATCCATGATCCACATTCGGCACATAAAGCAACCATTTCATGGCTACACACAAGATATCCAATGTAAATCATTAAATAATAATTACTGTCATCATCTCATATGTAAGTCAACCAACCATGGCAATTCCTCAAAATACGAAACTCATAGAGATTGCAAGTAGTAAGAACAACCAATTAAACGGTAGTAACACTGCTACAATTACTTGCCTTCCACGATGTGACGCGTTAGCCGGCCAAGGCGATACTCCTAAACCCGAGGCTTCACCTCCTAAACAAGTAAAAATAAATTCAATAAGGTCATAATACACCCAGCGCTACTAATCGGCATTCTACAACGCTTACTTGACGACTCAAAACGAGTTTACAAAGCTGAAACCGAAAGACAACATTTCCTGCCGTAATCTGATTCTGGACAGCAGCACGGTAAAAGACATAACTCAAGATCTGGAAGTCAAAAGGGTAAATCAATTTCTGTATATTCTTAACTGAATAATCTACAATACTCTAGTTGACACAATAAACCAATTCGGCCAAAATAATAGGCTACCCATTGTCTGAACATTCAGTACAGAAACTGTCTACACAAACGAACAGCAAAACTAAAATGGCCATAACTTTTAATAGGTAACTCCGAATTGATCGTTCTTTATCAATCTGAAAAGGTTATCGAATTACCTACAATAACCTAGAAGGGTGAACTTTCAGATTCTACCAAATTCCCTTTCATATTTTAGGAAATAACCAGACAGATTATTCTCGTCAGATTTCTGGCAGCAGATACTAAATCGACCATAACTTTTGACTCAGACCTCGGAATCGAGTGATCTTCGCGGCCACTGAAAGCTAACGAAATAACCCACATATCTATAGGAGATGGAAACTTAAAATTCAGACTCTAAATACACGAAAATACTCACGCAAGGTTCTGGACAGAACTGCATCTTCTGCAGCCCAACAATTAACCGACAATTCTAATCAAATTCGCATCTACTAAGGATCAAACAGCGGGGAAAACATCTCGTTACCCTTGTAGAACCACTAGAAATCGCTGAACCAAACCCCACGCAAATCTTCTTCTCCTTCTTCTCCTTCTTCTCCTTCTTCTCCTTCTTTCTTCCTCTCCTTCTTCCTTCTTGCGCAATGGACAGCACCTTGGATGAGGGGAGGTGGGTGGCCCTCCCCTTGGCCGGCCACACTAGATGGGCCAAGGCCCAGCCCAAAGTTGTAGCGGAAAAGCGCAGAAAAGCCCTCTCTACGCTGGATTTGTGAAAACTAAAAAAACCTTCCCCGATTAAATTATTCTCTACCGATTAATTTTAATTAATCCGTTTCTTGACTTCTCACACTTCTGGAATATTACAATCGCGGCATACCCCGATGGTGGAATTCCAGCCGGTAGGAGTATTACGCAATGTGACCGTGAAGAAGCACAGTTAATCATCTGGTGCTATCAACTCATACCTCTTGCAAACCCATCTATTATCACCAAAACCGATTGATCTTATCAACCAATGCCTAAATAGTTCTATCCATATGATTCAATCAAGGTTACCAAATCATAACAGTAATAGGTCCAATCTACTACTACCACCTATCAAATATATGCAACCGATCTAGATCAAAAACTAAACAAGATGGCTCTGATACCATTGAAGGGATACGGGTAAACCATACTAGCTAGCAATTTCAAAAAATTATACTACGTAAACTAGGAAGCCATGCAAGCAAGAGATCATAGATCATTACCACTAGACGCGCAATGCAGCAGAAGAAGAGTTGGAGTAACTTGATCAAACGTCGAGCGCATCGATGTAGTGGTTGTAGTCGATCTTCCAACGTCCTCAGTACCAATCGCCTCCTCCAATAAACTGTTATGTTCCTTGTGTAGGTCGTGGATCATCCTCGATTAGCGCAATAGCAATCACGGCAGCGCCTCTACGGTATCCACATATCGAGAGGTGGAACATCATACGTCAGTGTGGTAGCACCAATGCACATGGTTGGGCCTTCGGGAAGATGGCGGGTAGGGTTTCGGTGGGGCAACTATCTTACATACCAACAGTCCCATGCATCTCCTTATAAAGGGCCCATAACGGATCTTATTCAAACTTGTTTGTTCCAACAAGTTCAGTGTGTGACCCTGTAGGTTCATGCGTAATCAATTGTGACTCAGAAACTGAAGGATCGCGGGAAGGCTACGATAGCATAAACAAAAAATTTACCGCGCAACCAAGGAACCACCGCAAGTAATAGATCACGAGATTACCACTAGACGCGCTGACTCGTAGCGGAAGTAGAGTCGATGTAGCGAGTTGTAGTTGTAGTCGTACTTACCTCGCGCCTTCTCCTCCTACTCCGATGAATGTCGCAAGTCGCGGATCGTCTTAGTGTTGCTGCTTCGCAACAACACCTCCAAGGTATCCACACGTATGGGGTGGGGACACCACGCGCAGGAGTGCTAGCGCCGGCGGTGTGGTTGAGGAGAGCGTGTCTATTAGGGTTTCGGGATTTCTTCCAGAGAGATTTTTCGATCCGCTCACCCCATGACACCACCTCTCTATATATATAGGCATCCATAATGGGTCCAAACAGAAGGCCCATTAGGAACTCGTGGCCTATAAGAATTCGGATCATCATCCAAATCAAATCCTAGCCCTTTAAGTGTGTGACCCTATAGGTTCGTGTGTAATCGGTTGTGACTCGGAAACTCTTTCTCGATCACGAGTCGTCAGCGGTACCTAGCAGCACATAACGATTCCTGAACACACACAGAATATATCGGACGAACCCTAATACAATATGATCTATGACCAGGTCCTCATCACTTACGACCAGCTCGTACTTAGTCACGACCAGTCCATAATTAGTTACAACTAGTTCGTAACTCCTTGCGAACAGTTAGTATCTAACTACGAACAGTTTGTAACTCCTTACGACCAGTTGGTGATTATGTTCGAGTAGTCTACGACTAGTTCGCATCTCTATACGACTTCGACCAGTCTACGACTACGGGAACTGAACGACCTGCTTGTGTATTCTCCCTTTGCCTCACGACATCTGGTTGAACTCTAGGTGAGATGTGGTGTCAACCATGGACTGTTCAATACTTTCTCGATCAAGTGTCGAATAAATTTATGTGGTCGATATTTCGACCACTAGTGGCATGGCCATGCACTTTCTTTATTCGACCACAACGAGGGGCCCAGAGACATCTCTCTCGTTATGTTAGGAGGGGCAAATCCCATATCTAACCAGTCACATTCCTCCGCATGTTTCATAGCATACCCGAAAGCTACGTACCTTTATAACTACCCAATTACGGAGTAGCGTTTGGCAACCCCTAAGAGTGCTATTACACATGTAGGAAATCATACTGATCTCAGGTCTAAGGATTATACATCATCATTGCTTGAGACCAACTAACGACACATAGAATCATAACAATCTCAATAGTGTCTCAAGGTGGGTCTTATCCAACACTATGTTCTCTAACATGTGTCCACATTATTGATTCGATATCTCTATATCCATGACCGATGAAACATGGTCATCAATCAATACATGTACTGGTCGTAGAGTCACTGGTGTTCCGACCAGTGACATTCGACCAGAGATACTTTTAGAATGACATCATATAAGATAAAGAGTTTCACCAACAAGTTACATACTTTTTGATCTATATAACTGATGATTCATTCAAGGAACAAGATGACATATTATTAAATGTTATGAACATAATGAAATATAATCATCTCTATGATTGCCTCTAGGGCATATTTCCACGAAACTCCTTTTCAACTACGAGTCGTTAGCGGCTCCTATGTTGGGACCCGGATTTCCAAATCCAGAACCCTCTGTATATATCTGCACTAGTCCCTGGATTAATAGCTAGTGCATATAGTTACATCATTGAATATGAACACATATCTTGCAAACGTCAAACTATTGTATAATATTGAACAAGAGAGTAATGACCTTATGGTCGAAGCTTACAATTACCACCCTTTCAGGCTAAACAATTCGAATAAACTGTAGCAGAAGAAGATAACTCCGATGGCCCATCCAATATGCTCACTGGCAATCGACCGGGGGGCTTGCGGCCTAGTATTCCAGTGTCCTTCGTTGTAGCCACACACGTAGAAGTTGTATTCCTCCTCGGCAACTTTAAAGGCTTCTCAGATTTATTTTGAGTGTAGCATGTGAGTACATAAAGTACTCCGCAAGTCTTGGGAAAAATGCATATGTATAGCTTAACAATGGGGCGTATATGGTTCTTTTGCACAAAGCAATATTTTAAGTTTCAACTATTTTCATAAAGCACATTTGACAATAGTAGTTTCAATAATTAAACTAATTATATCACTAGTGGAGGTTCTATCTACCAACCACTAGTATCAAGGCTATTCGAATAGTTTTACACTCTGCAGAGGTTGTACAGCTTGACCCACATGAGATAATCAACTTATAATGTCGACCATGACACACTTCTTTGGGCGTGTGACTAAGTGATTATCACAAGGCCTTTACAATACCATGCTCTAACACGAACCTACCCGATGAGCTTAGCCCCAAGTCATGGATGTCATTTACCATCACCCAGAGCCCACCGTTATGGGTGATAACCTGCCCGAACATGGATGTCTGTTACCACCGCCCAGAGCATGTCCCAACAGACATGGACGTCAACTACCATCGTCTGCACAATCCCAAAAATGAACACCTATCAACTACAGCTTATGGGCATAATGCTAGAACATGGCAAATTAGTTGGTCCGGTCCTTCCCATTTAGGACATGTGGTTGTACGGTATTGCTCAGTTTGGATAGTTCTCGTGCTCTAGCTATACTCGCCTGAACTTACCATCCGCCCAAGTCTAAACAGATTTTCACCATTTTATTTTATTTTGAAAACCAATGGCAATACCTATTGCCATATATTTCTCAAACTGATTTGCATAAATGGTATTAATAATTCCCACCCATAGGATGATAATGATCGATATAGCTTGTCTAAGCTGTTCTACATTCTACATTAGAATGGAATTCAAATGTGGAGTGGATGATTAATGATACGGGGGAGGCCCGATCTTCTCAGTGAGGAACCGTGGATAGTTGATGTGAAGTAGACGATTTCGCTAGCTGAACACTCGCGCCAATGCACGAACCCTCAACTCTTCGGAATACGCCCAAAACACACCGGATAATTGTTCGTCGCGAGACCACGAACGACGAATTCCAAGTCCCCAATTCCCAATGGAACGACGGCTTGACCCTGAAGTGCAGAAACAAACAATGGATCGCCTAGTCCTCTCTCAAAGTCCTCGCATGAACTCTGGTGTCGAAAGAACAAGCAATAGCTATGTTTCAATCTTATGCATAAACTGGTCTCATGGATACAAAGGAGGAGCAAGGGTACTTAAGGCGCCCTCCACGACTCACGCACGGCCTAGGGCCGGCTACACACGCCGAATCAAACTCTAATTCGGCTAAGACCCAAAAAAACACACAAAAAGGAAAACCTAACTTAAATCCGTCACATTGTTTTGGTCATAGCGGCGCGACCATACGTCTTCTGAAGTTGGGGTCATAACCATTGTGTGGGCCTTGGAATAAGCTTTCAAACAAGTCCATGAACATCCCAATCGGACTCCGTATGCAAAAGTTATGGCCTTTTTATTACAGCCCTGTTGGGCTGTCCCGAACCGAATCCGAATTGAATTCTGAGTTGATTCCGAGATGAATTTCGGTTGGGCTTGTGGAGGATCCGAATTGGGCATGAATTCTTGGGCCTTTCTCCTCTTGGTTGACCCACGTGAGCTTCTTCTCCATTGCTTTGGCTCCAGCCTCCCTCACCTCCCTCTCGGTTCCAAAGGCTTCACAATGTTCAGACCTGAAAATGCACAAAATATTTGCATGAGGTAGTACCCAATTCTCATCAATGAAAATAGAAGATTCATTAAGAAACAAAAGCACTGTTGATTTAGAAGTTTAGCTCTTGCTCTAGTCGGTGGACCAACATGCATCTCGCACTTGTATTATTTGTAGCTTCACTTATGGTGTCCATCTCGGTATGTGCGTGACCACCAATAGGGAAAGATGTATCGTTGTTAGGGATGCCCTCATCATCCTCCCCTCTTGAAAAGGCGTCGTCCTCGACTGGATCGTCACCACCAAAGAAAGGTGACAAATCAGCGACATTGAACGTAGAGTTCACACCATAGTCATCGCGGAAAGCTCTATCTTGTAGGCATTGTCGTTGATCTTCGCAAGCACCTTGAAAGGCCCATCACCTCGCGCAAAGCAATTTGGACATCGCGACGTTACGGAAAGCGATCCTTACGATAGTGTACCCAAACCAAATCACCGGTTGAAAAATCATCTTCTTCCTCTTCTTGTTCGCCTTCTCAAGATAGGACTTGACCTTGCGCTCTATCTCTTCTTTTGTTTTTAGATGCAATTTCTTCACATATTCAGCTCGCTTGGACGCCTCCATATGAACACGGTGCTGACTTGGAAGTGGGAGCAAATCAAGCGGCGTAAAGGGTTTGAAGCCATACACCACCTCAAAAGGACACAACTGCGTAGTGGAGTGCACGGCTCGATTATAAGCCAATTCCACGTGCGGCAAACAATCCTCCCACTCGCGCAGGTTCTTTTTTATCATAGTCCGGAGTAGCATCGAAAGTGTGCGGTTCACCACCTCCGTTTGACCATCAGTTTGGGGATGACAAGTTGTCTTTGAATAACAACCGTCCCCGCGATTTCCCAAAGCGTCTTCCAGAAGTAGCTCTTGAACTTCACGTCGCGATCTGACACAATAGTGTGTGGCACGCCATGTAGCCTCACAATCTCCCTGAAAAACAAGTTAGCAATATGCGACGCATCGTCGCTCTTCTAGCACGGAATAAAGTGTGCCATTTTCGAAAAACGATCCACAACGACAAAAACAGAATCGCTCCCCCTCTTAGTCCTAGGCAATCTTAAAACAAAATCCATACTAATCTCCTCCCATGGTGCATTGGGAACAGGTAGAGGGGTATACAAACCGTGTGGATTCATCTTCGATTTCGCTTTGTGGCAAGTAATGCATCGCTGCACATACCTCTCCACATCTCACCTGATCTTAGGCCAATAAAAGTGATCGCTCGGCATAGACAACGTCTTCTCACGTCCAAAATGTCCCATCAATCCACCTGCATGTGATTCCTGCAGTAATAACAAACGCACGGAGGATTCTGGAACGCATAATTTGTTAGTGCGAAACAAAAACCCATCATGGATGTGAAATTTATCCCAGCCTTTTCCCTCTTTGCAATGTGCGTAAGGAACGGAAAAATCATGGTCATGAGCATATAAATCACGCAAACTCTCTAAACCAGGAACTTGCACTCCTAATTGAGTTAAAAGCACACTTTTCCTAGAAAGAGCATCAGCTACCACATTTTCCTTTCCTTCTTGTATTTCACAATGTAAGGAAACGACTCAATGAATTCGACCCATTTGGCATGTCTACGGTTCAGATTTGCTTGGCCTTTTAAATACTTCAATGCCTCATGATCAGAATGAATAATAAACTCTTTAGGCCATAAATAGTGTTGCCAAGTTTCTAACGCACGCACTAACGCATAAAGCTCTTTGTCATAGACCGGATAATTCAATTGAGCACCATTCAGTTTCTCACTAAAATAAGCTACCAGTCTACCCTCTTGCATTAAAACACCGTCAATACCCAATCCACTAGCATCACACTCAATTTCAAAAATTTTAGTGAAATCAGTAAAACAAGCAACGGTGCTTGATCAAGCGTTTCTTAAGTTCAGCAAAAGCATTGTCTTGCGCTACCCCACACAAATTCAACACCCTTTTAGTAAGTTCATTCAAAGGGGCAGCGACGGTGCTAAAATCCTTCACAAAGCGCCGATAAAAACTAGCGAGACCATGAAAGCTTCTAATCTGACTTACGTTCATAGGAGTTGGCCAATTTTTAATCGCTTCAATTTTAGACTCATCTACTTCAACTCCTCAATGCAGAAACAACATAGCCCAAAAAGATGACACGATCTTTGCAAAAAGTGCACTTCTCTAAGTTCCCAAATAACCTAGCCTCACGCAAAACTTGCAGAACTTGTCTAAGATGGTCTATGTGTTCAGATTTAGTGCGACTGTAAATCAGAATATCATTAAAGTACACAACCACAAATTTACCAATCAAATGCCTTAAAACATGATTCATTAAGCGCATGAAAGTACTAGGTGCATTAGTTAAACCAAAAGGCATGACTAACCACTCATACAACCCAAATTTTGTTTTAAATGCTGTTTTCCACTCATCCCCTTCATGCATCCTAATTTGATGGTAACCACTGCGCAAATCTATCTTAGAGAAAATAACAACACCACTCAATTCGTCTAGCATATCATCTAAGCGAGGTATAGGATGACGATATCAAATTGTGATATTATTAATCGCTCGACAATCTACGCACATACGCCATGAACCATCTTTCTTAGGAACTAAAATAACAGGAACAGCACAAGGGCTTAAGCTTTCACGTACATACCCTTTGGAGAGAAGCTCTTGTACTTGTTTCTGAATTTCCTTTGTTTCCTCGGGATTGGTGCGGTACGGTGGTCGGTTCGGCAGCGACGCTCCTGGAATCAAGTCGATCTTATGTTCAATCCCACGGATTGGTGGTAGCCCAGCTGGTACCTCGGCTGGAAAGACGTCGCTGAAGTCCTGCAAAACACAAGCAACACCACTAGGAAGAGAAGACAAGTCGTTAGTCGAAAGCAAGGCGTCTTTGTACAACAGTACAAAGTGCACCAAATTGGGATCTTCGCTGAATTCTCTCATCTCTGATTTGGTGGCTAACATCACTAAATTCTTCTCTCGCTCTTTGCTAGTCTCAACGTGCATCTCAATTTCCTGCATTGAAGAATTCACAATTTGTTGCGGTGTAAGCGGCTTCAAGATGATATCCATATTGTTCCATCGAAATGTGTGGCGATTTGTACGCCCATCGTGAACAGCAGAACGGTCATATTGCCATGGCCGTCCCAAGAGCAAGTGACACACCGTCATAGGCACTACATCGCAGTCCACAGTGTCGGTGTACTTCCCAATAGAAAATATCTCACGCACCATATAGTTCACCTTCACTCGCTCTTTGTCGCTCAACCATTGCACATGATAAGGACGTGGATGCGGCAAGTACTTCAAACCCAACTTATGACACATATCCTTACTGGCCAAATTGTGACAACTCCCACCATCAATAATCACTTTGCACACCTTACCCTTATCAAGTTTTGCCCAAGTCTGAAATAAATTGCATCACTGCTCGAGTGACGGTGATGGCATCACACTAAGCACCTTGGGTGTGCAAACAATAGAATACTGCTCAGTGTTAGGGAACTCAGGATCGCACTCACATTGCTCTATGTCATCGGTGTGCAAGATTGGCTGTGCATCAGGCGACTCATCATCACTAGCTGAAACATAACCGCCATCTTCGGTGATAAGCACAGTTCTGACATTTGGGTAGTCCCTCTGAAAATGGCCAACACCCTTGCACTTGTGGCAAATGATGTCACGTGAACGTCCTGTTGACCCCATAGACGAGGTTGCACTAGCAGTGGGCGCCGCAGGTCGACGCACCAGTGATGGTGTACTCTCCAGCTTCTTACTTGCGGAACTACGCATTGCCGAATTGCTTCTGGCTGGAGGAGTGCTCCTGTTTGGCTGGCTATTGTTATATGGCTGTCCCGGACTGGCTGAAGAACGTGAACGAGCAGCGAATCGTGTGTCTTCAATCACTTGTCGCTCGGCTTCGCGTGCTTGGTGCAGCAACTCAATCATATCATTATAGGGATGGTGATTGACAATGCGCTTGACAGCATGACTCATGCCAACTAGAAATCTCGCCATGGTCTGTTCTTCATTCTCGCGGACATCTGCATGTATCATGATAGTCTCCATGTCCTTATGATATTCATCAATTGATCTCATACCTTGTCGCAGCCCTGTCAACTTCTCAAATAGTGAACGCTTGTAGTGGCGAGGTACAAAGCGTGCCCGTAAATGCTGCTTCATCTGCTCCCAGGTGATAATCGGCGACTCATGACGCTCCATGCGCTTACGGATGAACTGCTCCCACCAATGTGTTGCATAATCATCCAAACCATTGGACGCAAGCAACAACTTCTTCTCATTGGAATAGTTGTTCATCCGAAATAACTTATCAACTTTCAGCTCCCAAGTGAGGTATTGTTCGACATCTGTACCACCTGAAAATATAGGGAGAGTAAATTTGGGCTTAGCGACAAAATCCTCGGCGTCGTCGTGTCGAGGATGCTGCACGTTGTTGCGGTGGTGGCGCTGTCGGTCATCGTAGTCGTCGATGGGGAAATCATCATCCCATTGCTCGACCTCATCAACCCAGCTACGAGGTGCACGATGCACACCTCCTTCGTGGACACCCTATGGTGGGCCTCCACCCTGGCCGCCGTTGCCTCGGCCACGCCCGTGGTCCTGGGGGCGTGCCGCGGTTGCTATCCCGACATTTGGTGGCACCGCCATGCGACGCGCCTGTCGCTGTCGTCGCTCCTCATCCACACGAATAACACGCTCCTCCTCGGTCTCATTGTGCAAAACAGCCAGAGGGCCGTGCACACTCGTGTCATCAGCTGGCGCACCCCCACGTAGATTGTGTTGTGCGAACATGGTGCGGAGCTCCAGGAAGTTATTGTTGATGGCCGTGCGCAATTGTGTGACCTCCTCCCCGAGGGTGTTCAGTCCAGTCTGAACTTCCCCGAGCTCATCGCGCACGCCATTGTCACCATCATGAAGTTGTTTTTGTAGCATCTCGTGTAATCGAGTGTACTCTGTCCACGTAACCGGCGCCTCCGGATTAGGTGGATCCTCCTCGTGACCTGACGACATGGCAACAACTCACAAACAAGAAACGAGGTTATTCTGGGTTAGTAAAACAAAATCTCTCTCCTACGCTCGCAACTCACTGTCCGGAAAGCAAGGCAAGCTTACCGTTCCAAAGCGAATCAAGGACGGCAAATCGACAGTTGTGACAGCGAACGACCTTAACCCGGTAATGTATGAGCGTAACCAAGAGCAAGGGAGTACACAAACGGGTGTAGGTGGAGCTTGGACAGGTATGTGTATATCCTATGCAATCTGATATTCAAGGTATTGTAAAGCTAAGTAATGATCCAAGCAAGAGTATTTTGCCTATGTGCTGATCCAATAGGTTTAAGTGAAGTGTATGAACGCACACGCAAAGATAAATGGGACTTAATGCAAACAAAGGAATGAGCTCAAACGGAAATAGAAATAAAACAAGCTCGTTTTGCACCAAGTACAAGGATAGACGCTAGCCAAGTGCAACAAAATATACTAGGGCGCAAGATTGCTCAAAGAAAATTGAAAAACACAAGCTGAAACTATGACCCGGTACTATAGCAGCCAAATTAGGCGCGGATCAACTCGAAAAAGGATGGCGTCTTCACGGGGAACCTTAGAATAACTTGTAGAGGGGCTCTGTCAATTTTGAGCGAATTCGGAGAAACTTGAATTTTTCTCGGTTTGCGGGCCCGTTTTGAGGCGCTAAACGACCTTTTTTGGGGTCTAAGTTGTCGCGCTTGTGCCCGATGGCTTACGCGGATCTAAAATCCCCAAATTTCCCGGACTTCTTCTTTAGCTCTTGCTCTAGTCAGTGGACCAACATGCACTTCTGCACTTGTATTATTTGTAGTTTCACTTATGGTGTCCATCTCAGTATGTGTGTGACCACCAATAGGGAAAGATGTATCAGTGTTAGGGATGCCCTCATCAATTAAGGACTTATCATCATAGAATAGAATATGAATGTATAATAGCAGAAACCATATGAATGAATGAAATGCATGATCTCCACTTCTGCTTATACCAGTATAACCAATGAACACCCGTCGGTGTTCACTCAGGCCCGCATTTCACAAAATACAGGGATTCAATGCCCATATGAAGAACGTTTCATAACGGGGATCCAATTTGCCCACATTAGAATGGTGGGTTTTACATGCCCATACTGGAATTGATGGGTCTTTACATCCCACTCCCGTGAGTGAATCATGAATAATGAATGAATGCATGAATATGGAAGACAAAATCTCAAGAAGCATGTATTCTCATATATGGAACGAATCAGAAATCATTGAAAATTACTCCTAAACTATAGTATTCAATCATAGCATGAACATCAAGCACTATGAATAAACCACAGCACTACATACACCATGTACTTGCCCATATTGGAATGATGGGACTTCGCTACCCACTCCCGTGGGTGAAACACGAATGGAAGAACGAATGAATACGTTGAACGTAAACATATAACCAAAGAATCAGGGTATATCAATTATGAGGGGAAGCAAGCAATACCAGAGTTATCCATTGCACATTCATCACTCAAGTGGAACAAATAGCAATCAAGACAAATCAATTGTACTTGCCTTTCAAACTACGATGCGCTATGAGGCAAGGATGAAGCCACTAATCTTGAATTACCTCCTCCTACACCATTTAATTCCTTGAATAAGAAACAACATAAATAAGACACTACTCGCTACACCTAATCTAATATTCCTAAACCCAAGGTTCATATAGTTGCTCTATCCAAATTAACTGACAGTCTAGTAGGACGATAAACTGGACAGCGGTACTAAAAACATCATATCTTTTGCTCCGAGAATTAAAAAAAGAGTGATCTCAGATCCTATGAAAAAGCATCAAAAACCTCCACATTAGTCTAGTTGGCAGAAACTTCCAATTCGGCCAAAAACCTAAGCTATCATTCAGTTGAAAGTCTAATATACAATCTGTCTAACAGAACTATACATCAGTAAAGAAATACTCATAACTTTTGATTGGAAAGCTAAGAACACCACCTTCAAAATCCTAGTTGGCATGATACTCATATTTTTCCTTTAACAAAAAGTGGCACATGGGTCAAAACTAATGACAGAAACCAACATACACTCTGGATAGTCAAATTGAAATGTACATAACTTTTATTCTACAAATCCAAATAGAGTGTTCTTTATCAATCCTGAAAGCTAATGAGATTATCTACAAAAATAGTTTTGAGAAACACTTTTGAACCATTCTCTAACCTAATCATTTTTTAACAAATACAGTGATTGTTAATTCTCGTCAGACTTTCAGGACAGAAGCAAAGAATTCATCATAACTTTTAAACCGTAAGTCGGAATTGAGTGATCGTTATGTCTATTGAAAGCTAAGAACGAACCGCACATAACTCTAGGAGATGAGATCCTTTAATTCGGCCTCTAAGAATATGAAAACAGTCATCACTACACTGGACAGAACTTGTTCTACTCGCAGCAGGGTTTCGATCCAATAGTTATGATCAATTTCGCATCTATTTTTATCCAACCATCGAAGAACAGCGATTTTTACCCTTGTAGAAGAACCCCAGGAAGATGCTGAACAAAAACCCATGAAGAGGATCTTCTTCTTCTCCTCCTTTCGCCCCTCTTCTCCCTTCTCCTTTCCTCCTCCATGTGGCCGGCCAGCTGCTGGAAAACTCCAAGATGACTGCAATGGAGGGGCTTGACCTTGAGGGAGGGAAATGGAGGCACAAGAGGGAGGGCAGGGAGGTGGCGGCCATATTGGGGAGGAGGGGGAAGGGTGCGGCCAAAGGGGAAGGGGGCAAGGGGCGGCTAGGGTTTGGGGGGGAAGGGGTGGCGCCTCCCCCTCCCCCATGTGGCCGACCCCCTCTTGGTCCTTCTGGGTCACAGCCCAGGGCCCAAGTTATCAAAATTTTGCAAATAAACCATTTTCAATTGATTATTCTCTCTTTTCTTTATTGCGATTACTAACGAATATTGAATAAATTTTCCTCTCCAAATAATATTCTCCCTAATTGATATTTGGGGTATTACAGACTCACTGCATTTCTCATAGAGCAACCAACACAGAGCAAAAACAGGGGAGCTCGGGGTGGCTCGGGAGCGGCGGTAGCGTCGACGAGCGGAGATGCAGGGTTATGAGGGCATCTCTATGGCATCTTCTTCTCCTCCACCTAATGCTGAAGATATATGCCTCGAGTTGCCAACAGGACCAATAATAAAAGCACGTGCCAAGAAACTACAAGATCAGGTGAACTTTCTCCTTAATAACATGTTATTAATTTTAACAAGAATTTTGTACTACCTAAAAATAGTGTTTTGCTTGTGCTTAGGTTTGAAGATTCAACGATGGATAGAGATCAAGGATATTTGACTATCATCCAAGGAAGCCCATGAAATGAGGAGCCCATGGTCCATGTGGCCAAGGAATTGGCCCATGACCCATTTGGCCAAGGAGAGGAGGACCAAGGCCCATGCGACCAAGAGAAGGGTCAAGGCCCATGTGACCAAGAAGAAAACCCAAATCCAAGGTGTGAATAGTGTCATGAACAGTAATCCAAAAACTAGGTTTTAGGAATTAGGAGTTGGATTCGATCTCGTTTGGCCGAATCAAGTAGAAGCCGGCCTTAGGCCTTGCGTGAGTTTTAGGGGGCACTATAAATACCCCGTGACCCCCATTGTATCCTTTTAATCTATGATTTCCAAACAGCATATGCTTGTTTCTCCTGTGTGCTCATAGCCAAAATAGCGGGGAATGGGGTGTTCGGAACAAGGGGTCGTTCTTGCTTTTCTATTGGGAATTGAGGATTCGTCGATCTTCGCTTCGTGGTCAGCGAGGAACCAATCGAGTGTGTGTTTGGGTGAATTTTGCAAAGAGTTGCAAGTCCATGCATTGGTGGGGGGGATCAGCTAGCGGTTCGTCAGGATACACAAGTTATCGATTTTGCTACAGTAACAGTCAATATTTTTGCATGCTACAGTATTGGTCCCGATATTCAGATTGTGTATTTCATTTTTCTTGAGCAATCTTGTGCCCTTACATAAACATTTGCACTTGGCTAGCGTCTCTCCTAGTACTTCATGCAAAATGAACTAGTTCAATCTCAAATTCAGATTGCATCTCACTAGTTCATTTCTTGTTTGCATTAAGTCACATTTATCTTTGCATGTGTGTTCATATACTTCGCTTAAACCTTCTGGATCAGCACCTAGGCAAAGTATTCTAGATTGGATTATTACTTACCTTAACATCCTAGAATTGCATAATTGAGTAGGTATACACTTACCCTACCAAGCTCCAATAAACTCCTATGTCGTGCATAGCTTCACTCTTGAAATTCGGTCACACATCACCTTGTGTTTCCTGCTACCCTGAAGTGTAAGTATTGTTGATCTTAATTCCTTTCAGAATGGTAGAGAAACTTCACTTTGTTCAGAATTGTGAGTTGAGTGATCTCCACATATATCCACATATACTTTGTTGTGTGCATCACTAACCATGGCAGGATCTAAAGCGGACGTGGAGGATCCTAATGCATCAGTCCCATAGTACCGGTTTGATGCATTGCGCACTGAAATACAACAGGAGTTCAGGAAGAACCTAGATAATGTGGCTGAAAATATTGGCGAGGACATGTAGAGCGGGGAGTTGCAAGTTGCAAATGAGATCAATACCTTGCGCCAAGGCATTGCTGAACTCAAGGAGATGCTTGGGGGCAACTGAGGAGATGTTGGAAGTGTGGATGGTCTAGAAGCTGATGAGGTCCATGCTGAGTTCGCTGCACGTGCTGAGCAAATGCACCGTGACCATGCCGCTGCTAATGCAAGGCATCCTCCTAGCCTTGGACATGGCTGTGGGCATGCTAGAGGTTTTTGTCGAGGTGGTACTATGGCAGATGATGTTGATTGTGACGACAAGCTTCACTTGCACCGCAATGATAATTATCGTCACTGACAGCATGATGATGACGATTTGGGAAAGTTCAAGTTGAGCATTCCCAAATTTCAAGGAGGAACTAATCCTGAAGAGTACCTCACATGAGAGTTGAAAGTGGATAAATTATTCTGTTTGCAGTGATGTTCCAAAGACAGAAAATTGAACCTTGCTACTGTGGAATTTGATAGATATGCTCTTGTGTGGTGGGACCAAGTGGAGCATCAAGCTGAATGAGGAGAACCACTCGTGGCCACTTGGGTTGATATGAAGACAGAGATGCGTGCTCGTTTTGTGCCAAAGCATTATACACACTCTCTTTTTAGCAAGCTCTAGAATCTGAAACAAGGTACTAAATCTACAAAGGGGTATTATAAAGATATGGATCAAGCTATGATTCATGCCAAAGTGCAAAATGAAGAGCAAACCATGGCACGATATCTAGCTGACCTAAATCACAATATAAAGCGCATTATCAATTTTCAACCATATAACAACACATGTGAGCTAGTGCACCAAGCAACGAAAGCTGAACAACAATTGGAGGAAGATGCACGGTTTTCTGCTCGTGGTCCTTCGGGCCGCGGTAAATTTGTGCCTAAGCCTTTTCCGAGCAAGAGCGCATCTCCAGTTAGTGGTTCAACTTTTCGGAGTGCACCATGTGGCAAGAAGGAGGAGCCTCCATCCCTTGCAAGGAGAAGTGCACAACCAGCTACAAGTGGCACTTCTTCAGTGGGCTCTACAACAAGAACTCGTGATATACAATGCTTCAAGTGCTTGGGACATGGTCATATGTAGAAGGATTGCCCAAATAACAAGACCATGTTGTACACTGAAGTGGGCGAGTATGCATCAGCCAGTGAAGATGAAGATGATCCGTTTGCTGATTTTGATCGCTTTGATGATGTGGATGAGGAGGATGGAGATGTTCAACTAGTGTGAAGTGCCGTCAATCTGCCTATGGTGATTTGCACGTAAAAGGTGTTAAGTGTGCTGCCCAAACCATATGGAACAGCGATGCAACCTATTTCACACCATGCACAAGTGGGAAATGGGAAAGCATGCAAAGTGATAATCGATGGTGGTAGTTGTCAATTTGGCGAGCAAGGAATTATGTACCAAGCTGGGAATTCCACATCCTTATCCTCACCATGTTCAGTGGTTAAGTGAAAATGGAGAGGTGAAGGTGACCTACCTGGTATGTATACACTTTTAGATTGGCACTTACCGTGATACCGTTGATTCTGATGTTGACTGTTTGCCATCTACTGCTGGGTAGAGCATGGCAATATGACCATGCTGCCATACATGATGGGCACAACAATTGCTACAAATTCAAGTGGAACAACAAGGATGTGTTGTTAAAACCACTTACTCCTGCTGAAATTGTAAATGATTCTATGCAAAAGACAGAGGTAAAAGTAGATAGTGAGAGTGAAAGAGGGAAGAATAGAGTGATTCCACCTTCGGTGAGTGAGCGCCACAAGCCAAATCTGAGTGGTAAAAAGAAAAGTGAGGGAGAGAACTAGTGATGATAACCTCCAAATCAGAAATTAGAGAGCTGAGTGAGAATCCCATTCTGATGAACTTTGTACTTGTGTACAAGGATGCATTGCTAGTTGCTAATGACTTAACTTCCCTTCCTAGTGGTGTTGCTCATATTTTGCAGGAATTCAGCGATGTGTTTCCGGAGGATGTCATCCTATTCCTTACCTAGATAATATGCTAGACGAATTGAATGGTGCTGTTATTTTCTCTAAAATAGATTTTCATAGTGGTTATCATCAAATTAGGATGCACGAAGGGGATGAGTGGAAAAGAGGTTTTAAAACAAAATTTGGTTTCTATGAGTGGTTGGTAATGCCATTTGGTTTAACTAATGCACCTAGTACATTCATGCGTTTAATGAATCATGTTCTAAGGCATTTGATTAGTAAATTTGTGGTTGTATACTTTGATGACATTCTGATTTACAGTCGCATTGAAGCTGAACACATTGACCATATTAGACAAGTCCTACAAATTTTACGTCATGCTAAGCTGTTTGGTAACATAGAGAAGTGCACATTCTACAAAGATCATGTCATCTTTTTGGGCTATGTTGTTTCTGCGCAAGGAGTTAAAGTAGATAAATCTAAAATTGAAGCGATTAAAAATTGGCCAACTCCTATGAATGTAAGTCAGATTAGAAGCTTTCATGGTCTCGCTGGTTTTTATTGGTGCTTTGTGAAGGATTTTAGCACTGTCGCTGCCCCATTGAATGAACTTAATAAAAAAGGGTGTTGAATTTGTGTTGGGGGTAGCGTAAGAGAATACTTTTGCTGAGCTTAAGAAACACGTGACAGAAGCACCGTTGCTTGTTTTACCTTATTTCATAAAAAAAAATTGTAATTGAGTGTGATGCTAGGGTATTGGCGGTGTTTTAATGCAAGAGGGTAGACCGGTAGCTTATTTTAACGAGAAAATGAATGGTGCACAATTGAATTATCCGATCTATGATAAAGAGCTTTATGCGTTAGTGCGTACTTTAGAAACTTGGTAACACTATTTATGGCCTAAAGAGTTTATTATTCATTCTGATTATGAGGCATTGAAGTATTTAAAGGGTCAAGCAAACCTGAATCGTAGACATGCCAAATGGGTAGAGTTCATCAAATCTTTTCCATACATTGTGAAATATAAAAGGGGAAAGACAACGTGGTTGCCTATGCTTTATCTAGGAAAAGTGTGCTATTGACTCAAGTAGGCGTCCAAGTTCCTAGATTAGAAAGTTTGCGTGATTTGTATAGAGTTGTAATACCCTAAAATAGGATTCGGGAGAAAATCTAAAGATTTAAAGGAAACGAGTAATTAGAAATCGATCCAGGAGAAGGACTGATACGGGGTCGCCCGATCTTCTCGATGTAGGATCTGGATACTCACATGGATTTGATGAACCGTAGTGATCCCCCGTTGCCAATGCAAGAGTTAGCACTCTATAATTCGCCCAACCTCACGTGCTGAACTTCACGACCACCGATGAATTTCTATCGCGCTCCCAATTCCCAGCGGAAAAGGTTGAACAATCTTAATTTCAGCGAACTCCCAATTCCCTCAAGTTGGGCTGACCAACGAAAGAACAAGAGTTTTCTATTATCAAAAGTGGTTCCCTTTACAATGGGGGTCTACCCCTCAATATATAGTCTCAGCACAAGGCTATTCAACACTAAACTTTCCATGTGGTACTATTCACGTGCACTGTAGCACGGTTACTGTTCATGGGCCGTACAGGTACTGTTCATGGGCCCTGTACTGTTCACGGCATGTTCATGGTACTGTTCATGGCTGAATACTGTAGCTCATATCCTTGATCTCCATCCATCGCTGACTCTTCAAACCTGAGCACAAGTAAAATATTGTTTTTAGGTAGTATGAAATTCTCATTAAAATTAATGACATATTCATTAAGGAGCAGGTTCACCTGAGATTGTAGTTTCTTGGCTCGTGCTCTTGTTATTGGTCCTGTTATTGAAGTGTCATTACTAGCTTTGGTATTACTAGTGATGTCCTCATCATCCTCCCCTTCTTGAAAATGAGTCGACCTCGACTCTGTACAATCTTGTCCAAAGAAGGGTGATAGATCAGCAACATTAAATGTAGAACTTACCCCATAGTCATCACCGGGAAGCTCAATCTTGTATGCATTATCATTGATCTTGGCAAGAACTTTAAAAGGTCCATCACCACGGGGCATCAATTTGGAGCTACGCTTCTGCGGAAAGCGATCTTTGCGAAGGTGTACCCACACTAAATCACCTAGTTCAAATAGCATTTTCTTTCTAGATTTATTAGCTTTAGAAGCATAAGCACGTACCTTTTTTTCAATTACCTCTTTGGTTGTGGCATGGAGCTTTTTCACAAAATCAGCACGTTTAGAAGCCTCCATATTTGCACGTTCTTGTAGTGGGAGAGGAAGTAAATCAAGGGGCGTGATTGGTTTGAAGCCATACACCACCTCGAATGGACTCAATTGAGTTGTAGAATGTACCGCTCTATTATATGCAAACTCCACATGCGGTAGACAATCTTCCCACTCTTTCAAGTTCTTCTTTATCATGGTACGTAGCAACGTTAAAGGTGTGCGGTTCACCACCTCCGTTTGCCCATCTGTTTGTGGGTGACAAGTCGTTGAAAACAACAACTTTGTCCCCAGCTTGGCCCACAAAGTCTTCCAAAAGTAGCTCATGAACTTGACGTCGCGATCTGAAACAATGGTTCTTGGTATTCCATGCAACCTCACAATCTCCCTGAAAAACAAATCAGCTACATGCGACGCATCGTCATCATTATGACAGGAATAAAATGTGCCATTTTAGAGAACCTATCCACAACAACAAAGACTGAATCCCTTCCCCTCTTGGTCCTAGGCAGTCCTAACACAAAATCCATGCTAATATCTTCCCAAGGAGCACTAGGAACAGGAAGTGGAGTATACAAACCATGTGGATTGAGTTTGGACTTCGCCTTATGGCATGTGATGCATCTTTGAACAAACCTCTCGACGTCTCGCCTCATCTTTGGCCAATAGAAGTTATCAGCCAACATCATGTAAGTCTTCTCCCTCCCAAAATGCCCCATCAATCCTCCTGCATGAGATTCCTGCAACAATAACAAACGCACAGAGGAATCCGGAACACATAGCTTATTCATGCGAAAGAGAAAGCCATCATGAATATGAAACTTATCCCACCCTTTCCCATCTTTGCAATTAGAATATGGAGCTGCGAATTCATGATCGGAAGCATATAAATCTTTCAAACTTTCCAACCCTGGTACCTTTACTTCAAACTGAGTCAACAGCACATGTTTTCTAGACAAAGCATCAGCTACCACATTCTCTTTGCCTTTCTTATATTTGATAATGTATGGAAAGGTCTCAATGAATTCTACCCACTTAGCATGTCTACGATTCAATTTCGCTTGGCCCTTTAAATATTTCAAAGATTCATGATCAGAATGTATTATGAATTCCTTAGGCCAAAGATAATGTTGCCAAGTTTCCAACACACGCACAAGAGCATATAGTTCTTTATCATAAACAGGATAATTCAATTGTGCACCATGAAGTTTCTCACTGAAATATGCAACAGGTTTTCTTTCTTGCATCAAAACACCACCAATACCTATTCCACTAGCATCACATTCAATCTCAAAAGTTTTTGTGAAATCAGTAAAACAAGCAATGGTGCTTGATCAAACATTTCTTCAATTCAGTAAAAGCTTTGTCTTGTTTTTCTCCCCACTCAAAAATTACTCTTTTTTTAGTTAATTCATTTAATGGGGCAACAATGGTGCTGAAATCTTTCACAAATCGCCGATAGAAACTAGCAAGCCCATGAAAGCTACGAATTTGACTAACATTCACAGGAATTGGCCAATTTCTAATAGCTTCAATTTTAGATTCATCCACTTCAATGCCATGAGCTGAAACAACATAACCTAGAAACACAACCTTACTAGTGCAAAAAGTACACTTCTCAAGATTGGCATACAAGCATTCTTTCCTAAGCACTTCTAGCACTTGTTTGATGTGTTCAATATGATCTTCCAAACAACGGCTATATATCAGAATATCATCAAAGTAAACTACCACAAATTTTCCAATGAAGTGTCTCAAAACATAGTTCATTAAGCGCATGAATGTACTAGGAGCATTGGACAATCCAAAAGGCATCACTAACCATTCATACAAGCCAAATTTCGTTTTAAAAGCAGTTTTCCATTCATCACCATGTTTCATTCTTATTTGATGGTAGCCACTACGCAAATCAATCTTAGAAAAGATAGTAGAACCACTTAACTCATCAAGCATATCATCTAACCTAGGAATAGGATGACGATAGCGAACAGTTATGTTGTTAATAGCTCTACAGTCTATGCACATTCTCCAAGTACCATCTTTCTTAGGAACAAGAATAATCGAAGCGACACAAGGACTAAGGCTCTCGCGTACGTACCCTTTGTCCAAAAGTGCTTGCACTTGGCGCTCAATCTCCTTTGTTTCTTCTGGATTTGTGCGGTACGGTGGTCGATTGGGAAGAGGTGCTCCCGGGACTAAGTCAATTTGATGCTCAATACCTCGAATAGGTGGTAGTCCAGCGGGTATCTCCTCCGGAAACACGTCGTCATAAACTTGCAAAGCTTGAGAAACAGCACTAGGAAGAGATGTTAAATCATTAGTAGAAAGCAATGCATCCTTGTACAGCAATACAAAGTGCATCAAAGCGGGATCATCTTTCATCTCTCTTAGATCAGATTTGGTGGCTATCATGACTAAGTTTTTCTCTCCCTCACTCTTGCTTTTTCCTCTCGGGTTTGGCTTGTGGCTCTCACTCACCTTTTGTGGAATCACACTCTTTGGTTCTCTCCCTTTCTCACTCTCAACTTGCACTTCAATCTTCTGCACATTATCATTTACAATTTGAGAAGGAGTCAATGGTAGCAGCACCACTTGTTTTTTGTTCCACCAAAACTTGTATTGGTTTGTTCTTCCATCATGAATAACAGCACGATCATATTGCCAAGGCCTTCCTAGCAGCAAGTGACATACGTCCATAGGCACCACATCACACTCCACCGTATCACGATAAGTGCCAATTTCAAATTCAACATCCACGGTGTATCCCACACTCAATGAACCTCTCTCATGCGACCTTTGGATCGATACGGATGTGGGTGTTTCTTGTACTTCAATCCAAGTTTATTGCAAAGCTCCTTGCTAGCCAAATTACGACAACTCCCACCATCAATGATTACCTTGCAAAATTTACCATCTTTGCTAACTTGAGCTCTTGTATGGAATAAATTGCAGTATTGTTCTTGGGAAGGCTTTGGTTGCACACTCAACACTGTCGGAGCACACACAAGTATAGGACCAACTCCGGGTTCACAATACTCTATGTCTTGCTCCTCCTCATGTGCATCATCATATGTCCCTAAATCAGCATGGTGATCATTCTCTTCTTCACTTGCGAATCATATTCCCATTCTCTAATATCAACATCGCTTTGTTATTTGGGCAATCCTTTTGCATATGACCACGACCAAGGCATTTGAAGCATTGTATGCCGCTACTCTTATTGTAGAACCCATAGAAGAGGAACCACTAGCTGCTGGATTTGATGGCTTTCTTGCACTTGGAGTGACTTCTTCCTTCTTGCTAGATGATGGGCGAAAACTTGAACCACCACTTGGAGCTGTTCTTTGGCTCATTTGTGATTTGGAATCATATCTCCCTCCACTGGGCGGTGTACGGCCAGTAAAGGACGTTGATCTTGCAAACTTAGCATCCTCTTGCAGCTGTCGTTCTGCCTTTGTAGCTTGGTGCACTAACTCATAAAGATTGTTATAAGGCTGAAAATTGACAATTCTTTTGACTTGATGGTTCAAACCTGAGAGGAAGCGTGCCATGGTTTGCTCTTCTTGTTCTCGAACCTTGGCTCGAATCATGGTTAGCTCCATCTCCTTGTAGTACTCCTCCACCGAATGTGCTCCCTGCTTCATATTCTGCAATTTATCAAATAGATCACGCTTGTAATGACGAGGAACAAAACGGGCTCTCATTTCCCGCTTCATCTCTTGCCATGTTGCAACAGGGTTTTCTCCATTCTCAGCTCTTTGAGTAATGACTTGTTCCCACCAATCCAAAGCATAACCTTCAAACTCAAGTGATGCCAACTGTATCTTTCTCTCATCCGTATAGTGATGCATACGGAATATTTTGTCAACCTTCAATTCCCAAGTGAGATACTCCTCGGGATCTGTTCCACCTGCAAACTTGGGCATGGAAAACTTGAGCTTGTCCAATCCATCATCTTCATTGCGTGGACGACGATAATGGTCATTGTAATGCAAAGCAAAATCACCATCCACTTCCATCGCATGTGCAGCACCACCACGCCCACCACGGCCTCCACCTAGATCCTGGCCACGCCCTCCATGGGCTCCTCCTCGTCCTCCTAGCTGTGGTGGACGCACCACATTGGCCGCCACTCGGTGTTGCGGCACAGGAGGTACAGGTGCAGCAGCTTCTCCTCCTTGAACACTTGCTTCATCGCCACCATTGCGAGCTTGTATGAGCCTAGTAAGGGTCCCAATATCCTCCCGCAATTGGCGCACATTTTCATCAGCTTGTATCTCCATATTTTGCATATCCCTTGCAATTTGATCAGCAAAAGCATCATGCTTCTCATGGAGTTGATTGAGCCCTTGGTTTAGCTCACGTTGAAAGTGGTCGCGGAGTGCCCCAAATTGATGTTGCTTGACGAATGTCTGAGTTTCATTTGTCCCACCACTCTCATCATGATGTTCTCCTCCACCTGACATGGTTAGTTATGAAAGAAACAAATAGCTGTGTATATAATAATGCTTTGTGAAAATCACTCAATCTCACTTTGTCCTCTCTCCAAGTAAAGTTCTTACCCTTCCGAAGTGAATTAAGGCCAATAAAAACTTACACCTGGTAGAAGTGACAACAGCACAGAGATGATCAAGCGAATTTAAGAGTGTTCACTACTTGCACAACAACGGTTATATGGTGGAGCTTGGCATGAGAGTGTATATCCTAGCAATCTGAAATTCTTGATGTTGTAAAGTTAAGTAATAATCCAAGCTAGAATACTTTGCCTAAGTGCTGATCCAAAAGATTTAAGTGAAGTATATGAACGCACACGCAAAGATTAATGTGACTCGATGCAAACAAAGGAATGAGCTAGGCAATCTGAAATTAAAGATTAGATAGCTCGTTTTGCACCAAGTACTAGGAGAGACGCTAGCCAATTGCAAAGATATGAATGTAAGGGCACAGGATTGCTCCAGAAGTTAAATTACACAATCTGAAAATTATGATTAGAATTGGCTAACCCCAATTCGGCCAAAGCTCACTCTTTTTTTCTTCTTCTTTTTTTCTCTTTTTCGTGGCTTTTTCTTTAAATGGCTTGCCTTTTCTCTCTCTCTCTCTTTTTTTTAGGTGGCCGAACTATGGTTGTTTGAGATGCCTTCACAAGTTAAAATTTCAGCAATTGTGTAAAATACTCAAGAACAGCCCTACATGCAATATTCAATAGCTAGTCTCAATTGATGAATAAAAGTATGAATGAGGCTCACAGACTGCTGTTCGGAGATATAACCAAGCGAAACAACTAGATAAAACAACTAGCAATCACAGCACAAGCGAGCAACTTAATTTGAACAGCAAGGTTGTATAGTGGCACACGTGATATTTTGTTTCTCTGTACTGTAGCACAACAGTAGTAGATCGGTATTTTTTTTGTGGACAAAATGAATAAGCCACGCAAAGGGACACAACGATCAGCACCTAAACAAAAATTCTAATGGATCAAAACCTAACAAAACTCACAAAATTCACAGATGCAAAAACTAGGGTTTGGATTTTTTTTGTTGCAATTTTCAGTTTAATGGACTATAGGACAAAAATAAATCAATCTAAAAGTAAGGGTAAATAATCCTATCGAGTAAACCTGGGCTCTGATACCAAGATGATACGGGGTCGCCCGATCTTCTCGATGTAGGATCTGGATACTCACGTGGATTTGATGAACCGTAGTGATCCCCCGTTGCCAATGCAAGAGTTAGCACTCTATAATTCGCCCAACCTCACGTGTTGAACTTCACGACCACCGATGAAGTTCTGTCGCGCTCCCAATTCCTAGCGGAAAAGGTTGAACAATCTTAATTTCAGCGAACTCCCAATTCCCTCAAGTTGGGCTGACCAATGAAAGAACAAGAGTTTTCTATTATCAAAAGTAGTTCCCTTTACAATGGGGGTCTACCCCTCAATATATAGTCCCAGCACAAGGCTATTCAACACTAAACTTTCCATGTGGTACTATTCATGTGCACTGTAGCATGGTTACTGTTCATGGGCCGTACAGGTACTGTTCACGGCATGTTCATGGTACTGTTCATGGCCTGTTCATGGCTGAATACTGTAGCTCATATCCTTGATCTCCATCCATCGCTGACTCTTCAAACCTGAGCACAAGTAAAATATTGTTTTTAGGTAGTATGAAATTCTCATTAAAATTAATGACATATTCATTAAGGAGCAGGTTCACCTGAGATTGTAGTTTCTTGGCTCGTGCTCTTGTTATTGGTCCTGTTATTGAAGTCTCATTACTAGCTTTGGTATTACTAGTGATGTCCTCATCAAGGACCTTGTGGAAAATAGTTAAAAAGGTGGGAGAAGAAGGGGTTTAACGCAAAACTGAGGCAACCTGGGCCTGGGCTTCGGCCCATAAGGCCCTTTGGTGGACCAAGTGGGGAGGCACCCTTTCTCCCCAAACCCTAGCCGCCCTACCCCCTCCCACTCTCCCTTGCGCCCCTCCCACCCCCCTAGGCAGCTGCCCCTCCCCCTTGTGCGCCCCTCCCTGGTCCAAGCACCTCCCTCCCTGTGTCTCCCCGCTGTCCGGCAAGGCGCGACCTCCTCCAGCTAGTCGTCCAAGGAAGGAGACGCGAAGGATCGTGCGTGTGGTGGCCGGCCAAGGAAGGAGAAGGAGGAGGAGGAGAGGAAAGGCTGAAGGTTCTTGGGAGACATCCTGGTCTTCGGCGCTCATCAAGGGTAACCCCGGATTCCCCCGAGTAGATGCATCATTTCTTGTTGCAGCAATGTCGGTATTTCTGTCTCCTTATGATAGATCGCGTTAGACAGACGTTTCGATGTAGCTAAGTACGGATTCAGTCCTGGGCATCTCCTAGAGAGTTGTAGAGGACGTCAATAGCTTTCAATGAAGTGCTAGATCATATTATTTGGACCTCTGTAGCTAAAGTTATGAATTTAATCGTGCGACTGTTCTGCGAATCTGTCAGTATTTTGACAGGTTTTAGTAATCGGACTTGTGCGTTTAGTGAAACGGGAAATTAGAGGCTCTCAGTATAACGAAAGTTGTAGATAATTGTCGTAGCTTTCAGGGAAGCACAAGAACGTAAAATTTGGATAAACGATCTGAAAGTTATGATCGTTTTAGTGTTCTGTCCAGAGGGCCTGACGAGAAATCGATGTTTTGTTAATCAGCTTAAAAAGGATATTAGATGACCGAATCAGGGAGACTCACCAACTAGGTTTAGTGTGGGAATTTGATAACCTTTGAATGAAGTCTAATAACACCTAATTTGGACCCATGTACGAAAAGATATGAATTTTAGAACATGACTGTTTACAGAGGGTTCAGATCAGCATTTAGGGAATTGAAGTCGGGATCGCATTGCAAGCTTCTGCTAGTTTGTGTTTGCTTTTATAATTCATGTGGTTCATTAATGTGGTCTTAGTTTATGTTCTTAATGTATTAGGTGGGGGATTTTATGGAGGCGGGGTTCCCGATCTTTCGATGCGATTGATAAATATCGATTTTTTTTGTGGAGGTGACTCTCGCGATCCGACTACAACCGTACGACGACGCTTGCGCCTTAGCAATCGTTGAACCAACTCCGCGACGTTATTGACCGTGCTGGAAACGCGATCAACCTGACCACGAAGGCCTATTCCTGCATGCAATCGAAGAACACGCAAGAACAAGATAAAACGCAATCTGAAATTGCAAATATGGATTGAAATATTTATAAATTGTGATTCCGAAAGCTATCTTGACAGGTGGTCATCCGACACAACTGAAGAACAGAAGTTTGCACAATGGCTAAACCTTAACTCAACGAAATCCCAAAAAACTAGAGGGGGTGTGGCCTCCTTATATAGGGGAGGAAGAGCCACAAATCTAAAAGAAATAGCAGGGAGGGACTAAACTAGTGGGTTACTGTTCACATGAACAGTAACCACACCTCTAGGTGGGCCGCCGGCATATGGGCCAAGTTGAGTTCGATTACAAAGCCCAGATTGGCCCAAACAGGTGATATGACGCCTTCTTTAGATGATTGCGATCAGTCCAGAAGGAATTTGAAGGTGAGACCAGATCCGTTTGAAAGAGGACGAAATAAGCTTTCAATCAAGTACTCGTGGACCTCCAACGGACTCCGTATGTAAAAGTTATGCCTGTTTTAAGTTGGTGTTGTCAGGACTGGATTCCAAAATAGGTCCAGCTCGAATTGCTTGCTTGTCTTAGACCAAAAGTGACATGGTGCTAATAATTTAAGTGAAGCGTACGAGCTCTTATACTTGGAATAGTAAGCATAGTAAATATGGTTATATCCATAGGGGTCATGTCCTCATCATCGTCCCTTTCTTGAAAACAAAGCCGTCCTCGGCTTTTGATAAGCTGAAAATAGGGTAACAAAGAAGCCAAAGTGTATGCATGGTATATGTATATGTCATCTGTTTTAACGGTTCTTCGTTGTTGCACAATTAATGTAAATCATTGTATTATTAACCCAAGAGTAATCATATATGTGAATGATCAAAACAAAAGTTCTCACACAACAATTATTGCAACTAGTTTTGCAAATGTAAGTGAAGCGTTTATGCAATTAAAATCTCTGAAGTTGTAAACTTGCAGGGGTAGCACATATGGGCAAATCTACAACTTTTGGAATCAAACAAAATTCATCCACATAATCAGATTTCAATCGAGCAATAGCAAATTCATCTAGCAATGGTGAAAAGATTTGTAAGTTCTTCCGTAATTCAACATCTTCATTCAGATTGTCTACACTAGATGGTGTAATAAAAGGTGAACACATAGGCATAGGATGAGCACTAAATTTTATTTTACTCTCATATTGAACAAGATTCAGCACACAAGAATTGTTGTTCAAAACAGCAAGCTTTAATTTATCCATGTAATCACAAGTTATGCATATTCGATAAACAATAAATTGGTTGTCTACACCATAATCTCCAATCAAATTAAACTTATACCCAGGGGTGTAGGCACTAGACAAGCATTTTGAACATACAATTTCAGAAACTTTCTCCATAGCATATGACAATTCCATAGGTGAATCCAACATAATGTAACACAAAGAATCAGCAGGAGAAATTCTAGTCAAAACTTCTTTATGTCTAACCAATTTCACATGATCATTATATGCGATTAACGCATCACATAAATCACTCAAAACAGCAGGCAATTCAATTATTTCATCACATGGTGCAATCAAATCAATGCAGTTTGTATTCTCTACTTGAAATATGTGCATATCAGAATTGTTTTCCACTAATTTTTGCTCTAAAATAGCATGAAGAGTGGACAAATGTAGTTCTTCAAAATCATACTCACCTTGAGTGATGATAGCACCATGATCTTTACCTTTTTGGCTCTCCTCAGATGATGGAGGCGCTTCCATCTCCTCATCTTCCTTCTCAACCAATGGAGTAGGTGGTGCAATCAACTCATTCTCCTCTTCGGCATGGTTCTCAACTTCCTGCAAGTCGTTAGTCACAGAAAAAGACACAAACATAGGCTTGTTCTGATGTTTCCTATCATCATGTATTCTTAATTTCTCCTCAATCTGACTTTCAACCTTACACAGCAAGTATAAACAAATGAGAGAGAGAATTATATTCTTTATGAACAAGAAGGTCCTGAATTCCCTGATTAAGTCCACTTAAGAATCTATTTTCTGTAGTTTCAGCATATTCCTCTAAACCACAACGCAACAAACGAGTTTTCAATTCATGATAGTATTCCCTTACAGTTCTACTACCTTGATTTACACATTGCAATCTAGCTAGTAAATAATCAACATGATATTTAGGAACGAATTCATCTCTCAAAAGCTTCTTTAATGCATTCCAAGTTTGAGGCACTCTTTCATGTCTATTTAAATACTTCCACCAAAGTATTGCATCCTCAACAAAAACACTAGTGGCAGCTCTAATCTTTTGCCTATCAGACCAATCATGAAATTCAAATTCTTTTTCTAATGCTATTTCCCAGTCAACATAGGCATCAGGATCAAAGTTACCAGCAAAGGATGGAAATGCATACTTAAATTTACCTCGTTCAGGTACAGGAGATGAGTTAATGGTGTTGTTGATCTCCCGAAACTCTCTACTATGTGATCTTGAACCTGTCATGGTTAGCAGAAAACAAGCATATGTCTATAGCAACTACTAGGATGTGGTGGTTCAAAAGTCACTCACACTCAAGCCTTTTATCGAGTTCTTACCAATTCTTACCAAGCAAACAGGGGTGATCGACATCCAACGGTGTCAACGTATCTTCGAAGATTGGATGGAGTGATTGATAGGAGAAGCTCAGCCTGTACGGTGTAGAAGAGGTGTAGCTGGGAAAGCTCAAGTATGGTAGCAAGGATTAGCAACAATCAATTCAGCAAATGCAAGTTGAATAAATGTTCAAAGTACTAGTCAATATTGCTGATCCTAGCCTAATCAAAGCTAGCTAATCAAAGCCTATCAAGAGAAGTGTATTCACGCACACGCAAAGATTAATGTGACTTGATGCAAGCAAAGGAAATTCTCACACCAAATGCTAGGAGAGACGCTAGCCAACTACTCAAACCTCTGTGTAGGGGCACAAGATTGTTCACACGATGTAGAGCACAAAGATGCAATAACGTGCAATGTAAACAGCCCTCTAGATTGAGCAGAAACAATAACTAGTCTCAAGAGATGAAAACTTAAAACTTTATATGACTTATATATACTCTTTTGAAAGGTTTTGACGAGATCTACAACTTTGCAGTTGAGGCGAACTACAAATTCCGAAAGGAATCGTTTTACTCAAGGTGTCTCGGAAACGGAATCGTACTCAGACTCAAAACCGTCTCGTGTTCAATCTTGAAAAGACTATATCTTTTGATTCCGTGGGCCAAACTTGCTGAATTTTTTTATAGAAGCTTGTGGCTATATGTAGAAGGTCTCCACTAATTTTTATGCACTTTTCTTTTCTTTTTCTTTTTTTTTTCTACCACGGCTTTTGTTTTTGCGGTTGCCTCTTTCTCCTTCTACTATTTGGCCGACCCTAGGATTTGCCGCAAGTCGCAAATAACATCAACTCTCCCAAAAGATCACAACAATTCTCTCTTCTTTTTTTTTGATTAACAACCATACAAATTTTTTATTTTTGGTGCGGATTAGAGGAGTTCTAACCCACGAATTTTCTTTTTTTTAGATGCAAAAACTAAGAACCCTAAAAGAACGATCAAGCGACGCAAAGGAAACACGAGATGCAACTAGACAAAGACTAACTAGACAATAACTAGAACTAGAAATCAGCAACTAGACACGACGATGCAACCAATGATTCAACAAGCAAAATACCGAAAAGAAAATTGCAATGGCTCAAAGGGGTTGATGCGGATGATAGATGCAGTAATTTTTGGGCAATTTTCGGACTCTAGGTATGAAAATGAATCTACTACTAGAAAATCGAAAATCTCACCGATCAATCGAAGCTCGATACCACCTTATGGAGGCGGGTTCCGATCTTTCGATGCGATTGATAAATATCGATTTTTTGGTGGAGGTGACTCGCGATCCGACTACAACCGACGACGACGCTTGCGCTTAGCAATCGTTGAACCAACTCGCGACGTTATTGACCGTCTTTGAAACGCGATCAACGACCACGAAGGCCTATTCACGCATGCAATCGAAGAACACGCAAGAACAAGATAAAACGCAATCTGAAATTGCAAATATGGATTGAAATATTTATAAATTGGGATTCGAAAGTTGTCTTGACAGTGGTCATCCGACACAATCAAGAAACAGTTTGCACAATGGCTAAACCTTAACTCAACGAAATCCCAGAAAACTAGAGGGGGTGTGGCCTCCTTATATAGGGGAGGAAGAGCCACAAATCTAAAAGAAATAGCGGGGAGGGACTAAACTAGTGGGTTACTGTTCACATGAACAGTAACCACACCTCTAGGTGGGCCGCCGGCATATGGGCTAAGTTGAGTTCGATTACAAAGTCCAGATTGGCCCAAACAGGTGATATGACGCCTTCTTTAGATGATTGCGATCAGTACAGAAGGAATTTGAAGGTGAGACCAGATCCGTTTGAAATAGGACGAAATAATCTTTCAATCAAGTACTCGTGGACCTCCAACGGACTCCGTATGTGAAAGTTATGTCTGTTTTAAGTTGGTGTTGTCCCTCAAGCCCACACTCCACGAGTGAGGGATCTCGGCCCGTCACATTCATGACGGGATCTCCAAAGGAAACATACTTGGGCACCACGTGACCAAGCCTCAACATGATATCTTTATGCAAATGCTTATCATGTAATCATCATCAAATTACCAAAATTCAACATCACTTAATCATAGTAAAGCATGAGCATCATTTGAACAATAACCATACTTAAGCATTCATTAAGTATACCATCTTGCAATGCATCCATACAGCAATTAACACACAAATTAGACAATCATTCAAAACAACAATGCACTTGCCTCAACCGTGCGAAGGTGGATGTCGGGAATGAGGTACTGCTCCCGGAGCCAAACCCACACCTGGACAACAATTGAGACAGGCTAAGGCTACCATAAGGGCCTAATAACGAAATCATAAACACAACATGAGTACATTGTCCACTAAACGCAACCCCCAACGTTAAAGCTGGCTGTCAGATTTCCTTTCCAGAGAACAGCCCCCTTCGAAAAATCATAACTAAATGTACAGAAATCTAAATGGAGTGATCTTGGACATTCTGAAAAGGTTATTGAATTCCCCTTCTAAACCTAGTTGGTGAGGTTCTCTGATTCGGCCATTTCCTAGTCCTACCAATCTAAACAACAGAGTATCAATTTTCACGTCGGGTCTCTGGACAGCAACATTGAAACTATCATAACTTTCTCTACGTTCGTCCGAATTTCATGATCTTTAGTTTTCCTGAAAGCTAGAAGGATTATCTACAACTTTCGTTATACTGGGGTTCTCAGATTTCCACTTTAACCATCACTTTTAATTGGTTTTCTACAATCTGCCTAAATACTGACAGAGCAGTGGAACAGCAGACTTAGAAAATCATAACTCTCTAACCGTTAATCGGATTTGAGTGAACTTGGTGGCCACTGAAAGCTAAGACAATAACCTACAACTCTCTAGGAGACCAAACTCCAGATTCATCCTCTAACCACACGAAATTTACCCGCAAGCCACTGGACGAAAATTGCATTACAGCAGGCCGACTACCATCTAAACAAAGACTAACCAAAATCTCTCCCAAGACTAATTATCCTTCAAGAACAGCGTGTTACCCTTGACGACGCTGCCGGGGTTAACCCCGGATGGCGATCTTTCCTCTTCCTCTTCTCCTTCTCTTCTCCCTCCTTTCTTCCCTCCTTTCTTCCTCTATGGCCCGGTGCAAGGAGGGCTTCTTCTCCTCAAGGCCGGCAAGAATGGAGGGGAGGTTGGGGCGCAAGGGGAAGGAACCAGGAGGTGGTGCGCAAGGAGAAGGAGAGGAGATGGGGGCGGCCAAAGGGAGTGGGGGCTCGGCTAGGTTTGGGAAAAGTGGTGCCTTCCCCCTTGGCCGCCACCTAAGGCCCGATGGGCTGAGCCCAAGCCCAGTTGGCGAAAAACGTGCTTTCACCCCTGCTAGTTGCGAAAATCAACTTTTTCCTTTTGATCCTTTTACTAATACCGAGAAGTCCCTCCCGAAACTCTTTCGAACCTCTCGAGCTTTTGGGACATTACATTCTACCCCCTTACACGCATTCGCCCTCGAATTCTAACTGACCACGCCAAGGGACGGATACGAAAAGACTTAAAGCACAACACGCACTGTAGAGAATAATTCGGATATTGCTCGCGCATGCGGCCTCCAACTCCTGTGTGGCTTCTTTCTGATCTTTGCGACCAAAGAACTTTAACATACTTCACGTTTTGTTTCTCAAAACCTTCTCGATTTCTCAAGATCCGCACCGGCTTTGACTCAAAGGTCAAATCTTGCTCTATGTGTAGAGGCTCTAGCGGTACATGATGCTCGGGATCTCGCAAATACTTCTCGGCATGGATACATGAAAACATTGTGAACTCCACGCACAGACTCGCGAGTCTAAACGATAAGCCAACTTCCCGATTCGAGCCAAGATCGTGAATGGTCCTATGTACCTTGGGCTAAGTTTCCCTCCGTACCGAACCTCACCACACCTTTAGTGGGGACACTTTCAAGAGCACTGATCCCCACTTCAAATTCCAAGTCTCTTCTTCTCACGTCTGCATAACTTTTACATGCTCGCCTGAAGCTGTAATAGGTTCTGTCTCACGAGCCACTCGCTCTCTGATCTTTTGTACCCAATCCGACCCAATCGCCTTCTCACCCACGGCTTCCCAGCAAAGTGGGGACTGCACTACGCCCATACAAAACCTCGAACAGAGCGGCTTTATGCTTGAATGATAGCCGTTGTTGTAAGCAAATTCTGCTAAGGGCAATTGATCCTCCCAGCTACCCTTCCAAGACAAAACACAAGTCCGCAACATGTCCTCCGTGGTCCGGATAGTACGCTCCGTTCGCTCGCCTGCCTGCTGTGGATGGAATGTCAGACTCAGACGGAGCTGTGTGCCCAAGGCACTCTGTAAACTTTCCCAAAACTTGGAGACAAACTTGGCATCTCTGTCGGAAATGATGGTCTTTGACACCCCATGTAATCTCACAATCTCCCGCACATAGATGGGAGCTAAATCACTTGCTGAGTTAGTAGAGCGAATTGGTATAAAGTGTGCAGATTTACTGAGACGATCCACTACCACCCACACTGCATCCTTACCCCTTGGTGACCGGGGTAATGCAACTACAAAATCCATAGAAATATCGTCCCACGGCCATTGCGGAATCTCTAAAGGTTGCAACAACCCTGCAGGACGTTTATGTTCCGCCTTCACCTGTTGACAAACACCACATGAGGCCACATAATTAGCTATGTCCACCTTCATCCTTTTCCACGAAATTCGCTTAGATCACAATACATCTTCGTTTCACCGGATGGACGATGTACGGGTACGATGTGCCTCTTCGAATGTCATCCTTGACCTTCGCTTTACGTAGTGCGCAAAGGCGCCCTTAAACCGCAACGCACCACACCCATCCAAACTGAAATCTCCGTCCTTGCCCAAATCCAACCGCCAACCCTTTGCAATAATTGATCTTCTGTTGCTTGCCTCGCACTGCCGCCCGAATGGCCGACTCAAGATCAGCCAGTGTTTCAACACGTGCAGCCCCGCGATAGCAAAATGATATACCCATACGGTCAAAGTCGGCAATGAGATAATCCAATGTAGCGGCGTTGCCTTGCGACTAAGAGCATCACCACCACATTTGCCTTTCCAGATGGTATTGAATAGATAGATCATAATCCTTAATTAGCTCCACCACTGCACGCCTTAAATTCAGATCTTTCTGAGTGAAAATATACTTAAGACTCTTATGATCTGTAAAAACATCACAACCCTCACCATACAGATAATGCCTCCAAAGTTTGTGGCAAACACTACACCGCCAACTCTAAATCATGAGTTGGGTAATTGCTCATGCTTCTTGTTTGCCTTGACGCATAAGCTATCACCTTCCCTTCCCGCATAAGGACACAACCCAACCCAATCAGAGACGCATCGTAGTACATCGAAATCGCCTGTGCTCGGAAGTGTAAGGATAGGGCGGTCACCAGCTTTTCCTTAAGGGTTTGGAAACTATGCTCACAGTCATCATCCCACCTGAACTTCACATCCTTCTGTGTGAGTCTGGATAAGGGTTTAGCAATAATGGAGAAATCCTGCACAAAACGCCGATAGTATCCCGCCATGCCGAGAAAGCTTCTCACTTCTTTGACGTTGGTTGGCGTCTTCCATTCTACCACTGTAGAAATCTTACTTGGGTCAACTGTGATTCCCTTATCATTGATGACATGCCCCAGAAATCCCACTTCAGACATCCAAAACTCGCACTTTTTCAGTTTGGCATAAAATTTATGCTCCCTTAGTGTTTCCAACACAAGCCTCAGGTGTCGCTCATGTTCAGCTTCAGTCTTTGAATATATCAAGATATCATCTATAAAGACTACCACAAAATCATCCAGGTATTCATGCAACATCCTGTTCATAGTCTCCATGAAAGCAGCAGGGGCGTTCGTTAGTCCAAAAGACATAACTTTAAATTCAAAATGCCCATACCTTGTAGAGAATGCCGTCTTCTCAATATCCTCCTTTCGGACAGGGATTTGATTATAACCTGATTGAAGGTCAATCTTTGAGAATACCTTGGCCCCTCTCAACTGATCAAATAGATCTTCTATCTGAGGCAGAGGATACTTATTCTTGATGGTTAATCGTTAAGAGCACGATAATCAATACACATGCGCCAACTACCATCTTTCTTCTTGGTAAATAGAACAGGGCTCCCATGGAGACACACTTTGGGACGAATGAGATCCTTTGCTTTAAATCATCCAATCGCTTCTTTAGTTCCTCCCTGAACGGACGGGCCAACCGTGAAGGGGTCATAGAGGCAGTCCGCACTGGTACCAAATCAATTCGAACTCTACAGGACGAGGTGGGGCATCCTCGGTAGTTCTGCTGAAAACATCCAGAACTCCCGAACGACCAAAATTTCTTCTCTGCACAGATTGAACTCGGCTTCTCCACTAGAGACAAAAAAACCCATTCTTCGCCATACGGCCACCGGGAAAAGACTAGCCATCACAAAAGTGAGTGAGATGGAGCGCTACATTGAATACTATCTCCCGCCTGCACGGAGCTTGGTGGTTATTGTCTTCAAAACAGAAATGACAAAGACGGTAATTATGCAACCAGTCCATCCCCAAGATGACATCAAATGGCTCCATCCTCATAACCATCGATTAGCAATGAACTCTTCTCCATCTAACGAAATCACACAACCAGACAAAATGTAGAGCTAGAGAGAATTCCCCGGAGAATTAACTAGAAGGCGATCGAGCTATTGGTGCGGCACTCAAACTCGCCTTACTAACAAAATCTAGTGATACAAAAGAAAAAGTAGCCCCGAATCAAGCAGAACAAGTGCCTCTACTGAATCCACCAAGAGCGCACTGTCACCACATCAGGCGACTCACCGACTCGCCGTCGGCATAGCGTAGGAGGAGGCTGGCTTTGGGGCGGTAGGGGCTCCAACACCTGCATGCGGTGGTGCGGAACCGCTGGAGGTGCCAAGGTGCTACATCGGAAATGGAGCCACGGGAGGCGGCCAAAAATACCTCGGTGGAGCTCCTCCGGAGCGAGGAAGTAAGGCGAGGCGGTGCCCAAGTTGGAGTAGGAGTAGCCGCTAACATCCGAACCGACCCTCGAGAAGAAGTCGGGCGCGCGGCACCGACATCGCACAGTTCCCACTTGATGATCTTGGCGGGATTCCGCCGACAAACCAATGCCTTATGGCCCTCCGACCACAATGGCGACAAGACCCAACCAGTTTGACTCAAGCTCTATGCTCACCGCGCACTTGAAGCACTTCATGCCTTGCCCAGGACCGGACGTAACATAGGTGCAGTGCAGACGCCGAGAAGTGGAAGAGGCGTGCCCTGTGAACTTGGTCTTGAATGACCTGCGGACCTTTGAACCTCTTGGAAGTAGGCCTGGAAGGTCCCACCCCACCGCCAAACCCCTCTTCGCTGCCACTGCTCCCTCGGATACCACAGCGCCTTCTCCTCCACGGCAACTCCTCGCTAAGCCGCATCTCAGTTCCATGCCCGGCTTGTTCGACCAGGGAGCTGAAATCCCGCAACTCCAATGCTCCCAATACTGCCGGAACTCTTGCAGAGCCCCGCGAAACCTCTTGGCTTTTTCCTCATCATTTGTGGCACTGGGAACAAAACGAACCAGGTTGTTAAAACCGCCGCACTCGCCATCCTTTATCATCTTCCCCGCTGAAGTTACGCAGGAGACTTCCATTCGCTCCACATATGAAGTGGATAAAACCTCTTCTGAAGTGCTCAACAAAATACTCCCTGTAATCGGTCCATGAGTCGTTTGTCCCGCCATCGAACTCCTTCCCACCGATATCCGCCGCCCTTGCAATTGGAAGGCCACGAATCGAGCCCTCATTTCAGATGTCATCCCCGAGCTCCTGGCGCCTCTCCATGTGTCGCAGCCTAATTAGCTGCGTCGACAGGCGTGCTCGACCCGTCGAAGGTGTCCACTCAAAGCGTTCCATTGATGTAATCCCATGGCATACGCCGCAGTGCCATGCGAGGCCACCACAGAGCGACAACAGCGCAATCGCGGCCTGGTTCTCTCTGCATCGCTGAAGCAACCTCTTCCTCCGACTCGCAGGCTAGCTTCTCCACTACGAATTCCAACCTGGCGGGCGATGCCCGCCTCGCCGGCTCCTGTAGCCTCGACCACGACCTCGGCCTCCACCCCTTGCCATATCTAATCATCACAGCAAAACAATCAAACAATAAGCAATTTCATCATCTAGGACCACAAGAGAAATCAAAATCTCAAAACAAGATAATGCAATGCATTAACCCATTCCCACCATCAGTGCATAGTGTGTCAAATTTAACCTTTCATATTCCACGGACCTACACCGCTCTCGATACCACTCAGAACACCTGTGTTCGTCATGAGCACGGAATGCTACTAAACAACTCCAATAACTCTAAAGAAGACAATTCTAATAAAAATTTAGTCAGAACCTCCCTTGTAAAGTTAATTACATGAAGGTTCCAACACACGTAATAATCAAATATTAACTAAACTTCCATTCCAAATCATCAAAGAATAATCGAAACATGCTAAGAAACCATCATAACTAGAGAGGTATAACATTCCACTACTCCTCATTATTACATTTAATCCATAGCATAAGACAAATCATATTATTCAAAGATCAATAACTCTCAAGATCAATCATCCTTATTTAGTTCATGTGGTATGTGTGTGACTAGCGACCTAATTTCCCCATGCATGTCATTCTTGTCTGGGTACCTAAACAACAATAAAGCAAGAGTGAGTCCATAGACTCAGCAAGTACATTAAGAAACCATGGCAATAACACACATATAAAGAGAAATTAACATTAAAACATCTCATATGCAAATGCAATGCTCAAGGACTTTTATCTTTAACTTTCTGTGTACATTACACTGTAATGTGCAGTAGCGACGGCCGCCGCAGATACCCATGCCTCAGGCGCGCGCACGCACAGGACCAATTGCCCGTTACTCCGCAAGTAACGGGACCTCAAGCCCACACTCCACGAGTGAGGATCTCGGCCCGTCACATTCATGACGGGATCTCCAAAGGAAACATACTTGGGCACCACGTGACCAAGCCTCAACATGATATCTTTATGCAAATGCTTATCATGTAATCATCATCAAATTACCAAAATTCAACATCACTTAATCATAGTAAAGCATGAGCATCATTTGAACAATAACCATACTTAAGCATTCATTAAGTATACCATCTTGCAATGCATCCATACAGCAATTAACACACAAATTAGACAATCATTCAAAACAACAATGCACTTGCCTCAACCCATGCGAAGGTGGATGTCGGGAATGAGGTACTGCTCCGAGCCAAACCCACACCTGGACAACAATTGAGACAGGCTAAGGCTACCATAAGGGCCTAATAACGAAATCATAAACACAACATGAGTACATTGTCCACTAAACGCAACCCCAACGTTAAAGCTGGCTGTCAGATTTCCTTTCAGAGAACAGCCCCTTCGAAAAATCATAACTAAATGTACAGAAATCCAAATGGAGTGATCTTGGACATTCTGAAAAGGTTATTGAATTCCCCTTCTAAACCTAGTTGGTGAGGTTCTCTGATTCGGCCATTTCCTAGTCCTACCAATCTAAACAACAGAGTATCAATTTTCACGTCGGGTCTCTGGACAGCAACATTGAAACTATCATAACTTTCTCTACGTTCGTCCGAATTTCATGATCTTTAGTTTTCCTGAAAGCTAGAAGGATTATCTACAACTTTCGTTATACTGGGGTTCTCAGATTTCCACTTTAACCATCACTTTTAATTGGTTTTCTACAATCTGCCTAAATACTGACAGAGCAGTGGAACAGCAGACTTAGAAAATCATAACTCTCTAACCGTTAATCGGATTTGAGTGAACTTGGCGGCCACTGAAAGCTAAGACAATAACCTACAACTCTCTAGGAGACCAAACTGGCTGATGGGCGGAGCCCAAGCCAAAGTTGAATTCCAAAATCAGTCCACTACCGAGAAGTCCTCTCCAAAATTGCTTTCTTGTCTTAGACCAAAAGTAACATGGTGCTGATAATTTAAGTGAAGCGTACGAGCTCTTATACTTGGAATAGTAAGCATAGTAAATATGGTTATATCCATAGGGGTCATGTCTTCATCAGGATTGATACCGGAGGCAGCACCGTCTTCACGTCCTCCGTTCTCACGCGGTTAAGGCAAGTGCATTGTTTGTTACTTGGTTGTGATTGATTGGCCATGTTTGTGTGTTTTCGATATATGATAGTGTAGCAAGATTGCTAGCATGATGATTGTTTCGAGAATGGTGGTTGTTCCAAGTATGACTATGCTCTATTGTTGCATGATGTTGTCGTCTTTTGATAAGTTGATGATGAATAAAAGATGAGCATGTGCATATTGAAATCATATTGAGGCTTGGTCACGTGGTGACCAAGTATGTTTTCCTTTGAGATCCCCGTCATGAATGTGACGGGCTTGAGATCCCCACACTTGTGAAGTGTGGGCTTGAGGTCCCCATTACTTGCGGAGTAATGGGCAATTGGTCCTTGTGTTTGCGAGCACAGGCATGGGTATGCAGCGACGGTTGCATACTTTGAATTACCGCTAAAATGCAAAAAGAGATAAAGAGAAAGGATCCTTGAGCATTGCATTTGCATGTGAGATGTTTTATTGATGCGTTTCTGGCTATGGATGCTGATGTTATAACTTTTGTGGTATGCCTTTATTTTGTACTTCTTTGAGTCTGTGGGCTCACTCTTGCTTTCATTATTGTTTTAGGTACCTAATTCAAGAACGACATGCATGGGAGGAGTAGACTTGATTTGGATTCACTCACGCCACTCATCTTTAAAGTTGCTTAAGTTTTAGTCGTACCTTAATAATTTAGCAAACTGCTTAAGGATTGATTATGATTATGCCTCATGCAATGGATTAAGTGTAATAATGATGAGTAGTGTAATTAGGACTCCTTTGGATATGCTAGTTGATTAGTATGTTTTGAACGCCTATTGATGATTCTGGATGTTGGATTATTTGTTTATGATTTATCTAAATGTTGGAACCTCCGTGTAGTTAACTTTATAAAAGAGGTTATGTCGAAATTTGGTAGGTTGAACTTGGTTTTGAATTATTTAATGTTAGTTTAGTAGCATTCCAGGCTCACATTGGGCTGGGGTGTTACAGTTGGTATCAGAGCGGGCTGTAGGTCCGTGGTGAACAGATTAACGACTTAGGTAACTTAGGTTGTTAAAATTTGCTAATGGTTAAATAACTGAAAACCTGACACACAGGTGCACAGTAGGATGTGGTGGGTCAAGCATTGCATTTACGCTTCTGTTATGTTGTATTGATGATTCCTGTTATTAGTTGATCTTACATAACTATAACATGATTCTATGATTATTATGAGTGAGAGTAGCCCATGTTGAGAGGATTGAGGTCATGGTTGTGGCCCTAGGCTTTACCAGGTTACATCATTGTTCGTGGTAAGAGAAAAAGGATGTGGTTACCTCAGATATCTTAGTACAGACGTTGATAGTGAGTATCTTTAGAAAAAAAAAATTGTTCACTTCCTTGATTTTGAATTTGGTCAACTCTTGTCCAGTTGTGGTTGATGAATTTCTTTGGGTCGATAGTTCATTGCAATTGATGGGTTTATTTGAGAAAGGTTGATATGTTTTTATTGTCTTAACTTGTCCCATAAAACAATTATTGTTTTTCCTACTGTTGAGTTATTCTTGTGGCTGGTGGACTTGGTTAGTTGTCAATACTGACTTTTGTATTGGAGTTTCATCTTTCTTACTGGAAAGCATGACCTATTTATTTCACTTGATGATTTGGATAATGAAAGTTTCCTTTTGCAAGTCCTGTAGTACGTGGAAGTTTTGATTCAATGTATCTCTTTTGGGTATCTTGAGTGTTGAAGTTGAAAGGTTTTTTTATGAAAGAAAATGCTAAACCCTTTAGAGATGTCGTCTCGTGGTTAAGTGAGAGGTTATAATCGGAGAAATTAGTGGATATGATATGAGTTATCAAGTTGGGTCTGTAGTGTGGTGTATAATCGATCCTAACTAAGATCACTGGTAGGAAAGTTGATTAATTTGATGGTGTCATATAGTAGTTCTTGTTGAACTGTGATTAAGAGTATGGCTAAACCTAATTGGAATCAATAGAGTTATTAAAAAGGTGTGGAACTTTGATGAAAAGGTTGATCATTAGAGTCGTTTAGTTTACTAAACTTGTTAGATTATTTGGTTTCAATGGATTAATCTAACTGTGTAGGAAGGAAAATATAAGGATGTGTTTGATCGTTGTCTTAATAGGTGATAATATGTAATTATCTTTAATTGGCTATTTGATGATCTTATTTTTACTCGTGAGAAGGCAAATAGAGAAAGGACCATCAATTTCGTCTATGATTGAATAATCATTAATGGTTTAGGATGGGATTTAATAGGTGACCTGTGTCTGTATGATGGTGAGATTGTCGGATAATAGTATGTCTTTGATGAAAGGGTTTTGGTGTAATCTTTTAAATTTTGTAGTAGATTCCCTCTAAAAAAAGTGGTTGCTGTAGTGAGGTTATAAGAATTTGGTGTACTCTCATTTGAGGATGAGATGGTAAAGTGATATGTAACAGTGTGGTCAGCTTTTGGGGACTTTATAAAGGAAGGGTTGATGATAACGAACCTTGTTAAGAGTGAATTATTCTTGATGTTAGTAATAAGATCTACAAGAGATTGTGACGCGTTGGAGTGATGATGATTCTTCTAGAGAGAAAGTAAGTTGATTGTTTTAATAACGGTTAAATGAAATATTTGGAGTTTTGTATTCGTGATCTTTTAGGGGTTCATGATTTATATAGTAGATGAAATTAGTTGAGCAATGTGATATATGGAAAGGTTCCGTTTGGCTCTGAAGTGATGAATGTGATTTGGTATTAAAGGCATCTCTTGTTTGGTTTGGCAAGTAATGTTGTAATCAAAGATTTAAGAGTTTCTTGGGATTGCATAGCAATGTTTTATTAAGATTTATGGAGGTGGAAAAATTCTTCGTGTGGAACTTGTGCCCTCGACTGTGGACTCGTATTTTGTTTTTTAAGATCACTACTATTTGACTATTTCTCTTGGTCTCGTGCTCACTTCGAGGAGCCACGATTTCTTATGCGTTGAACCTTTTATTAGTTTGTTTCTTCCTTTTTGAGAGAGGAATTAACCAACTTGTGTTGTCGAGTCTTCTAAAGTGTAATTTGGCGACTGGTGGGTGGTGGACAAGTATATGATAGTGGTGAAATTTTGGGGACCAATCCATTTGAAGAGAAGTATAAAGTGAATTGGTTTCGATTCACAACACCTGGAGAGAATTCTATTTAAATGGAAAGTTGTCGATGAGATAGAAATGATTAGTGTTACAACTAGTGGAACCTATGGCGAATTATGATCCAGTAACCTTTGTTCATGTTGGAATATTGGGATTATCGAAATTATGGATTTTGATAAATTATTAGAGTATCACAATTGGATATTTAGCATGATTGTGCAGAAGAGTTGTGGTGGGGAAGTTTAATGAGAGTAGCGGTGTGGATGAACCTAAGTGTCAAGCTAATTAATGGGATAGCAGAAATTGTTGAGTATTGTCAAGTATGACTCGGCCTCAGTAAGTAACCCTATGGGAGTTAAATTATTTCTAAGGATATCTTGGTCAAAGGATATATTTATTTATTGACGTTAGTGATTGGGTATATTTGAATGTTGGTTAATCAGTTAGGGTTTTGCGAACGGGTATATTGTGGTTGTGTAACAGAATTGGATTAGTGTGGATTAGAGAAGGTCTAAGACTTGTGAAATAAATGGCCTTGGGGCGGTTACTTGATTGGTGAGGAACGTGGATGTTAATGATTGAGGTTATTGTTGAGCTATGTGAAATTTTAGTAAATGAATTTGAAGATTTCCTATCAATCATACCAGAAATTCATTGTAGGAGACTTCGAGGTTGATTTTAGGCTTTGCATTCTCATGTTAGAACCTTGGATGCCAATGATTATGTGTAGAGGTGGTAGAATAAGAGTGGATTCCAAGTAGTGGGATGATCATTGATAGTATCCTTTGAGGCTAGTATGTGAGAGTGTGTGATGTGAATTTCAAATTGCTCATCCTTAACGGATCAAGGGATGTGATGGTGGGTGAAATCTATTGAGTTGTGTTGGAAATTATTTTGACAAGTAATTCTTTCGGTGGGGAAGTTGGCTAGTGATGAGGGCATCCCTAACACTAATACATCTTTCCCTATTGGTGGTCACGCACATACTGAGATGGACGCCATAAGTGTAGCTACAAATAATACAAGTGCAGAAGTGCATGTTGGTCCACTGACTAGAGCAAGAGCTAAACTTCTAAATCAACAGGTGCTTTTGTTTCTTAATGAATCTTCTATTTTCATTGATGAGAATTGGGTACTACCTCATGCAAATGTTTTGTACATTCTCAGGTTTGAACATTGTGAAGCCTTTGGAACCGAGAGGAGGAGAGGAGGCCGGAGCCAAAGCAATGGAGGAGAAGCTCACGTGGGTCAACCAAGAGGAGAAAGGCCCAAGAATTCAAGCCCAATTCGGATCCTCCACAAGCCCAACCGAAATTCATCTCGAATCAACTCGAATTCAATTGATTCGGTTCGGGACAGCCCAACAGGGCTGTAATAAAAAGGCCATAACTTTTGCATACGGAGTCCGATTGGGGTGTTCTTGGACTTGTTTGAAAGATTATTCCAAGGCCCACACAATGGGTATGTCCCCAACTTCAGAAGACGTACGGTCGCGCCACTATGACCGAAACAATGTGACGGATTTAAGTTAGGTTTTCCTTTTTGTGTGTTTTTTGGGTCTTAGCCGAATTAGAGTTTGATTCGGCGTGTGTAGCCGGCCCTAGGCCGTGCGTGAGTCATGGAGGGCGCCTTAAGTACCCTTGCCCCTCCTTTGTATCTATTAGAACAGTTTATGCATAAGATTGAAACATAGCTATTGCTTGTTCTTTCGACACGAGTTCATGCGAGGACTTTGAGAGAGAATTAGGTGATCCATTGTTTTGTTCTACAATCCAGGGTCAAGCCGTCGTTCCATTGGGAATTGGGGACTTTGCGTTCGTCGTTCATGGTCTCGCGACGAACAACTACCCGGTGTGTTTTGTGCGTATTCCGAAGAGTTGAGGGTTCATGTATTGGCGCGAGTGTTCATCTAGCGACATCGTCTACTTCGCATCAACTATCCACGATTCTTCACTGAGAAGATCGGGCCTCCCCCGTATCAGCTAGAGTGCGATATTGTGGATTGGAAGAGTCTCCCTGCATAAGTGTGGATTTTGTGTTCGGTAGAGCATAGGTTTGAGGTTGCCAATTTAAGAGAAATGAGTTAGTGTGTCATGCGATGATTTGGGATCCTATGGTTTAAGAGAAAGTTAAATTCTTAAAAGAAATATTGTGGTAAAGGGTGTGATCTTGGATAGTGAGATGTTTTCTTAGTTCTTACTTGAACTATGTGGTTATGACGGATGTCAATTACAATTGAGATGGTTCTTGTCGGTATGTGTGATTCCTTCTAGAAAAAAAATGGTTAAACTGGTTTTTTTTAGTGATTTCGCTTTTGGCCTGTATAGCATTTATTTCTAAACTGCCTACTTGGAAAGTGGAAGAGTTTCATGACGAATCTTTTGATTTTTTTTGGATTTAACTCTTTTAGTAAGGATTTGGAAATGCGTGTTGCAGTGATACCCTTTTGTTTTCAGCTGGGTTCTGTCTTTAAAGTAGTTTGTTTTAAAACAAGTTCTGTTGTGCCTCCCGGGTTAAAGGAGATGCTCATTGTCAAAGTGAAGAGATCGAATGATACAAGGAACAAGAGTTCTATGTGTTATGCACAAGTTTTGTGGTTTGGTACCAAAGGGAATGTTGCCCCAAGATACATTGGTTGTATCTGGAAGTTGCGGAGATTTGGGAGATAGCGTATCACTAGGACCATTTGGAGTCCTGGCGTGTAGCACGGAATGTTTTGTATGACCTTTTGTCGAGGGAGTATTGGAGAAATTTGGAGGGTAAAGTTTCCTTAGAATAGTTGACCCACGGGTAAGACCGTGCCTTTGAGACGTGTCCGTCGAGTGACTCTTGAAAGGTTAGGACAAGTAGTAAGGCATAACGCGTCAGTACGTCAAGGTGTTTTTGTCACAGCAGAGCCGAGAGAGAGGCCACTTGGGAATTTGAGTCTCTCATGTGCGAGCAATATCCGGAGTTATTCACAGCAGTTCATGGCAATGTTAATAAGTTTTAGTTGTGATCATCTCTTTGGCGTAAACATGATTAGAATTCGGGGACGAATTCAGTTTAAGGGGGGTAGAGTGTAATACCCTAAAATAGGATTCGGGAGAAAACCTAAAGATTTAAAGGAAACGAGTAATTAGAAATCGATCCAGGAGAAGGACCTTCTGGAAAATAGTTAAAAAGGTGGGAGAAGAAGGGGTTTAACGCAAAACTGAGGCAACCTGGGACTGGGCTTCGGCCCATAAGGCCCTTTGGTGGTCGGCCAAGTGGGGGGGAGGCACCCCCTTTTCTCCCCCCCCCCAAAACCCTAGCCGCCCCTACCCCCTCCCCCTCTCCCTTGCGCCCCTCCCACCCCCCTAGGCAGCTGCCCCTCCCCCTTGTGCGGCCCTCCATGGTCCAAGCACCTCCCTCCCTGTGTCTCCCCGCTGTCCGGCAAGGCGCGACCTCCTCCCGCTAGTCGTCCAAGGAAGGAGACGCGAAGGATCGCGCGTGTGGTGGCCGGCCAAGGAAGGAGAAGGAGGAGGAGGAAAGGAAAGGGTGAAGGTTCGTGGGAGGCATCCTGGTCTTCAGCGTTCGTCAAGGGTAACCCCGGATTCCCCCGAGTAGATGCATCGTTTGTTGTTGCAGCAATGTCGGTATTTCTGTCTCCTCAGGACAGATCGCGTTAGACAGACGTTTTGATGTAGTTAAGTGCGGATTCAGTCCTGGGAATCCCCTAGAGAGTTGTAGAGGACGTCAATAGCTTTCAATGAAGTGCTACATCATATTATTTGGACCTGTGTAGCAAAAGTTATGAATTTAATCGTGCGACTGTTCTGCGAATCTGTTAGTATTTTGACAGGTTTTAGTAATCGGACTTTACGTTCAGTTAAATGGGAAATTAGAGGATCTCAGTATAACAAAAGTTGTAAATAATTGTTGTAGCTTTCAGGGAAGCACAAGAACGCAAAATTTGGATAAACGAGTTGAAAGTTATGATCGTTTTAGTGTTCTGTCCAGAGGGCCTGACGAGAAATCGATGTTTTGTTAATCAGCTTAAAAAGGATATTCGATGGCCGAATCAGGGAGGTTCACCAACTAGATTTAGTTGGGGAATTTGATAACCTTTCAATGAAGTCTAATAACACCTAATTTGGACCTATGTACGAAAAGATATGAATTTTAGAACATGACTGTTTACAGAGGGCTCAGATCAGCATTTAGGGAATTGAAGTCGGGTTCGCGTTGCAAGCTTCTGCTAGTTTGTGTTTGCTTTTATAATTCATGTGGTTCATTACTGTGGTCTTAGTTTATGTTCTTAATGTATTAGGTGGGGGATTGGTACCGGAGGCAGCACCGTCTTCACGTCTTCCGTTCTCACGCGGTTAAGGCAAGTGCATTGTTTGTTACTTGGTTGTGATTGATTGGCCATGTTTGTGTGTTTTCGATATATGATAGTGTAGCAAGATTGCTAGCATGATGATTGTTTCGAGAATGGTGGTTGTTCCAAGTATGACTATGCTCTATTGTTGCATGATGTTGTCGTCTTTTGATAAGTTGATGATGAATAAAAGATGAGCATGTGCATATTGAAATCATATTGAGGCTTGCTCATGTGGTGACCAAGTATGTTTTCCTTTGAGATCCCCGTCATGAATGTGACGGGCTTGAGATCCCCACACTTGTGAAGTGTGGGCTTGAGGTCCCCATTACTTGCGGAGTAATGGGCAATTGGTCCCTGTGCTTGCGAGCACAGGCATGGGTATGCAGCGACGGTTGCATACTTTGTATTACCGTTAAAATGCAAAAAGAGATAAAGAGAAAGGATCCTTGAGCATTGCATTTGCATGTGAGATATTTTATTGATGCGTTTCTGGCTATGGATGCTGATGTTATAACTTTTGTGGTATGCCTTTATTTTGTACTTGCTGAGTCTGTGGGCTCACTCTTGCTTTCATTATTGTTTTAGGTACCCAATTCAAGAACGACATGCATGGGAGGGAGTAGACTTGATTTGGATTCACTCACTGCCACTCATCTTTAAAGTTGCTTAAGTTTTAGTCGTACCTTAATAATTTAGCAAACTGCTTAAGGATTGATTATGATTATGCCTCATGCAATGGATTAAGTGTAATAATGATGAGTAGTGTAATTAGGACTCCTTTGGATATGCTAGTTGATTAGTATGTTTTGAACGCCTATTGATGATTCTGGATGTTGGATTATTTGTTTATGATTTATCTAAATGTTGGAACCTCCGTGTAGTTAACTTTATAAAGGAGGTTATGTCGAAATTTGGTAGGTTGAACTTGGTTTTGAATTATTTAATGTTAGTTTAGTAAAGCATTCCAGGCTCACGTTGGGCTGGGGTGTTACAACAGTTGATCATGATTTTTCGATTCCTTACTCCAAATGCACAGATAAAGGTTGGGATAAGTTTCACATACATAATGTGTTCCTTTTTCGTGCTAATAAGTTGTGTGTTCCAGAATCGTCCATTCGTTTGTTTTTGTTGCAAGAAGTCCATGCGGGTGGTTTGATGGGCCATTTTGGGCGCGAAAAGACTCTGTTGATGTTGAGTGATCACTTCTATTGGCCTAAGATGAGGCGAGATGTGGACATGTTTGTTCAACATTGTATTACTTGTCACAAGGCTAAATCCAAGTTGAATCCACTTTGTTTGTACACTCCTTTAACCGTTCCTAATGTTCCTTGGAAAGATATTAGCATGGATTTTGTTTTAGGGCTACCAAGAACTTAGAGGGGAAGGGATTCTATATTTGTGGTTGTAGATCGTTTTTCTAAGATGGCACATTTCATTCCGTACCACAAGAGCGACGATGTGTTGCATGTTGCTGACTTATTTTTCAGAGAGATCGTGTGACTTCATGGTGTTCCAAGGACCATTGTCTCATACCGTGATGTGAAGTTCATGAGCTACTTTTGGAAGACATCGTGGGGCAAATTGGGGACGAAGTTGTTATTCAGCACAACTTATCATCCCCAAACTGATGGTCAAATGGAGGTGGTCAACCGAACACTCTCCATGCTATTACAGGCCATGATAAAGAAGAACTTACATGAGTGGGAGGATTGTTTGCCACACGTGGAATCCGCTTACCAAAATCTCACCGGGGTGATGGGAGCACAAGACGAGGTGGTGGCCAACGCTCGGGAAGACGACGATTTCGTCGTCGACGGAGCTCGGTTGACTAAGGGATTTCGTGGGGAGAGGAAAGGGGCGAGAGCGGTGATGTTGCTTCCATTTAAAGGCTCGAGCATGACTTGAAGCGACGGGAACAAGAGCGTGAACACCGCGACGTTAAAGCTCGGTTTTGGACACGGACGGAATTGCATCAATGAACAGCATTGGCAACGAAAAATTCATGGCGATGAAGGGTGAAGGCCAAGGGGGAGGGGGGAAAGGGGGTGGCTCCCTAGGGTTTTTTCCCTCCCTTAGTGGACGGCTGCCCCCTCTCCTCCACCTTGGGCCAAAAGCCCTGGTCCAGGTTGTCTTCCATTTGCAGAAACCCCCTCTGATTCCCTGCTAAATCACTTAGTTAATTAGTCCTTCCTAGTTTAAATATTCTCTCTCGAATATTCTTTCGAATACCTTTGGGATATTACATTCTACCCTTCTTAAACGGAATTCGACCCTAAATTCTAATCACGCTTAATGTCAAAGAATAACATAGCTACGAGCTTACCATCAATATCACGTACCTGCTGTGAATAACTTCGGATGCTGCTCGCACATGCGAGACTCCAATTCTCAAGTGGCTTCTCTTTTGGTCTGTTGTGACCATAATACCTTAACATACTTCAATGTTTCATTCCGTAAGACTCTTTTTGACTTCTCCAGAATTTGTACCGGTTTGGATTCAAAAGATAGATCTTGCTCAATGGTTAAAGGTCCTAGCAGAATCACATGCTCTGGGTCCCTTATGTACTTCCTCGGCATGGAAACGTGAAAAATATTATGCACACCACGCATAGACTCAGGAAGATCCAAACGATATGTCAATTTTCCAATCCGAGCCATGATCGAAAAAGGCCCAACATACCTCGGGCTAAGCTTCCCTTTGGTATCGAATCGCACAACCCCTTTAGTGGGAGACACCTTTAGGAACACCTGATCCCCCACTTCAAATTCCAATTCTCGTCTCCTCACATCAGCATAACTTTTCTGTCTACTCTATGCTGCCAGCAAATTCTTCCTCACCAAGGCCACATGCTCCATGGTCTTCTATACCCAATCCGGGCCTAGAACCGCCTTCTCACCCACCGCCTCCCAACACAGTGGTGACCTGCACTTGCACCCATACAGAACCTCGAATGGTGTGGCTTTAATACTAGAATGGTAGCTATTGTTATAAGCAAACTCTGCTAGTGGCAACTAGTCCTCCCAACTACCCTTCCAAGACAAAACGCAGGACATCAACATGTCCTCCAAAGTTTGAATGGTGCGCTCTGACTGCCTATCTGTCTGTGGATGAAATGTTGTACTAAGGCGGAGCAGTGTGCCCACTACACTCTATAAACTCTCCCAAAACTTGGAGATAAACTTGGTATCTCTGTCGGAGATGATGGTCTTTGGCACTCCATGCAACCTTACAATCTCATACACATAAATAGGAGCCAAATCACTCGCTGAGTTGGTCATGCGGATAGGAATAAAGTGTGCAGATTTGCTGAAACGATCCACTATCACCCAAACTACATCATTCCCTCGCGGCGATCGAGGTAACACAACCACAAAATCCATGGAGATATCATCCCAAGGCCCCTGAGGGACCTCCAATGGCTGCAATAACCCTGCAGGACGCTTATGTTATGCATTTGCTGACAAACACTACAAGAGGCTACATAATTAGCAATATCCACCTTCATCCTTTTCCACCAGAAGTTCTGTTTCAGATCATGGTACATCTTCGTCTCACTCGGATGAACAGTATACAGGGTGCGATGAGCCTCTCTCAAAATATCATCTTTGACCTCCGTCTTTTGTGGCACACAAAGGCAACCCTTAAACCGCAGTGCACCAGAACCATCCAAACTAAAATCTCCTTCTTTGCCCATATCCAATCGTTTCCTAACACTCTGCAATAACTAGTCGTTTTGCTGTGCCTCCCGCACATGACCTGGAATGGCTGACTCAAGTATCAACTGTGTCTCGACATGTGTCGTGCCTGCATAGCAATAATATATCCCCATGCGGTCAAAATCAGCAACGATGCAATCAAGGATAACGGGTGTCGCCTTGCGACTAAGAGCATTGGCCACCACATTTGCCTTGCCAGGGTGGTACTGTATTGTCAGATCATAATCCTTAATCAACTCCAGCCACCTGCGCTGCCTTAAATTCAGTTCCTTTTGTGTAAAAATGTACTTAAGACTTTTTGTGACCTGTGAAAACATCACAAGCCTCACCATACAGATAGTGTATCCAGAGTTTCAAAGCAAACACTACAGCGGACAACTCTAAATCATGGGTTGGGTAATTCTACTCATACTTCTTCAGTTGCCTCGATGTGTAAGCTATTACTTTACCCTCTTGCATGAGAACACAACCCAAACCAATTCGAGAAGCATCGGAGTACACTGTGAACCGCTTCCCAGGCTTAGGAAGAGTAAGAACAAGAGCGGTCACCAGCCTTTCTTTCACAATTTGGAAACTACGTTCACAGTCATCGTCCCACCGAAACTTCACATCCTTCTGTGTGAGCCAGGATGAAGGCTTAGCAGAAATGGAGAAATCCTGCACAAACTGCCGATAATATCCTACCATACCAAGGAAACTCCTCACTTCTTTGACGCTGGTCAATCTTCCCCATTCTACTACTGTGGAAATCTTTCCCAAGTCAACTGATATTCCCTTATCATTTCTGATGTGCCCCAAGAATCCCACTTCCGACATCCAAAACTCAAACTTTTTTAGTTTTGCATAAAACTTGTTCTCTCTTAGAGTCTCCAACACGCACCTCAGACGATGCACATGATCCGTTTAGTCTTTGAATAGATAAAAATATCATCAATAAAGATCACTACAAAATCATCCAAATACTCATGCAACATCTTGTTCATTGTCTCCATAAAAGCAGCAGGGGCATTCGTTAGTCCAAAAGACATAACCTTGAATTCAAAATGCCCATACCTTGTGGAAAACGTCATCTTCCCTCCTTTCGAATGGGAATCTGATTGTATCCTAACTGAAGATCAATCTTTGAGAATATTTTAGCTCCTCTCAACTGATCAAATAAATCTTCAATGCAAGACAGAGGATACTTATTCTTGATGGTTAACTGGTTGAGAGCACGGTAGTAAATACACATGCGCCAACTACCATCCTTCTTCTTGGTAAAAAGAACAAGAGCTCCCCAAGGAGACACACTGGGACGAATAAGATCTTTAGCTTTTAGATCATCCAACTACTTCTTTAGTTCTTCCTGGAAAGGATGGACCAAACGATATGGAGTCATAGAAACCGATCGAGCACCTAGTACTAAGTCAATTCTGAACTCTACTGGGCGAGGTGGAGGCATCCCTGGCAACTCTGCTGGAAATACATCCAGAAATTTCCAAACCACCGAAATACTTTCTACAGTCAAGCTGAACTCGACTTTTCCGCCAGAGATAAAAGAAACCCACTCTTTGTTGCACGACTACCAGGAAACAAACCAGCCAGCACAAAAAGTGAGTGAGATGGAGCGCTACCCTGAAAGACTATCTCCTACCCAGATGGAGCTTGCAAGGTTACTGTCTTCCAAAAACAAGAGATGACAGCACGGTAACTATGCAACCAATCCATACCCAAAATAACATCAAACGGCTCGATCTTCATAACCATCAGATTAGCAATAAATTCTTCCCCATCTAATAAAATCACACAACCAGGACAAACTGTGAAACTAGAAAGAATTCCCCCTGGAGAATTAACTAGAACTGATTGAGTTATATGCTGCACACTCAACTTTGCTCTGCTAGCGAACTCTAATAATGATGTAAAAGAGAAAGTAGCTCCTGAATAAAAAAGAATGAATGCTTCCGCTGAATCCACCAAGAGCGTACTTGTTACCACATCAGGATGACCCACTGACTCAGCAGTCGGCATGGCATAGGAAACTGATGCTGGGGTGGCGGGATCCCCAACACCATGGTATGGTGGTGCGGCAACTGCTGGAGGTGCTGAAGGTGCCGCAACTGGAAACAGTGCCACGGGAGTAGGCGGCCAAAAGTACCCTGATGGTGGGATCCCTCCAGGAATAGGGAGGTAAGGATGAGGCGGCACCCACAGCTGAGTAGGGGTGGCTGCTAGCATCTGCACCGATCCATGAGAAGAAGCAGCTGGTGCAAGCGCTGACCATGGAATAGGCTCCCACTTGATGATACTGGCGGGATTCCGCCTACAAACCAACGCCTTGTGGCCCTCCTGACCACTATGGTGACAAGAACCAGACCAAGCACACTCTGAAGCGCAGTGTTCATTGCCACACTTGAAGCACTTCGTGCCTTGCCCTGGGACCGGACGAAGCATTGGAGCACCCACAGACGGGCGAGAAGTGATGGAAGACTGTGACTTCGTGAACTTGGACTTGAATGATCTCTGCGGGCCTTTGAACTTCTTGGAAGCGGGCTTCTGAAAAGACCCACCCCCGCCACCGAAACTCCTCTTCTGACTGCCACCTACACCATCGGGAACCATGGTACCTTCCGCACCTTGCAGCTCCTCACCGAGCTGATCTCTAGCTCCGTGCCCCTGGCTTGCTCTACTAGGGAGCTAAAATCGCGCAACTCCAATGCCCCCAAACTTGACGGTACTCCTACCTGAGCCCTCTGCGAAATCTCTTGGCCTTCTCTTCATCATTCATGGCCACAGTTGGAACGAAGTGGATTAGGTTGTTAAAACCTACTTCGTATTCTGACACTGACATCTTGCCCTGCTTGTAACTGTTCAAAGAAACCTCCATCCTCTCCACAAATGAAGCTGGATAAAACCTCTTCCTGAACTGCTCAACAAACAGCTCCCAAGTAACTGGTCCATAGGCAGCGGTCCTAGCTGACAGGACTCCTTCCCACCAGATATCTACTTGCCCCTTCAGTTGGAAGGCCAAAAACTAAGCCCTCATCTCTGAAGTCATCCCCAGCGCTCCAAAGTGCCTCTCCATGTGTCGCAGCTAGTTAGCAGCATCAACTGGTGTGCCCATCCCATCAAAAGTATCCAACCTCAAAGCATTCCACTAATGCAGTCCCATAGCAACCACTGTAGGTACCGCCATAGGGGCCGCCATAGGGGCGGCAGTAGGTACAGCTGGTGGAGCCTGGTTGCCTGAACCGCTGAAGCAACTTCTTCTTCTGACCCCGCTTGATTGCCCTCTGCAGCAACAAACCCCTGAACCTCAGGCGGTGGCATCGCTTGGCCCGGATTGGCACTCTGCTGACCACGACCACGGCCTCTACCCCTTGCCATCGCTAAACACCAGAACAAGAACAATCAAACAATTAGCACAAAGATCAACTAGTAACTATAGCACAAAATTAACTATATACTCAACGGAAGCGTATATGTAATGCAATAACCCAATCCCACCTACTGTGCATAGTGTGTCAAGATTAATAATTCCAGTACACGGACCTACAACCCACTCTAATACCAACTGTAACACCCCAGCCCAACATGAGCCTAGAATGCTACTAAATTAACAATGTAACAAATTAAAACTAAGACATTTTACTAAATTTCGGTAAAACTTCTTTTGTATAGCTAACTATACCGGAGGTTCCAATAGTTACAAATATCATAATTAAACAATCCAACATCCAGCCTAATCAATAGGCATTCAAAATATGCTAATCAACTAAAGCATAATCAAAGGTACCCAAAATATGCTACTCATCGCTATTCCAAATAATCCAATGCATAAAGCACAACCATAAAAATCCTTTAAGCAGTTTGCTCATTTATTAAAGCACGATCTAAAATTTAATCAACTATAAAATATTCGTGGCTATGTGTCCGAACGTATGACTATTTCCTCCCGTGCATGTTATTCTTGAAATGAGTACCTAAAAATAACAACAACAGCAAGAGTGAGTCCACAGACTCAGCAAAGTACAAATAAAAGACATTATAATACAAAATTATACCATCAGCATCCACTCCCAAAACTTTGCAATTAAAACATATCACAAGCTTATGCAATGCACAATGCATACTTTCTCTTTAACTCTCTTTGCATTTAACCGGTAATGCAAGATATGCAACCGTCGATGCATATCCATGCCTGTGCTTGCAAGCATAGGGACCAAGAGCCCGATACTCCGTAAGTAATAGGGACCACAAGCCCATACTCCACAAGTGTGGGGACCACAAGCCCGTCATATACATAATGGTGACCTCAAAAATATATATGCTTGGTCATCACATGATCAAGCCTCAAACATGATCTCTATATGCACATGCACAGTTACTCTATTCATCAATAACATGTAATAACAGTAACATCATACATGAATAGAACTTAATCATACTTTGAGCATTCACCAATATTAACACACATATCATTCCAACAACCATGCATAGCAATGTGTATCAAATACTCGCAATCATGATCAAGCATTCATAATTAATCTATCTATCAAAATACTTGCCTCAACTGTGCAAGAATGGAGGATGTGAAGAGGGCGTTGCCCCCGGAACCAATCCCCCACCTGAATTAAGTTAACAAGCTCTCTAAGATAACAATACTATACAAAACAAAGAAAGAATCAATTACGAAAAAGCTATGCTCTCTCACGCAATCCCAATTCCAAAATCCTAAATAGAAGTCCGTCCCCTCGGCAGACAGTCATAATAAAAAATTCATATCTTTTAGTACAGAGATTCAAATGAGGTGTTCTTAGACTTTCTGGAAATCTTATCAAATCTTCCAACTAAACCTAGTTGGTGAGCCTTCCGGATTCGGCCACTTACTACATTTACCAGGCTGATTAACAGAACATCTCATTCACGTCGGGTTTTTGGACAGTGATATTGAAACTATCATATCTTTCAATACAATTATCCAAATTTTATGTTCTTTAGCTTTCTAGAAAGTTAAGCCAATTATCTACATCTTTCGTTATAGTGAGATCTTCCAAATATTCCTTTAACTATCCACTTTTGTCTGATTACTAATAACTGTTAGAATTATAGCAGATTTACCAAATAGCAGCGCTACTAAATTCATAACTTTTGAATCGCTCGTCCAAACAACATGATCTAGTACTCTACAGAAAGGTATCGACGTCACCTACAATTCTCTAGGAGGCATCCTAGACAGATTCTGCCGTTAAACTTCTCAAAAACATCGATCAATCCTATTTGCTCTAAACAGATCTAAAGACCGACATTGCTACGATACATAAATCTATGACTTAACGAACAATGATCAGGGAATACCCTTGAAGAACCGCTGAAGAACTCGAAGAACACCACGTGAACTCTCTCCCTCCTTCCTTCTCCCTTCCCCTTCTTCTTCGCCTGCCAACCAATGGAGAATGCTCTCCCCTTCTATGTGGCCAGTAGTAGGGAGACTCGCCAAGGGATGGAGGCACAGCTAGGGATCAGCACAGGGAGGGAGGAGGCGCAACTAGAGGGAGGAGGTGGCAGCCAAGGGGAGGAGGAAGGGTGAAGGCCAAGGGGGAGGGGGGAAAGGGGGTGGTGCCCTAGGGTTTTTTCCCTCCCTTAGTGGCCGGCTGCCCCCTCTCCTCCACCTTGGGCCGAAACCAAATGGGCCAAAAGCCCCAGCCCAGGTTGTCTTCCATTTGTAGAAAACCCCCTCTGATTCCCTACTAAATCGCTTTATCAATTAGTCCTTCTTCCTAGTTTAAATATTCTCTCTCGAATATTCTTTCGAATACCTTTGGGATATTACACAATTCCTATTTAGTCATGACCAGTTCGTAACTCCTTACGACCAATTCAACAACCAGTTAGTACTCATGTTCGACAGTTTATGACTAGTCCGTATCTCCATACGACTAGTTCGTATCTAGTCTGACTGAATGACCTACTTGTGTATTCTCCCTTTGCCTCACGATATCTAGTGAGATATTTTGTCATCTATGGACTTCATCTGGTCGACTCCTCGACCACTAGTAGCACGGTCATGCACTTTCTTTATCCGACCACATCAAGTCATCCAAAGATATCTCTCATGTTATGTTAGAAGGGGCAAATTCTATATCAGACCAGTCACATCCCTCCGCATGTTTTAAGCATACCCGAAAGTTACCTTTATGACTACCTAGTTACGAAGTAGCGTTTGGCAATCCCTAAGTGTACAATTACACATATAGGAAATCATACTGATCTCAGGTCTAAGAATTATACATCATCATTGCTTAAGACCAACTAATAACACATAAAATCATAACAATATCAATAGTGTCTCAAGGAATGTCATTCTAACACCATGTTCTCTAACATGTGTTCGCATTATTGATTCGATATCCTCATATCCATGACAGGTGAAACATGGTCATTAATCAATACATTTGTTAGTCGATAAGTCACTAGTATTTCGACTAGTGACATACGACCAGGGATACATTTAGAATGATATCATATAAGTTAAAGAACTTCACCAATAAGTCACATACTTATTAATCTTTATAAATGATAATTCATCCAATTAGCATAATAACATTTATTCTATAACTCATAAACATAGACGTGATACAATTATCTCTATGATTGCCTCTAGGGCATATCACCAACAGGTTAGACCGGTCGTGTGCCCTTTTGAGGTGATTTTGTGTTCTTGTCTCGGGGTTTGTCGGTTTCAACGCAAGAGTTCGATTGTGCTGGTGCTCTCTGATCTTCATAGCTTCCATAACTACTAAGGTAAAGAAGAAGTTGAAATTGGTCGGGGTCGAAAAAGAGTATTGATCCTATTCACCCCTCCCCTCTAGTCAACGGTCCGGTCCAACAAACACATCTCTTTGAAAGGTGACAACTTATGGTATGCGGATGGCCGGAGTTGTATTCTTGCTGATGCATGTAATACGGCATGTCTCCAACACATAGCTGGTAAACAGAATCTCATTAACAAGGGTCTAGCGATCATCTTGATCATTTTGATTAATGATTCAGCAAGTCCATCCTGAGTATGAACATGTTGAACTGAATGTTCCACTATTATGTGATACGGGGGGAGGCCTGATCTTCTCAGTGAGGAACCGTGGATAGTTGATGCGTAGTAGACGAAGTCGCTAGCTGAACACTCGCGCCAATGCACGAACCCTCAACTCTTCGGAAAACGCCCAAAACACACCGGGTAACTGTTCGTCGCGAGACCACGACGCATTTAACGCCAAGTCCCCAATTCCCAATGGAATGACGGCTTGACCCTGAAGTGCAGAACAAAACAATGGATCGCCTAGTCCTCTCTCAAAGTCCTCGCATGAACTCTGGTGTCGAAAGAACAAGTAATAGCTATGTTTCAATCTTATGCATAAACTGGTCTAATGGATACAAAGGAGGGGCAAGGGTACTTAAGGCGCCCTCCACGACTCACGCACGGCCTAGGGCCGGCTACACACGCCGAATCAAACTCTAATTCGGCTAAGACCCAAAAACACACAAAAAGGAAAACCTAACTTAAATCCGTCACATTGTTTCGGTCATAGTGGCGCTACCGTACGTCTTCTTAAGTTGGGGCCATACCCATTGTGTGGGCCTTGTAATAAGCTTTCAAACAAGTCCAAGAACACCCCAATCGGACTCCGTATGCAAAAGTTATGGCCTTTTTATTACAGCCCTGTTGGGCTGTCCCGAACCGAATCCGAATTGAATTCTGAGTTGATTCCGAGATGAATTTCGGTTGGACTTGTGGAGGATCCGAATTGGGCTTGAATTCTTGGGCCTTTCTCCTCTTGGTTGACCCACGTGAGCTTCTCCTCCATTGCTTTGGCTCCGGCCTCCCTCTCCTCCCTCTCGGTTCCAAAGGCTTCACAATGTTCAAACCTGAGAATACACAAAACATTTGCATGAGGTAGTACCCAATTCTCATCAATGAAAATAGAAGATTCATTAAGAAACAAAAGCACCTGTTGATTTAGAAGTTTAACTCTTGCTCTAGTCAGTGGACCAACATGCACTTCTGCACTTGTATTATTTGTAGCTTCACTTATGGCGTCCATCTCAGTATGTGCGTGATCACCAATAGGGAAAGATGTATCAGTGTTATGGATGCCCTCATCATTATGCCTAAGACCATGCAATAGTCATTAAATGATTTTGAGGTCATCTCTCCAGCATTATCCATTCTTATGGATTGGATCCTATAATCTGAAAACTTTGCCCTTAGTATAATAATTTGTGAAATCAACTGGGCAAAGGTTTAATTCCTAGTGGATACTAGACATACATACGTCTACAAAGTGGATGCGTCTATTAGTACCATAAAGTAGCTGAATGGCTCAGACATGGGCTCAATAGGTCCATATATATCCCCCTAAATCATCACAAGTAAATCAGTCAATTCATCCTTGATCTTATTATACGAGGGTCTCTTAATCAAATTGTCTTTCGCAAAGGCCTCACACACAAAGTGTGATAGATCAGGGATGTCTTTGTACTTCAAGTTGTGCCCAGCAGAACGTTGTAGTATCTGGCACATCATTTTGTCTCCAGGATGACTCAGACCGATAAGGACCTGATAATCCTCATTCAATTATTTATTTGTAATTCTTATTATGGATAATAATGCCATTGCATGGTTCTTGGGTATACCCCTCAATGTTCGTAAGGGAGAAGCCAACTAAGTGGTCGTAAGTCCTTCTACGACCACCCCCATAGTTGTAAGTCCTTCTACGACCACCCCCATAGTCGTAAGTCCTTCTATTACTACCTCATGATCGTAAGTTCTTCTACGATCATCTCCTGGTCGTAAGTTCTCCTACGACTAGTACCTAGTCGTAAGTTTTTCTACGACTACCTCATGGTCGTAAGTTCTTCTACGACCAGGTCAGTTACGACCACCCTATAATCAATGGAGCTTGCAGACAAGTAGGCCTAATTGATTAGGGAATCTAAGCAGTTAGTATACGTTGTTATTCTCTAGAATAATTACACGTAATATTCCTCTATCTCTGACGGTAACTATCAAGCGACGTGGGGGGTTACCACTCCAGCAATAACTACCATCAATGTGCCCATTATATGAAATGATGAGGCGCCTTTTAGCCTCGAGAAATGGCCACCTCCTCGTACACTATATAAAGGCTACAGTCAGAGGACAGAAGGGGGAAGGGAGACAAGCGCAATCAGGAGCACAAGCCTTAGTCTTTCTCTTGGTTGTAACCGGTATAATCAATACAATACACACAGGAGTAGAGTTGTTATTCTCTCCGAAGAAGGCCTGAACCTGTATAAAAATCCTTATGTCGTTCTCTCTGCGTGTTCAATCTTGTAGACCCCCCCCCCAAATCAAATAATCGTATGTAAGATCGGTTCTAGATCATCGACATAAACGTTCCTGCCACGTTCTAAATAGTTCAGGGTCTTTAACCTGGAGGCTCATCGCAACCTGTTCTTCATTACATTTAATAAACATGTAGTACAATCTGGAGGAGAACTTAGGGAGTTATCTACTACTTATTTCCGATATCCCTCTCTTTCAGTGATAAGATTGCACTTAGAACCATTCTCCTCATCCATTTTCATGTGGAAACCGTTATTTCAGATATATTTAAAACTTACTAGAGTTCTAGTTTAGTCCGGGAACAATAATGCATTCTCAACTATCATTTTTGTTCCCGTTGGTAAGACTATCGTGGCTTTTCCAGCACTTGCAATATTGCCACAGTTGCCAGTTATGGTCATAATATTACCAGTCGTAGAACTGGAGGTCTAGAAATACTTCATATCCCTTATGATATAATTTGTTGTACAACTGTCCACAAGATAGAGTTTGTGCACCCCCTCAATTGTACGTCAACTATAAGGTGGAGATAAATAATTTGCATGGAAAAAACATTTCATGCGCATAAATACAAACATAGGACATGCAAATGAACTGAAAATACTTTATTTATTTCATGAACTAAAGATTACAAGAAGTAACTTTAAATCATAATTGTCATATTACTAACTAATTTAGGATTGACAACATTTGATGTTCAATTTAGTAACACCATCCTAAACACACCATGAATTGAATTCTAAATTTAAGAGGATAATGGAGATTAATTCTCAGGACTCTCCTGATGCTTTCATTGGATACTTCTTGTTTCCTCTTGTCTTACCTTTTGCCTTGAAGACAAATGGTTTAAACTTCTTTCCCTCGATTCACTTTCCTTTTCTGCCAACATTGGTCCTTTTCTGAATGTTACACGCCCCAGATGCACCTTGTGTTCCTGTAGGACGAGCATTATGATTCCTCATAAGTAGCTCATTATTCTTTTCCGTCACTAGAAAGTGTGATTACCCAGTTCAGAGTAGAATAAAAACTAATCTACTAAAAAGAACATTACTGATAGAATTAAAAACATAGATCAAAGCAACGTATTAGGAAGCCTTAGCTTAGAGTGTTGTCATGCTGATAATGTATTGTATAATCAAGATCACGTTGCCATCGAACAAAGCTCTCAACTAAAAAATAATAAACAATAGGCAAGAACACAAGGATGTAGTAGCCTTCTCTCTTTATTGATCTCTTTGCGCATAGGCTTGTGTGTACAATGAGGGCCCCCTGCCCCTTTATATCAGAAGATGAAGTCTCTCTTCATGCATGAATAAGAAATATGAGACTAAGCTAACTAATGGGCCTTGTGGGCTGACAGCCACTAATGGATATTTGTTTAGGTAAAGTGTTCACATGTAATTGGGCCTCAAAAATTGATTGATATATAGTAGAGTTTCTGAGGTTGTACATCAAAATCAGGAAAGGGGGGAATACATGCTTTGAGAGGAGGAAAGCCATTAACCGTCCTTGATTATGTCACTGAAGTACAAAAGGCAATGCTATTATGATAGGATGGAGAAAACAAAGGTATTCGATCGGGAATCATTACTAACTGGTTGCCTCTAAGAGCATCTATAATAGTTTATTTCTTAGCTTGTTACTAAGAGGAGAAAGAGTACTCAATCTAATAACAAGAAATAAACATTCCAATAGATTGTTTCTTGAGCTTGTATCTAACTTTAATTGCTACAAGTATGCATGATGATTCTTGATATCAACAAAACACGTTTTTAAGTAACAAGCAAGTTTTTAATAGCTATTTTGTTGTTTTTTATGTCTTGATATCAATAACTTACTTGTTTCTTTATCTAGTAGCTTACTTGTTTCTTTATCTAGTAGCAAGCTCACCTTCTCTCCTCAACATCTCTCCTCCACATCACCTAAATGCTGATGTGTTCATTCCTTAATAAGAAGTGACATGAACTCTTATAGATGCTCTAACACAGTTAGGGTGTGAGATCGAGATTGTATCGTTCTCTACGTTGGTACTGCTGCTTTGTTCTTATTCATAGCATATAGATAGATTGATTGAGGTGTTAAGAGTAACATGCCACTTCCATTCTTCAAGTTCTGCCCCATTTTTGAGTTCCTAACAAAACATAAGTTGCATAATCAGTCTCTAATCTGTTACCATTAAATTGTAGGGTTTACGAACCACACCGACTCCGATTTTTTGCAAACCTAAATCGTTTATCATTATATTCATAAAGATGTACTACTAGTGTACTGCAACACATACTCCTATTTTAACAGGCAATTGGAGGAAGAAGCTATGCTATCTATTTTTCTCTTTGGGGAAAAACAACTGTGCTAGACTGCTAGCTATCTCTACTGACTGCTACAAACAAACAAACCAAATATGGAGGAGCACTCCATTCCACATGAGCTGATGAGCCAGTCAAAAAGTCTCTCCATGATAAGTGCCCCCTCCCATGATTAAAAAGCACCAGTAAACCCCGAGGTTCAGCATGTACCACCACTCCCACTGTAGTTAGGTGGTTCCTGCCAAGCTGAAATGAGAACAGAAGTATAGTAGGTGTTGGGAAACCATGGGCCTGACCGTGCAGTCGGCCCATTAGTGGGCGCCCCATCCCAAACCCTAGCAGGGTCGTAGCCTATAAATAGGGGATGCTATTCATTATAAAGGATTGATCGATGGATGAAGGAATAAAGAGAAGCAAGAAGTCCCCCTACATCTCTGTGTTCTATCTCTTATTCTGTTCTTGTGTTCATGCATTGTTCTTACGATTCGAGTTTGTCTCACGAGGTAATCGCCAGATCGACTCGCCGACGGTTCCTCAACACGTTATCAGTACGATCGACTCTCCTCGCATCGAAAAGGTAACCGTCAATGAACGACGTTCGTAGATTGAATCGTTTTTCTAGATTGCTTTCAATTATGCAAATTTGGCTTTATAGATTGGTTTCCTACGGTGCAAATCCGCTCTAATCTACCGCAAGCCGACTTGAAGTCGCCGACCAAGCCGATCGGTGATTGCATGAAAGAGTAGATGATGATTGTACCGTAGATAGTAGATGCAATAGCATGAAAGGCATCATGTGCATGGCACCGCCTGCAAGCGGCTGTCACTACCTCCGCAATACGTTACCAGCCGGCATAGTTCGCCATCACGTACCGCCAAGGAGGCAACGACAGTGCCACGCCGCTAGCACGCGGCAAGCACACACATGACGGCATGAAGTCGCGCCTCCGTTGCGTTTTTGTACTACATTACATTACACATTGCATGAAAGAGAGAAAAAAAAACCAGCCATACCAGACGGCGCGCGCCGTCGGCCGATCGACCACTTTGCCGCCGCGCGTGGCGGCACCGCCACCACTGCTCGTAGCGGTGCCTCCCCGGACGCCGCCTCGCTGCATGAGGCTGCCACACCTAACGCCCGAAGCGACCTCCCGGCCGCACGCCGCCACCCGCAGCGGCCTGCCCCGCTTGTCGCCACCCGAAGCGACCTCCCGACTTCGTGCGCCGCCGCTCGCAGCGGCCCCACGGCCGGCATCGGCACAACACCGGCCATGCATCATGCAAGCAAAGAAAAAAAAGGGGCGTCACCACGGCGGCGCCGCCGCGGCCGGCGCCGTCTACTCGCCTCGGAGCAACCAGCGCCGCCGCATCGCCGAGCCGCCGCCGACGGTCCCGCCGCGCATGGCTACCACTCCGCTCCGCGCGTCGCTCGGCTCGTCGCCGCTCCCGGCCCCGCACCGGCCGACGCCTTGAAGGCATCGAACTGCCCCGCACCGGTCGCCGCACCGCGCGCCACCGTGCTGGCCGCGCCTGCCTAAGCTCGTAGCATCGGCGCCCGCCTCAGCCGCCCGTAGCGGCCACCTCCGATCCCGCCGGACATGCGTCGCCGGAGACCTCCCTTGAAACCGCCGCCACCTCGCCGCATGAGGCCGCGGAAGCCACCGTCGGGGCCGCACGGCTTGAAGGCCGCCCGTAGCCGCCTTGCACGATGCGGCTTGGAGCCGCCCGGCCGCCTCGGGTTTTTCTTGGGAGCCGCCGCCGGCCACCGCCTCGAGTTCTTCTTGAAGCCGCCCGGCCATCCCTTGCCGCCCTAAAGCGCTGCCTCGCACCGCCGGAGCCGCGCTTGAAGCACTGGCCAGCCGCCTCCGTGCCGCCGTCGCACGGCGACTGCCTCCCCACGCCGCCGGCTCCCACGCGCCATGAAGCACTGCCACCGACGCCCGAAAATGCGCCCGCTCGGCTCCACATGAAGCAGCCGCCACCCATAGGGCAAGGTTTAGGGAAAACCTAACCTGCCCCCTTTAAATGGGCCTTGTGGACTTGCATGGGCCTAGAAAGACCACCGGTTGGGCCGTGTGGACCGGCCCATTTGAATTCTGAAAAAAAGGGGGAGGTCCGGCTGGGTAAAGGTCAAATTTGCAAATAAACCCCTCGACATTCTGAAAATTACGAGGAAAAGTGCGCGGGTGAGGAAATTTTACATAAAGGACCTCGGAAAATATGAAATTTGCGCATAAATTCTCTCAGAACTGAGATTTCGCGTTTTGAACCCTGGAAATTGCAGATTTGGCCGAAAAGTTACTTTTCCAGTAGAAAAGGACCTCGGGAATACAAAATTTTGCATATTTTTGAACTTTGAAGCATATTTATCTTTGTTATTGTTATTTCTATGCAATTTATTTATTGTATTTACTGTTTTGATTATCTGTGATTGTTTATATTACTTTTAATCACTGGAAATAGTAGTAAATCATGAAAAATACATAGAAAAATACGGGATTACGAACCAGGAGTTCGAAGAGCATTATGAGAATTTTGCAACCATCTTACGCAAATTACCAGCAGTAATCTTATGAATTTTGGCATGAATATAAAGATGACTGGCATCACGAATCAGGAATTCGAAGAACTAACCCAGCATGGCCAGATTTTGTATAAAATTTGTATCAGTCTTCAATTATGTGATAATGTAATCACATATGAGTAGAAGATTGAGAAAACTCTCTACCTTTCACCTGAACGCGGTGCAATCTGCAAGCAACTATCGTCAAAACGGCTACAAGCAGTATGCCGAATTAATTGACATCATGCAAGTTGTGGAAACTCAAGATGATGTTCTAAGAAAGAACTTCATCTCGCAGCCACCTAGTAGCAATGTTGGCCATGAAGCCACTGCTAGCAGCTACAAGGTGATGAAGTGATACGGGGGAGGCCCGATCTTCTCAGTGAGAAACCGTGGATAGTTGATGCGAAGTAGACGATGTCGCTAGCTGAACACTCGCGCCAATGCACGAACCCTCAACTCTTCGGAATACGCCCACAACACACCGGGTAGTTGTTCATCGCGAGACCACGAACGACGAACGCCAAGTCCCCGATTCCCAATGGAACGGCGGCTTGACCTTGAATTGCAGAACGAACAATTGGATCGCGTAGTCCTCTCTCAAAGTCCTCGCATGAACTCTGGGGTCGAAAGAACAAGCAATAGCTATGTTTCAATCTTATGAATAAACTGGTCTAATGGATACAAGGGAGGGGCAAGGGTATTTAAGGCACCTAACTTAAGTCCGTCACATTGTTTGGTACTGCAATTTTTGGTTTATTGTACGATAGGAAAGAAAACGAATCTAACTATGGGTAAAGAAGTTCTCACCGAGTAAACCTAGAATCTGATACCACATGATACGGGAGGCCCGATCTTCTCGGTGAGAAACCGTGGATAGTTGATGCGAAGTAGACGATGTCGCTAGTTGAACACTCGCGCCAATGCACGAACCCTCAACTCTTGAATACGCCACAACACACGGGTAGTTGTTCGTCGCGAGACCACGAACGATTTAACGCCAAGTCCCCGATTCCCAATGGAACGACGGCTTGACCTTGAATTGCAGAACGAACAATTGGATCGCGTAGTCCTCTCTCAAAGTCCTCGTATGAACTCTGGGGTCGAAAGAACAAGCAATAGCTATGTTTCAATCTTATGAATAAACTGGTCTAATGGATACAAGGGAGGGCAAGGGTATTTAAGGCACCTCCACGACTCACGCACGCCTAGGGGCCACACATGTCGAATCAAACTCTAACTCGGCTAAGACCTAAAACACACAAAAGGAAAACCTAACTTAAGTCCGTCACATTGTTTCGGCCATAGCGGCGCGACCGTAAGTCTTCTGAAGCTGGGGCCAAAACCATTGTGTGGGCCTTGGAATAAGCTTTCAAACAAGTCCAAGAACACCCCAATCGGACTCCGTATGCAAAAGTTATGGCCTTTTATTACAGCCCTGTTGGGCTATCCCGAACGAATCCGAATTGAATTCGAGTTGATTCCGAGATGAATTTCGGTTGCACTTGTGGAAGATCCGAATTGGGCTTGAATTCTTGGGCTTTTCTCCTTGGTTGACCACGTGAGCTTCTCCTCCATTGCTTTGACTCCGCCTCCCTCTTGGTTCCAAAGGCTTCACAATGTTCAAACACGAGAATGCACAAAACATTTGCATGAGGTAATACCCAATTCTCATCAATGACAATAGAAGATTCATTAAGAAACAAAAGCACTGTTGATTTAGAAGTTTAGCTCTTGCTCGTCGGTGGACTAATATGCATACGTACTTGAATTATTTGTAGTGTCACGTATGGCGTCCACCTCGGTATGTGTATGACCACCAACAGGAAAGATGTATAAGTGTTAGGGATGCCCTCATCATCCTCCCCCTCTTGAAAAGGCGTCGTCCTCGACATTTGGATCATCACCACCAAAGAAAGGTGATAAATCAGCGACATTGAAAGTAGAGCTCACGCCATAGTCATCGCCGGAAAGCTCTATCTTGTAGGCATTGTCGTTGATCTTCGCAAGCACCTTGAAAGGTCCATCACCTCGTGGCAGCAATTTAGACTTGCGGCGTTCTGGAAAACGATCCTTGCGGTAGTGCACCCAAACCAAATCACCTGGTTGAAAAATCATCTTCTTCCGTTTCTTATTCGCCTTCTCAGCATAGGACTTGACCTTGCGCTCTATCTCCTCTTTTGTTTTGAGATGCAATTTCTTCACATACTCAGCTCGCTTGGATGCCTCCATATGAACACGGTGTTGACTTGGAAGTGGCAACAAATCAAGCGGCGTAAAGGGTTTGAAACCATACACCACCTCAAAAGGACACAAGCTGCGAGTGGAGTGCACGCCCGATTATAAGCGAATTCCACGTGCGGCAAACAATCCTCCCACTCGCAGATTCTTCTTGATCATGGTCCAAGTAGCATCGAAGTGTGCGGTTCACCACCTCCGTTTGACCATCGGTTTGGGGATGACAAGTCGTCTTTGAATAACAACCGTCCCAGTTTACCCCAAAGTGTCTTCCAAAAGTAGCTCATGAACTTCACGTCACGATCGACACAATAGTGCGTGGCACGCCATGTAGCCTCACGATCTCTCGAAAAACAAGTTAGCAATATGCGACGCATCGTCGCTCTTGTGGCACGGAATAAAGTGTGCCATCTTTGAAAAACGATCCACAACGACAAAAGCAGAATCACTCCCCTCTTAGTTCTAGGCAATCCTAAAACAAAATCCATACTAATATCCTCCCATGGTGCATTGGGAGCAGGTAGAGGGTATACAAACCGTGTGGATTCAATTTTGATTTCGCTTTGTGGCAAGTAATGCATCGTTGCACATACCTCTCTACATCTCGCCTCATCTTAGGCCAATAAAAGTGATCGCTCGGCATAGATAACGTCTTCTCACGTCCAAAATGTCCCATCAACCCACCGGCATGTGATTCTGCAGAATAGCAAGCGACGAGGAGTGCAGAACGCATAATTTGTTAGTGCGAAACAAAAACCCATCATGGATGTGAAATTTATCCCAGCCTTTTCCCTCTTTGCAATGTGCATAAGGAACGGAAAAATCATGGTCATGAGCATATAAATCACGCAAACTCTCTAAACCAAGAACTTGCACTCCTATTTGAGTTAAAAGTACACTTTTCCTAGAGAGAGCATCGGCTACCACATTTTCCTTTCCTTCTTATATTTTACAATGTAAGGAAACGACTCAATGAATTCGACCCATTTGGCATGTCTACGGTTCAGTTTGCTTGGCCCTTTAAATACTTTAATGCCTCATGATCGAATGAATAATAAACTCTTTAGGCCATAAATAGTGTTGCCAAGTTTCTAACGCACGCACTAAAGCATAAAGCTCTTTGTCATAGACCGGATAATTCAATTGAGCACCATTCGGTTTCTCACTAAAATAAGCTACCGGTCTACCCTCTTGCATTAAAACACCGCCAATACCCAATCCACTAGCATCACACTCAATTTCAAATTTTTAGTGAAATCAGTAAAACAAGCAACGGTGCTTCATCAGCGTTTCTTAAGTTCAAGAAAAGCATTGTCTTGCGCTACCCCACACAAATTCAACACCCTTTTAGTAAGTTCATTCAAAGGCAGCTATGGTGCTAAAATCCTTCACAAAGCGCCGATAAAAACCAGTGAGACCATGAAAGCTCCTAATCGACTTACATTCCAGGAGTTGGCCAATTTTTAATCGCTTCAATTTTAGACTCATCTACTTCAACTCCTGTGGAGAAACAACATAGCCCAAAAGATGACACGATCTTTGCAAAGGTACACTTCTCTAAGTTACCGAATAACCTAGCCTCACATAAAACTTGTAGAACTTGTCTAAGATGGTCTATGTGTTGATTTAGTCATTGTAAATCGAATATCATCAAAGTACACAACCACAAATTTACCAATCAAATGCCTTAAAACATGATTCATTAAGCGCATGAATGTACTAGGTGCATTAGTTAAACCAAAAGGCATGACTAACCACTCATACAACCCAAATTTTGTTTTAAATGCTGTTTTCCACTCATCCCCTTCATGCATCCTAATTTGATGGTAACCATCTGCGCAAATCTATCTTAGAGAAAATAATGACACCACTCAATTCGTCTAGCATATCATCTAAGCGAGGTATAGGATGGCGATATCGAATTGTGATATTATTAATCGCTCGACAATCTACGCACATACACCATGAACCATCTTTCTTAGGAACTAAAATAACGAGAGCAGACAAGGGCTTAAGCTTTCACGTACATACCCTTTGGAGAGAAGCTCTTGTACTTGTTTCGAATTTCCTTTGTTTCCTCGGGATTGGTGCGATACGGTGGTCGGTTCGGCAATGACGCTCCCGGAATCAAGTCGATCTTATGTTCTATCCCACGAATTGGTGGTAGCCCAGTGGTACCTCGTTTGGAAAGACGTCATTGAAGTCTGCAAAACACAAGCAATACCACTAGGAAGAGAAGACAAGTCGTTAGTCGAAAGCAAGGCGTCTTTGTACAATAGTACAAAGTGCACCAAATTGGGATCTTCGCTGAATTCTCTCATTTACGATTTGGTGGCTAACATCACTAAATTCTTCTCTCGCTCTTTGGCGTCTCAACGTGCATCTCAATTTTCTCGCATTGAAGAATTCACAATGCATTGCGGTGTAAGGGGCTTCAAGATGATATCCATATTATTCCATCGAAATGTGTAGCGATTTGTCGCCCATCGTGAGCAATGAGAACGGTCATATTGTCATGGCCGTCCCAAGAGCAAGTGACACACCGTCATAGGCACAACATCGCGATCCACGATGTCGGTGTACTTCCCAATAGAAAACGTCACTCGCACCATATAGTTCACCTTCACTTCCTCTTTGTCGCTCAACCATTGCACATGATAAGGGCGTGGATGCGGCAAGTACTTCAAACCCAACTTATGACACATATCCTTGCTAGCCAAATTGTGACAACTTCCGCCATCAATGATCACTTTGCGGACCTTACCCTTATCAAGCTTCGCCAAGTCCGAAACAAATTGCACCATTGTTCGAGTGACGGCGATGGCATCACACTAAGCACCTTGGGTGTGCAAACAATGGAATCTTGCTCGGTGTTAGGAAACTCGGGATCGCACTCACATTGTTCTATGTCATCGATGTGCAAGGCGGTTGCGCATCGGCGACTCGTCATCACTAGTGAAACATAACCGCCATCCTCGGTGATAAGCATAGTTCGACATTTGGCGATCCCTCGAAAATGGCCAACACCCTTGCACTTGTGGCAAATGATGTCACGTGAACGCCCTGTTGACCCCATAGGCAGGTCGCACTAGCGCGGGCGCCGCAGTCGACGCACCGTCTTTGGTGTACTCTCGACTTCTTACTTGCGGAACTACGCATTGCCGAATTGCTTCACCGAGTGCTCTTGTTTGGTGGTTTGTTGTTAGATGGCTGTCTGGGTGGTGAAGGGCGTGAGCAGGCGTGAACGTGCATCTTCGATCACTTGTCGCTCGGCCGCGTGCTTGGTGCGACAACTCAATCATATCATTATAGGGATGGTGATTGACAATGCGCTGACGGCATGATTCATGCCACTAGAAATCTCGCCATGGTGCATTCTTCATTCGCGGACATCCGCATGTATCATGATAGTTTCCATCTCCTTATGATATTCATCAATTGACCTCATACCTTGTCGCACACTGTCAACTTCTCAAATAGTGGCGCTTGTAGTGGCGAGGTACAAAGCGTGCCGCAAATCTCGCTTCATCTACTCCCGGTGATGTCGGCAACTCATGGCGCTCCATGCGCTACGAATGAACTGCTCCCACCAATGTGTAGCATAATCATCCAAGCCATTGGAAGCAAGCAACAACTTCTTCTCATTGGAATAGTTGTTCATTCGAAACAACTTATCCACCTTCAGCTCCCAAGTGAGGTATTGCTCCACATCTGTACCACCTGAAAATATAGGAAGAGTAAATTTGGGCTTAGCGACAAAATCGTCGGCGTCGTCGTGTCGACGCTGCACATTGTTGCGATGGTGGCGTTGTCGGTCATCGTAGTCGTCGACGGGGAAATCGTCATCCCATTGCTCGGCCTCATCAGCCATGCTACGAGGTGCACGATGCACACCTCCTCCGTGGACACCCTGTGGTGCGCCTCCACCCTGGCCGCCATTGCCTCGGCCACGCCCATGAGCCTGAGGGCGTGCCGCGGCTGCCATCCCGACGTTTGGCGGCACCGCCATGCGACGCGCCTGCCGCTGTCGTCGCTCCTCATCCACACGAATAGCACGCTCATCCTCGGTCTCATTGTGCAAAACAGCCGGAGGGCCGTGCACACTCGTGTCATCAGCTTGCGCACCCCACGTGGATTGTGTTGGCGAACATGGCGCGTAGCTCTAGGAAGTTATTGTTGATGGCGTGACGCAATTGTGTGACCTCCTCCCGAGGTGTTGATCCGGTCGAACTTCCCGAGTTCATCGCGCACGCCATTGTCACCATCTTGAAGTTGTTTTGTAGCATCTCGCGCAAGCGAGTGTACTCGCCCACGTAACCGGCGCCTCCGGATTAGGTGGATCCTCCTCGTGACGACATAGCAACAACTCACAAACAAGAAGCGAGGTTATATACGGGTTAGTAAAACAAAAGCTCTCGCTACTATGCTCGCAACTCAACATCACGAAAACAAGACAAGCTTACCGTTCCAAAGTGAATCAAGGACGGCAAAGCAGCGATTCGACAATGAAACGACCTTAACCCGGTAATGTAGGAGCGTAACCAAGAGCAAGGGAGTACACAAACGGGTGTAGGTGGAGCTTGGACAGGTATGTGTATATCCTATGCAATCTGATATTAAAGGTATTGTAAAGCTAAGTAATGATCCAAGCTAGAGTATTTTGCCTATGTGCTGATCCAACAGGTTTAAGCGAAGTGTAGGAACGCACACGCAAAGATAAATGAGACTTAATGCAAACAAAGGACTGAGCTAGCGAGCAGAAAAAGAGATGAAACCAGCTCGTTTTGTGAGCCAATTGCAAAAGAATATACTAGGGCACAAGATTGCTCAATCAAAATTGAAAAACACAAGCTAAAAAGATGACCCGGTACTGTAGTAGCTAAAAGTATGCGCGGATCAACTCGAAAAGGGATGCCATCTTCACGGGGTACCTTAGAATCACCTGCAGAGGGGCTCTATCAATTTTGAGCGAAATCGGGCGGAATTTTCTCGGTTTGCGGGCCCGTTTTGAGGCCCTAAACGACCTTTTTTGGGGTCGAAGTTTTCCGCACACGTATGCCTGGTGGCTTACGCGGATGTAAAACCCCCAGATTTCCCAGACTTCTTCTTTTTTGGCTCTATTTTCCCGTTTCCTTTCCAACGGATCAAGAAGTTCCCGTATGCAAAAGTTAGCGTTTTTTTTTAGGCCGCGGCTCTTTCTATATGCGGCTACCTTTTCCTTATTTTCCCTCTGCTTTGCTCCCCGTGGAACTACGCAACCCGCAAAAACAGCAACGTGTAATCAACTTGAATGAGCAGCCCTAGGTGCAATATCAATAGCTAGTCTCAAGATGAAAGGATATAAAGGACACCAAGCGTGGTTCTACGGCTATGATGTAGTGGCGAAACTCAAGATGGAGCAATTGGACTCGGATTGTATTTGAGCTAGAGGTTGATTAGGACTCTAGTCCCACCAAGGAGTTCGGATAAGGAAACAACACCGTTTGGATTGTCTTTGGCAAGGCAGTACGCAGACGAGATCGGATGATGGTTTTGGGTGCTAATTGAGGAGTTCAATCAGCAATTTTTTTGATAAAGATTAAGCTACGCAATGGAAACACAAGGATCAGCACTAAAACAAAACTCTAATGGATGAAAACTTAACTAAACACACAAGAAATAATAGATTAAACTACGGTTTTGGTATCGCAATTTTTGGTTTATTATGCGATAGGAAAGAAAACGAATCTAACTATGGGTAAAGAAGTTCTCACCGAGTAAACCTAGAATCGATACCACATGATACGGGGAGGCCCGATCTTCTCGATGAGAAACCGTGGATAGTTGATGCGAAGTAGGCGATGTCGCTAAGTGAACACTCGCGCCAATGCACGAACCCTCAACTCTTGAATCGCCCACAACACACCGGGTAGTTGTTCGTCGCGAGACCACGAGCATTTAACGCCAAGTCCCCGATTCCCAATGGAGCGACGGCTTGACCTTGAATTGCGAGCGAACAATTGGATCGCGTAGTCCTCTCTCAAAGTCCTCGCATGAACTCGGGGTCGAAAGAACAAGCAATAGCTATGTTTCAATCTTATGAATAAACTGGTCTAATGGATACAAGGGAGGGCAAGGGTATTTAAGGCACCCTCCACGACTCACGCACGCCTAGGGCCGCCACATGTCGAATCAAACTCTAACTCGGCTAAGACCTAAAAACACACAAAAGGAAAACCTAACTTAAGTCCGTCACATTGTTTCGGCCATAGCGGCGCGACCGTAAGTCTTCTGAAGCTGGGGCCAAAACCATTGTGTGGGCCTTGGAATAATCTTTCAAACAAGTCCAAGAACACCCCAATCGGACTCCGTATGCAAAAGTTATGGTTTTTTATTACAGCCCTGTTGGGCTGTCCCGAACCGAATCGAATTGAATTTCGAGTTGATTCGAGATGAATTTCGGTTGCACTTATGGAAGATCCGAATTGGGCTTGAATTCTTGGGCTTTTCTCCCTTGGTTGACCCACGTGAGCTTCTCCTCCATTGCTTTGACTCGGCCTCCCTCTTGGTTCCAAAGGCTTCACAATGTTCAAACACGAGAATGCACAAAACATTTGCATGAGGTAATACCCAATTCTCATCAATGACAATAGAAGATTCATTAAGAAACAAAAACACCTGTTGATTTAGAAGTTTAGCTCTTGCTCTCGTCAGTGGACCAATATGCACTTCTGTACTTGAATTATTTGTAGCGTCACGTATGGCGTCTACCTCAGTATGTGTATGACCACCAACAGGGAAAGATGTATAAGTGTTAGGGATGCCCTCATCATGAAGTCTCTCACGAATGAGAGGAGCAAGAAGGGTAAGGTCGTGCGTCGCACGTTATTGATACTTTCTAGTCTAAGAAGAAGGGCAAATGACAGCATGTGTCACACCTCGCCATTGCAGGCACAGAGGGTCCACAGCTATTAGTTGCACTAATGGATGAGGACAGCCCAAATAGCAGCCTCTATCATCCCTCCTTTGGACATCGCAGCGGCCACAGCCGTAGCTGCCCAAGAGGAGAAGATCGCGCATGGAGCCGATTGAGGTAGAAGTTCCTGAATACTTCGCCTATTAGATCTAGTGCACGCATTGCACTTGGATCTTTTTATAGAAACTTGCAGTTTGTAATTGAAGCAGAACCTTTAATTATTGAAAAATGGTTGCAAGCTCTAGGAGAGCAAAGCATTAAATTATTATTATGAGTCCTGTAAGACTTATTTTCTCGTCTTTATAATAGCAAGTTACGTTCTGATATCAAGTATTTTATTTATGTGTTGCTTGCTTTCTGCTGCATATTAATAAAGTACATTATATTAGAACGCGTGTGGCGCCCTATGGAGGAAGTGTGCTTAGCATGTAGCGGCACAACGAATACCATCCTGAGAGAAATAGAAATTTTTCCAGTCAATCAGCAAGAATGCTAGCAGTCTTACGACAATCACAGGCAGCGATACTTGTATAATAGGCTCAGGAAGGGCCATAATTATACTCCCAACGGGCACAACTTTGGTCATTGAAGAAGACTTATTGTACCCAGAATCGACTAGAACTCTCAAGGATATTTGCGCTAACAGTTTCCATGTAGAGACTGAAAAAGAGTATGGTATAGAATACCTGCTCACTACAAAGCATGAAGAAAGTGAAAAATAGCATTAGAATATCTTCCTTCATATGAAACTGGGCAATACTACACTAATATTAAGGCACTGCAACTGTCTTGACAAAATGATATTTAGAAGCTATGAACTTTTCTATCTCTGGCATGATAGATTATGCTGCCCAGGTCTCAGGATGATGAGAAATATAATTAACAATTCACAGGGACATAATATGAATGTAAAGAATTTCTCGAATCAAGAAGATTTTGTGTGCCCTGCATGTGCCACCGGGAAATTAATTACTAGACCTTTTGCCCTGAAAGCGAAGGATGAAGTCCCTGCATTCCTGGAACGTATCTAGGGAGACATTTGCGGTCCTATACAGCCCATGTATGGGTCATTTAGGTATTTTATAGTGCTTATCAATGCTTCCTCGGAATGGTCGTACGTATGTTTATTGTCTACGAGAAACCATGCTTTTGAAAAGTCAATCTCGCAGATAATTAAATTAGAAATATTTTTTCCCTGATCATCATATGAAGTCCACCTGAATGGACAACGCCGAAGAATTTACTTTGAAAGCATTTGATGATTATTGCATGAAAATGGGAATTAAAAGTTGAGCATTCTGTACCGCATATCCACATCTAGAATGGACTAGCAGAACTTTGAAGAATTGTAATTTACCAACTGCATGTTGGGGACACGCAGTCCTGCTCGCAGCAGCTCTCATCAACTTTAGACCGTCGGCCTATAACATCCATCCACCTATGCAACTAGCGTAAGGGTCAGCACCGAAAACTTCTCATCTTCGCAAGTTTGGCTGCAAGGGTATATACCTATACCACCACCGCAGCAAACTACATTGGGTCTTCTCCGAAAGACTGGGATATACGTTGGTTATGAGACAACATCCATAATCAAGTATTTGGACCCTATGACTGGAGATTTGCATAATGCCCGATTCGCTGATAGTACAATAGATGAGATTAGTTTCCCGTCATTAGGGGGAGGAAATCAACCCTTGATAATAATGTCGGAAAATAATTGAAGTCTAGAAGACAATTGAAATCCAGAAGATAATTGAAATCTATGCATATGACCCGAGCACTAGTGAAGCAAATAGAGAAGTCCAGAAGATAATTGAATTGAAGTCTAGAAGACAATTGAAGTCCAGAAGATAATTGATTCGCAAGTATTAGCATATCAACTGCCAGACTAATTTAGTGATTTGAACAGCGTGAATAAGTAACATTTGGCTACAAGCAATGCAGGAGATGGTTGAAATACCATTGAAGGTATCCTAATCCGCCCGAGGCCTCGGAATAAAGGGCGAGAACTCCGGTCCCTCAAATCCGAAGTAACCGGGGCGCTGGTGAAAAATGATAAGAAGGACTTGACACACCGACATCAAGTGCCCGAACGGAGGGGAGCGGTTGAGACATAGCATCGGTATGGAACCTTCAGAAAAGGCATACCAGAATTGAACATCTCCATGAAGGGAGACATCAGCATGGATGTGTGCGCACACATCGGAGCTGAAAAACTAAAGGGACTTGCCCCACAATTGGAAGCAGCGGTGAGCAAGTAGAAGCATTAAAAGAATCGCCCCTTGAAGAAATAGTTATAAACTTTATGACCTCGGGGGAACCTTTGAATATTACAACAGCCAATGTCGACACTTACTTTGCAAAGAAACTTGCCACAATCATCAATCTTGATCCAAAGCCTGCATCGCTCGATAAATGAAAGAAAAGATCAGATTGAGAAGATTGAGAGAAGGCAATCGAAACTGAATTATTCTCTCCGAATAAAAGAAAGACGTTTGGGCCTATAAGCCGCACGTCTCCCCTTGTGCACCCCGTAGGGTATAAGTGGGTATTTGTTCGAAAGAGAAATAAAAAGAAGCAAGGCTCATTGTACAAGGTTTCACTGGACATCCAGAAGATGATTATGAAGAAACCTATTCCCCGGTCATGGGCGGAACTCCCTTTTAAATATTTATCTCAATGGCAGTGAACTTGAAGTTAGAAGTGAAATTGATGGATGGGGTACCAGCATACCTTTATGAAATGTTGGATTCGGACATTTATATGAAGATCCCTGAATGTATCCCTGTCCCAAACCAAAACAGAGCAAATAGAAATATGTACAGTGTGAAACTCAGAAAGTCATTGTACGAATTTAAGCAATCAGGCAGAATGTGGTATAATCGCTTGAAGCGACTTTCTATTCAAGAAATGCTACACGAACAATGAGAATAATCTCTGTGTATTTATATGACGATCCCAGAATGGACTTTGTATAATCTTAGAGTATGAAGATGATCTGAATATCATCGAAACCCTGAAGGATATTAGGAAAGCAAGCTCTTACCTGGAGTCGGAGTTCGAAATGAAAGATTTTGGTAAAACCAAATATTGCCTAGGCTTGGAGCTTGAGCATGTCCCTGAAGGAATATTAGTACATCAGTCAACCTATACTCAGAAGGTGTCAGAAAGGTTCGACTTTGCAAAGGCATACCCTTTGAAGGTGCCAATGGTCGGGAGATCTTTGCAGCAAGACAAAGACCCGTACAGACCTAAAGAAGAGGGGGAGGAAGTCACGGGACCGAATTCCTACTGAAGTGCAATAGAAGCACTAATGTATTTAGCAAACTGTACTAGAACGGACATTGTATTTGCCAGGATCCTACTAGCAAGGTATAGTGCAGAACCTACCAAAGGCATTGGCAGGGAATAAAGGACATCTTCCGGTACCTCCAAAGAAGCAAAGAATTTAGTCTGTATTACAGAAAGAACCAAGACCTAACTATGAATGGCAATACAGATGACGGGTACCTGTAGAACCCGCATACAGCCAAATCGCAAACAGACTATGAACTCCTATGTGGTGGAACTGCAATTACATGAAAATCGTCTAAGAAATATCTTGTATCGACTTCGACGAACCACTTGGAGATCATAGCATTGTACAAGGCCTCACGAGAATATGCTTGGCTTCGGCGGATGATTCACGACATCCAGAAGTCATGTGGATTGAATGCCGCACTAACCCCCACTATTATCTATAAAGATAAATGCAGCTTGTGTTGCACAAGTTCAGATGGGTTACGTGAAGAGTCCTCTCACAAAGCATATCAACCCCAAGTTCTTCTATGCTTATGAATTGCAAAAGATGAACGTAATCAAAGTACTGCATACTGAATCATGTGAGAATCTTGCAGATTTATTCACTAAGTCACTTCTAGAGTCTAACTTTGAAAGATGCATATGTGAATTGGAATGATGAGACTTGGAGAAGTGCAGAATTCAGGGGGAGAACCTTCACGAACTCATTATTAAAACTTGATCATGAAGATCGAGTACCCAAAGAATAAATCCAGGACATTAAATGAAATTGGGTGGATTGTACTCTTTTTCCCTTGACGAGTTTTCCTGAAGTTTCTCGGCCAAGGTTTTTAATGAGGCAATTCGTGCATCACAAAGAGACGTGTATCATGTACTCTTTCTCCAAATTTTTCCCTTTGGATTTTTATGGAGTTTGACGAGACATGGACATGAAGGATGGGTGCCCAAGGGAGTGTTGGAAACCATGGGCTGACCTGCGATCGGCCCATTAGTGGGCGCCCCATCCCAAACCCTAGCAGGGTCGTAGCCTATAAATAGGGGGTGCTATTCATTGTAAAGGATTGATCAATAGATGAAGGAATAAAGAGAAGTAAGAAGTCCCCCTACATCTCTGTGTTCTATCTCTTATTCTGTTCTTGTGTTCATGCATTGTTCTTACGATTCTGAGTTTGTCTACGAGATAATCGTTCGGACTGGACTCGCCAGCGACGGTTCCTCAACAGTAGGCACACCACCAGAATCCCACCAATCTCTCCCACATCAAATACCTGCCCCCGGCCACTCGCGCCCTGCCATGTGGCTGATCTCCTCGAGCCGAGGCCCACGCGCGACGGCCGTCTCGTGCCAGCTCGGACGTCGTGCTCCGCTTTGGACAGCCTACGCTTAACAACCTCGTCGTTCCAAAGCATCAAGCTAGCTAGCCTTACAGTACCCAGCTATATAAGCACACAACATAACATAGCACAACTCAAGCCAGCCATCACACAAAGCACAAGGTGTGGTAGTAATACTGCAGCTCAGAAGTCATATCCCAATTGCCTCCACTCCAAAACAAGAAGCAGAGCACACGCCACCGCGAGCCATTCTTGCAGCGGCGGCGGCGGCTGCTGCAAGAATGGGCGTCGGCGAGTGGACGCGGGGCCCGGCCATCGGGCGGGGCTCGTCAGCCACCGTGTCACTCGCCGTCGACCGCCCGACGGCGGCGTCTTCGCGGTGAAGTCCGTGGGGCCACCGGCGGGGAGCTCGGCGGAGCAGAGCATACTGCGGTGCGAGCTCGCCGTATGTCGTGCGGTGCACAGGCTCCGGCGTGTCCGCGGAGGAGGGCGGAGCGGCGGGCGGGTACGACATGTTTATGGAGTAGCGCCGGGCGGTTCGCTGGCCGCGAGATCAGCGGTGCTACGGCCGGTGCGAGCGCTGATCGATCGCGCGCGCGACATCTGCCGGGCTGGCCCACGTACACACCGCGGGGTTGCGCATCTGCGGCGTCAAGGGCGAACGTGCTCATCGGCTCCGACAGGCGCGCCATGTTCGCCGACTTCGGGTGCGCGCGACAGGTGAACGAGGACTGCGGAGGCATTGCCGGCTGGCGGCTGAGGGGCGGCACCCCGATGTTCATGGCACCAGAGGCAGCGCGGGGCGAGGTGCAGGGGCCGGCGGCGGACATATGGGCGCTCGGCTGCACGGTCATCGAGATGGCCTCCGGCGGCGGGCCGTGGCCGCAGTTCGCCGACCCCGTCGCAACGCTACACCACGTCGCGTTCTCCGGCGAAGTCCCGGAGTTCCCCCGTTGGTTGTCGGAGGAAGGCAAGGACTTCTTGGCCAGGTGTTTGCAGCGGGACCACAGGGAGAGGTGGACGGCGGAGCAGCTGCTCGAGCACCAGTTCGTGGCTGCCGCTGCCGCCTCATCCTCCAACTCCATGCCAAGACTCACCGAAAAGGAGATGTTCGTGTCCGCCAAGAGCGTTCTTGATCAGGCGTTGTGGGACGACACGACGGCGGACACCGACGCCACAGCCGGTCCCACCGACAGAGTCCGCGCACTGGCCGCTGGCCGCCGGCTGTGCCGGACTGGACCTGGGACGCGAATTGGATCACGGTCCATTCCGGCAGCGGCGGCGACAACGAGCGAGCAATGTCGCCGGAGCCGGAGGTGGACATGGATAGCGACAGTGATTCGCTCGTGGGCAGCTCCGCTGGGAGTGTGACAGCGGGGGCCAGCCACGCCTCACATGCCCATGGCAATTCCTACGGTGATGTGGGTAGCTGTAATGGCGAGTGTAGCGATAACTTTTGCGATGGTAATCACGTGATTAGCGATTGTAACCTTGCAATCACAAGCAATGTATTCTTTCCGAGATGTTCTGTTATTTTTTTTTTGTCCCAGCTGGCCGTTTACCCTTTACCTTTCGCATGTTGTTATTCCGGTCTTTTTATTTATTTTTTCCCAGGTCTGCTTCGTGCTCCGGACTAGTTGACACACATCGCTAAAATGCACATAAGGGGATTTTCTTTTGGTCATGTGTGACGCGTGACTCGCAATTAGGAGGCGGTGGTTACACCTTGCGGGGTACGTACGTACGCAAGTGGGGGAATCGGCCAAGTTAATGAACCGGCGACGTCGGGTGTGCGTGCACGGCGACATCCGTGGCGGGGCCGACCGTCGGGGCGCGCGAGACGTGCCTATCACTCGCTCGCTCGCTCGCTCCACTGGGCACCGGCCGATGAGGTCCACCCCTCCATCCGTGACAGGGACGCCTGTACCTCGCCGCACGTTCGGCACGCGTGCCTCCTAATCCCAGCGGCGTCTCGCTTTCGAGCATGAGATTCACGAGTACGCGCGCATTTCGTTTCGTCAAGGCGGCGCTCGCGGCGAAGTCTTCTCGGTTCGCACCCACCCAACTTCTCCTAGCGATGAGATGCTTGTGTAACGAGGTGGTTTAGTTAGTCGCTTCGGATACAGTACAACCATTGTTAAGATCGGATTTGTTATTTCTATATCGTCTCAAATTTTTCTTTAAGTCTAACTTAATTTCTATGACCATTGGATTTTGTAGATATTGATGTACCATATAATTGGATGTTGATATAATGGATAAAAATTGTAATTTATGTTTAAGAAAAAATTCAGTCACTTTATAAATAGACAACTCCAATTAAGATCTGCCGTTAAGAGGTGGTATTTTAGTTTTAAGAGGAGGAATGATCCCGTACGCTCACGGTAAGGAAGGAACGGTGACGTAAATTCCATGTGGACTAGTGTGCGTCTGCAGGATGCCGGAAAGCCTGAGCGCATGTGGCCATTTTGCACTTTTCGGCGAGATTTTTTTGTGTTGGGCGGTGCGAGGTGCCTGCCGTGAGTAGGATTTTTACCAAATTGGTGGGTGCGCGGCGCCAGGAGGAAGCTCTAGGCGTAACCTGGGAGCAGCGGGGGCAATTGCTTGATTGCTGCACGTGGCTGACCTGGCGGACCACGGAAACTGGAGTTTTTATTTTTAATCTTTTTTAAAAAAGTATTTTAAAGGCAGACTCTTTCTAACTTTTTTTTTTTCAAATCTAACCCCTTTGGCCTGTGCTATCACGCCACTGACCACGGCGTAACCAAACCTGCCAGATAGCCCTCCGAACCAACACGCGTCCGTTTTCAGGGTAAGTCTTGTCATGCCACTATGAGTAGCGTGACAACACTCATTTGCCACATCAAAGTCCGTGGCGTGACAACGTGCTTTTGCCACGCCACGCGTTGTGGCGTGGTCAAAAGGGGTTAGAATTGGAAATAAAGTTAAGAAGAAGCTATTTTTAAAATAATTTTTTAAAAGAGATTAAAAATAAAAAAAAAAGGCTCTAGAAACTGTTCGTTTTGGAAAATGTGGCCATTTTACACGGTGTTTGGATCAGCTAGCTCGATGGAAGTGGAATGCCAATTTATCATGGACTCCCTCAAATCGCCAGTGCAACTTTGGTTGTTGGTTTTTCCGATCTGACAGTCCACGAGAAAAGAGAATGTGCATTCTGTGTTTCGAACGGCACTGAGCGGAGAGTATTTTCTTAAAGCACAATACAATCATATCTATCTATTATCTTATTAAAGCATAGTTAAAACAAGCCATCACGTTCGCTTTCGATGGATAGAAATTCCTACATTAATCGGAGGGAAAAGAGAAAGATCTACAACATTGATCGTGATGGGTCTAGATTATAATGGTTTATATTAAAAGAAAGAGTTCATGCCAAGTAAAATAAAACTGAAATTCGAAATAAAAAACAAGCAATTTGAATTCCATACGAATTTCTTGTATTTCATAAGTAAACGAGTCCATATTAAGTACAATAAAACAGAAATTTAGAATAAAAATAAAATTAATTAGCAATTACTTACGATACGAATTTCTAAGTAAAATCCCTAAATAATTATAATTCAAAATAAAATATATATATATATAATAAAGAAATTAGATTTGTATACGAAATTGAACCAAAAATTATCTAAAATTTAGAATAAAAATAAAATAAAATAAAATAAGCAATTTGAATTCAATATAAATTTCAATAATTATAATTCAGCATAAAAATTAAACAATAGTTCTCAATCAGATTTGTATACGAAATACAACAAAAAAATAATTAAAATTTCGAATAAAAATGAAATAAAATTAACAATTTGATTTCAATACAAATTCCAAAGTAAAATCCCTAAATAACTGTAATTAGGAATAAAAATTAAAGAAAAATTAGGAATTGGATTCATATACGAATTACAAGAAAATATAAATGAAATTCAGAATAAAAAAATGAAAGAAAAATTGCAGTTTGATTTCCATACATATTCCAAAATAAAATCCCTCAATAACTAAAATTCTAAATAAATTTAGCAATTTTATTTGTATACGAACTCCAATAAAAATAACTGAAATGTTGAATAAAAATAAAAGTTATAACGGGAATAATACGAATGGTGTCCAATGAGATACAAAACAAGACACCACGTTTCACTCCTAAGGTCATGTGTTTCTATTGTTGCTTCCTATGGAATAAAAATAAAAAATAACTAAAATTTTGATTAAAAAAGTTCAAGATATAATGAGGATAACACGAATGGTGTCGGAGGAAACCACGAAAGAGTGCAATGACATCGATCCATCCTACAAGAAGGCATTGATCTATAGTGAAGCGAAGTGCCGAGGCGGCGACGATGGAGATGAGAACAATATCGTGGTACTCACCGAAGCCATTGAATAGAAAATCAAGTGTTGACGGAGCCAAAGGCCACGTTGACGAGTGGTGAGCGTCAGCGTTGTTGAAAAAGTTAGTGGCCAAAAAAGATCGATGACAAGGATGCCCTAGCTGAGAGGAGATGATTCTTTGTATTGAAAACAATCTATGGACGATATGGGGCCATCGAGTAGCTAGGAGCATGCCATTACTAGTGAGGGGCACGTTGCCGGCGATGGTGAAAAGATTTTCCACATCGTTAGACAAAGACTAAAGCAGACATACTGATATTAATGAAGATAGGAGGTCATCACGATTAGTGAGGAAGCCATAACATTGAGTTGGCCAACGTTGAAGAAGAGGAGCGACTAACACGAAAGGAGAGGACGTCAAGCATGTATAACACTGTCATACCCCAAATTTGTAATTTGGGGTCTACTGTGTGAAATTGTGCTATTCCCTGGATCAACAGATAGCACACACAGATACATCGTTGATTCATTCACATACATCGCATTCACATCATAATAGTATACTTTATTACATAAACAAGTCATATGGCCAACTGTCTTACAAAAGGGCCAGCAGGCCAATATAACGCAAAGAGTGCTTTAACACAGAAACTAGGGATACGAGCGGAAGTAGAACACAAAAAGTGGATCCATTCACTCTACCCACGGGCAAGTGACAAGGGGTCCTGGCTTAAGCTCCTCCATCGTCTTCGCCATCTGGTCCAAATGCCACGAAGTAGGCATAGGGGTCTTGATCAAATGGCTATGAATTTCATTTTATAAGTGAGCATGAGTACACAACCGTACTGTGCGAGCCAACATATAGAATGCAATTATTATAGATGCAAGTCCAAACAAAGAAAGGTTCATAGTTCTTTTTGTTTGCACAAAACTAAGTTTGAATTAGTATAATTCGTAAATAAGTCCTAAGACCTAGCATTTTCAACTAACACGGGTTTTGACAAAATTGAGTTCTGTTGTAAAATACTAGTGGAGGCTCCAACCTCCTATATCACTAAGTGGCTCCATCCACCCAATGCTCATGTTCCTTCTCATGTCACATCCCGTACTTCTCACTGGTTCTCAACCAGGTCATTTCAAATCTCTGGACTCCAACCCATCTGTTCATTCCCTCCCACAAATTGTTTTATAAAAATGAGCGCTAATTCAAGAAAGTTCTCGGCACCGCCCATGATCGTGGGCACGACTATCTAGATAGTTTTCTCACTCTGCAAATTTCGCACACTTTACCCACAAGAGACAATCGTCTTATACTGTCAACACACAACTGTAAGCGTGAGACTAAGATAATCATCACAAGGCCTTTACAATTCCCTACCCAACGCAACCCCATCCACTAGGTTTCGCTACCTGTCGAATCCGGGAGTCGAAGGATCCCGAATTATCTGTGTTTCTGACACTAGTCCAGGAACAACTAGTGTTCACAGTTAACACAAAAATGATAACAAGTCCATATCACACATTTTATTCATATTATCAGGGTTTTATTACAAAAGGGCACGAAGCCAAAAGAAAAGTACAGTGAAAACATAAAGAAGTAGTAGGCCACACGATACGCCACATGCAATCATCTAGGGCACAGCCTAGTCATCCAAGTCTTCGCCAGCAACGTAGTACTCCTCTTCTCATCAACATTTTATTAAGCAAGGGTGAGTACAAAAATGTACTCCGTAAGTTACACCCAATAACATATTACAATGCATGCAGAGATATATCAAAAGAAGGCTTATATGGTTATTTGTGCAATAGCAATGTTTGACATTTTTAAATACATTTACTAAGTTCCAAAGCAGTTATACTATATCTAAAATTCTTTGATTTTAAACTATCAATTTAGTGCAAGATGCACTTTTGGTGAAGGACTAATCCCCCCTTACACCAAGGCTTTCTGCCCAATTTCCCACATGGAATAAACATCCATCAAATCATTTTTAAAACAAAACGATAGTCTAATCCGCAAAAGACTTTGCTTAACATGTCCATGACCATCAACATGGCTATTCGGATAGTTTTTCACTCTGCAAAGTTTGTACATTCCGAAGGCGTGCGACTAAGTGATTATCATAGGGCTATTACAATGCTCCATCCCAAATAAGTTATGCCCGCTAAGATTTCACCTCCATTGGGCCACTATCCCGCCGAAAGTCTTCCTCTTGCACCAAGTGGGAATTTATGTCTACCCGACACCCACACATCCAAATAGCACAACTAGTAGAGGGATGTTACAAATTATTAAGCCAGATCTGTCCCATACCAGACTTGTGGTAGTACGGGAGGGCTTTACAAGCCACAGCTTGTGGACCGATCCTTAACTGACTTGGGAAACTTTCGATAAAACCCTGGCACCAACTTGCATATAAATGAATCGCGACTACGCATCAACTTGCACCATCATAACATCCATTTCGCCCAAGTTTAAACCAGATTTCAATTTATTTTGCTTTTCAAATCATTTTGCAAAATTCGATGGCATACTGATGCCATAGACTCATTTTTAAACAATAGTTGAATATTTGGCAAAAATTCCCAAATTGAACACTTTTGGTCTATGCAAGACTATGCGTATAATTTGTGCAAAGGTTCCTAGTTCATGTTATTGCATCAACTAGGTTTTCATCTAAGGTGACAAGTATGTTTGTTTCAATGTCAAGATCGGTTGTACAATGGAATTGGAAATAACTACAATTTTCAAATAGGAAATTAAATTAAATTGATTATAAATAAGCATGCAGTAATAATTTAAAACAAAATTTAAATAATTTTAAATAATGGGATTCAAATATGTAACTTTACTTCCTCAATTAATTGTTGTTTTGAAATGGCGTCGAAATCTGGCTCTTCAAAGTCGTCAAAATCTATACCCGAAAATAAGCCAAATTAAAAATTCAAATAAAATTCAACTAAACTCCAAATTAAATAATTTAGGTTCTAGGAGATAGATATTGAATTTAGAAATATGAATCACTGGAATCGGAGCTCGAACGAAGGAGAACGGGCTCTCGAAAGATTCAAATTCACATGAAATGATAGAAATTGATTTTCATAATTTATTGAATTATTTTTCTAAAGGACAATCAACTTATTGCATCAGCATGACGTCAGTAAGAGGATTTAATTTCTAGCTGAATTATTTTTCTTAAGGAAAATGATTTTGAGTCTTTGATTGTTGGGCCCCATGTATGTGGACTAGGTCCACGGGATTGCACCGGTCCACGGTGGATCGGGCGCATGGCATAGCGCGGCTTGGCCATGTCAGCGTGACATGCAAGCAAGACACGCGGGCGGGGTGGCAGAGGTGGTGCATGCGTGGTGACAACGTGGCGACCACGTCAGCATGGAGCGCGGTGGCTGCTTTGGGACCGATGGTCGCCGCAAACAGTGGTGCAACGGAGGATGGTAAGGGGGTCCAAAAGAGAGAGGAGGCGTTGGGGAGTTGAGTGCCCTCACCTGGGTCGCCGGAGATGGATAGGGGTGACCAGCAGCGAGGAAGGAGCGGTGGCGCGGTTCAGGCTCGTGGCGGTGATGAAGCTCCTGTGATGTCCCGGCAACGAGGAGGTGAGCACCATGTAGAACGTGAAGTCGCGATGCCGAAGGTGTGGACAATGGTGGCGGAGCTCCTTTGACGGCGGCGCAATTGGCGGCGGAGAGGCTCGGATACGAGCGGCGAAGAAGACGAATTGTGGGGTGGAGAGAGGGTGAGAGAAGTTGAGTTTCGTGGGGATGGGTTGAGTGGAGGAAGGGGCTCCCAGTGCTTCCTTTTATTCAATGAGGGGGGCACGGGAAAGGGAGATCGTGCGTGGTTGTTCTTCACAAATGCAAGTGAAAATGAGTTAAATCGAGGGCAAACAGTAGGGAACAAATGCGAAGGAGTGGGGGTGCTTAATTGCATCAATTACGAGAGAAAAAGGGTGAGAATTGATGGCATCGAAGAGCTTCAACTTTTCGGCCATGGCGAACGGGGTGCAAGGAAGAAGAAAGGGGGGAGGAAGACGGTCAGACAGGCAGGCCCGAGTGGTCATAGAGAGAAAGAGATGAAGGAGACAGGTAGGCCCGAGTGGGTTACCAGGCCACGCGGGAGGGATGGGCCGAGGGGGAGAGAGAAGGAAAATGGGGCTAAGGAAAAGAAATTCGGCCCATAAGGGTTTTTCGGATTTGGAAGGCTTTTTTATTTACAGAAACTGCATGAAATCCAAAAGGATTTTAGAAAATAGCAAATAGAGTTCAAAAAATTATGGCAAAATTCACAGAAATTCGCTGAATTATTTTGAACTTAATAAAATTATTTTTAACTTAAAGTTGTCTTTTATTTTTGCACATAAATTATTTTTAGCTTCTGGAAAATAGGAAAAGCCTTTTTAAAATCCAAAAAATTCAAGAAATTAATTAAAATTTTCTTTTTAACTTTAAATCCAAGAAAGACCCGAAAAACTCAATAAATTTTCTTTTTAACTTTAAAATCTAGGAAATTCCAGAAAAACCAAGAAATCTCTTTTAAAACTCTGAAAATCCAATAAAATAATAATGTTATTAATTTTATTTTTGATAACAGAACTTTTGGATGTTACACTACCGAAGGTGGTTTCCTAATGCAATATAGCCACCCCACCCTTTGAACTCCAATCCTCCAGGTGGTTGTCAACTAAGACCATAGTGCATGCCACCCTCCGTAACTCCCTTTTGCACCGTAGTGGTTTCCTAATGCATTATAGCCGCGTCACCTCGGAAGGGTTGTCAACTAAGACTATAATGCATGCCACATGAGTAGGATGGATGATGAAGCAATGCTGAGGCGTATAAATTAGTCAGCCGGGTCATACCCATTATGGACTCGTGGTTGCACTGTTTTTACACGAGTGGTCATACAAGAACTCGGTCCTTTATTGACTCGGGTGGTAGTTCCCTATACCCACTCTATTGTGCTCTTACCAACACCCGCCACGCTTTCCAGCCGCCCGAGTCAAAATCTATTTTTGGTTTTCTTTTGTTTTGAAATACTTATCTAGTCAACATACCAGCCAGGCTCCAACCTTGATGCTCCTCGAGAGTTTCAGTGTCCATATGCGCAAAAGTAACCATTGCCCGGATAAGCACAAAATGATTCAAATTGCATTCAAAATTTCAAATGAACTCAGAAATTGATTTTTTTCCGGTTTGGCTGGGTAGGGTTTGAATTTAGATAAATTTAGAAACAAAAATCGTTCAATTTGGATTTAAAACGAGTGAGAACGGCCTCTCTGAAGTCTAAACCCTAACTTAAATCCTAAAAAAGAAAGATGAGAGAGGGTCCTCTCTCTGACAGGTGGGGTCCGCTGTATTTCTTTTTCTTTTGTTTTATTTTCTATTTGGGAAATGTACTAGTGGATGACAGGTGGGCCCTGGCATTTTTCATTTTATTTTTATTTATTTTCTTTATAGAAATTCGAGTCACTAACAAATGGGGCCCGACTGTCATGGACCCCGTGCATGGACTAGGGTCCACGGGGTCTACACTGTGCACTTAAGGGTGGTGGGGTCCGCCTGTCATAGACTAAGCACATGGTTTATCCCCTAATTACATTTTCCCTAATCGCACTGGCCCACATGTAATACTCGTCTAGCCCTAATTAATAACCCCTTAATGGCAACGACTACTCTATCCTAAAGATGCCTTAATGGCAACAGTAACCACCTAGCTATAGTAGCGGTCCTAACCGACCGGAACAGGGAGCTCTCGGGGAGGTTCTTGCGGCACTCGTCGCCGGCGAGCCGGGACACGGGGGCGCCCGGCAAGGCCAAAAATGGAATCTCCACCTGCAGGTGATCACGTTGGTACCGGGGCGAGGGCCAGGGTGACCTACCGTGATGGGACATCAGAATTTGGCGGCGGTGGCGTTCGGGGTTGCAGGTGCTTTCTACCTCCTGGGAGCACTCTCAGCTAACACATAGACGCTTAAGCATCTAGGGGGTAGTGATCCTACCAGAGAACGAAGGCAGTCGGAGGGTGGCCAACGATGTGGTCCCGAGGCGGCGCAAGAAGCTTCACACGGCGGTGGTGACCTGAGAGGAGAGGGGAGCCGTGAGCCATCGAGGAAGCACGAGGGAGGTGAGGAGGTGGTCGGTGTAATACCCCGTTTTTGTGTCAAGCGTCTAGTCGGAAGGGAGTTTTGGTTCGGGAGAGTAATAAACGGAATTTCGGGAAGGACTAATTGGAAAGAGTGTTTTGCTGCAGTTGTAGAGGGGGGAAATCGCAGTTTTTCGGCATCCTGGGCTTGAGCCCATGGCCCAGGAGAGGCCCATGGGGTGGCCGGCCAAAAGGGGGGGTGCCACTCCCCCCCCAACCCTAGCCGCACCCCTCCCCTCCCCTCCACTCCCCACTCCCCACCTTCCCCCATTGTGGCCGCCACCTCCCTCACCCCTCCCCTCCTCCAACCGGTGCCCCAACCTCCTCCTCCCTACCACCCCTCCACCCCCATTGCTGCTGGCCAAAGGGAAGAGGAATCCCCATTGCAGCCGGCCAAGGAGGAAGAAGAAGGGGAAAAGAAGAGAAGGGAGAAGAAAAGGGAGAAGAGAAGGAAGAGAGGAGAAGGAGGATCTTCTTCGGGGCCAGTTCGTCGTCGTCCAGCACGTCGTCAAGGGTAATGATGGGTTTCTTGTGATGTGTGATAGTCATTAGAGGCGATTGCTATTAGATCGATTGGATCGGTTTAATTCTGTTCAATGTTCAATTCTGTCCAGAATGTTGCGCAGCCAGTTTCATATATTTAGAGGCCGAATTAGGAGTTTTGGTCTCCTAGAGATTTGTAGATTATGTTCTTAGCTTTCAGTGGCCACCAAGATCACCCAAATCCGATTAACGGTCAGGATGTTATGAATTTTTTAGTATCACTGCCTGGCAAATCTGTCAGCTTCTGGCAGTCTGTGGGAATCTGGTTAAAACTGCTATTTAAAAGGAGAATCAGGGGATCTCAGTATAACGAAAAATGTGGGTAATTTCCATACCTTTTCAGAGAGATAAAGAACGCAAGATTTGGATGTTTTTAGCAAAAGTTATGGAGGTTTAAGTGTACTGTCCAGAGACACCGACGTGATAATTGTTGTTCAGTAGATTGTGTTGGTAGGGGCAGTTTATTGCAAAATCAAAAGGGCTCCCCAACTAAGTTTATTTAGGTAATTCAATTACCTTTTCAGAAAGTCTAAGAGCATCTTAGTTGGACTCCTGAGCAGAAAGTTATGTATTTTAGAATTTGGCTGTTCACAGTGATCACCAAAGCGATCGCTAGAAATTGGAGGTTTTGATAACACTTGGGCGGTTAGCAAGTTTGTTTGTGTTTTTTTATGCTTTTGGTCCAGTATGTTGGTCTTAGATTGGGATATCTCTATGTTTAGGTGGGAGCGTGACCCCAGGGGCAGCGCCCTCTTCGCGTCCACCGTTCTTGCACGGTTGAGGCAAGTATTCGGGCTATTGCACTTTTATGTTGTATGATGAAAATTGTGATGGGTCTTGTTGGTATTAGCCATGTATACCTGTTAATGAGATGAGTTACCATTTATCTGATGACTGCTAGTTATGGTTAAAGAATTCCTCCGCATGTTTTTAGTGCTTACATGATTACGTGGACACTTTGAATTCTTACATGTGAAAGATGTTGTCATGGTGCATATGCATATTTTGAGCATGAGTTTATATAGTTGAGGTCCCCGTCATGCAATGACGGGCTTGAGGTCCCCACATTCGTGTAATGTGGGCTATGAGCAAAGAGGTCCCCATCATTATGATGATGGGCAAAGGTCCCTATACACGTGGTGTATAGGCTCTTGGTCCCTGTGCCAGAGGGCACAGGCAAGGGTTTTCATTGACGGATGAATACCCCGCATTACCGGTAAAAATGCGAAAAGAGATAAAGTTCAAGAGGAGCATTGCATGGGTTGCATTTCTTAAGTTTAAGGTCTATGTTCAGTGTATTGTTATCGTGGATTATCAATGCTATGTTTGTATTCTTGTTATAGCCTTGTTGGTACTTGCCGAGTCTTTAGCTCACTCTTGCTTTAATGTGTTTTAGGTACCAATGGCAGGAACGACGTGCATGGGAGGGTGTAGATGTTGGACACGCACACTACCTCACGCTCTTAAGGTGTTTACCACTTAGCTTCAATTTAGAAATAAATAAACTGCTTGGTTATCACCCATAGATGGTCTTGGCTTGAGTAACTGGTTATTTGTAATAATGATATTGCCAGGTCTTGGTATTTTCATTTGATTATTATGCTTGTTTATGAGAATTTTGTTAAATGCTATGTTTCATTGTTGAACTCTCGATATAGCTGATTAAACAAAGGAGACTCTGTCGAAATTTTGTAACTTGTGCTAGGTTAGTTTTTTTCCAGTAGCATTCCAGGCTCATGTCGGGCTGGGGTGTTACAGTTGGTATCAGAGCGGGCTGTAGGTCCGTGGTTAATGAAACATTAATTTTGACACACTAAGCACAGTAGGTGGGTTGGGTTTTTTGCATTGCATTTACGTTTCCGTTGATATTGTAGTATGACTTGTGCTCTAGTTGACTGTTGTGCTTATCATTTAAATTGTCTTGTTTGTGATTGTTTAGTGATGGCAAGGGGTGGAGGCCGCGGTCGTGGTCGTGGCCGGTAGGGTGCCGGGTGAGGCCAGGCAATGCCACCACCAGGAGTTCAGAACTCCGTAGCTGGGGAGGCTAGTCTTGTGTGGTCAGAGGAAGAAGTTGCTTCAGCAGTGCAAGAGAATCAGGCCCCACCAACGGTGCCTGTTGTCGCACCCACGATGGCCCCTACAGCGGCCTCTACGGTGTTTGCCATGGGATTACATCAGTGGAATGCTTTGAGGATGGACACCTTCGACGGGTCAGGCACGCCAGTTGATGCAGCTAACTGGCTGCGACACATGGAGAGGCATTTTGGAGCTCTAGGGATGACTTCAGAAATGAGGGCACAGTTTGTCGCCTTCCAGCTTAAAGGGCAAGCGGACATCTGGTGGGAAGGAGTCCTGACAGCTAGGACCACTGCCCATGGCCCAGTTACTTGGGAGTTGTTTGTGGAACAATTCCGGAGGAGGTTTTATCCTGCCTCGTTTGTGGAGAGGATGGAGGTTTCATTGCAAAGTTACAAGTAGGGCAAGATGACAGTGTCGGAATATGAGACGGGTTTTAACAACCTGATCCGCTTTGTTCCGGCAGTGGCTACGGATGAGGTGGAGAAGGCCAAGAGGTTTCGTAGAGGACTCGAGGCGGGAGTTTCGCCGAGTTTTGGGGGCATTGGAGTTGCGTGATTTTAGCTCCTGGTAGAGCAAGCCGGGGCATGGAGCTAGAGATGCGGCTTGGGAAGAGTTACAGTGCGGGAGGTACCATAGTTCGGGAGGGGTGGTGGCGATCGGAAGAAGAGTTTTGGAGGAGGTAGTGGGTCATCCCTGAAACCAGTTTACAAGAAGTTCAAGGGCCCGCAGAATTCCTTCAAGTCCAAGTCCACAAAGCCACAGACATCCTCCACTTCCCGACCTTCAGCGAGTGTTCCTAGATTGCATCCGGTACCAGGGCAAGGAATGAAGTGTTTCAAGTGTGGTAATGAGCATCGTGCTTCAGAGTGTTCTTGGTCTGGATCTTGTCGCCACTGTGGTCGGGAGGGCCACAAGGCTTTGGTTTGTCGGCGGAATCCCACCAGTTTAATTAAGTGGGAGCCAGTCCCGGCGTCAGCACCAAAGCAAGCAGCTTCATCTCGAGGATCCGTGCAGATGTTAGCGGCTGCTCCTACTCAGTCTTGGGGACAGCCGCAGCCTTATCTACCGTTTCCTGGAGGGATTCCACCGCCGGGGTACTTTTGGCCACCGGTTCCCGCAGCACCGTTTCCAGTCGTGACACCTTCAGCACCTCCAGCAGTTGCCGCACCCCCTTACCAGAGTGTTGGAGCTCCTACCGCCCCGGCATCAGTTGCGTATGCCATGCCGACTGCTGAGTCGGCAGGCCGTCCCGATGTGTTGACAGGTACGCTCCTTGTGGACTCAGTGGAAGCCTTTGTTTTATTTGATTCTGGAGCTACCTTCTCGTTTGCCTCTTTAGAGTTTGCTAGTAGAGTACCCTTGAGTATGCAGTCTATAGCTCAGTCAGTTGTTGTTAACTCCCCTGGAGGAATTCTTTCTAGTTCCACAGTTTGTCCCGGTTATGTGATATCCTTAGACGGGGAAGATTTTATTGCTAATCTGATGGTTATGAGGATGGAACCGTTTGATGTTATTTTGGGTATGGATTGGTTGCATAGTTATCGTGCGGTCATATCTTCTTTTTGGAAGACAGTAACTCTGCAAGCTCAGTGCAGTCGGAGATAGTTTTTGAGGTAGTGCCCTTCTTATTCACTTTGTGTCTTTGGCTAGTTTGTTTCCTAGTGGCTGGCGGCAAAGAGTGGGTTCCTTTTGTCCTTGGTAGAGAAGCGAATGTGTCACGGCTGCTGCGAGTGTTTGATGGTTCGAGTTTCTAGATGTTTTCAGCGGACCTACGAGGATGCCTCCACCACGTCGGTGGAGTTGGGATCGATTTAGTACCCGATGCTCGACCGGTTTCTATGACCCCTACTGTGCGCACGTCCTTTCGGGAGGAACTAAAGAAGCGATTGGATGATCTAAAAGAAAAAAAATCTTATTCGACCCAGTGTGTCTCCGTGGGGAGCTCCTGTTCTGTTTACTAAGAAGAAGGATGGTAGTTGGCGCATGTGTATCGATTACCGTGCTCTCAACCAGCTGACCATCAAGAATAAATATCCTTTATCTCGCATTGAAGATTTATTTGATCAATTGAGAGGGGCAAAGGTATTTTCAAAGATAGATCTTCAGTCGGGTTATAATCAGATTCCTATCCGAGAGGAGGATATTGAGAAAACGGCGTTCTCTACAAGGTATGGGCACTTTGAATTTAAAGTTATGTCGTTTGGACTAACGAATGCCCCTGCTGCTTTCATGGAGACTATGAACAGGATGCTGCATGAGTATATGGATGATTTTTTCGTCGTCTTTATTGATGATATTTTGATTTATTCAAAGATTGAAGTTGATCATGAGCGTCATCTGAGGCTGGTGTTAGAGACGCTAAGAGAGAATAGGTTCTATGCCAAGCTTAAGAAGTGCGAGTTCTGGATGTTTGAAGTGGGGTTCTTGGGGCATATTATCAATGATAAGGGAATATCAGTTGATCCCGGAAAAATCTCCACAGTGGTAGAATGGGGAAGGCCAACCAATGTCAAGGAAGTGAGAAGTTTCCTGGGTATGGCGAGGCTATTATCGGCGTTTTGTGCAGGATTTTCCATCATTGCGGCCGTTATCTGAGGCTCACACAAAGGATGTGAAGTTTGGTGGGGCGATGATTGTGAGCGATTTTGATTTTGAAGGAAAGGTTGGTGGCGCTCTGTCCTTACTATTCTGAGCTCGGGAAGCGATTCACGATTTATTCGATGCTTCTCGAGTTGGTTTGGGTGTGTCCTCATGCAAGATGGTAAGGTTACGCTACGCGTCTAGACAGCTGAAGAAACATGAGCAGAACTACCCAACACATGATTTAGAGTTGGCTGCGGTAGTGTTCGCCTTGAAGCTTTGGAGGCATTATCTTTATGGTGAGTCTTGTGATGTCTTTACTGATCACAAAAGCCTTAAGTACATTTTCACACAGAAGGATTTGAATTTGAGGCAACGCAGATGGTTGGAGCTGATAAAGGATTATGATCTCACAATTCAGTACCATCCAGGCAAGGCCAATGTGGTGGTTGATGCTCTTAGTCGCAGGGCGACGCCGACTACTCTGGATTGTTTAATTGCGGATTTTGACCGCATGGGGATATCTTATTGCTATGCAGGCACCGCACATGCTGAAACACAGTTGATTTTAGAGTCAGCCATTACAGAGCGCATGCGGGAAGTGCAGCAGAGTGACAAATTATTCTTTGAGGTCAAGCGATTAGATCGGGCAAGGAAGGAGATTTCGGTTTGGATGGAGTGCGGAACTTTGCGATTTAAGGGTCGTCTTTGTGTGCCGCAGAAGCGGGGTTAAAGATGACATCACGAGGAAGCTCATCGCACTCCGTATACTGTTCATCCGGGCGAGACAAAGATGTACCGTGATCTAAAGCAGAATTTCTGGTGGAAAAGAATGAAAGTGGATATTGCTAATTATGTAGCCTCTTGTGGCGTTTGTCAACAAGTGAAGGCAGAACATAAGCGTCCGGCAGGGTTATTGCAGCCATTAGAAGTTCCCCAATGGCCATGGGATGATATCTCTATGGACTTCGTTGTTGCTTTGCCTCGTTCACCGCGAGGTAAGGACGCAGTTTGGGTTATAGTGGATCGATTCAGCAAATCCGCGCATTTTATTCCCATCCGCACGACCAACTCAGCAAGTGACTTGGCCCCTATCTATGTGCGGGAAATTGTGAGATTACATGGGGTGCCGAAGACCATCATCTCCGACAGGGATGCCAAGATTGTTTCCAAGTTTTGGGAAAGTTTACAGAGTGCACTAGGCACTCAACTCCGTCTCAGTGCAGCGTTTCATCCACAAACAGATGGGCAGTCAGAGCGCACTATTCAGACCCTAGAAGACATGTTGCGGACCTATGTCCTGTCCTGGAAAGGTAGTTGGGAGAATCAGTTGCCATTGGCGGAATTTGCGTACAATAACAACTTTCATACAAGCATAAAAGCCGCTCCATTTGAGGTTTTGTATGGGCGTAAGTGCAGTCACCCTTTCTTTGGGAAGCGGTGGGTGAGAAGCGATTTAGGTCGGATTGGGTACAAAAGATGGTTGAGCAGTGGCCTTGGTGAGGCAGAATCTATTAGCAGCTCAGAGCAAACAGAAGAGTTATGCAGATGTGAGGAGAAGAGACTTGGAATTTGAAGCGGGAGATCAGGTGCTCTTGAGAGTATCCCCCACTAAAGGTGTGGTCGGGTTTGGTGCGGAGGAAGCTTAGCCGAGTGCGTTGGGCCATTCACGATCTTGGCTCGGATCGGGAAGTTGCCATACCGCTTAGACCTACAGAGGCTATGCGGGAGTGCATAATGTTTTCATGTGTCTATGTTGAGGAAGTACTTGAGGACCCGAACATCATATTGCACTAGAACCCTAACTATTGAGCGAGATCATCCTTTGAGTCCAAACCGGTGCAGTGCGGAAAGATCGAGAAAAAGAGTTGAGGAACAAAACTCGAAGTATGTTAAGGTGTTTTGGTCGCGCGGAGATGAGAAGGAGGCCACTTGGGAGCTGAGTCTCGCATGCGCGAGCTTTATCCAGACTTGTTCACCTCAGGTGCGTACTCTTGTTGCTAAGTTTCCAGCCTCGGTTTTATCTCATGAAGTTTGGTGTTTAGATTCGGGGTCGAATCCTATTAAAGGGGGTAGAATGTAATACCTCGTTTTCGTGTTAAGCGTCTAGTCGGAAGGGAGTTTTGGTTCGGGAGAGTAATAAACGGAATTTCGGGGAGGACTAATTGGAAAGAGTGTTTTCTGTTGTTGTAGAGAAATCGCGGTTTTCGGCATCACAGGCTTGAGCCCATGGCCGAGAGAGGCCCATGGGGTGGCTGGCCAAAGGGGGTGCCACTCCCCCAACCCTAGCCGCACCCCTCCTCCCCTCCACTCCCCACTCCCACCTTCCCCATTGTGGCCGCCACCTCCCTCACCCCTCTCCTCCTCCAACCGGTGCCCCAACCTCCTCCTCCCTACCACCCCTCCACCCCCATTGCTGCTGGCCAAAGGGAAGAGGAATCCCCATTGCAGCCGGCCAAGGAGGAAGAAGAAGGGGAAAAGAAGAGAAGGGAGAAGAAAAGGGAGAAGAGAAGGAAGAGAGGAGAAGGAGGATCTTCTTCGGGGCCTGTTCGTCGTCGTCTAGCACGTCGTCAAGGGTAACGATGGGTTTCTTGTGATGTGTGATAGTCATTAGAGGCGATTGCTATTAAATCGATTGGATCGATTTAATTCTGTTCAATGTTCAATTCTGTCCAGAATGTTGCGCGGCCAGTTTCATATATTTAGAGGCCGAATTAGGAGTTTTGGTCTCCTAGAGATTTGTAGATTATGTTCTTAGCTTTCAGTGGCCACAAAGATCACCCAAATCCGATTAAAAGTCAGGAAGTTATGAATTTTTTAGTATCGCTGCCTGGCAAATCTGTCAGCTTCTGGCAGTCTGTGGGAATCTGGTTCAAACTACTATTTAAAAAGAGAATCAGGGGATCTTAGTATAACGAAAAATATGGGTAATTACCATAACTTTTCAGAGAGATAAATAACGTAAGATTTGGACGTTCATAGCAAAAGTTACGGAGGTTTAAGTGTACTGTCCAGAGAGACCGACGTGATAATTGTTGTTCAGTAGATTGTGTTGGTAGGGGCAGTTTATTGCAAAATCAAAAGGGCTCCCCAACTAAGTTTGTTTAGGTAATTCAATTAACTTTTCAGAAAGTCTAAGATCATCTTAGTTGGACTCCTGAGCAGAAAGTTATGTATTTTAGAATTTGGCTGTTCACAGTGATCACCAAAGCGATCACTAGAAATTGGAGATTTTGATAACACTTGGGCGGTTAGCGAGTTCGTTTGTGTTGTTTTTATGCTTTTGGTCCAGTATGTTGGTCTTAGATTGGGATATCTCTATGTTCAGGTGGGAGCGTGACCCCAGGGGCAGCGCCCTCTTCGCGTCCACCATTCTCGCACGGTTGAGGCAAGTATTCGGGCTATTGCACTTTTATGTTGTATGATGAAAATTGTGATGGGTCTTGTTGGTATTAGCCATGTATACCTGTTAATGAGATGATATACCATTTATCTTGATGACTGCTAGTTATGGTTAAAGAATTCCTCCGCATGTTTTTAGTGCTTACATGATTACGTGGACACTTTGAATTCTTACATGTGAAAGATGTTGTCATGGTGCATATGCATATTTTGAGCATGAGTTTATATAGTTGAGGTCCCGTCATGCAATGGCGGCTTGAAATCCCCACATTCGTGTAATGTGGGCTATGAGCAAAGAGGTCCCCATCATTATGATGATGGGCAAAGGTCCCTATACACGTGGTGTATAGGCTCTTGTCCCTGTGCGGAGGAGCACGAGCAAGGGTTTTCATTGACGGATGAATACCCGCATTACAGTAAAAATGCGAAAGAGATAAAGTTCAAGAGGAGCATTGCATGGGTTGCATTTCTTAAGTTTAAGGTCTATGTTGGTGTATTGTTATCGTGGATTATCAATGCTATGTTTGTATTCTTGTTATAGCCTTGTTGGTACTTGCCGAGTCTTTAGCTCACTCTTGCTTTAATGTATTTTAGGTACCAATGGCAGGAACGACGTGCATGGGAGGGTGTAGATGTTGGACACGCACACTACCTCACGCTCTTAAGGTGTTTACCACTTAGCTTCAATTTAGAAATAAATAAACTGCTTGGTTATCACCCATAGATGGTCTTGGCTTGAGTAACTGGTTATTTGTAATAATGATATTGCCAGGTCTTGGTACGTTCATTTGATTATCATGCTTGTTTATGAGAATTTTGTTAAATGCTATGTTTCATTGTTGAACTCTCGATATAGCTGATTAAACAAAGGAGACTCTGTCGAAATTTTGTAACTTGTGCTAGGTTAGTTTTTTTCCAGTAGCATTCCAAGCTCATGTCGGGCTGGGGTGTTACAGTCGGTGAGGTAGGAATTAGGAGAAGGCTCTCCGAAGACAGTGTGGCAATGGATGCTTTCGGCCGGAAGTGAGGAAGACAAAGGCACCAGCATGATCCTGTGGACAAGAGGTGAAATTAAATGGGACGAAAGGTTGCTTAGGCTCCAGAACGCGTGGTGACGCGGCTGGCGAGGCAGGGAGCTCATCGGAGCAGCGGTGATGCGATGGCGCTATGGTGGCTGGAACAGCGCTTACGCCTCTTTTCATGTTCGTGCTCGTTAGATAAGAAGAGGGGGAGGGAGAATGACAAGGAGGGGTGAAGGGAGGGCTCGAGGTGGCCTTTTGTAGGAAGGAGAGGGGATGGAGGGTTAGTAGCGGAGACAGACTGACGGGACGGCATGTCATTGAGGCGGCATAGGAACAGCGGCACGGAGGGACGGGGGCGCGCTTAGGGGGAGAAGGAGAGAGCGAGAGAGAAGGCGGGCTGGGCCCGAGCGCTCGGTGGGGAGGGATGGGCCAAGAAAAGACTAGGCCAACTTTGGCTAAGAGGGAAAATAGAAAAAGGGAAAAGGGAAAAGAAAATAGAAAATAGAAAAGAAGGTGATGGCCATCATTTTGGGTTTGGCCAAATTCCAATTTATGTTTAGCGATTTTCCAATGATTCTCAGGTATTCACGGATCAAATTGGGACTTAGGTTTCAGCTTTAGGATTTTAGCTTCTCATAATTTTTAAAAGGCAACATTCTTAACTTTCTTGTAACTGGTTGTTTGCTTTCACAACATGTTTCAGAGAAAGAATGTAGTTAAAATAAATTCCAAAGAGCGTGCAACTAAGACAACAACTGATAACACACAAAAAGTTTTAAAAATCCTGCATTTTTAACTTTAGGATTTTTGGCAAGGCTGTTACAAACTACCCCCTTAAAAAGAATCTCGACTCCGAGATTCGGGCGATCTATACAGCAACTGAGGGTACTTGGTTCTCAAAAAATCTTTGCGTTCCCAATAGCTTCTCCTTTCACGTGATTACTCCATTGTACTCGGTACAGGTGATATGTGCTATTCCTTGTTCGCTTCTCTACTACGTCCAAGACCTTGACAGGGTGCTCAGGGTACGTCAAGTCCTTGCTGAGCTCGATGTCTCCTAACGGCGTCTATTCATCGGGTACTCTAAGGTACTTCTTGAGTTGCGAGACATGGAACACATTGTGCACATCTACCAGCTCTACAAGTAGCTCAAGTTGATAGGCTACCTTTCCTAGCCTAGCGGTAATGAGGAACGGTCCTACATATCCTGGCGCAAGCTTCACTTTGACCTTGAATCTCCTTGTTCCTCTAAATGAGGGAAGATAAGCTGATAGGATACCTTTCCTAGCCTAGCTGTAACGGGGAATGGTCCCATTGTTGGAGGTTGAAGCAAAAAAACTATGACGGCGAGAAAAGATAGAAGCCACAGGGTTTGGTTGGGTAGCCAACGTGTACGGGATGGTAAGTTCAAAGTAGGTCGCCCATGGTGCATCGGTGTATGCATGAGCATTGTACTCTAATACATTGTACCATGTAAACTAATAAGATAATTTATCGCACACATAATCAATGTATTGCTTGAGATTAAATAGAGGTACATGTGCATGCATACAATTTGAACAAAAATAACTAATAGAGTAAGAATATGGGCATGCAACTACATGATCTATGCATGATGAAGAGTGATTAGTTTATAAGAACCCCAATAACTTATTAATTTTTTTCTATCAAAGCACATAGTTCAATTACGTTTCTCATGTTGTAATTTCTTTCAAACTTCTATTGTCGTTTTCAATGTTTATGATATCTTAAAAGTCTAAATAGCCTACAAGATATGCAAATATATTATCAAGCATTTATACAAACTATTGGTGATATTCCCTAGAGGCAATCATAGAGATGATTGTATCACGTCTATGTTTATGAGTTATAGAATAAATATTATTATGTTCCTTGAATGAATTTTCAGTTATAAAGATTAACAAATATGTGACTTGTTGGTGAAGCTCTTTAACATATATGATGTCACTTATCCGTCACTTAATCGATAAATTATTGAACAATCCATGGATAACAAAATATCTAACCTGGAGTTCAACCAGATATCGTGAGGCAAAGGGAGAATACACAAGCAGGTCATTCAATTCGACCAGATACAGACTGGTCGTTTGAAGATACAAGCTGATCATAGACTAGTCGAACGTAATCACTAACTAGTCGTAAACTAGTCGTAAGGAGTTACGAACTGGTCATGACTAGATACGAGCTGGTCGTAAGTGATAAGGACCTAGTCGTAGATCGTATTGCATTAAGGTTCGTCCGATATATTTTATGTGTATTCGGGAATCGTTATGTCCTGCTAGGAACTGCTAACAACTCGTGGTCGAAAAAGAGTTTCCGAGTCGAAATCGATTACGCATGAACCTACAGGGTCACACACGTAACGGGTTAGAACAAACGAGTTCGGATAGAATCCGTCATGGGCTCTTTATAAGGGGATGCATGAGGCTGTTGGGATAAACGATGTGAGTTGCATCACTCAAACCCTAGCCTCCATCTCCTCGAGGGCCCTACCGTGCGAGTTGGTGTTAGCACACCAGCGTACGGTGTTCCATCCCTGGGCGTGTGGATACCGTAGAGGTGCTGCTGCGATTTTTGTTGTGTTGAACGAGGATGATCCACGATCTTCACAAGGAATGTGATTGGTTGCTAGAAGAGAGGATCGGTACTGAGGACATTGGAGGATCGACTACGACCACTTCATCGGCGTGCTTGATGTTGGATCAGGCTCCTCCAACTCTTCTTCTGCTGCACTACGTGTCTAGTGGTAACGATCTATGATCTCTTGCTTGCATGGCTTCTTTGTTTACGTGTGACGAAGATCTAATAATCCTCATTTTACTATTTATCTGTAATTCTTATTATGGGTAAATATGATGTCATACGATTCTTGGGCATACCCCTTATAATCATAAGGGAGAAGCCAACCAGATGGTCGTAAGTCCTTCTACGACCAGCCCATAGTCGTAAGTCTTCCTACGACTACCTTAAGTTGTAAGTCCTTCTACGACTACCTCATGTCGTAAGTTTTTCTACGACTACCTCCTGGTCGTAAGCTCTTCTACGACTAGGATAGCTTCGACTGCCCTATAATCAATGAAGTCTACAGACGAGCGAGCCTAATTGATTAGGGAATCTAAGCAGTCAAGGTACGCTGTTATTCTCAGGAATAACTGCACATAATACACCACCATCTCTGACTAGTAACTGCCAGGCGACGTGGAGGAGTTACTGCCCCGGTGATTATTGCCAACAATGCGCCCGTTACTTGGAGTGATGAGGTGCCCCTTTACCTGGAGAAACGACTACCTCTGCGGACACTATAAAAGGCTGCGGTCAGAGACAAAAAAGGAAGAGGAAAAAAGGGCGATCAACAGGAGTACAAGCCTTGGTCTTTCCACTGATTGTAAACACTATACTCAATACAGTACACACAGGAATAGGGTTGTTATTCTCTCCGGAGAAGGCCTGAACCTATATAAAAATACCCGTGTCAATCTCTCTGCGTGATTTCAGTCTTGGAGATCCCCAAATCAAACAATCTTTATGAAAGTTCGGTTCTAAAACACCGACAACGTGGTAGAATTTTTGAATTACCAGCTAGTGTAGCCTACCCGTATCCCTACCATCTTACGTTGTTTTTTTATCTAGATCGGTCGCATATACTTGATATGTGGCAGTAGTAGATTGGATCTATTACTATTCTGTTCTAGTAATCTAGATCGGTTCATGTGGATGGAACGGTCTAGGCACTGATTGATAAGATCAATCGGTTTTCAGTGATAGTATATGGGTTTGCGGGAGGTATGAGTTGAAAGCACTAGATGATTTACTCCACTTGCTCACGATCGCATTGCATGATACCCACATGCATAGTATTGGTTTAACTTGACAAGGCTATCAAAATGGATTTGGGCCTTGGGGCCTAATATTGGGTGCTGGGGTATAGAAATGCCACCCAATACACAAACATAGTGCTGAATTTTTGCATATACATATTTTTCTGTTGTAGATCATAGCACCTAATACTTCCTTCACACCTACCTTTAACTTGCTATTCTTGAGAAAGAAAAACTGAATGGAATAAACTTCATTGACTGGTTTCATAATCTAATAATTGTTCTCAAACAAGAAAAGAATGAATATATTATAGAGGGTCCATATCCTGAGGAACCAAATGAAGATGCTACACGTGCTGAAAAGAATATTTATGAGAAGCATTGCAATGACGCAGTCGATGTACACTGCCTTATCCTTGCCACCATGAACTTTGAGCTTCAGAAGTAATATAAGACCACAGACGCTTACAATATAATTGTGGGTCTGAAAGGCATGTTTCAGGACCAAGCAAGGGCAGAGAGGTACAATACCTCTAAGGCATTATTTTCTTGTAGGATATCAGAAGGTAGCTCGGTCAGTCCTCATGTTATCAAGATGATTGGTCATATTGAGAGCTTGAAAAAGCTTGGTTTTCCCCTTAGCCAAAAGTTGGCTACTGATGTGATTCTCCAATCGCTCCCTGCGAGCTTTGAGCCCGTTATATTGAATTTTCATATGAATGGCAAGGAGAAGTCAATGATCGAGTTGCATAGCATGCTTAAAGGTGCCGAGGAGAGCATCAAGAAAAGTTCTAATCATGTGATGATGGTTCAAAAGACTACTAGCTTCAAGAAGAAGGGTAAGTCTTGGGGAAAGGGAAAAGACAAAGGAAAGACTCAAGATGACATCGAGAGTCTCAAGGCTAAGCTTAAGAAGCTCAAGCTAGGTCCTAAGCCTGATACAAAATGCTACCATTGTCATGAGACTGGGCATTGGAAGAGAAATTGTAAGAAGTACTTGGCAGAGATGAAAAAGAACAAAGGAAGTAAGACTTCCAGTTCAGATATAAATATTATAGAAATTAATCTTGCCACTTCTACTACATTTTATTGGGTATTTGATACCGGATCGATTGCTCATTGTAAGGACCCGAGATTAACATCCCAGATCTTCTGTGCATAACTGAACTAGTCCCATGATCAGTGACTAGCTCACACAGTAAACAAATGTGATAACACAACCATAAACGCTAAAATTTATTAATAAATAACAGAGTTGCTTACAAGATAGGCTTACGAGCCAACAATAAAGAAACACAGCGGAAGACGAAGAAGACGTAGTGGAGTCCAGCTGATCTGCCATCGTCATGATCCACACCTAAAGCGAAGTCCTTCTCCTCTGAAATTTGTTTGCATTAAGCAAGTATGAGCACAACTTCCGTGCTCACAAGTTATATCCGTCAAATAACAGAATGACATGCATATATGGATGTAACAAAGGAAGGCTTATAGGGTTATTTGTGCCAGAACAGCATTTGACATTAAATTTAATACTAAGTTCAAAAGCTCAAGTTTTTATAAAATCTAAAATTGATTTTGAATTGATAAAGATAGTGTAGGCACCAACCTAACACCAACATAAACACGGGCACCAACCCGGGGGCTTCAACCCATAACCTTTCTCATGAACACCCATCCATGTCAAACTATTTTACCAAAAACATTTTGAAATTGAAATCTAACTTTCAGTGGCTTTGCCAGCATATCCATGACCGTGGACACGGCTATTCGAATAGTTTTACACTCTGCAGAGGTTGTACAACTTTACCACATGAGATAATCAACTTTTAATGTCCGTCTGACACACTTCCGAAGGTGTGTGACTAAGTGATCATCACGAGGCCTTTACAATGCATCATTCCACCATAGTCCTCCCTCGCTAAGGTTTCGCCCCCTTTGGACTACCCGTCCATAGAGTTCAGGCCCCCTCTTGGGCCAGGTGGGACTAACAAAAGTCATGAAAGACTACCCACCGCATCAATAGGAACGACCATGATGGAGCTTTGCAAATTATTCAGCCAGGTCCTGCCCATACAAGACATGTGGTAGTACGATGTGGCTTAGCAAGATGCGGCTCGAAGACCGGTCCTTAACTGACCTGGGCGACAACCAACAGAACCCTGGGCCTCAACCTACCCAGTTAAGCCCGTGCATAAACCTGCACCCACTAGACAACCAATTCGCCCAAGTCCAAACCATCATTTTATTTTGTTTTCTAAAGTCATTTATAAAACTCCCATGACACACCAATGCCATACCATTTAAACAATAGTTGATTTCTGGCTGAAATTCCCCAAATGAAACATATTTGGTCTATAAGCATGGCTAAGCATAATATTTTCCAAATGATCCTAGTTCATACTATTGTATCAACTAGGTTTTATCTAGGGTGACAACATGTTTGATTCAATTATCAAAATTGGCCATACAAAGGATTTTAGGCATAACTATAAATTTAAAACAGGAATTTAAATTACTGAATATAAATAAGCATGCAGTAATAATTTGAAACAGAATTTAAATAATTTTAAATAGTGGGTGCAAATATGATCAATAATGTAACTTGCCTTGCTCAAATAGTTGCTCTCAAACGGCGTCGAAATCTAACCCTCCGAAGTCGTCGAAATCTATACGCGAAAATAAGACAAACTCAAACTAAATTCAAATAAGAGTCAAATTAAATCCAAATTGAATAATTTTGGTCTAGTTGGCTAGATCTTGAATTTAGATAAATTTAGAAATTTGAATGGGCTCAATCGGAGTTCGGATGCAAAAGATATGAGCTTTCGAAGTTTGAAAATACATAAAATGATATAATTAGGGTTTCTCTGAATTTTGGGAATTATTTTTCTAAAGAAAAAAGGCTTTATTGCGCAAGATGACGTCAACGGCTGATTTTCGGGATTTAAATTAATTAAAAGAAATTCCGATATGTGGGACCCACATGTCGGTCTCACAGCTCATGTGGACCAAGTCCACGGGAGTTTGAGGCTGAGGAGAGGTGGATCGTGCACATGTGGCGCCGAGGTGGCAGTGTGGTGGCGCTACGTGGAAGCAACATCAGCGTGCCACGTAGGCGTGCTACGTGGGCGGACACGGAGCAGGGGGTGACGATGTGGCGCTGAGCTGGCGCCAAGGTGGCAACCACGTGGCGCCATATGGCGGCTCGTCGCCGCCGCGACGGCGGCGCTTCGGGGCGGCGGCGCCGCGAGCGGTGGCGAAGTTGGACTCGGTGAGTACCGAAGAAAAGCGGTGTGGCGAACACGGGCGCTCACCGGGTGGTCGAAGAGGACGGGCGCCGCGCGAGGAGAAGCGTGGCGTGGCTCAGTGGTGTGGCGGCGCGGCGCTCCGGTGAGGCCCTGGTTGTGTGAGCATGTGCACAGGGAAGGCGGGGGTTGATGGCGGCAGTTGACGGAGCTTCGGGCGCGGCAGCAATGGCGGCGGGGTCGGTTGCGTCCGAGCGAAGAAGAAGGGGGCGAGGAAGAAAGGTGCGGGCCCACCTGGCAGCGGAAGTAAAGAGGAGAGGGAAAAAGGGTTGCGCCCAGCCGTTTGATTAAAATCTGACGATCCAGATTGATTTAGCTATAGGGGTCACGTGGGCCATTAGATCAAGATCGGACGGCCCACACGCGTTGGACGTTCGGCACTTCCGAAGGTTTCACAAACGCTAGCCGTTGGATCTAGATCCAATGGCGAGATTTGCTCGTGGTGAAGAGAGAGAGGGAGGGGAACGCGGGCCGTTGGATTTGATCCAACGGTGGAGAGAGAGGGGGGGCGCGTACGGCTCGGCCTGGTTTGGTCCGCGCGCGGGGAGGTTTGGGCGGGGTTTTGGGTTTAGGCCCAAGGCCGACTAGGGGTTTTAAATTCATTTCTCAATTAAAGTAATTCTAGTAATTCATTTAGGCTTTAGGAAATAACAAAATAAACCCAAAAATTTAGAGAAAATTCACATAAATTCCCAGAGTTATGTTGGACTTAAATAAAATATTTCCAACTTAAAGTTGGCTTTTAATTTTGCAAATAAATTATCTTGGCTTCAAAAATACTTTGAAAAAAGCTTTAAAATTCCAAAAAATTCTAGAAATTAAATTTTTATTTTTCAAATTAAATCAAATAAAACTTCAAGACTTCAGATAAATTTCACTTTTGACTTTTAAAATTTCAAAAATTCAAATAAAGCAATGAAACTCTACCAAATTTCAGAAAATCCAATAAAACATTAACTTTATTTTATTTTATTTTGGTAACAGCACTTTGGGATGTTACAATCATATTTGCAATTCAACGTAGGGACTGATAGGGAGTAGAAGTTTGGCAAGAGGCGAAATTGATCTTCGTGTGGGCAATGGAGCAAGAGTTGTTGCATTAGCTATTGGCACTTTACCATTAGTTTTACCCTCAGGATTAGTTATGGAATTAAATAATTGTTATTATGTTCCTGCCATAAGCAAAAACATTAAACAAATGAATCTTGAGGATGTGCCTGTCTATAACATTAATGCTAAGAAACTTCGACCCATTGGTTTGAATCTCACTTTTATTTAGCATTGTCGTCTAGGTCATATAAATGAGAAGCACATGATGAAGCTCCATAAAGATGGTCTTCTAACATGTAAATCTTGTTTACTTGGTAAGATGACAAAGACGCCTTTCACAGCCGTAGGCGACAGGCAAGTGACTTATTGGCCCTTGTACATTCGGATGTATGTGGACCAATGAGCACTTCGGCCAGGGGTGGTTTTTAGTCCTTCACAACTTTTACTAGTGACTTTAGTAGATATAGTTACATCTACTTAATGAGGCATAAGTCTGAATTCTATGAAAAGTTCAAAGAAATTCCAGAATGAGGTACATAATCAACTTAGCAAGACAATTAAATATCTACGATCAGATCGTCGAGGTGAGTATTTGAGCTGTGAGCTTGGTGATCATATAAAGCAATGTGGAATTATTCCACAACTTACTCCACTAGGAACGCCTCAATGGAAAGTGGTGTTTGAACGACGAAATCGAACATTGTTAGACATGGTTCGATCAATGATAAGCCAATCTGATCTTCCATTGTATTTCTATGGATACACTCTAGAAACAGCGGCTTTCACTTTAAATAGGGTTCCATCAAAAACAGTAGAGACGACACCATATGAGATATAGACCGGGTTGTATCCTAGATTGTCTTTTCTCAGGATATGAGGTTGTGAGGTATTTGTAAAACGTTTGTCGTCTGATAAACTCACACCCAAGTCGGATAAGTGCTTCTTTGTGGGGTATCTTGAGAAAACTAAAGGATATTACTTTTATAAGCGGGATGATAACAAAGTGTTTGTTTCCCGAAATGGTGTCTTCTTGGAGAAAGAGTTTTTTTTCCAAAGGAGTCAGTGAGAGCAAAGTGCAACTCGAAGAAATTTGGGAAATATATTAAAATGTTTCAACTCCTACTGAACCTCTATAGGATGAATAAAATATTGTAGAATCTGTAGATGAGGCATCAGCCCCACGTAGATCTAAAAGACCACATCAATTGCCTATAAGGTATCACTACTACAAAACAGGCTATACTAGACGTCTCATCACAGACGGTTCCTTTGGAACCGTCCATGTTGTACTTATTATAAACGATTTTTAATAAGAACAGTCTGTGATATATATCGATGTGATACATAATTATCACAGACGGTTCTTGTTAATAGAGACGGTTTTAAATACAAACGGTCTGTGATATCTTCGAATATCACAGACGGTTTGTATTTAAAACCGTCTTTAAATCATCACAGACGGTTTTTATCATAAACCGTCTATGATTATAATCATGTCATAGATACTTTTGTTTTGTTGGGTGGGGAAACAAAAATTTGGACTTAATGGGTGGGCTGTTGAAACTCGCTTTATATTAATCGAGTCTCTTCACACCTCCATCTCCTCCTCTGCCATCTCTCCTCTAACCGAGTGCCGCCGTCTCGCCCTGACCTTTCGCCGCGGCCTCTCCCAAGCTCATCACCCGCGGCCTCCTCCACCTCGACCCAGCCTCGTTGTTGCTGGCCTCCCCTGATCTCATAGCCTATGGGCTTCCCGACATCGTCGCCCCCGACCTCCTCCACTTCGTCACCTGGCCTCCCACGACCTCGTTGCTCCCGGCCTCCTCCACTTCATCGCCCCAGCCTCCTCCACCTCGCCCTGTCTATGATCACGGTTTGGAGCCGTCTGTGATGACCCTCTCTGTAGTAGTGTATGGGCATGACGTTTTACTATTGAATATTGATAAGCCTAAGAGTTATGAAGAAGCGATGATGGACCCGGACTCTCAGTCATGGCTTGAAGCCATGAGATCTGAGATAGAACCCATGTATGTCAATCAAGTTTTGAACTTAGTTGATCCACCTCATGATGTTAAAACCATTGAGAGCAAATGGATTTTTAAGAAAAATATAGATATGGATGGAAATATTCACATTCATAAGGCACGACTGGTGGCAAAGGATTTCAAACAAATTTAAGGTGTTGATTATGATGAAACTTTCTCACCTATCGCTATGATTAAGTCTATACGGATCATTCTAGCTATTGTTGTATATTTCGATTATGAGATATGGCAAATGAATATCAAAACGGCTTTCCTAAATGGAAAACTAAGTGGGTATGTGTTCATGACACACCCTGAGGGTTTTGTCGATCCATAGGAAGCTAAAAAGGTATGCAAGCTTCAGAAATCCATCTATGGATTAAAGAAAGCATCTCGGAGTTAGAACATTCATTTTAATGAAGTGGTCAAAGGGTTTGACTTCATCAAGAATGAAGTAGAACTTGTGTTTACGAGAAGGTTAGTTGTTGCAAACTTGTTTTTCTGATCTTATATGTGGATGACATATTACTTGGTGAAAATGATATTCTTATGCTAGAATCTATTAAAACTTTATTAAGAAATAGTTTCTCTATTAAAGATTTAGGAGATGCACCATATATTTTAGGCATAAGGATCTATAGGGATAGATCTAAAAGGCTAATTAGATTAAGCCAAGATATGTACATTGATAAGGTGTTGAAGTGGTTCAACATGCAAGATTCCAAGAAAGGTTTCTTGCCCATGTTACATGGAATTAATCTTAGCAAGAGTTAGTATCCTTCGACACCTGATGAGAGAAACAAAATGAGTAGAATTCCATATGCTTCGGCTATTGGATCTATCATGTATGCCATGCTTTGTACACAACCATATGTATCGTATGCTCTAAGTGTTACGAGCAGATATCGGTCAAATCCAGGTGAACGTCACTGTATAGCAATCAAGAATATTCTAAAGTACTTGAGAAGGACTAAGGATGCATTCCTTGTTTATGGTGGTGAGGAAGAGCTGGTCGTAAATGGTTACACCAATGCTAGCTTCCAAACCGACAAGGATGATTTCAGATCGCAGTTTGGGTTTGGTGTTTTGTCTTAATGGAGAAGCAGTGAGCTAGAAAAGTTCCAAGTAAGGAATAGTGTCTGATTCTACAACAGAGGCTGAGTACATTGTGGCTTCTAAAGCTACAAAAGAAGCAGTATGGATTAGGAAGTTCATTAATGAACTGTGTGTGGTTTCTAGTGCATCCAATCCTATGGATCTCTATTGTGACAATAGTGGGGTGTGAGACCCCGGTTTATTTAGCTTGTAATACTTAGCCTTCCATTGGTTCTAGCATTACAAACAAAATACATCGTGTCTCAATGGACATGTGCTTCCCAGAATTGCAGCACACATACATTCATACAAAGTCATGCATCATTCACATATAGCATAATATAACAAGTCTAGCAAAAGGCATAAGGTAAATAGAGTTGTTACAAAAGGTGCCGACCGACCAAATGATAACCACAGAACATAAGACAGCGGAAGCAACAGTGCCATAAGATGGCTATAACAAAAGTCGACCGGCTAGCCATAACACACAAGGCAACCGACCGGGCCGCCGAGCTAGTCGTCCCAAACACTACCACAGCATGTCTCACAAAAGTGAGGCCCTTGGGGCTCACCTTCTTCCTCTGCAACAAATAACATTAAGCAAAGCAAATGAGTACACTAATGTACTCGCAAGACTGACGTGTAGGATAACAAACCTATACATATGCTACATGCAAGCTTCTTTAAGTGGAGGTTGTATATCTCATTTTAGCACAAAGCCAACTTTATTTGCAATAATGTAATACATTTGAAAGCAAGTTTGCAATCTGTTTTTATTGTTGAAATAACATCGAATACAATAAATACAAGTAACCGCTTAGAGGTGACTAACCCAATAGCCACCACAACATAGCACGAATCCCTGATTCGTACCACCCATCAAGTTTTAATTAAAAATGTTGTAGTCTAACTCTTGAAAAGCTTACCCAGGCGTGTCCATAACCTAGGACGAGGCTATTCAAATAGTTTGAACCCTGCAGGGGTGTACCAATGTACCCACACTTCAGACCGCCTTTTTGCCACATAATTTAGCACACTTCCTTTGGTATGCCGGCACGGCTAAATCCTACGAGATATTTCCAATAAATGATGCTAATTAAGAGTCGCGACAACCCGAAGAGTAGGACACATCAGCCCATGGCTCAAGCCGCTGCGGATGCTCCCCTTATAAAAATAGTTTTAACCACCTGCAACCCATAATTAACACCTCCCAAAGTACTTAGTCAAGAGAGGTCACATGCCCTCTAGCTTGGTTAGCACGCAAAATTTGGCTGGATAACAGATACTCACAAGATGTTCGGTCATTAATTGACTCGAGCACCATTCCAGTCACACCCAAAAGCACACCAACATACCATTGTGCCCAAGTCTAAATCATTTTATTTTCAGTTTTAGTTTTCACAATTAACCATAGCACAAAGGCTGAAATCATAAGTCATAATAAGTTTTGTGTGATCAAGGTTATCGACAAGTCGATAATCGCCCATTTCTACTGGTAGCTAAGCATGGCTAAGCAACATACTCGAAGACTACAGATCATGCATCTAATAGACCAACTATCGACAATAGTTAAAACAAGATAGCAGTGCATACGTAGAATTTACAAACAACATATTATGTTTGAAAATACAGGGATTAACATGATCAAACTGCTTGCCTGGTTGGATGTGCTCTTGCTGCAGAGGAGAACTCTCAGGTTCAATAAACCCTTCGGAACCTAACGCAAAAATACGATAAAACCCGATAAGAACGAAGAACACCAACAAAACTCAACAGCAAAAGTTATCCAAATTCCATGAAACTTATACAGCAACAAGGGAATGATTTTAGACAAATTTAGGAACAAGAATCATGCAATTTGGACTAAGCATGCAAAAGTTATAATCAAAATATGTTCTCTCAGCCTGAAAATTCACTAAATTAATTACTGATACTGTTTATGGCATAAATTTCCAGAATGATCCAGAGTCTGAAATTTTTATGGTGGGTAGGCAATAGTATCCTAACAACAGAAAAACTGAGTTTACTCATTTTGGAGTTAAAATGAATTAGTTATGATTTTCCTAAGTTATGAAACTAGCATATTTCACTTTTCAGAAGCAATATCATGAACAACACCTATACTATGTAAAAGTACATTACCAGAGGAATTTTACAGATTTTAGTTTGCTCAATTTGAAGTTATACACAAAGAGTTATGCATTTTACAAATTTTGAAGTGATTTTCTAAGCCTCATTTCCTTTAAACATTTCCTACCGCATATACTAATTCCTAGTACAAAACAAAGCCTGAAATAGTTCTCAATCTAAAGTTCATTCTACTCCAGAGCTAATGCAATTTGAATCATACAAAAAGGAGCTAAAATGACAAAGTTATGCACCTTTGAAATTTGAATCACAAAATACTTAGAAAATCAGAGCTCTCGGGAGGTCCAAACGAATCCGGTGAAAATGGGGAGGTCGTGGACGTCGATCTTTCATCGCACGACTACGGAGCACGGGGCACAGTGCACCCGCACGATCGCGCATTGAGGAGGTCCAAGCCGTAGATAATGGATCCAACGGCTCCGACCAGGACATGCACAGCGCACGCGGAGGAGCTCCTCACGCACACAGGAGGTCGTGACCGTCAGATTTAGATCTGACGGTCCAGAGCTCCCAGAGGAGGTCCTAAGCTCAAAGCGCTAACGGAGGAGGTCTGGAACAGTCAAGATCTGCCAAAGGAGATCTTGAACAGTCCAGATTTAATCGGGGAGGTCCTCAAAGACAGGGTTTCCACGGAACGAGATCTGGACGGCTCAGATCACCCAAGGGAGGTCCTAAATGGTCCAGATCAAGTGGAGGGAGGTCCTGCGACTAAGCACTTCACAAGGGAAGGATCTAATGGCTACGAGCTATGCCACGGAGGTCCTATAACGGCCAAGATTGCTCTAAAGAGGTCCTGTGACTTAGCATTTCCGTACAAAGGACCAGTGGGAGGTATTTTGCCAAGAGGACCCCGATGGTTAAGATTTAGCCTAAGAGGTCTTTTACGACTAGGATCTAACCAGCGGGAGGTCTTGCGACTAAAGGCTTTACAGAAAGGACCTAAGGTCCAGATCTCATCTCATAGAGGTCTTCAACGGCTGTGATGAAAACAAAGGGAGGTGTTGGCACTAAAGGTGTCACCGAGGAGATCTTACGGCTGGGAGCTAAGCCCCGAAGGTCTTTAATGGCCAAGATCATTCTAAGAGGTTCCGAGACTTAACGTGTTTACAGAATGGATCCTACAGCCCAGATCTATTTGGGTGATCCTAAACGGCTGTGAGTAAACTAGGGGGAGGTCTTAAGACTTAAAGCTCTTCAGAAAGAAATCTAAGGCTCAGATCTAACCCTAGGAGGTCGTGAACGGCTAGGATGAACTCGAAGAGGTCTAATGACTTGACAAAATCGCGACAAGTACAGAGCTCCACGTTGAGCTCGCTGGCATGTCGCCGACGACCAAGTCCACGGTGGCGCTAACCAACTGTACCAATATGCTCCTAATACTATTACGAACCTAGTGGGAGCACTCTTGGCGACGGAGCAGGCCTAGAACGCCGGCAAGCTGGAGAAGGGTGGAGGCTAGGTTTCGGCAAAAACCGAAAACGGTGAAGAGGTCCACTACGCGCTAAGCTAGCTAGTGCCCGAGCTCTACGGGACTAATAAGAACTCACCTGGGCACAGGAGTGGTCCGAGGGAAGTCGGAAGAGGCCCAGCGGCGGAGCAGTTCACCGGAGCTGGAGACGACAACGACGACAAGGTGTTCGGAGCTACTAAAGGTAAAAAGAATGGTAAGCAAAGGTTCGCGATGACCCAGAGGTGGTCCAGGACCAAAGGATTGAGCGGAGGAGACTCACCGAGCTGGGAACGATGAAATCCCCTTTTCGGCCGCAAACTGCGAAATCTTCAATCCGAGCTGCTCCTGTGAACGCAACCCGAAAAGAAGTTAGTGCCAAGGTTTGCGAGGACCAGAGGTGCTCAGAAGAGTAAGGAACAGGGCAAGAGGTCCACTGGAACACTGTCGTCCGTGAAGAGCTCGCGCGGCCAAAATGGCAGAAAAAGGGAGTGTTCACTGCGGTTTGAGTTTAACACAACGAGAGTGAGCTGGGGGAGATTGTGAGTGGAAGAAGTCCAAAGGAGGTCCTCGGGGGCATTAAGAGATTAGTGGCAACGACATAAAGGAAGGGGGCCCGAGATGAGCTACAGCGAGCTCAAGCGCAGCTAAACTGGGACCTAAGGGAGCAGAGCAGCGCAGAGCATGGCTTTTGGCCGAAAGCGCTGCCACGCCGCTACTGTCCCTACCAGCGAGACGTTGACGGGGCGCACAAAGTGACAGGCCATACTTCCCACTGTTGAAGCACACGGCGCGAGGTAGAAGATGACCAAAGGAGCTAGGGTGCTCGTGAGCGGTTAGATTTTGATTCAACGATCGAGATTGGCCTAGAGCTCCTAGTGTTCAGGGAGTAGGGGAGGTCGTGAGCCCTTCGATTAAAATTGGATGGCTCGGAGTGCTCAAGAGCTCCGGAGGTCTAGAGCACAAGGGGGAGGTCGTGAGCGTTGGATGTAAATCCAACGGCGCAGCTCGCATGCCCGAACGCGACTTAAGTGGACTTGGTTCAACCGAGTCGTTCGAGTTGGGCTCGGACTCGATCCCGAGTCTGACTCGAACTAGGGTTTGAATTGTTGATTTAGAGAAGAGCTGAACTTTGGTGAATTGTTTGAGGTAGCAAACTAACTCCAAAAATTCTGAATTTTTTACAGGAACTTGCTAACTCAAATATTGACCTTGTGCAAAATTCTCAGAGGTTTTGGTACTGTACATTTCCCTCTAAAAATTAGACAATGTGCTGGACTGAGGTTTAGCCAATTTTAAAATTGGTTTGACTTGCCTAAAAAACTATTCAAACAACCTCCAACAAATGTGAAATTTTTTAAAGGGTTTCCACACCAACCTAGGACTTGGGAAAAGTATTTCCAAGGGATGATCATAAGACTTTGACAAGATCATTTTTGAAGGACTTGGTTTTGGATCAAAAAGACTTGTGACTTGTATTTCCATAATTCCTTTTACAAGAATTGTTTAGAACAAACAGGAGATACAAGATGTAAGAAAAGTTTTAATTTCTACTCATTTTCTTACATTTGAAACACAAGCCAAGACTTGGGATGTTACATGGGGCCATTGCACAAGCTAAGGAGGCTAGATCGCATCAAAAGTCCAAACGCATACTTCGACGATATTACATTATTCGTGAGATTATTGAACGAGGTGATGTGAAGATATGCAAAGTGCACACGGATTTGAATATTGCTGATCTGTTGACAAACCCTCTCCCGCAACCTAAGCATGAGGTGCACACAAGAGCTATGGGTGTTAGATACCAGTATGATTGACTCTACTGCAAGTGGGAGACAGGTGATATGCCCTAGAGCCAATCATAGAGATGATTGTATCACGTCTATGTTTATGAATTATAGAATAAATGTTATTATGTTCCTTGAATGAATTATCAGTTATAAAGATTAACATGTATGTGACTGGTTGGTGAAGCTCATTAACATATATGATCTCATTCTAAATGTATCCCTTGTCGGATGTCACTGGTCGGAACACTAGTGACATATCGACCAGCACATGTATTGATTGATGACCATGTTTCACCGGTCATAGATATAGGGATATTGAATCAGTAATGTGAACACATGTTAGAGAATATGGTGTTGGATTGACCCACCTTGAGACACTATTAAGATTGTTATGATTTTATGTGTCATCAGTTGGTCTCAAGCAATGATCATGTATAATCCTTAGACCTGAGATTAACATGGTTTTCAACATATGTAATAGTACACTTACGGGTTGGCAAACACTACTCTGTAACTGGGTAGTTATAAAGGTAGCTTTCGGGTATACTATGAAACATGCAGAGGGATGTGACTGATCGGATATGGGATTTGCCACTCCTAACATAACAGGAGAGATATCTCTAAGCCCCTCGATGTGGTTAGATAAAAAAAAGTGCATGGTCATGCCACTAGTGGTTGAAGAGTCAATCACATGAAGTTATCCTTCACTTGATCGAGAAAGTATTGAACAGCCCATCGATAACAAAAATATCTCACCTGGAGTTCAACCAAATATCGTGAGGCAAAGAGAGAATATGCAAGCACATCGTTCAGTTAGACCAGATACAGACTGGCCGTATGGAGATACGAGATGGTCATAGACTGGTCGAACATAATCACTAACAAGTCGTAAGGAGTTATGAACTGGTCGTGACTAGATACGAGCTGGTCGTAAGTGATAAGGACCTAGTTGTAGATCATATTGCATTAAGGTTTGTCCGATAAAATTTATGTGTATTCAGGAATCGTTATGTCATGCTAGGTACCGCTAACGACTCATGGTCGAAAAAGAGTTTTCAAGTCGCAACCGATTACGAATGAACCTATAGGGTCACATACTTAATGGGTTGAAACAAACGAGTTCGGATAGGATCCATCATGAGCTCTTTATAAGGGGATGCATGAGGCTGTTGGGACAGACGACGTGAGTTGCATCACCAAAACCCTAGCCGCCATCTTCTCGAGGGTCCTACTGTGCGAGTTGGTACTAGCACACCGGCGTACGATGTTTCATCCCTGGACATGTGGATACCGTAGAGGCGCTACTGCGATTGCTACTGTGCTAAACGAAGACGATCCACGATCTTCACAAGGAACGTGATTTGTTGCTAGAGGAGAGGATCGGTACCGAGGACGTTGGACGATTGACTAGTGACTACAACCACTTCATCGACGCGCTCGACGTTGGATTAGACTGCTCCAACTCTTCTTCCGCTGCACTACGCGTTTAGTGGTAATGATCTATGATATCTTTCTTGCATTGTTTCCTGGTTTACATGGTAGAGTTTTTGAATTACCAGCTAGTGTAACCTACCCGTATTCTTTCACAAACTTTGAAACAAATCTAGCCGCGCAAATACGCGGAGCACCCTGCTAGTTAGTTAGGAAAGAAGAGTTAATTGAAGTGCTAATTGTAGGAGGTCAGCAGGGTGGGCATTGAGAGCCAGGGATTGAAATATCGGCCAATTATCAGCAATTATCGGCGATATCGCCCCCCCTAGCTATTCAAACCGGTTCCGAAATTTGAAGTTTGGATGAAATTTATCCAAAAAAATCAAATTTGCTTGAATTTTGTTCACTTGATGAATGAGTGAAGTAACACAAACCCATCCGAATCTTTCTACCATGCTAACTAGCTCAGTTGATGATTTTTATTCGAATTTGTTTTTTAAAAAATTTAAAATCCAAAAAATTCAAAAAAAAATTGAAATTTTTGACCGAAATTCCGATTTTTGGTTCTATCGGCCGTATCGGACTCCCCCGGTAAATTTTTTTGTCGATACAAAAAAAAACCTGTTGAGAGCATGCTTAATTTGGAGGCAAAGTAGCATCGACTTCTTTCAATCCTATGGCTATGGCCTATGGTTACTCCACTGAGAAGTACAGTTACATGCATCTTGTTTTCGTACATCCCACATTGATTGGTATGCTGAATAGCGGTGGATGGAGCAGTGTGTGTGGTCTTGGGTCCTGCTTGGTTAAGTCTGTCAGGTGCCTTTTTTTTCGAAAGATTGTCAGGTGCCTTTACCATCGTAGGGTTTACTACTATATCATATACATCTGAAAGCAGTTTTTTTTTATAAGGCTATGGGGACCCAACTGAAGCATCGACGGCCGGCAAAATCTGCTTGAAATCTGAACAAGAAACCGGGCGATACATATAATATAATCATGGAATGGTAAGTGAGACTAAGTGAGTGCCGCGTAAATTATTGTGTGCTCAACTAAAAGAGTCAATAAAAATTGGGAAGATTGATGAAAAATTGAAAGATCCGGACAACTTGTGGAAACTTAGAATTGGAGTATGATAAATTAGAAGTCGTAAAATCTTAAATGTTGTGAGACAAGACTATTTGAGCACATAAACAAAAGTAATACTTGATCTTGTTATTTTACCCTTTCGACATGGCTAGGTAGAGATGACCTCAAGCGCACAGTCTTGTCACCTGCACAAGCAAAAGCGGAAAGCAGATGGAATCACGATGTCAAACTTTACCTTGAAGCTTTTCCGTTGGTGATTACCTCCTATGCAAGGATAACATTTAACTCTTTTCATGTGTTAATAAAGCAAGGCCTAGTGTGTGCTCATGCATGCACAACATCGTCCACACAAAAGAAATTTAAGAAAAACATCGTCCTAATTTGACCGAACGAGATCAAGAATGCGTTACCCACTTTCATGCAAAAAAGTGTACGTTAACTATACCACCAATAAGAATTTTCTTTTCTTATCCTCACGACATAAGAGAGAAGTGGTCACTACTACAGAGAATGTTATACTGGAAGTCTTATCACAGGCGGTTTTCTAGAATCCGTCAGTGTTGTAATTATCACAGACGGTTTTACAAGCGCGACCGTCTATATTACTAGAGATAGCTAGAACCGTCTGTGATACGTAATTATCACAGACGGTTTTTAATAAGAAACGTCAGTGATAATTCACAGACGATTCTTAACAAGAACCATTTGTGATAATTGCAGACGTCACAAATAGTTCTTAACCCAAACCATCTGTGATAATTCACAAACTGTTCTTAACAAGAACCGTCTATGATAATTGCAGACGTCATAGACGGTTCTTTATCTGAACCGTCTGTGATAATTCACAGACTATTCTTAACAAACACCGTCTGTGATAATTGCAGATGTAACAGACGATTCTTAATCCGAACCGTCTGTAATTTTGTATCACATACGGATTGTGATTGGAAGTGTTTGTGATAGGTATCTCTTAAACGCATCAATGCCGCTTCGACTCCCCGATACGTCTCTTCGTCTCACGCGCCGAATTTATTCCTTATTTTATAAAAATGGTCATCCGCTACTGAAGATGAATCCCACATCGCTCTACTCTCAAGCACAAACGAATAGCAATTACAAAAATGACTCCCCACTCTTCTTCCCTGACGCCGACGTTGATGGCCTACCTAGCCGTTTTGCACGAGCACCTCTCTCGCCATACGCTGGCGGATGCTGCAGAAGGACACTATGCTAATAGTATCCTCCCTCCTCCACCGGAGGTAATGCCAGACCACATGACGGTGGTATTCCATCGTCTGGATGTCCTCCTCCATCGCATCTTCCGGGTGGTCTCTAGCTTCTGGCGAGCTAACCTCGCCATCGATGTGGTTCTCCAGAACGACGTTGCACACCTCCAGGAAGATTATCGCCGATTCGACTCCTACATCGAGGTGGCGGGCAATCGAGTCTACCAAGCCGAGACACCTCGAGCAAGAGAAGAGAGCCTATGGGTGCAATACGACTTGATTCTTTAGTCGGAGCATCATTGGGTGGCTCTCGAACGAGCACGTCAACGGGTGGATGCGTTTCGTGCTTCCTATGCTGATTCCGAACCCTCCGATGCCGATGACGTCGTCTACGAAGTTTTGAAGATGGACATAGCAGGCTACCTCCGCCACTAGAAAACTTTGATTAGTTAGGTTTCTACTTTTTATTTTAAAATTTGTAAGAAGCGTCTGACCACGCTGTTTGGCCACATATCAATACAAATATGAAAAAAAAAATCCAGTTTGGAGTTGAAGTGACCGTCTATGTTGAACATGTTCACTGAATAACGTGTTTATCTTACTGTTTTCTATGTGAAAAACAAGTCATACATATTTACTCCTAAGGTTAGCCGAAAAACAGAATACTTTTTAGCTATAGAAGGAACTATCATAGGCGGTTTGGTGGAACAAACTGTCTATGATATGTATCATAGATCATTCTAAAATAGAATCGCCTGTGATATATAATTATCACACACGGTTTTTAATAAGAACTGTTCGTGATACATAATCATCACAAACAGTTTTAAATACAAACCGCAGACCGGCTTTGGGGCATTTTGTGAAAGAATGCCGCAGATTTGCAAGTGTGCTTGTAGATATATTTGTTCTTGGTGATCTAAGGTTAGTATTTGCTTCTAATTGTATGCATTATAATCTAGAGAGATGATAGCTAGGTTTAGATCTAGCTTGGTAGTTTGCTGAAATTTAAGAATGGGTCTCACTACTCCTTGTCTACTTCCATATATTCTTGCTTGATATATATATTGCTTCATGAATATTTCGTAGCTAGCTACTTTAGGAGTATTAATCTAATTTAACACTAATTTGTTACGTGCGTAGCGTAGATGGACCAAAGCTGGATGTACGTTGAGAACCGTATGAGTGAAGAGTATATTGATGTCGTGTCTGCTTTTAGAAGAGCTGCCGAGTAGGATATGTAGACAAATGGGATAAAATTTATATACCGTCCATGCATTGATTGCTGGGCGGGGGATGGCGTTTCTATGCTAGGAAGGGACAGTGCTGCACGGTGCCCAGCTGACGCATGATTACGCCAAGGTCCAGGTAAACATGGTACATGACACTTGCATGGCCGTCCCACTGGAAAAGCCCCCGAACGAAGACATCATAACACTAGGGGATACCGTGCACACTTTTGTCCAGTGGCTCAAGAGGGACATTGCCCTGGACCCTGCAGTGTCGCGATCTCCACACGACCATGCCTCTCCAATAGAACCCTCGATGACTCCACCTCAACTTCCGCTTTAGATGGTCATCGTATCAGCTCCCGTGGAGACGACGTCGAAAGAACAAGAAAAACGTGCCAAGTGATCTCCCAAGAAGACGTATAGCAGGTGAGTCGCTAAGGCCAAATCAAAATCGTAGAACATTAAGGCGTCTCGCAAGCCCTGGAGGTTCTCCCTCAGAAGGCTGTTGGTCCCCGACACACTATTACCCCGCCTTGGAATGGGTTGCGAGAGTTTGCATGCCTGGTACATGCAGACGACCAACGTGCGGAGGAAAAACCGGCCTACTGGAATCACCGTTAGATACATGGAGAGGCATTTCCTCCATGAGCTGGGCTTCTTCTGAAGGGCAACGGGTAGGCTACACTAGCGCAAATTAAAGAATTCTACCCGAAAACCAAGATCACTGCAGTTATAGATCACGGTCTTACCACTAGATGCGCAGGTGCGGAAGTTGATGCAACGACGTCGGCGGTGTAGTCGTACTCGATTGATGCGACGTCGGGCGAGTAGTCGTACTACTTCTTCGTCCTCGTCGTGGCGTCCCACGTCATGACTCCTTTCTTGCGGTTCGTCCCAACGCCACAGATGCAGCGCCTTCAAAGGTATCCACACGTACGGGAGGAAGCGACGCACGCCGGACTACTAGATCCGCGCGAGCGACTAGGGCGTGGGAGGTGTGGCGGCCAGGGTTTGAGGATGTCACGAAAAACTCATCCCTCAACCAGCGCGCCCCTGCCCTCCTTTTAAAGACGTCCTTATAATGGGCTTCTACAAATAGAGGCCCATTAGGACTCAATGCCCAGTCTAATTCGGATCCAATCCGAATTAGGCTTCAGCCCCTTAAGTGTGTGACCCTATGGTTCACATATGTTTAGACATGACGCGAGTACACATACTTGGTCAATAGTTGGTAGCGGCCTCTAGCAAGACGTGCCAACTCCTAAACATACGTAAAGATCATATCGGACGAACCATCACAACGTTATGTACATGCCAATCCCTTTGCCTCACGATATTCGGTCGAGCTCCAAGTGACCACTCTTTCTCGATCCTCGTGATCGGAATCCCTTACTAGGTTAACTCTTAACCTTAAGTAGCATGGCCATGCATTTCGGATCCGATCACTCGAGGCCCGAGATATCTCTCTCGGTAGAGAGGCAAATCCCATCTCGACCGACCATGCCTCGCAGCATGCTTCATGACAAACCGAAAGCTACCTTTATAACTACCCGATTCTGAGTAGCGTTTGATAGCCCTTAAGTAGGTCGATTCACATCTCAAGTACATGCGACAATCTCAGGTCTAAGGACAAGGCGTACACATTGTGTAGAGAGAACCATAAGAATAATTACTATGTCTCATGTTGGGTCGGTCCAATCCCATGTTCTAAACATGTGTCCACATTATTGGTTTGACATCTCCATGTCTATGACCTGTGAAACATGGTCATCAACCGATACATGTGCTAATCCATCATTCACGTGTGTCCTCACATGAACTCCAACTAGGGACAACTTTAGAATAACCATACAAGTAAAAAGTTTCACAAACAAGTCACATACTTGTTAATCAACACAAAGACAATATTCAAGGAACATTTATTAAATCATGGATACAACGAAATATCATCATCAATATGATTGCCTCTAGGGCATATCTCCAACAGTCTCCCACTTGCACTAGAGTCAATCTAGAAGATATCTAATACCCATAGCTCTTGTGTGCGCCTCATGCTTAGGGTGGGGGAGGCTTTGTCAAAGGATCCAAATATTCAAATCCGTGTGTATTTTGCATATCTTTAAATCTCCTCGATTAAGGATCTCTCGAATGAGATGAAACCGCCAGATATGTGTTTGTTCTTTTGGTGATTCCTAGGCTCCTTGGCTTGCGCAATGGCCCCACTTGTTATCACAAGAAAGATCCAGGAGGACTGCACGCACTAGGAACCACACCTAGTTCAGCTTATGAACTTCCTTATCCAAACACCTTCCTTTGCTTTGCTTGAAGCCGCAATGTGCTCGGCCTCCGTTGTAGAGTCGAGCAACGATCTCCGCTTGGAACTCTTCCAACTTACCGCACCACCGTTCAAAAGGAACACAAAACCCGATTGCGATTTGTAATCATCTTTGTCGGTTTGGAAGCTTGCATCGGTGTAACCATTTACAACGAGCTCTTCCTCACCTCCGTAGACTAGGAACACATCCTTAGTTCTTCTCAAATACTTGAGGATGTTTTTAACATTGTCCGATGACTCTCACCGATCGGCTGGTATTCGCTCGTAACACTTAGAGCATAGGAAACATCCAAGCGAGTACATATCATAGCATACATGATAGATCCAATGGCCGAAGCATATGGAATCTTACTCATGCGATCTCTCTCATCGCTTGTCGAATGACACCGAGTCTTGCCAAGATTTATGCCATGAGACATGGGCAAGAACCCTTTCTTTGCCTCCTCCATGTTGAACCGTTTCAACACTTTGTCAATGTAAGTACTGCTTAATCCTATTAGCCTTTTGATCTATCTCTATAGATCTTAATACCCAAAATATATGCCGCTTCTCCTAAGTCCTTCATTGAGAAACTATTTTTCGGTGAGGTCTTAACGGACTCGAGCATAGGAATATCATTTCCAATCAGTAATATGTCATCTACATATAAGATTAAAAATACGAGTGAGCTCCCACTTGTCTTCTTGTAAACACAAGATTCTTCTTTGTTTTTGATGAAGTCAAACCCTTTGATCACTTCATCAAAACGAATGTTCCAACTCCGAGATGCTTGCTTCAATCCATAAATGGATTTTTGAAGTTTGCATACTTTTCTAGCATTGTTTGGATCGACAAAACCCTCGGGCTGTATCATATACACGTCCTCGGTTAAATTTCCATTAAGGAAAGTCGTTTTGACATCCATCTGCCATATCTCATAGTCGAAATATGCAGCAATAGCTAGAATGATCCGTATTGATTTAAGCATCGCTATAGGCGAGAAAGTCTCATCGTAGTCAACTCCTTGAACTTGCCGAAAACCTTTTGCGACAAGTCGGGCTTTATGGATATGAACATTTCCATCCATATCAATCTTCCTTTTATAGATCCATTTGCACTCTATGGTTTTGACACCATCGTGGGTCAACCAAATTCCAAACTTGATTGTCTCCATGGATGCTATCTCTGATCTCATGGCACTATGCCATTTCTCGTAGTCCTGGTCCATCATTGCTTCCGCATAGGTCGAGGCTCATCATTGTCTTACAATAACATATCTCGCGCATTGCGGAGCCTTTCGGACCTTCGTGGTGGTGGTGCTTCCACTTGTCTCCTTGTTGAGAAACTCTTTCTCTAGGAAAACACCACTTCGAGCGACAAACACTTTGCCCTCTAGTCGGTTGTAGAAGTAATATCCAAAGGTTTCCTTCGGATATCCCACGAAAATGCATTTATCCGACTTGGGTGTGAGCTTGTCCGATTGTAGTCGCTTGACAAACGCCTCACATCCCCAAATCTTTAGAAAAGACAAACTGTGACTCTTCCCAGTCCATATCTCATATGGTGTCTTAACTATGGATTTAGATGGTACCTATTAAGTGTGAAAGCTGCCGTTTCTAGACGTAACCCCAAAGGATAATGGTAACTGATCGCTCGTCATCGATCGAACCATGTCCAACAAGGTCGATGCGCCGCTCGGATACCCCATTTCTTTGAGGCGTTCGGCGGTGTTAGTGTGGAACAATTCCGCAACTCTTGAGATGATTGCTAAATTCATGACTCAAATACTCGCCACCACGATCGGATCGCGAGCCTTAATTTTCTTGGCACGTTGATTTTCAACCTCATTACGAACTCTTTGAACTTTTCAAAGTTTCGATTTATGCTTCATTAAGTAGACATAGCCATATCTACTAAAATCATCGGTGAAAGTTATGAAGTAATGAAATCCACCTCTATGATCGTGCTCATTGGTCCACATACATCGGTATATATGATTTCCAACAAGTCCGCGCCTCTCAAAAGAACCTTTGAAAGGTGATTTGGTCATCTTACCAAGCAAACAAGCTTCACATGTCTCGTATGATTCAAAATCAAACGGTTAGAAGACCATCAACATGGAGCTTCTTCATGTGCTTTTCACTTATGTGACCCAAACGACAATGCCAAACATAGGTGGGATTCAAATCATTAGGTCGAAGTCTTTTAGCATTTATGTTAAAGATAGGCGCATCATCAAGATTTAAAATAAATAACCCATTCACAATGGGCTAAAAGCCATAAACATTCCATTTTTAGAGATCAAACAACCATTGTCTTTACTTGCAAATGAATAACCATCTCTCATCAAACATGAGGGGATAAAATGTTTCGACTCATACTAGGAACATAATAACAATTATTCAATTCCATAATAAATCTTGAAGGAAGCTGAAGTTGCATGGTGCGACGGTCAACGCAGCAACCCTTGCTTTATTTCCGACGAAAATCAACTTCACCTCTTGCGACTCCTCTACTTCTTATTAGCCCCCGCATCGAGTTGCAAATGTGAGTAATCGATCCGGTATCAAATACCCAAGAGTTAATAGGAGAATCAGCGAGAAAAATGTCTAAAACATTTATGACAAGTGTACCATGGGTGGAAGTCTTACTTCGACCTTCTTCTTACATTCATCGGAATCCATGTACTTCTTGCGTTTCTCTTCCCGGTGGCAGTTTCTTTACAATAGAAGCATCTTGTCTCGGCTCGAGTCCGAAGATTAGGCTTAGGCGTTGGCCGAGATCATATCTTTAACCTTGCCCTTATTCTTTGGCCATTGCTTCTTACCCTTTTCTTGAAGCTAGACTTGTTCTCGCACGACCATCACATGGCTAGGCCACGCACACTTCTTAATGTCACTCTCTGCTTTGTTTTGAGCATCCCACAAAGCTCATTAAGGCCCTTATCCGCCCTATGCATATGGTAGTTCGAAATGAAATGCCCAAAGCTAGGTGGAAGAGACGCTAAATGAAATCGATTGCCAACTCTTGGCCAATTGGAAAACCAAGTTTATCCAAAGTCCGATCAGAACCAACCATTTTGATCACATGTGGGCCTACGGTGCACCTTCTAACTTGCATTCGGAAAAGCCTTAGAGACATTGAACCGCTCGGTCTGGCACGTGTCTAGAACATGTCCTTAAGCGCTATGATCATATCATACGCTTCCCGATCCTCAAAGCGCTTTTGAAGGTCGGGCTCCATGCATGCAAGCATAAGACGACTAATCTCAAGAGAGTCATCACATGCTTTCTTGTAGGCATTTTTAATGCAGCAGCGCATTATTTGCGAGTTCTTAGGATTGGGGTGTCGAGCGTTTTCCTTTTTATCACTTACGAGAACAATTCTCGGAGTTACGGACCCGATCCGAATAGTTTGTTCCATTTAATTTCTCTTCCTCAAGAATCGATCGCAAAGCAAAAGGGTGTGCGTGGTTGCTAGATGCCATTGATCTACAATAGGAAATGCAAAATACTAAGACAAATAAAACCATGATAGAGTAAAGCAGTATTAAACAAATTTAATAGAATGTACTCCCACTAAAATCAACATCCCTCTGTTGATTCTTAGCGATTCAAGATCCGCAATTAACGAGTCTACTAGTGAGCTTTTGCATCACCGCTAGGAGACAAGGTAATTCGTAAGCAACACTTGCTAATCATATCTCTATATGACTCTTGTTGTTGGGTGACATCTCTATGCCCCGGCGCCCAACCTTTATGCCCCAAGGCCCATAACCTTTATGATAACCTTGTTAAGTTCACCAATCCTTATGCATGTAAGTATCCGATACAAAACCCTTCTAGTCAAGGAAAGTTGATGGTGCCCTAATTTTATAGACCCACCATCAATTTACAAGATATGGGATGGTGCAAAGTTTAATTGGGAGGGCATATGTTTAACTTAACATTTTGTGAGGGATCGCTATACTTCTACCATTCAAACATGCATAGGAGTAAAACAACAGGAATAGCATTCACACAATTGTGACTCAGTATGACCTATTTTCTCATGGTGATCTCCATCGCCATAGAATCTGTCCGCCATGATGATCTCCATCTCCATGGTTCATGTGTGCCATCCCTCCAAGTGATGTGTCCTCCGAGTACTAATAAAAGCTATTACTCATAACAGCTAGTAATAAAATACATGGATACTAGGAATCATCACAAGTCGTGCAGTGCCGTTAATACAATACTTTGACAACACATTTGCTCCAGCCAGTGTTGTTTGAACCCATGACACGCAGTCATGAAATATTACAAACATGCATCACATACACATTAGGCCATCTGGTCACATACATCCTGCAAAAGCAAGTTTATGCATAGAATCGCAATCACGGATAGGGGTCGAGGGGTTTCCCCATCAGGGTTCGAAGGCGCGCCCCGCGATATCTTCGGGCGTCAGGACATTCGTAAAAAGCAGAGATCCAATCTTTGCAATTTTTACATAGGATTTTGATCGGCAAATCATATTTACCACAAATCGACTCATCGTTCCGATTCGACCAATTTGTATTGATCTTCGCGTGCGAGATGTCGTGGTTTGAGAACCAAGACAACTCTCGCTCATGGAGCCCGATCGCACGATCACGGTACATCGATTATTAATCTAGGTTCGATTCGACCAATCATATTGGTCTTCGCATTCCGCAACCGGTTTTACGTGTCACTGTCTACCCCGATGGCGAATCCGGCCGGTAGGGGTATGTTGTTTCATGACCTTAGCAGTATGATCACGGAAACAAGATCAATCCATTACGTAACTATACAATCGATCACATCGATCATACCGATTTACATATCGCCATATGCAAATCACCCGAACCTATAACATGACAGCAACCGCTCTGATACCACTGAAGGGCAACGGGTAGGCTACACTAGCGTAAATTAAAGAATTCTACCCGAAAACCAAGATCACTGCAGTTATAGATCACGGTCTTACCACTAGACGCGCAGTGCGGAAGTTGATGCAAAGACACGTCGAGGCGGTGTAGTCGTACTCGATTGATGCGAAGCGTCGGGCGAGTAGTCGTACTACTTCTTCGTCCTCGCCGTGGCGCCCCACGCATGCTCCTTTCTTGCGGTTCGTCCCAACGCCACGATCGGCGCCTTCAAAGGTATCCACACTTACGGAGAAGCGCGACGCCGGACTACTAGATCGCGCGGCGACTAGGGCGTGGGAGGGTGGCGGCGTGGTTTGAGGATGTCACGAAAAACTCATCCTCAACCGGTAGCGCCCCGCCCTCCTTTTAAAGACGCCCTTATAATGGGCTTCTACGAATAGAGGCCCATTAGGACTCAATGCCCGATCTAATTCGGATCGAATCCGAATTAGGCTTCGACCTAAGTGTGTGACCTATGGTTCACATATGTTTAGACATGACGCGAGTACACATACTTGGTCAATAGTTGGTAGCGGCCTCTAGCAAGACGTGCCAACTCCTAAACATACGTAAAGATCATATCGGACGAACCATCACAACGTTATGTACATGCCAATCCCTTTGCCTCACGATATTCGGTCGAGCTCCAAGCGACCACTCTTTCTCGATCGTGATCGGAATCCCTTACTAGGTTAACTCTTAACCTTAAGTAGCATGGCCATGCATTTCGGATCCGATCACTCGAGGCCCAGAGATATCTCTCGGTAGAGAGGGCAAATCCCATCTCGACCGACCATGCCTCGCAAACATGCTTCATGACAAACCGAAAGCTACCTTTATAACTACTCGATTCACGAGTAGCGTTTGATAGCCCTTAAGTAGGTCGATTCACATCTCAAGTACATGCGACAATCTCAGGTCTAAGGACAAGGCGTACACATTGTGTAGAGAGAACCATAAGAATAATTACTATGTCTCATGTTGGGTCGGTCCAACCCCATGTTCTAAACATGTGTCCACATTATTGGTTTGACATCTCCATGTCTATGACCTGTGAAACATGGTCATCAACCGATACATGTGCTAATCCATCATTCACGTGTGTCCTCACATGAACTCCGACTAGGGACAACTTTAGAATAACCATACAAGTAAAAAGTTTCACAAACAAGTCACATACTTGTTAATCAACACAAAGGCAATATTCAAGGAACATTTATTAAATCATGGATACAACGAAATATCATCATCAATATGATTGCCTCTAGGGCATATCTCCAACATCTTCGTCGTCGGCTTCGAAGACTTATTTGAACTATTCAACCTCGATGCCCTCGATGCCTCACTTCTACGATACTGGACACTATAAGTGTGTACAATCAAGTTCTACATTCATGTAACACCGATAAATATCATAACTCATTGCTTATATATAGATACATAATGTAAGAAGCCCGACGATCGTGAGAACAAGTGGGTTTCTTTGACCCGCAGTTGATCTCTGAGCAATGCATCACCCAAGATGCATCCTACATCGGGAAGTACATAACGACGGGATTGTTTGCTCAGGATAACAAGGACTACATACTAGTGCCCTATAACTAGAGGTAAGTGCTTCACAACTTGCTATACAAATTTTATTTGTACTTTATACGCAACACGAACTTAGGTTTAATGACTATAGAGACATGCATGAGTAGGTGGCACTGGATCCATATAGTCACTGTACCAAAGTGGAACAAGGTAATATACCTTAATTCCTTACTCAATAACAACCACGACTCCACCCTTGTGCAAGAAATACTCGACAAGTATGCTCATTTCCTCCATACATAACTCTATTGTAGTCTTCCTTCATTTGAAATTGGCTAAGGATAACCTTTTGGAATCACGTAGGTCGTTCAGCGCCTATGTTTCAAGGGAGGGAGACACATGGAATCGAGAGCCACACTACAACACAGGACGCGATTTTTGGTACCCGCTACAACACAATAATCCTATATCACACTTCGTAACAATGCCTCTCGAGCTGACTATACCTATATATGTAATTCTATTTTTGCAGTGCCATGCACTAGCAACTACAAGACCACCTATGTGCATTCTACGTTTGCCGTCATATGCATGAAATCATGAGTGCTAAGACGAATGGTCCAGAGGTTTGTCAATCTGGCAATAATTATTTCCTAATTATCATTTTAAATATATATACTTACTACTTTACTCCTCCTAGTGACAGTGCATGACAATCAAATCAAGTACATTTGATCTGGACGTGGTCTCGGACGTTCGAGGACGGCTCTCCACCTTCATCACGACGGAGATCATTCACTCAAAAGGAGAGTTTCACTCCGGCGACAACGCTTAATACATGTTCAAACAATTGATTCACTTGTAATTCATTCAATTGTAATTCACTTTGAGTTGTAATTCAATTGTAACTCTAGCGACAATACATGAACATTCTTTTGTAATTGATTTTGAGTTGTAAATCACTTTGAGTTGTAATTCACATATCTGTGATTTATCTATTTTCTACTTGCTTGTTTTTAGAGGGCATGGCCAGCATTTCTTGAGGTTAGCCGAAAAATAGAAAAAATATTTAGGTACAAAATGAACTATCATAGATGCTTTTGTGGTATAAACCGTTTATGAAGGTCTACTGTCACAGACGGCTACCACCAATAACCATCTGTGGTATGTCGGATAACACAGACGTTTTTTTTTACTAACCGTTTGTGATATATCTCCAATCACAGATGGTTGGTACATATAACCGTCTGTGATGGCCGACGTATCACAAACGATTTTTGGTAGAAGCCGTCTGTGATAGTAGGCCTTCACAGATGGCTTTGACCAAAAACCATATGTGTTGTGACTTATCACAGACGGCTAAGAAACCATCCGTGATAACCGTCTGTTATCACAGACACAAAAATTCAGACGGTTCAGAAACCGTCTGTGATGACGGTTTAGAATCGTCTGTTATCACAGACACATAAATTCAGACGATTCAGAAACCGTCTGTGATGACGGTTTAGAATCGTTTGTAATGACCCTTTGTGTAGTAATGGGTCCTTTGCCTTTGGAGATTCAGTACTACTACTGCAGGCAGCAAACGAGATAGGCTAGCTAGCTGCCTAGCTTGGCACATGGAGTATATGAATGTCGGCACACTAAGAAAATTCACGCGAACATAGTGGACACAACTCACACTTTCACGTGATACACCACAAAGAAGAACAGACACAGAGTCTTTTCGGCACCACACAACTAGTGCATTTTCTCTTGCTTTTCTTGTATAGAAACAAACTGGTTACAATGCTTTTTTATAACACACAGACACGCACTAGCTATAGAATGACATGTAACCTCCCTACTAACACATGCAAGTAGGCCACTAGATCCACTACATGCACTAGCTCTACTACATGCACTAGCTAATTACTCTGTTAACTAATACATGCCACTAATGCATTAATTTCTAACAATCACCCCCTTAGAAAACAAGATTAATTTCTAACAATCACCCCCTTAATCTTATTACTTTGACTTCACCTCCTTAACGCATAGCTTTTGCCGCATCTCGATGAACTTCACGCGTCTGAGCGCCTTCGTATGTCAGCAAGCTGCCCTTTAGTGCTGACGTGCTCCACATCTACCTTGCCATCCTCGACACATTCACGAATAAAATGAAATCTAGTGTCAATGTGCTTACTTTGATCATGATGGACAGGGTTCTTGCACAACGCAATCACCGATTTGTTGTCCACCTGCAGCTTGATCTTCTTCGGTTCTTGCCCCTTCAAATCTCCTAGCAGTTGGCTCAACTAGACACCTTGGCACGCTGCCGTCGCCACTGCAATATATTCCGCCTCACAGAACAAAAGCGCGATGATCTTTTGCTTCTATGACGTCCACATGATCAGGCTTGCACCAAGGAAGAAGGCCATCCTCGTGGTGCTCTTGTGGCCGTCCACGTCGCCTGCAAAGTCACTGTCGCTGAAACCTACCAGCTCAGGCTCCAGCTCGTCGTGCTTCTTGTAACAACATCCAAAGCCAAACATGCCTCTTACGTACTTCGGGATGTGCTTCACGGCTGCCATGTGCTGGGTAGTGGGCGTCTCCATGCATGTACCTTCTCACGATGCCCACCGCATAGGTGATGTCCGGCCTCGTGTTCACCTGGTAGCACAAGCTCCTGGTACTCGGTGGCATCAACCGCAGTGCTGTCATCCTTCTTCGTCAGCTTCAGCTGGTTCTCCATTGGAGGTAGGCATGGATTGCACCCAACCATGCCCGACGCCTCTAGAATCTTGCTCGCATAGCTGCTCTGGCACAGTGTGATCACGCCAAAGGCTGCTTCACCTCGAACACAAGTAATAGCTCAGGAGGCCGAGGTCGCTCATGCTGAACATCCTATGCATCTGAGCCTTGAAATTGATGATGTCGTCAATGCATGATCTAGTCATGATAAAATCGTGTACGTAAACACCGACTAGCATAAACGATCTACCCTTTGCCCTTTTGTCGAAGCCAAGTGACACCAGCGATTTGTCCAGCTTGGAGTTCCAGGCCCACGGCGCCTGCCGCAGACTGTACAACGCCTTGTGTAGCTTAAGTACCATGTGCTCATTCTTGCCGTCGATGAACCCGAGAGGTTGCTGCAAGTACACCTCCCTAGCAGGGTCACCATTTAGGAACACTGATTTGACATCCATATGGTGAATTTCCCAGCCTCTAAGCACTGCCAAGGCAATCAGTAGGCGCATTGTCTCCATCCTCGCCACCAGGTGAAAACTTCGTCGAAGTCCACTCCCTGTCGCTGAGCGTATCCCTTAGCTACCAAACGAGCTTTGTGCTTTACGACATTACCTTCAGGGTCCTTTTTAACCTTGAACACCCACTTGAGCCCGATGGATCTATTGCCGGTGAGAAGGCTTGCAAGTTCTCATGTGTTGTTGCCATGGATTTACTACATCTCCTCCTCCATGGCTCATCTCCAACACATCTCCTTTAGCACTTGTTTGACGCTAACGGCTCCTCAGTAGCCAATAGGTAGAGCCCGCTGTACTCATTGTTGTGGATGGACGTCATGTCATAGACGTTCGACACCGTCCGGTATCGCCGTGGTGCACCGTCTGAGTCGAGCGACGCGTTGGTGGGTGGTGTAGCCCACTGGACTCCGCTCGGTGCAGCTGCAGCTGGAGTCAAAGGCGTACGTGGCTCCACCACTTGCGGTGCCACTGAAGCGGGCCTGGTTGCTGGCTCCGAGGCGACGTCATCCACTAGCGCGCCACTTGCCACATGTTTAGTGGTGTACTCCAAGGTGAACGTATCAATGTTGCCAGGAACAGAATCAGTACAAGCCGCCTCCCAGTCCCACTTCTTCTCCTCCTCGAACACAACATCTCGTGTGATATGCGGCTTCTTCGTCTTCAGTCCATAGACGTGGTAGGCCTTGGACCTCTCCTCGTAGCCAAGAAGCACCATCGGCATCGATCTGTCCGAGAGCTTCGTCATGCTGGGGCCAACTTTCTTCACATGCACCACATATCCGAACGTGTGGAAATAGTGCACCTTGTTCCTCCTCCTGTACCACGCCTCATACGGCGTTTTGCCGTTGAGGCTCCGTGTCGGTGCACAGTTGAGGATGTGCACAGCGGTCTTCACTACTTCGCCCTAGAACTCACTCAGCACGCCCTTGTTTTTCAGCAGGCTACGTGCCATCTCCATGACCATCTGATTTCGCCATTCGATGACCCAGTTCTTCTACATCGAAGAGGATGCGGTGGTGTACCGCTTAATCCCTAGCTCACTGTAGTAGTCACTGAACTTGATGGAGTTGAATTCCCCGCTGTGATTGGAGCGAAACACCTTGAGATTCACGTCAAGCTCGTTCTCAGCCACTACCTTGGTCTTCTTAAAAATCTTGAGTGCCTCATCCTTGGACTTGAGCACCTCCAGCCACATGTACCTGCTGTGATCATCCACGAACAACAGAAAATAGTGATTACCACTTAGTGTAGTCAGAGTGGTCAGGCCGCAGAGGTCGCCGTGCAACAGCTCTAGTCCACGCTCAGCATGGTACGATGTGGCCTAGGGGAACAGGGTATGGTGCTACTTGCCAAGTGCACAATCGTCGCAGAACTACTCAACGAGCTCGATGAGTGGGAACGCCTTCCACCATCTCCTTGAGGTCCATGTCCCGCAATGCGCAGAAGTTGAGGTGACCATAGTGTGCATGCCACAGCCACGCCACTTCATTCGCCTTTGCCAGTAGGCACACGAGCGCAGTCAAATTCAGGGTTAGGGCATATAGCCTGTTCCTGGACCGCAACACCCGTACCAGTAGCCGTTGCTCAAGGTCAAAAATGCACAGCTCCCCGTCCTCGATGATGATCTTATAGCCGCTCTCATCGAGCTACCAAAGACTAACGATGTTGCTGCGGAGCCGAGGTATGTAGTACACCTCGGTGAGCACCCTGTGCTCTTGGTTCTTGCACTGGAACATCACGGCACCTTTGCCACAAATCTCCACCAACGAACTATCTCCAAACTTCATCAATCCCTTGATCGTCTCATCGAGCGACATGAGCAACGACTTGCAGCGAGTCATGTGGTTGCTGGCGCCCGGGTTGAGGTACCACACATCGCCGCCAGCGTTCACGGGGAACACCTTCTCCTCGTTGAGAAACACCGTTTGTGGTGCATTTCCATCGGCCTGGACGAGATTGCATGTCTCGGCCAGGAGCAACGCCGGTTGCTCATCTCGTACTTGTGCCTGGTTCGCCACCTCCTGGCGCTCACGTCGTAGCTTGCGGCACTCCTTGGAGTAGTGCCTGAGGATGCCACAGTTAAAGCACTTGACCTTGGACTTATCGCGCACACCCCCGGATCTACTACCCTCTTTGCCATCGTGGCCTCCATATCAACACCCATGGGTACCTCGCTTGTTGTGGCGATGGTTGTCACCGCCACTACTACTTTTCTTCTCTCTACCGGAGAAAGCTTCGCCTTGCTCCCTCCTCTTCATGCGCGCGAGCGACCCCTCTTCAATAAGGAGCAGACGGCCGCACGAGCCATCGGTGTCATCATTCTCATACCGTTCCTCCATGAACTTGAGCCACTTGGTCAGCTCCTCAATGGACAACGTCTTCAGATCGAGCAACATCTCGATCGATATTGCCACCTGTGAGTACCTGGGCGGAACAACACGAAGAAATTTCTTGACCATAGACCACCTTCTCATCTTCAAGCGTGTCGCCCATAATCTGCAGTTTGTTGACGAGGCCCGTGAGTTGCTTCACAAAGTCCTACATGGACTCGTTCTCCTTGAACTTGATGGACTCGAACTCTTTGCGCAGCGTCTGCGCCTTGGCCTCCCGCATGCGCTCGACTCCCATGTGCATCGTCTTCACGGTGTCCCACACCTCCTTAGTAGTGTCCTTCACAGTCAACGTCGCCAGCATCTTCGACAGTACAGCTCGGAGGATGGCAGACAATGCCATCCTATCGTCCCGATACTCAACGTTCCCGGGCTTGATCGCGTCCCACAATCCCTGCGCCTACAGGTTGACCCTCATCAGGAGGGCCTAGTCACCGTAGTTTGTGTGTGTCAGTATGGGGTAGACAACAGATCCCCCCGTCTCCTTCACCACCCGCAGCACCACCAGCTAATGGCCGCCGTTGCTGCCGGAACTCTCATCGCGGCCTCCGTTGCCGCCAAGTCTGATCCTGCCTTGGACGGTTCCATCGCCGGGTATCTTTGTTGGGGAAGGTGACCTCAAGCGCACACTCTTGTCACCCGCACAAGCAAAAGCCGAAAGCAGATGGAATCACGATGTCAAGCTTTTCAGTTGGTGATTGCCTCCTATGCAAGGATAACATTTAACTCTTTTCCATGTGTTAATAAAGCAAGCCCTAGTGTGTGCTCATGCATGCACAACATCGTCCACGCAAAAGAAATTTAAGAAAAACATCGTCCTAATTTGACCTAATGAGATCAAGAATGCGTTACCTACTTACATGCAAAAAAGTGTACGTTAACTATACCACCTATAAGAATTTTCTTTTCTTATCCTTCACGGCATAAGAGGTAAGTGGTCCTTGCCTTTGGAGATTCAGTACTACTACTTCAGGCAGCAAACGAGAGATGCTAGCTAGCTGCCTAGCTTGGCACATGGAGCATATGAATGTCGGCACACTAAGAAAATTCAGGCGAACACGTTGGACACAACTCACACTTTCATGTAATACACCACAAAGAAGAACAGATACATAGTCTTTTCGGCACCACACAACTAGTGTCTTTTCTCTTGCTTTTCTTGTATAGAAACAAACTGGTTACAATGCTTTTTATAACACACACACGCACTAGCTACAGTATGACATGTAACCTCCTATTAACACAAGCAAGTAGGCCACTAGCTCTAGTACATGCACTAGCTAATTACTCTGTTAACTAATACACGCCACTAACATATTAATTTCTAACAATCACCCCCTTAGACAACAAGATTAATTTTTAACAATGAATTGGGCAATTGGGCGACCTGATGGCTGGTTGATGGAGCGAACAAATTTTCTTTAAGGATCTTCTATTCTATTCTTGTCCTCTCAGCCCGTCGCGGATAATGCTATTCTTTTGCCACTTGTTGCTATGATCTTTTACCCTTTCTTTTTTTTCCCCATTTGTGGCTGATCTAGGTTCTGGTGAGCAACGATGTGCCGACATTTGCTTATATTTCGAAATAGAATCCACACGCATATCCAAATTTCAAGTGGGCAACATGGTTCGGTGTATTAGCTAGGTGCAGGATCAACTCTTTTTTTCTTGAATAAGGCTGGAGAACTGCCTAATGCATTAAGAAAGAGGGAGGTTTTAAGGAGGTTTGGTTGCAAAGCAAACGAGCCCACACATCAGACTCAATCGAAGTTAAGAGCTAGGGGCAATTCGCGCGCGGCAAGCATTTCGCTCCTGGCTTCCTCCTTGATCTTCGTTAGCAATGTCGTCGGTGTTGTCCTTTGCTTTGGAAAGTTCCGGCATTGCGCTATTGCCATACTTCCCATTTTACCAAGATGGCGACCGTTGCTAAGGCCTCCGTCGGTTGGTCTCCTCCGTTTGTGAGCTGCGTCCACCATACCTCGGTTGCAGCTTGGCTTCCAGGAGTCGGGCTTAAGCGCCATGCAGCCCAACCATTGCGCCATCATATTACAGATTTGTCTAGTGTACCTGCATTTCGGAGAATAGGTGCAAAGCCGTATCAGGATTTAAGTGCGGGATCAATCCTGATATATCAGTATATCACTTCTTTTTCTTGATCATATAATCTTTTATCATTTGTTTTTCTTGAGCATATTCCTATTCTCTTTGTTTATTTCTTTCACTTATGCAGTATAGTCGTTGCTTTTTCACAGTTGTTTAGGAGGCTTTCGTTTTAATCTCTCAAAATTTTACGTGGGAGTCAAAATGGCTTACATGGCTAGAGCAGAAAACTGAATATAATCGAATTTATCTGTATATTGCCGCGGTACGAAAAGTGTGTAGATCAAAATCTTGTTCCACTAACATTGAGGACCCTGACAGTTTTGGTCCGATAACACAGATCCACACCAGTAACACACTAACACCTATTAGGCTACTATTCCTTGGCATACAATGTAACAACGATGTACGATGTTGTCGCTAAGGGCTAGCTCCTTTCCGTACAGATCCAACAAGCACGCTCACATGTTTGCATGCCTTGCAAAGACAATCTTGTAGCGCTAAAGGCTACTCATAATCTCTGCCATTTGCTGCATGCACATGGCGAATGGAATATACCACTGTCAGGGACTCAGGCACTACTACAGAAAAAGTCATCACAGACGGTTCGAAACCGTCATCACAGACGGTTTTCGAATCGTCTGGAAAAATAGGTCTCTGATAACAGGTGGTTATCACATACGGTTGTAAACCGTCTGTGATATGACTATCACAAACGGTTTTTATAAACAACCGCCTGTGAAGACAGAGTATCACAGACGGTTATGGTCACAAAGCGTGTGAAGTCAGAATATCACAGACGGTTCTATGTAAAACCGCTCGCGATACTCTTTCTTCACATACGGTTATTTACACGAAGCGTCGTGAAGTCGATTATCACGCACGGTTAGTTGTTAAAACGCTGCGTGATACTCGAGTTCCGACGCTTTTTACTTAGAACCGTCTACGATACTCGAGTTCACGACGCGTTTTTACTTAGAACCGCGTGATACTCGTCTTCACTGCATCGTTTTATAAAAACCGTCGTGATAGTTCATTAAACTAACTACATTTTTTCGATTTTTGGCTAGCCTCAGAATTGCTAGCCATGCCCTCGAAAACAAGCATACAAAAAAGATACATCACAGATAATCAATTGTCGATAAATGAATCGATCATTACTCAAAATAAATTACAAAAGATGAAATTTGTTCAAGTATTGTTACAAAATAAATTGGATTACAATTGAGTCAATTGTTTGCGGTGGTTGAGAAATGCCGGCGGGATGATGCGCTCGATCGGCGTGAGTGAAATTCTCCGGTGTCCTTAATTATCTCTCGATATGATAAAGCCGTGAGCTTCCTCGAATGTCCTTGATCTCATTATCAAGGAGTCCATCTAATTCTATATTCAAGCCCTGTCGCTAGCAAGAGTAAAATGTTATGCATATATATTTAATTTTATAATTAGAAAATAATTATTTGGAGATTCACAAACCTCGGGATCCTTCTTCCTAGCTCTAATGATTTGGTCCATATGATGGCAAACGAGATTGCACATAACTCATCATTTTTTCTTTGGCACCTTTGCAACAATAGAATTACATATATCGATTCGAGATGCGTTATTATGAAGTATGATATAGGATTATCGTATATATAGCGTCTCGGAAATTTTGTCTGTGTGTTAGTTGGGCGCTCTTTCCATCGTATATTCCTTTGTTGGCAACATAGTCGATGAACGACCTACATGATTCCAAAAATTTATCCTCGACCATTTCAAACTAATGAAGACGTGTATACACGGTTTTGCGTGAGTTGTTTAGCCATATACTCTCTGTAGCATCTAAGCAGTGCGGACAAGCTTTGTGATGAGGATATCCCTACTACTTATGAGGTTATTCGTGAAGCAAGAGCTAAACTTCTCAAACAACAGGTGCATTTGTTTCTTAATGAATTTCCTTTTGTTGCCAATGAGAATTGGTTACTACCTAAAGCAATACTTGGTGCATTCTCAGGTTTGACAAATTTAAAGACTTTGGAACCGAGAGAGAGGAGAGGGAGGCCTGGAACAAATTTATGGAGGAGAAACACATGCGGCCAACAAGGGAGAAGAAACCCATGTGGCCAACGAGAGGGAACGTGCTCTCAGGATAAAACCCTAGCACATGCGGGCGGTCAAGAAAGACATATGGTGACATGGCAACAAGGGTTACATTGGCATAAAAAGAAGCATCAAGTGCATCGAACAAATTCGCGCAAGCTAAGAGAAGGAAAGCTCACAATACAAGGGAAACCGAGAGGGAGACTAGTTTAAATTTTCAAATTAAAGTATGACGTTTTTTGAATCGGATTATCGCTCACATGAGCGATGAATCGGACTCGGATTATTGTAGCGATGAGCGTTGTCGGACTCGGATTTGTCAGAGCACTCTTGTTCATTGTTCATCCGAGCTTTGTGCTTGCGTGGGAGGCTATATAAACCCCCATGGCCGCACCATAGAGGTAGACCAGTTTATGCATAAGATTGAAACATAGCTATTGCTTGTTCTTTCGACACCAGAGTTCATGCGAGGACTTTGAGAGAGAATTAGGCGATCCATTTGTTTTGTTCGCAATCCAAGGTCAAGCCGTCGTTCCATTGGGAATTGGGGACTTGGCGTTAAATCGTTCGTGGTCTCGCGACGAACAACTACCCGTGTGTTTTGGCGTATTCGAAGAGTTGAGGGTTCGTGCATTGGCACGAGTGTTCAGCTAGCGACATCGTCTACTTCGCATCAACTATCCACGGTTCCTCACTGAGAAGATCGGGCCTTCCCCCGTATCACTTTGGCTCCTTTTGTACTGAAGCCCGACAGGTTACCCAGGGCAGGAAATTCATTGATGGTGCAGAACAACATGACACGTAAAGAGAAGTTCTCTCGTTTGTACGCATCCCATACTTGTACCCCTTCGTTCCACAAAGTGTCACAAGATCATCCAAGAATGGTGCTAGGTACACATCAATATCGTTCCCGTGTTGCTTGGCCCTTGGATAAGTAGTGACATCAAAATGTACTTCCGCTTCATACGACCAAGGAGGAAGGTTGTACATACATAGGTTCACGGGCCAAGTGCTATGTCGGCTGCTCATGTTACCGAAAGGATTCATTCCATCTGTACTCAACCCTAATCTTATGTTCCTCGGTTCCGCACCGAACTCTTTGAAGGTCCGATCGAAGTTTCTCCACCGCGTAATCGGCAGGTGTCTTAGCTTTCCATCTTTCTTACGGTCCTCTCGAGTGCCAACGCACCAATCTTGTCTCTTTTGAGTTCGCAAATAAACGCTTCAAACGTGGGATCACGAGCAGATACCACAACATCTTAGCAGGAGGTCCTTGCTTTAACCTAGCGATCTCGACGCTTGTATCGGGATGCTTTGCACACGGACATACATGCATGTCGCATACTCTTTACGATAGAGGATACAATCGTTCGGACATGCATGTATTCTTTCTACTTCCATTCCCAATGGACAAAGAACCTTCTTTGCTTGGTAGGTGGTGTTGGGCAACACGTTTCTCTCGGAAAATGTCCGCTAGGAGACCTAACAACGCCGTGAAACTCTTATCGGACCAACCATTGCTTGCTTTTAATTTAAGCGGTTCAATCACGGTTGACAACCTTGTATATTCCGCTTGCGCCTAGGAACAAAGGTCTCACCGAGTCCTCCATTAAGCGCCGAATTTACAAAACTCTCTCTCACCGTAGTTCTCTTCGCATCGCGTAGCATCCGATCCAGTTGTCATCGTGTGACCTATCCTCATCAAAAGCACATCTACATCCGGCATATCGTTGACATCCGGCATATCGTTGACTTCCTCGGCGATATCGTTATTACTAACTTCGCCGCTCTTCACCGTGGATGGTCCAACATGTATACCCTTTTTGAAACCCTTCGAATCAAGTGTGCTTCTATCTCTGTGGGTTGGTAAACATCTTGATTATCACAATCAATGCATGGACAAGACATATATTTTATCCCTTTTTCAACATATCTGCCGCGGCTCTTCTAAAAGCAACCACGCCATTAATGTACTCTTCACTCACACGGTTCACACCATACATCCAGTTTCGGTCCATCTACGCTACACATGTAACAAAATATATAGTGTCAAATTAGATTAATAAAATCTCTCTCAACCGCTCTCTCTCTCCATTTCCTTCCCCTCACGTAACTTTAATATTATTCCAACTACCAAATGAAAAATATTATTCTATTCCCTTACATCGGATACAAAAGTTTACTCCCACTTTGACTCTTATACACGTGATGCTTAGCATATTCTACCATATCTCAATTGGGTTATAAAGAATGTTACCCTCGGAGCTCACGACGAAAATACCAAATCGATCTATTCCGATTGCTGTCTCCCTCCCTTTCTCCTCTCCTTCTCCCTCCCTTTCTCCTCTCTTTCTCTTCTCCTTCCCTTTCTCCTCTCCTTCTCCCTCCCTTTCTCCTCTCCTTCTCCTCCCCTCTTTCTCTATCAGTGTGTGATGGGTTTTTATCCGGTGGCGGCTCAAATGGGAATAGGCAGGGGTACTCAAGGTATTTATAGCGCGAGGATATCACTGACGGTTCAAAATATGAATCATGCGTGATAGGTATATATCACGCACGGTTTATAAATAAAACCGTCGTGATATTCCTGACAGTGCTCTTTATCAACAAATCGCGATACGGAAGATTATCACGAGGCGGTTTATATACGTAATCGTCGTGTGACATATCTGACGGCTCTATTAATAAACCGCTCGTGATATGGGGATTATCACGAGCGGTTTATGTACGTAATCGTCAGGACATATCGCTGACGGCTCTATTTATAAACCGCTCGTGATATGAGGGATTATCGCGAGCGGTTCATAAATAGAAGCGTGCGTGATATTTCACGACAGTTACGTATATAAACCGCTGCGTGATAATCATATATCACAGATGGTTACTAGTAAGAACCGTCTGTGATAAGCCGGCAAAGCAAATGCCGCGCCCAACAGACTCAATACAGACGGATTCAAATTAACCCGTCTGTGATGGGGTGTCTTCTATAGTCTGTTTTGTAGTAGTGAGGGTAGAACCTTTAATGAAGGGGAAGATGCCGCGCAGGCACCGCATGACAAGGGAAGCTACTCGACTTTGTACAGAGATATGCCCTCCTGCCCTGCGATCTTTGCCAATAAAGTACAGGGACATATGATTGATCCGATCCGGGCTCGTACTGATGAAGATTTCAACCGTAAATAAATGTGCCCTAGTACAGATGTACAGTTCATACGATCAATGAGGATGCCCACAAATTATACACTTGTTACGTCGAATGCAAGTTGGGACTAACAAATGATCTGTTTGCCAGTTGATGTGCCGTTGTCACATGCTCTTTTTCCCCCTGTAAGCCTTAGTGAAATCTTTTCTTTTTCTTTTGCTGACTGCAATTGATGTGCTGTGAGCCTGTGCTACGCTGTGGAATCTAGTTAGTTATATGAACCTATACTTAGTCTAGTATGATTTTGTTGTTATAGCAAAAGAAAAATAGATATCAAATGGTTATATTGGAACATAGATATATAAATTGCTTTAAAAAAGCCACCGCAATGCTAAACACAGAGCAATAGCATGGACTTTTTCTTTTTGAAGACCACACAGCATAGACCTTTGAACTCGATAAGCAAATCGAATAGGAAGAATGTGCTGCGTTAGTTAATTGGCTTTGCACTTTTATTGTGCTGGGGTCTTACTGATCCACATGGCGTACGTGTAGATTGTTTCGTTACATAAATATATAAACTTGAGGAGACAACTTTTACTAATACCAGGATTAACCAACTAATAATCAAGGTTAGGTTGAAAATAGGCCCCTTAATTAGTGGGCATGTGCGGTTGATCATCTTGCACATCCTTATCGTATGGGCTGGCATATATAGTTTGTTGAAGTTAGTATTTGTAACATCCCAAAGTTCTGTTACCAAAAATAAAATTAATAAAGTTATTGTTTTATTGCATTTTCTGAGTTTTAAACCAGTTTTCTTGATTTTCTTGAATTTCCTTTATTTTAAAAGTCAAAAAGAAAATTAATTGAGTTTTCTAAGATTTTCTTGGATTTAAAGTTAAAAGGGAAAATTTAATTAATTTCTTGAATTTTCTGGTATTTAAAAAGGTTTTTTCTATTTTTCAGAACTTAAAAATAATTTATGTGCAAAAATAAAAGCCAACTTTAAGTTGGAAATAATTTTATTAAGTTTAAAATGATTCGAGGAATTTCTGTGAATTTTTCTAGAATTTTTAACTCTATTTGCTATTTTTAACGCTTATTTGATTTGTTGTATTTTCTTTAAATCAAAAACCAATTAAAAATCTCCAAATCCTCTCGGGCCAAAATTTTTCAACGCATTTCTCTCTTCCCGCACCGGCCCGCTCTGCCAGCCCATCTCCTCGGCCCACCCGCACCCGTCGGCCAACCTCCCCTCACACTCTCTCCCTCTCCCACCGACAACGGGCCCCACCTATTAGGCGCCCTCTTCCTCCCCACCTCCTTCTAGCGCCCATGAGAAAAGGCCGCATTGCCGTTGTTCACAAGATTCGTAACCCTATGATTCCCTCCCCTTTCTCTCGCGATTTCGTGCTCATTAAATGCCTCGAATCCCGTCAAACCCATTCCGATTGTTTTCCTCCTCCAATCGCGCGCGGATTCTCCGGAACACACGAAAGCCGCTGTGATCCTCACCTATAAATAGGAGCCTTGTGTGCCCCTTCTCCCCCTCCTCCCTTTCCCTGAATCTCCCCTTCTCTTTCGCCTTCCCCTCGCTGCAATCCGTGTTTGAACCCCGCCGACCGAAGCTCCCTCCGCCGTTGTTTTCTCCGCTGTCGACGATGCTCCGGCGGCAACGTCTCGATCCTCAACACCGTCTCGTCGCGTTCTACCCGAAGCTCACCTCGCCTTCGCCGAACCCTATCGGAGCTCCATTGCCGACTTCAACCGCCGCCGCTTTTCCTCTCACCGCCAGCCACCTCCTTGTGCATCGCCGCTGAAATGGTGAGCACTAGGTTCGCCTCAGCCCTCTCCGTCTTTTGGTACCCCATCCAACCCTCGCCGTGGCGCATAGCTCCTACCGGCGAGCTCAACACCGAAGCCTCGCCGTCCTCCGCTGACATGGCACGCCCGTATCAGCGCCACCTCACCCGCTTGCCTGCGTCAGCGCATGCGTGGTAACCCGTGTCAGTGCTAGTGTTAGCCTTGCTACTGTTGCACGAGCTAGGCGTGTACTGTGGACCTTTGTTCGAGTGGTGGACTTTAATCCAAGGACCAAGGGGCCCACCTGTAAGTAGGATGTTTCGTAAGAAATTATTTCAGCTAAAATTCATAAATCACCTGCTAACGTCATCATGAAGCAATAATTGTTTTTCCTTTAGAAAAACAATTCCACAAATTCCAAAAATTTCAATTTCATCATTTCATGTGAAATTCAAACTTCCGAGAGCACGTTATCCTTCATTCAAGCTCCGATTCAAGTGATTCAAATTTTAAAATTCATCTAAAATCAAGATCTTGCTATTTATACTGAAATAATTTAATTTAGAGTTTATTTGAATTTTATTTGAACTGGACTCATTTTCGCGTATATATTTCGACGACTCCGAGGAACCTGATTTATTCGAGGAGTTAGATACTCAAGCATTTGAAAAAGGAAAGTTACATATTTGAATCCCAATATTTAAAATTATTTAAATTCTATTTTAAATTATTATTGCATGCGTATTTATATTCGAGTTATTTAAATTCCTGTTTTAAATTATAGTTATTCCCGATTCCATTATATAGCCAAATTTTGCTATTGAATTAGTCATTCCTTGATACTATAGTTAAAATCTAGTTAGTACATTAGTATGAACTAGAACATGTTGAAAAACTTTATGTTTAGACAAAGCTTAGACCAAAAATATTGAATTTGAGGAGTTTAGCCAAATATTCAATTTTAATTTAAAATGGGGCTATAGTATTGTTTTTACCATAGAAATTTTAGCAAATTATTTAACTTGGAAAATAAATAAAAGTTGGTTTAGACTTGGACGAAATGGATGTTTGGATGGTGCAAATTGATGCACGAGATCGATTCATTTATATGATCGAGACCAGAGTTTTGTTGAAAGTCGCTCAAGTCAGTTAAGGACCAATCTTTGAGCCGCATCTTACTAAGCTCCACTGTACTACCACAAGTATGGAGTGGGACAGGCTAGGATAAATAATTTACAATATTTCACTATGGTTGTGCTATATGTGTGTGTCAGAATGACTTACTTTTTATATCTTCCCACATGACGCAATAGGGGGCTTCTGGCGGATGGTTCAATCCAAAGGAAGTGAAACCTTAGCAGGCATGACTACAATAGGATGGTGCATTGTAAAGGCCTTGTGATGATCATTTAGTCGTATACCTACGGAAGTGTGTGAAGCGAACATTATAAATCGATTATCTCTTGTGGGTAAAGTTGTACAATCTCTGTAGGGTGTAAAACTATTCGAATAGTCGTGTCCACGGTCATGGACATGCTGAGCAAAGCCACTCAAAGTTAGACTTTGGTTTTGTTTTAAAAATTAAGTTAGTTAATGTTTTTGGATAGTTTATCCAATTGGGAAATTCGACGGATTGCCATATGATAGGAGGATATCCTTCACCACTCTTGTATAAAGGTTATCTTACTATAAAAATTGACAATTTAAAATCAAAAGCCAATTTTTGATATAGAATAACTGCTTTGGAATTTAGTACAAATATTTAAAAAGGAAACATTGCTTTACACAAATTCTATCACATAAGTCTTCCTTTGATATATCCTTGCATGCATTATAATTCTGTTATTTGGTGTAACTTGCAGAGTACATTTATTTGTTCTTACCCTTGCTTAATACATTGTTGTTCAGATGAGGAGTACTACGAGGAGGATCAGGATTTGGACGACTAGGCTACACCCAAAGATAATTGTCTGTGACGAATCGTGTGGTCTACCTTATCATTTATACTTCCGCTGTACTAGGCTTTTGGACTTTTGCCCCTTTTGTAGCAAACTTAAACTATTATGGATGAATCGTGTATTATGGTTTTGCTATCATTTTTGTTTGACTGTGTATACTAGTTATTCTTGGACTAATGTATGAGACACAGAGAATCTAAGATCCTTCGCTCCCGGATTCGACAGTATTGCAATACATAATACACATGGGTGATATTCTTTTTCTACAGTGTACATATATGGTCTAAACTCTAAACTTATCTAAAGGGCAAACATGAGTTCTGATTGCAACGGCATGTCTGATGAGTTCAGCTCATTGGTTTATGGCTTGAAGCAAAAGCATAGATGGTCAGCATGAACAGGTCCGCTCCGTAGACCCAACGGGCCAACTGCCTCCCACCCAAGGGAGGAGGCTCTGGCCGATCCGTTACCCTTCTTTTTTACACATGGGCCATGGGTCAGGGAGCGGGTCGGACCGGACCACCCCATTTGCACCCCTAATATTAGGTGGTCTGGTTCATGTAGGTGCGCTGACGATCTGTGCAGGTTCTAGTTTGAATCTTTCCGGAAGCTAGTTTTTAGCGGCATTATGTTTGCCGTTATTCCGTTCTATGCCACTGGTAGAGAAACACTTTCAGATTTGCCAAAAAAATCGTGGTGCCAGTAGCTTCGAGAATTTGTTCAAATTTAGGCGGAAAATAGCTTCTCGCAAAATTGCACCCTAGCTAAAAACTAGCTTGACTATTGTGAGAAACCATTTATATAAATTCAATCATGGAAGAAGACAATCTATTATGTTATTCAAATAGAAGAAAAATATGCTACCATGTTCGCTCTTAAGGCTTAGAAATTACCACGCTAATCGAAGAAAAAGAAGAAATATCTACACCGTCAATCTCAATTGTGGTGGTTCAAATTATAACGATACATATTAATTAGATGCATATGGGAGCTATTAAAATAGTACGAAAAATACAATTGTATTTTCAGTTATATATATAAGTATTGAAGTTAGACAACAAATGTAACACTGTTTTTAGAGGTATTGTAATACCTAGTCGAACAATTGTGCGCGGGGAATTTGGTTAGTGGCAAAGATTTGAGATACACTGGTAGTGTTCTCCAAACTCCACCAGAACCAAAACGTTAATAGGCTCAGATTTATTGAGCTCGGCGGGAGCTGGGCCGTTGCATGCCCAGGAGAGACTGGAGGTTGGGCATAGACCGAGACAATGCGCGTCCAGTCGAGCATCCTCTTGCCGCGTTTATTTTTAAGAGAGAATCGAAAACTCAGTCTCGGACTCTCAGTTCAAAAGGAGAACAGTAGTCATCACTCATCAAGAAAATAAAACCATGGTGCGCGCTCTATGCCTTGCTTTGGTGATACGTAGCCGACCAACGACACGGGATTAGATTCCGACAATGCATTAAACAAGACACTAACCCGAGCAAAGCAAAAGCTCAAAGGATCAAAAGCTCCAAAGCCAAAGTGCAAAAGCAGTAGCCAGACCCAGCGGAAATGGAACCTCTACGTTGAAAACAAAATGCAGAGAATCTACACTGATTTACATTAGGAGGATGTATCCACTGTTGATAATAAAAAAAAAAAAGAATACTTCAAATCATCTGCTGCAACGTGTACTTCTGCAGTACTCACCTATGATTGTTACAGTGTTAAAACAGCACTTCTGTTGTAGCAATGGCATCCATAGCCTTCCGTTTTGGATTCAATGGTTTAAATTATTAATGCACACACTGTAGCATATACATTTTGTTCTTCAACGCAGAGAATTGGTTTCCACCGACAGGCTAGCTAAGCATCACTCTTTTCTCCTTTCGTCTTTGCTTCAACATTCTCACACTCACACAGGCAACGCAGCTAGGCACTCACTCCCGTAGTCCCGTTGGCATTGCATTGCACCACTTCACTTCTTCACCAATGGGGATCCATCTCCATCTCCATCTCCATCTCCATCTCCATGTCTTGATGATCATTCTAGTTATCTCAGTGTCGCCCTCCTCCGTCGCCGAAGCTCTCTGCCGCGACAGCTGCGGCGGTATCCCTGTGCGCTACCCGCTCGGCATTGACGACGGCTGCGGCAGCCCGTACTACCGCAACATGCTCACCTGCGCCGATAACGCCACGCTCCGCCTCCGCACGCCGTCCGGCACGTACCCGGTGGCCGGCGCCGACTACGCCGACCCGCACCTCGTCGTCACTGACCCGTCCATGTGGACGTGCGCGCGCCCGTTCACCTCCATCCACGCCGCGCCGTTCAGCCTGGACACCAGTACCCGCTTCTCGCTGTCCCCCAGGAACGACTACCTGTTCTTCAACTGCGACGAGGAGCGCGTCATCGTCTTGCCGCGGCCGGCGATCTGCGACTGGTACCCGGAGCGATGCGACTCGGCCTGCGACAGCGCGGGGTACCTGTGCCGGAACCTGCCCAGGTGCCGCGGCGCGCTGGAGGACAGCAACATGAGTTGCTGCGCGTACCGGCCGCGCGCGGCGGAGTCGCTGCGGCTGATGCTGCGCCACTGCGAGGCGTACACCAGCGTGTACTGGCGCGCGGTCGGAGACAAGTTCCCGCCCTACGACCAGGTGCCGGAGTACGGGGTCCGGGTGGACTTCGAGATCCCCGTCACGACGCGCTGCCTGCAGTGCGAGGACCGGCGGCGCGGCGCTGGCGGCACATGCGGGTTCGACCCGGCGACGAGGGACTTCGTCTGCATCTGCGACGACGGCCGGAACTCCACTACGGACTGTGCAGGTGCGCGCGCGGGTTCTGCGCTGTCTTTAATCATTAATTAATTAATTAGCTCTCGGTTTGGTTTGATAATGAAAAATCCTGTTCATGCCACTGAAAATATATTCCATATCGGTTTTGACATTCTTTCTTTTTTGCTCATTTCGTTTTTGTCATTCTTCCACCGGTCCATATTTTGTTTTTCACTCTGTCCAATTTTCCGTCAAAGTCAACATGTTTGACTGTTAAGAAATATGCAAACATATATTAAATACAACATGCGACTGATTTTTTCTTAAAAATCAGTCACTTTTTGAACCATCAGATGGAGATCTAATGTCCCAGATATCACCCCTCCCCCTATATCCTCAACCCAATCTCACTTCCCGCTCACTCTCCCTCTCTCTCACCAATCAGAGAATGCATCAGTCGCAAGATGTATAGCAGTTTCCTAAAAATACTAGAAAATCAGATAAAATAAAAACAAATCAAGAAAACTACCAAAAAAACATAGAAATTTTGAAGGATAACTTTTGAACATTTTTTTAGAAAATTCAAAAAAATTACAATAGTAAATTTTTCAAAAATTACAATATGGAAAAATGTTTCAATATTCCTCAACTTTTATGAAACATTGCTAAATTTTTCTCGATGTAAAACTGTTGCGCGATTTTATTTTATTTTTTGTTCAAAAGTGGTCCCTGAAGTTTCTATATTTTCTGCTATTTTCTTCTTCATTTTTTATTTGTATTTTTTAAAAAATATTTTTGTATATTTCTTAACTGTCAAACACATTGACTTGATGGAAAATTGATGGCAAAAGCGAAATGAGCAAAAGAAGAGTCAAAACTGATATTACACATATTTTCAGTAGCATGAACAAAATTTTCCTGATAATTGCATTGGAGACGTTCAGGTAATGCATAACACCTGATGAAACGTGGACGGTAAAATGGAATGAAATTTGTTGTTATGATTAATTAGCTCTCAGGATAGAAGAAAATTATGTGGCTCCGTTTTGACGTGAGGATGTTGTCCGCAACTCCACAGCCATCTGATTGACCTGTGGATCATGTCCTCGTGCGAGGATGGATTTATAGGTTTCTTCGTTGTCACGAAAGCACGCTCCCGTACATGACAATAACGAAACCCCACTTTTCTCAACAGAGTTCATCAGGCTAAGATCACGAGGTTTTGGTTTGAGCCAAACTTTAGCATTAGAGTTTCGACACATGAGATTTGAGCAAGATTCGCAAAAAAGGCGGTAATTAATTATATGCCATATTCCACAAGCTGGCCATGTAGGATATGCCACCACTCCGATTTAATCAATTATTTGACACACTGTCAGTTGAAATCTTTACATTGTATGCCACTACTGACTATTCAGCCCCTCTCCTTTTTTTTCTTGCAAATCATTTTGACCCTCTCCTTCCTCAGCCCTCTTCCTCCTCCCAGCTCAGCTCCTCTTCCTTTGAGGTGTGAACTCTAAATTTGCATACTTAGGAGTTAGGACACTAGTTTAATTCTTGTAGCTCCATGATCTGCATACAAAATATACCAAAATGATGTCATATAGATTTGTTCAATTTATATCCCAACTTTTTGAGGGGGGGGGGAAGCATACTAGTTTGTACTATTTGATATGCAATGTCAGCCTGACCTTTTTTGTACAGGCGGTCGCGTCTCAAGGTATCGGTCATCAGCCGGAGTTGTAGCTGGTGAGAAGCATATCTCAAAACCTGGCTCACATTGCTCCAATTTGAACAAACAATTACGTCGTATTTTCTCCAGATGAAATAGTGTAGGATTCCGAAATAATTTTGGCCTTTTTCTTGCAGCAAGTGTCGTCTTCTCAATCTCAGCGGGCATCGGCATTGGGGGACTCGTGTGGTACGTACGCAAGATCAAATCGAACAAAGTGGTGACATGTGGGGTTCAGAGTAACGAAAATAGATTCTTCTGAGCCGACCGCAAAGAATATTTCGCCGGTAGGAAGGGGGTGAAGAACACCCTTGTCCAAAGAAGAAGAGAGGAATATCTCCCCCTATTTTCAGATTTTGTTCGAGTTACTTGGAACTGTTAAATTAGTTAATTTCTGTGATGTATATAGAACACAATGTCAGAATTTTTTTTATTAATTAATCTTTTTTCAAATTTTATTTTAAAATTAACCATCGGCGCACTTTATTTTTAATTCTGACCCCTTTAGTCACGCTACGGGTGATGACATGACAAAATAACACTGTCACATCATAAGATAAATCCCCAAAATAACAATTTTTGTCACGTCACTGGTTATGACATGACCAAACACACTGTCACGCCACAGATGGTGGCGTGACAAAAGATTGCTCAGATACGGGCTGGTGTGACAATGTTGTTTTTTATCACGCCATCACTCGTGGTGTGACCAAAGGGGTCAAAATTGGAAATAAAATGCGTCGGAGGTTAACTTTAAAATAAAATTTGAAAAAGGATTAATTAATTAAAAAAATTCACAACGCCATGAGGTATTTTTGCGTGATTTTGGGAAACATTTATTATGCATACGGGTATATGGCCATCTTTGTGAGAGTTACCCTAAAGCCTTTCTCCTGCACACCGGCTTCAACCTCCAACTTCGGAGGTCCAACTTCACGGTGATGCTCCGACGGCTCTTTTGGCTGCTGCGGCCTTTAGCCATCGACGGTCGATTGGCGGCCTTCAAGCAACACCACCTGTCCATGGCGAAAGGAGGAAGCCTGGCGGCGCAACCCACCTCAACTCTATTAGGATCCGTCGTCCATACACGGGCATCTCGGCGGCCCTGCGCGGCTCTTCTTCCGGCGATATGCTTCTCCCGTCAATAAAGCAGGAGGCTACGCGTCCTAGCCTCCTAGGCCACGCGACAAGCCTTTGGCCTGAGTTGCAACAGCTGTCCTCAACGGCATCCTTGTAATTTTTCGATTTTTTTGAGGATTGTGTTGTATGTCAAGGGGACTTTGTACTTTTGCCATATTAATGCAGAGGCAGCTCCTTAAGGGACTTCTAAGCTTAAAAAGACATAATCGAGATGCCACAACCTCCTTTGCATCCCGTTGTATTTTTTAAATCCTGTCTTGATTTTCTAACTAGTCAAGTCGTGAAATGACCATAAAAATACCATTTTGCCCCGCTGTCTTGTTTCATCTTCTTCATCCATGCAGATTAGCCCCCTTCTTTTCCTTCTTCCTTCAACCTGGGTGACGTTGTCGTTGATCGCCTTAGGGCCGCGCCGCAACCAATCTCGGCATTCCTCATGCGGACGTGCCGAGTGTGCCGCGTTTCCCCCGGCAGGGATCCACCTTGTCACCACCGTTGCGCATGAGGTCTCTGGTATCTATATCCTTGTTGTCGTTCGTCGATCCCACTGCAAGCGCGAACACTGTCGTGCCTTTCGCCGACGGATCTGGCCTCCCTGGCGCCGCTATGCGAGCTATAGCGGTAGCGCAAGGAGACGGCAATGGGAAGCCACAATCGCCATGGCAGTCATCGTCCGTGTCTTACTTCTCACCCATCGCCATGGATGTCGACATGCATGTCCTCCTCCTTGAGCCCATCTTCGATCCCCACTTCTCCCTGCTCTGGCCCCCTCACCGACGACTATGACTGGCCACGGTGGCGACATGTTGCACTTTTTGTCGCATTGGCGACAATGACCTACTGCTTGGTTTGGTGAGAGAAGATAGGGACGCAAGGCGGTAGTGAGGAGTAGTAGGAGGCACACGGTGGAGACCCATGGAGACGATGAGGGAAGTGGGGAAGTTGGTCTTGACAGGGTGGCGCCATGTGCGGTGGCTGTCGGGACCCCAAGTTCTGCCTTGGGACGCTCTGTGCATTTCAAACTACTTCCATAATCAGTATGCTAGCTCGCACAGTTTCAACATAGATGAAATCATATCCATACAACAAGCTTAAGAAGAAGCAGACAAATTATCATATAATAGATAAAGACCTTACGGTCAAAGCTCTTACAAGGCTACCATGCAGGGCTCAAAGTTCTTACAAGGCTACCACGTAGGGCTTACAACAGAAAGAAAACTTGCAGCGGAAACAAAACGCACGTGAAAGCCATTCGACCAGCCCACAAGCTATCAAGTGGAGGACGTCTCCTAGAACGCTTGGTCTTCGAAGTACTCCTCTTCATAGAGCTCGGAGCTCCCTGGGTCTTCTTCGGCGACTGATCAAACAGAGGCTTTAAGCCGTGAGCACATTGAATGTACTCAGCAAGTCGTAGGGAAAAAGTATGCACATAGTATTCATGCAAGGCTTGACAATGAAAGCTGTATGGTTAATTTGCCGAAAGCAATATTGACAGTGAATACAATAAGTAGATTGCAAAGCTCAAGTTGAAAAAGTAATACATAAGTAACAGTTCTTTGAAGGAGGTCGTGAGCTCCCTGCTCACTCTCAGGACCACTCCCAAAAGGCCGGATCGCACCAACGACGAGGACCACTCCCACGATCAGGACGTCTCCCACATCCAAGTCGCTACTCGTAAACAACCACGACCACCCCACTTTGAGAAAACTACCCCTCGTAGGATATCACCAGGCATTGTCCATAACCGGGGACACGGCTATTCGAATAGATTTATACTCTACAGAGTTTGTACAGCTTTACCTACAATTAACGACCTCTCTAGTTGGGTGGGCACCCGTCACTACCCCTGCTCACTTCCTTAGGTAAGCAGTCTAGAGCACGTGACAAGGCCTTTACAATACCACATCCTAGCATCAAACCGCCCGACGAACTTAATCCCAAGTCATGGACATACATTTACCATCGACCCGGAGCTCACCGTTGTGAGGGATAACTTGCCCAGACTAGGTCGCTACCCCAGTCGATTGCTTGTGGCAAATCAGTTGGACTCTACTACTTCTTCGTCTTCCGCTGTGTTTGTTTAATGTTGGTTTGTAAGTTTTTCTTGTAATCAACTCTGTTTATTAATAAAGTTATACGAATTATGGATGTTACCATATCTATTTACTGTGTGAACTAGCTACTGATCATGAGACTAGTTCAGAAATACACCGAGGATTTGGGAGTGTCAATCTCGAGTCCGACAGAGGTTGGCGAATGTGGCCGTTCGATTAAGATCGGATGGTTCACAAAGAGAGGAACGTTCGGACCGCCAAACGTACAAAAGAGGCTGGGCCATTCGATTAAGATCGAACGGTTTACAAAGAGAGGAACGTTCAGAGCGCGTGTTGAGCGGAAGAAAAGGGAAAACCAAACCATAGGCAAACCAAAACGAATTAGTTGAGATTCGCTTAATTCATATTAAATCCCTTTCAACTTCCAAAATTTCAGGTTAAACTTTAGAAATTCAATAAAACTGAATGGTTATTTTTAATTTTGAAAAACTTTAAAAACTCCTGAAAATCGGGATGTTACAAACCTATGCCCCTTAAAGGGAATCTCGACCCCGAGATTCGGGCTGGCTAGAGAATATGTGCGGAAACTCAGCCTTCAAGTCCTCTTCACGCTCACAAGTGGCTTCTTCTTCGGTGTGGTTGCTCCACTGAACCTTGCACGAACAGATGGTCTTGCTTCTGGTTACTCGCTCGGACACATTCAAAATCTTGATGGGTTGCTCTTTGTAAATGAGGTCTTCCTGCAGGTCAACTGCTTCAAAGGGCATATACTCTTCTGATACACAGACACTTTTTCAATTGAGACACATGGAAGACGACGTGCACAGCTGACAGCTGAGGTGGGAGCTCTAATTGATAAGCAACTCCTCCTCTTCTGGTTAGAACTAGAAAAGGCCCAATGTATCTAGGTGCAAGCTTTCCGCTGACTCTGAAACGACGTATTCCTTTGAGAGGTGACACCTTTAGGTACACATGGTCTCCAGGAGCAAAGGCTAAGTCTCGACGACGATTATCCGCATAACTCTTCTACCTGGTTTGAGTGGTCTTTAGCTTTTCTCTTATTGATCACACTTGATCTTCGGCTTCCTTCAGGAGGTCAGGCCCGAGCACTTGGCCTTCGCCTGTTTCAATCCAATACAAAGGTGTCCTGCATTTTCTTCCGTAGAGAGCTTCCAAAGGGGACAACTATAGGCTTGACTGATAACTGTTGTTGTAATAAAACTCTACGTAAGATAGCATTCAATCCCAACTGGTCTGGTTCTCTAGAGCGCAGGCTCTCAACATGTCTTCAAGGATCTGGTTTACTCTTTCTGTCAGGCCATCAGTCTGTGGATGGTATGCTATACTGAAGTTTAGATCCGTGCCCAAGACGTCATGCAACTTCTGCCAAAACCTTGAGGTGAACTGGGATCCCCGATCCAACACAATTTTCTTCGGCACACCATGTTGACATACAATCCTTACCATGTACAGCTCTGCCAGTCGATCTCCTGAGTAGGTGGTCTTGACGGGAATAAAGTGGGCAACTTTGGTGAGGCGGTCCATGATCACCCAGATAGATTCATAACCAGCTTGGGTCCTAGGCAAACCAGTGATGAAGTCCATCCCAATCTCTTTCCACTTCCATTCAGGTATCGGCAATGGTCTCAAGAGTCTACCAGGTCTTTGATGCTCGGCTTTGACTCACTGACAAACATCTCATCGAGCCACATACTCTGCAATCTCTTGTTTCATGCTAGGCCATCAATACATTTCCTTGAGGTCTTGATACATCTTTGTGCTCTCGGGGTGAATAAAATACAAGGCTTCATGAGCTTCCTTGAGGATCAACTGCTTGAGCTCTCTTTGGTCCGGTGCACACAAGCGCTTATCGAACCAGATGGTCCCTTGCTCGTCCTCTGAAAACCGTAGCGATTTACCCTTCTTCATATTGCTCTTGATCTTCTGGATGTCTGTATCTTCAGTTTGAGCTGTCCTGATCTGACCTTGTAGGGTGGGCTGCACTTCCAGAGTAGCTATATAACCTTCTTCCACCAACTCGAGCTTGAGCTTTTGAAATTCTTCGAGCAATGCTGGCTGACTCTCTTTGATCATCAAAGTACTAAAGTAGACCTTTCTACTTAGGGCGTCCGTTACTATGTTGGCTTTGCCTGGATGATAATTAATCCCCATATCATAGTCTTTGATCAACTTCAACCATCTTCTCTGCCACATATTCAGATCAGCTTGGGTGAACAAGTACTTTAAGCTCTTATGCTCGGTATATACTGTAATACCCCAAAAGTATTCGAGAATATTCGAAAGAGTATTCGAGAGAGATTATGTGAATTCGGAGAAGGACCAAATATAAAATAGATTTTGCAGCAATTAGATAGGGGGTTTTCTACAGTTTTTCGGCAACCTGGGCCTAGGGCCTTGGCCCAGGAGGCCCATGAGGGGCCAGCCACCAATAAAATGAGGGGGGAAACCCTAGTTGCTACAGTACCATGCCCTGGTACTGTAGCACTGCACTGTAGCAACTCCCCCCTACTGCTATACCAAGAGGGGAAAGGGAGGAGAAGAAGGAAGAAGAAGAAAAGAAAAGGGAGAGAGGAGAAGAAGAAGAGAGGGAAGAGACAAGGAGAGGATCATCTTCGAGGCTAGATCTTCGTCTTCCCGCGAGTCTTCAAGGGTAACGAAGAGTTTCCCCCACTGCTTGATGAGTTTTAGTTGCGAATCCGATTAATTGAGTTAGATCATTTTGCTGCCGGTAGACATTCAGATCTGTCCAGAAATTGGTGCGACGGTTTTCGCGACCTTAGAGGACGAATCAGAGGACCCCATCTACTAGAGTTATGTGGTGTTCGTTCTTAGCTTTCAGTGGACGTAAAGATCACTCAATTTTGAGTTACGGTTTAAAAGTTATGACTAATTCTTTACTGCTGTCCCGAAATTCTGACGAGAATTAGCAGTCACTGTAATGGTTAAAATATGACCTAGTTAGAGGATGATTTAGAAGTCTTGCCCATACCAACTTTTGTAGGTGATCTCATTAGCTTTCAGTATTGATAAATAACACCCCATTTGGATTTGTAAAACAAAAGTTATGCACGTTTTAAGTTGACTGTCTATAATCCTGACGAGAATGAACTGTCAAATTGCCTTTTAATATATGATCTAGTTAATGGCAAATTCAGGGCTTTCACCCAACTAGGTTATTGTAGGCCTTGGTCTTAGATTTTTCTATTGATAAAGAACGCTAAGATTGGATTAGCCAATTAGAAGTTATGGCCATTTTCGTGCTGCTGCCCAGAAGTGTCGGGCGGTTCTGACAGGGGGTGTTCATCGGTCTTTTATGGTTAGGTACATTCCGAATTTGGGATTTCCATCAACTAGGTTGTTGTAGATAATCTTGTTACCTTTCAAACAAGGCTGAGTTTATATTTTTACGAATTTCAGAGCAAAAGTTATGCTAATTTTAGTATTGCTGCCTATTATGGTTTCCTGCTGGAATGTAATTCAATTTAAGCAAAATTGTGTAATTAAACGTTGGGGACTGGGGTTTTGAGTTAGGAGCGTTCTGTCTTGATGTCGTGGTTCTTATTGAGTAAATTAATAGTGTAGGAGGTGAGGCTTCGAGGTTAGCGGTATCGTCTTTGCCTCCTAGCGCATCGCACCGCGAACGCATCGCACCGCGAAAGGCAAGTACATCGACAATTATATGTTTTGTGAATACTGGATGTCTGTTGTTCATGTTGTATTTTTCATTTGATATGTTCTTTTCATATGTGTGGAGATGATGTTAGTCATAATACATAAGTTCATTCATGCATCCATGTTCATGTTCCGTCCACGGAAGTGGAGTCTAAAGTCCCATCAATTCCAATATAGACATGTGAAGTCTCACCATTCCAATGTGGGTAGTTTTGGACACCCATATGAAACGTTCTTCATACGGTATTTTGGATCCCCGTATTTCATTAAATACGGGCTTAAGTGAACACTGACGGGTGTGTCACTAGCTATACCGGTATAGGCAGGAGTGCAGTCCATTTAATTCATTGAATCCATTCATTAAACATTCTGTGCTATGTACCTATTCTTTAACGTAATGTCTTGTTCATAACTGTTGTATGTTTGTTTAACCATTATACTTGCTGAGTCTCGGACTCACGCTTGCTTTGTTTGTTTGTTTTAGGTGATCATTGAGGATGACTCTTTTGGGAGGGAGTAGACACGCACTATCCACTCACTTCACCATATTCCAATTTCAATAATAAGACTTGGCTCTATCTTTCATTCGTCTAGTGACAAACTGTAATAAAAGAAGTTAATTGTGGTTGATGACTTCCTCTAGGTTATGGATGATTATTTCTGCCTGAGATACTTGGTCACTCCCTTATGTTATGCTTATGGGTTCAGATTTTATTCCTGCCATTGTCCTATTAAACATTTAACTCTTTATGCCTTAGGTGAGTTATGATTTGAGTCATCCCGTTTGTTAATGATACGTTAGATTATTTAGGTGATATCTTGGCTTCCGAATAGCCAGGATGTTACATATACTTCACAACGATTACCGATGAGGTAATTACGCCAAATCTTCAAAGCATGCACCACGGCAGCTAACTCTAGGTCATGAGTAGGGTAATTTACTTCACGGGGCTTCAACTGACGAGAGGCATAAGCTACCACCTTCCTTTCTTACATCAAGACACAACCGAGACCTTGTCGTGACGCATCGTAGAATATCTCGAAGTCTTTTCAGATGTCCAGTAAAATCAGCACTGGGGCGGTGGTTAGGTGCTTCTTCAACTCTTGATAACTCTGTTCACAATCAGACGTCCAAGTGAACTTTCTTTCCTTCTTCAACAGCTAGGTGAGATGTCTTGCTATCCTAGAGAAGCCTTCAATGAATCTGCGGTAGTATCCTGCTATACCAAGGAATCTAATGACCTGAGGCACTGACTTAGGCGACTCCAAATTGAGCACGTCCTGGACCTTGCTAGGGTTGATGACGACTCCTTTTTTGGACAAGACGTGTCCTAAGAAGATCACTTCCTTCGTCCAAAACTCACACTTGTTGAACTTGGCATAGAGCTGGTGGTCTCTAAGATTATTCAGAACTAAGTGAAGGTGCTCTTCATGCTCTGCTTCACTCTTGGAGTACACCAGAATATCGTCAATAAAGACAATGACAAACTTATCCAAGTATTCCATGAATACTTTATTCATCAAGTTCATAAAGTAAGCAGGGGCATTGGTCAATCCAAAAGACATGATTATGAACTCAAACAGTCCATAACGGGTGGAGAAAGTTGTATTGGGGATGTCCTCTTGACGAATCTTCAGCTGGTGATATCCCGATCTCAAGTCTATCTTTGAGAACACTCGGGCTCCCTTCAACTGATCGAACAGGTCATCAATCCTAGGCAGAGAACACTTGTTCTTGATGGTGACTTCATTGAGTGAACGGTAATCCACACACATTCGCTGAGTACCATCCTTCTTGGCAACAAAGATCACTGGAGCTCCCTAAGACGAGGAACTTGGCCGGACGAATCCTTTGGCTTGCATCTCTTCAATCTATTGCTTCAGCTCAACTAAATCGTTCACTAGCAAATGGGTGCGGTCCCTGGGACTAGGTTGATGACAAACTCCAGGTCTCGGTCCGGCAGCATCCCAGGGAGCTCTTCAGGAAAGACCTCGGGAACTCTCTGACCACTGGCACATCTTCTAGGGACACGACCTGGGCGCTGTAGACTAGTGCTCCAACAATCCTCTCTGAGGAAGCTTTGAACTTCACTCTGGCTCCAACTGGACTTATCAGGGTGATGCTCCGACCACCATAATCCAAAATTGCTTGGTGGTCCGCAAGCCAATCCATACCCAAGATCACGTTTAGGGACTTGGTGTCGATGATGATTAGATTAGCTAGGAATTCTTCCCCTTCTATGACCACTCTCACTTGTGGACAACCCTGGTTCGTACTTAACTCCGAATCGGAGAATTGAACCAACAAGGTAACTTTAAGAGGTGAAACCTTAAACTGATGCCTTGCGACAAAGCTCTGAGAAACAAACGAATGGAAAGCCCCAGAATCGAACAAAACGGCAGTAAGCACTGAATTACTAGAAACTTACCCAACATAACGCCCGGGGTTATCTGGGCCTCCTACACGGTGACATGATTCACACGACCTCTCCCAAAAGGCTAGGAGGTCCTGGCTGGCGCAACAGGAGCCTGAGGTGCTCCACGTCCTGCTCCTGGCATGGGGGCTCTGGCTAGAGGAGGTCCTGGGTTGACTCTGACTTGAGTTGGTCCTTGTGTAGGACTCCAAATTTGGAACTTAGGACCCACTGTGTATATTTGTGACATTCTCTAGATCAATAGCTAGCACACATAGTTACATTGTTGGTTCAGAAACATATCACGAAATTGTAAAGCTAATGTATAATATTAAACAAAGCGTAAATATACTTTACGACTTTTGACTTGCAAAATAGCCGGATAGCCAAATATCTTTCAAAGAATAGGAGCGGAAGCAGCAACAAAGTGTACGCGTGGAACCCTCACGATATGCCCACCGGCAATCAACTATGGGCTCGCGACCTAGTTCTTGGCCTTCTCGATCTTCAGTCTTGTCCAATGCTCATAATCGTCCTTATAACCTTCTTTTATGCTTACTGACTAAAAGAATGTAAATAGTGAGCATGAGTACACAACCGTACTCGCGAGCCAACACACAATGCAATTATTATATATGCAAAACTAGTCAAGGGAGGTTTGTGTTTCTTTTATTTGCACAAAGCCATAATTTTCAGTAGGGTAATGTATTTAGATTCAAATGTGAGTGAGCAAAACATTTTAAATATTTAGATAATAGCAAGTAACATTTCATAATCCTCACATTAAAATCCATGATCACAATTCCAATAACAGTAAGGTAACATTTCAACAATCTTCATGTTAAACCAATGATCACAATATTCCATAACAGTAAGTTAACAGGTCAAATAATTCTCACAATAATTCTGAGATCACAATTTCATACCATTCCCAAATTTTCCTAAACCCAAGTTTCAGATCCTAACTTTGCATGGTTACCCACAAGCGATGTCCATAACCAGGGACACGGCTATTCGAATAGATTTATGACTCTGCAAAGTTTGTATAGCTTTACCCATATGATATGAATACCTCAAACTGTCACCATACACTCTTCCGTAGGAGTGTGACTGAGATATCATAACGAGGCTTTTACAATTCCATGTCCTAACTATCAAACCACCCGAGGAAACACCCCATGGCAAGCTATCGTTCGCAACGTAACCACGGGTGAACCTCGTACCAAAGGGAAACACAGCATGACAAGCTATCGTTCGCAACTGAACCACGGGTGCCCCTAACAACAACAATAGGTACAACAACTAATGGTTTGGTAGAAAGAACACAACAAATCATTTAGCCAAGCCTTCGCCATTAACCCAGCATGTGGTTGCACGAGTGACTTGGTTCAACACCACACAGACCAGTCCTTAATCACTCAGACGGGGCTACACAATTCCATAACAACAAACAACAACAATATTTCATCATCACCCTACACCCGTCCAAGTTAAAATATAAAAACCCATGCCTAACATGTCCACAATAACCAGATCCAAGATCTAAACAAATCCTCAAATTCCAACATGATTTGACTAAGTCAAACATAGCATCCACTGCCCAACATGTCCACAATAACCACCACAATAACCAGATTTGAAAATCCAATCACATTCCTCAAATTACGACATAATTCGATCCATACAATTCTCAAGTTTCAATATGATTCAAATCTCTTTGGCCGATGGATTAGCTCCATCAACCGCTTTCGACTATAACTACTAGCATAGCTAAGCATCGATCTATCCTACAATAGAAAATTCCTATATATACATATATCCTAGGCAACAACTGAATAAAGGGATATCAACATTCAAGGATGGTAATGTAATGTAACAATTAGAAAATTAACTACTTCTACCCATGAACATATTTTTCCAAATAGCATGCAATAGCTAGATTGAAATCAACATAATACTTTTAAAATTAGTAGGAGCAACATGATCAAAGTGTTGACTCGCCTTACTCAAGATTTTGATAAGGTCCAATATTTTGATAATCCTGGTCTTGTTCTTGTTCTGATAATCTTGATCCTGACCTCAGACTGCTGGGATTGTTGTCCCACCACAGCTTCAGAGTCTAACTACGCATAATACGATTGAACTCCAAAATGACTGAAAGTAATCAAATGAAATCCAATAAACTCCAAAGGCATTCAAAGCAAATGAAAACACTTCAAACAAAACTAAACATACTTATGTTCTAAGATGTTAGTTAATGTTGCGCTTTAATATTTAGACAGTAATGACATTCTAACCTTAATCCTGGTCTGAGCACTAACTGACCTCTTTCTAATTGGATACACGCAGTAGTCACCAATCCTATTCCTGCTCTTAATTAACTACTACACCCATAAGGGACTCCTTGTCAGTTGAACTCTCAAGCCAAATGAACCCACCTACCAATATCAGTATAAAAATCACACCAAAGAACATGCTATGAAAACTATCCTCACAGCTTGACTAACTATCTATATAGTTATCCTTTTAAGCACCTGATTGCTCACTGTTTGTTTTAACATTCATGTAAATACCTGCTTTCAGATTAATTTGCTGCAGTTAAGTAAGTGTTTAATGGCTAAATGAGTTAAGAAAATTTCCAACTACTTGTTCAGATATGTTAATTGCCCACTGTACTTTCAGTTTTCCTCCTCTGTGCATTATCTTGCAACAGGACAGATTTTCTGCATTAATGTGCTAATAGCTAAGCTTCCTTCTCACTAGTTCAGCTATCTATTTGACTGATCCAGTGCTTAGTCAAAAAGCCTACCATTTGATATTTGAACTATCCAACTATTAATCAATCCTATTATCTGGACTCTAATAACCACTGAACTCACAGTCCAATATCATTGATCAACAACTCTACTGTCACTTCTAATCTTTACCTTAAACACTACTGACATTCAATCTGACAAAAGAATCCTGCTGTAAGCATCTTATTCATAACACATTAATACATTCATTTACAATATAGAACAATTCCCTACTAACCTAATTCAAGAATTCTACTGTCATCCTTGTTAGAAAAACTGAGACTCTGAACTTTCTGAAATTCAGTCAAATATGAATTCTCAGTGACTCTGAACATGTAACTTATACTAACTAATTAGCAAGGTCTTTAGTCCTACTGATATTTCTAGTTATCCTCAGATCACCTTACTGTTCAGGTTCAGAAATGAATGCTACTGGTAGAGACTTGGCAACTGACTAATTGATTTAAGACAACTCTACTAAAGCATTAACAAGGTCATCAACCCAAAGACAAAACTGATTACTTTCATATTACTGCTCAGGCAACCTATAGCAGCAATCATTTTCTGAACTGAGATGCTATCCACTCAACTTCCTTTAATCTCATACTTCCAATGACTGAATGAACCAAGAAGACTCTTAACTACTGGAGTGAGTCCTGTTATCAACTACTGACAAAATAACTTGTCATCTGCCACCATCTCTGATCAATAACTCATCAAAATGAGTTTGCTGCTCTCTGTTGGTTTTCTGGAAATTTCATATCCAAAAAGGTTTCTCAGGTTTGATTGCTACTGGTAGATCAATGTCCAAATGACTAATTGAGTTAAGACACTCTCTATCTACTGCCTTAATAAATTTATTAACTCAAAGACAAACCTGATACTTTCCAGAAAACCTGTTTCTACAACTACAACAGAACATCTTTCAAACTACATGGCTATTAACTAAACGTCTGTACAAGTTCAAAATTTGAATGTTTGTATCTCTGAGTGATTCATCAGACATTCAAAATTTCTATTAGCAATAACATTTAGTTTCTTACATACTGGTCCCACATTCCAGTGAGAGAGAGAGAGAGAGAGTACTGGGAGGCCAGCACAGGGGAAACTTGGTGGCTCAGGTCACGGCTCATCGCCGGCGGTGGAGTGGCGACGAGGCGTCGGCACCCACCAAAATGGATTGCCCGAGGGGTACTGGAGTTAGGGGTGGCGGCGGCGGTGCTCCGGCGGTCTGAGACGGCGGCGCGACGCGGTTTAGCGGTGGAGCTCATGGGCTAAAATGGCAATTTGCAAACTAGTGACACCCATGGCTATTTTGTGTGCGCAAAAGCTGCTGACTAGCACTTGGAACTTACCAGTGCAGGTGCTGGCTATGAAGATGGTCTGTGGAGCTCTGCCGACGGTGACCGGCGACGGCAAGGGGAGCTTCAAACGGCGGCGGCACTCTGCGCGAAAAGGTGAACCAATCAACTCCCAGAAAGCTTAAAGGATGTAAGTATATGGCCAGGAAGGAATGAATTGAAGTATCCCTCACCGGAGAGGATGCTTCGTCTGCTTTGGCACTTTTGGCTGGAACCGAGGGAGAAGGAGATTTCAGCAGCCTCCTGTGATAGAAAAACCGAATTAGTTGAGGGGTTTTAGTTTGTGGCCTCTGGAACACATGCTGACGCATGTAGCGAAGGAGAAACTTCATTGCTTGGCGATGGTGGCGACAGTGGTGCCGCGGTGGCGCTCGGCCGGAACGAACGCTTGAGCCGAACTTGAGGTAGTGCTCGGTAGAGTAAGGGTGAAAGTAGAAGGATGGCAGAGAGGGACGAGGCGAGCTCCGAGTGCTCTATTTATAGACTTGGGAGGGATGGGCTTGGCGACATTTGTGCGAGCGGCGGAGAAAGCAGAAGGGCCGGTGATGCACTCCTCCGCCAGGAGGTGACCGGTGTGGGCGGCACTGTGGGTTGGAGGCGACGCTGAGCGGCAGTGTGAGCCACGAGGTCCCGTGCATGACTCGTTGAATATACGAGTATTTTTTTTTAATTACTTTAATTTAAAAATATGCTAGATAAATTATAAAAATTGCTATAGGCTTTTTCACAAAGTAGATAAACAAGAACACTATAGGCATACGAATTTCTAAAAACACATAAACTGATATATCTATCTCAGTGTTCAAAACAACAACAGATAATAAAACTAACCAAACAACAAGTGCGAGATAGCCATACCCAGATCCAGTAGAAGGAGCAGCAGCAGCAGTGGTCTTGGTGAGGTCGTCGGTCGTCATGGCGTAGTGGACGTCATGGTAGTAGTCGTGTAATTGATGTAGACGTAGTAGAGAATCAGATGAAGAAGAAGCAGCGAGCAGTCGCGCGAATGCTCCCCAAAAACCTTATTCGTTCTCGCTCGTGTAAGCAATCAAGGACGGGGTTCCGGAGGCCTACTCTCCCGGTGCGGCCATACACGCGCCTCGTCGGGATAAAGATCGTCAGAGACAGCAACAAAAACAGTAGGATTCTATCTTCGTCTTTCATAAAAAGTGAAAAGAAAAAGAAAAAGGAGCCAGTACTCTATTCTTCATAAAATAAATAGCCAAAAACAAAGAGGTCAGAGGCTTTTAATTCACCAAGAAACGGTCACCATTGATTCACCATCAACTAGTGTTAACCGCGGCCATTACTCACTAGTAATTGAACCGTTACTGTGTTAACCGCGGCTATTACTCACTAGTAACTGAACCATTACTGCCAGCCGTTCATTAATGCCATTTACTACGAGTCGGTGCGTTTTGATTTTCGAATAGATAAAGAAAAACGTGTCCGCACCCGACACGCCTGCGCACACACGCACACGCACCGCACGGCTTGGCTCGACTCGGCTCGGCGTGGCAGGGCGGGCGAGCGAGCGCGCGCGTGTATTAGCTCTCTCTAATTCCACAAGAGGGCTACCACGTTTCACCTTTTAAGATGGTGTAACTCCTCTTTAATTCTCCATATGGGACTAAACAGTTTTAGCACATGCACATGGACCTTTGGAATTTTTCAGGAATTAATTAGAATTAAAATTGGGCCTACCCCGTATTAATTCCAACAATCTCCCACCAGATCCCAAGGGTGTCAAATGCCTTGATCCACAGTATTATTTTGATATACTAGTATTTCGATAGAGACTGGTTAAGGTTGAACATCCACCTAGAACAAAAGCTACACTTATCCACAACTGCACAATGAACTAAGCCTTGAATTGACAGTTTTGTGTGAATAAGTTTCACTTAAGTCCTTAACTGATACTAGGCTACCAGGCATCCCGCGGGTTGGAGCATATAAGTCATACTCTTAGCCTATTCATGAGCTTCCTAGAGATTACCCTATCTCATAGACTGTGACTAGCAGTCGGACTCATATATGTGTGTTCTTTCAAGACTGCTCTGTAGGACAGCATTTTTGCTTAAACAAGCCATAGAACACATTAAAATAAAAATTAACATGTCATACAGATTTAGGATAGAATTGCATCTCCAATAGAGTGGGTCTATAAAGATACTCTCTTTCCAGTTAACTAATAGCTTGTTTCACAATCCTATTTCACGGGATCTCCGATCACATAGGATGGGTTACCACTATGGGATAACTCTGGGTCTCAAACTCATCTCCCTCGATGCATTGTCTATCACATTCCGTGATAAACAATTTGTGAAGGGATCTGTCAGATTCTTAGCTGTTTGGATATAGTCCAAAGCTATTATTCCGGAGTTTCTCAATTTCCTAACAGACTTCAGTCTTCTCTTCATATGTCTTGATGCCTTCATATTATCCTTAGAACTGTTCACTTTGACGATCACGACCTGATTATCACAGTTTATCATAATAGCCGGTACCTATTTTTCAACCACCGGCAAATCCATCAAGAGTTCACGAAGCCATTCGGCTTCAACAGTGGCAGTATCTAATGCTATGAGTTCTGCTTCCATTGTTGACCTCGTTAAGATGGTCTACTTGCAAGACTTTCATGAAACAACGCCACCTTCAAGTATGAAGATATATCCACTTGTGGCCTTAATCTCATCAGTATCAGATATCCAGTTTGAATCACTATAACCCTCTAGTACCCTGGGGTACCCGGTATAGTGAATGTCATAACTCATAGTACCCTTTAGATAACGCATTACCCTCTCAAGAGCATGCCCATGATCATCTCCTGGATTGGAAAAAAATGGCTTAGTTTGCTCACAGCAAACGAGATGTTCGGCCTGGTAGCGCTAGTTAAATACATAAGTGAACCAATTATCTGAGAATATCTCAATTGGTCTCTGGCTATTCTCCGATTCTTCCTAAGCAACACGCTAGGATCATAAGGTGTTGAAGAGGATTTGCAGTCGCTATAACCAAAACGACTTAGAACATTTTCCACATAATAGGATTGCAACAATGTGATCCCACCATCATCACCTCTCAACAGCTTGATATTCAAGATAACATCAGCTATTCCCAGATCTTTCATCTCAAAATTCTAAGATAAAAAATCTTTGACTTCCTTAATCACATTAAGGTTGGTCCCAAAGATCAGTATGTCATCAATATACAGACATAGAATGAATCTCTCGCCCCCACCATGATGATAATACACACATCTGTCAGCTTCATTCACAATAAAGTCTACAGATGTTAAAGTTCTGTCGAACTCTACATGCCACTGCTTAGGTGCTTGTTTAAGACCACACAAAAATTTCAACAACTTGCACACCTTTCCTTCTTGACCTTCTACTACAAATCCATCTGGTTGTTCCATGTAAATTTTCTCGTCCAACTCTCCATTTAGAAAAGTTGTCTTAACGTCCAACTGATGAACGAGAAGACCGTGTGAGGCAGCTAGAGATAGTAGTACTCAAATAGTAGTCAATCTAACCATATGTGACTAAGTATCAAAGAAATCTTCGCCTTCCTTTTGGGTATAACCCTTGGCCACAAGCCGTGCCTTGTACTTCCCGATAGTACCGTCAGGCCTAAGCTTCGTTTTGAACACCCACTTACATCCTACAGGTATACAACAATAAAGACGCTCAGTGATCTCCCAAGATCCATTAGAGGTAATGGAATCCATTTCACTACGGACTGCTTCCTTCCAGTAATCTACATCTGGAGAAGCATATGCTTTAGAAATGGTACTTGTAGTATCATCCACAAGGTACACAATAAAATCAGGACCAAAAGACTTTGTAGTCTTTTGTCTTTTACTCTTCCTCAGAGTTTCATTGTCTTCCTCCTCATGAATTTGTTCAGGAGTTTGCTCAAAATATTTCATTGGAATGGCAGGTTCAGGAGTTGTATCAGGCCCCTGACTCGATGACCTAGGCATATCTTTCATCAGAAAAATATCCTCAAAGAATGTAGCATCTCTAGACTCCATAATTATACCGATATGCACGTCAAGTACTCCAGATTTCACCACTAGAAATCTATATCCAACGCTATGGTGAGCATAGCCTAGAAAGACATAATCCACGGTTTTTTGTCCAAGCTTACGCTTTTTGAAAATTGGTACATTGACTTTTGCCAAACAACCCCAAGTGCGCAAGTATAAAAGTGGTAGTCTTTTCTTCTCCCATTGTTCATATGGGGTTATCTCTTTATTCTTTGTGGGAATTCTGTTTAGGACATGACATGAAGTCAATATAGCCTCCCCCACCATGCTTTGGAAAGACCCGTTGTGTCTAACATGGCGTTAACCAAATCAGTTAGAGTACGGTTCTTTCTCAGCAACCCCGTTTGACTGAGGTGAATAGGGAGACGTCCTCTTATGGATTATACCATGTTCTTCACAGAATAAATTGAACTCATTAGAAAAGTACTCGTCGCCACGATCAGACCTAACCTTTTTTATTTTCCTTTCATGTTGATTCTTAGCTTCTGCCTTATATACTTTAAAGTAGTGAAGAGCTTCATCTTTAGTTTTCAAAAGATACACATAGCAGAACCTAGTGGAGTCATCAATCAAAGTCATGAAATATCTCTTACCACCTTTTGTCAACACACCATTCATCTCACACAAATCTGAATGTATGAGTTCTAATGGTGCCAAGTTTCTTACCTCCGCGGTCTTATGAGGCTTACGAGGTTGCTTTGATTGCTCACAAAATTGACACTTAGAACCTTTGGCAATAGTGAATTTCGGGATTAACTCTAAACTGGCTAACCGCGTCATGCAATCAAAATTTATGTGACAAAGTCGTGAATGCCAAATAGTAGTCTCATTACCATTGCAAACATGGTTCACAACATTATTACATAAATCTGAAAGAGATAGGCGGAACAAGCCTCCGCACATATAGCCTTTACCAACAAATTGTCCACACTGACACTACAACTTTATTGGACTCAAATAACAATCTAAAGCTATCTCTGCACAGAAGAGATCCGCTGACGAGATTCTTATTGATAGATGGCACATGATGCATGTTCTTCAGTTGCACGATCTTCGTCGAAATAAACTTCAGATCGATCGTGCCAATACCATGAATAGTGGCATATGACCCATTCCTTATTAGAATGGCTGAATCCCGTGTGACCTGGTAAAAAGAGAACAATGAAATATCAGCACACACATGTATATTAGCACTAGTGTCTATCCACCAATCGATAGATTGACATACAGAAAGAACAGTAGATAAATTACCATACCCTGATGTTCCCGTCTCAGTAGTACTAACAACAACATTAGCAAACTTGAAATTCTGCCCTTGCTGATTCTTCCCACCCTTGCGTTGGCTGCAATCCTTGGCCCAATGACCAGGTTCGCCACACACAAAGCAAAGGACATCCTTTGTGTTCTTCTTCTTCTTTTTGAAGCTAGTTGTTTGTGCAGTCTTGTTCTTGCCTTTGAACTTTTGAGCTTGACCGTTCTTCTTTTGCACCACATTGGTACTAGAATGTCCCTCATTACCTCTAGTGTGTGTATCTTTTGCCCTCGCCTTCTCATCAAAATCAAGAGACCCAATGAGATTTTCAACAGAAAATTATTGTCTCTTGTGTTTCAAAGAAGTAGTAAAATTCCTCCAAGAAGGAGGAAGTTTGGCAATAATGCCTCCTGTGACAAACTTGTCCGGTAACACACACGTGAAATGCTCAAGTTTCGTGGCCATGGATTGTATCTCATAAGCCTGCTCAACTACAGAACGGCCATCAACTATTCTATAGTCATGGTATTGCTCCATGAGAGACAATTCACTGCCTGCATCCGAAACCCCAAACTTGGCCTCGAGTGCATCCCACATCTCTTTCCCAGTTTTAATCACCATGTATGCATCAATTAACTTCTCACCAAGAACGCTAACCACAGCACCTTTAAAAAGATTATCAGCAGCCTCAAACGCTTGCTCCTGTTCAGGAGTAAGTGTTCATTCAGGCTTGCCCTGTAACATCCCAAGTTTAGACTTGTGTTTCAGATGTAAGAAAATGAGTAGACATTAAAACTTTTTCTTACATCTTGTATCTCCTGTATGTTCTAAGCAATTCTTGTAAAAGGAATTATGGAAATACAAGCCACAAGTCATTTTGACCTAAACCAAGTCCTTCAAAAAATAATCCTATCAAAACCTTATGATCATCCCTTGGAAACATTTTTCCTAAATTCATGGGTTGATGTGTGACCCCTTTGAAAATTTTTGCAATTTTTAGAAATTGTTTGAATAGTTTTAGAGGGCGGTCAAACCTGTTTGACTTCAGTCAAAACCCTATTCTAGAACCTTGCAGAATTTTTGGAGAAAAATGCACTGCATAATAATCTCTGAAAATTTTACACAAGGTTAATCCCTTAGTTAGAAAGCTCCTGTACAAATATCAGAATTTTTGTAGTTAGTTTGCTACCTCAACCAAATTCCCAAAGTCCAGCTCTTTTCAAAATCCAAAGTTTAGACTCAGGTCTGAGTCTGACTCGGGTTCGAGTCAGACCCAGCCCACTGACTTGGTCAAGCCAAGTCCTTAAGTCGCTTTTGGTGCGTGTGTTCTGGCCGTTGAATTAAAATCCAACGCCCACGATTTCCCTTACCGCCCTCAGACCTCCGAAGAACTGGCGTGTCCTGGACCGTCCGATTCAGATCTAAGGGCCACGGCCACCCCAGCTTCTTCTTCCTCTTTGTCTTCTTCCTCGCGTAGCACGTTTCCGACAGTGGGCTTTGACTTTGTCTTGTCAATCAATCCCGCCGTAGTCCCTCCAGTCGGGACCATTATTGACCCCCAGTGATCGCCGCGATCGTGCTCGTCACTGTCCATCTTTTCTATCTTTCCGTGGCGGTCCCTGGAGTTGAGTTCTCCGCAACTCACTGAGGGGGTCCCCATTGCTTTTGTGCCGTGCTCAGTAGCTTCTAAAGCCCCAGGCCCCTCCTGTGGTCTCCCATTCCACTCGCAAGCACTCCTAGCTCACTCTTATTGTGGTTAAGCCCAACCACAGAAAGTACCTTCCTCCGCCATTGTTGCCGTGGAGCTCCACCGGTGACCTGGGTGCTTCAGTGGTTCTTGGACCTTCTTTTGTCGCTTGGACCTCCTGGTCATCTGGAACTCATCAATTAACTTGAAGTCTGATTTGTTTCTGAGGAACAATTTGAATTCAAGTTCTAGGTCTCCGCGGCCGAAAAGGGGACTTCGTCGTCTCCAACTCCGGTGAGTGTTCTCCGTCCAATTCTCTGGCCCTGGACCACCTCTGGGTCATCGCGATCCTGTTCTTATCATTCTTTTGTCCCCTGATTGTCCAGAAGTGTTGGTCCACGTTGTCTTCCTCGACTCCGGTGAACTGCTCCGCCGCTAGCTCATCTCTGAGTTCCTCTGGTCCTCCTCTTCACTCTGGTGAGTCCACCTTGGTCCAGTAGAGCTCTAGGACTAGGTAGATTAGCTCGCGATGACAGCATTTCGGTTTTCACCGAAAAGGGGTCCTCCGCTCCTCTCCGGCTCGCCGGCGATGTAGGCCAGCTCCACCGCTGAGAGCGCGTGCAATAGGTTCGCAATAGTATTAGGAACTTAATGGTATAGTTGGTTAGCTCCGCCGTGGTCTTGGTTGTCGGCGACGTGCCGGCGAGCTCTGTGCGGTGCTCTGTACTTTGTCGCATTTTTGTCAAGTCATTAGACCTCCTCGGTTTCGTCCTAGCCGTCCACGACCTCCCCAGGTCTAGATCTGAGCCTTAGATTAATTGATGAGAAACTTTAAGTCTTAAGACATCCCCTAGTTAATCTCAGCCGTCTAGGACCTCTTCGAGATTAGATCTGGACCGTAGAGTCTTTTCCGGTAAAACGATAAGTCTCAGGACCTCCTCTAGTTTAATCTCGGCCGTGGATGACCTCCTCAAATTAGATTTGAGCCGTAGGATCCTTCTGTATAAAAACCTTTAGCGCCAGGACCTCCTAGGGTTAATCTCAGCCGTTGAAAGACCTCTGTGGACTAGCTCTTAGCCGTTAGATCCTTCCCTTGTAAAGTCTTTAACCTCAGGACCTCCCTCCGCTTCGATCTGGACCGTTTAGGACGTCCCTTGGGTGATATGAGTCGTCCAGATCTCCTTCCGTTAAAACCCTGTTGCGTAGGACCTCCTCGGGCAAATCTTGACCGCTGAAGACCTCCCCCCGCGAGTTCTTAGCCATCCAGGACCTCCCCGATTAAATCTTGACCGTCCAGGACCTCCCCGTGAGATTTTAGCCATCCAGACCTCCGTTAGACCTGTTACTTTAGGACCTCCTCTCAACGCTAGACCGTTGGATCTTGATCTAATGGGCTAGACCTTCTGGCGCGTTTAGAGTTCTAAACATTCTAATCCTCTTTTGCCGCTCATCTCTAGATCTGTGGCTGTGGATGGTGGATATATTCGGACCTCCGATTGTCCCACTCACCTTGGGCCGTTGGATATAGATCCATCGGTGGAGATCTTAGCTGTTAAGAATTCCTTGGTAAATCTTAGCCGCCAAGACCTCCCTCCCTCAGATCTGACCGTTCAGACCTTCTCTCTTAGATTTCCACCTTAAGGACCTCCTCGTTAGATCCAGACCATCGAGTCTTGATCTAACGGTCACGACCTCCGTTAGGCGCGAGTAGTTCCTCCGAGTGCGCTGTGCTTGTCCTGGTCGGAGCCGTTGGATCCAATATCTACGGCTTGGACCTCCCCAGTGCGCGCCGTGCAGGTGCACTGTGCCCCGTGCTCCGTAGCCGTGCGATGAAAGATCGACGGTCACGACCTCCCCAGTTTTAGTGGGTTTTTAAGTTTAAGTCCCGAAAGCTTTTATTTACATCTTGTTAATTGTTTTGAATTTCAAAAATGCATAATTTTGTCATTTTTGCTCATTTTTGAATGTTTCAAGTTGCATTAACTTTGTAGTAAAATGAACTTTAATCTGAGAATGCACTTAGGCACTTTTCTGTAACAGAAACTGGTATAGATTGTATTAACTTGTTTCACCATTAAATATTGTCTAGAAACTCATTAAACTTGTAAAATACATAACTTTTTCTCTGTAGCTCCAAAATGTGCAAACTCAATTTTGTAAATTTCCTCGGTTAGCATACTTTAATATGCAATAGGTTTTGCTCATATTCATATTCCTGGAAAATGATATGTGCTAGTTTTACAACTTAGAAAAACCATAAGTAATACATTTTAACTTCAAATTGAGTAAACTCAACTTTGTTGTTCTTAGGATATCATATTCTACCCAACATAAAAATTTTAGACCCTAGATCATTCTGGAAATTTGTACCATGAACAGTACCAGTAATTAATTTAGTGAATTTTCAGGGTGAGAAAGCATGTTTTGATTATAACTTTTTCATACTAAATCCAAACGACATGATTCTTGTCCTTAAATTTGTCTAAAATCATACTCTGGCTGCTGTATAAATTTTGTGAGTTTTGGATGACTTTTGCTGTTGAGTTTTATTTGGTGTTCTTCGTTCTTATTGGTTTTATCGTCTTTTCGCGTTAGGTTTCGAAGAAATTATTGATTACGTGAGTGATCCTCTACAGCAAACAAGTGATCTACAGCAAGACAAGCAGTGTAACATCATTTGATCATATTGCTCCTACTACTTTTAAATTCTAATATCTTGTTTGCAAAAACTAAGTATGCATGCCTCTTGTGTCAAGATTTATTTTGTCGATTAGAGGTAGCTAATCCCATTGCATGGTTGCCCTTAAATTGTTTATCCCCTGCCACAAAACATAAGTTATTAATATCGCTGGTGAATTAGAGCCCGGTGATTTAATTATGCTCTTTTATTGTCTTTACGGTGTCATGCTTAGAATGCTTAGTTACCGGTAGAATTGGGCGGTTATCGATTTAGTCGATAACCTTGATCACACAAACTTATTATGACTTAATGATTCAGCCTTTGGGCTATTGTTTATTTGTGAAAACTAAAAATAAAAATAAAATGATTTGGACTTGGGCACAATGGTAAGATGGTGTGATTCTTGGGTGTGACTGGAATGGTGTCCTAGTCAATTAAGGACCGAGTTACTTGCGCCACCATTCTGAACATTTTTGCGTGCTAACCACACTAGAGGGTATGTGACATCTCTTGACTTAGTACTTTGGCGTGTGTTAGCTACGAGTAACAGGTGGGTGTGTGTGTGTTGTGTTGTGGTAAAATGAGGAGGTATATGTGTGGAGCATTGTAGTTGTCCGGAAGCTTTACCCCTATAGGGTAGTTGACTTTCGGCTTTACAATGTAAGCGTATGGACTTCGGTCCATACGAGCGACTCGTAGTTGATACACAATATTGGAAATGTCTCGTAGGACTTAGCTGTGCCGGCATACCTTTGGAAGTGTGCTAATCATGTGGCTTAAAGGCGGTCTGAAGTGTGGGTACATTGGTACACCCCTGCAGGGTTTGAACTATTCGAATAGCCTCGTCCTAGGTTATGAACACGCTCGGATACGCCCGTTGAGAACTAGACTACAACCTTTTAAATTAAAACTTGACATGGGTGGTACGAATGGGTAATTCGTGCTATGGTTGTGATGGCTATTGGGTTAGTCATCTCTAGGTCGTCTTTATGTCTATTACTTAGTGTCTCGCTGTTATTTAATCAAATAAAATTTAGATTGTCAAAATTGCCTTCCAATTATTATCTATTGCAAATAAAACTTGCTTTATGCTGAAAATTAACCTTGAGCCTTCTCCTTTGATTAAAGCCTGCATGTAGTAGTAACTAGGTTTGTTACCCGTAAGTCTTGCGAGTACATTTTTGTACTCATTTGCTTTGCTTAATTGTTGCAGAGGAAGAAGGTTGATCCCCAAGGGATCGACTTTGGTGGGTTTCGCTTCGGTATGGATGACTAGCTTGGCGGCCCGGTTGGTTGCCTTGTGGGTTATGGCTAACTGGTCGTATTTTGGTTAAAGCCATCTTATGGCACCTTTTTGCTTCCGCTGTTATTTGATACTTTGATGTCTTTTGGCCTGTTGGCTCCTTTGTAATAACTTTATATTATGTATGTGTTTTGCTAGACTTGTTATGTTGTGATGTATGGAATTGATGTATGATTTTGTAACGGGGTGTTTATACTGCATTTCTAGGAAGTATACATATCTCGAGGCTTGGTTTATTTGATTTGTGATGCTAGGGTCAATGGAAGGCTAAGCATTACAAGTCGAATAAATCGGGGTCTCACAAAGTTGGTATCAGAGTCATACTGACCGTAGAAACCCTTAGCTTGGTCGTCTTTAGGATATTTTGAAAACTTATTTTCAAGTGTCAAATGGTTTATAAAAATTTAAGTAGAGTTTCAGATTTTACTTCTTATCTATCTTAGCTTGCTCATCTCACCTTATTCTTGATTGACTTTGGAAAATAGTTTTCCCTCTCATCTTCCTTCAAAGATAGTTGTTTATCGGTTAAATTGGTTTTGGGATAACCATGAGAGTTTAAAATGAAGTATGGGCTGTCTTTGGAAGGTTAGGAGCTCCTAGAGTAGGAGATTTCGGCCAGGAACATGGAGAATAAAATATGGACAGCAAGCAAGAATTTCTAGAGAGCTAGCATTTAATTAGTAAAAAGTGCTGAAAATGATAGGCAATTCAACAAAAACTTGTGGGGATAAAAGGGTAAGAAGTGATGTGAATTAGCTAAGTATCTAACCCTTTATTAGGAGATTTTGCCTTGTTTCTAGCTGTGTTGAACTAAGGGTTAATTTCCGAAATTTTACTATCCTTGAATTGATTGCTCGTTTTTCCATATGAGTTAGTCATACCGGGAAGTTGATTTTGTAAATTGAGATCTTACAATGGTTTTATGCTGGTTTTTAAGCTGTTGGAGTTCGTTTCGTACAGATGTTATTTGTTTTTCCTTGCCTTCAGTTTTTGGGTTTAGCCCTTGTCCATCTTAGTATCTATCCCCACCCCAACTTTCAGTAGAATTCCCTAGTCCTTTGGTCCTCTCTTGTTTTCTTCAGCTTCTAGTTTTCGGGTTGCGTTGCTAACCCATCCCTTCAGAAAGGATGATGCAGATGGACAGACAGCAGACTAGGTCGTGCAGTGGCAGGATGAAAATCTCCCTGGCCCCAACTGTCCGGACAAGGCTCGCAAGCGCCTCCTCTCTGGAGATTGTGATGGAGTTTGGTTCCATTGCCCCGAGGAACAGCAATTACCTCCTTTTTGCTTGGGCTGTGGTGAAGAGAGCCATGTCGCCGAAGGTTGCGAACTAGGAAAGGTCAAGGTCTGCCAGCGCTGTGGTAAGGAAGGACACTACAGCAACAAGTGTACTACAGCCTATCCAAACTGCGATGAAGACCACTTGCCCGAGGATTGTCCGACTGCCAAAGTCACTTGTTTCCTCTGCGAGGGAAGCGACCACTCTCCCAAGGAGTTTAGTATGAATCGAGTAATCTCCAGGTCGTTAGAACTGCAACGACTGCTTCTTCGGTCATCTTTAAGCATCGCAACCGCCAATGCCTCTAAACCAGAGAAGTTCCTGGATGATTTGTCTGAGGAACTGCAGGACAAATTGCCAGTCTATACTTTCTCTGACTTTCAGATTGTGGTCGAAAATTCCATTGTTGCTGGGGCCAGAAAGAGAAAGCTAAAGGATCGTCGCAAGCGTCAATAGATAGCTGATGTCACTTGTTTCTTCTTCAACAACAAGGGTCACTATGTACATAGTTGTCCTAAGGAGGTTGCAGCAACCCCTCGTCCTCGCAGGCCGTACCCCAGTCACGTGCACCTGCGAGTTAGCAGGGCGGCCTCCGCAATCTAGCCGAAGTCACTTGTTTCCTCTGCAAACTCCCGGGTCATTATGCTAATAATTGTCCTAAGAAGCTTGCAGCAACCTCTTGTTTCTTTTTGCAGCCCGTGATTTGATCACATGCACCTACGGAACATCGTGACCTGAGGGTCGTTTGTACTCAAGTCAACTCCATCTCAGTTGGGAAAGCTCAGAAGGTACTCGACGTCATGCTAGGTACGCTTCTTGTTAACTTTTGCCCTGATTCTATTTTATCCAATTCAGGAGCATCTCATTCCCTTGTATCCCCATCTTTTGCTGCTATTGGTGGTCTTTGTTTTGCTCTTTTATCTGGTGCCCGGTACCACCCCAGTTTCTAAAAGATCTTGCTAGTCTATCCCGAACCCCAAGATGCCTTCTGGGATGTTATCGTTTGTTTGACATGAGTGGCACCCTTCTTTCCCTATACCTCCAAGGGCGTCACATACCTGTGGTTGCCTCAAAATTCCGTGGTCCAAGTAGCCATAGTCCTTCTAACAAACTAGTTACGGAGGGATGACTCCACATAGCTACTTAGCAGACTGAGATCATGTTGTTGGCGGAATTAACCAGACAAATCGCTCCACCAGCTAACAACGACCTTGCACCACCCACCATAGAATCAAGAAAGATCTCTCAGTCTGTCAATCCTTGTCCTATTTGGACTTGGTATGTTTCTCTGTGTCAACTAAAGTGGCACATTTTTTTACCGGGTCAAAACCAAGATTCGTATCGGTCACTTGGCCGAGCTTTAGGTCTCAAAGACCGTGAGCTTGCATGGTGTACCAAAGGCGATCGTTTCAAATCGGGATTCTTTGTTTACTTCACAACTCTGGCATAGTCTGCAAGGGCTATGAGATTTCGTCTTCCTCCTCCGAGCAAAAGGAATCTCGGGGCAAGATTCTTGTAAGGGTGGGAGATTTGTAACATCCCAAGTTTAGACTTGTGTTTCAGATGTAAGAAAATGAGTAGAAATTAAAACTTTTTCTTACATCTTGTATCTCCTGTATGTTCTAAGCAATTCTTGTAAAAGGAATTATGGAAATACAAGCCACAAGTTATTTTGACCTAAACCAAGTCCTTCAAAAAACAATCCTATCAAACACTTATGATCATCCCTTGGAAATATTTTTCCTAAATTCTTGGGTTGAGGTGTGAATTCTCTGAAAAATTTCACAATTTTTAGAAATTGTTTGAATATTTTTAGAGGGCAGTCAAACCTGTTTGACTTCAGTCAAAACCCTATTCCAGAACCTTGCAGAATTGTTGGAGAAAAATGCACTGGATAATAATCTCTGAAAATTTTATACAAGGTTAATTCCTTAGTTAGCAAGCTCCTGTAAAAATTTCAGAATTGTTGTAGTTAGTTTGCTACCTCAACCAAATTCCCAAAGTCCAGCTCTTTTCGAAATCCAAAGTTTAGACTCAGGTCTGAGTCTGACTCGGGTTCGAGTCAGACCCAGCCCACTGACTTGGTCAAGCCAAGTCCTTAAGTCGCTTTGGGTGCGTGTGTTCTGGCCGTTGGATTAAAATCCAACGCCCACGATTTCCCTTACCGCCCTCAGACCTCCGAAGAACTCGCTTGTCCTGGACCGTACGATTCAAATCTAAGGGCCACGGCCACCCCAGCTTCTTCTTCCTCTCTGTCTTCTTCCTCGTGTAGCACGTTTCCAACAGTGGGCTTTGACTTTGTCTTGTCAATCAATCCCGCCGTAGTCCCTCCAGTCGGGACCATTATTGACCCCTAGTACTCGCCACGATCGTGCTCGTCACTGTCCATCTTTTCTGGCTGTCCGTGGCGGTCCCTGGAGTTGAGATCTCCGCAACTCACTAAGGGGGTCCCCATTGCTTTTGTGTCGTGCTCAGTAGCTTCTAAATCCCCAGGCCCCTCCTCTGGTCTCCCATTCCACTCGCAAGCACTCCTAGCTCACTCTTATTGTGGTTAAGCCCAACCACAGTAAGTACCTTCCTCCGCCATTGTTGCCGTGGAGCTCCACTAGTGACCTGGGTGCTTTAGTGGTTCTTGGACCTTCTTCTTTTATCGCTTGGACCTCCTGGTTATCTGGAACTCATCAATTAACTTGAAGTCTGATTTGTTTCTCAAGAGCAATTTGAATTCAAGTTCTAGGTCTCCGCGGCCGAAAAGGGGACTTCGTCGTCTCCAACTCCGGTGAGTGTTCTCCGTCCAATTCTCTGGCCCTGGACGACCTCTGGGTCATCGCGATCCTGTTCTTATCATTCTTTTGTCCCCTGATTGTCCAAAAGTGTTGGTCCACATTGTCTTCCTCGACTCCGGTGAACTGCTCCGCCGCCAGCTCATCTCCGAGTTCCTCTGGTCCTCCTCTTCACTCTGGTGAGTCCACCTTGGTCCAGTAGAGCTCTAGGACTAGGTAGATTAGCTCGCGGTGATGTTTTTCGCATTTTCGGTTTTCACCGAAAAGGGGTCCTCGGCTCCTCTCCGGCTCGCCGGCGATGTAGGCCAGCTCCGCCGCTGAGAGCACGTGCAATAGGTTCGCAATAGTATTAGGAACTTAATGGTATAATTGGTTGGCGCCGCCGTGGTCTTGGTCGTCGGCGACGTGCCAGCGAGCTCTATGCGGTGCTCTGTACTTTGTCGTGTTTTTTCAAGTCATTAGACCTCCTCGGTTTCATCCTAGCCGTCCACGACCTCCCCAGGTCTAGATCTGAGCCTTAGATTAATTGCTGAGAAACTTTAAGTCTTAAGACCTCCCCTAGTTAATCTCAGCCGTCCAGGACCTCTTCGAGATTAGATCTGGACCGTAGAGTCTTTTCGGTAAAACGATAAGTCTCAGGACCTCCTCTAGTTTAATCTCAGCCGTTGATGACCTCCTCAGATTAGAATTGAGCCGTAGGATCCTTCTGTGTAAAAACATTTAGCGCTAGGACCTCCTAGGGTTAATCTCAGCCTTTGAAATACCTCTGTGGACTAGCTCTTAGCCGTTCAGACCTCGTCTATTAGATTTTCACCTTAAGGACCTCCTCGTTAGATCCAGACCATCGAGTCTTGATCTAACGGTCCCGACCTCCGTTAGGCGCGAGTAGTTCCTCCGCGTGTGCTGTGCTTGTCCTGGTCGGAGCCGTTGGATCCAATATCTATGGCTTGGACCTCCCCAGTGCGCGTCGTGCGGGTGCACTATGCCCCGTGCTCCGTAAGCGTGCGATGAAAGATCGACGGTCACGACCTCCCCAGTTTTAGTGGGTTTTTAAGTTTAAGTCCCGAAAGCTTTTATTTACATCTTGTTAATTGTTTTGAATTTTAGCTCATTTTTTAATGTTTCAAGTTGCATTAGCTTTGTAGTAAAATCAACTTTAATCTGAGAATGAACTTAGGCACTTTTTTGTAACAGAAACTGGTATAGATTGTATTAACTTGTTTCACCATTAAATATTGTTTAGAAACTCATTAAACTTGTAAAATACATAACTTTTTCTCTGTAGCTCCAAAATGTGCAAACTCAATTTTGTAAATTTTCTCGGTTAGCATACTTTAATATGCAATAGGTTTTGCTGATGTTCATATTTCTGGAAAATGATATGTGCTAGTTTTACAACTTAGAAAAATCATAAGTAATTCATTTTAACTTCAAATTGAGTAAACTCAACTTTGCTATTCTTAGGATGTCATATTCTACCCAACATAAAAATTTCAGACCCTAGATCATTCTGGAAATTTATGCCATGAATAGTACTAGTAATTAATTTAGTGAATTTTAAGGCTGAGAAAGCATGTTTTGATTATAACTTTTTCATACTAAATCCAAACGACATGATTCTTGTTCCTAAATTTGACTAAAATCATACTCTAGCTGCTGTATAAATTTCATGAGTTTTGGATGACTTTTGCTGTTGAGTTTTATTTAGTGTTCTTCGTTCTTATTGGTTTTATCGTCTTTTCGCGTTAGGTTTCGAAGAAATTATTGATTACGTGAGTGATCCTTTGCAGCAAACAAGTGATCTACAGCAAAGCATGTAGTGTAACATCATTTGATCATATTGCTCATACTACTTTTAAATTCTAATATCTTGTTTGCAAAAACTAAGTATGCATGTCTCTTGTGTCAAGATTTATTTTGTCGATTAGAGGTAGCTAATCCCATTGCATGGTTGCCCTTAAATTGTTTATCCCCTATCACAAAACATAAGTTATTAATATCACTGGTGAATTAGAGCCCGGTGATTTAATTTTGCTCTTTTATTGTCTTTACGGTGTGATGCTTAGAATGCTTAGTTACCGGTTGAATTGGGCGGTTATCAATTTAGTCGATAACCTTGATCACACAAACTTATTATGACTTTATGATTCAGCCTTTGGGCTATGTTTATTTGTGAAAACTAAAAATGAAAACAAAATGATTTGGACTTGGGCACAATGGTAAGATGGTGTGATTCTTGGGTGTGACTGGAATGGTGCCCCAATCAATTAAGGACCGAGTTACTTGCGCCACCGTTCTGAGTATTCTTGCGTGCTAACCACACTAGAGGGTATGGGACCTCTTTTGACTTAGTACTTTGGTGTGTGTTAGCTACGAGTCACAGGTGGGCGTGTGTGTGTTGTATTGTGGTAAAATGAGGTTTATGTGTGGAGCATTGTAGTTGTCCGGAAGCTTTACCCCTATAGGGTAGTTAACTTTCGGCTTTACAATGTAAGCGTATGGACTTCGGTCCATACGAGCGACTCGTAGTTGATACACAATATTGGAAGTGTCTCGTAGGGCTTAGCTGTGCCGGCATACCTTTGGAAGTGTGCTAACCATGTGGCTTAAAGGCGGTCTGAAGTGTGTGTAACACCCCAGCCTGACAAAGGCCTGGAATGCTACTAAACTAACACTATAACCATTTTAACATTGATACAATTCTCTAAAATCCGACAGAACCTCCTTTGTTTAGTTACTAAACCAGAGGTCCCAACCTTTAAATATGTCATAGTTAAATAATCCAACATCCAGCATCAACAAGAGACCACCAAACTATACTAATCAACACTATATCATCCATAGCAAGCTAAACAACTACAAGCAAAAACAAAAGGACATCCATGATCCTCTAATCAACTCTATTACAAATTATTCCAAGCAGATGGTGTAATCATAAAGAATTCTTTAAGTAAGTTTCTGATCTACTAAATTATCATTCTATCAATTCAAATGTGAGTAGTTTGTGCCATTGTGCAACCACTCTAAGTCTTACTCCCTCCCATGCATGCCGTTCTTGTAAAGGGGTACCTAAAAACACAGCAACAGCAAGAGTGAGTCCAAAGACTCAGCAAGTACAATAAATGGTAATAATAACATAAACAACTGTAATCATCAACATCCATCTACAGTCTCTATTATAAACATGTCATATGCTCATGCTATGCAAGATGCTCAAGTGCACTTTCTCTTTCTCTTTCACTTTTGCATTTTACCGGTAATGCAAATTATACAACCGTCGCTGCATACTCATGCCTGTGCTCGCAAGCACAGGGACCAATTGCCCAATACTCTGTAAGTAAAGAGGACCTCAAGCCCACACTCCACAAGTGTGGGGACCATAAGCCCATCGTTTTCATGATGGGGACCTCTTTTCAATGCCCACATTCCACGAAAGTGGGGACCTCAAGCCCGTCATCTATATGACGGAGACCTCGAATATGCATAGTCACCACGTGACCAAGCCTCCAATATGATAGCATGATGCACATGAACAAAACTTTAAACCATCATAAATTTGTATTCACAACAACGTCATACATGAATAAACTTATTCATACTTCCAGCATTCATCATCGTTTGACATTCATAGCATTCTAGCATCCATGAATAACACATATATTCATAATACTAGCAAACATGAACAATCACACTTGAATAACAATTAATCGTATCTCCAGCATTCACCATCCTTAATCATATATATCACACTATCAACCATTCATAATTATTCTATCAACTAGAGTACTTGCCTTAACCGCGTGAGAACGGAGGATGTGAAGAGGGTTCTGCCTCCGGGACCAATCCCCCACCTAAATTCATTTAAAAATATACTAAGACAACAGTGAAGGACCAAACAAACTATAAAAGTAAGCACGAACTAGCAATAACTCGAAACGCGACCCCGATTTCAAATTCCAGAATGCTGAAATGACCTCTCTGGGAACAGTCATGTTCAAAAATTCGTATCTTGTAGTACAGAAGTCCAAATAAGGTGATCTTGGACTTCATGGAAAGCTTATCAAATTCCCCAACTAAACCTAGTTGGTGGGCCATCCTGATTCAGCAATCTAATATCCTTTTTAGGCTGATTAACAAAACATCAATTTCACGTCAGGTTCTCTGGACAGAACACTAAAACTATCATAACTTTCAGATCGTTTGTCTAAATTTTGCGTTCGTGTGCTTCCCTGAAAGCTACAACAATTATCTACAACTTTGGTTATACTGAGATCCTCTAATTCTCCCTTTAACTGATCGCACAAGTCAGATTACTAAAACCTGTTAAAATACCGACAGATTTGCAGAACAGTTACACTAATAAATTCATAACTTTGGAACCGCTCGTCCAAACGACGCGATCTTGTACTCTACAGAAAGGTATCGACGTCGCCTACAATTCTCTAGAAGATGGACAGATCAAAATATGCTGTTAAATAACTCAAAAATGTCGCCCAACCCGATCTGCTCTAGTTAGACCTAAATACCGACATTGCTAAAGATCAAATAATCTAATAATCGGAAGGGGATCGCATATTACCCTTGAAGAACCGCCGCTGAACGCGAAGAACACCAACCCCAGGCCACGATCTCTCCCTTTCCTTCCTCCCTTCCTCCCCTTCCTTCTTTTTCCTTTCTCTTCCTTGGCCGGCAGCACCCGAGGAGCTTTCTCCCTTCTCCTTCTTGGTTGGCAGCGAAAGCAAGGGGTGGGAGGGTACTGTAGCTCGCCATGGTACTGTAGCACAGCGGCGGCACTGTAGCACATCTACTGTAGCAACCCTAGGGTTGCCCCCTCTCCTTCTTATGTGGCCCACTACCCCTTCCTCTTGGGCCTAAATACTGTGGACCGGAAGCCCACAACTCAGGTTGTCCAAATTATGCATAAATCACCCTCTAATCTCCTGTTAAAACATTTGTTTTTAATTGATCTTTCTCTCTAATTTATTTCTTCTCTCTCGAATACATTTGGGGTATTACAATGTGGGTACATTGGTACACCCCTGCAGGGTTTGAACTATTCGAATAGCCTCGTCCTAGGTTATGAACACGCTCGGATACGCCCCGTGAGAACTAGACTACAACCTTTTAAATTAAAACTTGCCATGGGTGGTACGAATGGGTAATTCGTGCTATGGTTGTGATGGCTATTGGGTTAGTCATCTCCAGGTTGTCTTTATGTCTATTACTTAGTGTCTCTCTGTTATTTATTCAAATAAAATTTAGATTGTTAAAATTGCCTTCCAATTATTATCTATTGCAAATAAAACTTGCTTTATGTTGAAAATTAACCTTGAGCTTTCTCCTTTGATTAAAGCCTGCATGTAGTAGTAACTAGGTTTGTTACCCGTAAGTCTTGCGAGTACATTTGTGTACTCATTTGCTTTGCTTAATTGTTGTAGAGGAAGAAGGTTGATCCCCAAGGGATCGACTTTGGTGGGTTTCGCTTCGGTATGGACAACTAGCTTGGCGGCCCGGTCGGTTGCCTTGTGGGTTATGGCTAACCGGTCGTATTTTGGTTAAAGCCATCTTATGGCACCTTTTTGCTTCCGCTGTTATTTGATACTTTGATGTCTTTTGACCAGTTGGCTCTTTTGTAATAACTTTATATTATGTATGTCTTTTGCTAGACTTGTTATGTTGTGATGTATGGAATTGATGTATGATTTTGTAACGGGGTGTGTATACTGCATTTCTGGGAAGTATACATATCTCGAGGCTTGGTTTATTTGATTTGTGATGCTAGGGCCAATGGAAGGCTAAGCATTACAAGTCGAATAAATCGGGGTCTCACATGCCCTTTGTCACATGGAAAATGTTCATGGCAGTTAGCCAAAGCACCATCTTGGTGCGCCACCTCTTGTAATTCGCACCATCGAACTTATAGGGTTTGAGCATAGCAGCTAAGCCAGTTGACGAAAAATGCTATAATAAGGTTTTTGGATTGTTGAATATATGAGTATTTTTTGAATTAGTTTAATTCAGAAATATACTAGATAAATCATGGAAATTACTCTAGGCATTTTCACAATGTAGATAAACAAGAATACTATAGGCATACAAATTTCTAGAAAGACAGAAACTGACATACCTATCTCAATGTTCAAGGCAACAACAGATAATAAAACTAACCAAACAACAAATGCGAGATAGCCATACCCAGATCCAGTAGAAGGTGCAGCAGCAGTAGGGGTCTTGGTGAGGTCGTCGTTCATCATGGCGTAGTGTACGTCGTGGTAGTAGTCGTGTAGTTGATGTAGACGTAGCAGAGAATCAGATGAAGAGGAAGCAGCTAGCAGTCGCGCGAACGCTCCCCAAAAACATTATTTGTCCTCGCTCCTGTAAGCCTTCAAGGACGGGGGGGGGTTCAGAGGCCTGCTCTCCCGATGCGGCCATACACGCGCCTCGCCAGGATGGAGATCGCAGAGACACCAACAAAAATAGTAGGATTCTGTCTTCGTCTTTCATAAAAAGTGGAGAGGAAAACAAAAGGGAACCGGTACTCTATTCTTCATAAAATAAATAGCCAAAAACAAAGAGGCCAGGGGCTTTTAATTCACCAAGAAACGATCACCATTGATTCGCCATCAACCAGTGTTAACCGCAGTCATTACTCACTAGTAACTGAACTGTTATTGTGTTAACCGCAGCCATTACTCACTAGTAACTGAACCGTTACTGCCAGCTGTTCGTTAATGCCATTTACTACGAGTCAGTGCGTTTTGATTTTCGAATAGATAAAGAAAAACACGCTTGCACCCGACACGCACTGCGCACACGCGCACACATGCACACGCACACGCACTCGCACCCGCACCGCACCGCACCGCTTGGCTCGGCATGGCGAGGCGAGCGAGCGAGCACGCACGTGTATTGGCTTTCTTCAATTCCACAAGGGGGCTACCACGTTCCACCTTTTAAGATGGTGTAACTCCTCTTTAGTCCTCCATATGGGACTAAACAGTTTTAGCACATGCACATGGGTCTTTGGGATTTTTCAGGAATTAATTAGAATTAAAATTTGGCCTTGCCCGTATTAATTCCAACATGGCTTCAACGTGGTGGCACGCTCCTGAAAACGTTGACGAAGGAAGAGAGATGGCGACACTACGCACGCTGGCTCGTTTCGTTGGAGAAGAAAATGAGCAGGGCTCGTGCGGGAGTTGGTCCGGCTGCAGCAGCTGGCTTGGACGTGGGGGTGAAAACTGGTCCGGTTGGATCAGCCGAGTAGTGAGCCCAAGGAACAGTAAGAGGGAGAGGAAAAATTATGCTAAGGACTGAAGTAGGATTTTAGGGTTAGCTAAATATTATGGCATCTTTATTTGATAATTTCTTAGGCAAAGGTAGATATAGTTTGATCTTTGTCAAACACTTTAAACTGGGCTTTTTGACACTTAGAGTATTAAGTTTCGAAACTTATTAGTTTGATTTTTAGGGATTTACCCTACCCCTAACACTTAAAAGTACAATACTTAAAGTATGCTATGCCCTTGACAATTCCGGTATTAGGACTTCATTTCTAGGGCTCATGATTTTAGGGTTTCTGTATCTTAGGGTTTTCATTTCAAAACACTTATGCCGGCAAAAGAAATGCAGATCAAATAACTCACAAAAAATTGTAGGCAAACTGAACAACAACAGAAAAAACATACAAAAAGTTTTAAAAATCTCATATTTTTGTACTTTAGAATTTTTGGGATGTTACAAACCTACCCCCCTTAAACAGAATCTCGTCCCGAGATTCCGGTAGTACGGAAAGAAGAAGATAGAACGAGGAGGAAGAGAGACGTAGCAGAGAATGCTAACGCGCTCTTTGTCGCTTTGCCGGTTCCTAGTGTGACTTCTTGGCGTTGTTGTCTTCTGTTTCTTCATGACAGCCACCAATTTTCTGTTAATGGATTAATAGGGCCCATATCCGAAGGAATAGATAGCCTTGGACATGCCGACATAATGACTATATTCCGATCATCATGTCCTATTTGTCCTACTAGAATCCGATTCTTTTCTTTTAGCCTGCTAACTACCCTAGTTTACACTCTGGGCTTATCTTATAATCGATGTTACCGCCAAAATTTTAGCTTGTGAATCCTCTTGGTTTGCCTGATTTTCTTCAATAAGATTGTTATACCACCACGTTATAATTGTACGCAATTGTAATGATCTGCCATTCCTATATTCAGCTACCCCCTTAAAATAATAATATCCACTGATATTGATTGTTTCTTCAATCCTTAACAACCCAATCGTTATTACCTACCAGGTTATATTGGTATTGTAACACTAGGATTCACCATTCTTTAATACTGCTCATAAAATCCGAGTATGTCATTATCCACCTTGGTACTCCGTATAACTATGATTCGTCATCCCTCTACCTTCTGATCGTATCATCTAAATCAACCCATATACAGATTCCACTTAAGTTATAGTGATCCAGCTTCAAATAATAATTAGCTATTTCTATAGATCAACTTCCTTTCAATTGATCCTAATTGCACACAATTGTATTTGATTCCATCAATTCTCATATAATTCATTACCATCTAGACTACCCATGCTAAACTAATAGCTTCTAATATAAACTGAGTTTTACTTCGGTACCACTTTGATCACATTAATTCCTCCGACATCCAATCACTAAGAACTGCTAACAATCCCTTTTATTGATCACCTTTTATTTACAGATTCAATTATTCCTGATAATTCATTCCAAATGTGGCCCTACGTTGATGTCTTACAAGCACTTATTAATATGATGTCTAGGGCTCCACCAACTTGCCATACATTTGATTCATTCTAAATATCATATGATATCCTCGATACATTTTCATTAACTATTTACCGTGCAAGTCTCCTATGACATCGTCTAGACCTAAGGATATAACATGTGTCAATCCATTGTACAGGCTGCCTTCCATCATAAGGATCTGTTTTTCTTGGTCAGGGACTGATTCCATTTGGGCTTTTGTGGTTGTGATGCTTGTTTGGTCTTGACATCTGGTGGTACTCTCAACAAGGGATGAAGAGAGAATAGCAAGATGTAAGGAGAAGAACGCGGGGATAAGGTCACTAAACCCATTTTTCTTTTAAAATTTTAACATACGGAAGGTCGGGAAGGCTAAAACAATCATACAATAATTTTAAAACAAGGTTTTCCCGTGACTGCGAAATACGGCACCCTTGGGCAAAATAGGCAGTACACTGGTTTCAAATAAAATCTCACAACAGTACATCGTCTACTCGTGGAAATACATGCATATGAGTGCACAGCTATGCGCACAAAGGTTATTCAAAATGAGATTGCCCTACCTTAGTAAGTCATCACATTCCTGAACTTAAGTATTTGAAGTTTCGATAAGAGGAGAGAAAACCAATTACTTTTCGAAATCAACAGTAGACTCCATAGGTAAGAGAGAGTAATCTTTAGGAGAGATAAGAATGAGCAATAATACTTATGTTTTTCACAAAGCTTTTGTAGGCGAAGATAGGTTTTGACAACTTCCACTAATGAAACTAACGGCCATTCTAACTAAGGCCACGATCTAGAGTCGACATGCTCTGATACCAAGCCTGTAGGACCCTAAATTTGGAACTTGGGACCCACCGTGTATATTTGTGCCATTCCCTGGATCAGTAGCTGGCACACACAGTTACATTGTTGGTTCAGAAACATCACGGAATTGTAAAGCTAATGCATAATATTAAGCAAAGCGTAAATATACCTTACGGCTTTTGACTTGCAGAATGGCCGGATAGCCAAATATCTTTCAGAGAACAGGAGCGGAAGCAACAACAAAGTGTACGCGTGGAACCCTCACAATATACCCACCGGCAATCGACTGTGGGCTCGCAACCTAGTTCTTGGCCTTCTCGATCTTCAGTCTTGTCCAATGCTCATAATCGTCCTTGTAACCTTCTTTTATGCTTACTGACTAAAAGAATGTAAATAGCGAGTATGAGTATACAACCGTACTCACGAGCCAACACACAATGCAAATATTATATATGCAAGGCTAGTTAAGGGAGGTTTGTGTACATAATTTGAAATACTGGGTTCAGTATGATCAAGGGTATGACTTGCCTTGCTCAAAGGCTTGCGGGTCTCCTTCTTCGTAGAACTCAGGCTATCTGGAATCGTCGCGGTCTACACATGAGAACAAAGCAAGATCATATAAAGCACGAATAAGATCCAAAAGAAAACCAACTCAAACAACTAAAGAGCAGAAGGCTATATCTAGACTTAAGTTGGATTTAGAAATAAATCACTCGAATCGGATTTTGAATGAGGGAGGTCCAACGAGTCAGGAGGAGGTCCTGAGGAGGAGGTCCTGAGAAGGAGGTCCAAAGGAGGAGGAGGTCTTTGCAAAAAGGGCAATTGCGACCAAAAGGGTGGTCTTTGCAAAAAGGACGGTTGCGACCAAAAGGGTGGTATTTGCAAAAAGGGTGGTTACGACCAAAAGGGTGGTCTTTGCAAAAAGAGTGGTTGCGACCAAAAGGGTGGTCTTTGCAAAAAAAAAAGAGCGGTTGCAACCAAAATAGTGGTCTTTGCAAAAAGAGTGGTTGAGACCAAAAGGGTGGTCTTTGCAAAAAAAATAGCGGTTGCAACCTAAATGGTGGTCTTTGAAAAAAGAGTGGTTGCGACCAAAAGGGTGGTCTTGACCCCAAAGGGTGGCCCTGCTGAGGAGATCCAAAGGATGTTACGCTACTCAAGGAAGTTGAAAGAACAAGGAGAACAAGGTACGGGAAAACTCACCAGAGCAGAGAGAAAGAGGCCGGAGGAGGCTGGGGAAGGACAGTGAGTAGCGAACATCGGTTGAAGATGACGCGAACTCCTGTGAACTTGTCGGAGACGGCGAGCTCCAACGGTCCTCTTCGGCGATGGCGAGCTCTCGACGGCCTCTTCGGCGAGGCAAGCTCCAACCATGCTGGACGCAAGGAAGAACCGAGCTTCAGGTGATGGGTTTCAACAGTGGGAGAACTGCTGAACGCAGGCGAGAGGAAAGAGGTGGAAAGTTGGGAGAGAACAACAGGAGTGCCAGAAGGGCAAAGGGACTCCCTAATGCTCTGTTTATAGTGGAGGTAGAAGAACTAAGTGAGACGAATGGGACGGCTAGATTCGCGGTGGCGCAGTAGGGCGCACGAGTGAAACTCTGGCTGGCTCAAAGTGACGGGATGGGAGAAGGTAAAGCAGGAGACAAGAGAAGGAAAAGGGGGTTCAACAGAGGTGACAGCATTTAATGCTACGCAGTAGCTTTAATGCGATGCAGCAGCAATAAATGCATGAAGTCTTGGCAGCAGGTGGGCCGACGTAAAATGCGCGGATGGCGCTGACGCGAGCAGAGGTGGAAGATGACCAGGGCGGGGCTGATCAACGCCGAGAGGGTGGTCTTTGCAAAAGAGAAGGTCGTGACCAAAGGATGATCATGACTGAGAAGGTGGTCTTTGCAAAAGAGGAGGTCGTGACCAAAGGATGGTCATGACTGAGAAGTTCCTGAATGGTCCTGAAGGTCTTAAGGGTGCCCCTGAGGAGGTCAAGGGGAGAGGTCCAAAATGAGAAGAGGACCAGAACTGAAAGGGAGGAATTTAACCCAGGAATTGAATTACGGATAACAAGGATGTTTGAAACACAAACCCGAGCTTAAGAAAAGCTAGAAGGTTTGAAACTAGAGATAAAAAGACAAACAAAGGAAGCCGAAAACCAGACAGCTCCAACAACTCGAAGCTAAACCAAGATGAATGAGTTGAAGTTCGAGTTAGTCAAATTAATGGATGATTGGTGGGTGCAGGTTTATGCACGGGCTTAATTCTGGTTAAGATTAAGACCCAGGGTTTGTTGGAAAGTTGCCCAAGTTAGTTAAGGACTGGTCTTCGAGCGTTCCTTTGCTATGCCTATAATGGGCTACGCCTTACGGTACTACCACATGTCCTCAGTGTGGGGAGTAGGACCTGGCTAATTAATCTGCAATGTTCCACCGTGGTCGTTCCCTACAGATGCAATGGGTAGTCATGTTACGACTTATGTTAGTCCCACTTAGTGCAAGAGGGGCCCCGAACCAGGAGATCTTTATTCCAAAGGGGGTGGCGAAACCTTAGCGAGGGGTAACTACGGTGGAATGGTGCTTTGTAAAAGCCTTGTCATGTGCTCTAGACTGCTTACCTAAGGTAGTGAGCGGTGGTATCGACGGATACCGAATAAAGTAGAGAAGTCGTGTCTTGTGGGTAAAGTTGTACAACCTCTACAGAGTGTAAAACTATTCGAATAGCCGTGTCCATGGTCATGGACATGCTAGCAAAGCCACTCAAAGTTAGACTTTAGTTTTGTTTGAAAAAGACTTCTTCAAACTGGTTTATCCAAATGGGAATTGGGTAGGAAGCCATGTGATAGGAGGGTATCCTTCACCATTCATGTGTGAATGTTATCTGACTATAAAATTGAGAATTTATAAAATCAATTTTATTTATAGAATAACTGCTTTGGAACTTAGTACAAGTATTTAAAGGAAAATGCTGTTATTTGACGGGTGTAACTTGCGAACACGGTAAATGTGCTCATACTTGCTTTATGCAAATAAATTTCAAAGGAGAAAGACTTTGCTACCGGTGTGGATCTCGACGACTAGGCCGCTACCCCAGTCGATTGCTTGTGGCAGATCAGCTGGACTCCACTACGTTTTCTTTGTCTTCCGCTGTGTTCTTTATTGCTGGCTTGTAAGCCTCTGTTGTAATAAACTCTGTTGATTATTAATAAAGTTGTGATATGAATTTGTTACCATATTTGTTTACTGTGTGAACTAGCTACTGATCATGGGACTAGTTCAGAAATGCACATAGGATTTGGGAGAGTTACTCCCGGGTGCTGACAAACTGGTATCAGAGCCATATCGACTGTAGGTCGTGACCTAGTTAGAATGGCCGTTAGTTGAAAACTTCAAAACTTATTTTATAACAAGAAAAATAAATTGGTCTCTCCTCATCTTGGTCATCTATCTATAGCTTCTTCATAGTAATTCTTTCTTACCTAATTCTCTCTTCACCCTTTTATAATGTTAAATGGATCCTCTTTCCCTAAAGAAATTTCTATAGATAGTCAACACGTTTCTTAACCATTACGTTCAAGACTACAAGACATGAAGCTATCAAGAAAGCATCGTCATCAAAGATCGTTTTGTTAGCCAAGCCATATAGTTTAAGTTTACCAAGACTCATTCTGTGTATTGAGTCGCTTCACCTGATTAAGAGTCTCGATCGATAGAACGTTATGTAAAGTTGTTCTGAAAAGTTTTTCAGTTGGTTCTTTCGTTTGGGAGTATTGTTTCACTCTATCCCCTTAGTTCTTCATATTTGTCTCTTCCCTATCCTTTGTTCTCCTTTCCTAAATCTTTGGAGTCACCGGCAGATGAAGAACACCCATCATTCTAAAAATGATACCAACCGCAGCAAGGATATCCCTGCTAAAGGCAACCAACAACTGATAGCAGAAACCTTTCAAAATTTGAACCAATTTTTCATCACCCAGACTCAACTAATGCAACAGTTGATGCAACAAATGAGCAACAACAATGTTTTCTCAGCCACTGCTCCTACAACACAAGAACAACATTACTGCATGTAACAGCCCAAATTTCAATTTCCAGTTGAAAATAAAGTTTATTTATTTTTGTGGTTTTTTTCTAAAATTTTTAAAAGTTTTTACTTGAATAATTTAAAGCTAAACAAATTTATTTGCAAAATCTACTACCAAATAATAGTTGAAAATATTTTATTTAAGTCCAAAATGCTCCAGAGAAATTCTATGAATTTTCTCAAAATTGTTGGACTTAATCTACTATTTTCTAAAGCCTAATTGAATTATCAGTAATTAATTAATTAGAAAATCAAAAGAAAAACTTAAATAGGGTTTGCAACCATTACCAATTCCCGAGTGGAAGTGGGAAGAAGTTGGTATGAATTTCATCACTGGACTCCCTAGGACCCAATCAGGATATGTCTCCATCTGGGTGGTAATTGACCGGTTGACTAAAGTAGCTCACTTTATTCCTGTCAAGACCACCTACCAGAGCAGCAAGTTAGCAGAATTGTACATAGCCAGGATCCTCTGTCTACACGGGGTACCCAAGAAGATCGTATCCGATAGAGGTTCCCAATTTACATCAAGGTTTTGGCAGAGCCTGCATGAAGCCTTGGGAACCAGACTCAACTTCAGTATAGTCTATCATCCCCAGACCGATGGTCAGACGGAACGCACCAACCAAGTTCTCGAGGATATGCTTTGAGCCTGTGCCCTAGATTATGGAAAAGGTTGGGACAAGGATCTGCCATATGCAGAGTTCTCGTACAATAATAGCTACCAAGCCAGTGTATAGATGGCTCCATTTGAAGCTTTGTATGGTAGGAAATGCCAAACTCCACTTCTTTGGGATTAGGTGGGAGAACACCAGCTCTTTGGACCTGAGTTGATCAAAGAAGCTGAAAGTAAAGTAAAGGCTATACGGGAACGTCTGAAAGTAGCTCAATCCCGACAAAAAAGTTATGCTGATAACCGTCGAAGGGAATTAAACTTTGAGGTAGGAAATTTTGTCTATCTCAGAGTTACTCCACTCAGAGGAGTAAAGAGATTCCAGACGAAAGGAAAACTCGCACCCAGATATATCGGGCCATACAAGATCTTGGCAAGGCGTGGAGAAGTAGCTTATCAACTGGAGCTACCAGCAGCCCTGTCAGCAGTGCATAATGTCTTCCACGTGTCGCAGTTAAAGAAATGCATTCGAGTGCCGAAAGACCACACCATCCTGGAGAGTTGTGATCTTCAAGGAGACCTTGCCTATGTGGAGCGATCAATAAAAATCCTAGATGTCGTAGAACGTGTTACCAGAAGCATAATCATCAGATCATACAAGGTGCAGTGGAGTCACCATCCAGAAAGTGAAGCCACCTGGGAGAAAGAGGAAGACCTCAAGGCCAACTATCCTGACCTTTTTGCTAACCAAGTCTGAATCTCGGGGTCAAGATTCCCTTTAAGGGGGTTAGGTTTGTAACAGCCCAAATTTCAATTTCCAGTTAAAAATAAAGTTTATTTATTTTTGTGGTTTTTCTAAAAATTTTAAAAGCTTTTACTTGAATAATTTAAAGCTAAACAAATTTATTTGCAAAATCTACTACCAAATAATAGTTGGAAATATTTTATTTAAGTCCAAAATGCCCTAGAGAATTTCTGTGAATTTTCTCAAAATTTTTGGACTTAATCTACTATTTTCTAAAGCCTAATTGAATTATCATCAATTAATTAATTAGAAAATCAAAAGAAAAACTTAAATAGGGTTTGATCCGAAACTCCCTTGGCCCATTCCTTTTCCCCCCGCACGCGCCGCCTCTCCCTCCCACTGACAGCGGGACCCACTGTCAGCCTCCCTCTCTCTCCCTCTCTCACTCGCGCCCGCACCGACCTCTGTCAGCCGTTGGATTAAAATCCAACGGCCATCTTTCGTGAGACCTTCGAACTCGAATATGCAGCGCATGTGGGCCGTCAGATCTAAATCTAATGGCTCGTGTGCATCAGTGACTTTGCTATTCACTCGCACCGTTTCAATCTATCGCGACCGTTGGATTAAAATCCAACGGCTGCGCGCCAACCGTTACTTTCCTTTCACTCCCGCTATCGTCGACCGTTGGATCAAAATCGGACGCACCCCCACCATCGTCTTCCTTTCCTTCTTCTTCCTCGTGACCTTCCTTTCTCGCCGCGTTGTCCGCCATGGAAAGGTTTCGAAAACCTTCCAAAACTCGGTGAAATTCCGATTCAATCGCTGAGTTCTCGCAAGCATTAAAACCCCGCGATGATTCCGCTCGTGTGTCCACCTCTCACCTTCCTTCCCTGGCCCCGAATCCCCGTGTTTTCGCCGGAGGTCCCGCACGGACCTTCGTGCTCCCCACGCCGCCCCGGCCACGCCCGCGCCCTATAAATAGGTGCGCCGGGAGCGCCTCAACCTCCAAACCACAGCGCCACCATCCACAGCTCGCCCCTTTCGCCGTAGCGCCCGGTTTTTGAAGATCTTCGCCAGCGAAAACCTTCGGGTCTTCTCTGATTCCGACGTCACTGGAGCCCCTCCACCCCCGCCGACCACACCATCGTCACCACCGCGTCAACTGTGGTTTGAACAAGGTTTCACCATGGTTGACTGACATGCGGGACCCGTATGTAAGTGAGATGAATAATCTAGGGTTTTTAATTAGGTGGATGACATATGGGGTACACATGGAAGAGATATAGATATGGATGTGTGGCTTGGATTGAATAACAGGGAACTACACATCAGATAAGAGAACAAAGGAACTAACAGAACAAAACTATGGAGTAGAGGGATCCAAAATAACAGCAGAGCAGGGAGCTGTCAACCTGTTGTTGCGCACATACATCTTGTAGCTTGCATCGTCTAGAGAAGTCTTCCAGGAAGAGATATCTACTTTGGGCCCACATGAAAGAGAGGAAAAGGAACCAGAGAAGAATCAACGTGATTCAATAGAGAGCAACAAAAGCACCGAGGCTGCTGCTGCCTACTTATGGCGCAAGAAGATGGCGGCTTGGTACTAGGTAGCAAGGTATAGCAGTTAGAATTAGCAAAGATGTATTGATCTTTGGGACTCATACATCAATAAAAGGGCAAAAAGAACCCATGTAGGAACAAAGGGACAGAGAGCATGCACTTGAATTGTTGGCTTGGTTGGATGACAAAAGAACCAACAACACAGGAAGGAACAAAGCAGCGGACAGGGCGCAGGAGGCTTCATGGCCAATTCATGGCGACATGGAGACAAGGCAAGGATTAGAGGAAAAGAGCAGATGGTAGAGTAGCTTGGCTGGCTACACGTCAGAGAAAGAAGGAGATCAGAGAACTGAACCGAACGAACAACAGAGAGATGAAATGCAACAGTGCACATGCATGAACAGTGCGCACAGGGTGGCCGGCGGTCGGAGGCGACGTAGCAGCGACGAAGGGCAAACGGAAAGGAAACGACAAGCCGGACGTGATGGCGTGGTCGGATTTTGGAAAAACTCACCGAGGAAGCGAGCAACGCGATGAACACGGTTTGGCTCTAATGGTCGACGGTGATCCGGCGATCTTCAGGCGAAGGGGATGGAACCATGACGTAGAAGGCGACGACGCGAAGCCAACGCCGCTGAAGGTTCGGCCGGAGGACGTCAGACGAAGGCGAAGTTCGCCGGAGAAGACCTTTGGTTGGAGCTCGGTTTTTTGGAGAGGAGCTCGGTTTTTTGGAGATTGCGATGAAAATAGATCGGTTCGGAGGAAACCAAATCAGGGTATTGGAAGAGGAGATCAAGACGGATGCGTGGGAGCAAACCGTTCGCTTTTATATGCACCGTAGAGAGAGATATCGAATTTGGAAGGTTTCAGCCCAACACGTACAGGGGACAAACTCTCGGTTGTTCATGTGAGGACCCTGTTTATTTGGCTTGTACTGCTTAACCATCCACTTGGTCCTAGCAGTACAAATCAAATAAACCAAGCCTCGAGATATGTATACTTCCCAGAAGTGTAGTATACACACCTTGCTACAAAATCATGCATCAATTCCATTCATTCACATAGAACCGAAGCACAACAATAAACCAAAAGACATACATAATATAAAGAGTTATTACAAGAGAGAGGCCGACCGGCCAAAAGACATACAACTAGATAAGTACACAGCGGAAGCAAAAGAGCCATAAGATGGCGATAAACAAAAGCCAATCAGTGTGCCTTTAACCCACAAGGCAACCAACCGGACCGCCAAGTTAATCGTCCCAGAAACCGCACATCTCGCAAAAGTAAGGCTCTTGGGGCTCACCTTCTTCCTCTGCAACAATATAAGTTAAGCAAAGCAAATGAGTACAAAACTTGTTTTTGTACTCGCAAGACTGACGTGTGAGATAACAGAACTATAATTAACTACATGCAAGCTTTATTTAAGTGGATGAGGCTCTGGACTTATTTTCAGCATAAAGCAAGTTTTATTTGCAATAATGTAATACATTTAAAAGCAAGTTTTCAATTAATTCTTATTGTTCAAATAAAAGAGAGACCAATATAACAATAGGTAGATGACAACATCCTGGAAGTGACTAACCCAATAGCCACCACAACAATAGCAAGAAGTACCCCTTCATACCACCCATGTCAAGTTTTAAGTTTTTAAAAGGTTGTAGTCTAGTTCTTGTGGGAAATAACCAAGCGTGTCCATAACCTAGGACAAGGTTATTCGAATAGTTTTAACCCTGCAGGGGTGTACCAATGTACCCACACGATAGACCGCCTTTCCACCAGCCACGGTTAGCATACTTCCTTTGGTATGTAGGCACGGCTAAGTCTAACAAGACGCTTTCCAGTGGACGATGCTAATTAAGAGCCGCAACCCACGGGAGAAGGACACATTAGACAGCCTAACCGGCCTGCTAATGCTCCCCTCCAAACACCACACACAAAACACCCACCAACCAGCTCATAATTAACACCTCCCAAAGTACTTAGTCAAGAGAGGTTCCATATCCCCCTCGTGTGGTTAGCACGCAACAATTGCTTGGATCAATGACACAAGTAACTCGGTCCTTAGGGACTTAGGCACCATTCCATTCACACCCAACAGATCACACCAACATACTATTGTGCCCAAGTCAAGACATAATTTTTGTTTTCAGTTTTTGATTTGCAAATTAGTAAAACACAAGGACTGGATATAATAGAATAATATAAGTATTTGTGTGATCAAGACCATCGACTAAGTCGATGATCGCCCAATACTACCGATAACTAGACATGACTAAGCAATATTTATTCGAAATCTACTAAGTGACAAGAGCTCATCCAACGAACTCTAATCACAGCAAATAACCTAGGCTCAGGTAGTAGAGGATAATTATTTACCTACAGATTATGCAACTAGAGGATTAACTAATCAATTTAACAACAAAATAGCAATGCATACATAGAAGTTAAACAAAATATTAGACTTTAAAACTAATGGGATCAAATGGGAAATGATCAAACTGCTTGCACGATCGCTTGTTGCTCACTATGCTGCAGAGGATCACTCTCAAGGACGGCACAATCGTCGGAACCTACCGAAAGAGCGAAAAAGAACCGATAAGAACAAAGAAAACGAAAAAGACTCTAAAACCAAAATGCTCCAAATGCTCTGAAAATTTTACAGAAGCAAGGGCATGATTTATAACAAATTTAGAAACAAGAACCAACTGATTTGGACTCTTAATGCAAAAGATATGATCAAAACAATTTGGTTCAGCCGAAAAAAATTGCAATCTGTTACTGTTCACATAATTAAATTGTTTGGTGAAAATTTCTAGAAAGGTGGTGTAGCTGAAATTTTTATGGTAGGTAGCTACTGACATTTTAAGGCTAACACAAGTGGTCTCACCTCATTTGAAGTTAAAATGATTTAGTTATGATTTTTCCAAGTTATAAAACTAAGACATGGTTAATCTCAGAATTAAAGACTACTTTAAAACATGGGTTATGCTAAAGTACTTTAACAGATGCATTTATAGAACTTTAGTTTGTTAAATTTGGAGCTACAGAGAAAAAGATATGCATTTTTGAAGTTTAAAACAATTAATAAAGTGCAAATAAAGGCTTTCGGGACTTATTCTGGAAAACCGACTCAAACTGGGGAGGTCGTGGGCCGTTGATCAAGAATCACACGGCACACGAGCACAGGCGCGAACTCCACCACGATCACCCGGGGCGCCAAGACCTCATCGCGCCTAGGGGAGGTCTTAGCAGTTAGATCCAGACTTGATGGCCCAGATCCAACAGGAGGTCCTTAAGGTGGAGGTCTAAGAGAGGAGGTCTGGACGGTGAGATATGAAGGAGGGAGGTCTTTGACGGCTAAGATCTACTGAGGAGGTCTTAACTGCCAACGACTCCACCGATGGATTTAGATCCAATGGCCCACGTGAGATGGGACGTTCGGGCCACCCGAACGCCTCAACGAGTCTGGGCCTTGGATCTTGAGATGGACGGCCTAGATCAAGATCGCATCCGGAGGGGTCCGAATGTCCTCCAGATCTGAGCCGTAGATCTAGAGATGAACGACAAAGAGAGAAACTAAGCGATAGAGTTGTAAATAGACTGAGGAGGTCTAGCCCGTTAGATCAAGATCTAACGGTCCAGAGCTGGCGGGGAGGTCCTGAACGGCTAAGATGAAAACGAGGGAGGTCTGAACGGCTAGGATCTCACCGAGGAGGTCATGGATGGCCATGATCTTCACGGGGAGGTCCTACGCGACAGGTGTTTAACAGAGAGAGGTCTGGACGGTTCAGATCTCCGTGGGGAGGTCCTGAACGGTCCAAATCTGAGCGAAGGGAGCTCCTACGGCTTCTTCACAAAGGACCCGAGGTGGTCTTTTGCAAAGAGGACCTCCGGGGGTGGCTCAGGGGTGGTTTCTATAAAACGACTAAGGGAGGTCTTCTTGCAAAGAGGACCCCAAGGAGGTCCGAGAGGGTGGTTTTATTAACACGACCAGAGGTGGTCTTTTTGCACAGAAGACCTCAAGGAGGTCTTTTGCAAAGAGGACCCCAAGGCGGAGGGTGATCCTAACGGCTAGGATTTAACCTACGGAGGTCTTTAACGGCCAGGATTTCAGCGGGGAGGTCCTGGGACTTAAAGACTTTACACACGAAGATCTAAAGGCCAAGGGCTAATGCTAGGAGATCATTAACAGCCGAGATCTGGTTCGGGGTGGACCTAAACGACCACGATTGAAACTGAGAGGTCGGGGACTTAACTACACCTACGGCTTGCCGACAAGAACAACATTTAACACTAATGATTGGGCTCTCAGACAATTTAAATGCTAATCATTAGGCTACAGAACTTGTCCGAGTAAGGCACGACAAAAACATGAGCTCGGTTTTTAGCTCACCGCCGGCGACGGGGACTTCGCCGGCGAAAACCAAAAGCACGGCTAGGTTCCAAATAGTAAGGAGAACCTACAGGTACCGAAAACTAGGGCTAGAGCACATCCTACCGGCGGCTAGCCGGAGATGACCGAAGGAGGCTAAATACGGCAAAACAAAAAACTAACCAGATCTAAAAGAACCGGGTTTCCAATACTAAGGTACTCACCAGGGAACGAAAGAGGCCCAAGAATGGTCGCATGAGCTCCGGTGACAGTGGTGCTCGCCGGAGATGAGGAAGACGACCAACTCGGCCCCGAAAACAAGCTCCCCAAATTGTCAACCTCTGTGAAGGTTTAAACAAAACAAGTTAGGAAGACTTGAGGTGACCAAGATGACAAAGTGACAGCCAATATTGCAATATTGAACCACTGGAGCTCGAAGGTAGCCTAGGAGCTCCAAGGTCCAGCAATGGTGGCAGAGGCTTTCGGGTATTTTGAGCACAAGAGCAGAGAAAGAAGTTAGAGGTGCAAGAATGGATCCAAAGGAGCTTAAGGAAGAAGCTCGGGCTCAATATATAGCCGGAGAGGAAGAACCAAAGCAGTGTCCACGGTTTCAACAAGTTAGGACACTCGAAATGATGGGAGTAGGTGTTAGAAAGACTTTTGAGCAAAAGGACTGCCACACAATTAATGTTGACAGCACATAGTCGTTTGTCAGCCCTAGAGTTGACAAGGCACTGCTCTCTACTGACATGCACAAAATTTGACAATGACCAGGCCCCACCAGTTAGTGAAAGAACCAGGGAGGACCTGTCAACAAGTGTAACGGCTGAAATCCGCACTGAGCTCCCACAAGGGAGGTCTGAACGGTTGGATGAGAATCTAAGGGCTCAGATTTTAAATAAGGATTAGAGGTCCTAACACTTAGGGGAGGTCTGAGCCCCTGATCCAAAGATGAACGGCCCACGATCACCCAAGTGCTAGGGGTGGTCGGGGAGGTCTGAGGAGGACGCTCCAGGGTGGTCTTTGCAAAAGATTCAAAGGAGGTCCTAGGGGAGGTCCTAGAGGGTTGTCTTTGCAAAGAGAACAAGAGGAGGTCGTGCGGGTGGGAGGTCTTTTACAAAGACCAGAGGAGGTCTTTGCGGTTGGATTGAGATCCAAGGGCTTCGGGGCTGGCGAGGTTGCACAGGCTCGGGCTGGTGCTTTTAGTGGGTTTGACCGAGCCAGTTGGCACGAGCCAGACCTGGTGCGCACCCGAGGAACAGTGAATCCAATCTGAGTTTGAAAATAACAACTGAGATTTGGGGATTTATTTGAGGTAGCAAACTAACTCCAAATTTTATGAAATTTTGACAGTAGCTTGCTAACCTTGAGATGGACCTTATATAAAATTTTCAGAGGTTTTTGTGCTGTACACTTTTCTCCAAAAATTCTACAAAGTTCTGGTTTAAGGTTTGACTGCCTTCTAAAAATATTCAAACAATTCCTAAAAATTGTGAAATTTTGCAGAGGGGTCACATACCATCCCAAGAACTTAGGAAAAATATTTTCAGGAGATGATCAAAATATTCAACAAGATTGTTTTTGAAGGATCAAGATTTGGATCAAAAACTTGTGACTTTGTATTTCCATACTCTTGTACAATAATTGTTTAGTACACACAGGAAATACATGTTGCAAAAAAAGTTTTAATTTCTACTCATTTTCTTACAGTTGAAACACAAGTACAGAATTTGGGATGTTATAGTTCAGTTGGAAATGATGATGAACAGTGTTTCATGATTTACTATAGCACATGGCAGGAGAGAGAAAAAGGCTGATTTTCAAAATTAAAATAAAACGCCAAAAATCAATGAGATCAAATAAATAGCAAACAAATCCGAAAAAAACTCAGAAAATACCCAAAAAATTCCTTGAAACACAAGGAAGCCAAATAACACAGGTTTTTATTTAACTAATGTTTAGATTATTCAAATTAAATATTTTTAATCTAGGAAAATTCTCAATTAAGCTTTATTAATTCAAATAAAATTGGTGAAATTTTTTAGGGACCTAAACTACTCAAAAGGTTTTTGAAAAGTCAAATTTTGGGACGTTACACTCCTCCAGCAAGCTCTAACGTTCCTTGTGAAGATCACGGATCGTCCTTAAGCGCAAAAGCAACCGCAGTAGCACATCTACGGTATCCACACATCCAGGGAAGGAACACCGTACGCCGGTGTGCTAGCACCAACTCGCACGACAGAGCTCTCGGGAAGATGGCAGCTAGGGTTTTGGCGGAGCAACTCACGTGTCTCGTGTGCCCACCCAACAGCCTCATGCATCTCCTTATATAGGGCCCATGACGGATCCTATCCGAACACATTTTGTTCCAACCCGTTAAGTGTGTGACCCTGTATGTTCATGCATAATCGGTTGTGACTTGAAAACCCTTTTCGACCATGAGTCGTTAGCGGTTCTGTCGATGATCAAGTCGCCGATCTTACAATAAATGGAAAAGGAGAGAATGACGTGGGAAATCTTGGGATTGCAATGGGACTGCTCTTTATTAGTATGAACTGAGATTTTACAAGGGGTGTATCCTGACAGAATGACGGACTGCTTTCTAGAGTACAAGACAATGCTTCTTTCTTTCTATCTTCTGATGATCTGATCCGATCTCTCCTTTTGATCCGCCCAGGTTCCATTTTTAAATAGCCCTCGAAGAGGTGGCACTTACTTCCGGAGAAGGCGCCTGATGCGAAGCGTTGCGTCTGGTTGGAGTCAAGTGACGGTTGATACAGAATCAACCGTTTGGTGGTTATATGTCTATGAAACATATAACCGCACGGAGGTTGTTCACCGTGTGTCTTGGATAAGATACGCCGATGGAATATGCACGTGTTCCATTCATCATACGGTAAAAATATACCTTGGAATCGTTCTTACCTTCTACGAGTAGTTCTCCGGTGGAAGCTTGGCTTGGGCCTTCGTCCACTGTGGTACCCATTATGTAACCTCCGAATTCCTACGACCCGGAGGTCGTGCACCTCGTGAGTTACGACCATGAAGACGTATGGTCTTTTATGTATTAAAGATAATACATAGAGGTTTTAATCCTCGTCACTAGCCCCGAACTTTAAATGAATAGGTCGTGTGAACACCTTTCTTCCGATGAAATCGTATCGGGATGACGCTTATTAAATACAAAGGCATTTGAAGCGGTTTGTATTCACTTTAAAGTTGAGAACTTTGCCTTGGGATTTGAAGAGTTTCTGTGTCCGTTGGACTTTTCGAGTAACTCCTTATTACAGTTAGAAATTCTGAAGCTTATAAAACCCCTTTGGAGACTTTGGGTTTTTTCACTTCCTCCTTTCCTTCTTCATCTTCGAGTGAAAACTTCTTCCGATCTCCTTTGCTTTCCACACCCAAAAAGAAACTAACCATGTCGGACCAAATCACCAACTGGTCGGTTTTCGACCTGAGTGAGAAGAAGTTGGAGAATCTGGAGAAGATTGGGATGCTCCCCAGCAAGGATGTGATTTCTTGGAGATCCGCATCCGGAGAACATTCCCCGAGCAGTGAAGATGGAGAAATTCCTGTTTTTCTCGCATATATCGAATGCGGATTTCGGCTACCAACTCACTCCTTCCTTCCTCAAGTTTTGGAGTATTATGGAGTTGAATTGGTGAATCTGGCTCCCAATGCCATCGCCAATCTCAATATTTTTATCTATCTCTGCGAAACGTACTTGGGGATTCCAGCAGATCTAGATCTATTCAGGTACTACTATAGGATGACAAAGTTCGGAAAGGCGATTGGGACGCCTGGAGAGTGCACCTTGCGTCTCCATGATGGAAAAGCTGATGAGTACATTTTTATGTACTCAAAATCTTCGTGGTCGTCGTGGAAGAAGAGTTGGTTCTATATGAAGATCACGAAGAAAGACAGTCTTTATTATTCTGGTAAGAAGGCGGTCGAGAATCCGAGATGGCGCTCCTCTACAGAGAAAGAGGGAAATGTAGAGAAATGGGCTGAAGCAATCAAGCTTCTTAGTGTCAAAGGTCTAACATCTTGGCATGTGGTGAAGGATTTTTCCACGCGCCGGGTTAGCCCTTTGAAGGCCCGAGCACATAAGATGCTCTGGTACATTGGTCGTGATGATACGACCAGAGATTCCAAAAATGGTAAGCCATTAATGATTCCGACCAGTTTTCCTATCTCAGTTGATTATTTCCGTATCCTTAAATCTTTCATCTTACCTTCTGACTCTATCTTTCGATGAGATTAGAAGCGGATCAAGATGATCTGCACGAGAGCTGGCGATAAGGCTAGTTTCTCGGATCTTAGCGCCGTTTCATTGAAGAGAGGATTGAGAGACTTAAGGTAAAAACATCAATCTTTGTCTTGTTATCGTACATATTATTTTTGATCGGTATACCATAAACCCTCTTTGACGTGTAGTCAGTTGGGTTGAGAATCAACAAGCTCACTGAAAGATGTGAGCCAATTGATGATACGATCTCCCCTTCGACCACACAGGATGTAAGCCTTCCAGAGGTAGGTAACGGAACACAAATAATATTTTGGATAAATTATGTTTATCGCCTAACTATCTTTGATGATGAATTTAGGCATCGTCGTACTTTCCAAAGAAGGTCATCGAGAACCTTCCGGTGCCTCATCGAGGCCATGTTGTGGAGGTAGACGAATCTACATCTCTCGACCGGCGATCAGGGACCTCGACCAAATGGTCGCGGATATCGCTTCTGATTTCCGATCAGTGGATGTGCAAGATCTAGTCAACCCTACCGGTTTAGAATCGGTGAAATCAGTTGACAAGAAGAGGAAGGCCAGCGCAACGAACTTTACTTCGATGCGCTACAAGGGTAAATTCAGAAAAACAACAAGGTATATATATATAAAATAAAGAGGTCGATTTATACATACCTTGGATCTTCCTTACCTTCTCTCTCTCGCTTTAAATCTTACGGTGTTCCGGTGCGTGTCCGGCAGAGCACCTCTCAGAAAAAGTCCCCGAGGTAGAGGTGGTCGTGGAGGCTCTGACTGTGATACTCCTAAAGCAAAAACTACTGAGGATGAAGTAGCAAAAGAAGCCCCCGAGCAGGTTTCAGCATCTGCTCAGGATCCTTTAGTAATTCTTACTCCTTCTCCAGAGGTAGTCATCCCCAGAGATCCTCAACAGGTTCCACCTCCCCAGAAATACTTCTCGTGTTAATAAATTCCCTTTTCTCCCGATCTATCGAGGATAAGGAACTTGATGAAGCCTGGGGAAAGATCTCGGACCATCAAGCCAAAATTGGTCCAGATACAATCTTCTCTGAATATAATGATATGGCAATTCGGGTAAGTATTCTACGACCATCCTTACAACTCTTTCTTTTGCGTTTCTTTGAAAGCTTGCTAAAGAAAGGAATTTTGTTTTTGTAGCATTTGGTGAAAACTATGTTGTGATCTGAGGGATGACCAATGAATAAAAACTTTGGAGCAAAAACACTCCGATCCGAGAAGTAAGTACATTTCTCTTTTGATCTCCTACGGTTTATTATCTTGATTCTCCTTATAGATTATCCTTCTCTTTCTACCATATTTGATAGATTTAGAGAAAATTAAAGAAGAGATCAAGGCCAAAGAAGCCCTAATAATAAAGTCGAGGAAGAAAATCATAGTAAAGACCGGTCGATCGAGCATGCGATGACCAGCAAAAGAGGTTTTCGACTCTTGTGAGAAGAAAATCAAAGGTAATCGGTCATAGACCTAACCAGTATTCCATAACTCCAATTGTAAAGAGTAAATTTTGTTTATCTACTAGTGCGTAAAAATCAAGCACTTGAACGAGCGGAGAAGACCCTCGATTTTGGCGTGGCCAAAAGCAAGACTTGTATTTGGCCTTGATGAGAAGATCACGCCCTTAACAAAATGATCTTTGATATGGGATCGGGATCAAGCTTGCCTTCATTAGGAGATCCAACGGAAAAGATGATCTACTTTGGTCAACACGGAAGATCCGAAGGCTGCTCAAAACTATGAGGAAAACCATACCTGGACAATGAAGGAAGCTATTGTAATCGGAGTTAGTGTTGCTTTAGCAAAACTAAAGGCTTCGATCCTCTGTTAACCTTAAAGGCTGTGGAAGAGGACTTTGATCGCTCTGAGAGTGAAGCAACAAAACTTCTCGAGAAGTAAAACCTCTCGGAGAGAAAGTTGAGGAAATGAAAGTCGGATCTCCATCTCATAGCGACCGATACCGTGGTCTCAACATGTAAATGAATGTAACTTTAGACTATGTAAAATGAAAAACTTACCTTTTGTCAAAGAAGATCCTGCTTTGTCAATGTTGTTAAATACTCATATATCTCCTAGCCCCCGACTGCTTATGTTAGTAGATGAACGTTACTAAAAGAAAGCAGTAGAGCAGGAAATTGAGTAATAACGATGACCATGGTAAGAGTGCTGATAATGTGTATGACAATGATCTAGGAAATACTAGGAAATCATGTGGTGGAACCAAGCGACTACTTCGCTAGTCTAGATTTTGCCCATTATCAAGTACTATGGAATACCACTTGTAGTCAGAAGACATAACAAAGACTAGATCTTGCTTATAAGAAGATATGCATTAAGAATGTATGCAAGAAATGAAATGAAGAGATAAGTACCGTTGTTTAGGAAATATTCGGATCTGGTCGTATCGAATCTTAAGAATCGAAGATTTGTAAAATATTTCGAAAACGTGCTCATTCTCAAATCCGACCGCGAGGATCGAGGAAAAGGACCGTCACTAGAAGCTCCTTCCAGCAAGGGGACCACGTCAGAGAGGAGAGATTTCGACCAGAGGCTTTACGTGTCCCGACCAAGAGCCAAACTTGATTAGAAACAGAATGTTGAAATAAAATAACAATCTTCAATTTCAAGAAACGAAAGCCAAGTAAATCGTGCGAGTTGGTACTCCTTATACTCGTATGACTCTTTAAGAAAAGAATGTCCAAATCATGAGTGTGTATCATTGAAGCAATGATCACGGCTAAAACCAATGTGATTGGTGACATTTAAGTCAACAACCATGAGTAGTGGAGATCCCAAAGAAGGAATATCGGAGAGAATGAGAGTCTTCTCCGACCAACCAAGAACGGAATGGCATACGACGGATGCAACAAATAATAAGTATAAACAACCATACTTATCATTTTTAAGGAAAAGCATCTTTATTGAAGAAAAAATGAATAAAATGAAATACATGAAATTAAACATAGAACTTACGCAATTGATCAATATTCCAAGAATTAGATAAAACTCGCCCATCGACATAGCTAATCGCATCGATCCCGGTGGGTTACTTCGACCACAAGTGTATGGACCTTCCCATTTAGGTGAAAGTTTATTGCGATTTGCTTGGTTCGGATTTTTCGAGAAAGATCACTGCGGCTAGGCTGCGAGGTTGTACCTTACGATCGTGATACCGACGCATGGCTTGTTGGTAGATTCCGATCGTATCAAGGCTTGATTTCGTCTTTCTTCATGGAAATTGATGTCGTCAAGTCGTCGCTCGATCGATCACTTTGAAAAGTAATCGGTTCGAGCGAGAACCAATTTTTAGTTCGAGGAAGCATAGCCTCGGCCAGTAAACTAAAAAGAATGGTGTTTCCCGATCGCACGACTAGTTGTGGTACGAACGACCCATAATCTGAGGGAAGTTCTCAACCCAAGCTCTCGACCGTTGAAGTGGCGGTGAAACACTCGCTTGATCCCTTGCATTATGATACCATTGGCTTGCTCAATCGCTCCATTGCTCGTGGATGAGCAATGCGGCGAAATGTATCTTGACACCTAGTTCTTCACGAATTCACTCAAAATTGCCGCTGAGCGGGCACCGTTATCGATGATTATACGATTGGGTACACCAAACCGTGTAATCACGCTTTTTGTTAGGAACCTCTTGGCGGCCGGGTTGTAGTTTTACAACGGCTCGGCCGATCCACTTAGTAAACGTGTCAATCATGACGAACAGAACTCAAAGCCCCGGTGCCTTTGGGAAAGGTCCCGAATATCCGATCCCAGTTGCAAAAGGCCAAGAAAGAGGGATTGTTTGCAAAGCTTGAGACGGTGATGTACTTGTCGGCTATGAAATCGACATTTACGCGCGCCGTCACGAGCTATTTTGCATCATGAAGGCGATTGGCAAGAGTATCCTTGCCTAAAGGCTTTACCGACCAGCGTTCAGCAGGAATGATGAGCTCCTGAACTCCTTCATGAATTTGGTTAGCAAGTTAATGCCATCCGATTGAGATATGCATCTCATCAACACTCCGTGAGATCCTCGCTTATATAAGGTATGTTCAATGAGAGTGTATGATTTGGCTTTTCGCGTGCAATACGATCGGCCTCTACATCATCCTCGGAATTATGTCATGTCAAGATAATTGTAGATCGATGTCATCCAATCTCTACCGTGATCGCGATGGCGCCAACCATCATCGACTGTGGAGCATCCATGTTTGCGTAATCAAGGTGTGCAACCTCCTTGCTAACATCTATGTCCTCGGAAGGCTCGACTACGAGGGTGAATCAGTTTCTCGAGAAAACTCCGGCGGGACGGATGTCGTGTGGAAGCCATCCGCCAACTTGTCCGCGAAAGTTTTCCTTTCTAGGAATGTGTTGGATCCAAAACCAAGAAATGCTTTTCAAGTTTCCATACTTCGCGGATATGATGACATCTTGGTACTAGAGCATTGATACTCTTTCCTACTTGATTCGCTACTAGTTGAGAATCACCTTTCACTAGCAATCTGCGAATCCCGAGCGAACGAGTGCTCGAAGTCCTGCCAACAAACCTTCGATTCTCACGCATTATTTGTAGCAGAAAGTTTAACTGAATGGCGTATTTATGTTGTTCGCCAGTAGGGGAAATCAAAACGACCCCAGCCCCCGAGCCTTGAAGCATCAAGGAACCATCAAAGTACATTATCCACTAGTCGTGAAACTCGTACTCGGGTTCTTGGGAGGGTTCGAGGTTTGTCCATTCGCAATGAATTCGCTATTGCACGAGACTTAATCATTGTTCTAGGGACAAAATGGAGGTCAAACGCCCCAAGCTCAACCGCCCATTTCGCTATTCGTCCTGATGACTCCCTGTTACCTAGGACTTGACCAAGCGGATATCCGGTAGGTACGACCACTTTATGGGCATGAAAATAATGTCTAAGTTTTCTTGAAGTCATAAGGAGACCATAGAGCAATTTCTGTATCTGTGGATATCGTTCTTTTGGTCCATGCAAGACCTCACTTACGTAATATATTGGTCGTTGGATACGATCACGTTCTACGACCAATACACCGCTAATATGCGTGGCGTTGCAAATGACGTAAATTAGCAATGTCTCTTCCAATCTTGGAGAGACTAAGACCGAGGATTCGTGAAGATACCGTTTAAGCTCCTCAAAAGCGTCGTTTGCCTCTTTAGTCCATTCGAAACTTCCATGTTTCCGGAGAAGCTTGAAGAATGGGAGTCCTTTTTCACCTAACCGTGCTATGAAATGACTTAATGCTGCTATACAGCCGGTTAGCTTCTGGACTTCCTTTTTCGTGGTCGGGGAATGCATCTGATCGATAGCGGTTATTTTCACTGGATTTGCTTCAATGCCTCTAGCAGAAACTAGAAACCCGAGCGGTTTTCGGATGAAACTCCGAACGCACATTTTTCCGGATTTAATTTAAGGTTATGACGTCTTAAATTATTGAAAGTCTCTTGTAGAGTCGAATGTGGTCACCAATGTTGATACTTTTACGACCAAGTCATCAACATAGGCTTCAAGATTCCGACCTATCTGTACTAAAGGTTTTCTCGATCAACCTTTGGAACGTCGCACCAAACATTTTTAAGACCAAATGGCATCTTTATATAACAAGAGGGTACCAAATGGAGTGATGAAGGAAGTTTCTCTTCATCTTCTTTACTCATATTAACTGGTGGTATCACGAATATGCATCTAAAAACTTAATAACTCACACCCGAGGTAGAGTCTACAAGTTGATCAATGCGAGGAAGGGAAAATCATCCTTTGGACAAGCTTTATTTAAATCAGTAAAGTCGATACACATACGCCATTTTCCATTGGCCTTTTAACCATTACAGATTGGCAAGCCAATCGGGTGGTCGACCTCACGGATGAATCCGGCTTGGAGTAGCTTGTCAATCTTCGATGGATTGCTATTTTCGATCAGTGCAAAACGCCTTAGCTTCGCTGATCGGTCTTTTATCGGTGCAATGCTAGCCTATGCTCGATCACCACCACCGGGACTCGGGCATGTCGGATGCCTGCCAAAGAATACATCTGGTTTGCTCGGAGGAAGGAGACGGCGACTCTTCCTATTTGGGGTTGAGTCCTTCCCACTGAATCTTGGCACTCTCAAGCGCCACGAGTGGTACCTCTTTCATCCGGTCGGAAGGCTTTGGTGCTATCTTTGGTCTTGAGTGTTTGACCGCATGGTAGCGGTGTTAGTTCCTCCGGTGAAGCTCATCGACCGATTCTAAACATTTCCAATCACATGCGTAGGCGATTTTACGATCACCTCGACCGTGATGACACCCTTTGGTCCCGGCATTTTCAAACTCGTAACCGAATGCGAGCTACCGTGAATTTTGCTAAGGCCGGACGACCAAGGATTGCATTATATGTTGTTTCAAAATTCACTACATCGAAAGAAACTTTTACGCTCGGAAATTGTCGGGTTTTTCGAACGTAACCAATAGGATAATTGCCTATTGGCTTGGCGGTAGATCCGGGAACTATACCATGGAAGGCATATTTCACAAAGCTTTACCTTAGAATTTGGAATCGCATATCTTCCAATGCGCTTGCAAAGAGAATATTTAAAGAACTACCCCATATATCAAAACCCGATTAACTTTGCGATTATTAATAGTAGGCTCAACGACAATTGGAAACCTACAGTCGAGTTGAAGGAATTGGGCAATCTTCTTTGCTAAAGGAGATTATTGTCTCCACCACCTTGAAGGTTTGGTGATGATCGGAGTTTCAAAGAAGGTTGACTTCTCGCCCATGGCCTTCAGTGACGTGCGGATTCGTATGAAGAAGATCCCCGAAAATTACATCGACAGTATGCTGAGGTTCTTGATACTCCATCTCCTCGTCACCATCCTTGTCCTTTCTGGAGCTTGTTTCCCCAATTTCTTGAATTGAAGGAAGTGGACCTTTACCTGCATAATAATCATTCAATTTCTTACGCTAAGCGCGACGATTCGTAAATCGTGTCTGCTTGTTTATGGAGAGGACACCATTTTTGCTTTTCTTATACTCATTGGTCTGAGCTTTTGCTTTGCTATGACCGAGTAATCTTTTCTTCCTTTAGAAATTTTCAGAACAGCCGTAACTTCCTTATCGTTAGTTCTGCTGTGTTTCTTCTTCTTGGGAGCTTTCTTCTGCTTCTTTTCTGACTTATCCAGACCAGTCTGGGGGATCTTGTCTTTTCGATCAATGGCTTCGTTCCACTCGACCGCTTCGCTAGCCGTTGCGTACTTGTCAGCCATGTCGAAGAGCTCGATGGTTGTTCGTGGGGATGAATTGCTAGATCCTCCGTAAACCTTCGATTTCTTAATCCCGCTTTAAAAGCACGGATAACGAAGACTCGCAACCTCGGAATCGAGTTGCGAACTTGGCTAAATCTCTTGATGTATTGTCGAAGAGTTTCATTAGGTTTTTGCCGTATCTGTGGAGATCATCCTCCTTTCGCATGCGATCGCACGCACTCGAAAGTTTGCAATTAGAAGATCGCAAAGTTGCTCCCAAGTATACACGATCCGATAGGTAAATTTAGCAACCATGATGGGGTGATCCTTCTAGTACCGTGGGAAGATAATTAGCCATTACATTTTTCGCCGCCCGCCTCGATAGCGGTGGTATAAATCAAGAAATTCTAAAGGATTTTGGGTCCCATTGAATTTATCCAGTTGGCGGTCGAACTGTTTGGCCAACGCACGCCTTGGAGCCTGCAGAAAGCTCGACAACTTTGTGATCGCCTCACGGCGCCTTCTTTGAAAAGGTCTTTGGATTATAATCGATCGGGACCGATTCACGAGAGATCGCTGATTTTCTCGTATCCCGATCCGGTCGTATACGTTTCGAGAACGCTTTGACCGCTTGTTCGTTAAGATGATACCAAGATCATCGTGTCCAAGCGCTTGCTCTTGTTGGCGAGGTGAAGATTCTGAAACAATCTTCTTCCTCATGACTCGCCGGTCGAAAGCGCCGAAGTGGTCCTTGTGTTAGTTGACCCTCAACACGACCACGCGGCTTCGCCGTGGAAGAATGCCGAGATGAAGTCATGGTCTGACTCTATGGTTGCCTTCGTTCCCGATATGCTTCCGTGCGCTGCATGGTCTGTTGGATAATCTCCGATACTTGACCTACAAGTCGTGCAAAACCTGGAGTTTCTGCCAAAACAGGGTCAGAAGTATTTAACATATTTCTAACTCACCGCAGTTACGTATTGTTACAGAAGGTCTTACAGGGTTTCTATCAGAAAGAGGTGTTTGATAGCCTGAATTCTCTGTTCTCCCAGTCGGTCTTGCCTGATCTCCTGCATTGGCTAGGGCAAGATCAGGCGAATTAACTGATGGACGTCCACCAGTTCTGTGACCTCTGGCATTTGGTGCCTGACCGCTCGTATCATCTCCATCATTATGTGGTGGCGAGGCAATGTGTGGAGGACCGTACACGGCATCTTGATTTGAATCTCCGATCGCATTGACCTCGTGTTTCCAACAGTTATCCTCTGATGAGCTTCCATCGTAATCGATGGAGAGCCTTTCAGAGTTTTCACCAAGAGTTTCCACGATGGAGAATAATCGGTGATCAGTACCCCCTAAGGTCCTTGTAATGGTCTCAGCCTGATGCGGCGAACTGCCGATCGTATGCTGAGCCTTATTATCCCCATCTGGTTTATCACCAGCGGGGGTTTCATCGACACTGTCACCAAGTGTCGGTTGGCTCTCGGAATTGCGAAGCCGCGGTGAGTATCTATCAACCATGATCGCATCAAAAGTATATTGACTTCGAGTTGATGAGTTGGGTTTTTTCACCTTTCTTGCCGATCGCGAGTCCGGCTTCTTTGAAGCCTTCGCTTTCAACCGGTCGGGGCGTCTCTCTGGAAACACCACCGATCGCAGGTGTATCCTCATCCATCCGGCCGATTTCGCTTGTTTCGCAAGCAGCGACCGATGGAAGAGGAGGATGATGAAGAGGCTCCATTTTCTTCCATGGCGCGCATGCATGCGCCCATGTCAAGGTTGGCGAGTTCGCGGTCGAACCAATTCTCTTCGTCCCAACTTCCGACATAACCGCATGAGCGATTACGAGTGGGAAATGGACAAAGAATCGGTGAGCAACACGATCTTCCAAGATTCCACGCGCGTTCCCACGGACGGCGCCGGTATCGACGATCAAGTCGCCGATCTTACAATAAATGGAAAAGAGAGAATGACATGGGAAATCTTGGGATTGCAATGGATTGCTCTTTATTAGTATGAATCGAGATTTTACAAGGGTGTATCCGGCGAATGACGGATCGCTTTCTAGAGTACAAGACAATGCTTCTTTCTTTCTATCTTTCGATGATCGATCCGATCTCTCCTTTTGATCCGCCCAGTTCCATTTTTAAATAGCCCTCGAAGAGGTGGCGATTACTTCCGAGAAGGCGCTCGATGCGGCGTTGCGTGCAGTCGGAGTCAAGTGACGGTTGATACGAATCAACCGCTTGGTGGTTATATGTCTATGAAACATATAACCGCACGGAGGTTGTTCATCGGTGTGTCTTGGATAAGATACGCGTATGGAATATGCACGTGTTCCATTCATCATACGGTAAAGAATATACCTTGGAATCGTTCTTACCTTCTCTTAGTATTCTCCGGTGGAAGCTTGGCAGGCCTTCGTCCACCAGGGTACCCATTATGTAACCTCTGGAATTCCTACGACTAGTGAGGTCGTGCACCTCAGGAGTTACGACCATGAAGACGTATGGTATTTTTATGTATTAAAGATAATACATAGAGGTTTTAATCCTCGTCAGGTTCCTAGCAGGACATAACGATTCCCGAATACACATAAATTATATCGGACAGATCTTAATGCAATATGATCTATGATCAGATCCTTATCACTAACGATCAGCTCATATCTCTATACAACCTATTCATATTTGGCCTCGACCAGTTTGTAACTCCTTACAAGCAGGTTTCGACCACTTAGTGATTATATTTAACCAGTCTACGACCAGCTCGTATCGCCATACGACTAGTCCGTATCTGATCGAACTGAACGACTTTCTCGTGTGTTCTCCCTTTGACTCACGATATCTGGTTGAACTCCAAGTGAAATATAATATCATCCATAGACTGTTCAATACTTTCTCGATCGAGTGTCAGATAATTTCATGTGGTCGATTCTTCGACCACTAGTGGCATGGCCATGTACTTTCTTTATCCGACCACATCGAGGGGCCTAGAGATATCTCTCATGTTATGTTAGAAGGGGCAAATCTCATATCCGACCAGTCACATTCCTCCGTATGTTTCGTAGCATACCCGAAAGCTACCTTTATAACTACCCAGTTACGAGTAGCATTTGGCAACCCCTAGGTGTACTATTACATATGTAGGAAACCATACTGATCTCATATCTAAGGATTATACATTATCATTGCTTGAGACCAACTGATGACACATAGAATTATAACAATCTCAATAGTGTCTCAAGGTGGGTCAATCCAACACCATGTTCTCTAACATGTGTTCACATTATTGATTCAATATCCCTATATCCATGACCGGTGAAACATGGTCATCAATCAATACATGTGTTGGTCGATTAAATCACTAGTATTCCGACCAGTGACATCCAACCAGGGATACATTTAGAATGACATCATATAAGTTAAAGAGCTTCACTAATAAGTCACATACTTGTTAATCTTTATAACTGATGATTCATTCAAGAAACAGAATAACATTTATTCAATAACTCATAAATATAAACGTGATACAATCATCTCTATGATCACCTCTAGGGCATATCACCAACATGTCTCTAGATCATATAAAGCAACTATTATAAAGAATTTGTGATAAATGCATGTGAGAATTCGTGTCCTATTCTATCTGCATACATGTCGCCATCAACGGTTACCTAAAAACAACAATAAAGCAAGAGTGGGTCCATGACTCTGCAAGCACAAGATACAATGATAAATACAAATGCCATGATGCAACTCTTTCAGCTAATACCGGTATAGCGGAGTTTTCACCCGTCTATGACACTCTACCCCCACCTTCTTGAGGGTGGGGTCCCTATCTCTATAGAATTTTAACATGGAGCACGCCGGACTAGCCATAATCATGGTAGTACTCATCGCTTTGGCTCTTATCCAAGCGAATGATGCAATTGTTTAATGAATACATGACCATGTCATCCCTATAGTAATTGCATCATCATATCATAACCTCATTAAATCATCAATATTACCATGGCAAGTAAATAAGCTTAATGGAAGCATAATTAAATCACATGATAATGAAACAAGACAACGGCAAACACCCATTGTTCACTGTTCTACTATGCACTTTGCCTTTAACCTCTAGGAACTGGGCCCTAGACAAGCAATTAAAACACACTCGAAGACATACCACAACAGTACCAAAACATCAAGCAAATCACCGTCGCGCCTACATGCAAAACTGATGCTCTTAACTCAACTTCATCGGACGAACTACCCGATATCCTAGTGGTAAAATGATGCTAACTTTCAACTCCAAACTCCAATATATTTGCCAAAAACCCCATGAAATTATCCACAATATTCTAGTTATGCAAACCTTCTGAATTTGCTGTTTAGGTCCCCGTTTCCAACCCCGGAGGTTAAACCAGAAATTACCATAACAGTCTACTTCACAATTTCATATATATATTCTATAACATGAAAAAAGTAAACCATGATATTTCTGAAATCTACTGAGAAATATCTACCTTATTCTAGTTATGACCACAATTAAATTATTTCATCTAGTATATGTATTTAACCCATCTTTTCAACTGTTGCCATTAACAATGGATTTCTAAACAGCAACCTTCCTAAGGCCATATTGTTTTTACTCACGACTCCAACATCAATGATATAGACCTTCCTGGAAAGCTACTGAAATTTCCTACAACTTTTCTAATTAGACAAAATCCTGATTCTAGGTGTAGATATCTCTAACTTCCCTCGCAAGATTCTACAACACAGTTCGACGAACAAAACAATCTACAACATGATTAATCACTAATCAATCTACAACATGATTAATCACTAATCTATGATTAATCTAGGGACTACCATATCTGTAACATCCCAACTTTGGACTTGTGATTCAAATGTAAGAAAATGTGTAGAAATTAAAACTTTTCCTTACATTATGTATTTCCTGCATGTACTCAACAATCCTTGTAAAAGAAATATGGAAGTACAAAGTCACAAGTCCTTTTATCCAAAAACCTTGTCTTCCAAAAACATGCAAGTCAAATCTTATGATCTTGCTATGGAAATATTTTTTCCTAAGTTCCTGAAATGGTCTAGGACCCCTCTGAAAAATTTAACAATTTTTAGAAATTGTTTGAATATTTTTAGAGGCAGTCAAACCACATATCAGAACCTTGCAGAATTTTTAGAGAAAAATGCCTGCATCAAAACCTCTGAAAATTTTATACAAGGTATATATCTGGGTTAGAAAGCTCCTGTAAACATTTCAGAATTTTTGGAGTTGATTTGCCACCTCAAATAATTCCTCAAAGATCTCTATTCAAATTTAAAACCCTACTGAGTTTGCACTGTTCATCGGGTCCGGGTCAGACTCGGGCTGGAGCCATTTGACTCGGTCTATCCTACTAACCGCACCCGAGCCCCTTTTAAAGCACGCGATCAATCTCAACCATTGGATTTCAATCGCACGATCCTCGTTCGCATGAACGTTCGGACCCTCCAATTGCAATCATCGCTCTGAGCTGTTGGATTGAAATCCAACGCTCACGAGCTCCTCTAGTTATTTTGAAACTCAGAGGACGTGGGACGATCTCGACCGTCCGAATAAACCTTAAACGGTCGCGATCGCCCCTGTTCTTCTTCTCCTTCCTCCTCTGTCTTCTTCCTCGAGCCGTGCGTGTACAGTGCCGAGGAGAGGCGAACGTCAAATCCTGCTCCCTACAGTCGTCCTAGCCGGCATTTAGGGCGTGGAGACGCCAGCGCGCCATACCCTAATGCATCATCTACCACCTTCCTTTTTGTCGGCCATGTCTTGTGCCTTGTGCAAGGTCACCCGAGAAGCGGCTTTCTCCAAACCCTTGTGTCTTCAAGCTTCTTAAGCTCCTCCTAAGTCTTCCTGGTGCTCCTTTACACCACTCCCTGCTCCTTTTCATTTTGGGAGCTTCAACCTCAAAGAGCACCAAAATCGCCATTGTTGACCATGGAAGCTCCATCGGTGACTAGGGTGCTCCAGTGGTTTTTAGACCTCCTTTTCTTTACCTCGTGGACCTCCTGGTCATCTGGAACCTATCCCTTGACTTAAAATCTGAATCGTTTTGCAGGAACAAGTTGAATTCGGGTTTTAGGTCTTCGCACGAAAAAGGGGATTTCATCGTCTCCAGCTCCGGTGAGTGTCTCCGCCCATTTCCCTGTTTCCGGACCACCTCTGGACCATCGCGATCCTGTTCTTAGCATTCTTTTGTCTTCAGGTCGCTCAGAGGTGCTTGTCCGCGCTGTCTTCCCCAACTCTGGTGAGCTGCTCCGCCGCCAGCCCACCTCCGAGTTCCTCTGGTCCTCCTCTGCACTCTAGTGAGCTCACTTGGGACAAGTAGAGCTTAAGGACTAGCTAGTTTAGCTCGGGGTGAAGCTTTTTGCTATTTTCGGATTTTGCCGAAAACCACCCTCCGCTCCTCTCCGGCTCGCCGGCGTTCTAGGCCAGCTCCGCCATTGAGAATGGTGCCCTTAGGTTCGCAATGCTATTGTGCACATTTTGGTTTATCTGGCTTGCGCCGCCGTCGTTTAGATCGCCGCGACGAGCCGGAGACCTTGACATCAGGTTCTGTACCCTTGTTGCGAAATCGACAAGTCCTCAGACCTCCTCGGGATGATCCTAGCCGTTCAAGACCACCCTAGGATTAGATCTGAGCCTTAAGTTATTTTCCTAAAGGCTTAGTCCTAGGACCTCCCTCTCGTGTAATCTCGACCGTTTAAGACCACCCCAGATTAGACCTGTGCCGTTGGATGCGTTCTTTGAAATCTTTAAGCCTCGGGACCTCCTAGGTTAATCTCAGCCGTTGAGGACCACTCTGAGGGTCACTCTGGACCCTTGGATCCTCTCTGTAAAATTTCTAAGTCGCAGGACCTCCCCCTTGTGAGATCCTAGCCGTTGAGACCTCCCTCCGCTCGATCTTAGCCACCCAGGACCTCCCCGAGTAGATCTTGGCCATCCATGACCTCCTCGGTGAGATCCCAACCGTTCAGGACCTCCCTCTGGAGATCTAGACCGTTGAAGGCCTCCTCCGTGAGATCTTAGCCGTCCAGACCTCCCTCCGTAGGTTTAGCCTAAGGACCTCCCCTAGTGCTCGGGACCGCCAGATCTTGATCTGACGGTCACGACCTCTGTCAGGCGCGAGGACCTCCTTTGCGTGCGCTGTGCATGCACTGGTCGTGGCCGTTGGATCCAATCTCAACACCCGCACCTCCCCCAAGGCGGCAAGAGGTCTTTCGGCTGCGTGCTTCGAGGCCCGTGGCCTTGCGATGCAAGATCAACGCCCACGACCTCCCGTATTCATTCGGGATTCATTTGGACCTCCGAGAGCTCAAATTTTCTAAGTCTTTTAATGTTTCAAATTTCAAAAGTGCATAACTTTGTCATTTTAACTCCTTTTTGAATGATTCTAGTTGCTTTAGCTCTGTTATAGAATGAACTTTAATCTGAGAATGAATTTAGGCACTGTTATGTAGCGGAAAATGATATAAACTGCATTAGCTGGTTTAGTATATAAGGTTGCCTAGAAATTCATTAAAACAATTTGTAAAACACATAACTTTTTTTCTCTGAAAATCCAAACTAAGCAAACTCAACTTGGTAAAATTTATCTGTAGACATGCTTTAATGTGAACTAGGCCTTGTCCTTATTTATGTTCCTAAAAAGTGATATATGCTAGTTTTAGAACTTAGAAAAATCATAACTAATTCATTTCCACTCCAAATTGTGCAAACTCAGTTCTGCTGTTGTTAGGATACTATTACCTACCCACCATAAAAATTTCAGACCTTAGATCATTCTAGAAATTTTTGTCATGAACAGTAGCCGTAATTAATTTAATTAGGATTTTTCAGGCTGAGAGAACTTAGTTTAGCCATAACCTTTTCATGCTAAGTCCAAATGAAGTGATTCTTCTTTCTAAATTTTCTAAAATCATCCTCTAGCTGCTGTATAAATTTCATTGCAATTGGATAATTTTTGCTGTTGGAGTTTATTTGGAGTTCTTTGCTCTTATTGGTTTTATCGCCTTTTCGCGTTAGGTTCCGAAGATATTAGTGATCTTGATTCTGAGCCACAGCCATCAGATCCTGCACTCCAGCAAGGCAAGTAGTTTGATCATGTTAATCCCAGTATTTTGAGTATTTATGTTGATTGCAAAAGTTATGTATGCACTGCTACTTTGTGTTAACTATTGTCGTTAGTAAACCTAGTAGATGCATTTCCTTAGGCAAATGATGATCCCTCTACTACCATAAGCCTAGGTTATTGCTGTGAATGGAGCTCGTTGGATGGGCTCTTGTCACTTAGTAGGTTTGCGAAACACATTGCCTAGTCATGCTTAGATGCCGGTAGAAATGGGCAGTTATCGACTTAGTCGATAACTTTGATCACATAAACTTATTATGATCTTTATGTTTCAGTTTTGAGTTAGAATTATTTGCAAAGAAAATCAAAACTGAAAACAAAACGGATTTGGACTTGGGCACAATGGTTAGATGGTGTGAATTTGGATGTGACTGGAATGGTGCCCGGGTCAATTAAGGACCGAACATCTTGTGAGTATCTGTTATCCAGACATTTTTGTGCGTGCTAACCACACTAGAGGGAATGGGACCTCTCTTGACCAAGTACTTTAGCATGTGTTGGCTGCGAGTCGCAGGTGGGCGTGCGTGTGTTGGCTTGTGGTAAAATGAGAGGGTATGTGACGGGAGCATTGTAGTTGTCCGTAAAGCTTTACCCCAAGGGGTAGTTGTCTTTACGGCTTTACAATGTAAGCGTATGGGTTTCTATCCATACGAGCGACTCGTAGTTGATACACAATATTGGAAATGTCTCGTAGGACTTAGCCGTGCCGGCATACCTTCGGAAGTGTGCTAAATCATGTGGCTTAAAGGCGGTCTGAAGTGTGGGTACATTAGTACACCCCTGCAAGGATTAAAACTATTCGAATAGCCTCGTCCTAGGTTATGGACACGCTTGGGTAAGCTTTTCAAGAGTTAGACTACAACATTTCTAATTAAAACTTGATGGGTGATACGAATCAAGGATTCGTGCTATGAATAGGTGATTATTTATGCTTAACTTGTTACGCTGTTACTTTAACTGGTAAAAATCAGATTTTGATAACTTGCTTTCAACCTATTACATTATTGAAAATAAAATTGGCTTTGTGCAAATGAGACATACAACCTCCACTTAAATAAACCTGCATGTAGAATATGTATAGGTCTGCTATTCTACACGTCAGTCTTGCGAGTACAATTTTGTACTCAGTTGTCTTGCTTAATATTTTTGGATGCAGAGGAAGAAGGTGAGCCCCAAGGGCCTCACTTCTGTGAGTCGTGCTGTGGTGGTGTGTGGGACGACTAGCTCGGCGGCCCGGTCGGTTGCCCTGTGGTTCATGAGGCTAACTGATCGTATTTTGGTTTAAGCCATCTTATGGCATCTTTTGCTTCCGCTGTTCCCTTTTAACTTGTTGTTATTTGGCCGATCGGCCCGTGTTGTAATAACTCTACTTATGTACGTCTTTTGCTAGACTTGTTGTATCATGGTATGAATGTGATGCCTGTTTTGTCAAGGGATGTGTATACTACTTATTCTGGGAAGTATACGCATCTCGAGTCTTGGTTTATTTAATTTGTGGTGTTAGGGTCAATGGATGACTAAACATTACAAGTTAAGTAAACCGGGGTCTCACAAAGTTGGTATCAGAGCCATACTGACTGTAGAAACCCCTGGCTTGGTCGTCCTTAGGGCATTTTGAAAACTTATTTCCAAGTGTCAAAAGGTTTATGAAAATTCAAGTAGAATTCCATATTTTACTTCTCATCTATCCTAGCTTGCTCATCTCATCTTATCCCTGATTTAATTTGGAAAATTGTTTTCCCTCTTCTCTTCTGTCAAAAGATAGTGTTTAAACGATTAGATTGGTTTTGGGAGAACCATGAGGGTTATAATACGAAGGGTTGGCTGTCCAATAATGAAGTTTAGGAGCTCTTGGAGGTGGAGTTTCGGCCAGAATTAGTGGAAATCAAATCTGGACAGCAAGCGTGAAGATTTTGGACAGCTAGCTTTTAAATTTGTATATAGTAAAAAATGAGAGGTTAATACCACTAAAACTTGTGGGAATAAAAGGGTAAGAAGTGATATGAATTAGCTAAGTGTCTAGCCCTTCTTTAGATGATCTTTACCTTGTTTCTTGGCTGTTTCGAACCTAGGTAGTGGTGCTGAAAGTTGTCTTCCTAAAAACTGATTACTCGTCTTCCATACGAGATAGTCATACTGGGAAGTTGAATTTTATTTTTTGTGGTCTTACTGCGATTTTGTGTTGGTTCCCTAGCTGTTAGAATTTATTTGGTAAAGTGTTTAATCGTCTTTCTTTGTCTCCTGTTCTGGAGTTAATTGATGACTTATCTTTGTGGAACAGGATGGCAAGAACCACCCGCAACAGTCAGCCGGCTGGTTCCGATGAGGAGCTTCCCCCTCCTCCGACCATGGCTGAGGTTCTCTCTCAGATCGAGCGAAACCGCATGGATCAGACGCGGATCCTGGAGGTCATCACGAGGAATACCTCCACTCCCGCTGGTGCCTCGCGATCTGGAGGTGGTGGCCACCAGTCTCGTGGTGGGCTCGCGGAGTTCCTCCGTACGCAGCCGCCCACTTTCTCCCGGTCCGAGGATCCCCTGGACGCGGATGATTGGCTGCGTCTTGTTGAGCAGAAGCTCAACATTGCTCAGTGCCAGGAGCAGGAGCGGGCACTTTTTGCATCCCATCAGCTGGAGGGTGCAGCTCTCTCATGGTGGGAGAACTATCTCGCCATGCAGCCCGCGGGCCATGTGGTCTCGTGGGGAGTTCAGACCGCTTCCGTCGGGCCCATATCCCCGATGGCCTGATGAAGCTGAAGAAGGAATTCCTCGCGCTCAAACAGGGGCGCAAATATGTGACGGAGTATCTTTACGAGTTTAATCACTTGGCTCGTTATGCTCCGGGAGAGGTGGCCACTAATGAGGCCAAATAAGAGAAGTTCATGGATGGCTTGTCCGAGGAGCTGCAGGACAAGCTATCTATTGTGGACTTTGCTGATTTCCAGGCCTTGGTGGATAAGGCCGTTGTCGCGGAGCACAAGGCGAAGGCGCTGGGCGAGTCCCGCAAGCGCAAGTGGGAGGCCCATCGGTCTACACAGGCCAGCCTCACTCGTCCCCGTGTTGGGCCTGCACCAGGGGCCCGTTCCCTGGCTTCACCACCGCCGTGGCCGTCGGCACCGCCCACGCCCCCGCAGCCGTGTTTCACCACGCACTGCGATCCAGCAGCAGGGTGGTCTCCGCAATCCCACTGCCGAGGTTACCTGCTTCGCCTGCAACAAGAAGGGCCACTACGCCAACAGTTGCCCTCAGAGGACTGGAGCGGCCCCTCGTCCTAATGGAGGACGCGGGCAGGGGAATGGTCACCCACCTGACCAGAAGATCGTCCAGAAGACTCAGGGTGTCGGGAGTGGTCGAGTCAAGCACATCTCGACTGAGGAGGCTCAGGAGGCGCCCGACGTTGTGTTGGGTACATTTCTTGTCAGTTATCGTCCTGCAGTAGTATTATTTGACTCTGGAGCATCACATTGTTTTATTTCTAGATCTTTTGCTGTTGATTGTGACCTTCATGTGAGGACCCCGATTTATTTGACTTGTAATGCTTAGCCTTCCATTGACCCTAGCGTCACAAATCAAATAAACCAAGCCTCAAGATATGTATACTTCCCAGAAATGCAGTATACACACCCTGTTACAAAATCGTGCATCAATTCCATACATCACAATATAACAAGTCTAGCAAAAGACGTACAATAGATAAAATTATTACAAAAGAGAGGCCAACCGGCCAAGAACTAAAAGAACAATGAGCTTAAATGCCATAAGATGGCTAAGACAAAAGCCAACCGGTTGCCACACACCCACAAGGCAAACCGACCGGGCCGCCAAGCTAGTCGTCCACACCGAACCAAAACTCACCAAAGTCAATCCCTTGGGGATTAACCTTCTTTCTCTGCAACAATTAAGCAAAGCAAATGAGTACAAAAATGTACTCGCAAGACTTACGGGTAACAAGGCCTAGTTACTACTATATGCAGGCTTTAAACAAAGGAGAAGGCTCAAGGTTAATTTCAGCATAAAGCAAGTTTTATTTGCAATAGATAATAATTTGAAAGCACCTTTGACAAACTGAATTTTATTTGCATAAATAACAGCGGGAAGATAAAGTAATGACACAAAGATATCCTGGAGATGACCAACCTAATGGCCACCACAACAATAGCACGAGTCACCCACTCGTACCACCCACATCAAGTTTTAATTTAAAAGGTTGTAGTCTAGTTCTTGCACGACCTTACCAAGCATGTCCATAACCTAAGACGAGGCTATTCGAATAGATCAGAAACCCAGCAGGGGTGTACCAATGTACCCACACTTCAGACCGCCTTTTCGCCAAGCTATTAAGCACACTTCCTTTGGTATGCCAGCACGGCTAAGTCTTACGAGATGTTTCCAATGGAATGCGTTAATTAAGAGTCACACGTATGGGGTTTACCCTTAGTGGTCGGCCGGCGAAATAGACCATTAGGACCATACGTTGTGGTGGAGTCAAGCAATGCCGGGAGTCATTAGCCGTTTAGGGTAACGCTAGCCGGACATTACAAGATCCCAGTCGGGGTGGAGGACCTAGAAAGGAACCACCCCGGTCACGCCCATGTGATCCTTTTTCTCTATAAACTACAGCCAGCGACTCATTAATTAATGCCTCCCAAAGTACTAATTCAAGAGAGGTCCCATACCCTCTAGTGTGGTTAGCACGCAAATGCGCTTGGCTTAGTGACACAAGTAACTCGGTCCTTACATGACATGGGCGACATCATTCAAACCCGAGGGAGCCTGATGAACCACAGCCCCCCGTGCACGCTGAACCCGTGCACCCACCAAGAAACAACCAAGTTTCGCCCACGTCCAAACCATTTTGTTTTCAGTTTTTGGTTTTCACAAGTAAAACATAGCACCAAGGCTAAAATCATGAAGTCATAATAAGTTTGTGTGATCAAGGTTATCGACAAGTCGATAACCGCCCAATTCTACCGGTAACTAAGCATTGCTAAGCATCATATCGTAAAGACAAATAAAAGACCATAATTCATTCACCGGGCTCTAATTCACCAGTGAGGATAATAATATATGGCAGTGACAGGGGTGAACAATTTCAAGGCAACAATGCAATAGGCTTAAACTACCTTTAATCGACAAAATTAACTTTGACACAAGAAGCATGCATACTTAGTTTTTATAAACAAGATATTAGAATTTAAAAGTAGTAGGAGCAATATGATCAAATGATGTTACACTGCTTGCCTGGTTGGAAGTGCTCTTGCCGCAGAGGATTAATACACAGGGTCCACAATAATCTCTCCGGAACCTAACGTGAAAAGCAACAAAACCAATAAAAACGAGGAACACCAAACAAAACCCAATAGCAAAAGTTCTCCAAAACCCATGAAATTTATACAGCAGCAAGATCATGATTTTAGACAATTTTAGGAACGAGAATCACTTCATTTGGACTAGCATGAAAAAGTTATGGCCAAACTAAGTTCTCTCAGCCCATTAATTCAATTAAATTAATTACTCGTACTGTTCATGGCGAAATTTTCTAGAATGATCTAAGGTCTGAAATTTTTATGGTAGGTATATATCATCATCCTAAGAACAGCAAAGTTGAGTTCATGCCATTTGGAGTTAAATTGAATTACTTATGATTTTTCTAAGTTCTAAAACTAGTAGATCATTAATTTCAGTGGCAAGGATCATATGAAGACCTATTCTACAATACAATACATTCCTAGTGGGTTTTAACAAAATTTAGTTTGCTCAGTTTGGAATTACAGAGAATAAGTTATGCATTTTACAATTTTTCAATGAATTTCTAGACCACCTATTTCACTAAACAAGATTATGCAGTTTATATCATTTTCTGCTACATGGCGTGCCTAAATTCATTCTCAGATTAAAGTTCATTCTATAACAGAGCTAAAGAAATTGGAATCATTCAAAAAGGAATTAAAATGACAAAGTTATGCACTTTTGAAATTTGAAACATTAAAAGACTTAGGAAATTTGAGCTCTCGGGAGGTCCAAATGAACTGAAGGAAAAAGGAGAGGTCGTGGGCCGTCGATCCTTCATCGCACGGCCACGGACCTCGAAGCACAGCGCACAAAAGACCTCTTCCCGCACTGGGGAGGTCTGGGCCGTTGAGATTAGATTCAACGGCCACGACCAGTGTATGCACAGCGCACGCAGGGGAGGTCCTCACGCCTAACAGAGGTCGAGACCGTCAGATCAAGATCTGGCGGTCCCGAGCACTAGGGGAGGTCCTAAGGCTAAACCTACGGAGGGAGGTCTGGCGGCTAAGATCTCACAGAGGAGGTCTTCAACGGTCTAGATCTCCAGAGGGAGGTCTTTAACGGTCACGATCAAGCGAGGGAGGTCCTGGGCGGCTAAGATCTCCCAGGGGAGGTCCTGGTCGGCTGGGATTTACATGAGGAGGTCTTGGATGGCCAAGATCTTCTCGGGGAGGTCCTATGCGACAGGGTTTTGACGGGAGGAGATCTGGACGGCTCAGATTGGAGCTAGGGAGGTCCTGAACGGTTCAGATTTAATCGAGGAGGTCCTCAGAGCAGAGGTCTTCACGGAGGAAGATCTCGACGGTCAAGATGAACCCGGGAGGAGGTCCAAGCGGTTGGGATTTTACAGGGAGGTCCTGGGGGTGAGGATTTAGCGGAGGAGGATCCCGATGGCTAAGATCTTCCAGGGGGAGGTCTTCAACAGCTCAGATTTGCTTGGGGTGGTTTTGATACACGGCCAGGGGTGGTCTTCTTGCACAGAGGACCGCAAGGAGGTCTTTTGCAAAGAGGACCCCAAGGTGGAGGGTGATCCTAGCGGCTGGGATTTGCTCTATTGAGGTCTTTAACGGCCAGGATTTCAGATAAAGGGAGGTCCTGGCTGCAAGAGACTTACCCAGAGATCTAACGGTCCAGATCGACAGTGAAGAGGTCGCGAATGGCTAAGACCACAACTGGGAGGTCCTAGGACTTAGGTTTTTACAGAAAAGGGATCGACGGTTTAGATCTAAACACCAAGAGATCATTAAGGGCTAGGATTGTAGCGGGGAGGTCCTGGAACTTAAGGACTTTACAAAAAGGGTTTAAGGGTCCAGATCTACCCTAGAAGAGGTCTTTGACGGCCGAGATAAGACCAAGGAGGTCCTGGCTATTTTCATAACAGCAAGCCTTAGGGTAGAGGTCTGGACGATCCAGATTTACACAAAGGAGCTCATGGACGACCAAGATTCACCCGAGGTGGCTCTAAGGTTTGCCGTGGGTGGTCTAAAGTACGACAACAGGGAACGGGGGGCCCACAAGTAAGCGATACAGGGAACCTTTCCGACAGCCAAAGTGCGAGCTAACGATTAGACTTTAGGACAACATAATTACTAATTATTAGGCTACAGGACTTGTCCGAGAATGACACGACAAACACCCGTGTCGGAGCTTGAGCTCACCGCTGGCGACGTGGTCCACGCCGGCGGGAACCAAGGACAAGGATGAACCCTAAATAACGAGGAGGACCTAAAGGTGCCAAAAACTAGAGCTAAAGCTCACCCTACCGGCGGCTAGCCGGAGATGACCGCCGAGGTACAAAAACAACAAAAAGAGAAACTAACGTGGTCTAATCAGGACAGAAGCTCAAACACTTGGGCACTAACCTGAGGACGGCGAAGTCAAGGAAACCGTCGGGGGAGCTCTTAGCGACAAAAAGTCTTGCCGGAGATGAGGAAGAAGGCAGATCCGGCCTCAAAGAACAAGTCCCCACTTTGACAATCCCTGAGGAGGCCAAACAAAGTAAGTTAGGGAAATGCTCAAAGTGCCCAAATGGACAAGTTGGCATGCCAAGAAATGCAAATGAACCACTGGAGCTCGGATGGCCTTGAGGAGCTCCAAGGTCCGACAATGGCGAGGGGGTGCTCTCTGGAGTTGTGATTGAGAGAACACAGAGAGGAACTCGGGTGAACACAAAGGTGTCTAAAAGGAGCTGAGGAGGAGAGTTGAGGGCTTAGATAGCTAGGGGAGCACAGGCTTGACCAAGTGCAAGCTCAAATGGTGAGCTCGGACCATTCCATGGTTCACGGCTTTGCCATGGACAAACTAACGTGATGAAACAGCTAGGGCACGACTTTGGGGCAAAGCTGACACGCATTTAATGCAAGGTGGCAAAAAGCCGTCGACAAGGACATGAAGTGACAAGGCACCGCAGGCTTTACTGCCATGGCTCACGCGCGCAAGGACAGAGACGATGACCAGCTCAGACGGTCCCACCTGCCAGAGAAAGAGCTTAAGGAGGACTGGTCAAACAGTATAACGTTCGGGTGGACTTGAGCTCGGGTCAGGAGCTCTGGGTGGTTGGATTAGAAACGGAGGGTCACGATTTGAAGAGGTGCTCGGAGGTCCTAACTCACAAGGAGGTCCGAGACACAGATCAAAGGATGGACGGCTCACGATCACCAAGGTGCACAGGGGCGGTCGAGGAGGTCCGAAGGGGGCGACCAAGGGTGGTCTTTGCAAGAACACCCCGAGAGGTCTGGGAGGGTGCTCTTTGCAAAAAGGACCAGAGGAGGTCCTGCAGGTGAGAGGTCTTTGAGGGGATCCCGAAGATCTAAACCGTAGGACAAGAATCCAACGGCTGAGGTGGTTTGCACCCAAAACGACAGAGCTGAGGTGGTCTAGGCGGTTGGGTTCAACCAAGATTCAAAGTCTGACTCAAACCCGAACCCAAGGTTGACTTAGGGTTTCACTTGAGCTGAGAACTTTGAGAAATTTTAGAGATAGCAAACTAATTCCAAAATTTATAAAATTTTTACAATAGCTTGCTAATCTTGAGATGGACCTTGTGTGAAATTTCCAGGGGTTTTTATGTAGAGCACTTTTCTCCAAAAATTATCCAAGGTTCTGATTAGGGTTTTGACCCAAGGTCCGAATGGGTTGACCGCCCCTAAGAATATCCCAACAATTTCTAGAAATTGTGAAAGTTTTCAGAGGGTCACCCAAGAAAACTATTTCCAGTGGATGATCACTAGATTAGACAAGGGTTTTTGGAAGACAAGATTTTCGATCAGAGTGACTTGTGACTTGTAATCCCATAATTCTTTTGCAAGAATTCTTTAGAACATACAAGAATTGCAAGATGTAAGAAAAAGTTTTAATTTCTACTCATTTTCTTACATTTGAAACACAAGCCAAAACTTGGGATGTTACACTTCACTTTGTTCCTTTGGGGATTCCCTTGCTTATTCGCTCTCCGGGTTCGGAAATGAGAGCCGATCAAGAATGCCGGGACGTTCCCATTAACATCGAAGGAGTGGAATTCCTGGCAAATCTCATCTTACTCGATTCGGCGTGCCTGGATGTGATTCTTGGCATGGATTGGTTGTCCCAACACTTGGGGCAAATCGATTGTGCCAGGAAGATAGTCTACCTCACTAGTCCCTCAGGCGAGCAAGTAGGGATTTCACCGCAGCTGCAGGGGCCACATCTTTGTGCCCTTGAAGCTAAGCCAGCCTTGGAGATTAAGGATGTACCCACAGTCTGTGACTTTGTGGATGTCTTCCCTGAAGATTTGCCTGGGATGCCCCTGTCGGATCGCGGCAAGGCTACGATAGCACAAACAAAAATTTTACCGCGCAACCAAGGAACCACCGCAAGTAATAGATCACGAGATTACCACTAGACGCGCCGACTCGTAGCGGAAGTAGAGTCGATGTAGCGAGTTGATGCAGTCGTAGTCATACTTGCTGCACGTCTTCTCCTCCTACTCCGACGAACGTCGCAAGTTCTCCTCCGGCTCCTGAGGTCGTCGCGAGTTGCGGATCGTCCTAGTGCTGATGCTTCGCAACAACACCTCCAAGGTATCCACACGTACGGGAGAGGGACACCACGCGCAGGAGTGCTAGCGCCGACGGCATGGTTGAGGAGAGCGTGGCTATTAGGGTTTCGGGATTTTTCTTCCAAAAGGATTGATCGATCACCTCACCCCATGCCACCGGCCCTCTATATATAGGCATCCATAATGGGTCCCGAACAGGAGGCCCAATAGGAACTCGTGGCCTATAGGAATTCGGATCACCATCCAAATCAAATCCTAGCCCTTTAAGTGTGTGACCCTATAGGTTCGTGAGTAATCGGTTGTGACTCGGAAACTCTTTCCCGATCACGAGTCGTCAGCGGTACCTAGCAGCACATAACGATTCCCGAACACACACAGAATATATCGGACGAACCTTAATGTAATATGATCTACGACCAGGTCCTTATCACTTACGACCAGCTCGTACTTAGTCACGACCAGTTCATAATCGATTACAACGATTCAGAACTCCTTAGGACCGATTAGTATCTAACTACGACCTATTTGCAACTCCTTACGACCAGTTGGTGATAATGTTCGAGTAGTCTTCAACTAGGTCGTATCTCCATACGACTTCGACCAGTCTACGACCTCGGCAACTGAACGACTTGCTTGTGTATTCTCCTTTTGCCTCACGACATCTGGTTGAACTCCGGTGAGATAATATGTCATCCATGGACTGCTCAATACTTTCGATCAAGTGTCGAATAACTTCATGTGGTCGACACTTGACCACCGATGGCATGGCCATGCACTTTCTTTATTCGACCACAACGAGGCCCAGAGACATCTCTCCCGTTATGTTAGGAGGGGCAAATCCATATCCGACTACCACATTCCTCCGCATATTTCATAGCATACCCAAAGCTACCTTTATAACTACCCGATTTGAGTAGCGTTTGGCAACCCCTAAGAGTGCTATTACACATGTAGGAAACCATGCGATCTCGTGTCTAAGGATTATACATCATCATTGCTTGAGACCAACTAACGACACATAGAATCATAACAATCTCAATAGTGTCTCAAGGTGGGTCTTATCCAACACTATGTTCTCTAACATGTGTCCACATTATTGATTCGATATCTCTATATCCATGATTTCGTGAAACACGGTCATCGATCAATACATGTCTTATCGTAGAGAGTCACTAGTGTTCACCGGTGATATTTGACCAGGATACTTTTAGAACGACATCATATAAGATAAAGAGTTTCACCAACAAGTCACATACTCATTGATCTATATAACTGATGATTCATTCAAGGAACAAGATAACATATTATCAAATGTTATGAACATAATGAAATATAATCATCTCTATGATTGCCTCTAGGGCATATTTCCAACAGCCCCCAGTTCGAGACTTGGAATTTGTTATTGAATTGTTGCCCGGTACCGCTCCGATTTCCAAGGCGCCGTACCGAATGCCTCCTAATGAGTTGGAGGAGTTGAAGAAGCAGTTAGGTGAGCTTCAAGCGAAGGGCTTTATCCGTCCTAGCTCATCTCCTTGGGGTTGTCTTGTTATCTTCGTGAAGAAGAAGGACAAGACTCTGCGCGTATGTGTGTTGATTACCGTCCGCTTAATGAAGTGACGGTGAAAAACAAGTATCCTCTGCCTCGTATTGATGATATCTTTGACCAATTGACTGGAGCCCGTGTCTTTTCCAAGATTGACTTGAGGCTGGGTTATCATCAGGTCCGGATCAGGGCTGAGGATATTCCAAAGACGGCTTTCACTACTCGTTATGGTCTTTACGAGTACACCGTCATGTCTTTCGGCTTGACCAATGCTCCCGCTTTATTCATGAATCTTATGAACTCGGTGTTCATGGAGTATTTGGATAAGTTTGTTGTGGTTTTCATTGATGACATTCTTATCTACTCCAAAAGTGAAGAAGAACATACTGAGCACTTGAAGATTGTGTTGGCAAGCTACGTGAGCACCAGCTGTATGCCAAGTTCAGCAAGTGCGAGTTCTGGTTGAGAGAAGTGGCATTCTTGGGCCATGTTCTTTCAGCAGGAGGTGTGGCTGTGGATCCTAGCAAGGTCAGTGATGCTCTATCTTGGGGATAGCCCAAGTCAGTCACTGATGTGCTGAGTTTTCTTGGTTTAGCGAGTTACTACCGTCACTTTATCGAGAACTTCTCCAAGATTGCAAAGCCCATGACCGAATTGCTCAAGAAAGAAAAGAAATTTGGGTGGTCCTCTGCTTGTGATTTGAGTTTTCAAGAACTAAAGAAGCGCTTGACTTCAGCCCTAGTGCTTGTTCTCCCTGACATACACAAGAGCTTTGATATCTTTTGTGATGCCTCTCGTCAGGGTCTCGGTTGTGTTCTTATGCAAGAAGGCAAGGTAGTAGCCTATGCATCAAGGCAGTTGAGGCCTCATGAACTCAACTACCCTACCCATGATTTGGAGTTAGCCGCAGTGGTTCATGCACTCAAGATTTGGCGGCATTACCTGATCGGTAACCGCTGTGAGGTGTATTCTGATCACAAGAGTTTGAAATATTTGTTCACCCAGCCAGATCTGAACCTCAGGCAAAGGAGATGGTTGGAGTTTATCAAGGACTATGACATGGGTATTCAGTATCATCCGGGCAAGGCTAATGTTGTTGCAGATGCGCTGAGTCGAAAGGTGTATTGCAATGCTTTAATGCTCCAAGAGCAACAACCTGCACTTTTGGAAGAATTTCAGCGACTCAATTTGGGTTTAATTGAGCAAGGTTCTCTTGCTACTTTGGTTGTGCAACCAACTTTGGTGGACCAAATCAAGGCTGTACAGCAGGCAGACGTTGGGGTGAGTCAAATCAAGCAGAATATCAAGAATGGGACAGCCAAGTGCTTCTCAGAGGATGAGCATGGCGTTGTATGGTTTGGACAGCGCCTTGTTGTCCCAAAGGTCATGGAATTGTGGGAATTGATTCTCTGCGAAGCCCATGACTCTCCCTTGTCCATTCACCCCGGGACTACCAAAATGTACCAAGACCTTCGTCAGAGATTTTGGTGGACTCGTATGAAGCGCGAGATAGCCAAGTTCGTTGCCGAGTGCGACATGTGCTATCGTGTCAAGGCTGAACATCAGCGCCCAGCAGGCCTTCTTCAGCCTTTGCCTGTACCTGAGTGGAAGTGGGATTCCGTTGGCATGGATTTCATCACCGGTCCGCCCCGTTCTTCTTCAGGGAAGGATGCTATCTGGGTTGTCATTGACCGATTGACAAAGGTAGCACACTTTCTGCCAGTGCGTACCAACCTCAGTGTCAGTTAGTTGGCGGATCTCTACATAGCCCGCATTGTGTGCTTGCATGGTGTGCCACGAACAATTGTGTCAGACCGTGGTTCTCTTTTCACCTCTCGGTTTTGGCACCAGTTGCAAGAGGCCATGGGGACTCGTCTTTCTTTCAGTTCAGCCTATCATCCTCAAACTGATGGTCAGACGGAGCGCGTAAACCAAGTGTTGGAAGATATGCTCCGTGCTTGTGTTCTTTCCTATGGGAAGAAGTGGGAGAAGTGCTTGCCTTTTGCAGAGTTCTCTTACAACAACAGCTTTCAGGCTAGTCTTGGCTTGGCACCGTTTGAGGCCTTATATGGGAAAAGGTGCGTAACCCCACCGAATCGGTCGAATGGCGAGCGATTCTTGCCCGCACTCAATTAATGAGGCCGAAAGCCAGGTTCAGTTGATTCGCGAGCATTTGCGTGTGGCCTAGTCCAGGCAAAAGAGCTATGCAGATCGTCGTCGCCGAGAGTTGAGCTTCGAGCCCAATGACTTTGTGTACCTCAAAGTCTCACCCTTGAAGGGTCATCAGCGTTTTGGCATCAAGGGCAAGCTAGCTCCTCGGTATGTTGGGCCTTATCATGTCATCGAGAGGATTGGAGCTGTTGCATACAGATTGGAGTTGCCAGCTACACTGGAGGCGGTGCATGATGTGTTCCATGTATCAAATTTGAAGAAATGCCTCCGTGTTCCAATTGAAGAAACTCCATTGGAAGCTCTCGATGTGCAGGAGAATTTGACCTACCATGAGCGTCCCGTTCGTATTCTTGAGGAATCTGAGCAGAGGACAAGGAACCGTGTCATCAAGTTCCTTAAGGTTTAGTGGTCAAATCATTCAGAAGATGAAGCAACTTGGGAGCGGGAAGATCGCCTTCGTGCTGATTACCCGTCTTTCTTCTCCGAGTAAACGGAATCTCGGGACGAGATTCTTGTAAGGGGGGGGAGATTTGTAACATCCCAACTTTGGACTTGTGATTCAAATGTAAGAAAATGTGTAGAAATTAAAACTTTTCCTTACATTATGTATTTCCTGCATGTACTCAACAATCCTTGTACAAGAAATATGGAAGTACAAAGTCACAAGTCCTTTTATCCAAAAACCTTGTCTTCCAAAAACATGCAAGTCAAATCTTATGATCTTGCTATGGAAATATTTTTTCTAAGTTCCTGAAATGGTCTAGGACCCCTCTGAAAAATTTCACAATTTTTAGAAATTGTTTGAATATTTTTAGAGGCAGTCAAACCTGTTTGACTTCAGTCAAACCACATATCACAATCTTGCATAATTTTTAGAGAAAAATGCACTGCATCAAAACCTCTGAAAATTTTATACAAGGTAGATATCTGGGTTAGAAAGCTCCTGTAAACATTTCAGAATTTTTGGAGTTGATTTTTGTAACAGCCCTAACTTAGGGTTTGTAATTCAAATGTAAAATTTTGAGGAGAAATAAAAACTTTTGTTGTCTCTTCAAGTCATTTGGAAGTTTTCCAAATTTTCCCTAGCAATTTCCAATTTTCTAGAAGTTAATTCTTGTGATTGGAAATTGTTGTCATCAAATTATTAGCCTTCAAACTTGTGATCATCCTCTGCAAATATTTTTCCTAGCATCTTGATCATCCTAGCTACCTCTCTGAATTATTTCACAATTTTTAAATTTTGTTTGCTATTTCAAATGCCCAAGTCAAACCAGTTTAGAAATCTGGTCAAACCTCTGGACAGCAGCTTGTGAATTTTAGTGGGAAAAATCTAGTGCATGAAAACCCTGGAAAAATTTCACAAGGTTGTCCTCTGTCCCTAGCAGCTACCATAAAAATTTCGAAATTTTGGAGCTCTGAGCTACCTCTAAAAATTTCCCAAACCCTCTCTGTCTTTTAAATCAAAAACTAAAATCACTGTTCCTCTGCTCGGACCCAACCTCGGGCTCGAGTCCGACTCGCGACCGCTTGGCTCGGTCGAACCAACTAGTTGCACCGCCGCTCGATGGGTGTCGATCGTCCGATGCACGCATCGAACGATCCACGCGCGCGCATGCAACCGACTCGTCGAATGCGCATACATCAATCTCGACCGCCCATCTCGGATCCAACGGCCGGGTGAAAATGGTCGAAGTCAAACCACCGTTTGCGCCCGCACTTGACTCGGGCTCGCACCATTTTATTTGTCGCCGACAAAGCGGGCCCCACTTGTCGTCGTCACCTACCTCTCGCATGAGAGCTGAGTGCCGGCGACATTGCGCATGGACGCCACCTCGCCTCGCTGTCCCGTCACCGCTTCCCGGTTTTTCGTGCGCGCATTACCTCGGCCGTATCTTCCGCTGAGAGGCCATGCCCTGCGCAGCACCAATCACCCACTTTTCCGTTCACCAGTTTGTCAGCACCGTTCTTGAGCTCCTCGGTGCCGAGAGCGTCGCCACTCGTGATTCCTCCGCCTCTTCCCTACTTAAGCCCTACGAGCTCCCTTATCCTTCTTTGGACACCATAAGACCACTTCCTACCCTCCATTACTTCCCGAGCTCCAACCGAGAGTGCGCAAACTCGTTCACTACCGTGTCGCTCCGCGTGTCGTCCTCGCGACTGAAGATCATCCCTTCTTTTGCGCGCCATATCGTGTTCCGGATCCCCTTCTTGAATTCCTCAACTAATTTTGAGTTTCACTCGCAGGGACCGTTGAATTTTGAGTTCCCTCCTTTCGGCCAAAAACGGGTCTTCGTCCTCATCACGGTGAGTTGGTCCTTTGGTCGATTGCTTGCTTCAAGACCGTCCGTGCACTTACCCGAGCTATCTACATCTTCGCCCCTCCTATCTTTGCTCAAAGTTGCTTCCCTCGTTGTCGCTTTGACCGCGAGCCTCGCTCATCGTCGCCACCATCTCGGCAATCTCCTCTCCTCCGCATCATCCTAGTAAGTTCTGGGACCTTAGTATAGCTTTAGCGCACGCTAGTTCGGTTATGTATCGCTAGCTTGTCGTTGCCGCTTTGCCGTAGCATGAACTCCGCCCCTCGCCGTCGCTCGCACCGCTCGTCAGTCACTCCGACTTGCTCACGGTCGTCGGCGCGCAATAGCATCGGATCCCATTTTGGCCTTTTGCCGCATCGCGGGGCTTGGCCACGATGGCGCCGCAAGTTCGAGCTCACGGCTGTTGTCGGATGAGCTAGCGATTTTCGAGTACGCCGAGAACGTTAGTGGCGTATTCTTTGAACCCGCTGCCGACGCCGCCTCCGGCCGAGTCAAGTCCGACTGGCCGGCGCCCTCCGCGATCCCGCCTGTCGAGACCGTGGGCTAGGTGGTGTTTGTGAGAATAAGTATTAAATGCTTTTTGATTTGTAATGCTTATCCGGTTTCTTCGATAATTCATTTAAACTTAGAAAATTCATATCTATTTCAATTTTTCTCCAAATCGCATGAAACCAAAGTGCGGTTATGTTTCATTTTAATTGTACTATTTACTAAAATTAGTGTCAACCTTGTCCTCAGATCAAAATCTGTTAATTAATTTAATGTTGTAGAATGTAATCTCCAAATTAGAAAATGCATATCTCTTTCAATAATTGTCCAAATTCAATGAACCCACCTCAGAAATTTCATTTTAGTATTCTAATTTTCAGATAGGTTTTAGATATGCTTTCTGCTCATGAAAATTTGTTAAGTAATTAACTAGTTTTGATGTGTTTTTAGCTTAGAAAATTCATAGAAAATTCTTAATATCTTAAAATGATTTGTTCTCTGTTTCTAAAATTTTGGTATATCATGCTTAGGTTCTTTGTGTGAGTTTTGGTATGTTTTGTTATTGTTGTATGTTGAGTTTTGCGGTGTTATTCGCTATTATTCACTGTTATTTGTTCAATCGTTAGGATTCGATATTTCATGTAACCCAGAGCGATCCTCCAGCAATGTGTTGAGCATTCGAGCAACAATGAGCCGAGCAAGCAGCTTTGATCATGTTTATCCAAGATTTTAAAATCTAATATTTTATTTCAAATTGATGTATGCATTGCTTAATTTGTGTTAAATTGATTAGTTAAATCAGAATGCATATCCTCGTAGACAAAATATTGATCTCTACTACCGAGCCTAGGTTATTTGTCGTGATTAGAGGTCGCTGGATGATCTCTTGTCACTTAGTAGATCCGGTCAACTTGCTTAGACATGCTTAGCTATCGGAGAATCAAGGTTATCGACTTTAGTCGGTAACCTTGATCACACAAAATTTACTACAACTTTTTGTTTCAAAGATCTTTGCTATGTTTAATTGAAAAATTAAAAATGAAAACAAAAATGATTTAGACTTGGGCACAATGGTAAGACTGGTGTGATCAAGGTGTGACCGAAAGGTGCCCGAGTCGCTTAAGGACCGAGTTACTTGGCGCCACCGTGATCGAGCATTTTGCGTGCTAACCACACTAGAGTATATGGGACCTCTCTTGACCTAGTACTTTGGCGTGTATTGGCTCCGGTCGCAGGAGGTCGCAGGAGGGACGGAGGTGGGAGCATGGTAGTTGTCGAAAAGCTTTATCCTGAGTGGGTAGTTGTCTTTTAGGCTTTACCATGTAGCGTATGGATTTCTATCCATACGAGCGGCTCAGAGTTAATACACAATATTGGAAGCAGTCTAGGACTTAGTCAATGCAGCATACCTTCGGAAGTGTGCTTCGCTTAAAGGCGATGCAAGTGTGGGTACATTGGTACACCTGCAGGTTAAAACTATTCGAATAGCCTCGCCCTAGGTTATGGACACGCCTGACACGCCGTAAGAACTAGACTACAACAATTTAAATTAAAACTTGATGGGTGGTACGAATCCGGGATTCGTGCTATTGTTGTGGTGACTATTGGGATAGTCACTTCTAGGTTGTTTATCTTTCGCTTTTGTTATTAATATCCTTACTGATATTTCAATCTTAAAAATGAATTGCGAACTTGCCTTTAAAACTGTATTACATTATTGCAAATGAAAATTGGCTTTATGCAAATGAAACATATAGCCTCCACCAAACAAGCCTGCATGTAGTTTATGAACAGGTCTGCTAGTTCACACGTCAGTCTTGCGGGTACAAAGACAATCTTTGTACTCAGGTGCTTTGCTTAATGTTTTTGTTGTTGAGAGGAAGAAGGTGAGCCCCAAGGGCCTCACTCGTGAGGGTGTGTTGCCGTTTGCCGTGGGCGACTAGACTTGGCGGTCCGGTCCGATGCCTTGTGGGTTGGAGGCACGATTGGCTTTGTTTATAGCCATCTTATGGCACTTTTGCTTCCATTTGCCGTTCTTGTTATTTGTGTATCTTGTGGCCTGGTCGGCCTTTGTGCGTAATATTCTCTACTATTTGTTTATCTTCCGCTTGGTAGTGTGGTGTTTGGACTCTATGTTTGGAATGGAGTTGATGTCTAATTTGTAACGGGTGTGTATATCGCTAGGAAGTATACATATTCGAGGATCAATTTATTTGATTTGTGATGCTAGGACTGTGGTTGGTTAAGCATTACAAGCTAAATAAATTGGGGTCCTCACAGAGTTGGTATCAGAGCCATTCTGACCGTAGTAACCCAAGCATAGTCGTCCTTAGGATATTTTGAAAGCTTAATTTCAAAGTATAAAAAGGGTTTATGAAAACCTAGGCAGACTCTCAGATTTTATTCCTTATCTATCTTAGCTTTCTACTCATCTTACTCTAATTTAAGTTTTGAAACTTGGTTTTCTCTTTACCTTTCAAAAGGTAGTTACTACCGGTGGAATTAGTCAGGAAGAACCATGAAGTTTAATCCAACTAAAACTTGTGGGGATAATAGGGTAAGATGTAAAGTGAGTAGTTATGTGTCCGATTTGCTTTGGTCGAACTTTATCCCGCCTTGTGTTTGTTTCTCGACTGCTTTCATGAATTTTGGGCTTTCTTGCTCTTAAATTTGTTGCTAACTTGTCTTAGTAAAGCAGATGGCCGGAGAACGCGCTTGTAGTCACGGCTGGTCATGATGAGGAGCTTCCTCCTCCGACCATGGTCGAGGTTCTCGCCGATCGAGCGAAACCGCATGGACGAGCACGCGCATCACGGAGGTTATTGCTAGGAATACCTCCACTCCTGCCGGTGGTGGCGCCACCGCACTCGCGGGGACTTGCAGAGTTCTCCGCACGCAGCCGCCGACCTTCTCCCGCTCGAGGACCCTCTCGATGCGGACGATTGGCTGCGCATGGTTGAGCGAAAGCTCAACATAGCTCGATGCGAGCGCAGACAAGGCACTCTTCGCGTCCCACCACTTGAGGGCGCAAGACTCTCATGGTGGGAGAACTATCTCGCCATGCAGCCCGCGCCATGTGGTCGCGTGGGAGGAGTTCAGTCGACTTTCGTCGGGCCCACATCCCGGATGGCCGATGAAGCTGAAAAGAAAGAATTCCTCGCGCTCAAGCAAGGGCGCAAGTCCAGGATTTTGAGTACCTCTACGAGTTTAATCATTTGGCTCTATGCTCCGGAGAGGTGGCCTCGGATGAGGCTAGCAGAGAAGTTTATGGATGGTTTGTCCGAGGAGCTGCAGGACAAGCTATCTATTGTGGACTTCCCGACTTTCGGGCCTTGCAGATAAGGCCATTGTTGCCGAGCATAAGGCAAAGGCGTTTGGCGAGTCCCGCAAGCGCAAATGGGAGGCGATCGCCTACTCACACCACCTTGTTCGTCCTCGGTGGGCGGCACTGTGGGCTGTTCTTTTGCTCCACCGCGCGAGGCCATCTCGCACCAGCTCCCGCCCACCGCAGCCGTGTTTGACCACGGCGCCGCGATCCAAGACAGAGCGGCCCCGCAACCGGCCGCCGAGGTTACTTGTTTTATTTGTCACAACAAGGGCCATTATGCGAATGCTCGCTCGAGTGTTGCAAAGAGCCTCGCCCTAATGGAGGACGCGGGCAGGAGTGGTCACCACCGACCGTAAGATTATCCGAAGGCCTGTGGTGCGAGCGCGGTCGAGTCAACCATCTATCACCGAGGAGGCTCGGGAGGCGCCAGATGTCGTGATTGGTACACTTCTTGTCCATTCTCGCCCTGTCGCAGATTATTTGATTCTCGAGCATCGCATTCTTTTATTTCAAGATCATTTGTTGTCGTAGTGGTCTTGTTGTGTTCCTTTGGGAGTTCCTTTGCTCATCCGCTCCGGGTGGAAATGAGCTGATTACTGATGTCTGGATGTTCCTATCATAGTCAAAGGAGTGAGATTTTCAAGAAACCTTATTTTGCTGGATTCAGCGAGTCCGATGTGATTCTTGGCATGGATTGGTTGTCCCAACACTTGGGACAAATCGACAGCGTGAAGATTGTTCATCTCACCGCCTCTTCAAAGTAGCAGTCGGATTTTCGCCGCAGCTTCAGGAGCCACATCTATGTGCATTAGAGGCGGAGCTAGCCTTGCAAATTCAAGATGTTCCCGTAGTCTCTGATTTTGTGGATGTCTTTCCTGAAGATTTGCCTGGGATGCCTCCGGTTCGAGATCCGGAGTTTCTTATCGAGTTCTTTGGCATCGCTTCGATTTCAAGGCACCGCATCGGATGCCTCCCAATGAGCTAGAAGAATTGAAGAAGCAGCTTGGTGAGCTCCAAGCAAGGGTTTCATCCGTCCCGCCATCTCCTTGGGGTTGTCAGGTGATCTTTGTGAAGAAGAAGGACAAGACTTTGCGCATGTGTGTTGATTACCGTCCTCTCAATGAGGTGACGGTGAAAACAAATATCCTTTGCTCCCGCATCGATGACTGCTCGATCACCGATCGAGCCTGTGTTCTCAAAGATTGATTTGAGAATGGGGTATCATCAGTCGAGGATCGAGATCGAGGATATTCCAAGACGGCCTTCACTACTCGTTATGGAGTGCATGCGAGTACACCGCCATGTCCTTTGGCTTAACCAATGCTCCACTTTGTTCATGAACTTGATGAATTCAGTATTCATGGAGTTTTTGGACAAATTTGTGGTGGTCTTCATTGATGATATTCTTATTTATTCCAAGATCAAGGCGAGCATGTCGAGCATCGAAGATTGTTTTGGGCAAATTCATGGAGCACCGGCTATATGCGAAGTTCGGCAAATGTGAGTTCGGTTGAAGGAAGTGGCATTCTTGGGCCATGTTCTTTCATTTGGAGGCATAGTCGTGGATCCCAAAGAAAGTCACGATGTTCTATCTTGGGGCGGCCAAGTCGATCCAACGATGTGCGGAGTTTTCTTGGTTTAGCGGGCTACTACCGCCGCTTTATCGAGAACTTTCCAAGATCGCAAGCCGATGGACCTAATTGCTCAAGAAAGACAAGAAGTTTGTTTGGTCCTCTGCTTGTGATGAGAGCTTTGGGAGCTCAAACAATGATTGACTTCACTCATCCTCACTCTTCCCGATATCCACAAGAGCTTCGATATTTATTGCGATGCCTCTCGCCGAGGACTTGGGTGTGTCCTTATGCGAAGGCAAGGCAAGCGGTTGCCTATGCATCCGAGCGATTAAGACCTCACGAGCTCAACTATCCCACCCATGATCTAGAGCTTCTCGTGGTTCATGCACTCAAGATTTGAGGCATTATCGATCGCAGAATCGCTATGCGAGGTGTATTCGATCACAAGAGCTTGAAATACTTGTTCACCCAACGGATCTGAACCTCAGCAGAAGATGGTGGAATTGATCAAAGATTATGACATGGGTATTGGTATCATCTGGCAAGGCCAACGTGGTTGCCGATGCACTTAGCCGAAAGGTGTACCGCAATACTGATGATCCAAGAGCAAGAACTCGCACTTCTTGCGTAATTTCAGCGTCTCAACTTGGGTTTGGTTGAGCATGGTTCCTTGTCGCCTTGGTTGTGCAACCGACCTTGGTGGATCAAATCAAGCGCGACAGCAATCGATGATGGTGTGGGTAAAATCAAGCGAGAACATCGAGAATGGATCAGCCAAGTGTTTCACGTAAGATGAGCACGGTGTTGTGTGGTTTGGGCGGCGTCTTGTGGTCCCAAAGGTCCCGAGTTGCGGGATTTGATTCTTCAGAGGCCCATGATTCGCCTTTGTCCATCCATCCCGGCCACTAAAATGTACCAAGATCTGCGTCGAGAGATTCGGTGGACTCGCATGAAGCGCGAGATTGCGTGTTCGTGGCCGATGTGACATATGTTGTCGCGTCAAGGCGAGCATCGGCGTCAATGGTCTTCTTGACCCTTGCCTATACGAGAATGGAAGTGGGATTCGTAGGCATGGATTTTATCACCGGTCCGCCTGTACTCTGCAGAGGAAGGATGCATTATGGGTTATCATTGATCGATTGACGGTGGCCCATTTCCTTCCGGGCGATCAAGATTGATGTGAATCGATTAGCGGATCTTTACATATCCCGCATTGTGAGTCTCGCATGGTGTGCCACGAGCGATTGTGTCGATCGTGGTTCTCTGCTCACCTCGGTTTTGGCATAGTCTGCAGGAAGCCATGGGGACCCGTCTTTCGTCAGCTCGACCTATCATCCCGTGATCGATGGTCGACGGGCGCGTCAACCAAGTTCTTGAAGATATGTTCGTGCTTGTATTCTTTCCTATGGAAAGAATTGGGAGAAGTGCCTACCGCTTGCCGAAGTTCTCCTACAACAACGACTTCGAGCTAGTCTTGGTATGGCACCATTTGAGGCTTTGTATGGACGTCCGCTGCAGAACACCGTTGAACCGCCGTAAATCGTGAAAGCGGTTCTTTGGTCCGATTCCATCAATGAGGTGAAAGTCAAGTGCGATTGATTCGTGAGCACTTGCGCGTAGCTCGACCCGTGCGAGAAGAGCTATGCGGTCGGCGTGCGTCGTGGTGAGTTTCAGCCCAATGACTTTGTGTATCTCAAAGTCTCACCTCCGGAGGACATCGTCGTTTGTGTCAAGGGCAAAGCGGCTCCTCGGTATGTCTGACCCTACCGCATCATCGATGAGTGGGAGCTGTTGCTTACAAGTTAGACTTGCCAGCTACACTTGAAGGGGTGCATGATGTTTTCCATGTGTCATAATTGAAGAAGTGCCTCCGTATTCCAGTTGAGGAAACACCATTGGAAAATATCGATGTGCAGGAAGATCTGTCTTATCGTGAGCGTCCCGTTCGTATCCTCGAAGAGGCTGAACGCAGAACAAGGAACCGTGTGATTAAGTTCCTTAAAGTTCAGTGGTCGAACCACTCCGAGGATGAAGCCACTTGGGAGCGGGAAGATCGTCTCCGAGCAGATTACCCATCCTTCTTCTCCCGCTGATCGAGAATCTCTGGTGAGATTCTGTAAGGGGGAGATTTGTAACAGCCCTAACTTAGGTTTGTAATTCAAATGTAAAATTTTGAGGAGAAATAAAAACTTTGTTGTCTCTTCAAGTCATTTGGAAGTTTTCCAAATTTTCCTAGCAATTTCAATTTTCTAGAAGTTAATTCTTGTGATTGGAAATTGTTGTCATCAAATTATTAGCCTTCAAACTTGTGATCATCCTCTGCAAATATTTTTCCTAGCATCTTGATCATCCTAGCTACCTCTCTGAATTATTTCACAATTTTTAAATTTTGTTTGCTATTTCAAATGTCCAAGTCAAACCAGTTTAGAAATCTGGTCAAACCTCTGGACAGCAGCTTGTGAATTTTAGTGGGAAAAATCTAGTGCATGAAAACCCTGGAAAAATTTCACAAGGTTGTCCTCTGTCCCTAGCAGCTACCATAAAAATTTCAGAAATTTTGGAGCTCTGGAGCTACCTCTAAAAATTTCCCAAACCCTCTCTGTCTTTTAAATCAAAACTAAAATCATTGTTCCTCGGGCTCGGACCCAACCTCGGGCTCGAGTCCGACTCGCACCGCTTGGCTCGGTCAAACCAACTAGTTGCACGCGCGCTTCGATGGTGTCCACCGTCCGATGCAGGTCGAACGATCCACGCGGCGCGCATGCAACCGACTCGTCCGAATGCATACATCAATCTCGACCGTCCATCTCGGATCCAACGGTCGAGTGAAAATGGTCGAGTCAAACCACCGTTTGCGCCGCACTTGACTCGGGCTCGCACCATTTTATTTACATCGCCGGTGAGCGGCCCCACTTGTCGTCGTCACCTACCTCTCGCGATGAGAGCCGAGTGCCGCGACATTGCGCATGGACGCCACCTCGCCTCATTGTCCGTCACCGCTTCCGGTTTTTAAATGCGCGCATTACCTCGGCCGATCTTCGGCGAGAGGCCATGCCTGCGCAGCACCAATCACCCACTTTTCCGTTCACGGTTTGTCGGACGTTCTTGAGCTCCTCGGTGCCGAGGCGTCGCCACTCGTATTCCTCGCCTCTTCCCTACTTAAGCCTACAGAGCTCCCTTATCCTTCTTTGGACACCATAAGACCACTTCCTACCCTCCATTACTTCCCGGAGCTCCAGCGAGAGAGTGCGCAAACTACGTTCACGGCCGTGTCGCCCGCCGTGTCGTCCTCGCGACGGTGAAGATCATCCCTTCTTTGCGCGTCATATCATGTTCAGATCCCTTCTTGAATTCCCCTCAACTAATTTTGAGTTTCACTCGCAGGACCGTTGAATTTTGAGTTCCCTCCTTTTGGCCGAAAACTCGGGTCTTCGTCCTCATCAGGTGAGTTGGTCCTTTGGTCGATTGCTTGCTTCAAAGACCGTCCCGCACTTACCCGAGCTATCTACATCTTCGCCCCTCCTATCTTTGCTCGAGTTGCTTCCCCTCGGTGTCGCCTTGACCGCCGTCTCGGTTCATCGTCGCGACTCATCTCGCAATCTCCTCTCCTCCGCATCATCCTAGTAAGTTCTTGGGACCTTAGTATAGCTTTAGCGCACGCTAGTTCGGGTTATGTATCGCTAGCTTGTCGTTGCCGCTTTGCCGTAGCATGAACTCCGCCCCCGCCATCGCGCCTCGTCAGTCACCTCGAGCTTGCCCGCCGGTGTCGTCGGCGCGCATAGCATCGAGGATCCCATTTTGGCCTTTTTGCCTGCATCGCGGGCTTGGCTCGCGCCGCGCGCACGGCAAGTTCGAGCTCTGCGGCTCTGTTGTCGGATGAGCTAGCGCATTTCAGTCTACGAGAGCGCCTGCAGGCGTATTCTTTGAACCGCCGTCGGCGTCGCCTCTACGGGGTGAGTCAAGTTCGACTGGTCGGCGCCCTCGCGTGATCCGCTGTCGAGAGACCGTGGGCTAGTGTTGTCGGTGAATAAGTATTAAATGCTTTTTGATTTACGTAATGCTTATACGGTTTGTTGATAATTCATTTAAACTTAGAAAATTCATATCTATTTCAATTTTTCTCCAAATCGCATGAAACCAAGTGCGGTTATGTTTCATTTTAATTGTACTATTTACTAAAATTAGTGTCAACCTTGTCCCTGTATCAAAAATCATTAATTAATTTAATGTTGTAGAATGTAATCTCCAAATTAGAAAATGCATATCTCTTTCAATAATTGTCCAAATTCAATGAACCCAATTCAGTAAAATTTCATTTTAGTATTCTAATTTTAGGATAGGTTTTAGATCTTTTTCTGTTCATGAAAATTTGTTAAGTAATTAACTAGTTTTTGATGTGTTTTAGCTTAGAAAATTCATAGAAAATTCTTAATATCTTAAAATGATTTGTTCTCTGTTTCTAAAATTTTGGTATATCATGCTTAGGTTGCTTGTGTGAGTTTTGGTATGTTTTGTTATTGTTGTATGTTGAGTTTTGCGGTGTTATTCGTTCTTATTATTTGTTATTTGTTCAATCGTTAGGATTCGATATTTGCGGTAACCCCGAGGCGATCCTCTGCAACAAAGTTGAGCATTACGAGCAACAGCGATGTGCAAGCGGTTTGATCATGTTTATCCCAGTATTTTAAAATCTAATATTTTGTTTCAATTTGTATGTATGCATTGCTTAATTTGTGTTAAATTGATTAGTTAAATCCGTGTTGCATATCCTGTAGACAAAATATTGATCTCTACTACGAGCCTAGGTTATTTGCTGTGATTAGAGGTCATTGGATGATCTCTTGTCACTTAGTAGATCCGGTCAACTTGCTTAGACATGCTTAGCTATCGGTAGAATCTGGCGGTTATCGACTTTAGTCGGTAACCTTGATCACACAAAATTTACTACAACATTTTGTTTCAACATCTTTGCTATGTTTAATTGAAAAATTAAAAATGAAAACAAAAATGATTTAGACTTAGGCACAATGGTAAGACTGGTGTGATCATTGGGTGTGATCGAAAGGTGCCGAAGTCGATTAAGGACCAGAGTTACTTGCGCCGTCAGATCGAGCATTTTGCGTGCTAACCACACTAGAGTATATGGGACCTCTCTTGACCTAGTACTTTGGCGTGTATTGGCTCGGGTCGCAGGAGAGTCGCGGGAGGGACGGAGGTGGGAGCATGGTAGTTGTCCAAAAGCTTTATCACGAGTGGGTAGTTGTCTTTTCGGCTTTACCATGTATAGCGTATGGATTTCTATCCATACGAGCGGCTCGTAGTTAATACACAATATTGGAAAGCAGTCTCGTAGGACTTAGTGTGGCTTAGGCATACCTTGAAGTGTGCTTGGCAAAGCGATGTCCAAGTGTGGGTACATTGGTACACCCTGCAGGTTAAAACTATTCGAATAGCCTCGCCCTAGGTTATGGACACGCTCGGATACGCCCGTAAGAACTAGACTACAACAATTTAAATTAAAACTTGATGGGTGAGTACGAATCAGGGATTCGTGCTATTGTTGTGGTGACTATTGGGATAGTCACTTCTAGGTTGTTTATCTTTCGCTTTTGTTATTAATATCCTTCTTGATATTTCAATCTTAAAAATGAATTGCGAACTTGCCTTTAAAGCGTATTACATTATTGCAAATGAAAATTGGCTTTATGCAAATGAAACATATAGCCTCCACCAAACAAGCCCTGCATGTAGTTTATGAGCAGTGCGCTAGTTCACACGTCGATCTTGCGGGTACAAAGACAATCTTTGTACTCGGTGCTTTGCTTAATGTTTTTGTTGCAGAGGAAGAAGGTGAGCCCAAGGGCCTCACTACGTGAGTGTGTTGCCGTTTCGTGGGCGACTAGACTTGGCGGTCCGGTCAAATGCCTTGTGGGTTGGAGGCACGCTGATTGGCTTTGTTTATAGCCATCTTATGGCACTTTTGCTTCCGCTGTCGTTCTTGTTATTTGTGTATCTTGTGGCCTGTCGGCCTTTGTCTGTAATATTCTCTACTATTTGTTTATCTTCCGTTTGGTAGTGTGGTGTTTGGACTCTATGTTTGGAATGGAGTTGATGTCTAATTTTGTAACGGGGTGTGTATACTGCTTTCTGGGAAGTATACATATCTCGAGGATCAATTTATTTGATTTGAGATGCTAGGACCAGGTGGTTGGTTAAGCATTACAAGGCAAATAAATTGGGGTCCTCACAATTTTCTACCTCAAATAATTCCTCAAAGATCTCTATTCAAATTTAAAATACTACTGGGTTTGCACTGTTCATTGGGTCCGGGTCAACTCGGGCTCGAGCCATTTGACTCGGTCTAGCCTACTAACCGCACCTGAGCCCCTTTTAAAGCACGCCGATCAATCTCAACCATTGGATTTCAATCGCACGATCCTCGTTCACGTGAACGTTCGGACCCTCCAATTGCAATCATCGCTCTGAGCTGTTGGATTGAAATCCAACGCTCACGAGCTCCTCTAGTTATTTTGAAACTCAGAGGACGTGGGACGATCTCGACCGTCCGAATAAACCTTAAACGGTCGCGATTGCCCCTGTTCTTCTTCTTCTTCCTCCTCTGTCTTCTTCCTCGAGCCGTGCGTGTACAGTGACGAGGAGAGGCGAACGTCAAATCCTGCTCCCTACAGTCGTCCTAGCCGCCATTTAGGGTCGTGGGAGACGCTTTCGGCAGCGCCATACGCTAATGCATCATCTACCACCTTCCTTTTTGTCGGCCATGTCATGTGCCTTGTGCAAGGTCACCCGAGAAGCGGCTTTCTCCAAACCCTTGTGTCTTCAAGCTTCTTAAGCTCCTCCTAAGTCTTCCTGATGCTCCTTTACACCACTCCCTGCTCCTTTTAATTTTGCGAGCTTCAACCTCAAAGAGCACCAAAATCGCCATTGTTGACCGTGGAAGCTCCATCGGTGACTAGGGTGCTCCAGTGGTTTTTAGACCTCCTTTTCTTTACCTCGTGGACCTCCTGGTCATCTGGAACCTATCCCTTGACTTAAAATCTGAATCGTTTCACATGAAAAAGTTGAATTCGGGTTTTAGGTCTTCGCGGCCGAAAAAGGGGATTTCATCGTCTCCAGCTCCGGTGAGTGTCTCCGCCCAATTCCCTGTTTCTGGACCACCTCTGGACCATCGTGATCCTGTTCTTAGCATTCTTTTGTCTTCAGGTCGCTCAGAGGTGCTTGTCCGCGCTGTCTTCACCAACTCCGGTGAGCTGCTCCGCCGCCAGCCCACCTCCGAGTTCCTCTGGTCCTCCTCTGCACTCTGGTGAGCTCACTTGGGACCAGCAGAGCTTAAGGACTAGCTAGTTTAGCTCGGGTGAAGCTTTTTGCTGTTTTCGGATTTTGCCGAAAACCACCCTCCGCTCCTCTCCGGCTCGCCGGCGTCCTAAGCCAGCTCTGCCGTTGAGAATGGTGCCCTTAGGTTCGCAATGCTATTGTGCACGTTTTGGTTTATCTGGCTTGCGCCGCCGTCGTTTAGATCGCCACGACGGAGCCGAGACCTTGACGTCGAGTTTACGCACTTGTCGCGAAATCGACAAGTCCTCAGACCTCCTCGGGATGATCCTAGCCGTTCAAGACCACCCTAGGATTAGATCTGAGCCGTAAGTTATTTTCCGAAAGGCTTAGTCCTAGGACCTCCCTCTCGTGTAATCTCGACCGTTTAAGATCACCCCAGATTAGACCTGTGCCGTTGAATGCGTTCTTTGAAATCTTTAAGCCTCAGGACCTCCTAGGTTAATCTCAGCCGTTGAGGACCTTTCTGAGGGTCACTCTGGACCCTTGGATCCTCTCTGTAAAATTTCTAAGTCATAGGACCTCCCCCTTGTGAGATCCTAGCCGTTGAGACCTCCCTCCGCTCGATCTTAGCCACCCAGGACATCCCCGAGTAGATCTTGGCCATCCATGACCTCCTCGGTGAGATCCCAACCGTTCAGGACCTCCCTCTGGAGATCTAGACCGTTGAAGGCCTCCTCCGTGAGATCTTAGCCGTCCAGACCTCCCTCCGTAGGTTTAGCCTTAGGACCTCCCCTAGTGCTCGGGACTGCCAGATCTTGATCTGACGGTCACGACCTCTGTCAGGCGCGAGGACCTCCTTTGCGTGCGCTGTGCATGCACTGGTCGTGGCCGTTGGATCCAATCTCAACGGTCCAGACCTCCCAGTGCGGGAAGAGGTCTTTCGTGCGTTGTGCTTCGAGGCCCGTGTCCTTGCGATGCAAGATCAACGGCCCACGACCTCCCCGTATTCATTCAGTTCATTTGGACCTCCCGTGAGCTCAAATTTTCTAAGTCTTTTAATGTTTCAAATTTCAAAAGTGCATAACTTTGTCATTTTAACTCCTTTTTGAATGATTCCAGTTGCTTTAGCTCTGTTATAGAATGAACTTTAATCTGAGAATGAATTTAGGCACTGTTATGTAGCGGAAAATGATATAAACTGCATTAGCTGGTTTAGTATATAAGGTTGCCTAGAAATTCATTAAAAAAATTTGTAAAATACATAACTTTTTTTCTCTGAAAATCCAAACTGAGCAAACTCAACTTGGTAAAATTTATCTGTAGACATGCTTTAATGTGAACTAGGCCTTGTCCTTATTTATGTTCCTGAAAAGTGATATATGCTAGTTTTAGAACTTAGAAAAATCATAACTAATTCATTTCCACTCCAAATTGTGCAAACTCAGTTCTGCTGTTGTTAGGATACTATTACCTACCCACCATAAAAATTTCAGACCTTAGATCATTCTAGAAATTTTTGCCATCAACAGTAGCCGTAATTAATTTAATTAGGATTTTTCAGGCTGAGAGAACTTAGTTTAGCCATAACTTTTTCATGCTAAGTCCAAATGAAGTGGTTCTTATTTCTAAATTTGTCTAAAATCATCCTCTAGCTGCTGTATAAATTTCATTGCAATTGGATAACTTTTGTTGTTGGAGTTTATTTGGAGTTCTTTGCTCTTATTGGTTTTATCGCCTTTTCGCGTTAGGTTCCGAAGATATTAGTGATCTTGATTACGAGCCACACCATCGATCTGCACTCCAGCAAGGCAAGCGGTTTGATCATGTTAATCCCAGTATTTTGAGTATTTATGTTGATTGCAAAAGTTATGTATGCACTGCTACTTTGTGTTAACTATTGTCGTTAGTAAACCTAGTAGATGCATTTCCTTAGGCAAATGATGATCCCTCTACTACCATGAGCCAAGGTTATTGCTGTGAATGGAGCTCGTTGGATGGGCTCTTGTCACTTAGTAGGTTTGCGAAACACATTGCCTAGTCATGCTTAGATGCCGGTAGAAATGGGCAGTTATCGACTTAGTCGATAACTTTGATCACATAAACTTATTATGATCTTTATGTTTCAGTTTTGAGTTAGAATTATTTGCAAAGAAAATCAAAACTGAAAACAAAACGGATTTGAACTTGGGCACAATGGTTAGATGGTGTGAATTTGGGTGTGACTGGAATGGTGTCCGGGTCAATTAAGGACCGAACATCTTGTGAGTATTTGTTATCCAGGCATTTTTGTGCGTGCTAACCACAATAGAGGGAATGGGACCTCTTGTAACGGCCCCAATTTTATGAACAGTAATAAAATATTTTCTAAACAGTAATGAGGTGCTCTTCATAGCATCACTGTTCATTTTTACAGTTGGGGCATCATGTTGCAAATAAAAACTTTCCTTTTCTAGCCAAAAATCCAAGGCCCTTCCTAAAGTTCAAAGGGAATGCAAACCAATGCTTGTATTTTGACTGGGAAATATTTTCATTAAAACCTAGATCAATTATCTCGGCTAAAAATAATTTTTGTTAAATTTTTAGAAATTATCTTGACTTGGAGAAAAATATTTGGCTTTAAATAAACCTATTCGGCCAAGGTAATTATTTATATATTTTATAAAGTGAAACCGTGGTTTTAGAAATTTATTTGGGAAATATATCATCCCAGTAGCCTCCTGGTAAAAGTTCATGATTTTACAAATTTATTTACTATTTTTAAAGCCCAATCAAACTTTTAAATATTGTTATAGAGTCTGGTCAACTATTCCGGTCCAAACCCAAACCCTAGCACTGTAGCGACTCGAACTCATGAGGTCGGGTCCAACCGGTGCAATTTGGTCCTGCTCAGTCACGTTCGGGCGTGAGCCCAAATCCTTCGCGTGACGCGAGCCGTTGATCTCCCATCGAACGGGCGGGGCTGCGACGTCACGTGGGCTATCCACGTATGCGCCACAATCCCCACCGTTGAGTCTAGATCAGACGATCGAGGGTGGTGTATGCAATCGGACCACTCCGGATCCCCTCTTGATCTCCGCCGTCAATCCTCGATCCAACCGCGCCGCTCTTTTTGTTTTGAACTTAAAGGCGCGTAGTCGTCGTGGACCTTTAGATTCAAATCCTACGGTGCACCTTTTTGACCGCGTGCAATTAAGGCCCAAATTCAGTGGACCGTTGGATGTCAATCGTAGGTCCCATATCGTGTATGCATTCGGACCATCCGGATCCCCCGTCAATCCTGACCGTAGAAAAACAATCTGATGGTGCCGCGTCATCTCATTTAATAGTGACGTGTATCCTTTTTGATTGATCGTTGGATTTCAATCCAACGCCCCTCTTTGAATGTAAACCCCCGAAATCCCGTAAGGCTCCATTAAATCTCCATCCTCCATTTGAGATCGCACGGCCCATGTTAAATGGTGCCGATTAGATTTTCTTAATGTCTATTTCTATCGCGGCCGTCCATCTCTAATCGGACGGTTGAGATTCTTTCGCGTTTTAGGAGGCGCGTGCAACTGTGGCTGACAAAGGGACCCACACGTCAGGTGTTTGCCTCTCTTCCTCCTTGCCTCTGTGCGCAGTCGCCGGCTCTGTGAACAGAGTAGGGGAGTTATCCAAGGATCATGCAAATAATTTTTGGATATTTAGCTAAGTGGACACCTCATCAACTCTAGACACTTCTCCTTTGCCCTGTAGCTCAACCTCTATATATAAACCCTAGCTTTTTGACTGCTGCCATTGTTGACCACTGGAGCTTTTCACCCTCCATTGCCATTCCAGTGGAGTTTCTTGCTCCTTCAATTCGCTTATCCATCTTAAACACTGGTTTCACCTTGTAATAAAGGTTTGACATCTTTTGTAGGTTAAACCAGAGTTTATTTCTTGGATGATCAAAATCGGTTTTAGGGACCTTCGGTGTTTTTCTCACCCTGGTAAGCTAAGCCTGTGATTTTTTTGTCATCCTGAGCACCTTAAGGGCCTTAGAAACTCACATGAATCATTCACTTGTACCTCAGTAGCTCCAACCTTCTTTAAACTGAAAAGTTGTTTTCATAACTTTTCGGTCTTTCATATCGTTTTCAAGTTCTAGGGTTTCTCCTGTCAACTTATCATCCTGTTTAGATCTCAGTTACACCCTAGTAGCATAATAAGTTGTTCTTTTAATTCTTGTTGTCCTTTAGTTAACTTTGTAGCATAGGTTTATCTCTGTCATATGTTGTCGGCTCAACTGACAACTTCGGTTTTTCATCAGTTTCTGTAATCTAACCTATTAGGGTTAGGTTAAGGTTAGCCTGGGTGTTAATTACCCTAAAAGATCAGTCTAAGCTCCAACTCAGAATCTTTTCTTGGTCTATTTTTCAATTAATCTGAACTCTGTAGTCTGCCCTGTTTTCATTTCTTTTCAAAATCTGAAAACTGAAGCTCTGACCTAAACTCTAGTTTCTGTCATTTAAAGGCAGTAGATGGTAATATGGGATATTATTTTTATTGGGGTATGTATAACTTAAGCATACTGTTAAAACATGCATTTCCATATTGATCATACAGTTTCTTTCATTCTGTACTTGTTGTCAACTTTGGTATTTATTGGGTTTTATTGTCTCTTTTAGAATCTGGTTCTTCTGAAGTATTTGAATCTATTTCTGAGCAACCTGAGCCTGCACAAGAAGTCTATTATTACCAAGGCAAGCATCCTCTTTGCACCATGTTGATCCCAAAGTTATATACAATAGATTTTTCCAAATACAGTGATAACTGTTGCATGCTAATTTTCTGAAAATATAATTGTGATATGTTAATAGTTAGTTACGACCTAACATTGTGGATTACCTTCATTCTAACCATACACTTAAACCTAGAGTAGTACTGTATACTACAAGAATTATTTCCAGAGTTTGCTTAGCCATGCAGTCTAGATAACTTTAAGGTTTGACAAGATTATCTTGTCAAACATGGGAACCACAAATGAATTTCAGTTATTTTAAACTCTTTGTCCAGTTTCTTTAAATCAGAACTGATTTTAAATCTCAAATCGATCTGGACAAGAGGAAGCTAGTGGTGGTGCCTTATGCACGAGATTGGGAAATGTGGTGGACTTGTCTGGACCTATTTAAGGACTGAACTCTGATTGTTCGATTCAAGTCCCTACGTACTTCCACATGCAGTGTATGGGCGCTGTTTGGTTAAGTAAAGAGTTAATGCTATTGAGTTGGAGACAGGAGAGTAAGGATATGTGTATTGATCTTGTATGGCATAGATGCTTTGGTCTTTGGACTGCGTTGTATGCCATGTGAGTTTTATATCGATATCAGATGTTCTTAGAAGGGTAAGGGCGTATTTGTGTTCCATCGCATGTACGTACCTTAAAGATGCCGATTGCAATCTAATATGGGTAGCGAACCCAGTTCGTATTTCTTTGGTTTGGGTCGGCATTCCTGACGCAACATGTGTGCCCCGGTTAAGCAGATGCTATCAGTCGTTGTTTAAGCGAGATTAGTTCACACATGGGTATCCAACTCAATAGTGTCAGCTTATTGAAAAATACCAAATCTTAGTTTCCCCAGTCGGCATACCAAAGGAAGTGTGTCATCATTCGGAGGCATCCGAAGGCAACGGGCTGACTAAGTCATGTGGGCAAAGATGTACACCCCTGCAGGGTATTAAACTATTCGAATAGCCGTGTCTACGGTCATGGACGATAACTTGAATTGATGTCACCAGTATAGAATTTTGTTTTCAAATGCGGTTTTGGGTTCTGGTTCTGCATGAGAGAATTCATGCATTGTATTGTTTATATTTACTTTTACTTACTGTTTTAGTCCAATTTGATTTATTAAATTGCTTTATCAAAACTTTACAATTGTAGGTTAAGATGTATTGCTTTATACAAAATTGAACCAATATGCCTTCCTGTTGCAACCTTATGCATGTATAAATTCTACTCCTTGTATAGGTTCTAACAAACACCTTCTTTTATTAGTTTGTATAAGTCTTGCTGAGTACCTTCCGTACTCAAGGTGCTATAACCTATTGTTGCAAGTGAGGACGGTTATCTTTATGCAGTGCCCGTTAGCGTCGATCAGGGTGACGCTAACGAGTGAAGCTATTTCTTTCCTCCACGCAATAGCCTGCGGGTGGATGGGGCCATTGGTGGCTTTTGTTGCTTTATTTTGCTTCCGCTGTCAGTCTTTTGTAGTGACCAAGTCACTGGATATTGTAGTACCCAACCGAATTGTAAACTTATGTTTAATTATGTAAATGTATGACTTGTATGTGTGTGATGCAATGTTGTTTAAGGATATATGTGCAATGGTCACTGATCCTGGGAACCATTGTGAGACATATATCCGGGATGCCTAAATATTGGGTTTGTTACTTATTAAATTTATGCTTCTAGCATGATCTTTAATAAAGGAGCAGCACTGTTCTTTAATTGAGAATTGTGCTACAGTATAACTTTAATTAAGTACATTTCCAATATTCCGGGGCGTCCACACCTCTCTTGACCTAGTACTTTAGCGTGTGTTGGCTGCGAGTCGCAGGTGGGCGTGCGTGTGTTGGGTTGTGGTAAAATGAGAGGGTATGTGACGGGAGCATTGTAGTTGTCCGTAAAGCTTTACCCCAAGGGGTAGTTGTCTTTACGGCTTTACAATGTAAGCGTATGGGTTTCTATCCATACGAGCGACTCGTAGTTGATACACAATATTGGAAATGTCTCGTAGGACTTAGCCGTGCCGGCATACCTTCGGAAGTGTACTAAATCATGTGGCTTAAAGGCGGTCTGAAGTGTGGGTACATTGGTACACCCCTGCAGGGATTAAAACTATTCGAATAGCCTCGTCCTAGGTTATGGACACGCTTGGGTAAGCTTTTCAAGAGTTAGACTACAACACTTCTAATAAAAACTTGATGGGTGATACGAATCAGGGATTCGTGCTATGAATAGGTGATTATTTATGCCTAACTTGTTACGCTGTTACTTTAACTGGTAAAAATCAGATTTTGATAACTCGCTTTCAACCTATTACATTATTGAAAATAAAATTGGCTTTGTGCAAATGAGACATACAACCTCCACTTAAATAAACTGCATGTAGAATATGTATAGAGTGCGCTATTCTACGTCGATCTTGCGAGTACAATTTTGTACTCGGTTGTCTTCTTAATATTTTTGGATGCAGAGGAAGAAGGTGAGCCCCAAGGGCCTCACTTCTGTGAGTCGTGCTGTGGTGGTGTGTGGGATGACTAGCTCGGCGGCCCGGTCGGTTGCCCTGTGGTTCATGAGGCTAACTGATCGTATTTTGGTTTAAGCCATCTTATGGTGTCTTTTACTTCCGCTGTTCCCTTTTAACTTGTTGTTATTTCGCCGGTCGGCCCGTGTTGTAATAACTCTACTTATTTATGTCTTTTGCTAGACTTGTTGTATCATGGTATGAATGTGATGCCTGTTTTGTTAAGGGGTGTGTATACTGCTTATTCTGGGAAGTATACGCATCTCGAGTCTTGGTTTATTTAATTTGTGGTGTTAGGGTCAATGGATGACTAAACATTACAAGTTAAGTAAACCGGGGTCTCACAATATCGTTGCCCATGCAAAACTTGACGACGATCACGAACACGAGTTCTTTCCTTCTCTTCCTCTCTTCTCTTTCCGTTCCTTTCGTCCCTTCTTCTTGTTCATCTTGCGCAGCAGCAACCACAACACAGAAAATCAGCACAAAGAATCAATCGCATTGCCTTTTCTCTCTCTGTTTGTCTCTCTCTCTCTCTCTACGGGCCAAAACATGTAAGTGGCAGGAGGCATGTAGCTTTGCTGCATGGCGCTTGCATGCAAGGCGTAGGTGTAGGCAAAGCGAGTAGAAAGGTTCTTGGCACAATGAGAGTAGAGGGCATCCAAGCGTACAGTCAGCAGAGGCATGTAGGGCGCGTTAGGAGGCTGGCAACTCGTGTGCAAGGAGGGAGGCTAAGGTTGGCAGCCCCTCCTCTCATTTTAAACCCTAGATAGTAAGCATGATAACAGTTCAAGAATTGAGTAACGCCATCCCAAAAGAGGCTACGAAATGAATAACAAGTTCCAAGCAATCATCTAGAGTTATTCAATATCTATCATAGCCTAAAAGGTTAAATAATCCTGCTAAGGTAAAGGTTCTTCATGATAATGATCAAATGATTTAGTGTATGTCGTGTCCCAAGCGCTATCCTCTCCCAAGAAGCGTCGTTATCGATCACCTAAAATAACAGTAATGCAAGGGTGAGTCCACGACTCAGCAAGTACAATAATGAACAATGAACAATGTTTAAACATCAATACACAATATCATCATTAACATCAATTGTTCACTTTTCTTTATTCTCATGCTCAATCATGCAATTCTCTTTCTTTATTCTCACACACATTCACCAATTACTTTTCATTCAATGCATCCCTACACTACATATCCACATGCACTTCTTTTGCGTATACCGGTATAGCATGAGTGTTCACCCGTCGATGAAACACTCTCAAGTCTGTCCTCCTCAAGGATCGGGGACCCCCTCTGCTCCTGGAGTTGTGATCAACATGATCACCTTCTCATATGCAATGATGTATATGGATGCACAAGTAATCATAGATTCATCATTACTAATCATCAACCATTAATCTCATATCCATCAAAACCAAATAACTCATGACCATTCACATTACTTGCCATTAGATAAAGCAAAAGCACGGCAATATAATGGTAATAAATGGTAAAGCATGCAATGTTCTACAAATGAACACTGTCTACCATGCACTTGCCTTTTTACCCTTGTGACGTCGGATAGCGATGCGGCGGTAAGGCACAACAGGCCACACTCCCTGGACAACAATTCGAAATACATATAAAAAATCATACATTATAGCACCGACACTTTATTCTAACCAACATCGCACGCCTATGCCAAACCAACCTTTTTAACCCAAAACTACCAGACACACTACCCGCTGTCCTAGCACATTCTGGAATCCTCACGAAACAACCTACATTTTTCTAGTTATGATGAAACTCTGATTCTACCATTTTCAAACCCGTTTTTTTACCCGAAGACCGTTCCCGATTCTGTCGGAACAGTCCATTTCACAATTTTATACATTTAATTCCACAACTTGAATATATATGAACAATATGAGTTTTGGAAACTACACAAGATTTCTTACAATATTCAAGTTGACATAAATATTTAATTTTACAAACTTCTACACAAAATCAACCCAACTTCACGAAGTCTGCCATCTGCATCTCGAATCTGGACAGTAGCCTTTCGGAGGCTGTATCTTTTTGTTTGCTACTCTATTTTTAACGATCCATACTTTCCTGGAAAGCTAACGAGATAACGTAACTTTTATCTAATTACACTGAAATCTAATTACGAACCTAAAACCCCTAATCATCCCCGCAACGTTCTGCCCTAATCTTGACGAATTTGAACAGAAAAGTCATCTACTCTTCCCCTTGACCAAATGTCCTGTTGGAAGAATAAATCATCCCTCATGGATTAGGGGCCCGCTTTGCAAAAGATGTGCGTACAGGTCCAAGAAATGTAGTTATACTCATAAAAGACTGTAATGCCCCTCGCTTGTACTCATAGAATAGTCATCCTCTAAGGGGTATTTTGGTCATTTGTATAGACCCAAGAGCCTATAAATACCCCATGTATCTCCCATTTGAGAGAAAGAGCTCTCTTGAGCAATAAAGAAGCATGTTCAAACAGTGAGCCCTCGGGGTGTAACATCCCAAGTTTGGACTTGTGTTTCAAATGTAAGAAAATGAGTAGAAATTAAAACTTTTTCTTACATCATGTATTTCCTGTATGCTTTGAACAATTGTTGTAAGAAGTTATGGAAATACAAAGTCACAAGTCTTATTGATCCAAAACCTTGTCTCTTCAAAACATTCATCTCTCATCTTGTGATCGTCCTTTCGAAACATTTTTCCTAAGTTCCTGTGATGGTATGTGATCTCTCTGAAAAGTTTCACAATTTTTAGAAATTGTTTGAATATTTTTAGAGGGTAGTCAAACCTTAAACCAGAGCCTTGCATTATTTTTGGAGAAACATGCACTGCATAAAAACCTCTGAAAATTTTACACAAGGTTAATATCTGAGTTAGCAAGCTCCAGTAAAAATTTCATAATGTTTGGAGTTGTTTTGCTATCTCAAATAAATCCTCAAAGTCCCAGCTCAATTTAAAAACTCAAAACCTAATTTCACTATGTGTTGGGTTCGAGTCAGACTCGGGCTCGAGCCACCCGTCTTGGTCCAGTCAACTAACTGCAGCCGAGCCTCTTTTAAAAACGCATATCCAATCTCAGCCATTGGATCTTAATCGCGCGGCCCGGGTTCGGGTGAGCATTCGGACCGTGCGAATGCGTTAGTCCTTTTTAACCGTTGGATCCCGATCCAACCGTCCTGATCGGCTGAGGGCATTCGGACTGTCCGGAGGACTTATTTAATCGTGGCCGTCCATTTTTGATCTAAGGGCTCGCGATCTCCTCTGTTGTTTTAAACCTCCGTTTGTCTCGTTCAATCTGAGCCATTGGATTAAAATCCAATGCTCACAATTTCCTCCGTTGTGTTCTAACCTCAGAGGCGTGGCGCAATATCAGCCGTCCGATCAAAATCCAAGGGTTCAAGATCGCCCGAGCTTTTTCTCTGGTCATCTTCAACCTCCCGCCGTGCGAAAACAGTGCAGGGCATGGCGCTGTCAAATCGTGTTCCTTGGGCAACGTCTCCCTGGTCGACATTAAGTGTTTGCAGGTGCTTTCGGCCGAGAGGCATGCCCTACTCCTACATCCCCATCATTTTGCTTTTCGGTCCATGTCGATATTATGGACTTAGCTCACCCGTGAGGCTCCTTTTGCCAAACCCTAATCCTTTAGCTATATAAAGCCCCAAAACCCCTTCCTGGTGTTCCTTTACACCATCCTTAGCTCCTTAGTCAACCCTGGAGCTTAGCACATCAAAAACACCAAATCACCATTGTTGACCCGTGGAGCTCCATTGAGGATCATGAAGCTCCAGTGGTTCTTCTTCAAATATTCTTGTACTATTTTCTACTCCGTAATGTCTTAATCATTTCCCCTCACTCAATTTTGGGTTTCATTCACAGGAGTTGACAAATTTGGGGTTTATTCAAATTCAGCCGAATTTGCCCCATTTCTTCCTTAGCTCCGGTGAGTGCTCTATTTCCCAATTAATTGCTCATGAAGCTTCTATGGGCTATTGTGTAGCTATTTTGACCACCAGTGGTGTTCATTTTGGCTCAAATCTCTATTTTCATATCTTCTTCCTCGGGTCCGGCAAGCTCCGTCGTGGTCAGACCTTCTCCGACCATCTTTGAAGCTCATCTCGATCAAGGTAGCTTCTGATTAGTCCCTAGAGGCCTTAGCACTCGCTTCTTTGGACTGCAGCGGAGCTTTTTGCTATTTTCGCTTTTAGCAATAAAAGCCCCCATCTTTGTTTTCCGGCTTGCCGGCGTTTAGAGCCATCACCGTCGGCGAGGTCACCACCTTTGGGTCCGCAAGCCTATTGTGAATCCATTTTAGTCTTAAGGTCGTGCCGCCGTGGCCAGAGTCGCCGGCGACAAGCCGTAGCTTCCGCTCGGGTTTTTGTCGGGCGTTATCCCCTGTTTTCGGTTGTCATTAGGACACCATTAATAATCTAATCAATGTTAATCATAGGGTTAGTTAGTGTGTCTTAAGCCGCTAAACTGTGTCGCTGTCATGTGGGCCCGTGGACCTTAAGCCGCAGTCCAGGGTTCATTAAGGCACAATCTGGGGTCATTAATTGTTGATCATTGGTTACCAATTAATGTGTCTTATTTGGCAAAGGTCTCACTGCCAGATGGGCCCCCATCTCTCAAATCCACCTCTGTGCGAGCTCATTAGGACACATTTAATTGCTAATCATCACTAATTATTGGTCTTTAGTAATTAAATCGCTATCCTAATTGCCCTCTGTCTCACTGACAGTGGACCCACCCATTAAATCCCTCCCCGCGCACTTAAACCCTGTGCGTTGTTCTTTGTTGATCCTGGACCGTCGATCTTGCGATCAATGGCCCAGATCTGGAGTGCATTCGGACCGTCCGGTTCCTTTATCATTCTGGATCGTCCATCTCTCGATCTGCGGCTGAGATTGCGAGTGCAATCGGACTCTCCGAAGGGAGGTGCGCTCCGAGCCGTCCATCTTCAGATCTGCGGCTGTGGATGGCCGAGGCAACCGCACCGTCCGAATGTTTCCATCCTTGTCGATCGTTGGATCTAGATCCAACGGTGGGCTCCTTTTGAGAATCGCGCGCGTGCGTTGTCTTCCGTGTGTGTGGCTTGTTGGATTTCGCATTAACGGCCCACGAGCGTCCACGTCGTTTTATTTTCATTGAGTTTGATTTCATTTTTATAAGTCTTTTTCTATCAACTGAAAAATTGTATTAAAACTTTAGAAACTCATAACTAATTCATGTTAACTCCTTTTTAGGTGTTTCCAACTGTAATAAATTCTATTATCACCAAAGTTTATTATGAAAATGCATTTAGGCCTATTTCAGTAGTAGAAAATTGTGTAACTAAAATAACTTGATTCCTGCCATTTTGAATATCCCAGGAATAGATTTAAAACTTGTAAGATGCATATCTTTTTCTGTATAATTTCAATTTGTGCAAAATCAATTTTGTTAGATTTCTTTGTTAATATGCTTTAACTTAAAATAGGTTTTGAACATGGTTATATTTCTATAAAATAACTTGTGCTAGGTTTACAACTTAGAAAAATCATAAGTAAATCGTTATAACTTCAAATTTAGTAAACTCAACTTTGCTGTCATTAGGATGTCATAATCTACCTGCTATAAAAATTTCAGACCTTAGATCATTCTTGAAATTTTCGCCATGAACAGTACCATTAATTAATTTAGTTCATTTTAAAGGCTGAGAAAGTGTATTTTGGTTATATCTTTTGCATACCAAATCCAAATTGCATGATTCTTGTTCCTAAAATTGTCTAAAATCATTCCCTAGCTGCTGTATGAATTTTATTAGATTTGAATGTCTTTTGCTGTTGGAGTTTATTTGGTGTTCTTCGTTCTTATTGGTTTTATCGTCTTTTGCGTTAGGTTCCGAAGATAATCTTGTTATTGAATCTGAGCCACAGCCATCAGATCCTGCACTCCAGCTATTTTCAAATTCTAATATATTGTTTGCAAATTCTATGTATGCATTGCTATGTTGTTTTGACTATTGTCGATAGTTAACCTAGTATATGCATTATCAATAGGCAAATGTTTATCCTCTACTACTGAGCCTAGATTTATCTTGCTGTGATTTTGGGTTCGTTGGATGAACCCTTGTGACGAGGATTAAAACCTCTATATATTATCTTTAATATATAAAAGACCATACGTCTTCATGGTCGTAACCTTGAGGTGCACGACCTCACTGGTCGTAGAGATTCGGAGGTTACATAATGGGTACCGGTGGGACGAAGGCCTAAGCCAAGCTTCCACCAGAGCTACGCCGTAAAGGTATGAACCGACGCTGAAATAAATCCCAAGGTATATTCTCACCGTATGATGAATGGAGCACGTGCATATTCCATACCATACGGCGTATCTTATCCAAGACACACCGATGAACAACCTCCGTGCGGTTATATGTTTCATAGACATATAACCGCCAAACGGTTGATTCCGTATCAACCGTCACTTGACTCCGACCAGACGCAACGCTTCGCATCAGACGTCTTCTCCGGAAGTAACTGCCACCTCTTCGGGGCTATTTAAAGACAGAACCTGGACGGATCAAGGGGGGCATCAGAAGAACAGGGGAAGACAAAAGCACAAGCCATAGATTCGTGTAATAGTTCTGAGTTAGCAAGAGAGCAAGAAGGGTCCTTAGCACGGTTAGGCGAAAAAGGACTACCTTTCTTTAAGCTTCTCCGGAAACATGGAAGTTTCGAATGGACTAAAGAAGCAAGCAATGCCTTTGAAGAATTAAAATGGTACCTTACAAGTCCCCCAATCTTAGTTTCTCCAATATTGGGAGAAACATTACTAATTTACGTGGCTACAACGCCACAAACGGTTAGTGGTGTGCTGGTCGTAGAACGAGACCATGTTCAACGACCAATATATTACGTAAGCGAAGTCTTGCATGGACCAAAAGAAAGGTATCCATGGTACAAAAATTTCTCTATGGTCTCCTTATGGCTTCAAGGAAAGCGAGGCATTATTTTCGAGCCCACAAAGTGGTCGTGCCTCACGGATATCCCCTTGGTCAAGTCTGGGAAGCAGGAGTCATCGGGACAAATATCAAAATGGGCGGTTGAGCTTGGGCGTTCGATCTCCATTTTGTCCCACGAACAACAATCAAGTCCTGCAATAGCAAATTCATTGCGAATGGACAAACCCCGAACCCACCCAAGGGCCCAAATGCGAGCACCACGACGAGTGGACAATGTACTTCGATGGTTCCTTGATGTTGCATGGCTCGGGGGCTTGGGTCGTCTTGATTTACCCTACTGGCGAACAAATAAAGTATGCCATTCAATTTAACTTTCCTGCTACTAACAATGTGGCGAATCACGGTTTCTTGGCCGGACTTGAGCGGCTCGTTAGCTCGGGATTCGCAGATTGCTAGTGAAAGGCGATTCTCAACTAGTGGCGAATCAAGTAGGAAAGAGTTTCAATGCTCTAGTACCAACATGTCATCATATCGCGGAAGTACGAAACTCGAAAAGCATTTCTTGATTTTCATATCAACACATTCCTAGAAAGGAAAACTTTCGCGGACTAGTTGGCGGATGGCTTCCACAAGGACATCAGTCCCGCGGAGTTTTTCTCGAGAAACTGATTCACCCTCGGTAGTCGAGCCTTCCGAGGACATAGATGTTAGCAAGGAGGTTGCACACCTTGATTACGCAAACATGGATGCTCCACAGTCGATGATGGTTGGCGCCATCACGATCACGGTAGAGATTGGATGACATCGATCTACAATTATCTTGACATTACCTAATTCGAGAAGATGATGTAGAGGTGATCGTATTGCGAAAAGCCAAATCATACACTCTCATTGAGCGTACCTTGTATAAGCGAGGATCTCACGAGTGTTGATGAGATGCATATCTCGCTCGGATGGCATTAAATTGCTAGCCGAAATTCATGGAGGAGTCTGTGGAGCTCATCATTCCTACAGAACTTTGGTTGGTAAAGCCTTTAGACAAGGATACTATTGGCCAACTGCCCTTCATGATGCAAAAGAGCTCGTGACGAAGTGCGTACAATGTCAATTTCATAGCCGACAAGTACATCAGCCGTCTCAAGCTTTGCAAACAATTCCTCTTTCTTGGCCTTTTGCAACATGGGGACTGGACATTCTGGGACCTTTTCCAAGAGCACCCGGGGGCTTTGAGTTCCTGTTCGTCATGATTGACACGTTCACTAAGTGGATCGAAGCGAGCGGTTGTAAAAACTACAAGCGAAGCGCCAAGAGGTTCCTAACAAAAAGTGTGATTACGGTTTGGTGTACCCGATCGTATAATCACCGATAATCGTGCCGATTCTCGGCGGCAATTTTCATGAATTACGTGAAGAACTAGGTATCAAGATACATTTCGCCATTGCTCATCCATAGAGCAATGGAGCGATTGAGCGAGCCAATGGTATCATAATGCAAGGGATCAAGCAGCGAGTTTTCGACCGATTACTTCAGCGGTCGGGGCTTGGGTTCAAGAACTTCATACGTATTATGGGCGTCCGTACCACAACTAGTCGCGCGACCGTGAAACACCATTCTTTATGGTTTACTGGTGAAGCCATGCTTCCTCCGAACTTAAAATTAGTTACGCTCGGCGATTCCTTTTCCGAAAGTGATCGGTGTGAACGGCGACTTGACGACATCAATTTCCTTGAAGAACGGCGAAATCAAGCTTTGCTACGATCGGCAATCTACCCGGCAAGCCATGCGTCGGTACCACGATCGTAAGGTGCAACCTCGCTGACCTAAGCGTAGGTGATTTGGTTCTTAGAAAATTCGAACCAAGCGGTGCAACAAACTTTCACCTAAGTGGGAAGGTCCATACACGTGGTCGAAGTTACCAGACCGAGGTTGATCACGATTAGCAATGACAGATGGGCAAGTTTTGTCTAATTCTTGGAATATTGATCAATTGCGTAAGTTCTATGTTTAATTTCATGTATTTCATTTCCTTTCATTTTTTTTTCAATAAAGATGCTTTTCCTTAAAAACGATAAGTATGGTTGTTTATACTTATTATTTGTTGCATCTGGTCATATGCCATTCCCGTTGCTGGTTGGTCGAAGAAGACTCTCATTCTCTCCGATATTCCTTTCCGTAGGACCTCCACTACTCATGGTTGCTGACTTGAACGTCACCAATCACACTGGTTTTAGCCGTGATCATTGCTTCAATGATACACACTCACGACCAGCTATTCTTTTCTTAAAGAAACATACGAGTATAAGGAGTACCAACTCGGACGATTTACTTGGTTTTCGTTTCTTTCTTGAATTTGAAGACTGTTATTTTATTTCAACATTCTGTTCTACTCAAGTTTGGCTACTGGTCGGGACACAGAAAGCCTCCTAGTCGAAGTCTCTCCTCTCTACACGTGGTCCTGCCCACTGGAAGGAGCTTCCTAGTGACGGTCCTTTTCCTACGATCCTCATTGCGGTCGGATTTGATCATGAGCACGTTTGCGAAATATTTTAACAAATCTTTAGTTCTTGAGATTCGATCGACGGATCGAATATTTTCTAAACAACGGTACTTATCTCTTCATTTCTTTTTCTTTGCATACATTCTTAATGCATATCTTCTTATCAGCAAAATACGATCTTTGTTATATCTTCTGACTACAAGTGGTATTTCATAGTACTTCGATAATGGGCAAGATTTAGACTAGCCGAAGTCGTCCGTTGGTTCCGACCACTTGATTTCCTAGTATTTCCTAGATCATTGTCATACAAATTATCAGCACTCTTACCATGGTCATTGTTATTACTCAATTACCTGGTCTACTGCTTTCTTTTAGTAACGTTCATCTACTAACTTAAGCAGTCGGGGGCTAGGAGATATATGAGTATTTAACAACGTTGATAAGACAAAGCAGGATCTTCATTGATAAAAGGTAAGTTTCATTTTACATAATCTAATATTACATCCGTTTACATGTTGGGACCACCAGACTGGTCGCTACGTGATGGAGATCCGACTTCTATTTCTCAAGAACTTTCTCTCAGAGGTTTTACTTCCCAGAAGTTTTGTTGCTTCACTTTGAGCGATCGAAGTCCTCTTCCACGACTTTAAGATTAACAGAGGGTGGAAGCCTTTAGTTTTGCTAAAGCAACACCAACTCGATTACAATAGCGTCCTTCATTGTGCAGGTATGGTTTTCCTCATGGTTTTGAGCAGCCTTTGAGATCTTCAGAGTTGACCAAAGTAGTTCATCTTTTCCGTTGGATCTCCTAATGAAGGCAAGCTTGATCCTGATCCCATATCAAAGATCATTTTGTTAAGAGCCATGATTTTCTCATCAAGGCCAAATACAAGGGCTGCCTTTTGGCCACGCTCAAAATCGAGGGTCTTCTCCGCTCGTTCAAGTGCTTCAGTTTTTTCTGCACGAGTAGATAAAAAATTAATGTACTCTTTACAATTGGAGTTATGGAATACTGGATTAAGTCTATGACCAGTTACCTTTGATTTTCTTCTCACAAGAGTCGAAAACCTCCTTTTGCCTGGTCATCGCATGTTCGATCGACCGGTCTTTACTTTGATTTTCTTCCCTCAGTTTTATTATTATGACTTCTTTAGCCACAACCTCTTCTTTAATTTTCTCTAAATCTGTCAAATATGATAGAAAAAGAAGATTAAACCATAAAGGGAAACAAGATAATAAAACCTAGGAGATCAAAAAAGAGAAATGTTCTTACTTCTCAGATCGGAGTGTTTTTGCTCCAAAGTTTTTATTCGCTGGGTCAGTCCTCCGACCACAGCATAGTTTTCGACCATGTGCTACAAATACAAAAATCCCTTTCTTTGATAAGCTTTTCACAAAGAAAGAATTGTAAGGATGGTCATAAAACTCTTACCCGAATTGCCATATCGTTATATTCGGAAAAGATGGTATCTGGACCAATCTTGACTTGATGGTCCGATATCTTTCCCCAGGCTTCATCAAGTTCCTTATCCTCGATAAATTGGGGAGAAAAAGGAAATTTGTTAACCTGAGAAATATTTCCAGGAGGAGGTGGAACCTGTTGAGGGTCTTTGGGGATGACTACCTCCGGAGAAGGAGTAAGGATTACTAGAGGATCTAGAGCAGATGCTGAAACCTGCTCGGGGGCTTCTTTTACTACTTCATCCTCGGTAGATTTGGCTTTAGGAGTATCCTGATCAGGAACCTCCACGACCACCACTTCCTCAGGAACTTTTTCTTGAGGGGTGCTCTGGTCGGACACGACCGGAACACCAGAAGATCTAAAAACAAAGAGAAGGTAAGGAAGATCCAAGGTATGTATAAATCGACCTCTTCATTTAATACATGTACCTTGTTGATTTTACGAATTTACCTTGTAACGCATCGAAGCAAAGTTCGTTGCGCTTGCCTTCCTCTTCTTCTCAACCGATTTCACCGGTTACGAACCGGTAGGGTTGACTAGATCTTGCACATCCACCGATTGAAAATCGAAGCGATATCGCGACTATGTCGTCAAGGATAAGGTCACGATCATCGGATCGGTGGATGTAGATCGTCGACCTCCAAAACAGTGGCCTCAGTAGGCACTGGAGGGTCCTCAGTGACCTTGCTGGAAGGTATGACAACCGCCTAAATTCGTCATCAAAGATAGTTAGGCGATGAACATAATTTGTCCAAAATATTATTTATGTTCGGTCACCTACCTTTGGAAGACTGACATCCTGTGTGGTCGAAGGGGAGATCGGATCATCAATTGGCTCACATCTTCCAGTGGCCTCGTTGATTCTCAACCCAACCGACTACACATCAAAGATGATTTATGGTATACCAATCAGAAATAATATGTACGATAACAAAACATCGGTTGATATTTTTACCTTAAGTCTTTCAATTCTCTCTTCAGCGGAAACAATCGCTAAGATCCAAGGAAAACTAGCCTTGTCGCCAGGCTCTCCGGCGCAGATCATCTTGATCCGGCTTCTAATCTCATTAGCAGATAGAGCTGTAAAGGTAAAATGAAAGATTTAAGAATATGGAAATAATCAACTAAGATCAGTAAACTGGTCGGAATCATTAATGGCTTACCATCTTTGGAATCTCTGGTCGTATCATCACGACCAATGTACCGAGCATCTTATGTGCTCGGGCCTTCAAAGGACTAACCGGCGTGTGGAAAAATCTTTTACTACATGCCAAGATGTTAGACCTTTGACACTAAACTTAATTGCTTGGCCCATTTTCCTCGTTTCCCTCTTTCTTTGTAGAGGAGCGCCATCTCGGATTCTCGACCGCCTTCTTACGAATAATAAAGGTGTCTTTCTTCGTGATCTTCATATAGAACCGACTCTTCTTCCACGGCGACCACGAAGATTTTGAGTACATAAAAATGTACTCATCGACTTTCCGTCATGGAGCGCAAGGTGCATTCTCCAGCGTCCCAATCGTCTTTCAGGACTTTGTCATCTGTAGTAGTACTTGAATAGATCGGATCTGCTGGAATCCCCAAATGCGCTTCGCAGAGGTAGATAAAAATCCGAGATTGGCGATAGCATTGGGAGCGATTCACCAATTCGACTCCATAATACTCCAAAACTTTGGGAAGGAAGGAATGAATTGGTAGCCTAAATCCGCATTCGATATATGCGAGAAAAGCAGAATTTCTCCATCTTCACTACTCGGGAATGTTCCCCACTGCAGATCTCAAGAAATTAGGTCTTTTTGGGAAGCATCCCGATCTTCTCTAGGTTCTCCAACTTCTTCTCACTCAAGTCGAAATCGACCGGTTGGTGATTTGGTCCGACATGGTTGGGTTCCTTTCGGGTGGGGAAAGCAAAGGAGGTCGGAGGTACTTTTTACTCGGGAGATGAAGAAGGAAAGGAGGAAGTGAAAAAAAAAAACCAAAGTCTACAAAGGGATTTTATAAGCTTCAGAGTTTCTAACCGTAATAAGGAGTTACCCAAAAAAGTCCAACGGACACAAAAACTCTTTCATTCCCAAGGCAAAGTTCTCAACTTTAAAGTGAATACAAACCGCTTCAAATGCCCTTGCATTTAAATGAGCGTCGGCCCGATATGATTTCATCGGAAGGAAAGTGTTCGCACAACTTATTCATTTAAAGTTCGGGGGCTAGCTGACGAGGATTAAAACCTCTATATATTATCTTTAATATATAAAAGACCATACGTCTTCATGGTCGTAACACGAGGTGCACAACCTCACCGGTCGTAGAGATTCGGAGGTTACATAATGGGTACCACAGTGGGACGAAGGCCTAAGCCAAGCTTCCACCAGAGAAGCTACTAAGTAAAGGTATGAACTGACGCTCGAAATAAATCCCAAGGTATATTCTCTACCGTATGATGAATGGAGCACGTGCATATTCCATACCATACGACGTATCTTATCCAAGACACACCAGTGAACAACCTCTGTGAGGTTATATATTTCATAGACATATAACCGCCGAGCGGTTGATTCGTATCAACCGTCACTTGACTCAGACTGCACATAACGCCGCATCGGGCGTCTTCTCGGAGTAAGCGCCACCTCTTCGAGGGCTATTTAAAGACAGAACCTGGACGGATCAAGGGGGGCATCAGAAGAACAGAGGAAGACAAAAGCACAAGCCATAGATTCGTGTAATAGTTCTGAGTTAGCAAGAGAGCAAGAAGGGTCCTTAGCGTATACCTTGTAAATTCCAGTTCATATTAATAAAGAGCAGTCCCATCATTCCCTGAGATTTCCCACGTCACTTTCTCCTTTCTATTTTTGTAAGATCGACGTCTTGATCGTTGACACCTTGTCACTTAGTAGTTTACGAGTTTGTTGCTTAGCCATGCTTAGTTGTCGGTAGAAATGGACGGTTATCGACTTGTCGATGACCTTGATCACACAAACTGTTATAATCTATATATTTTAGCCTTGTGCTTTGTCTAAATTGTAAAACTAAAACTGAAAAGCAAAACAATTTAGACTAGGGCACAATGGTAAGATGGTGTGATCTTTTGGGTGTGACTGGAATGGTGCCCGAGTCAATTAAGGACCGAACATCTTGTGAGTACCTGTTATCCAGGCATTTTGGTGCGTGCTAACCACACTAGAGGGAATGGGACCTCTCTTGACTTAGTACTTTGGCGTGTGTTGGCTACGAGTCGCAGGAGGGCGTGTGTGTGTTGTGTTGTGGAAAATGAGATGGTTATGTGTGGGAGCATTGTAGTTGTCCAAAGAGCTTTACCCCGAGGGGTAGTTGTCTTTTTGGCTTTACAATGTAAGCGTATGGGTTTCTATCCATACGAGCGGCTCGTAGTTGATTCACAATATTGGAAATGTCTCGTAGGACTTAGCCGTGCCGACATACCTTCGGAAGTGTGCTAAATCATGTGGCTTAAAGGCGGTCTGAAGTGTGGGTACATTGGTACACCCCTGCAGGGTTTAAAACTATTCGAATAGCCTCGTCCTAGGTTATAGACACGTTTGGGTAAGCTTTTCAAGAGTTAGACTACAACATTTAAATTAAAACTTGATGGGTGGTATGAATCAGGGATTCATGCTATGTGTGGTGGCTAAGGGGTTAGTCACTTCTAGGTGGATACTTGATAATTATTGTTACTAGCTGTTATTTCAATGCTTACAAACTGATTTGTCAAATTGCTTTCAATCTATTACATTATTGCAAATGAAACTTGCTTTATGCGTCCAAATAACCATATAACCAACATCCTTTGATACAGCTTTCATGTAGTTATGTATAGGCTTGTTACTCGTAAGTCTTGCGAGTACATTATTGTACTCACCTGCATTGTTTGTTGTGTGCAGAGGAAGAAGGTGAGCCCGATGGGCCTCACTTTTGTGAGTTGTGTTGTGGCAGTGTGTGGGGCGATTAGCTTGGCGGCCCGGTCGGTTGCCCTGTGGTGTTGTGTGGCTAACCGGTCGTCTTTTAGTTCAAGCCATCTTATGGCAACCTTTTGCTTCCGCTGATATTTATACTTATGTCATTTGGCCGGTCAGGCTGTTCTGTAATAACTTATATTATGTAAATCTTTTGCTAGACTCGTTATACTGTTGTATGGAAATGATGCATGCTTTGGTTTCATGTATGTGTGCTGCATTTTCTGGGAAGCACATGTCCATCGAGGCACGGGTTATTCTGTTTGTGATACTAGGGCCAGAGGAAGGTTAAGTATTACAAGCTTAATAAACCGGGTCTCACTGACAGGAGTAAGGCGGTCCTCTCGGACTCTCGAACCTGTACAAATTCTTCTGTCATTTTTTACTCTCGTAGATGATGACCCTCAAATGTTCGACAACCACCCGCTCACTTGCATTCGGTTTTTACACCTACAACATTGGCGCCGACCGTGGGGAGCGTAGCTAATTGACAAAAGGCTATGGCTCCTACCAAAAGATACTCTAAGTCCATGAAGCCTCCTCCAGCTCTAGAGGGCAATGACCACGTGGACGGCCCATCCGCTCTTTGGAGGAGCCCCAGCCGAGCACCCTCGTCGGAGATCAGGGCCATCTACCCCGGGATGGACAACGTCCTACATGCCCTGGGGGCTCCCACACGCACCCTCCTCCCTTGTGCGTGCCGATGCAAGGCCTGGCCAAGGGCGAGTAGTTCAAGGCACCCTTGCGGCCAGAAGGCTAAGGATTCTGAGGCCAACCATCACCCCCGGGACGCATGATGTCCATGCGATGCGAGAGATGAAGGCTCACTACGAGAGCTGTCGGGATAGTCCTAACATACAAGTCTCGTATAGGCTCTCGAGACATTTTCCCCCCAAGGGATTTCACCCTCGTGGTGCATAGGGCATACGACCTCCGCGGTCTCCCCTAGCAAAAGTCCAAGGTGGCTTGGGCGTCCGTCGCCTCCACCATGGCGGATCATGTCCTACTGGAACTACGGCATGAGCGACACCTTGGGCCCAGGGCCCAAGGGATGTCACCTCCGTGGTCTCCCCTAGGCAAAGACCAAAGCGGCTTGGGTGCCCGTCGCCTCCACTATGGCGGCTTGTGCCTGCTGGACCCAGGGCACAAGCGACGGCTCGGGTCTAACACCCGAGCCTATGGATGTGCTAAGGACCAATCCCTCTTCAACCTCTAAGCCACACACCGAATGACCTCCGGGCCCCCGCATGCCTAGCTCCATTGCTTGGCAAGGGTTAACCATTCTCATGCATTCCCGATCACCACAAAAAAAGCCCGCCTACGGGGTAAAAGGGCTCCATCGCCCTCATACTTCGGTGCCCCACGACTTAGCCTCGTGGGCGCCACTTTGGTGTGCCCGTGACTTACTATCGTGGGCACACCTCCAAGGTGCCCATGAGTTAGCCTCATGGGCACCTCCAAGTCCACTAGGGGCTACCACCCCTAGTGTTCATTAGGTGCCCCATGACTTAGCCTCGTGGGCGCTACCCTGGTGTGCTCGTGACTTACTATCGTGGCATACGTCCAAGGTGTCCATGAGTTAGCCTCATGAGCACCTCCAAGTCCACTAGGGGCTACCGCCCTTAGTGGTCGTTTGGTGCCCCACGACTTAGCCTCGTGGGTGCCACTCTAGTGTGCCTATGACTTACTGCCATGGGCACACCTCCAAGGTACCCATGAGATAGCCTCATGGGCGCCTCTAAGTTCACTAGGGGCCACCACCCCTAGTGGCCATTCGGTGCCCCATGACTTAGCCTCGTGGGCGCCACTCCGGTGTGTCTATGACTTACAGTCATGGGCACACCTCCAAGGTACCCATGAGATAGCCTCATGGGCGCCTCTAAGTCCACTGGGGGCTACCACCCTAGTGGTCATTCGGTGCCCAATGACTTAGCCTCGTGGACACCCCTCCGATATGTCCATGACTCAATCTCATAGGTGCACCTCTAAGATGCCCCATGATTCAGTCTCATGGGCACTCTCAAGCCTACCGAAGAATGCAACTCCTAATAACCTTGTGTTGCTCTTCAACAACACATGTGCACCTTATCCAAGCAGCTCAGATCATCTACCATGGACCTGGCTCGAATATTGATCAAGGACTATCATGCCTGCATAAGGCTATCACCTCGGAGATCTTAGTATCTAAAGCTCGGAAGGGACTCTACTTGTCCCACGGCAACAACTTCGATTATCTGTCATGTTGAATGAATGTTATCTTGCTACAAGAAACAAGTGTTGATCGTTCTCTCTTTCACGCAGAGACGCTCGTGTTATCTACCTGTCCCCGCAACATTTCTAGCTCGAACTGCGACGATTCTGAGGAGTTCTGCTTCAACAACACTCATCAATCTGCGGAGCAAGAGGATGACAACTTCGACCACGGCTTCGCGCCGACGTGCTGCCCGCCTCGAAGGCTATGCCTCGGCTGGCCAACCGCGTCTATTACTTCGCCTTCACAAGCTTCGTTGTAACGCACCGCCCGCCTTGAAAGCTGTGCCTCGGTGGGGCGGCCCCACGTCTGCGACTCCACCTACACGGGCTTCGTGTCGATGCGCCACCCGCCTTGAAGGTTGTGCCTCGGTGGGGTGGCCCTACATCCAGTACTTTGCCTTTAGGAATGGAACAACAAAAACCACCCCACACGGAGGGCCAACGAGAAGCGGTAATTTGGTACCCGCCCTAGCGTGGAGCACTCATGTGATATGAAGCACAAAATAAGTCTAAGTCTTTGGGCGCCCGCATGCCCGCTGAGCCAAAATTGGCTGAGTCGTAGGTGCCCTTGCGCGTACTCCTCAGCCCTCGTGCCTCGCGTTGTATCGAGTCAGAATTTGGCTAAATCTCGAGCGTCTGCATTCCCGCATACAAGAACAAAATGTTGTCAACATACCGCAGCAAGCATATTCGTCAACAGGATACAAGACCTTAGCATTCTTCTTTGCACCTCGGTGCAACGCCCCGTGTCATTACCCTAGGGGTAATCACACTTAGGCATACGGATTACTATTCGTTTGCCCAATAGAACACTGCTTCAACGAATAGTAAGCCATTTATTAGAGATAACGTAGCAGAACAATAAAATAGAAACTACTCTTTATTACAACAGTTGCCACACAGGTCTAAGGTTCTAAATACAATAATTTATTTATGAAAAGAGAAAACACTTCCCGCTATTTCCTACTAGGTTCCTCCGACAGTCTCCTCGTCCCACACGTCAAAAGGGGCAATCACCTCGCATTGCTCCTTGTAGTAGGCACCCTCGTCTCCTGTGGTCTTATCGGTACCTGCGTGTCCTTCGCCCCACGCGGGATAATTCGGGATAATTCCCGACCGGACTAGGATCTACAAAGGAGAATACTAGCAAGGTTGAGTACAAATTAATGTACTCAGCAAGCATTAATAGCAAAATGCACTGTATGACTCATCTCTATTATTTACTTCATTTTCGAGCTCATCTTTGATTCTGAAAATACATAACTCCTTAAAACATTAGTTGACAAATTTTAATATTGAAGAGACTACTAGTCACTCGGAGAGAAGATAGACCCCTAGCGGTTCCGGCCCGTAGACTCCAATCCAGGAGACTGGCATGAATTCATGATTTATATAGCACTACGCAGGCTTGTACCACTTTACCCATAACTATTCTGAGCTCTTTATGCGCTAGGTCCATCGCATTTCCTTTGATGCGACTTCGAGTTCAGAATACAAAACGTTTTCCAGGTTACATGATTAATTTCTCCATCCATTACTTTTCGTCGGTGATGACCTGGCCACCACCGAGTTCTGGTAATGTTGGTTGGGCCAGTTCATCCTCTCTGCATCCAACACTCCACATAGCGCTATAGCGCCTGCTTCTGTCATAACAAACGCACACATATATACTTACCCATTACGGAGAGCATGATTACGTAACCTGGTAGCATTTTCTGCTCATTGAAATGAGAGAATGGTTGGTACTCAGATACGGCTTCCGACCGAGCACGAGTGTTGTTGGTCCTTATATTTTAACCATATGTAAAGGGGTCCCACCTCTTACCCTCTCTCATCCTTGCCCCGGGCCCCCTTTACCAGCCATAATATTACATCTTTCCTTCATTTCATTCATTACTCATCTTTCCTTCATCTCTTTCATTTCTTTCATCTTCATAATCATTAAATGATTTGAGTTTTAAGAAATAGTTTTGATGCAATAAGTATATGATATAGCAATATACGGTTTACATTTAAGATAACTATATTTGTGATCAAGAAGATAGCTTGCCTTCAGACTTGTAGAAAAGATCGTTGCCGACGAAATTGTATCAACTATTGATGCCTGTGTCGGTTCGTCTGCTGCAATTATGTGACGGAGCGAAATAATAAATAAATAAATAAATAAATAAATAAATACTTAGTGATATTTTTGTGCTATTAGGTGTGCATTAGTCAGAGGATTCTTTTCGTTAGTGGATTTTATTTTAGTAACACTTTTTGAAACCCTCGTCAAGTTAGCACTCCCCAACTGTGGTTATTTTAATCTACCGACTCAAGGAATCGCTGGTTGCCGAAACTCATGTTTTTAACGTGCGAGAAATAAAATACTACTCGTGCCTACCTTTCACTAAGTCTTCCAAATTTTATTCGCGTAAGAACGTCTAAGTGATTTTTATTTAATTTCGTAAGCATCTATTGAATTTTCTAAATAGACTCGGTTTGTTTATTTTGATCATTTTAACCGAATTAAAGTATTTCTAACACACCCAACTATCTACTTAACTTAGTGGTTCAAGCCGGTATTTATTTTCAATAATTAACCTCATATTTGTTTTATGGCTTTTTATCGTATTTCCTTTCTACTGGTTCGGTCTACTGATACCTAATCGCAAGGCGCGTTAAACAAACTCGCTTGATCCAATAACTACGTAGCGCTAACACTTCTTAATTCTACTGCTAATTTCTAATGTTGCAAACCTTAATTAGCATAATTTATTAGAATTTACACAATGTTTCCTAAAATCTTCCTATACTTAAATTTCCTAACCCTAATCCCCAATAATTCCTTAATTCCTTAACCCCTCTCTCCCCTCTCCCTTTAACCCGACCGACACACCCACACCCAGCCGCTGCTCTTCATCACTTTCTCTTTCTCCCCCAAATCCCTCTTCTCCTCTCCATTCTCCTGACGCCGCCGCCACTGCCACTCCTTCTCCTGTCCGCCTCCGCCTCTCCTTCTGGTCCAGCTCGCCCCTCTCTGGCTTGGCCCCGCCCGGGTCCTCCACTGGGCTCCAGCCCGCGCCGTCCAGTTCCAGCCCAGGCCTCTGGTCCCCTGCGCCGCCTCCTGGCCTCTCTTCCGACCCCGCTGCGGCTCGGCCTATGGCCACCGCGCCGAACTACTCTCCCCTTCCCTCTTTCTTTATATGCTAGTTCAGTTTTGCAAGATTGTACTTTATCCTTTATTACTGGTTTGGGTTAATGTTTGCTTATGCAAGATGGAGGTATAGTGTGGGATACCATGTGCTCAGGCATGGTGAAGGTTGGAGTGGATTGCTACCGGTACATCCTTACCTTAACCTCTCTCTCTACTCTTCCCCCTATTGCTCTGTGATGAGATGAACTGAGCTACCTGTTGATGCTACTGTGCGATGATCTAGGTGTGAATGATGTGTATGTGTAGTGCATGCTGATGAGGTGTAACTGAGGTTACCTCTGGTTGGGTTCTGGGATTGGGGAAGAGGGTAGCAATGCCGGCCTCGTGCTGGTGCTCCCTTCTTCTCCCTTGCGGTGGGTGGCTTGCCAGCGATGATGGTGAGGATGCTGAGCTTGCTCTGAGGTCTCCTTCCTTGGCTTGAGTTGTGCTCTGAGATATGATACATGTGTATGTGTAGAGCAACAGAGGTGTACTTGTGTTACCTACTATGGGTTCTGGGGTGGGAGAGGGGGATGGCAGTGCTGGCTTCAAGTTGGTGCTCTCCTCCTCTTCCTTGCTGTGGGTGCTTGCAAGAAATGATGGGTAGATGCTGAGCTTGCCTTCGGTGCGTCTTGCTCCCGGTTGCTTGGCTTGCTCTTGGCCTTGGCTGTGCTTAACTCCCTTCTCCTTTGGCTCCTTGCCTCCTTCTCTGGTTGCTTTCTGTGGTTTGTGATGGCGATGAAATGGTGGGTGATGGTGAGGCTTGTGCTCTATGGGTGAGCTGAATGTGGCGCCCGGCCAGGGGGATAGTTCGGTTGTTGGGGGGATGAACATGGGAGGCGGCTGTCTTTGGATATTTTATTTGGTCGCCCCTTGTGGCTGGTTAAAGACCACTATGCCCATGCCCTTATCCTTATGGCTTTCACAAGGCAAGATTTTCGCTGGGGGCTTTTTGGTCCAAGGTTAGAAAATCACTATACGGGTGATTCTTTGCGGTTGGGTAATTCAGTATACGTGGGTGTCAGACTAAATTAAACGCCGAGTGATGAGACCCACGGAAGTGACAGGTGCCGAATAACCTCGGGTGGTCTGGATATCTTGGCGATCAAGGGGCCGACTAACTCCGGTTGGTCTGGGTACCTTGATAGTCAAGGGACCTGTGAGGACCCCGATTTATTTGGCTTGTAATACTTAACCATCCACTTTGTCCTAGCATTACAAATCAGATAAACCAAGCCTCGAGATATGTATACTTCCTAGAACTGCAGTATACGCACCTCTTCACAAAATCATGCATCAATTCCATTCTAGACATAGAATCCAAAGCAACACGTTGCTAGACAGCAAACATACAGAGTAGAGTTATTACAAGAGAGGGCCGACCGGCCAAATATAATACAACAACTAAGTAGACAGCGGAAGCAAAAGTGCCATAAGATGGCGATAAACAAAAGCCAATCAGTGTGCCTTTAAACCCACAAGGCAACCAACCGGACCGCCAAGCTGGTCGTCAAACCCGTAGTACATCTCACCGAAGTGAGGCCCTTGGGGCTCACCTTCCTCCTCTGCAACAAATAACATTAAGCAAAGCAAATGAGTACAATAATGTACTCGCAAGACTGATGTGTGAACTAGCAGACCTATACATATGCTACATGCAAGCTTATTTGAGTGGAGTCTGTATGGCTCATTTTTAGCATAAGGCAATCTTTTATTTGCAATAATGTAATAGATTGAAGGCAAGTTGTAAAATTTGATTTTAAAAGTTGAAATAATAACGAGATACAATAAGTAGAAAAAGTAATCACCTAGAGGTGACCAACCCAATAGTCACCACAACATAGCACGAGTCCCTGATTAGTACCACCCATCAAGTTTTAATTAAAAGGTTGTAGTCTAACTCTCGAAAGACCTCCCCAAGCGTGTCCATAACTTAGGACGAGGCTATTCGAATAGATCAAACCTTGCAGGGGTGTACCAATGTACCCACACTTTAGACAGTCTTTCCACCAGCCACGGTTAACATACTTCCTTTGGTATGCAGGCACGGCTAAGTCTAACAAGACATTTCTGATATTGCGTATCAACTACGAGCCGCTCGTATGGCCAGAAAACCATACGCTTACATTGTAAAGCCGTAAAGACAACTACCCCTCGGGGTAAAGCTTTATGGATAACTACAATGCTCCCAGCATACAACCACCTCATTTTACCACAACACAACACACACACGCCCACCTACGACTCGTAGCCAGCACACGCCAAAGTACTGAGTCAAGAGAGGTCCCATACCCTCTAGTATGGTTAGCACACAAGAATGCTTAGTTTAGTGTAACAAGATGTTCGGTCCTTACTGACTCGGGCACCATTCCAGTCACACCCAAAATCACACCAACATACCCATGTGCCCAAGTCCAAATCATTTTGTTTTCATTTTTAGTTTTACAATTAAATGTAGCAAAATGATGAATCATAAAGTTGTAATAATTTGTGTGATCAAGGTTATCGACTAAGTCGACAACCGCCCATTTCTACTGGTAGCTAAGCACGACTAAGCATTTTGACTCGTAACCTACTAAGTGATAAGAGTTCATCCAACGAACTCTACATCACAGCAAAATAATCCTAGGCTCAGTAGTAGGGATTAAAACATTTGCCTACAGATAATGCATCTAATAGGTCAACTAATCGACATTAGTTTGAAACAAGATAGCGATGCATACGTAGAATTTGCAAACAACATATTAGATTTTGAAAATAAAGGGATTAACATGATCAAACTGCTTGCCTGGCTGTTGGAGATGCTCAACCTGTTGCAGAGGATCACTCTCGATAATACCGGAATCGTCGCAATCTATCGATCGAGCAAAAGGACAAATAAGAACGAATAACACTGACAATAACCAAAAATTCAATTTCATCTATCATGCACAAAATTCATACAGCAGGTAGAGAACAATTTTATAAAAATTTAGAAACAGAAATAATTTTATTTGGAGTTTAGAAGAATTTTCTAGGAATTTTCCAAGTTAAACATACATAAAAACACCATTAAATTAATTACCAAAATTTTATGAACAGAGACATACTTAAACTTATTCTGGTAAAAATTACATTAAAAATGAAAATTAACAAAATTGGTTTCATTCGATTTGGAGCAAAATTGAATTAGTTATGGATTTTCTAAGTTAATTGAATTAACAGAACAAAAGTAATTCAATTCGGAAATTCTAAAAGCATTAAATCCTTTTTCTACCGGTGCTCACCTGACCCACGGTCACTGACTGGTGGGACCAAGCGAAGGCGCTGAACGAGTCAAACTTGACTCAGCCCGGCCGAAGGTGACGTCGAAGGCGTATTATATGATTACGTCTTCGGTTTGATTAGAGCGTATTTCACAAAGTGCACAATTACTTAACTGGTTTTGAGGCCCCACATGTCAGCGACACTGAGGTCTAAAACAGTGCGACTTAAGGCTCTAAATGCGATTAGCACCGGGACGGTCCACATGTCATAGGCACAGTTTAAAAGAAGATTAGTGCTAATGAAAAAGGGTTATACCCTAACGCTGCCGCCGGCTCGTCGGAGGTCCCGTGCGTGAGCACGGCGGCGAGGAGGGTGATCTGGCGAAGGAGAGGCGCTCCGGGCTCGAGAGTGCTTCCTGCAGGTGCGCAGCAACTTCACGAACTCGTTGGTGACGACGCGGAGTCCGATGGTCACCGGAGTCGGGCTCGCGACGGCCGGAGGCGGAGACGAAGAAGAGGCTCCCGAGGAGGAGGCACTACGGTCGTCGAGGAGCTTCAGGAAGGAGCGCCTAGAGATCGCCTTGGCTCCAGGAGCACAACGCCCAAGACAACACCACCAAAGGAGGTCCGAGGCGGCCGGAATCGACACGGCGGCGAAACACTGTGATCGGAGAAGAAAGGGCCGCACGCCCTCGACGATGCACCAAAAGCAAAAAAACAAAATCACCGTTAGACTCAGTGGAGCAATGCGATCACAAGGGACCAAATGCCGAGGTCAGAAACTCACTGGAACGCCGAAAAGCTTCAAGGGTCGTGGCTGCTGGAGTCGAAGACTAAGAAGTCGTCCTGGCGATCCAATGGGCGACGAAGACCCGGGGTGACCAAAATGGACGCGGCGTGGAGAGAGGAACACAGCGGCGGGGTCTCTAGCTCGAGGGCGGCGCTAACACGGCGGCGCTGCTCTCGGCTTGAACCTCGGCTGAAACGAAGAAGAGGGCGGAGAGAGCAAAGGAGCGAAAGAGGGAGAAAATGGGTTGTCCCCGAAGCTTTATGGGAACCCGGCGATGCTTCGGAGGTGGACACGCGTGCACGAGATGTCGCCGACGAGGTGCGTGGCACGCATGCACGATCGCCAGCGAGCTCCGGTTAGGCAGTGGAGACGACGAGGACGAACCTGACAAGAGGGGCCACTCGTTAGTGATGGCGATGAAGCGGCACGAGTCGGAGTCTGGTGCGGTACAGTGAGTTGGTTCGACTCGATCAAGAAGACGTGGATCGTTAGATCTTAATTGGATGGTTGAGATCCAATGGTGTATATGGACAGTCCGATCAGTTCGGGGGCGTGCGGGCCGTGCGATTTGCATCGGACGGTAGTTAGCAATCGGGCTCGGGCTGTGCAGTTAGGCGGTGCGGTCGAGCCGAGTGACGCGGTTGGACTCGAGTCGGAGTTTGAGTCTGAGCCCGAGGAACAGTGAAAAGGTTGACTGGGATTAAAATGAGTTTCCCAACTTTGACCAGGGCTTTAAAATTAGAAATAAATTTTCTAAAATTCTGAAATTAATCAGAGGTGTTACTGGGATACCCTAGTGTCCATAGAAATTATAAAACTCACCTTTGCTATTATAATTTGTATAATTTAAATTCAAATTTAGCCTAGGTCATTAAATGGTGTTTGAATTTTCTAAGGATTGTAACTAGTTCCAAAAATTTTGGAAAAATTATATTTATTCAAGATAAATATTATAAGATTTGAATAAATTATTTCCAGAAGATGATCACAAGTTTTTGTCTATGATTTCTTTAGGAGTTTAGATTTAAGTTGTATGTTCTAATTGATTTTAAAAATTTCAAAGACAACAATTCATGCGAAAGCTCCAGAAAATCCCAACAAGCTCAAAAAGTTTTAAATTCTTCTCATTTTCATACATTGGAAATACAAATCTGGACTTCGGATGTTACAGGACCGACTGCTCAGGTTGTTCCGGGTATCCTACTGTACTTCGGGAAAATCTGACGGCGACGGACTACAATAACACTAATAGCTATTGTTCTTGGTTTGGCTGCACACTTCGGAGTTCTTGTGGTTTATGCAAAGTGGAAAGGTGGATGATGACAAGGATAGCTTTTAGTGAGATGGATGCAAGATAATGTATTACAATTTCATTAATTGATGTAATTCCTTTTTATTAGTTATACAAGATTGTTGTATCAAAAATAAGTTGTAATGCAGATTGACGTCATTATGCAAACGGACTTTTGTAAAGACTTGAAGATTACACATTGATATATTAATTGTTGTATTGAGATGATGTTGTATGATTATTACCTTACTTCACTTTGTCAATTAATTCAATTAAACGTTTGATGACAAATGGGATTAGGTTATGGTATTAGTTTGACGGATTTTTATTTACGCTAATTACAGGTTACTGTTAGTTTAGCTTAATTTAATTATGCGGGTTCTCACACTCGGGCACCCTAGCAGGCGCCCAAGGGACAGGGGGATAGTGTCGAGGAATCCTACCATCTTTCGTCTAAAATACTCTATACTTCGACAAGTTTGCACAAGAGGCGTATGTGACCCCTTGCTCCGGGCGTTTGGCCACCGGCCCACTGGAAGTGGTTCGAGGCTTGTTGGATACTCGCACGCTACACGTGCATGTTGCGTGGACGTCCTCGCCTGTACCATGCGCCTCGACGCATGGACACCCCGTGCTTCAAGGCACCGCATTCCTCATCACCACTCCAAGGCTCGTGCCCCCGACACCTCATCGCTCTAAGCGCCCTGCGCGCCCCGGCAAAGTGTCTTCCATCCTCGCCGGCCGCCCTGCTCACGGTGCCCTGTGTCCTCGTGTGCGCCCCCCAGCACCACGTGAGGCTCCACCTTGGTGCCCGGCGCGCCCCACACCTCACGCGCCCTGTGCCCCGCGCGCCCTGCGCCCCATGCACCCGCACTCCGTGCACGCCCTGCGCCCTGTGGCCGCCCTGCTCGGAGTGCCCCCGCGCGCCCGTGCTCCCACACACGCCCTACGCCATGCGTGCGCCCTGTTGGCCCAAACCAAAGAAAAGTCAATCGGTTATTTCATTTTTGGTGCTGCTGTGCTTTGGTGTTGTATCACGTGAAAACCACAGAAGAGTTGTGCTGCTACTTCACGTGAATTGAAACCAAAGATCGAGGCACTGCTTCCAAGTCAAGCGAAGACAGGAACGAGCTGGAAGGAGCTGCAACCAGGAATCGCGCATCGTGCAAGTCACATCGAGACACGGACCAGTGGGGCCGCGGCCAAAACCAGGTGCGAGCATTTCTTTGTTTCTTTCTCTGGTTAGAAGACAGAGCAAAGACCGAGCGATGTTCTTTTTCTGGACGAAGCAACGGAGCACAGAACGAAATTCCAACACGCCTGCGCTCGCAGTTCGCACTCCCGCGAAGCGAGCAACCGAGCGCCCCGCGCCGTTGCTCGCGACGCCGCGACTCGCGCGCGCGTGCTCCCGCGACGCCCTACACCTCGCGGCGCCCGCATCTCGAACGCCTCGCGCGCGGCGCCTGCGGCACCTACGCCCTCGCGCCGCCGCGCACTGAACACCTGCGCACTCGCGGCCGCCCCGCACCTCCGGAACGCCCTACCCCCAACCTCCGCGCGCCCTGCACGCCCCGTGCGCACGCACTCTACGCGCCCCTACGCCCCACAAGGACCGGTCCAACATGTAGTGCTGGCCAAATGGGTCGGGCCCAACGGGCCGACACGGCACGCCATCGTTGTCCCGCACGGCACGCCCGCCCGAATCGTTCATGGCGTCGCGGCGGCCAAGACGAACCGGGCGTGCTCGCCGCCACCTCGGCGACGGTGGCGCCGGCACGCACGAATAGTGTCGGGCGTGCGTGCATGGCGACGCCGAGCACGCGCCGTAGGCACGCCGCGGTCTTTGCGACGCGGAGGCGAGGGCCGAGCCGAGGCGCGGCGGCGGCGCGCGCGCGGGAGGCAACGGCCGGCTAGGCGGCGGGGTCGCAAGCGACGCCGAGGAGGTGGGGGAGGCGAGACCGAGGAGGCGCGGGAGCCGACGACGGAAGAGGAGAGGAGGCGGCGGCGGGCCGCAGCGCGGGAGGCGACGACCGGCCAGGGCGCGGGTCGACGAGGACGCCGAGGAGGGGGGAGGCGAGGACCGGGAGCCGACGCCGGACGCGAGAGGAGGCGCGCCGGGAGGCGACGCCGCCGAGAGGACCGAGGAGGCGGCGGCCGGGGGAGGCGACGACGCCGAGAGGAGGCGGGGGTCGGGGGAGGCGAGGACGCCGAGAGGACCGAGGAGGCGGCCGGCGGCGAGGACGTCGACTTCGCCGAGGAGGACCGAGGAGGCGGCGGCCGTCGGCCACTCGGGTCGGGCGGCCGGCGAGGAGAATCGGGAGGAGGATTAGGGTTAGGGAAGAAAAGAAACGGCAGGCGGGCAGGCAGGGGAGGCCGGGAGGCGGGCGGCGGGCAGCGGGCAAGGCGGCGGGCAATGGGCAGGGCGGCGGGCAGCGGGCTGGTGGGCCGTGCTTAGGCACGGCACGGCCCGAAAAATCCAGCCATTCTGAAATTAGCCGTTTTTTTATACCTTTTTTGACCGTTGTGGTCTTAAAAAATAGCAAAAAAATTCAAAAAATCCCGAATTTTTTTCTATAAATAGCCACCACACCCCCCCCTCATTCAGCACACCTCATTCTTCATTCTCTCTTTGCAATTGTGTTGCGCAAATTCAAATCCGTGTTGAGCTCATTTGGCAAAATTCAAAAAAATTGTGCCAAAATTTCGAAATTTCAATTTTCAGCCGCAAGTCAGCGAAAGAGGTACAAATACAATACTATTTTTGTAATGCTTTTATTGTTCGTTTTTGTTATGCAAAGATGAAAGTAGTAATAGTGTTAGCTTCAATTTTGCAGTGTTCGTTATGGACAGTCCTTACGACAACTTTGATCTTGGTGAGTACGAACTTTCATCGGAGGAAATTGCGTCCATAGAGGCGGCTGCGGCTACCTCAAACGAACCGGAGGTTTCACCAGAGGAGCATGGTGGAGTTCCGTCATCAGGCTCCATGTCAGCATCAGGCTCAACGGCAACCGAGCAAAGAGATCAAGGTCGTCTACATCAGGAGTGTGGGAGAATTTCGACATGACAACCAAGCAAGACGCAACGGGAAATGAGGTACCATATGCTATTTGTAAAATTTGTCACCATGAATTGTCTGCGAAGTCTACAGGTGGAACGGGACACTTGCTTAGACATGCTACAAGATGTCGAACCAAGCAAGGATTGGCGATGAGGCAGACGCAGCTGCAATACAACCCCGACGGTATGGTATCTAGCTGGAACTACGATCCTCAGGTAGCCCGCCAATCTCTCTGTCGTTTAATTGCTTCTGAGGATTTACCGCTAGGTTTTGGCGGGTCTGCTTCTTTCCAAAATTACATTAAGACTGCGCATAATCCTAGATTTGTCTCTGTTTCTAGATAGACAACAACTAGGGATCTAGTTAAATACTATAATGAACGTCGTAATAAAATAAAGGAACTATTTAGTACGTGCACATTTTCAGTGACCTTGACCTCGGACATATGGAGTGGTCGGGCTAGGGATGATTACCTTAGTGTAGTTGCGCATTATGTTAATGACAACTGGGCAATGGAGAAAAGGATTATAGGTTTGAAATTAATTGATGTAGCACACACGAGGGAGAATATTGCGGATTGTATTATGAAAGTCGTGGAGGATTTTGGTCTTACAGACAAAATATTCGCAATTACTTTAGACAACGCCACGGCAAACTCTAGGGCTATGGACATTCTTACTCCAGTGTTGAGTACATATGCCGATTCCTTCTTGGTACATCAACGATGCGCTTGTCATATTATCAACCTTATAGTCAAATGTGGTTTGAAGAGGTTGAGTCTGTATATTAAAGCTTTTCGCGATGCGATTTCTTTCTTGAATAATTCTAACGTAAGAATAGCATAATATAAGAACTTCTGCATGGCGATGGGTGTACGTCCAAGAAAGTTCGGTTTGGACATGGAGGTAAGGTGGAACTCCACTTACCTCATGCTTAAGCATCTTTTACCATACAAGAACACTTTTTCTGTTTTTATTCAAACGCACTATCCTAGCACTGACGGTACTTTGCTATTAACTGAGCAACATTGGTTCGTTGCTGAGAAGATACTGTCATTTTTAGAAATTTTTTATGAGGCAACTGTTACTTTGTCCGCTGTCTACTATCCAACATCTCCTATCATCGTGCATAGTATTTTACGAATTGCTACCCAATTAAAAATGCATGAAAATGACTTACGTGAGGCTGTTGTTGCCATGAAATCTAAATACCTTAAATATTGGAGACAAATCCCTTACCTATATGCATTTGTATTTCTTTTAGATCCTAGGGCTAAAATTGGTGCATTTGTGTAATTGACTTGATCTTCATCGATGCTACGGGGCTAGACTATACTAACTATTTTACGTAAGTTCGTTCTCGGTTATATGAGGTTTACCAAAGGTATGAAAATAAGTTCGGTGAGTCCGCTCATAGCGACCTCCAGAGCCCCCACCTCGAGTGGGAAGACAAATATGGGGTGCGATCTTGGTGCATCTTCCTCCAAGTCTAGGTCTTCTTCTTCTACTACACACCGCTGCTCGGTCAAGACCCACAAGGAGCGGAGAACTATCCACCTATCCGGACAACGTCGATGGATTTCAACTCGAAGACTTCGACATCTTGCAATGGTGGCAAGCTCATAAGTTAACATATCCGTGTTATCCATACTTGCACGTGATGTGTTAAGCTGTTCTGTTTCTCTCGGTTTCCTCCGAACCGCTTTGGTCTTTCAGGAAGAATATTGGAGGAGAGAAGAACAAGTCTCACAAGTGAGATGGTGGAGATCCTTTTAACTGTGAAGGACTGGGAACAAGCCAATTCACGAACACAACACTCTGTGGAAAATCCAGAGTTGTCGGAGGTGTTCGAAAATTTATACTTAGACAATGACACCGACACATAGAACAAGGATGTATCATGTATGTACAATTGTAGAGCTATAGGCTGTACTCTTTTTCCTTTGTCAAGGTTTTCTCATTTTGAGTTTTTACTTGACGAAGGTTTTAACGAGGCAGCCAATTGGACATTAATAAAGGTCTTTATTACATTTTCAATATGATTATCTTATTTTTTTTAATGTTCATGTCTACTTTTGAGTTCTACATATTTTTATAATTTGTTTGGATTTTTTGATTTTTTTTCATTCTAACGGGCTAAACGGGCCACGTTTGGCCCGATGGGCTAACGGGCTCGCCGTAGACGCGACGACACGAATGCTCGATGGGCGTGCACAGGCGCCGCCACCGCCCATGGGCGGCACACGCACACACGAATAGTACACGGCGAAATGGGTCGTGCCTAGCGGGCTCGTCTTGCGTCTTGCGGCCGGCGGCTGCTTGGCCACCTCTGCATACGCATACACATAGTGGGAGGTGGAAGTACTAGCAGCTACAGTTATAGGGACCCTCGCATGCCCTGCGCCGTCGCGCCCCCGTGCACCCTTGTGCGCGCGACGCCCATGCGCGCCGCGCTTAGCTAAGCGCTGCGCGCGTCCGCGGCCGCCAGCTCGCGGCGCCTACTCACGGCGCCCAGCTCTCGGGGGTTGAATGCTCGTTCCATTTGTTCAATCCCTACTTCGGCGAATAAGCATAAGCGCCTCGCGTTCACCCGGCGCCCTGGCAAACGAACGAGCGTCCCGACTCCAAGCGCCCAGCACCCTGCCGTATGTAAATCCTGAGCGGAGCGCCCAATGCCCAGCCGGGAAGCGCCCTGCCGTGTGTACGTCCTGAGCGGAGTACCCTACACCCCGAAGCTTCAACATGAGAGCCTCGAGCCTGCTCCTTCGCCGGCAGCATCCCGCCTGCATCGCGAAGCCCCCAACGGCCACCAAGGGCTCCGTCGATCTCGGGGCCTCTCTCGGCCTCCCACTTCGCGGGACCTTGGGCCCCCTCGGTCCTCCACCACGGTGCCACCTCGTCACACGCGTGTCGCCCCACCTCCGGCTGCCCCGGTGTGAGACCTCGGTTTATTTAGCTTGTAATGCTTAGCATTCTATTGACTCTAGCATTGCAAACCAAATACATCATGCCTCAAAAAAATGTATACTTCCCAGAATTGCAGTATACACACCTTTTTACAAAACATTGCATCAATCATATACAACATATATAACCAAAGCTTAAACTTTACAAGCAAAAGGCATACGTAATAGTTATTACAAAGGGAAGGCCAACCGGCCAAGACAAGTAAAAAGAGTTAGTCAACAGCGGAAGCAAAATGCCATAAGATGGCTAAGACAAAAGCCAACCGGTTTGCCTACACCCGCAAGGCAATCCGACCAGGCCGTCAAGCTAGTCGTCCACACCGTAGCAAAACTCACCAAAGTCAATCCCTTGGGGATTAACCTCCTCTGCAACAAATAAGCAAAGCAAATGGGTACAAAAATGTACTCGCAAGACTTACGAGTAACAAACCTAGATACTACTACATGCAGGCTTTAATCAAAGGAGAAGGCTCAAAGGTTATTTTCAGCATAAAGCAAATTTTATTTGCAATAGATAATATGTTGAAGGTAGTTTTAACAATCTGAAATTTATTTGCATAAATAACAGCGATACAATAATGGAATAACATAGAGACATTCTGGAGATGACTAACCCAATAGCCACCACAACAATAGCACGAATTACCCATTCGTACCACCCATGTCAAGTTTTAATTTAAAAGGTTGTAGTCTAACTCTTGAAAGGCTTACCCAAGCATGTCCACAACCTAGGATGAGGCTATTCGAATAGTTTTAACCCTGTAGGGGTGTACCAATGTACCCACACGATAGACCGCCTTTCCACCAGCCACAGTTAGCATACTCCCTTTGGTATGCAGGCACGGCTAAGTATAACAAGACATTTTCCAATATTGTGAATCAACTACGAGCCACTCGTATGGACCGAAGCCCATACGCTTACATTGTAAAGCCGAAAAGACAACTACCCCTCGGGGTAAAGCTTTTTGGACAACTACAATGTTCCCAACACATGAACCACCTCATTTTATAATAACCCAACACACACACGCCCACCTGCGACTCGTAGCCAACACACGCCAAAGTACTTAGTCAAGAGAGGTTCCATATGCCTCTCGTGTGGTTAGCACGCAAAATTGCCTAGATAACAGAGACTCACAAGATGTTCAGTCCTGAATTGACTTGGGCACCATTCCAGTCACACCCAAAAACACACCATCTTACCATTGTGCCCAAGTCGAAATCGTTTTGTTTTTTGTTTTAGTTTTCATCAATAAACATAGCACAAAGGCTGAAACATAAAGATCATAATAAGTTTGTGTGATCAAGGTTATCGACAAGCTGATAACCGTCCAATTCTCTCGGTAACTAAGCATTGCTAAGCATCATATCGTAAAGACAAATAAAAGTCCATAAATCATCCACCAGACTCTAATTCACCAGTGAGGATAATACCCCATGGCAGTGACAGGGGTGAATAATTTCAGGGAAACTATGCAATGAGATTAGCTACCTCTAATCGACAAAATTAATCTTGACACAAAGAAGCATGCATACTTAGGTTTTGCAAACAAGATATTAGACTTTAAAAGTAATGAGAGCAATATGATCAAATGATGTTACACTGCTTGCCTTGATGAAGATCACAGGGCTGCTGTAGAGGGTCACTCACGCAATCAATACAATCGTCAGAACCTATCGAAAGAACGAGAAAACCAATAAAAACGAAGAACACCGCAAGAAACTCAAAAGCCAAAGTCATCCAAAATCCATAAAATTTATACAGCAGGTAGAGAATGATTTTAAGACAAATTTAGCAACAAAAATTATTTGATTTGGATTAAAGATGCAAAAGTTATAGCTAAATCAATTTCAGTCGGCTGGGAAATTTCAAATTTAATTATTATCTGTCACTGTTCATGGCAAAATTTTCCAGAAAGAAATTGAAATTGAAATTTTTATAGTAGGTAGAACATGTCATTCTAAGAACAACAAAACTGAGTTCACTTCATTTGGAGTTGGAATGAATTTATTATGATTTTTCTAAGTTGTGAAACTGGAACATATCATTTTTCAGAGGCAAATAAATGAACAAAACCTATCCTATATTGAAGTATATTATCAGAGGAATTTAGCAGATTTTAGATTGCTAAAACTGGAGTTACAGGGAATTACAGGTGTCTTTTACAAATTTTAAACAATTTTTAAATCATAAATAGAGTTAATCAGGAATTAAATCTATTAACAATTTTTTTCCTGGAGTTAAAATGAGCTTAAAACCATTTTTAGATTAAAGTTTAGTTAAAAACAAGATTAACAGAATTTATTTCAACCGAAAATAATTTGAATTGAATTAGTTATGAGTTTTTGAAGTTTAATGGAATTTTTAGTTAGCAAATAATGCTTACCGGGAATTAAAACAGGCTTTACCGAATTAAAATGATGTGGACGCACATGGGCCGTAGATCTCGAATCCAACGGTCCATGCGCGCGGCCAGCACAGTGCGGGCGATTTCAGAAAAAGTAACAATCGGTTGGATCCAAAATGAACGGTTGAGAGTCATCGGGCACTATTCATGACCCGAACGGCCCAATGGACGTGGACCGCTGATCTTGCAATGGAGGGTTGAGATCAAAGTGCGGTTCGGGCGACCCGAACGGCACAACCGCTGATCTTGTCTTATCTTTGTCCTGTCGTGCACCTACCTTTGACATGTATGCCTTGAGCCCTCAGAGTTTTCTCCGCCATCTCTGGCTATTTGTAGCCCAAGTGTGCCTCCCTTCATCCACTTCTTCCTCATTTTTCCAACTTCTTTGCTCTCGCCTAGTTCTCTCTGTGCTTGTGCCCAGAGCTTCACTCTCCTTTGGGTTGGACCTCCCCTCTCACCAGGACCTCCTGCTTTCTGGTTTTTGGGTTGAGTTTGTTTAAAGTTCTTTTAAGTCTTTTAAGTTCTTTCGCCCCGAGTTTGTCTTATTTATTTGGTTCTTTGCGAACGTGTAGGTCCCGAGTTCGAAGAGGAGTACTTGGACCTAGTAGCCTCTGCCGAAGCCTCACCACTTCTTAACGAAGGCAAGTCGCAGGGCTTTGATCATGTTGAACCTAGCATTTCAAAGATATATTGTTTTACCTTTACATACATGGCTATTTTTATAAGAAAAGGGTTTGGGCAGTAGCTATTTTCCTATTTGACATTATGCTTCCTTGGATATTGTACTCGATATGTTGACATGATTCTCTTGGACATCTTAGATTGGGTATTTTAGTTGGTATTGTTTGATATTGTCAATCTGGGACCGTATGTTTATGCTTAGCCCTACTTTAGAACCGTTCCTCTTGAGAATCATGTTGTTTTATTAATAATCTTGACTAAATGAACTATAGAACCGTGGTGAGATGCCACTGTTGAGCAACTGTGGTGAGATGCCACCGTTGTGTCGATTGTGGTGTGATGCCGCTTTTGTTAAAACTTGTGGTGCCAAGACCAGGATGGTCTTTTGGCTGAGTTGAACCCAAAACTGTCTTCTCACCTGGGGAAGTGATCGTGTAGTAAAGGGGAGGTGCTATACGCACTGTTGGATGAGGTTGTCTTCCCTGGGTGGTTTAAGGACTTAACTTTGTTCTCCTTTGATCTGGGTATTCTCGTGCAACCACAAGACTATTTTATAGAGGTGGTCTGGGCCAAATACTTAGCAATGAGATGGTTCGGTTCTGTTGTGGTGGAACGTGCTGATTCGCATGGCGCAAGAGGGGGGCCACTGGGATGGCGAAACCTTAGCGGGCAGCTCCAAGCCAAATCAAAGCTTTGTAAAGGCCTTATCGTGCTCTTGGGACTGCTCACCTTCAGAAGTGAGCAAGGGTTTCGACGGGAACCTGACCCGCTAGAGAGGTCGTGAATTGTGGGTAAAGTTGTACACCTCTGCAGAGTGTAAAAATCTATTCGAATAGCCACATCCTTGGTCATGAACATTTTCCTGGTGGTTTGCGCAAGGGGTAGCTTTTCAAAAGAGGTCCTGTGAACCCTAGGGTGGTCCAGGGTGCTCCTGAGTTAGTGCTCTGTGGAGGTCTTGGAACCCTAGGGTGGTCTTTGGGAGCTCTGGAGTTGGTGCTCCCGAGTTGTCGTGGGGGTGGTCCTGGATGTGGATGTGGCCAGACCTCCCACGAATGGTCTTGGGAGTGAGTTGTTGCTCATGACCTCCTTTTAAACAAATGTACTTATATATTGCTCTTTTAACTTGAGCTTTACAATCTATTTATGTTATTCACTGTCAAATATTGCTTTCTGCAAACTAACCCTACAGCTCTCCGTTGTCAAGCCATTATATGAATAATATTTACATACTGGTTCCTTGCAATTTGCTGAGTACATTCAACGTACTCATGGCTTTAAGCTCTCTGTTTGAGAAGTGGCCGAAGATGATCCAGGTCAAGGTTGCTCAGACCTCTTTGAGGAGGAGTTTTTTGACGACCCAACCTTCTAGGAGACGTCCTCCACTCGACAGCCTATGGGCTTGCCAGATGGCTTCAAGCGCTTTTGGTGGTTCCGCTGTGAGGTTTTATTGTCGATTTTTGTAAGCCCTTGTTGGCAACCTCTGAAAACAACCTTGGTCATAAGGCCCTTGTCTAATATAAGTTTTTCTTTGTCTGCTACTCCTGTTGTTAGACTATGTGGTTGTGATTTCACCTATGTTGTTTTGTGTGAGCTAGCTTCGGTTCTTGGGACTAGCTCAGTGCACAGAGACCAGACCTTCGGGAGGTCTTTGTGATCTCCTGGGAGGTCCTAGAGGACCTCCTCTTAAGGTGTTCTTGGATGACCTTCCAGACCTCTAGATAGTTCTGTTGGACCTCCCTAGGAGCCCCTGGGAGATCTTCTTTGTACATCCCGAGATGGGAGGTCCTGACACACAAGCCTCACAATTCTGCAAAGCATAAATAAACCTATGAGCAGCCCTAATACATGTAACATCCCAGTTTTCAACTTGTGTTTCAAATGTAAGAAAATATGTAGAAATTAAAAACTTTTCTTACAGCTTGTACTTCCTGTAAGTTCTAAACAATTCTTGTAAAAGGAATATGGAAATATAAAGTCACAAGTCTTTTGATTCAAATCTTGACCCTTCAAAAACTTTCATATCAAATCTTGTGATCATCCTCTAGAAGTATTTTTCCTATGTTCTAGGGTTGATGTGTGACCCCTCTGAAAAATTTCACGATTTTTAGAAATTGTTTGAATATTTTAAGAGGTCAGTCAAACCACTTTGACCTTTGGTCAAACCCTAATCAGCACCTGGAAGAATTTTTAGAGAAAAATTCTCTACATAAAAACCTCTGAAAATTTTATGTAAGGTCAATCCTCAAGTCAGCAAGCTACTGTAAAAATTTCAGAAAATTTGGAGTTAGTTTGCTGCCTCTAGAAATTCCTCAAAGTTTTCAGCTCAAAAATCATACCCTAGTCAAAGGGTTGGGTTTGAGTCTAACCTGAGCCCAAACCTTGGTCTCGGTTGGACTCAACCCTCTCAGCTCGTCCCCGAGCTCCTTCCAGTGCATGACCACTTTTAGCTGTTGGATCTTTGCTCTACCGCTACGATCTCAGGAGCTCTCGGACCTCCCACCCGCACGACCACCTCGTGTCCTTTTTGCAAAGAACACCCTCCCGGACCACCCCTAGGACCTCCCTTTGCATTTTTGCAAAGACCACCCAAGGTCGCCCTCAAAAGACCACCTCCAGACCTCCTCTGTTAGCACTTGAGTGATCGTAGGCCGTCCATCCTTTGATCTGTGCCTCAGACCTCCCTAGCTATCTCAACACTTCATTTAGCCATCGTGTTCCTTGACCAGTCCACTTTGAGCTCTTTCACTGATTGGTGGGACCTCCCCGGGCCTGGTCATTATCGTTTTCACACGCATGCGTGTGTGCCAGAGCCATGGCAGTAGGGAGTAGTGCTATGTCATTTCTTGTCCTTGTCAACGGCTCTCTACTGCCAAGCATTAAATGATGGTCAGAGCTTTGCCCTAAAAGTCCTCTTCTACCTTCCCTTGTCAAATCGAGTGTGCCCATGGCAGGACCTTTTTGCTCATTTCACTCTTAGGGCTCTGCCATTGTTCACCTTGCCCTCTCAGCCTTATAGGACCGTGAGCTCTTCCTTAGCTTCTTTTAGACACCATTTTGCCAACCCAAGTTCATCTCTGTGCTCTTGTTTTCACAACACCTGAGAGCACCCTCTCGCCATTGTCGGACTTTGGAGCTCCTTAAGGCCATCCGAGCTCCAGTGGTTTAATTGCAACTTTTGGCATGCCAACTTGTTCAATTAGCCACCTTGAGCATTTTCCTAACTCATTTTGTTTGACTTCACAGAGGAGGTCAAAGTGGGAACTTGTTCTTCGAGGCCGGTTCTGCCTTCTTCCTCATCTTCGGCAAGCTTTTGGTCGCCGGAGCTCCTCCTGCTATCTCTTTGCTTTCTTCGAGCTCAGGTACACTCTTTTTGTCCCTTAGCACTGGAGCTTTTTCTCTGTTAAATGGTGCAGGGCTACTTTAGTGGCGTCTTTGTCGCATTTTGTCGCCGGCGGTCATCTCCGGCGGTCATCTCCGGCTAGCCGCCGGTAGGAAGCTTTTTAGCACCGGTCTTTGGTACCTTTAGGTCCACCTTACTATTTAGAGCCCATCCATGCCCTTGATTCCTGCCGGCGTGGTCCACTTTGCCGGCGGTGAGCTCTAGCTCAAACTCGAGTTTTGCCGTGCCTTACTCGGACAAGCCCTGTAGCCTAATGATTAGCATTAATGTTGTCTTAAATCTAATCATTAGCATTAAATGCAGCTCTTGTCAGCGAAATGTGCATGCTGTTAAGTTCCAGACCTCTTAGGTGAAATCTTAACCGTTGAAGACCTCCTTAGATCTAATCTGAACCGTTAGGACCACTATCTGAATTTTCGCAAAAGACCTCCCTCAGGACCTCCTCCTCGCGGAGATCCTAGCCGTTTAGGACCACCCTGGTTAAATCTGGCCGTTTAGATCACCCTCCTGCGCAAAAGGACCACCCCGTGGTCATTTTTGTAAAAACCACCCTCGGGACCTCCTTTGGGGTCCTCTTTGCAAAAGACCACCCTTGGTCTTTTGCAAAGAAAAAGACCTCCCTTCCGTGTATCTAAGCCTTTAGGACCTCCCTGGTTAAATCTGGCCGTTTAGATCACCCTCCTGCGCAAAAGGACCACCCCGTGGTCATTTTTGTAAAAACCACCCTCGGGACCTCCTTTGGGGTCCTCTTTGCAAAAGACCACCCCTTGGTCTTTTGCAAAGAAAACCCCAGGACCTCCCCTTCCCGTGTATCTAAGCCTTTAGGACCTCCCTGAGCAAATCTGGACCGTCCAGGACCTCCTCTGATAAATCTTGGTCGTCCCGGACCTCCTCCTTAGATCCTTAGCTTTAGGACCTCCCCTTAGTTCTGGACCGTTAGATCTAGATCTAATGGGCTGGACCTCCTCGGCTGCTTGGAGTTCTAAGCGTTTCGATCCTCTTTTGCCATTCATCCCTAGATCTACGGCTCAGATCTTGTGAACATTCGGACCTCCGAATGTGATCTTGATCTAAGCCGTTCCTTTTGAGATCCATGGCCCAGACTTGGTGAGGCATTCGGGAAGTCCGAATATCCCATCTCCCGTGGGCCGTTGGATCTAAATCCAGCGGTGGAGACCTTAGCTGTTAAGACCTCCTCGGTAGATCTTAGCCGCCGAGACCTCCCCTCCTTTAGATCTCACCGTCTGGACCTCCTCCTTTAGATCTTTAACCTTAGGACCTCCTCATGGAGCTTTGGACCGCCAGATCTTGACCTGACGGTCACGACCTCTTCAGTGCGCTTGGAGATCCTTCGCGTGCGCTGTGCTTTCATTTCGTCGGGGCTGTTAGATCTAATCTCAACGGCCTGGACCTCCCCAGTGCGCGCCGCGCAGGTGCACTGTGCTCCCGTGGGTCGTAGCCGTGCGATGAGAGATCGACGGCCACGACCTCTCCTTTTCGTTGAGTCTGTTGGACCACCCGAGAGCTCTGATGATTCTAAGTATTTGGATGTTTCAAATTTCAAAAGGGCATAACTTTGTCATTTTAGCTCATTTTTGAATGGTTCAAATTGCATTAGCTCTGTAATAAAGTAAACTTTAATCTGAGAATGAATTTAGGCAAGGTTTTGTACTAGAAATTGATTTGTGTTGTATTAAACGCTTAACATGAAATGATGTTTAGAAACTACTTCAAAATTGTAAAATGCATAACTTTTTGTCTGTAATTCCAAACTGAGCAAACTAAACTTGGTTAAAATCCTCTATTATTGTACTTTGATATTGCATAGGTTGTACACTGGTCTTTATTGCTAAGAGATGTATTAACCTAGTTTCAAGACTTAGAAAAATCATAAGTAATTCATTTTAACTCCAAATTGAGTAAACTCAACTTTGCTATCCTTAGAATACCATGTTCTACCTACCATAAAAATTTCAGGTTCCAGATCATTCTAGAAATTTTTACCATGAACAGTACCATTAATTAATTTAGTTTGAATTTCCTGGCTGAGAGAATTTGTTTTAGCTATAACTTTTGCATGCTTAGTCCAAATTGAATAATTCTTATTCCTAAATTTGTCTAAAATCATACCCTCACTGCTGTGTAAATTTCATGAGATTTGGATGACTTTTGCTGTTGAGTTTTGTTTGGTGTTCTTCGTTCTTATCGGGTTTTTCGCGTTCTTGCGTTAGGTTGCGAAGAATCTTTTGAACCTGAGAATACTCCTCTGCAGCAAGAGCAAGACCAGCAAGGCAAGCAGATGTAGCATCATTTGATCATGTTGCTCCTACTATTTTCAAATTCTAATATGTTGTTTGCAAATTCTACATATGCATTGCTATCTTGTTTTAAATTATTGTCGATTAGTTGACCTATTAGATGCATAATCTGTAGGTAAATGTTTATCCTCTACTACTGAGACTAGGACTACTTGCTGTGATTTTGGGTTCGTTGGATGAGCCCTTGTCACTTAGTAGTTTTCGAGTATGTTGCTTAGCTATGCTTAGCTACCGATAGAAATGGGCAGTTATCGACTTGTCGATAACCTTGATCACACAAACTTATTATGATCTCTGTGTTTCAGCTTTGTGCTATGTTTAATTACAAAAACTAAAAATGAAAACAAAAATGATTTGGACTTGGGCACAATAGTAAGATGATGTGCTTTTGGGTGTGAATGGCTGGTGCCCGAGTCAACAAGGACCGAACATCTTGTGTCACACTATCCAAACATTTTTGCATGCTAACCACACTAGAGGGAAATAGGACCTCTCTTGACTTAGTACTTTGGCGTGTGTTAGCTATGGGTCGCAGGAGGTCGCAGGAGGGATGGTGTTGGGAGCATTGTAGTTGTCCGGAGGCTTTACCCCTATAGGGTAGTTGACCTTCGGCTTTACAATGTAAGCGTATGGGTTTCGGTCCATACGAGCGGCTCATAGTTAATACACAATATTGGAAACGTCTCATAGGACTTAGCCGTGCCGGCATACCTTTGGAAGTGTGCTTATTGTGGCTTTAAAGGCGGTCTGAAGTGTGGGTACATTGGTACACTCCTGCAGCGTTTTGAACTATTCGAATAGCCTCGTTCTAGGTTATGGACACGCTTGGTTAGGTTTTGCAAGAGTTAGACTACAACCTTTTAAATTAAAATTTGATAGGTGGTGCGAATCGGGGATTCGTGCTATGTTGTGGTGGCTATTGGGTTAGTCACCCCTAGGTGGTTACTTGTTATTTATTGTTACTCGTTGCTATTTCAATGTTTAAAAAACATATTTTGCTAAATTGCCTTCAATCTATTACATTATTGCAAATAAAAATTGCTTTATGCGTCCAATTAGCTATACAACCATTTCCTTTGATTACAGCTCACATGTAGCTATGTATAGGCTTGTTACTCATAAGTCTTGCGAGTACATTTTTGTACTCACCTGCATTGCTTGTTGTGTGTAGAGGAGGAAGGTGAGTCCCAAGGGCCTCACTTTTGTGAGTTGTGCTGTGGCAGTGTTTGGGGCGACTAGCTTGGCGATCCGGTTGGTTGCCTTGTGGGTTAAGGCACACTAATTGGCTTTTGTTTATCGCCATCTTGTGGCACTTTTGCTTCCGCTGTTTACTTAGTTATTTGTATGACATTTGGCCGGTCGGCCCTCTTTTGTAATAACTCTATATTATGTATGTCTTTTGCTAGACTTGTTATTATTGTGATGTATGAAATTGATGCATGCTTTTGTAACAGGTGTGTATACTGCATTTCTAGGAAGTATACATATCTCGAGGCTTGGTTTATTTGATTTGTGATGCTAGGGTCAATGGAAGACTAAGCATTACAAGCCGAATAAATCGGGGTCCTCACAATACAATTATCAAAAGCTAGTCTCAAAGATGAAAAGATAGAAGTGAAGTTACTACAACCAAACCAAAACGAATGTCCTGGTGGGGGTCGACGTAGAGCTACGACCACGACTATGACTACGATCACCGCAGAAGATGAAAGGGTGCGGTCATTGGCTACGACCACAATCGCGGAAAGAGAAAGATGTGGCTAGGGTTTCGCAACTCCAAGCCGAAAGCAAAACACAGAAGATGCGCGATAGATCAACAAAATTTTCTAGGGTTTATGTGTACTCAAAGACAAAGCGATGCAAAAGAACACGAAGATCAGCACGTAAACAAAAATTCTAATGGATTAAAACCTAACTAAACTCACAGGAAATAACAGATGCAAAAACTAGGGTTTGGAGTTTTTGTGTTGCAATTTTTGGGTTATAGACTTTAGGTATTAAGAACAGCAAATAAAATCAATTTGATCTAGGGATAAGTAATCCTACCGAGTCAACGGAGCTCTGATACCAAGATGATACGGGTCGCCAGATCTTCTCGACATAGAATCGAATACTCACGTGTCTCTCTTGAATTGTAGTGATCTTTCGTTGCCTATGCAAGGATTAGCACTTTATAATTCGCAAGATCACACGCGCTGACTTCACCGACCACCAAACAAAGTCACCGTGCTCCCAATTCCCAGCGGAAAGGTTGAACGATCTCGATTGAACTCCCGATTCCCCTCAAGTTGGTTCGGCTACACTTGGAAGAACAAGAGCAAAAACTTTGCAATCTATTATTTATGATAATAATGGTCTAAAAAATACATGAGGGGTCTTGGTGGTACTTATAGTGCAGCCCTAGATCACGCAACAAAATTAGGTCCGGCGCAACTAATCGATTCGGCTAAGGATGTCGAATCCAACTCCTAACCGAAAGAGATACTATTCACACCGAATACGGGTCATGCCGAATACTGTTTCCGCCGAGCACTAGTCTTACTGAATATGTCTCCTCGCCGAGTACTGTTTCCACCGAGTACAGCTCCATCCGAGTACTGCTTGCTCCGAGTACGACTTCCACCGAGGACTACCCCATCCGAGTACTATTTAAGACCTGATCGTGGACCTGGTCGAAGACCTAGTCGACAACCTGGTCGTAACCCTGCTCGTAGCCCTTCCGAAACTGGTCGTAGGACTTGGCAAACTGGTCGTAGATCTTCCAGAACTGGTCGTAGGCCTTTTGGAACTGGTCGTGAACCTTTTGGAACTGGTCGTAGACCTTCTGGACCTAGTCATAGATCTTGTAGAACTGATCGTGGACCTTCTAGAACTAGTCGTAGACCTTCTGGGCTTGGTCGTAGACCTGGCTTGAACTTCCATGGTTCTCCTCTATTGCTTTGGCTCCTGTTGTGCAAGTAGCTTGGCTCTGACTCTAGTCATTGGACCGGTTGGTGCTTCATGAACAGTCTCATGCACACTTGAAGTGGAAGATGTAGTAGTAGTAGTAGTAGGGATGTCCTCATCACCCTGAACCTGTATAAATCCTCATATCATTTTTTCCTCTTGTGGACGACGGCCCGTCAGATGGCCGACGTCCCCCCTCACTTGTGTTCGGTTTTTACACCTACAACACGTTCTAAAAGCTGAAAAGAGATTAACCTAGCACAAATCTAAGGGGTTTAGATTGTTACTCTCGGAGACAACAAACCAAAATACGAATTTCCCATGAGATCCCCTTCTTCTTCCTCTTTTCCTCCTCCTCTCCTTCTCCTTCCCTCCCCTTCTTTCTCTTGTCGAATCTCTGCTGGACAGCAGCAAGGGGGAGAGGCTGCTGCCGGAGGGCAGCATGGGGGAGAGGTGTGGTGGAGGGCAGAAAGGGGGAGATGGATGCTGGGTAGCAACAAGGGGGAGGCTAGGGTTACGGTTTGAGCAGCCCTCTCTCCCATTAAGTAGTGGTTGCCCCTCCATTGGGCCATGGAAGTCAGGGTCTTTGTTTAGGTTCTCTTTTCCCCTCCAAATTTATATATAATACTCCAAGATTAAACGAAATATTACAAAATAACTGTAGAAACCAAACATAGATGTAGCACCGTCCAACAGTATGCGCATTGCGAAGTCCGTGCAGTGCATCTAACCAGATAGCTTAGATGAGGAGCAGTAGCGCTCTGACCACCCATGACATCGCCTCTGACCACCCGGTGCCTCGTACATTCCCCATGCACGCGCTGCTGTCTCCCACCGGAGGTCAGTCCGCCGGCGAACAGTGATGGTAACTTAGATGGAAACTGGGAGAGGGTGAAGACAACGTGCGGAAGTTTACATCATCGGAAATTTTGGGCGGCAGTATGCCGAATCGAAGAGTCACTGGTCGTTTATGGGCTGCTGTTTCATTTATTTGCACAAGCCAATTAAATAATTAACTGCATCCCACATGACGGTTTGTCAGCCAGACGCTTCCATTCGTGAGAAGACATGAGCCATTTTGTCACATGTGTTATTACTCTTGAATCCCGATCTTAACCAATCTAAGGGTTCATAGTTAGTGAAGGTCATGTCTAAGAGCTAATGATTTCTTGATGATGTGGGTGGCAATTAAGTAATTAACTGCATCCTACATGATGGTTTGGCAGCTAGACAATTCCATTCGTGAAGAGATCTGAGACATTTTGTCACATGGGTTATTACTCTTGAATCCCGATCTTAACCAATCCAGGGGTTCATAGTTAGTGAGATGATTTCTCGATGATGTGATCTAACCAGATAGCTTACTTTGTAGTCAATAATAATATAGGAGAAACATACTTACACAACCAAACCCTTCTAGGAAACAGTCCCACCGAAAAAAATTCTACTAGGGAGAGCACGAGGAAGACCCCTTCTCTTTTATCACACATCACCCCCTCTGAATCCAACGGTCCTGGGCTCCCCGGGCCATCCACCGTTCATCCCTTCTGATTCCAACGGCCCGAGAGAATTTCTTTCCAACCTTATCCCTCTCCAAAACCCACCCTCGCCTCCCCATCTCGCCCTTTCCTCCAGCCGTGGTGGCTCCCTGGGCTCCAGGCTCCTCCCTCTCCATCATCGCCACCATACCACACCAACCCCCCAAGAATGGCTTCTTTCCCTCTGTTCCTCCTGGCAGCACGACACCCTGCTCCCCTCGTCGCCGCGGACCGCCATCCGCCCCTAGCCGGCCGCGCCCACATCTTAACCAGCAGCCGCCCCCGCCTCCTCCACCGCCCGGGCTGCCGCTGCGCCTCCTCCTCCTCGTCATCGTCCTCCTCCGGCCCTCGCGAGCGCCCGCCCAGGCCTCAGCGGCAGAACCAGCGGACGCAGCGCCCCAGCCGCGGCGACGCCGTGGACCCCGTGGGCTTCCTCGCCAAGATCGGCGTTTCCGACCGCGCCTTCGCGCAGTTCCTCCGTGACCGGTACGTTCGCCGACTGTCTGGTATGGTTGGGGAATGGGCATCCGAATCGTCTTCCTACAATCTCCCAGTCCAACCTCCAGTTCCCCCTGTACTAAATTTGTTGGAATTGATCCATTGATGTGGTTTTAGTACGTATTTCCAACTAATTCCTGCATTATCGAAACAACCGAGATGGGAATTGGTTGAGATTTTTGACGGAAAAGATATGCAGATATAGGGTTTTTTTGGGTTTGAAATGTTGACTAGCGGGGTAGGGTTTGGTTTGAGTTTTGTTTATCCATTAGGAAAGAACGGAAGCGCTTGTTTGCTTATTGGACTGTTATTTTTAGGCACAAGGCTTTGAAGGACCGCAGATGGGAGCTGTACTCTCGGTTTATTGATCTGAAAGAGGCGTCCTCTGGGTAAGCCTGCTACCATGTTGTTGTTTCAATCTTCTTGTTCTGTTCGGATTCTTTGCTGGGGTGATGCGGCCGGTGGTTTGTTTGTGTCTTTCTGGCAGGTTTGAGTTAATGGGTATGCATCGACATCGGCAGCATCGTGTGGATTTCATGGAATGGGCACCAGGTACGGGTCTCCTTTTTTTGGGACAAAGTTTGTATTGTTAGGGCCTGTTATGTGGACTGAGATGATAACCTTGAATCTTGATTCATGGGTATGGAAGATGGTAAAGTTCAACGGTAGGTTTTATTGTCAGATTGAACATGTTATGTCAGCCACTTTGAACTTGGCATCTTACTTGACTGTTGAGATGATGCTGTGTGATTTATAATTGATATACTTCGGCATTGCTGCATCCTCTTTGATATAAGTTTATCGTGTTTTAACAATAAACTTAACATTTGTTACATTTATTTATTGAAAGGAGGATTACCATGTAGGTGCTCGGTATTGTTCCCTGGTTGGTGATTTTAATCAGTGGTCAGCAACTGAAAACTGTGCACGAGAAGGTCATTTGGGACATGATGATTTCGGATATTGGTTTGTCATACTTGAAGATAAGCTCAGAGAAGGGCAAGAACCAGATGAGTATTTTTTCCAAGAGTACAATTATGTGGATGATTATGATAAAGGTGACAATGGTGTAGATGTTGAAGATTTAATCCGTAGAATGAATGAAGAATATTGGGAACCTGGAGAAGTTAGTTCACACAAGTCTCGGTTAGAGATGGTTGCTAAGCTATATGAGCAGATGTTTGGCCCAAACGGTCCGCAAACAGAGGAGGAGCTAGGTGAAATACCTGATGCCGAAACAAGATATAATGAGTGGAAAGCCTTGCAGAAGGATGACTCGTCAAGTTCGTTGCCTTCCTACGATATCATTGATAGTGGGCAGGAGTTTGACATTTTCAATGTTGTAACTGATAGAGTATCATTTGAAAAGTTTCAAGCAAAGTCAACTCCACTTGCTTACTGGGTTGAAATGAGGAAAGGACGAAAAGTATGGATAGAGAAATATGTTCCGGCGATTTCTCATAAAGACAAGTACAGGGTTTATTTTAATACTCCTGATGGTGCTTTAGAACGTGTTCCTTCTTGGGCTACATATGTTCTTCCAGGTTCACCCAACTTACCTCTGTAATGGTGTGCTTCCATTATTACTGGTAATCAATATAGGTTGTAGTGTTGTACTGTAGACTTTGAAAAGTTATATTCATCTATTGCCAAAATTATACAGTAAGTCAGATACAGCGTACATGATTGGTTGTTGGGTCATAACATTTTTGTGTAATACTTGGTTAGGCGAGGAAAACTATGTAATAAAAGAGTGCTAGCCATAAAGAAATATTATATTTTATCTTTGAGAGAAGACATTGTTTTTTCCTCCTTCCACCTTTGTGTGTGTGTGTGGGGGGGGGGGGGTATAGATGTAATCAAAAGATGGGGAACACTGTAATATTGTTGAGGAAAACTCATAGTTAGTTAGGTAGTTGTCCCCTTTTTTTGGGTGGGGGGAGGGGGGAGTTGCAGAGGGTGAGAGCCTTAGTGAATATTAAGTTCATTGATGATTACTATTATGGGACTTCCAAAGGGATATTGTGACATAATGACATTACAGTGAATTTGACATATTTTCTGTTTCTGTTGCAAACATTTTCTTTTAACGTGTAACATTGATGAGTTCACTTTAAATAGTTGTTGTACTTATGTATGCATTAATGCTTGTTTTGCAAGAACATTATTAGCTTATCTTGTTAATATGATCTGACTTGTCTAGCTCACTGCTAAAGATTTAACACAGATTAAATGTTGATTCAAATATTCTTGTTTTTTTTTTTTTTTGTAGATGCTGAAGGGAAGCAGTCCTATGCAGTACATTGGGAACCTCCTCCGGAAGAAATCTACAAATGGAGATTTGGACGACCGAAAGTCAATGGTTCACTTAGGATATATGAATGTCATGTTGGAATAAGTGGATCTGAGCAAAAAATATCAACATTTCAGGAGTTCACATCCAATGTATTTCCTACCCTTGATTTTGGGTGTTTTTGTGGTATCTTCACATCTCTAACCTTTTCTTTTATTAGGTCCTACCTCATATAAAAGATTCTGGATATAATGCTGTTCAATTAATTGGAGTTGTGGAGCACAAGGATTACTCCTCCGTTGGCTATAAGGTGAGACTTTGCTGATATAAATAGTATATTATATTAATATGTAAGATTTCTTTGGAATCTGATTCTGTAGCATTTTTTTTGAGTTAAAATGCTTATTAGCAATGTAAGGATTCCATGCAGAATAAAACCCGATAACAGATGCTATCCAATCTCGGTCCTCCAACATGTTAAGTGTATGTTCATGCAGGTTCACGTATACATGGCCATGGTTGGGTAAACCATACTTTTCCATGCTGCCAGTTAAACCTTTTCCCGCGCTGGGTAAAATTTTCTCTCTGACAGCTGAGTAACCTTTTCTCCGCTGCTGGGTAAACCTTTACTGCTTTGGGTAAACCATCACAAACTGCAAGTCGATAGTGGTCCCTAGTAGGAATGACTACCCATTAACAAATCGAGATTCCATCTGACGAACCTTGGCAATGCTCTCTATACTGATTGCTGATAAATCGAACTCAAGGCCCTGTACATGCCGCCATCTTGGATAATTCAATTCTTGATTCTGCAGTGGACAATGTACCCACAGTTGACACTCAACCACACTCAGCATGGTGATGCACTTTTTAGTCCAACTACATCAAAGAGCCTAGGGATGTCTCTCCCGTTATATGAGATTGGTGAATCCTTCCTTGATCACTTATATTCCTCCACATGGTTCAGGTTCATAGTGTGCCCAAACAGCAAACACTAACTTTATGACTACCCGGTGTAGACTTAAGAGTAGCATTAAGCATCATACATCGAAGAACACTACTATGCATGTAGGAATCCATGATAGCCTCATGCCTAATGATCAGCCATGCACATTTGTTTGAGACAAACTGAAGACACTCATATAACAATCCCGGCAGTGTCTCAAAGTGAATCAGTCAAACTCCTTGTTCTCCAACATGTGTCCATGTCATGGACTTGATATCTTATATCCATGATCGGTCCGACATCGTCATCAATTGATGCTTGTGCTGGTCGGAAAATCATTTCTGTACCACTTAAATATAAAAAGACCAATGATAGATTAGAACATCCGTCGTCAAGTAAATGAAAAGTCTAACAAGTGAGTTACATAATTTCTGACCAATAAGGTTATAGTTGCGTCAAGGGATATACTTACATATCATCCAAGAGTAATAGCAATCTTTGGCTTGATTAATAGCAATCTATCGTGCCCTTTTAATAGGACAGGACTTACCTAACAATAGTATCTAACAATCTCCTAATATAACTCTATCTCCTAACTTAACTCAAACTCATATGTAATATAACTTTCTTAACAAGAATGAAGCCAACTAATAACCCTAGCTTAAGGGGAAGGTGCGGCAGCTAGCTGTCCTGGTTGCCAACACCTAATATAGAACTTTTCCCACTTTACATCCCTCCCCTCCTTGACAAATAGCTCGCTCTCGAGCTGGAAGGAGGGATACGACGAAACCATTCCATAGATTCCCATGTTGCTTCTATGTCCAACAATCCATTCCATTGCACCAATATCTCATGAGCACCTCTGCTCAAGCATGCACGAACCACATGATGAGCTGTAGGTGCAATGCGACCATTCTTAAGCTTAGGCAAGATGGTGGCGCTGCAGGAGGTTCTCCATAAGGTTTCAGCAAGCTGACATGAAAACATCATGGACACGGGCTCGAGGTGGTAACTGTAAGCGATTTGCGACATCACCAATCTTCTCCAAAACTTGATAGGACCTGTACTAACGAGGGGCCAACTTGCGATTAACATGGTTTTCCAAGGATAAAGCTTGCCGGTGGAGCTGAAGCCATGCCCATTGCCCAACATCAAACTGGAGCTCCCCATGCTTGGCATTGTAATGCCTTTTGTGGTGCTGCTGGGAAAGAAGTAGGCATTCATAGACATCGGCAAGCAGCTGATCGCGCTCTTGGAGAAGTTGATCAATGGTTAGTAGACGGGTTGCATTTGTTGTATAAGACCGAAATGTTGGAGGCTCTCTGCCATACACTACCTTGAACGGCGTGTCACGAAGAGAAATATGGAAGTACTGTAACAATATTCGGCCCATGCTAGCCAACAAACCCATTGCCGTGGTCGATCTCCAGTAAGACAACAGAGGTACATAGCAATGATCTTATTTGTCACCTCTTTTTGTCCATCGGACTGAGGATGGAAGGCTAAGCTGAGTTGGAGCTTGGTGCCTGGCAGGTGAAAAATCTCCGGTCATAAATTACTTGTGAAGATTGGATCGCGGTCGCTTAAAATAGAACAAGGCACCCCATGTAAGCGCACCATCTCATCGAAGAAAATTCGAGCCACTGAAGTTGCTGTATATGTATGTGCCAGAGGGATAAAATGCGCGTACTTAGAAAAGTGGTCCACGACTGTGAGAATGACCTATTTCCCATTGACACGCGGCAACCCTTCCACGGAAGCCAACTAATAATCCTAGCTTAAGGGGAAGGTGCGGCAACTAGCTGTCCTGGTTGCCGACACCCAAGTAGTGTTGTGGTAGTGGGATTAGTCCCACATTGCTTATCTAAAGTGAGTTTTAGTAGCGTATAGTGCTTGTTGGATCCAAACGTAGCACATTCCAATTAACCCTTTTACACGAAGCGGGGACGAAAGTGTAGGGGAGGTGCTATGTGTGCATGGGTCCGCCCAACGGTAGGTTGGGCATGGAGTGGATTTTGGGCCTTGGGTGTTACAGGTACCTTACAGTTAGATAATGATTCTCAACGATGTAAAACTTTAGAAATTACTATACATGGCATCTCATGATGTTTCATGTATTTAGTTAGCTTTCCTCACAGTTTGAGAATATATGAACTTATGAAGTAATGAATCCTTTGTTCTTGTTGGAGTAAGTTATATATCGTTAAAATAATTGCAAAAAATGGATTTTGTCATTTGTAGAATTATCATCTGATGCTATAATCTAAATATTACTCCGTTGTGTTATAAACAATACATTGATTACTCCATTATGTTATAAACTTGTAGGAAGGTTCTATTTCTTTATAGTTATCTAAAAAACATGTGCATTTCACTTGCAGGTCACCAATTATTTCGCAGTCAGTAGCAGATTTGGCACCCCAGATGAATTCAAGAAATTAGTGGATGAGGCACATGGTATGGTTCTCAAGATCATTATTTTTCAACAGCACTGGAAATTCACACAATGGTATTAAAAAAATCTTGTCCATTTATATGGTGGTTAGGGAGGGAAGGATCTATTCACTTCTCAAGATCATTATTTTGAGGTAGGGAGGGGGGATTTATTCACTTAATCACTTCTCAAGATCTTATTTTTCAGCAACACTGGAAATTCACACAATAGCCTTAAAAAATCGTGTACATTTATATGGTGGTCTAGGAGGGAGGGGCCATTTAAACTTATTGTCTATTTTTCTTGCTTTTTACATAAATTACCATTTACAGGCATGGTTATTAAGTCGTAAAGTTGAGCCGAGTCGCAAAAGGATCGACTTGTCGACTTGGCCGACTAGTCGACCGACTAGCCACGACTAGTCCACAGGCTAGAAAGTATTTAAACAGGGTATGTAATATACTAAGTTGTATAATAATGAAACACATACATATTGTAAATCATGAAATAAAGAGAAGAACAACATAATCACGATGATGAGTTGATGACTTACTCGTTTTGATTGTAACAAATCTTTCTAGATGAATGGCTCTTTGAAATTGAAGTCGGGCGGCTAGCAAATCTCGATTAGTCGTGACTAGTCGCTGACTAGCCCTCATAGTCGAGTCGATGACTCTCGTCGGAGGTTGTGTACCGACTTGTCGACTAATAGTCGGCTAGTCACGACTAGTCACGCGACTTAATAACAGCGAATTACAGGTCGTAGTTGAAACAGCAAAGTGAACTATGGAGGTTCTTTTCTTATACTGCTTGTGTGCTATTGGGGGTCTTCTTAGTGCTTTTCATGCATTATGTTTCCTTATGATTGTAATTTTGGAACATCAAGTGACATATTTGTAGCAAGTTTTTACATATTTTACAATGCAATATTTGAAAGTAAGACACTGATTAACATTAACATCTTTTCTTTTTTCTCATCACTGGTTTGCTTAGGCCTTGGATTAGTGGTGCTTCTTGATATTGCTCACTCCTATGCATCGGCAGACGAATTGGTTGGCTTATCCCTTTTTGATGGCTCCAACGATTGTTATTTCCACAGCGGTATTATAACTTAAACTTTCTTATTTTTTCTGTTCTTAAACTTTGTAACATTATGTTGTGTTCTTGACCAATTATGGAAAGAATAGATTTGGAAGACATTAATGTGCTATTTTGAATTTGCAAAATGGGGAGTTCAATGCACCATGTTTGCTCCATAGCATTTGTGTGACACTGACTTAAACATTTTGACTTGATGGACTCAACAAGGGCCATGATCCTTGCCAACATGAGCCAAAATTGAGTTTGATATGGAACATCTATAGTTGGGTTAAACTGCTTAGTATGGTGGAAGCATGTTATCCTTGTGAACTGAGCAGAACCCAGTAAATCATTTGGTCCAACATCACAAGTAAAATGACAGCACAGTCAACTGCTAGTTTAAAGCATGAAGACCCAAGTAAGCGAATCTAACCGCATTGGTCAGTGCAATTTCCTTTAAACTCAATAGTTTATATTGTAAATTTACAAGATTTAATGATTGTTGGTAGCTATTTGACTTGATTTGTGGCTTTGTGCCCTTTAAGACAGCTTTCATGGTTTACTGATGGACAGTAGAAGTGACATATTAATAGTGTTGAATAGCAACTATGGGCATTTAGACCAACATGCCTAGCCTTAATGTGTACTGCTGAATTTGATTTGACAAGATATATTATTTAAATTTTGTACACGCTACAATGTCTTATTAGTAAATATTCTCTGATGTGCACCTTGATTTTTTCTTTCATATTGTATTTCATCCATATGCTGTCTGAGGTTCTTGTATGCTTCTTTGCAACTACAACATCCTGGTTGCAATGGATCCTTGGCAGGAAAAAGAGGACATCACAAATATTGGGGCACCAGAATGTTCAAATATGACGATGTTGATGTTATGCACTTCTTATTGTCTAATTTAAATTGGTAAAACCGTAAAAGCTCTGTTCATACTGCATTCTTACTTTGCAAAATAGTATGCAAATGGATTTGTTTTTCTGTTCTACAATCTACTAGTTAATCTCTTACTAATCTCACCAGGTGGGTCACAGAATATCAGATTGATGGATTCCAGTTTCACTCACTGTCTTCTATGCTATATACCCATAATGGTTTTTCTACTTTTACTGGTGCCATGGAAGAGTAAGTGCTATCTGTGAGAATAATTGAGGCTAGAGTTTGCTATTCACAACTATACAGCTTATTCATTAATTGAGGGTATATATAGGCATTGTTACATGGGCCTCATGAGCTACATAGGCCACATGGGATGAGAGAGAGAGAGAGAGAATGGAGAATGTACAACACTCTTAACACCCCCCTTCAAACTCAAAGTGGATCATGATGGGAGATTTGATCCCGATCTTCCGATGAGATGATAACTATGATTTTTGTGGAAGTGACTTTGACGAAGCAGGCTACCAATTGAACACAACTAGCACGCCAAGTAATCACTAAACCACACCCGAAGTCTTTATCAACTGTGTTAAGAGCGCGGTTGACCAGAACGGAGTTCAATTCCTGCAAGCAACCGAAGAACAAGCAAGAACAAGATGAAAATCAATTTGAAATTGTGGATAATAGATGAAAACTTGAATTGAGGTGGTTCTGAAATCACAGTTGTTGGTCTAGCCGACACAAGAACAATGACGAGGGTTGCTCACGCAGGAGAGAAAACCAATCTAAACAAAACCTAAACCTAAAAGTGGCGTACACATGGGTATACATGAGAGAGGGGCAGGGGGTGGCGTCCAGGGGGTGGACGACGCCCCTAGGAGGTACAATGATGGATAAGTCTCTGTGTCGGCTTTTTGTGTCGGTTTTTTGCTTTTGTAAAGGACAAAGATCCTTGGTGGTTGTTAGCATCTCTAGGACAAACATCTTGACCAAAGATCTAGGGCAAGGTTGTTAGCATCTTAGAGGACAAAGATCTAGGACAAAGTTGTTAGCATCTTAAAGGACAAGATCTAGGACAAAGTTGTTAGCATCTTAGACTAGCATCTTGACATATGCTTGACTGATTAGCAACCTATAAATATGTATCCCCAACCCCTCAGGTTGGCATGGCATTGTGAAGAGAAATATACAAGAAAAATTGCCCCATCTCCAAGTGTCATCCTCTCCATTAGAGTAAGGATCTTGCTATCATCAATAGTAAGAGTCCAATGACTAACAAGTGGTATCGAGCTATACTATCCTGTGCTTCGAGCATCTCCTCGCTCATCTCCTCTCGGCCTCATGCGGCCCACCAGAGCAAAGAAGCAGCCCTCGGTATGCCACTCGCTCCTCTTGAGACGGCGGCGGCTCGTCGAAGCGGCCTTCTCTCCACGCAGCGCCCCTAGTAGCGCTATGTCCGCAGGCGATCTCGGCCCTTCGATCGCCTCGAGCATGCGGCGTCGGCAGACGGCCGAGCTCGCCGCAGCAGAGCAGCAGCAGAAGCGCAGCGGCAGGCAGAGCGGCCGCACAAGCGAAAGGGCGTCAAGGCTAGCTGCGGCGTGGGGGCGGCAAAGAGGAGAGGAGAAGGAAGCGGCGGCAGATGCGGCGGCGTGTAGCAACAATGAGGTCGAGGTTCATGCGGCAAGAACAAAGCGGCTCCATCTGCGATGGCAGCGGCCGACGCAGACCTTGAGCAGCTGGAGAGGAAGCGGCGCGCGGCGGCGCGATGATGGGCGCGCGACGCCACGCAGCGTGGCGGTAGCCCGACAGCGCGACGCGCCGACACGCTTCCCGGAGGAGGCGTGCTGGCGGTGGCGCTCTTGGAAGAAGCGCGCATGACAACGGCGGCGAGACGGTCGATAGAGAGCGCGGCCTTCACAGCGGCGTGACTCTCTCCGGGCCGGCACCGTGGTTACCACGGGTTCGAGCTATTGTCGGGGACGCCGGCCGGCGGTGGGTGGCCTACCCACCAAGACCAACTACGTCGAGTGGGCGCGGTGATGAAGGTGAGGCTCAGTGCGGCACATGTGGGAGGCGATCCGTGACGGCGGCGTCGACTACGATCAGATCGACGGCGCTGGATGCCCTCATCGCCGCAGATCCGTCCGAGATGCGATTCGCTCTCCAACAAGCGATGCGCCAAGGAGGCTTGGGACGCCATCGCATTGCGGCGCGACGGCGGCGGCCGCGCGCAAGTCCACACCGCAGCACGCCGCGACGGAGTGGGAGACCGCCTTCAAGCGGCGAGGACGTTGATGACTTTGCTCCGTCTCAACACTCGCTGCGTAAGCCGGTGCGATTCGGCGACGACACCTACGGCGAGGAGAGAGCGCGAGAAGCTCTTCCGCTGCGCCCCGAAATACAAGCGGATGGCTCGCCGATCCAGTCTCGCTGGACCTCCACGATGACGATCGAGGAGGCGTTAGGTCGCCTCAAGGTCGTTGACACCGATGAGCCACGGCTCTCGGGACCCGTCACCATTGGCGGAAGCTCTCTCTCTCGGAGCGGTGGGGTGCCGGCCAAGGTGACAGAAGAAGGAGCCTTCTTCCACGACGAGCGGCGCATGCGTGGCAAGCGCGGCAAGCGCGCAAAGACGCCGGGCATGGGCGCGAGGACGTCCGAGGATGATGACCGTGGGCGCCAGCATGGCGCCACGGCAAGCAAAAGCGCGACGAGACGACTCTTGCCACAATCGCGGCAAGCTTGGTCATTGGGCGAGTGTTGGCACCACGACGCGGCGAGCCCACGTCGCGCAGCGGAGGAGGAGGAGCGGCGGCCTCGTTCATTGCTCACGCGAGCATCGAACTACCTCGGCGCCCGCCGCAACGGCTCCTCCACCTTGACGAGCCAAAAGCACACGCCTTCCTGCCACGGCCCAAGAACGACAAGATCGACGGGTGGTGCCTCGATCGGCGCCACCCATCACATGACCGGCCGACGGAGTTCTTCGCAGAGCTTGACTCTAGCGCCCGAGGCTCGCTGTTGGGACGCCCGGCGTGGAAATCAAGGCGTCGGCTCGATCATCTTCACCGTCGTGTCACGTGAGCACAGCCGCCACCGGCGTCTACTACATCCCCGACTGCGGAACTCCATCATCGCCGGGCGGTGGATGAGAACGGCTCGCGTGTCGAGATCGAGCACGGTGCCGCTGGATTTGGGATCTTCGCGCCGCCTTCTTGCCAAGGTAACGGAGGCGCAAATCGCCTCTACATCCTTTACATGCAGTGGCACAACCCCTCTGTCTCGCCGCTCGTCGGGACGATGAGGCGTGGCGCTGGCACGAGCGCTGGGCACCTTCACCCGAGGCCACGGCGGCGCCGCCACGGAGATGGTGCGAGGCCCGTGCCTTGACCATGTGGAGCGCTTCGCGACGTCTGCTGTTGACGGCGCAGGCGACTCTCTTTCAAAGAGCGAAGCCCGAGCCAAGGAGAGGCTCGAGCTCGTGCACGAGACTTGTGTGGCCGCGACACCGCCACACTCGAGGACGACGCTACTTCGCCGCCGTCGACGACCTCTCCCGCTACATGTGGGTGATGGTCCTCGCAGGCAAGGAGAGGCCGCGGACGCCATCGCGCGACGCAGCTAACGCGGAGGCAGAGCGCGCCGCAAGTCGCGCGTCTTGCGCCTGCACAGCCGCGGCGTAATTCCACGGCGATCGAATTTGCATCGATCGCTACCGATGAGGGCATTGGCGCCACTACTCCGCCGCATGCACCCGCAGCAGAACGTCGTCGGCGAGCGCGCAACTGCACGGTTGCGGGATGGCTTGGGCCCTCCTCGCGCAGGAGATGCCTACCGCCTTCCGGGAGAGTGGTGGTGACGGCCGCCTACATCCTCAACCGCCGCCATTAAGGCGCTCGGCAGCGACGCACGCAGGCTTGGCATGGCGCAAGCGGCGGTCTCCACTTGCGGTCTTCGCCCTCGCGTTCGCCAAGGAGCTTGGCACATCGGCAAGCTTCGACGACAGAGCACCGAGTGTTCATCGGCTACGCGAGGGCTCAAGGCCTACCGCATCCTCGACCGCCACACACGCGCCCGCATCTCGCGTGATGTTGTGTTCGACGGCGGCGAGGTCGACGTGGACAAGCGGTGGACGACGGTTCGATTTCGACTCGTGGACTTCGTTGTCGATCACGCCCACTTCGAGAGCCGTGAGCTAGCGGCTCGCCTTCTCCGAGCTCGCCCACCTCGACACCTCGCCCCCACCGCCCCGCAGTGCTCCACCACCTTCTGCACGGCCACGCCCCACTTTCCCGCACCGGCGCCACACCACCGGATCGCCCCAAGCGGCCGGCCCACGAAGAGCGCGAGTGGAGTTCGCATTCTCCGCCCCCGACGAGGACGCGCCGACGCTTACCACGACGGCGAGCCTCTGCGCTACCGTACCATGGACAACATCCTCGGAAGCTGTTCGCCTCGACTCGGCGCAAAGACGGCACGGCCGAGCCGCGCTTGGCGGCGACGACGGCGAGCCCCGCCCTTCGCCGAGGCGAGCGGAGACGCCGCGTGGCGGTCGCGATGAAGTAGGAGATGGACACCGCCGAGCGGAACCAGACGTGGAGCCGCGGATCTTCCCGCCGGCCACCGCGCGATCACCCTTAAGTGGGTGTTCAAGCTAAAGCGGGATGAAGTCGGCGCCATCGTCAAGCACAAGGCTCGCTTGGTGGCACGAGGCTTCATGCAGCAGGAGGGGGTCGACTTCGACGACGCCTTCGCACCCGTCGCGCGCATGGAGTCCATTCGTCTTCTCCTCGCACTTGCAGCCCAGGAGGGTTGGCGCGCCCATCACATGGACGCCAAGTCCGCCTTTCTCAATGGCGACTTGAAGGAGGAGGTCCACGTCCACACCGCCGGATTCGTCATCCCTGCAGGAGAGGCAAGGTCCTCCGCTCGCGCAAGGCCCTCACGGCTTGCGGCGCAGCACCACGAGCACGAACGCTGCCGACTCCACCCTTATGCAAATGGGGTTCCAGCAGAGCACACACGCAGGTCGCGGTCACGGCGGGGCAAGGCGCAACGCCGCCTGCGGCGCCTCACGCCGACGACTTGGTGATCACCGCCTGGGCGAGGCCGAGGTCGAGGCGTTCAAGCGGAGATGAAGACCGCTTTCGGATGAGCGACTTGGGGCTCTCTCCTTCTACCCGGGATCGAGGTCCACCAGACGGCTCCCGATCTCTCTTCGCGCATCGCCACGCCAAGCGCATCGTGGAGTGGCGGCTCACCGACGCAACCCACCCCACGCCCTATGGAGGGAGAGGCGAGCCGAGTCGTGAGAGTACGACGGAGGAGGCGGACGCAACGCAGATCTGCAAGATTATGGGCGCCGCTACCTTGTCCACACGCGACCGGACTTGGCGTTGCTCGCGCCGTCGCCACGTCTACCGGTTCATGCAAATGACCGACGACGGAACACCGGCGAGCCATGAAAGGATCCTCCGCTACGCCGCGCACCTCCGACACGGCTGCACTACCCAAGGTGCCGGCGCGCGCACTTCATCGGCAATGACGGCGACCACGCCGGCGACATCGACACGAGCAAGAGCACCCGGACGCCGTTCTTCCTCGCTAGTGTCCGATCAATCGGCGACGGCCAGCGCACAGTAGTGGCTTTGTCTAGCGCGCGGCGAGTACATTGCGCCACTACCGCTTCTACTCAGCTCGTGGCCGCACGGCCGCTGGCGATCTCCTTGACAGACGCGAGGCGGTGGAGCTCGGGGTGGACAAAGAAGTCCGCCTTGGCCTCGCGAAGAACCCCGCTCTTCCATGAGCGCAGCAAGTACATCGGGTGAGGTATCACTTCATCGAAGTCGCTGGATGAAGCGAGTGTCCGCCAACTACATCAACACCCAAGACCACCGACTTCCCGACCAAGTCTCTTGGGCGAACCAAGTTCCATGAGCTTCGCGCCAGATCGGGATGGCTCGATTCTCACAAGGAGACACACAAGACTTAGGAGAATGATGGATAAGTCTCGTGTCGGCTTTTTGTGTCGGTTTTTGCTTTTGTAAAGGACAAAGATCCTTGACTAGTTGTTAGCATCTCTAGGACAACATCTTGACCAAAGATCTAGGACAAAGTTGTTAGCATCTTAGAGGACTGAGATCTAGAAAAAGTTGTTAGCATCTTAAAGGACAAAGATCTAGAACAGTTGTTAGCATCTTAGACTAGCATCTTGGCATATGCTTGGTGATTAGCGACTTATAAATATGTATCCCCAACCCTCAAAGTTGGCATGGCATTGTGAAGAGAAATATTCAAGAAAAATTGCCCCATCTCCAAGTGTCATCCTCTCCATGAGAGTAAGGATCTTGCTATCACCAATAGTAAGAGTCCAGCGACTAACATACAAGGCCCGTAGACCCAAGTGGAGGTGGCGCAACACCTTTGGACTCGGATTCAGAATCAACCCCGAATTATTTTGGCGATTGTGGCGTGCACAAGGAATTTGGAGGTGTGGCTGTATCCGTTGGAAAGAGGACGAGATAAATTTTCCATCATTTACTCAATACACCTCAAACGGAGTCTGTATTTAACTTCTATGCACGTTTAAAGTCGATGCTGTCTCCGGAGGCCGAATTGAATTCCAGAACGTATCCTACTGGAACTCTTGCTTGATTTGGAACCAAAGTGATGTGGGGACCTTCCTTGTACCATGCTTCTCTTCATGTTGTACTCCTTGTGCTTGATCAGCTCCTAAGTTCCTCAGTAAAAGAACAACACATGCATCAGGTAGCGGTCTATTCTCCATTGCACAATTATGCATTCCTAGGAACGAGTTCACATGATAATTTAGTTGTCGTGCATGTGCCCTTGTAATTAGCCCTTGTATTGCATCAAGTTAAGTAGTAGCATTTGTAGTAGTAGCAGGAGTGGTGTTTGTATCTGTAGAATTGTTGTCCCCATCAGATTAGGAGGATCTGATGCACCGAGTTTGAGTAGATGAAGCCGATGCTGTTCTCGAGTCTGAGCTTTTAGTAAAGAAATTTGCAACTTGAAGCTTGAGGCCTCATACTTGAGGACTATGGTCGACTACTGACAATGAGATCGTGTGAAGGATGAATTAACACTAATGTGCTTTGTCAGCTTATGCTTGACTGGATCACTAGCAATCTGAATAGCACTTGTATTGTCACAAAAGAGAGATGTAGAATTGTCACAATGGACCCCGAGATCAATCAAGGACCATCGAAGCCAAATGATCTCTGAGGTGGTAGCAAGAAGAGTCGAAGCTCACCCTGCACTAGAGCGTGTGATGCAGGCCGCTTCTTGGACTTCCAGGCAATGAGCAAAGTACCAAGAGAGATACAGTAGCCAGTGATATATGGGCGATCAGCAGGATCACTCGTCCAAGTGGAGTCAAAGTAAGCATGGAGTTGGAGCTGACTCAAAGTGGCATAGAACAGACGTTTGGACGCAGTCCCCCTCAAGTATCTCAGCACACGAAGAACATGACCATAGTGGACTGAGGTGAGAGCACTAACAAACTGACTGATCACATGAACAACATGAGCAATGTCTGCCCTGGTGACAGTGAGATAAATAAGACTCGCAACAAGTTGACGATAGCGAGAAGGATCTGTTAGTGGTACACCGTCTGTAGATCGAAGCTGTAGGTGGAGCTCCATGGGGGTGGTGATAGTATTGTGCATCGCCGTGCGCAGCGAGCAAAGCGGATCTCAACGAGCGATGCTGATTGAGATAGTACTGTCTGTAGGTCGAAGCTATAGGTGGAGCTCCATGGGTGTGAGAGCATTGCGTGCATCAGTAATACCAGAGTGAGCAAGCAAATTCTAAACGCAGCGATGCTGAGAGAGATAGTAGCCATCACTATCAGAATGAACATCAATCTCTAGAAAATAGCTCAATGGTTCCAAATCGGACATCATAAACTGTTCACTCAATTTCTTCTTGACAAAAGCCACATAGTCCATGTCATCTCCTGTGATTAGCATATTATCTACATACAGCAGAAGCAAAGTACGACCCCACTAAGAAGTGTGAATAAACAAGGCACGGTCATGCTCACCCAGAGTGAAACCAGCCGCTCGAATCACAGAACTGAAAAACTCGAACCAAGCACGAGGAGCCTACTTGAGACCATATATAGCACATCTAAGACGATAAACATAGCCTGTAGGAGCCTCAACACCTGAAGATGGCTGCATATAAACCTCATGTAGATGACCATGAAGAAAAGTATTCTTGACATCCATTTGAGATATAGTCCATGAGCGTATGGCTGCAATAGCAATGAGAGTGCTGACTGTAGTCATATGAGCAACTGGAGCAAAAGTCTCATCATAATCTCGACCATAAGCCTGCTACAAACCTCTTGCAACAAGGCGAGCTTTGTATCGCTCCACTGAACCATCTGACTTGTTTTTTACTTTGTACACCCACTTGCAAGCTATAGGCTTAGCTCCAGATGGTAGTGGAACAAGATCTCAAGTATCTGTAGACTCAAAACGGATGCTATAAGCTCCTTAGTCATAATAGCCAACTGCCACTCAGGTAGGGGTGAAAACGGATCGGATAGTTTCCGACCGATCCGGACAAAAACGGATTCTAATGTCTCGGATCGGATTTTTCTGATAGTTTTTGATCGGAACGATTCGGATTTTCCCGCCTAAACGGAACGAATACGGAGGCGCACTATCCCACGGATACTAAACGAAACGGATTATCCGATAAGACGAGTCCTGATATCCGGATTTCGCCCAAAAGAGAAAAGGGATTTTAATTGATTTCAATTTAAAATGCAACAAATCAAATAGTCTTTTAGAAAATATCAAATAGAGTTCAAAAATCCTAGAAAAATCATGTAAATTCGTTGAATTATTTTTAACTTAATAAAATTAATTCCAACTTAAATTTGGTTTTATTTTTGTATATAAATTATTTTAAATTTCTAAAAATAGGAAAACCTTTTAAAATTCAATAAATTAATTAAAATTTTCATTTTCACTTTAAATCCAATAAAATCCTTAAAACTCAATAAATTTTATTTTTACATTAAAAACTAAGGAATTAAATAATTAATTTTTTTTTTAACCTGAAAACTCTTTTAAATCTCGAAAATCCAATAAAATAATAACTTTATTAATTTTATTTTTGGTAACATACTTTGTGATATTACGTCATTTGTGTATAGATTAACCATCCATCTAATCGATGTTAGTGTGAACTAAATTTTATGTATATGATGAACTAAGTGTGAATACGTGATGACTTTGTGAGTCACGACTTATGAGCTAAATATGGTAAACTAAGTGTTATATTTGTGATGAACTAGTTAATGTAACTTGCTAGTGCCAATGTTATGTGTGGTTGCTGAAAATATGAACAATTCATGAATGTTTACATCAAATAAATTAGTTATATGTTTTCGTTAATTTCGTATACAATTTAAGGGGTATTATGTTCGAAAAATATCCGACCGTATTCGCTTCGATTCGTATTCGCTCAGATTCAGATTTGATACTATTTGTATTCGTATTCAGATCCGAGTATTCAGATTCGATCCCGATCCGAAAAATATGAAAACAAATATGGCAAAACCATTATCCGTCCGTTTCCGATCCGTTTTCACCCCTACACTCAGGTATACTGATGTCCTCCTGATACGTACTCCGCTCAGATACTGCACAAGCACAAGGATAAGGACAAGGAAAACCCCATCTCTCTAGTGCCTGAAGAGTGGAATGATCACGTAGGGCATACCGTGATGTAGTAGAACGATCGTCAGAGTCTGTGGTACTGGCTGGAGGGTCAAGTGGAGGAGAGGAGGACTGAGGATCAGAAGGTTCAAGATGAATGGAAGTTTGAGGATCAGAGGGAACTCTCTGTCAGCGACTATAGTGAAAAGGAAAAGTGGAAGTGTCAGATACTGGCGGAGCCGGCGGAGGAGGCACACTAGAAGGTGAAACTGGTGGGGAAAGTGTATCCAGAGAAGACAAGTGGTGAAGGAATGAGAGGTAGACACAAGAAGGTGGAATCTGTGGAAGGAGTGGGATGTGTAGAAGAATGATAAAAGAAAGCTCGACCCTCATCAAAAGTCACATCACAGAGATGCGAATGCAACGTGCTGAGGGATCATCGTTAGCAACGATAGCCTTTATGCTAAGGATTATAACCCAGAAAACACACTCAACCGACTCAGGGCTCATCTTTGTACTCTCACGAAGTGCTAGAAGGACATAACAGATACAACCAAAAACACGAAGATGAGCATAGCAAGCAGGTGCTCTGTACAGGGCCTCACTAGGACACTTGCCTTGAAGCTTGGAAGAGGGCTGACGGTTGTCAAATAGACTGCCGTAGAGACTGCTTCCCCCCAGAAGTGAGAGGGAACAAAAGAGGCAATGAGCTCAGCAAAACCATTCTGAGAATGAGCACCAGAACACGAGAGCTGAGGAAGTGTACCGTTAGAAGAAATAAACTGACGAAAGGCTGATGAAAGATGTTCTCCTCCAAAGTTAGAACGAAAAACACAGATGGTAGAAGAGAATTAAGTATGAACCATCTGAGCCAAGGTTCAGAGCGCTAGCGCTAGGCGGGCAGTAGCCGTGGCCTAGCGCCTAGGTGGACTAGGCGCGCCTAGGCGAGGTTCATGAGGTCGGGCGGTCCACTAGCAACAAAGGAGAGGTTCTCAGGCACAAAAATTCATCGCAGAGCCACTAGCTCTTTGTGGATACTAGCTAGTGTACGCTAGTCACGAGAGTACCTACCCTACTACTTTCAAATAAAAGAAGATAAAGATCAGCAGCCACTGAAGCCATCGGCTACTATGCGCTAGTCTTTGAGTCCCTAGCTACTCGCTACTACTTTCAATAAAAAGAAGACAAGAGTATTAAACAACTCTAAAAGTCAGAGTTTCATCTTCCGAGCGATCACTAAGCTCCGCTCTTTCCTTTCGCTCTCCTTCGAAACCCGTAAGCTCACTCTCTCTCCTCTCATTCCTTCGCTCTCCTTCGAAACACCTCGCCACCACCAAAATCCCGGGCCGTCTTCCTCCTTGCGACGCTTCTTCAGCGCTACTGCCGGTGGTGACAGACAAGCGAGATCGCCGCCGGGCGAGCTCGATCGGTCGCGGAGGCCGAACGACCGCTCGGCCAACGCCAGCGCCACCACTCTTGGCCGCTTGTGCCACTCGACGCCCGCCCAACATCTCGGCGCCAAGCTCCGTCACGCTGAAGCTCGCCAGCCGCTTTGACCGATCAGATCGACTAGGCGGCCTCTCGCCAGCCCACCGACTTTGAAGAAATCGCGGCGGAGGTCGCCGAAGCGACTAGGCGCGCCAGGCGGCGCCGTTCCATTTTTGAACCTTGATCCGAGCAAAAGACCGATAGATAGAAATCAACTATGAACGGTGTTTCATGAAGTAGATCCAAGTGTGTCGAGTATGGTCATCAATGAAGATGACATAGTAATCGTGACCACCCCGTGTCGCTTTTTGTGTGTGACTTCTTTTGCTTTTGCTTTGCTTTAGCATCTTAGACTAGCTTTTGACTATCTGGAATGACATCTTTGCTTTAGCATCTTAGAGGACATAGAGGGGAGAGCATCTGGGATGGAGCATCCTAGACTAGCATATGCTTGGCATATGCTCGACATATCTTGGCATATCTTTGGCACATTTAGCCCTATAAATGTATCCAACCCTCGGGTTGGCATGGCATTAATGAAATATCAGAAAAAATTGCCCGTCTCAAGTGTCATCCTCTCGTGAGTAAGGATCTTGCTATCACCAATAGTAAGAGTCCACTAACAAGTGGTATCGAGCTTGTGTATCCTGGCAGCTGAGCATCTCTGCTCATCTCCTTCTCGGCCTCGCGGCCATTGGCCGTGCGGCGGCGACTCCGGATCCGCTCGCTCCTCTCGGAGAGCGGCGGACTCGTCGAGCGCCTCTCTCCACGCAACACCCGATGCGCGCCATGTCCGCGAGCGATCTGGCGTTGTCGCCTCGAGCACGCGGCGTCGGACGGCCGGCTCGCCGCAGCAAGCGAGCGCGCGGCGAACGCTGCAGGGCGCAAAAGGCGTCGGGTGCGGCGGGCTGCGGCGGCGAGCGGAGGTGGAAGCGGCGGCGCGGATCGCAGCGTGCGCGCGCGAGAGGTCAAGGTCTGCGGCGGCGCGAGCGGCGAGCCTCCATCTCGCGATGCAGGCGCGACGCGGACCTTGGCGGCAGAGGAAGCGGCAGGCGAGCGAGCGCGATGGGTAGCGCGCCGCCCACGAGCTTGGCGGCGATCGACGAGCGCTGTGCGCGATGGCGCTCGAGAGGCGCGCGGCGGTGGCGCTCGAGAGGCGCCTCGGCGGTGGCGCTCTGGAGAGGCGCTCGGCGGTGGCGCTCTGAAAGAGCGCGCGCGACAACGGCGGCGACGGTCGATAGAGCGCGGCCTTCCGACGGCGTGGCTTCTCGCCGGGCCGTGCACGTGGTTACCACGGGTTCGGTTTGTCGGGGCCGGCCGGCGATGGGTGGCCTACCTACCAGGCCAACTCGTCGAGTGGGCGCGTGATGAAGTGAGCTCAGTGCGGCACATGTGGGAGGCGTCCGTGCGGCGGCGTCGACTACGTCGAGATCGCGGCGCTGGATGCCTCATCGCTGATCCGCCGAGATGCGTTCGCTCTCAACAAGCGATCGCAGAGGCTTGGGCGCCATCGCTGCGGCGACGCATCGGCGCGCCGCGCGCAAGTCCACCTGCGAGCGCCGCGCAGGTGGAGACCCGGCCTTCAAGCGGTGAGGCGTTGATGACTTTGCTCTCCGTCTCAACACTCTGCTGCGAAGTTGGTAAAGTTCGCGGCGACACCTACGGCGAGGAAGAGCGCGAGAAGCTCTTTCATTGCGTCCGAGAAGTACAAGCGGATGGCTCGTCGATCCGATCTCTGGGACCTCTCCACGATGTCGATCGAGGAGGCGATAGGTCGCCTCAAGGTCGCCGATGATGAGCCACGATCCTCCGGGACCGCACCATGGCGGAAGCTCCTTCTGCTCGGGAGGGGGGCTGCCGGCCAAGGTGCGAGAAGAAGGAGCCTTCTTCCACGAGCGGCGCGATGCGTGGCAAGCGCGGCAAGCGCGCAAAACGCCGAGCATGGGCGCGTGGGCGTCTTGGGTGATGGCCGTGGGCGCCGAGGCGGCGCCTGGCAAGCAAGGCCGACGCGAGGCGACTCTTGCTACAACTGCGCGCAAGCTTGGTCATTGGGCGAGTTGTCGGCGACCACGGCGGCGAGCCAGCGTCGCCGCAGGGGAGGAGGAGCACGGCTCGTTCATTGCTCGGCGAGCATTGAACTACCTCCGGCAGCTGCCGGCGCGGCGCTCCTCCACCTTGCGAGCCAAAAACAAGCGTCCCTCGCGGCGATTCAACGCGACATGGCCGGTTGGGGGAGTTCTTCGCCGAGCTTGACTCTAGCGTCCGAGGCTCCGTCACGTTTGGGGCGCCTCGTGGAAATCAAGGCGCGAGCCACGGAAGTCGGTCAGCCGAGGATCGGATGGCTCATCTCACCAAGCTTGAGACGAGCAGCCAAGACTTAGAGGAGATTGAGTGAGACAGACGGGCTCGTGACATCGCTACGGATCGGCTTTGTGTGTCGCGTGAGTCAATTGGATGATTGATCGCTTGCTTTAGCATCTTAGACTAGCAATTCTTTCGCCTTGTAGCATCTTATGATGCTTTGATCTAGCGGATCTGAGGAGCGGCGAAGTAGATCTTTGCTTTAGCATCTTACGACGGACGTGAGAGGACGCGAGGTCGACGCCTAGAAGAGCATGCGGCTAGGACTAGTATGCTTGGAGATGATTCGCTCGGACCAAGAGTCGTGCGGCTCGAGTCTGAGCTCGCTGAGTATGAGCGGTATCCGCGCGAGGACCCGAGGTGAAGATCCTTGATGTTGTGCGAGCCTGTGCACGATCGTGGATGGATCGAGGAGCGAAGCTCGATCGAGAAAAATTGCTCGCGCATCTCGCAAGAGGATGGTATGATGAGCTTCTCCAGTGCAGGCAGGAGCTAAGCGATCCTGATGCTCTCAGCGCAGTAGGGAAGAGGATGGTATCCCGAAGCATGGCTCGACGCGACCCATGACGGAGGAAGCACAATCACATCCTGATGGCGGCTATGGAAACAGGGGTAGGATTATAGATTGCTCTGATACCATGTTAGAGTAATTGAGGCTAGAGTTTGCTATTCACAACTATACAACTTATTCATTAATTGAGGGTATATATAGACATTGTTAGGGATTAGAATACCGTTTCCAGAGGGAATCCCGCCGGGCGGCCGGTAACTGTTACCAGCCGGTAACCGGAATTCCTGGAGAAAACTCGGTCAAAATTCGTCCAAATAAATTTGAATTTAAATTTGAAGTTTTCCGGCCAGTATTTTGAATCCCGGTTTCCACCGGTAAATCACATCGTTATATGGGCCTCATGGGCTACATAGGCCACATGGGACATGATTGAGAGAGAGAGAATGGAGAATATACCACTCTTAACACTATCTACTTTTCATTGTTAAAATTATCTGACCGCCTTGTATTGGATTTTACTGAGCACTCTATTGTATGAAAGTGGGCAAGTTTGTCTATCCAGCTAATGTGAATTTGGCACCAGGAGGATCTGTACCCTGTACTAGCATGTGGTGTCGGTAGCTGTGCCTGTACCACTGCCAACTAAAAATGATTTTTTCCTATTCATTTCCTGTCATCCACCTCTACGCAACAATGTTGTCCGGACTCGGGATATTGATCTGGATCGTAGGATCCTGCAATCATGTGGGGCCATCCTGACCTTGATCCTATTTAGGATCAAAATTAAGTAGAACAATATAAAACAGGGGTCTAGACTCTAGATCTTATGAGATTTAGAATTGCAATTTTTGAGGTACGATCCTACCCTATCACGACCCTATGATCTCTATCCTGTTAACATGAAAGCAATCATGCCGAGGATCCCGATCTTGACAACTGACAACCTTGGATAAGATATAATTGATCCAGAATTATGGCTAGGTGAAATATAATCAGATGGTAGGTTAATTTTCAACATGTCTAACCTCTAAAACTCAAATTGGAGAATTCAATCGATAAATTGTGTGTGGGAGAAGTTGGTGCCATGTTCATGGACGGTTGCCATTTGTGAAGGACCAGTTGCAGCCCTTAGTTGTATAGATCTTTCCCTCTTGAAGCTGCAGTTATTTTATGTTTCTAGCTAAACATTCAAAACAAATCAAACCACATATCAATGACTTATTGATTAGACAACATGGATGGATGTCAAAGGGAAGGTGATCTTTTGGTCCTTGAATGTGTATCTTATGATCTATTTGGAGTCATGCTTTGCGTGCTGCAGTGTGAAACTGTGAATGCTATTCACCGTTTCAATTTTCAAGCTCTTTTGATGTGTCCTTTATTTTCTTAAAACAATACTAACTACGATTTGTGTAATATACTTGTCACTTTTGTCCAAACTCTTTATGCTCATCACAGTGTTAAATTGAAGGTATTGCAATCAATATGTTGACAAGGATGCGCTGATATATCTACTTCTAGCAAATGAGATGTTACACGAGCTTCATCCAGATATTATAACAATAGCAGAGGATGTAAGTTACTGCTGTACTATATTTTCTCATTCCTGTAAATTTATGTTCATGTAAACACAGCTCTTGGTTTTAGACATGCAGTTTCGTACTGAGATATAGTTATCAGTTTATCACCCATGTTGAAATTGGTGTTAGCCTTTTTCTGATCTAGGAACTGATTTTAAAATTGAGAGGCCTGACTAACAGAGCTAAAAAGAATATAAGGCATACGTGCTTTTCTTCAGTGTTACTATTCTTACCCACTATTCAATGGATACTTTTTTTTTTTGCAAAGTCCAACTAATATTTTGTTAATACAGTTTTTATATTGTTTTGTTTATGTAGGCAACGTATTACCCTGGGTTATGTGAGCCAACCACTCAAGGCGGATTAGGATTCGACTACTGGGTCAATCTTTCTATTCCAGAAATGTGGTTGTGGCATCTTGAAAATGTTCCTGAGCGAGAATGGAGCATGAATAAGGTTTACCTGCTATCATCTTATGTACTTTGGGATGAAGAGTCCTTTCGGTTTCCTTGTGGAATTTCATCTTGATTCTACAGTGCTAAGACAACGGTTTTCCAATGCTTCAATAGCATTTCCCCTTGCTTTTTTTTACTTGAAGTATCATATTTCTTGTCTAATGACTATCTCGGATCATTTTGCAGATTATGAAAGTATTAATAAGCAGCAACCATAATATGCTATCTTACGTTGAAAATCATAACCAGGTGATGCTATTTGCATATTTTTTTGTTCTGGTTTTGCCAATTATAACATGTTCTTGTATCATGCTTAGAAAGAAGGGAAGAACTTCTAAATCACTCCACAAATTAAATCTTAGTTTTCAGACAGAATCACTTTCTCAGATACTTGGCCTATTTGGTTAACTTCTGGGAGTTCTTCGCCGAGCTTGACTCTAGCGTCGAAGCTCCGTCACGTTTGGGGCGCCTCGTGGAAATCAAGGGCGTCGGCTCCGTCATCTTGCGCGGGATCGGGATGGCTCGATTCCTCACAGGAGACACACAAGACTTAGGGAGATTGATGGATAAGTCTCTACGTGTCGGCTTTTTGTGTGTCGGCTTCTTTTTGCTTTTGCTTTTGCTTTAGCATCTTAGACTAGCTTTTGCTTTGCTTTACTCGAGGTTGACGGAGGAAGCACAATCACATCTTGATAGGCGGCTATGGAAGCATGGAAACAGGGTAGGATTATAGATTGCTCGATACCATGTTAGAGTAATTGAGGCTAGAGTTTGCTATTCACAACTATACAACTTATTCATTAATTGAGGGTATATATAGACATTGTTAGGGATTAGAATACCGTTTCGGAGGAATCCGCGAGGCGTGTGGAATATTACCAGCAGAACCGAATTCTGGAGAAAACTCGGTCAAAATTCGTCCAAATAAATTTGAATTTAAATTTGAAGTTTTCCGCCGATATTTTGAATCCGGTTTCCACCGTAAATCACATCGTTATATGGGCCTCATGGGCTACATAGGCCACATGGGACATGATTGAGAGAGAGAGAATGGAGAATATACCACTCTTAACACTATCTACTTTTCATTGTTAAAATTATCTGACCGCCTTGTATTGGATTTTACTGAGCACTCTATTGTATGAAAGTGGGCAAGTTTGTCTATCCAGCTAATGTGAATTTGGCACCAGGAGGATCTGTACCCTGTACTAGCATGTGGTGTCGGTAGCTGTGCCTGTACCACTGCCAACTAAAAATGATTTTTTCCTATTCATTTCCTGTCATCCACCTCTACGCAACAATGTTGTCCGGACTCGGGATATTGATCTGGATCGTAGGATCCTGCAATCATGTGGGGCCATCCTGACCTTGATCCTATTTAGGATCAAAATTAAGTAGAACAATATAAAACAGGGGTCTAGACTCTAGATCTTATGAGATTTAGAATTGCAATTTTGAGGTACGATCCTACCCTATCACGACCCTATGATCTCTATCCTGTTAACATGAAAGCAATCATGCCGAGGATCCCGATCTTGACAACTGACAACCTTGGATAAGATATAATTGATCCAGAATTATGGCTAGGTGAAATATAATCAGATGGTAGGTTAATTTTCAACATGTCTAACCTCTAAAACTCAAATTGGAGAATTCAATCGATAAATTGTGTGTGGGAGAAGTTGGTGCCATGTTCATGGACGGTTGCCATTTGTGAAGGACCAGTTGCAGCCCTTAGTTGTATAGATCTTTCCCCCTCTTGAAGCTGCAGTTATTTTATGTTTCTAGCTAAACATTCAAAACAAATCAAACCACATATCAATGACTTATTGATTAGACAACATGGATGGATGTCAAAGGGAAGGTGATCTTTTGGTCCTTGAATGTGTATCTTATGATCTATTTGGAGTCATGCTTTGCGTGCTGCAGTGTGAAACTGTGAATGCTATTCACCGTTTCAATTTTCAAGCTCTTTTGATGTGTCCTTTATTTTCTTAAAACAATACTAACTACGATTTGTGTAATATACTTGTCACTTTTGTCCAAACTCTTTATGCTCATCACAGTGTTAAATTGAAGGTATTGCAATCAATATGTTGACAAGGATGCGCTGATATATCTAATTCTAGCAAATGAGATGTTACACGAGCTTCATCCAGATATTATAACAATAGCAGAGGATGTAAGTTACTGCTGTACTATATTTTCTCATTCCTGTAAATTTATGTTCATGTAAACACAGCTCTTGGTTTTAGACATGCAGTTTCGTACTGAGATATAGTTATCAGTTTATCACCCATGTTGAAATTGGTGTTAGCCTTTTTCTGATCTAGGAACTGATTTTAAAATTGAGAGGCCTGACTAACAGAGCTAAAAAGAATATAAGGCATACGTGCTTTTCTTCAGTGTTACTATTCTTACCCACTATTCAATGGATACTTTTTTTTTGCAAAGTCCAACTAATATTTTGTTAATACAGTTTTTATATTGTTTTGTTTATGTAGGCAACGTATTACCCTGGGTTATGTGAGCCAACCACTCAAGGCGGATTAGGATTCGACTACTGGGTCAATCTTTCTATTCCAGAAATGTGGTTGTGGCATCTTGAAAATGTTCCTGGCGAGAATGGAGCATGAATAAGGTTTACCTGCTATCATCTTATGTACTTTGGGATGAAGAGTCCTTTCGGTTTCCTTGTGGAATTTCATCTTGATTCTACAGTGCTAAGACAACGGTTTTCCAATGCTTCAATAGCATTTCCCCTTGCTTTTTTTTACTTGAAGTATCATATTTCTTGTCTAATGACTATCTCGGATCATTTTGCAGATTATGAAAGTATTAATAAGCAGCAACCATAATATGCTATCTTACGTTGAAAATCATAACCAGGTGATGCTATTTGCATATTTTTTTGTTCTGGTTTTGCCAATTATAACATGTTCTTGTATCATGCTTAGAAAGAAGGGAAGAACTTCTAAATCACTCCACAAATTAAATCTTAGTTTTCAGACAGAATCACTTTCTCAGATACTTGGCCTATTTGGTTAACTTCTAATGATAATTGTTCTTGTATATTGCATTGTACCTTATTTCCATTTAGACATTTATTAAATTCTTTCTTTTGTGCATCTTGTTTTGCCAGAACCTACCATACAAGACATCCGTACGTGCTCTCAGCTCATACATTGTTGAATAGGCATATCATAATGCTGTGAGTTTGGTGTTCATATGCACATGGGCAGATGTGCAAGTCATGCTTCATTGTCTTTGCCATCTACCATGCATTCATATCTGCTCATGAAATTTGGAATTCTAGTCATGCTGTTTTGAATTGGAATCAAACTAGAATGAACCGTGTGTTTGCTTGCAATAGGTTTAGAGAACATTTGGCAAATGTATGTTTGATTTTAGTATGTAGAATTGTCTTTACTTTTTAAAATACGTAGTGGAAACCTAGACTCTAAAGGTGATGATTCTAGAAATTTATGGGTTTATGGTGGCTTATCCCTAAACGATATTTCTTTAGGAGTTTGTAGTGGGGTCTGTGTCTCGAACTCTAAAGATGCATTTTTTGCTTGTTGGATGCTTATTGGATGACATGAGGCATTTGAGATGATGTTGGGCTTTCTTAGCACTTGTGAACTTGCATAGTTTGATTTGAGCGAACTGCATTTGTCATCTACTATCCTTATCTAATCTCAGAAAATTTTGATTCAATTGGTCAATGCTTGATTCTTGTTATAAATGGAGGTGAACCTGCTGTATGGCTATAATAGCCAGCAAATGTGTAGTTTTGTATTTGTCTATAATAGCCAGCCTATTATTTTAGTTTTATTTGCTTTCAACGCATAATCTTATCCTAAATAACATTTGTTGGGGGCACGTGACAACAATTGTACATTCAGAATTCTGTTTCTACTTCTCCCTCTTTAAAAAAGAATGCTGTTTCTACCACCCTATAGCCACACACACACAGTTTTTTTGTTTGTTTCCAAGAAACCCCAGATGCACAGTTTTAATATTTGGCCACAGTTTTAATATTTGGCCTATAGACTTTGCCCTTAAAAATGTGTTCTAGTTCTGGATTTGCCAAAGCGCCGTATAGCTAGTTAAGTTGTTTATTTCAACTTTACTATGCAGAAGAAAAATAAATGCATGTCCCTCCATACTATAATATGGATAATATATATCTTTAGCTAATTTCCATTTGTTGACATCATAAACAGTAATACCCTTCACCTAGATATAGAGCATAGAACCATTGTGGTATGCAAGGGAGCATGGCAACAGTGCATTTGGGCAGATGTTACAGTGGCTTGTGCATGGGCAGTGCACATGCATGCATGCATGCAAGCGAGGCTAGCTGTCAGTGACATGCAAGCTGCAATTGCAGCGTGCATGATCAGTAAGCGTGCTTGGCACTGACTTCAGACAGGCAGTAGGTGCATTGGGGCACAGCATTTTCTGCACAAGGAGGTAGGACCGTAGGAGTGTCATTTAGGCATGTTTTAGACAAATAGCAGAAAAATGTGTACTTCCTAATTTTGATAGAAAAGTTACTCAAGGAATATAATGGTTTTAGTGTAAAATGTTTCTTCTCATTTTATGGGGTAACAGTTGTAATATAATGGTTTTTAGGAATAAGTCCATTTTACCCCCCACAACTTTACCCGGAGTCCAAATTTCACCCTCATCTCCAAAACCAATCACTTTACACCCTCAAACCATGAAAACCGGAGCAAATCACCCCCTCGCTGACGATTTGATTTTCAGGGCAACAGTAGTAACCAGCAAGGGTCATGGCTGGCGGCTGGTCAGCCAGCCTGACGTTCTGCACGAGTCCGTATCCAAGTGGAGGATTATGAAAGTTGAATAGAGATAGTCCATGAGTTAGTAAAGATAATGTTGGTAAGTTAGTAAAGATAGAGTTGGTAAGTTAGAGATAGAGTTTGGGATGGAGTTCGTATGGTAGGAGGCAATTCATGCTCTATATAAGCAGTCTGTGTACGTGAGTTTTAGGCAAGCAAGAATTATGAATTAGTCTTTCTCTCATCTAAAGTTCATCATCCCAGTCTATTCTCTATTTCTTCTCCTAAGTTCCCTTCCCTTTAGCCGAGTGCTGTCCCTCCTTAGTACAGTAGTTACCCCAATGAACAAAGATTGATCACAAATCATGTGTAGTCTTATGAAATGCAAACTAAGATGTGTAATTTTTTTATGCCAAAATATGTATAATTTTGTGAAGTTTACTCATTTTCTATTTTTCTTGACGTATTCTGTGATTGGAATCTGACATCTGATATTTTCATACAGTCAATATCAGGGCGGAAGTCATTTGCTGAAATAATTCTTAATACCGGAAAGTTCTCCAATGGTTCTATCGACGGCGATTTGATTTTCAGAGCTTCATCATTGCTCAATGTACGAGTTTATTCCTAACTTGTAGTTATGTACATCCATTCATGATTGCGCCACCTCTTTAATTTCATATGTATAGCTCCTATTAGCTACCTATACAATCAGTTAACATGATTTCTTTGTTTTTAATATCGCTTACATGCATAAATTAATACGCAAAATTGGCGATATGACATCAAACTTTTGTGGCATTTGCACCAAGACATTGATTTTTTATGTATTTGCTAAAACACATTAAACTTTTGTGGCTCTTTGCTAGTGGACACTACCAATTAAAAAATAATATACGACTGAGAGAGGAGAAAAGGTGGGTGAAAAGTTTGTTTTGCCCTTGAACCCTTCTTCCTCTCCCTCATCTTCTCTTATTTCTCTGGGCCTCTGCGCCCTCCGCTCAGCTCTCTGTGTCCACTGGTCGTCCGCTCACCACGTCCACACTATTTCGCTACTCCCCTCCGCCGTCTCGCTCTCCCAGCTCACGATCGACGCGCACTGCTCTCCCCCATCTTTGGTGGGGTCTCTAGTGGTGGGTGAGGTAGAGCCGATAGCCTGCTCCCCAGTCTCCACCTTCGCTCCACCGCTTCCCGCTCCGTGTCACTGGACTTGCTCGCCAGCTCGCGTCCTCCGCAGTCTCTGCCGTCGTGACGATGATCAACTCCGGTGACCTCTCAGCCTCCTGAGACAAGGCCATGTCCGTGCTTGCTGCCTTCGCATCCTCGAACGCTGTGTCTTGGCCTAGAAGTCGGGCATTGTCCTCCACCTCTGCTGTGTGTTGGAGTTCGACAACGCCAGTGCCGAGCACACGTCTGTGGTGCAGGCCGCCGCCGTGGACGTGCTCCGTAACCTCGCCTCGTTCCCGGACCTCATGGCATTCCGTGATAGGGCACACTCCCCTTGCTCCTGTAGCTCGTGTCCCTTGGCACTCCGCGAGCACAGGAGCACGTGCTAGGCTGCCTCCACTACTTGACGGCCAATGACGTTGGCGAGAGTTAGAGGCTAAAGGTTGAGGCTTTGCAAGAAGGCATGCTTGTCTGTGTCAAGGACTTCTTGTTGTCCAGCCATGGCAATGAAGCACCAGTTTGTGGGGGAATTCAGAGTTATTTTGATGATCGATCTTGAGCTAGATGTATGTTCTTTAACCACCCTGCCTCCCAAGTTACCTCCCGCTTGCTCTTTGTATGATGCTTGTGATGATCTTGTAAATGTCAGCGTGCCTCAATCTGTTCCATTGCTTGGAGTGATAGCTGATGAGTGGTTTTAGTGTTCTTAGATCAATAAGATGAATGGAGTGGAGTTGGGCATGGAGAAGGAAGAAGGAGATAGGGGCATGGAGGTCATTTTGAGTTATTTCTCTCCAAAACAGTTATATATGTAATATAATGAATCCAGTATCCACCAACAAAGAGCCACAAAAGTTTAGTGTGTTGCAAAGATACAAAAAATCAGGGGAAAATTGGCTACAGGTTACTACAGTTTGTCACCCTTTGCTATTGGCCATCCAAAAATCGTGGTGCGGCCAAAACGCACTGTAAAAACATGTAATTTTGCCGCAAGACACTAAGCCGATTATTATATTATTTTCGAGTGAAAGAGGAGAGAGAAAGCACGTGAAATGACCCTTTTGCCCTTCGGTCTCCTTCCTCTTTTCTTGCTTTTCTCTTCACTCATCCATTCCCCATTTCTTCCTCTTCCTCTTCTCTTTCTCAGACCGTTCATACATTTCGCACAATACGACCGCGTCGCCCTCCTCCTCCTCTCCTCCTCCCCGTCGTGCCCCCTCGACGGGCACGCCACCAACGGCCTCCTCCGTCGCCGCCTCCATGCCCGCACGCCCCTCCTCACGCTCCGCCTTCTCCAGTGCCCGCTCGTCCTCCTCCACAACTACAACCGCCTCTCGCCTCCTGCGGAGGTGCGCCTCGCGCTCGCTCCTCCCGCGCCGCGCTTCCTCCTCTGCATGCGCGTGCGCCGGATGCCGCCTCTACGCCACGCTCCTCGGCGGCTCGCCTCGTCCCCGACCCCGTGCCGCCGAAAGCGCTCGACGAAATGCCCCACGGCGGTGGCTGCCGCTCGCCGCGTGCACCTTCCTCGTCAAGGCCCTCCTTCGCAATCGCGACGTCCACGGGGCCATGGGCCACGTCGACAACCATCTCTGGCGGACACCCTCGTCGCGGGCTTCGTGGAGCGCCACCGCGGGGAGGTCGCGGTCGTGGCGGGAACCACCGACGCCGGGACGGCCCCGTTGTCTGCCTACTGGAGTTCATGTACGACCAGGCGCCGGAGAGCATGCGCAGCACGGCGATGGCGCTCTTCTAGCTACGTCAGCACGCTGCTCTTCACTATCATGCACCGGTGGAGCGCCGGCACCGACGGGTCCAACTGGCTGCCGGACAACATGTAACACATGTGCCAACGCCAGAAAACCTTTGTTCCTGGGTTCTTGGTGTTAGATTAAACTTGTTATTTTTCTTTCAGCGCAAATTTGCATCGACAAAGATGCATCGCAAATTGAAATCACAAAGTTCTTCAGTTTTCGTTTTTCTGCATTTTGAAGTTCTGAAGGAGTTCAGAATTGATGTCAAAGAACACACAATGGCAACACAACCTGACAAGAACACACAATGCATTCCTCCAGACATGGCAACACAACCTGATAAGAACACACAATGTCTTGGACGTGATTTTTATTCGTAATTGTACTTTCCTCATTAGATCAAGCCATTGTCATATGCATTCACCAAGAAGACAAAAACAACACACACCAATTCTAACACTAAGCCAAGAAGCACTGATACTGCAGAGCAGCTATAGCATTAGATTGGTGCCTTTGACCATCAGCACCAGCCGTCCAAGAACGCGAATAGACGGTGAGCTTGATGTCGAAGCCGAGGGAGGGGTGGACGGGGTCGGCGGCGGTGACGGTGGCTGCAGGGGGCTCGACAGGGGGGCGGCGGGAGATCATCTCGTCGACATGGGTGGGGTCTTTGGAGAGGAGGGCCTCCACGGTCCCGTCTCGGCGGTTGCGGACTCATCCGGCGAGGCCGAGCGACTTCGCCGTACAGTCGCGGAAGCCCACAGCTCCAAGGGAGAAGAAATAGAATGGGGGAGAAGAAAGAGATTCCGGTCGGTAATCGGTTGTTGGCCAAATTCAAATTTTGAGTTTGGATTGGCTAATTGAAACCATCTGGTAGAAATCCGGTTATCATTGGTAACCCGGTCGGTTACCGGTACCGGACAGGGTTCGGTATTTTTTCCGTAACCGGGTTTTGAATCCTTGCTTGCGGTGGCTGGTCGGGTTACTTGGATACTAGGCGTCTTTGAGGGGTAGCTCAGTAGCTGGTCTGACTTGCTTAAGGGTGGTGTGGCCCTGTGTCAGGAAAGTTAGCACAGTGCTGCATGAGAGAATGAGGGATGAGGTCATGACGGCATGCACGTGAGCTAGACTGGGACGGTGGTGAGGACCGTGAGGTAGTAAGGGAGAGGGAGCAAACCCTAGCAACGTACTGCCGTCCTTGCTCCTCCAGCTTTTGCCAGCCCTGACTTTGTCTTCTGATCTGCTCATCCTTCCCTTGCGCAACCCTCGGTTCAGGGGCGGAACTAGAATGCAAATGTCCGGGGTTCACCATTTCACCGTACATATAACAACATATATAATTTCGAAACAACACGGTAATAAATAGTAATGTATCCAGCAACTTTTAGCATTAATATTTTAACGTAACCAATAGCAATGTACAATGATAAAGAAGTAGCGATCAAAATACTTATCAACATAAAGAAACTCACTAATAATATTGTCAATTGTAGCAAAGTAAAGCAACTAAGAGCGAAATCATGGATAAAGATAGTCGACATTAGCAAAATACATCATCCGACCTCAATGACCTATAAAAAACAGAACAAAACGAATTAAAATTATCTAGTAAAAAAGTAGAATAGTCGAATGAAAGTAAATACAATACCTTTTAGTATTTATATTCTTTCAAGTTCATGAAACGATGAACCACAACGTTATTGGTAACTTTTTTCATTTTGTCTTTCTCCACATAGCAAATTAGGTTATCACTCATGAAATCGTTGTGAAACCCTAAATTTTAAGCATAACCCTAACATTTGATGAAGAAAACAACAATCATCATTCATCGAGTTGAAAATCCTCATTTCTTGAAATAAATTGGAAGAATCAGGGGAAATTAGAATAAGGAATCAATACCTAACTCATCTTTCCAATTCCTTGGCCGGTGTTTCGTTTCGTTGCCTCTCCCCGAGATGATCGACGGCGGTGACCAGAAGAAGCTCTGGTGGCCAGCAGATGAGGGCATCGAGCTCTCCGATCGGGCGGTGACGTCCAGGTGAGATGGAGAGCCGGTGGCTTTTTGTGTTCTGTTCTGGGGATCTTGATCTCGGCTCTACACGTAGTTTTTCCATGTCTCTATAGACAGTTCCTCTATGTATAATGTGTCTTGTTTTTCGTGATACAGTCGACTACTGGATGAGAGACGTTCCAATTCTCCATGCTCCACCTCTCTTCTCCACATCGTCTCGTGTCCTACGTGTTAAAGCTTATAGACAGCTAACGTCACACCATTGTACATGCTCTTAAGAGGTACTCGGTATGGTAAATCGGGGATGGGTGAGGTTGTGCGCGTCGATATCTAGTGAGAAATTAATAACTCTTTTTAAGAAAATACAAGTTTAATTTCCTGTACATAAAAGAGTCTTTATTTCAACTACTACTAGAATTTATAGTTGAACAACTCTTAAACCATCCTTGGCTATTTATTAAATCGAGATTAGAGTATTAGACGGCCCACGAAGCGATGCCCTTGTGCCTTTCCCACGTAATGACAGAGGATGTGATTCTCCGGTTTCATGGATGTGATATAAAACTGAGACTAGTGTACATGCGTTACACGCGCGAGGCCGGGGTGCTTGGCTCTACACACGCAACAGGCAACAGCAGGCAATAGTGAGTGAAAAGCGAAGGGGCGTGGGCCGTGGGCATCGTCAATTGCATCGCGTGGTCGGCTGGTCACATGGGCTGCGGCACGCTCTCGCTAGGCGCTGCGTTGCGCACTGCGGCGTGGGCCGTGGGGGCATGCGACTGCTACAGCGGCGGCGGCGGCGGCGTGAGTGTGTGCGCTCGCTAGTGCGTGGGCGTGGAGTAGGGAAAAAACCGGCCGTGCCGGATTTACGGTCGGTCGGAGAAAAAAACCGGCCGAAAAATTTTGAATTTGGATTTGAATCTTTCACTTGGTTGTTTCTTTGGATGCTTGCAAAGAAATGTCGTTTGCAATTGCTGCTCGAGAATGTGAATGTGCAATGTTGGTTCTTGGATGCTTCGTGCTTCATTGACCTCATATGTTACTTCACAACCAAACCAAGAATTGAGCCCTGTTGCTTGGTTGAAAGGAATTTTACTTGGATTTACTCAATTAATGCTTGAAGTTGTATTCTAAAGCTTCTTGGTTAGAGTATATGCATACTATATACTTTCTTGAATCGAGCTTAACTCATCAAGCTATAGTCATTGTTACAAAACATTATCTAGTTAGCATTGCTATACTAGTTACCAAATTTCCTTTCATTTCGGTTTTACGGTTTTCGGCCGGTTTTAGGTTCGTGGGAAAATTTTGAATTCAAATCTTACCTTGCAATTTTGGCGGTTTTCGGTTCTGGCGGGAACCGTTCACAAGACGGGCGAGCGGATTTTGCCCGGTAGCGGTTTTTCTATCCCTGGCGTGGAGCGCGTGCAGCGTGCCGCGTGGGCCGCGTGACCGTTTAGGCCACTGGCACGTGGGCTGGAAGAGGCCTGAGTTCAAACTTTTTTTGCTTGGGGGTGCACACATGGTCCATATGAGTTGATCTCCACTAATTTTTTTTTTTTGATCCGGTGTCCTGTGACACCGGGTGGGCCTATTGGGCTCCGTCCTTGCCTCGGTTCCCATCGCCTATACCTCCAGTAAGTCTCCCTTCCGCCTCTCCACTTTCTAGTCTGATCCGCCTCTTGCTGCTGCTGTGACTTGCTCGCTCTCCCTGGTTGACAACTTGGTCACCTAGGCCAGCCCAACTTTAACCTGATCATCTCCTAAGCAAGCTGCTACTTATCTTTTAGTAGACTAGCAGTAACCAACTCAGCTGGACATGAGAATACAATACTGGGGGCTTCTCCTGTTTTGTTGGAGTTCAACAGGAAGGGCCCTCTGCTGTATTGCCCTCTCTATCTCAAAGACTCAGAACTAATTACATGGAAAGCTAGGTAAGCTTATTAGGTTAATAAGTAATGAGCTGAGGGAACTTTATGTTGGTGGCATGTCGACATGCATTTTATTTAACAAACTTGACTTGCTGTTAAGCACTACCAATTACTTTCAGCAACAAAAGTATATCTTCAATCTTCTTCAACACGTTTCAGATAATCAAACTAATTACATTTACAACAAGCGGAGGTGCATATCTCAACTTCATGGGCAATGAATTTGCACATCCAAAGGTGAGCTACTTTTGTCATCTTTAGAATTTGACATCCTTTATTTCTTCTCAAGTTTATGAACTTGTTCCATTTCAGTTTACTCAAATTGTGCACCAGACCTTATTTTTTTATTGTTTGATTTCAGAGAGTTGAGTTTCCTTTGTCAAGCAATGACTATTCGTTCCACCTAGCCAATCGGCAATGGGAACTATTGGACAAGGGTGTTCACAAACATGTATTCAACTTTGACAAGGTATGGATGTAACTATTTTCCCTGAATGCATTACAAATATTACATGTCAGTTTACAAACATGTTTTTTTTTATCCCTAAAATTTCTTCATGGTTTGTTGAATGTTAATTTTCTTTGCTTAGTTTACCATTCCCGCATAAAACACTTGTTGCTAGGGTTGTTCATGCTAACACCGAACCGAAAAAACCAAACCGAATCGACTTGACCGGTGTATGAGATTCGGTACGATAGACGGTAAAAACCGTGTGGAAACCAAAAAACATAAATACCTCATAAAAACCATTGAATTCAAGCCCATATACAAATATGGCTCATAGCAAATGGCAGTTAGCCCAGCGAGTGTTACCGTGCTGCATTCTTGTATGGAAGTTGCCTCATTTGTCATACTTGTTGCTTGTTAACTTGTGATCACACTCAAAAGTGTTAACTTTGGTAAATATGGTATTTGCCTATATCATACTGAAAGAATTTGGTATATACCGACACCGAACCATATTTTTAATAATACCATATTTACTGAGCTAACAATACCGTATTAACCAAATACATCGTATTTACCTAAAAACCGAATGAACAACCCTACTTGTTGGAAGATTTAATATATGATTATACTCCCACAAAAAAATGATTATACTCCCTTTAAAATCTCATTTTGAAACTCGATATATATTAAGAAAAACAAAAAAGAGAAATTTGTTGTAAATATAACCTTTTGTTTTCATTTTTTGTATTTTCCTTTACATTATATTTTGCCAAAGATATTCCTTATTTGTTTCTTCTAACACAAATTGGATTTGAACTTGAAATTTTAAAAGGAGGTATATTGAATTAAAGAACTACCTTCAAAATTTGTTTGTGGCATTTTCATTTTTATTTGGTGCAAATACCAAAATGGTTTGCATTGTTGCACCTAAGTGATGTTAATATCGACTGGATTTGTTCCCAAGCTTATTTTGCGTACTTTTCATTCTATTAGAAAAGTTGGTATTTGCATTGATTATTTTCTAATAATGTTGGAAAACTACGCAATTTTATCAAAAGTATCAAAAACCTGCATATTTCATAGAACTACACATTTATGCGACTTAAACCTTGGTCCACGTGATTTGGCCCAGCTACCGTCTACTAATATTATGTGTTCCTAATAGTTCTTGTTCATAGATTGTTGAGAAGAACAAAGAAGAACTTGTCGTACATGAGGAAAGTATAGAATATGCGATCCATGAGGTACATACGTGCGGGCCGAGTCTAGTGGCGTGCGGGCTGCCGTGCGCGTGCATGTGAGTGCATCAGGGTGACATGTGCATGGGTGTAGTGTGCAAGCAAGAAATAATGCTTGGTAGGAGGGTTAGGTTAGAGCCAGCAATGACTGGCCCATGGTTCCATCTTTTTTTTGTTTCTTTTATTGAGCTAGGATCTTCTGTGGCTGTTTGCTTTTGCAAGACCATAGCTGCTATCTTCTGCTTCTAACCTGTTGTCGGCTGGTCTGCACTGTAGCCTAGTCGGCCGCCTAGGCACCGGACCACCGCCCAACTAGGGCCTAGTGCTTTCTTGAACATTGCCTATGTCCCACATGTCAGTTCCTGTCACATTTAACTGGAATCAATGGATGTGTAGTTTGTTGTAACATTATGCCAAAGTATGTGTAGTTCTGCGAAATATAAATTGAAATGTGTAGTTTTCTGATAGTTATACCAAAATGTGTAGTTTTGCGAAATTTACTCTTCTTTTTTCAAAATGATGCTTGTTAGATTAGGTTTGACTTGAATGCAAATGGATTTATTTTTCTCCTGTGCTTTTTTGGTTGAAAACAAAGTAAGGTATTTCACTATTTTGCCTATTACTAGCATAATTTTATCCATTCAAGTAAGGTGAACCTGGGGACTTTACGGGAGGATATTTGGAAAAGTTTACCCATGTAGAGGTGTCCTCTGCGACCCTACCCCTATGTGGATTTACGACATTAGAGGTTTTAAGTGTATGGTAACATATAATGCTTGATATTCCAAATTTAGAAACTCTTCGTTGAACCTTTATGTAAGCGAGCATGACACTCAAGCGAGGTGCTACAAGTGCGTAGTCTTTCAAACGTGGGGGCTGGGCTTTATGGATTTTTCTACCTTGGGTGTCATAATTCTAGAGTGGTCGCCTAACTTGACATTCTGTTCATTACATTTTGGATTTTCGTACTAGACATGTAAAAAAAAATCTTTGTGAACTTGCAATTTTGGCTCTCTATTTTAGGGTAATATTCTTTGCTAGTTTTAAATATTCGTCTGTTTGTGGAATTAAAAGCCGGGTTGAGTGATAATATATATCAGACAATGCATAAGTTTGAAATGTGAAGTATAACATTTCACTTTCACATGCTAGCATCCTGCAAATCTGCAATGGATATCTGATGTTTCTTCAAAACTTATTTTATTTCTCAACTATTAAAGGCTTCCACATCATTCAACACATCATTCAAATGTTGTAGGCATATTCCTACGAGATGAATTGTCTATTACTAACTCAGCAATTTTATCCCAGGATGTTATGAGCTTGGATGAAAATGAACGAATAATTTCTAGAGGTTCAGTCAACGTTCATCACTGTGACGACACGAACATGGTATGGACATCTTTCAGAATAAAAACTCAAACCTACGTTACAAATTAACAAAAACAAATGGTTGGCTTTAGTTTAAAATTAGGTATGTTTTTATTCGTTTTCTATTTCATTTCTTGTATAATTAACTATACTTTCAGAATAAATTCTTGTACACTGACATGTGAAGTTGCATTATCTATTTCAATTTATGATACAGACATTTGGATAAATCTAATTATTTACGTTGCATTTTACTAATGAGGTTGCTTCTTGGTACTTTGCTTGTTGTTCTTTCTCCACTTCAGCTAATAACCTTTCGATAGATGAATTTATGCTTTTATAGAAAGAATTAGTCAGGCTTGACTGGCAAAATAAGTTAATTTTGATTGATTGCTCACAAATCGGCATTATTGTTGAGTTTCATCATTCACTGACTGGCTCATCCAAGTGTTTAAGTTGAGGAAAGGTGGGCAAAATGATTGAATTCAGATTCACATAGTTTCAGCTGGACAAAATTTTCTGTGTAATTTTTCTAGCAGTCAAACTACATACCAATATGACTATGCCTAGTTTTCAACATCCATTGTTCTAGACCTATCTAATAACTAATAAGAAACGGGGAAAAGAAGAAAAGCCTTTTATTTATGTCTGTACTCATACTGATTAAATGTACCCCCTCTCGCCTCCCACCCGAGTGTGCCCTCTGGAGGCGGGCTTTGGGTTGGTCTTGTGGATCATTAGAAAGTATATCCAGATTATCATGGGGTATTTATTTAGTTGATTTCTTCATGATAAACATCTCGGTGTGTAATCTTGGATTAGGTCTTGTGTTTTTGAGAGCCTAGGAGTATTCTATTACTGCCTGTGGCTTTGTTCATTGCTAGACTGATATCTAACACAGCATGTTGAAGCGGGTCCAGCAACAGTTTGTGCTTTTGCATTTATAGGAAGAAAGTGGTGCTTTTCCATCACATCTTGTGTTGCTTCATTGTTCTGAATTGAAATCACAATGTTCATGTGCTATAATGGTTTGCATGACTCTAAACTTCACACCCCAAATCACTACGTTTAGTTTCAATGTAGGGGGTGAAAACTGAACTTTTTTGGAATGTAGAAGGGGTAATATGGATTTCCCCCTTACAAAGAAAATTGATGGATTAATGTTGTAGCTTCGTCACAAATATGGCATATCCGAGTGTTTTTTTTCTAATAGAAGGCATATAAGAGAGAACTTTTCATATCGTTGAATGTTGATCATGCATGCACTGCTAGTGGACTCGAGGAACTAAAGGTCTACATGAAATTTGTGCATGTCCATACTTAAAAAGAGAAGATAAATCAATAGACAATACATACATTATTTTATATCAACAATTGTCGATTGAGATTTTTAACTTTCTTGTTAATCATAGTTACTCATCATGGCAGGTCATATCATTTACAAGAGGACATTTCCTTTTTGTATTTAATTTCAATCCGGAAGACTCCTATCAGTTGTATCGTGTTGGTGTGGATGAAGCTGGGGAATATCAGGTAAGTTACTGATGCTGCTTGCATGACCTTATTCTTTTGTTTATGCAAATGATAGCTACATGTTGAAATGTTCGAGCAACATGACACTTGGAAAGCACAGGACTAAAGAAACATCACTTAGTTCTGTAAATTTCGGTAACTACCCAAATTGGAAAAGAAATCAGATGTGCTGCAAACCTGCAAAAGAACACAAATAGGGCAGAAAGTAATCCTAACCAAACTGTCATTGAAGTTGCATAGTGCCAGTTTTGATGTGACCCCTCAACACAAAAAGGCTTCCCCACAGTTAAAACTATGGCATCCATCTACTAAGCAGTTTTAATCTAGACGATTTTTTTTTGTGCCCTAGAGCAACATAGATGATATTTTCATAATCGCCGCCTAGAGCCGACTTTTCGAACACTGGGCTTATGTCAACTCGATTGCATAGGATAACCAATCTTGATTTGCCTTAAATTAAATTTGTTAGATGTGTAATTTTTTTGAGAAGAAACTATAGGGGAGAGCGGGAGACCCCAAGTCCCCAACAGTAAACATTAATAAATTAAAGAAGTATTATGTACAAGAAAATATAGACAGGGAATGTACAACCCCGAAAGAGGGGCTAAATTATCTGAAGGAGTCTAGCCAGTCAGAAGAAGAAGTTTGTAAGCTATCTTTCACTCTAAACAAATGTTGAGTGATCTCATTGACAAAGAGCCTCTTCTCGCCACTGAAAGCTGGATCTTGTTTTCAAGAACTTTGCCATTGTGTTGTTTCCATATAGCCCATGAAGCTAAGATAAAGACCTCCATGAAGAAAGGCTTTTTGGAAGGAGTTTCTTGCTTGTTGAAGCATCATGTAGAAGTCATTGAATTGCTGCAAACCATGATTCATGCAAGGGAACCACTTCGGTTTAAGAACCAAATCAACATAACAAATCATGAACTTTTTGAAGGTAGCTATTAATTTAGTAAACATCCATTTAAACTTTCAAGTTGAAACTCAATTTTGCATTGGGATAAAAACGGAAATCCCTGTCAAACTAAGAAAGAAATAAGTCGATTTCACCCCCTCAACTATTACGAAACTCTAAAAATCAACCCTCAACTACGAAACTAGGTAATCGACCCCTTCAACTATCAAAACTGGGTAGCTTACCCTCCCCAATGATGGATAAGTCTCTGTGTTGGCTTTTGCCGCCCTTCAAGGACAGCATCCTTGACTGGCGGTTAGCATCTCTTTAGGACAGCATCTTTGGACAGAGCATCTTGGACTAGCTTTAGGACTAGCTTTAGAGAGCATCAGAGCATCTAGGACAGAGCATCTAGGACGAGCATCTTAGACTAGCATCTTGGCATATGCTTGGCATATGCTTGGTGATTAGCCCTATAAATATGTATCCCCACCCCTCGAGTTGGCATGGCATGTGAAGAGAAATAAACCAAGAAAAATTTGCCCGTCTCCAAGTGTCATCCTCTCCCATGAGTAAGGATCTTGCTATCACCAAGAGCAAGAGTCCGGCGACTAACAAGTGGTATCGAGCTATACTATCACGTAGCACGAGCATCTCTGCTCATCTCCTTCTCGGCCTCGCGAGCAACCCGTGCCGTGCGGCAGCAGCTCTCGGTGCCCACGCTCGCTCCTCTCGGAGGCGAGCGGCTTCGTCGAAGCGACCCTCTCCACGCAACACCCCGATGGCGCGCCATGTCGCGGCGATCGGCCTTCGATGCGCCTCGAGCATGCGGCGTCGTGACGGCCCGGCTTCGCCGCAGCGCAAAGCGAGCGACGGCGGCAGCGACAGCTGCGGCGGGCGGCGGCGGCAGGCGGAGGTGGAAGCGGCGGCGGCGGCGATCGGCAGCGTGCGGCGCGGCGGTCGAGTTACGCGGCGGCAACGGCGGCTCCATCTCTGCGATGGCGGCGACGCGGACCTTGGCGGAGGAGGAGGAGGCGAGGCGAGGCAGCGGCGCGATGGCGGCGCTCACGCCTGGCGGCGGCGATCGAACGAGCGCGATCGCGGCTGGTGGCGCTCTGGAGGAGGCACGCGCGGCGGCGGCGTGCGGTCGGCGGAGGCGCGGCTTTCACGGCGGCGGCTCTCTCCCGGTTGATCGTGGTCACCACGAGTACCGGTATCGTCGAGGGCGTCGGCTCGGCGGCGGGTGGCCTACTCGCCAAGTCCAACTACGTCCGAGTGGCTGCGGTGATGAGGTAAAGCTCAGTGCGGCATATGTGGGATGCGATCCGTGCGGCGGCGTCGACTACAACCGGGATCGGCGGGCGCTGGATGCTCTCATCGCTGCGATCCCTTTGAGATGCGATTCGCTTACCAACAAGCGGTGCCAGGAGGCTTGGGATGCCATCGGCTGCGACGCGACGGCGGCGGCCGCGCGCGCAAGTCCACGCTGCGAGCGCCGCGCGGAGTGGGAGACCACGGCCTTCAAGCGGTGAGGGCGTTGATGACTTTGCTCTTCGTCTCAACACTCTATTGCGAAGTTAGTGCGGTTCGGCGATGACACCTACGGCGAGAGAGAGCGTGGAGAAGCTCTTTCGCTGCGTCCCGAGAAGTACAAGCGGATGGCTCGCTCGATCCGGTCTCTGCTGGATCTCTCCACGATAACGATCGAGGCGTTAGGTCGCTGAAGGTCGCCGCAATGATGAGCCACGCGTCTCGGGACCCGTCACCATTGGCGGAAGCTCCTCCTCGCTCGGGAGCGGTGGCTGCCGGCCAAGGTGGCAGAAGAAGAGCCTTCTTCCACGACAAGCGCGACGCATGCGTGGCAAGCGCGGCAAGCGCGCAAAACGCCGGGCATGGCGCGAGGGCGTCTTGAGATGATGGCCGTGGGCGCCAGAGCGCGTGGCAAGCAAAAGCGAGACGAGGCGACTCTTGCCACAAGCTGCGGCAAGCTTGGTCATTGGGCGAGTGTCGGCGACCACGACGCGGCGAGGCCAGCGTCGCGAGCGGAGGAGGAGGAGCGGCCGGCTCTGTTCATTGCTCATGCGAGCATCGAACTACCTCCGCGGCACCACCGCAGCGGATCTCTCCGCCTTGCGAGCCAAAGCACCGCCTTCCTCGGCTACGGCTCGGCAGCGACAAGGCCCGGCGGGTGGTGCCTCGACACCGGCGCTACCCATCACATGGCCGGTCGGCGGGAGTTCTTGGCCGAGCTTGACTCTAGCGTCAGAGGCTCAGTCAAGTTTGGGGCGCGCCTCCGTGGAAATCAAGGGCGTCGGCTCCGTCATCTTCACGCGTGTGTCGGTGAGCACAGTGCTCACCGCGTCTCTTGTTACATTTGGACTCTTGCTTGAGTTGATAGCAAGATCCTTACTCTCATGGAGAGGATGACACTTGGAGATGGGACAAATTTTCTTGTATATTTCTCTTCACAATGCCATGCCAACTTTGAGGGTTGGGGATACATATTATAAGGTCGCTACTCACCAAGTATATGCCAAGATGCTAGTCTAAGATGCTAACAACTTTGTCTAGATCTTTGGTCAAGATCTTTGTCCTAGAATCTTGTCCTCTAAGATGCTAACAACTTTGTCCTAGATCTTTGGTCAAGATCTTTGTCCTAGAGATGCTAACAACTTGATCAAGGATCTTGTCCTTTACAAAAGCAAAAAGCGACACAAAGACTTATCCATCATCTACTACATCCACGATCTGCGGAACTCCATCATCGACTTGGGGCAATTTGGATGAGAACGGCTCGCGTGTCGAGATCGAGCACGGTGTCTGCGGATTTGGGATCTTCGCGCCGCCTTCTTGCCAAGGTAACGAGGCGCAAATCGCCTCTACATCCTTCACATGCGGTGGCACAACCCTCTGTCTCGGCGCTCGTCGGGGCGGCGGCGTGCGCGTGGCACGAGCGCTTTGGGCACCTTCGCCCGAGGCCACGGCGGCTCGGTGCCACGAGATGGTGTGAGCTGCGTGCCTCGACCATGTGGGCGATTCTGCGGCGTCGTGTGTTGACGAAGCGGCGACTCCGCTTCCCAAAGCGGCGAGTTTAGAGCCAAGGAGAGGCTCGAGCTCGTGCACGGGACTTGTGTGGCGGTGACACGGCCACGGGAGGACGGCGCTACTTCCGCTGGAGCGACCTCTCCGCTACATGTGGGTGATGGTCCTCGAAAGCAAGGAGAGGCTGCGGGCGCCATCAGCGCACGCAGTCGCTGCTGAGGAGGCGGCTGCGTCATAGCTGCGCGTCTTTGCGCCACAGAACAACGGCGGCGAATTCACGGCGGTGGTCGCGTCGTCATCTGCGATGAGGGCATTAGCGCCACTACTCCGCGCCGTCTGGCCGCGCGAGCAGCGTCGTCGGCAGCGCAACGGGCGGTTGTGGGGATGGCTCGGGCCCTCGCCAGCGAGGAGATGCCGGTATCTTACGGGAGGCGGTGGTGGCGATCGTCTACATCCTCAAGCGCTCGCCTACCAGGCGCTCGGCAGCGGGGCCGTCACGAGGCTTGGCATGGCGCAAGCGGCGGTCTCCAGCTGCGGGTCTTGGCTCCCTCGCGTTCGCCAGGAGCTTGGTCACATCGGCAAGCTCGGCGGCGAAGCACTCGGAAGTGTTCGCCGGCTCTGCGGAGGCTCGAAGGCCTCACCGCATCCTCGACCCTATCACCGGTGCGCATCTCGCGTGGCGTTGTGTTCGGCGGCGGTGGGCGTGGGACAAGGCGGTGGGCGGCGGTTCGACCGACTCGGGGACCGTTGTCGACCACGTCCGCCAGTGGCGGGAGCTAGCGGCTCGTCTTCGCGAAGCTCGTCCACCCCGACACCTCGCTCGCCACCACCTCCGCGAGTGCTCCACCACTTCGGCGCCGACTCACCGCTCCCGCACCGGCGGCCACACCACCGGATCGGCCCAACAGCCGGTCCACGATGGCGGCGCCGCGGTGGAGTTCGCTACTCCGTCCCCACGGCGAGGACGCGTCGGCGCCTACCACGGCGGCGAGCCCTGCGCTACCGTACCATGGACAACATCCTCGGCGAGTTGCCGTCCACAGGAGCGGCGGCCGACGACCAGCGGGCGCACTTGGCGTCGCGGCGACGGCGAGCCCCCGCCTTCGCCGAGGCGGAGGAGACGCGGCGTGGCGTGTCGCGATGAAGCGAGAGATGGACGCCGTCGAGCGAGCCGGGCGGGAGCCGGCGGATCTTCTGCCGGTCACCGCGCGATCACCCTTAAGTGGGTGTTCAGGCGAAGCGGGATGGCCGGCGCCATTGTCAAGCACAAGGCTCGCTTGGTGGCACGAGGCTTCATGCGGCGGGAGGGTCGACGGCGGCGCCGCCGCGCGTCGCGCGCGCATGGAGTCCGTTCGTCTTCTCCTCGCACTTGCGGCCCGGGAGGTTGGCGCGTCCATCACATGGGCGTCAAGTCCGCCTTCCTCAGCGGCGACTTGAAGGAGGAGGTCTCGTCCGTCGTGGCGGGATTCGTCATCCCGGCAGGAGGCAGGTTCTCGCTGCGCCAAGGCCCTGCGGCTTGCGGCGCAGCACCACGAGCTGGGCGCTAAAGTGGATTCCACCTCAAGCAAATGGGGTTCGGCGAGCGCGCGAGGTGCGGTCTGGCGGGGCAAGGCGGCAACGCCTGGCGGTGGCGTCGTCGGCGACTTGGTGATTACCGGCTCCAAGGAGGCGAGGTCGGCGTTCAAGGCGGAGATGAAGACCGCTTTCGGATGGCGACTTGGGGCTCCTCGCTTCTACACGGGGATCGAGGTCCGCGGGACCGCTCGGCATCTCTCTTCGCGATCGCCTCGCCAAGCGCATCGTGGGTGGCGGTCTCACCGATCGCAACCCAGCCACGCTCCATGGAGGAGAGGCGGCCGAGTCGTGAGTGTCTGACGGAGAAGTGGGCGAGCGACGACGACTGGCGCGCATTATGGGCGACCGCTACCTTGTCCACGCAGCGTCCGGTTGGCGTTCGCCGTCGGCTACGTTAGTCGGTTCATGCACGGCCGACGACGAGCATCGCGGCCGTGAAGAGGATCCTCGCCACGTTGCGGGCACCTCAGGACCACGGCTTGCACTACCCAAGGTGCCGGCGCGCGCTTCATTGGGTCTGGCGACAGCGACCACGCCGGCGACATCGACACGAGCAAGAGCACCGGTACGGACGCTGTTCTTCCTCGGCAAGTGTCCGTCGGTGGCGATCGGTCAAGCGGCGGTAGTGGCTCGTCTAGCGTGCGAGCGAGTACATTGCGCCACTACCGCTTCTACTCGAGCTCGTGGTTGCACGGCCGCAGCGATCTCCTTGGCGAGACGCAGAGGCGGTGGAGCTCGAGGTGGGCGACAAGTCCGCCTTGGCCTTGGCGAAGAACCCATCTTCCATGGCGCGCAGCAAGCACATCCGGTAAGGTATCACTTCATCAAGTGCACGGATGAAGGAGTGTCCGCCAACTACATCAACACCCAAGACACCTTTCGCCGACTTCGACCAAGTCTCTTGGGCGGATCAAGTTCCAGAGTTTCGCGCCGGGATCGGGATGGCTCAGATTCCTCACAAGGAGACACACAAGACTTAGGGAGATTGATGGATAAGTCTCTGTGTTGGCTTTGCCACCCTTCAAGGACAACATCCTTGGTAGCGGTTAGCATCTCTTTAGGATGACATCTTTGGACAGAGCATCTTGGACTAGCTTTAGGACTAGCTTTAGAGGACAGAGCATCTAGGACAGAGCATCTAGGACACTGACATCTAGGACAGAGCATCTAGGACAGAGCATCTTAGACTAGCATCTTGGCATATGCTTGGCATATGCTTGGCTGATTAGCCCTATAAATATGTATCCCCAACCCCTCAGGTTGGCATGACATTGTGAAGAGAAATAAACCAAGAAAAATTTGCCCCATCTCCAAGTGTCATCCTCTCCATGATAGTAAGGATCTTGCTATCACCAAGAGCAAGAGTCCAGCGACTAACACCCAAAACCATTCCACCCCAGTTTACATCTGACATGGCATTGACTTGGTGGTGGTTTTGACAGTGTACATGTTTAGCTAACATAGCATCCACGTGGTCGAGTTCACTTAGAAAAATAAAATAAAAAATACTGTGACTGCTTTAGTAAGTGCTCTCGGAGGCCCAGCAAGTGCTCCACGACAACGATCAGATGGATGTTTGGCACGATACTCAATAAGTTGATCTGGATGTAACTTGAAGCACTTGTCAACAAGATGACCAGTCCTCTTGCAATGAGAACATTCCAGCACTCCTGTGGGTGTCGCTCTAATAGATCCAGATCGCCGTGAGATACCCAAGACAACATATGGTGAGGATCCTGAGGTAGGCGTAAGCGAATGAAGACATGTCTCCTCTGCAATCAAACTTAGTCAAAGTCAGTTGAGTGTGGTAGTTGAGTAACTGAGTCCGAACAGGCTCAAACTCTGATCGAAGCCTCATGACAAATTGATACATGAGCGTCTGTTGAGCATACTCATCTTTGGCAACACAAGACTGGCAAGCAGCAACAATCTTCGGTGTATAGAGGGCCAGTGATATGAGTGAATGCACTGTAATACTCCACTAACTGATCCTACTTCTGTTGAATACTATGAAGGTTCTTCAGCAATGTGAAGCGAAGAGCACCACTGGACTAAACATATCGCTTCTCAAAATATGTTCACATCTGCTTGGCTGAAGTATGATACTCAAAACTCATCCTCAAAGAGACATCAACACTCAGAACAAGACCAGTCATGACACGATCATCCTTTTACTGCCTCAACATCAACCTTCGGATCAGGAGGATCGTCAGTCAGGTGAGGCCAAACCATAACCCCTAAGGGTAGTTTTGACTGAGAAAGCCCATGCACGATAATTCAACCCATTGAACTTGATGTTTGTGAACATTAGAGATGAATTGCCCCCAAGCATCGAGTCAGATTCAAGGTTGTCACGACGACCTTGGCGACCACGGCGCCTAAGGGGCACTAGGACGCCTAGTCCAGGCGGGCGCCTAGTCGTCCTCTAGGCGAGGCAAGACGAGCTAAGTAGCAACTACAATTCTACAAGTAGCAACACTAGTCAATACTCAATAGCAGTAGCACGTCACTACATCAGCAAAGTGCCAAAGCCACTACTTAGTAACTTGCTACAGAGTACAAAGGGGAGAAGTACAGGGGAGAAGCAGAGGGACTGAGGGAGAAGCAGAGGCCAGAGGGGGAAGCAGAGGCCAAAGGGGGAAGCGGCGGGAGTGGAGGCAGCAGCGGGAGCACGAGAGGGAAGGAAGTGGCGCGGGAGCACGGGAGGGAGGGAGGCGGCGTGGGAGCACGAGAGGGAGGGAGGGAGCGTGGGAGGCGGCTCGGGAGGAAGCAGGGGAGTGGCGGCGCAGCGGGAGGGAGTGGCGGCATGAGAGGAGGCAGGGAGTGGTGGCGCAGCGGGAGGGAGGGAGTGGTGGCGGGAACGCGGGGGGGAGGGAGATGGAGTACCTGGGGGCTGGCGGCCGGCGGCCGGCGTGGTGACATGGTCGGAGATGGCCAAGGCGAGGTGGGCGACCGCGGCGTCCGCTCTGCACCACCGAGACACCTTGGCGACGCCGTGACATCTATGGTCAGGTTTTGTCATCTTGATTTTCCACAACCTCACAGCAACAAGCAATCAACACAATCAACAATAGTTTGATGACAGTAGCAAGGAATCAACACAATCAACATTAGTATGACGTCAGAGCCGTAGCATAAGTATCCTGGAGCAAGGAATCAACACAATCAACATTAGTATGACATCAGAGTAGTAGCATAAGTATCCTGGATCAGAGAAGCAGTACCAGACCAATCAACAGATAGCATCCTGAATCGGAGCGCAGGATGGAGAGGTGGTTCTGGGCAGAGGAAGACCCACGGGCGTGGAGTACTTTAGCGGTGCAGATTCGAAGACAAGACGGTGATGTTGAGTGGTGAAGACGAGACCACGCTTCAGGCGCCCGATCCAGCACGACTCTAGGCGGAGGACCCACGGGTGGCGCAAGACTCCGGCAGCGCAGATCCGAAGAGGCGGTGCTCCGGCGGCGTAGATCCGGAGACTAGTTCGTGCGCCGTCGGCGAGGAGACAGCAGAAGCAGAGGATCTTTGTCATGTGCGCTCGGGATCTTTGTCATAGTGGACCACGATGTCGGGGAAGGTTGGATCTTCCCCGTCGCTGGAGCCAAATCTTCGTCGTGCTTCAAGCGCCGATAGACGAGCTTCAAGCGCCGATAGGCGAGCGCTGAGCGAAGAAGCAGAGGCGATGTCGAGCAACGAGCAGCGGAATGAGATGCCACTGAGCAGCAGCTCGGGCCCGCCGGCCCACGGTGGAGGAAACGCAGATACAACAACGGTGGCGGCTATGTAAACAGGGGTAGGGTTGGAGAGAGTTCTGATACCATGATAGAAAAGACAAGGCTAGGGTTTGGCTATTCACAACTGTGCATCTTATGCATTTATTGAGAGGTATATATAGACATTGTTACATAGGCCTCATGGGCTAGAGAGAGCGAATGAAAATGTACAACACTCTTAACAACATGTACAACCAATAACTCGAAGATGATCATAACCAAGACGGTCCAGAATCTTGTCAAGGCACTTCCTATAGTCGAGATGAAGGTTGGAGGTTGATAAGATAGACATCTGTAGATACAACGTCTCCCCAAAAATGAGCAGTCTCAATATTTGACGGTGCTTGCGCTCAACACCATTTTGAGCATGAGCATTAGAAATCAAGAGTTGGGAGGGCACTCAAGAGCTGTAAGGGTGCCCACAAAAGAAAGAAACTGACGAAAAGCGGTTGATAGATACCCTCCCCCTCAGAGCGAAAAAACGAATAGCAGTAGAGAATTGATTAGGAACCATCCGAGCAATGGACTGATATATATGGATAGTAACAAAGAGCGATGCTTCATAAAATAGATTTAAGTGTATTGAGAATGATCATCGATGTAAATGCCATAATACTTGTGACCTCCCTTGCAAGTGAAGGGAATCAGACGCCATACATCAGAATGAACTAAATCAGAAGGCGATTAAAATGAGAAGTCTTGGAGGAATATGGGAGTTGTAGTTGTTTCCCCAGCTTTAGAATCAAAGCTACCATCAATAGTAACACGACCGAATAGACCTGCCGAAAACTCCTTATTAAATTCATATTAATAGGCCTATAATTGCATCTAATTTAAACCCAAAACTCAAATGTAGAAAAAAAATAGATTAAAAAAAGAGAGAAACTGACCTGATTTGACCAATTTTCGCGAGAAACCAGGACAAGGCTTTGTGGTTTTTGGCCCAATTATGATTTCCAAAACCCTGATGATGACACAACGCACCAACAACACAACACACATCTTCACGGCAGCAGTGCATCTGATGGTGAGATTGAGCTCAACGACGGGTAGTCTGACAAGAAGATGAGTCCATGGAAGCTGACGCTGATAGATCTAGAGGAAGCAAGCTTCAATGACACTGTTCTCGGTGAGTTGGAGCTGATCCGACCGGATTGACCTCGAATCCAACGAGCACATTAGTTGGGACGAGGGTGTTGACGGCGAAATCGAGCAAATTTGGCTCGAGCGGATCTGGTTCGGGGGAGGGATGGCGACCAGGGATCAAAAACTCGTTACCGGGCACAATCCCGTTCGGTGCGATAGCAGTTCCGGCCGATATAGGAGATCGGTAGAAAACCGGATGAATTTCGTCCAAATAAATTTGAATTTGAGATGTTTTCGCTGGAATTTTGAATTTGAATTTGAATATAAAGGATTCCAGCCGGGATTTTCAATCCCGGATTACCGGCCGGTTTTTTGTTCCCTGATGGCGACAACATAATTGGGCAAATTTGGCTCTGGAGAAGATGATGATGGCAGAAATAGTAGAGGATGGAAAAAGATGGTGGTGGTGTAACTTGCCAAAGTCTCGCCAACGACGAAGTCAGTGGTGCTGGTGTCGGCAAGACATGGTGATTGCTAGGGTTTATCCTACCATATTAGAATTGAAGATAGAAAACTATTAGCCATTAATAGTGGACACTTTAAAACCTGGAAAAAATGAGTTGGGTTTGATGCCTAGATAATGAAGCAGCACAAAGTTGAGGAACAATTTCACTTTGCTGCTAGAGAGCACAAAGGTTGAAGGAACCTCTTCACCGTGCTGCGGTAGATATCACTCTATCACTCTAGAGGCGTCGAAATGCCAAAAAGGTAGTAAGAGTTTAATCCAAAACTCTGAAAACACAAGATCTAGTACAAGATCTAAGGCAATAACAATATGTTCTAATGATGGGTTGGGATTACATGAGTATGTGTTACAAAACTAGAGGGTCTCACTTCTATTTATAGGCTTCATGAAGCCTTTTACAACTCACATAAGTACATGACAACTAACTACTAGCTAGTTATAACTCGTCAACAGCTCATACTTGACAACTCATTGACAACTGATCTATATGTTGACATATCAATGACATCATCATTCTTAATAGCTAAGTATTCTAGTAATATAAAATAGAAGTAGCAAAATCAAAGTTGGTTTCTTATTCTTAATATCTGGAAGCTACCCCATCTTCCTTCATTTTAAAGCTAGTCTCTCATACCAACAGAAGTGCAAATAACCTCGTCTTCATGCAGTTAATTACCACTTTTAATCATGCATATGTATGCATTCTTTCTTGATAAGCTAGCTCATGGCCTAACTGAATTTGAAGAACTAATTTAGGCTTGATGTCCCACATCAGATAAGATCTTACAAATTTTAGTCTCTTTTGTTTCTTATCATCTAGAGTAGGAACAATTATTTGGTCCCGGAAGTACTTTAATCTTAACTAAGTGAATCATGTGCTAGTGGCATGTACTCCTCATTCTTCAATGTAGAGGTGTGAATTTTGAGAACTAGTAAACTGTTATTTCCATCTGTGTTCACTTCTTAGAGCCGCATTTTCAGTACTGAGATACAATGATTTTTTCCAACGTTTGACCAGCTTATCTTAAATACGGATGAAACTAATTATGGTGGACGTGGCGAACTCAAGAGCAGTCAGTATATAAAAAGGACCAGCAACAAAAGGTTTATTTGCATTACTTGGATAATCCGCCTTTTTGGTTTGTTATTATCTTTGGATGCATTAATATTGTGCAACCAACTTGAGCAGTGTTACTTCCTGCAGGGTTGATGGTTGTCGTATCTCCTTGGAATTGGCATTACCATCTAGAAGTGCTCAGGTAGGTAGATGTAAAATACTAGCCCTTTACAACAATATGTGTACCTTCTAAAAGGAAGCACATATTTGCAGGTATACAAGTTGGTCCGAATTTTGAGAATTTAGGCTGTCAATATATATATATATATATTGTTGATAGACCAAACAATCGATGTCCTCCGAAGACCTTTACTGTCAATATTTACACTCTTGCAACATTGGAAACGTGGATGGAAAACTGAGGTACGGGTAGTTTGATTTTTTCTTCTCATGTACTTTATGGTTACCTCTGTAAATTGCTGGATATGTACTAGGTTGGGGAAAAAAATCCAAATTACCCCTTCAAGTCTTGTCTGTCTAATTTCCACTCAACTTCAATACCATTTACTTTACATCCCATAACTATCAAAACCGGAGCACTTAGCCCCTCAATGGTGGTTTTACCGAGGATCAAAACCCGATCTGGGACCAAATCCGCCAGGGCGGACCTTCTGGAAAACCGGAAATTTTTGGTGAAATTCGCTCGAATTTGATTAAAACCATTCAAAAATCAAAAATCAGAATTTGAATTTTAAAAACACGAGAAAACAGTAGGGATTAAATTTCCGGTACCACCGATAAATCGGTTCACGCGATTCTGTCGGTTTTGTTTCCATGATTTTACCACATAAGCAACTGTATATTGTGGCAGTCAAGCCAGTAAAATAAATAAAAAGATATCTCTCTTGTTGTTACATCACCCCATCTCTTGTTCATTCCCCTCTCTCCCTCACCCGCAATCTCCCCGTGTTTCAGCTCCGACTGTCGCGGTGCAATGTACATTTGCCATTGGGTGGCGGGGCTGGCAGCACCAGTGGTGTGGTTCGAGGAGAGCGCTTGAAGAAGAGTGGGTGGCGGAGCACCACCACCGGCAGCAATACTTCTGCTGCTTGTGGTGGTGTTTCTGTTGTAAAAAGTGCAGTTTTAGCAAATAGTCATAATTAAACCCAGCATACATTATCAACAATAAAACATAATACCAGCATTTAGAAAATGACCATAATAACATGTGTCCATGAAATTCGTTCAAGTCATTTAAAGACAATATTATGCCCAACATTAACAGCAGCAAATCATCAACAATCAGCATAAAGCACAGAAGATTGATGATAGAATGTGCTCTCAGAAGGAGAGATGCAAAAGAACAAGCCTTTGCCATCTCAACCCTAATGTCTATACTCTTCATTAAATGATTATGACAAAAGTTTCTATTCTTGAGCTCTCTAGACAATCTTTACTAAACTGTTAATATAACCTAACAGTTAAAGACCACAATAATGACTTCCAGAATCCAACAGTACATCAAAGTATAACTGAATGATCTCAATTAGCGATTACTCTCTGAAACACTGACCAAGATACACATGATCAGTAGTAAACCCAAAAAGGACTAACAGAGTAATCAGGCTGTAAACTATTATATATATATATATATATATATATATCTCTGGAAGAACAGAATAACTTCAAGTCTAATAACAGCAGGTCTAAGAGACAGGAGCAAGAAACTCACTAGAGCTCAAGTTAGAACTACACCACATAATCAATTTCAGTATACGACTAACTTCATCATAGAGCAAAACAGATCCAACTGATTTATTTGCAATATCTCCAGTACTAGATTCAGATAACAGGATTAACACAGATCAAGGTATCAACTAGCACTGCAACTATATATATATGCAAGAATAAATAAAGATGTAATACAGAGTTCCAATACTCACTGACGCAATGGTACTCAAAACCACTGAGACGAAGCTGGCAAGGCGTGTCTAAGACACTGACCCAGAAAAACTATCGCCCTGCAATCTCGAGCAAAAGGCGAAGCATTCGAAGATACAATGCCACACTTCCTCCTTTGGAATCCACCAAAGAACGAAACCGAGGTAAAAGGGAGGTTGCCGCACAAGCCCACAGAAGATACACAGGTCGAGAGCACAGCCACGACCGAGCACCAATATCAATAAATCAACCGATCCCTTTTAAATCAAGCTCTCGGCCGATCAAGGAACCGAATCCTCAATCGCACGAGAGATGGATTCTCTCGGTATCCCAGCTGAATAGAAGGACCGAGAAGAGAACCAACAGATGCGCCCAAGGAAGAAGATGAGAGCTCACCACCACGGCACAAGAAGCTCCACCTTAGCTCAAAACTCCCAATCCTCTCAAAGTGAAAGCCTCCAAAAATGAAGATCAAAACTCGGAGGAAGAACCCAATCTGTTTTTCACGGGATAAAAGGAACCAAGAACTCAAAAGGAACCACCATAAAAGGAGTCCCATGACTTGCAACCGCGGCGCCAGATCCGCTCAAGCGGGAGGATCCACCTCCTCGAATCCATTGCGCCACCATCCACAAGAAAAGGAAGAGGCCGAAGCCCCAAATCCTCTCAACCACGAATGGAGATAAGAGCTGAAGCCTTATCCTCCCCTTTCAACACTATGACAGGTGGGCCTCTCTCAAATTCTTTTCCTTTTCTATTTAATCTTTTCTCAAATAGAGAAATTACCAAATAGCCCCTCAAAACAACAGTCCCCACCAATTTATCAATTTGATAAAAGATGCTCAAAGACTTGTTTAATATACAGCTGTTCGACGATGAGTACCTTGCGGGTTTGAACTCAAAGTCTAGCAATAAGGACTACGACTCTGCACAGACAAAGGAGGACTACGCCTTGATCCAATGCCTTGGTGTGAGAATTTTCGCCCAAGTTACAATCTGTACTGGGCGGCTTGCCCAAATCCCTCTCGGGTTGGGACGTTACGGTCATGTCCCCGTATCTAGCTCATGAGTACTTAAAGAAGATCATACTCAAGTAGGTGAATTCTTCAGGGAATCCTGTAGGACGATTCCCGATACCATATAGGTCTCGAATTCATTAAGAGCTATTGCTCAACCTTCCATACAGAAAAGAGCACTGCAGCTAATGGGACCCTTTTATGTGCTCTAAAATCCCACACAGTTTGTTGTCCTAGAGCTTAGTTCAAGGGATCTCCGATCTCCTAGGATAGGTTACGCCAATGTGAGCCTTTACACGGGTATAAGCCCCATTCCCTTTGATGCTGCAAGGATGGCCTTACGCGCCAATTCTTTAGTGAAAGGATCTGCCAAGTTCCTTTCAGACTGGATGTATTCTACAGAAATAACACCCGTCTCTCTAGCATGCCTTACCGACTTAAGTCGTCTCTTAATATGTTTTGAGGACTTCATATTGTCCTTCCTACTCTTCGCCTTAACCAGAACGGTTTGGTTATCACGAGAGGTTAATACAAGTGGAATTGGCTTTTCAGCCTGGAGTAAGTCGAAAGGAGCTCTCTAATCCATTTTGCCTCTCTGACACGAGTCTAGAGCTACCATTTCGGCCTCTATGGTGGACCGAGTAAGGATAGTCATTTAGAAGACTTCCACGAAATGGCCCCTTTGCTAGAGTGAACACATAGCCACTCGTAGCCTTCATATCATCAAGTCACCGATCGATTAGAGTCACTGAATCCTTCCAAGACTGTCGGATGGTCAGAATAATGTATTCCCAAGTTAGAGGTCCCCTTTAGGTACCTAAGTACCCTCTCTAGTGCTATCCAATGATCATCTCTGGATTGGGCGTATAACGACTCAATGCGCTTCTGACATATGAGATGTCAGGCCTCGTTGCACTAGTTAAATACATTAAGGATCCTATAATTTGAGAATATTTAAGCTGGTCTTTTCCATGTCCAGTATTTTTATGAAGCTTAGCATTTGGATCATAGGGTGTGGCTGTTGATTTACAATCCATGAATCCAAATCTGGATAGGACCTTGTCCACATAATGGGATTGTGAAAGAGTAATCCCATTCTCACCCTTAATAAGCTTAATGTTTAAAATAACATCAGCTACACCCAGATCTTTCATATCAAAATTCTGGGAGAAGAAAGACTTTGTTCTGTTGATTGCATCTATGTTGGTCTCAAAAAGCAATATGTCATCTACGTAAAGACATAGAATGACACCTTCGCCCCCACTAAACCGATAGTAGACACATTTATCGGCTTCGTTCACACAAAAGCCAACCGAAGTCATAGTACTATCGAATTTCTCGTGCCATTGCTTGGGAGCTTGCTTGAGACCATACAAGGATTTAATCAAACGACATACTTTCCTCTCTTGCCCTTCAACCACAAAACCATCAGGCTGTTGCATATAAATCTCCTCATTCAACTCTCCATTTAGGAAAACGGTCTTTACATCCATTTGATGTACTTGGAGTTTATACGCAGTAGCTAGTGCTAAAAGCACTCGAATTGTGGGTAAGCGAGCCACAGGAGAGTATGTATCAAAATAGTCTTCACCCTCTTTTTGCGTGAAACCCTTAGCCACTAAACGAGCCTTGTACTTTTCAATAGTACCATCATGTTTACGCTTTCTTTTAAAGATCCATTTGCAGCCCACTGGCTTGAATCCACATGGGAGGTCTGTAACCTCCCACGTTCCGTTAGCTATAATGGAATCCATCTCGCTACGGACTGCTTCCTTCCAGTAATCCACATCCGGCGATGCGTATGCCTCTGAAAGGGTTCGTGTTTCATCATCCACGACATAGGTGACAAAGTCATCACCTAAAGACTTTTCAGTCCTCTGCCTCTTACTCCTCCTCAACTCCAATTTTGGAGCGGTGTTATCCAACCTAGGAAGAATAGAGTGTTCACTTGAACCAATAGGATCAATGACTTCATTTGGTCTCATAGGAAACACATGCTCAAAGAATGTCGCATCACGAGATTCCATCACTACATTCGTAGCAATGTCACTTACCTCGGATTTGACCACTAAAAATCTATAAGTCGTGCTGTTAGAAGCATACCCTAGAAAGACACAATCAACGGTTTTTGGACCAAGTTTTCTTTTCTTCGGTAACGGCACATGCACTTTTGCAAGGCATTCCCAGGTCCGAAGAAAGGAAGTTGGGTTTTCTCCTTTTCCATCCTTCATAAGGTGTTTCCTCCTGATTTCGAGGTGGCACCCTATTTAGGATATAATTAGTGTGAGAGCCGCCACCCCACTTAATAGTCCAAGACACTGAGCTTTGTAACATGGCATTAACCAGATCACATAGAGTTCGGTTCTTCCTTTCGGCTATTCCATTCGATTGGGGTGAGTATGGTGGAGTAACTTAATGAATTATTCCACTTTCTTCACAAAATTTAGAGAAATCAAAAGAGATATATTCACCGCCTCGGTCCGACCTTAACTGTTTGATTTTCTTTTCTAGTTGATTTTCACTTTCGGCTTTAAAGATTTTAAAGTGTTCTAGTGCTTCATCTTTCGACTTAAGTAGATAGATATAACAATACTTAGTCGCATCATCTATGAGAGTTAAGAAATATCTTTTGCCACCTTTAGTTAATATTCCATTCATCTCACAAAGATCAGAATGGATTAGCTCAAGTGGAGAGGTGCTTCGCCCTTCAACGCTGTAAAAAGGTTTTCGGGGTTGCTTAGCTTGCACACACTTCGCAATTTGAACCCTTTTCATAATTATAGCGCGGAATTAAATCCATTTTGCTTAACCGCACAATAGCTTCAAAGTTAACATGACACAAACGTGAATGCCAAACATCATGTAATTTATTGCAATGGGAAACATTAAAAATGTTTACATTATTCGAATCAAGAATAGATAAGCGGAACATGTCTCCGCTATCATAATCTTTGCCCACAAAAGTACTAAATTTGGTTAACACAACCTTGTTAGACTCAAAAACAAGCTTTATTCCTTGCCTACAAAGCATCGACCCGCTAATGAGATTGCGAGTCATTGCAGTCACATACAGTACGTCTCTTAGAATGAGTGTTTTGCCTGAAGTAAGCTTCAAGCAAACCTGTCCAATCCCACGTACTGTAGCAGTGGCTCCATTGCCCATCAAGACGGATCCACCACCTTCACCCTGAAAAGAAGAGAAACACGATCGATCAACACAAATATGTCTAGTAGCACCTGTATCAATCCACCAATCAATAGATGGACTTGCCATAAAGGCCTTAGGTACATACCCTTCAGAACTGGTATTATCCAGAACGACATTCACTTCGCCTTTGGCCCTTATCTTTGGTGAGAAGGACCCTTGCCTTTACGATTGCGGCAATGGTTGGCTTTATGACCAGCCACTCCGCACACAAAGCAGACAATGTTCTCCTTCTTTTTTATCTTCTTCCCTTGTAGCTTGATCTTGGGCTGATTCTTGACTTTCTGATTCCCAGAGCCACCATTACTCTTGACCTCCACTAAATGAGCTTGGACTTGAGCCTTACCTTTACTGTCACCTGCTCTTGCCCGCTCCTCGACATTGATAGCTGCTGACAACTCATTGAGTGTCAAGCGCTCCTTTATATGTCGTCGGGCGGTAACTTAGCCAAAATAACATTAACTTGAAAGCTTTCAGGTAGGAGACCGTCGTACTGATTAAGATCACGTACATGGAATTGAAGCTCATGGAGCTGCTCCATCACCGACCGTCCCTCTACCATCTTGTAGTTCAAGTATGCAGCAGTAATAAAGGACTCATTACCATTATTCCCTTCGGAATACTTCTCATCTAGTTCGTCCCAGAGTTGTTTGGCATTAGTGAAAGTGACATAAGCGTCGAGCGGTAGGTTGGATAAGGCGCTAACAACCTAGCTAAAGCTGAATTATTCGCATCCTCCCACCGCGTCATCTCAGCGGTTTCCAAAGGGAACATCGGAGGATTTGAAACGACCCAGAAAAGTCTGAGGTCAGCCAGCCAAAATTTGGTTTTAGCTTGCCAACTCTTAAAGTTAGCACCGTCAAAAGCTTCCGGCTTAACGACATCTGACGATGAAGCCATTTCTTCAAATATAGTTTTTCTGGATTGTTGTAAAAAGTGCAGTTTTAGCAAATAGTCATAATTAAACCCAGCATACATTATCAGCAATAAAACATAATACCAGCATTTAGAAAATGACCATAATAACATGTGTCCATGAAATTCTTTCAAGTCATTTAAAGACAATATTATGCCCAACATTAACAACAGCAAATCATCAACAATCAGCATAAAGCACAGAAGATTGATGATAGAATGTGCTCCCAGAAGGAGAGATGCAAAAGAACAAGCCTTTGCCATCTCAACCCTAATGTTTGTACTCTTCATTAAATGATTATGACAAAAGTTTCTATTCTTGAGCTCTCTAGACAATCTTTACTAAACTGTTAATATAATCTAACAGTTAAAGACCACAATAATGACTTCCAGAATCCAACAGTATATCAAAGTATAACTGAATGATCTCAATTAGAGATTACTCTCTGAAACACTGACCAAGATACACAGGATCAGTAGTAAACCCAAAAAGGGCTAACAGAGTAATCAAGCTATAAACTATTATATATATATATATATATATATATATATATATATATATATATATATATATATATATATATATATATGGAAGAACAGAATAACTTCAAGTCTAATAACAGCAGGTCTAAGAGACAGGAGCAAGAAACTCACTAGAGCTCAAGTTAGAACTACACCCCATAATCAATTTCAGTATATGACTAACTTCATCATAGAGCAAAACAGATCCAACTGATTGATTTGCAATACCTCCAGTACTAGATTCAGATAACAGGATTAACACAGATCAAGGTATCAACTAGCACTGCAACTATATATATGCAAGAATCAATAAAGATGTAATACAGAGTTCCAATACTCACTGACGCAATGGTACTCAAAACCACTGAGACGAAGCTGGCAAGGCGTGTCTAAGACACTGACCCAGAAAAACTATCGCCCTGCAATCTCGAGCAAAAGGCAAAGCAATCGGAGATACAATGCCACACTTCCTCCTTTGGAATCCACCAAAGAACGAAGCCGAGGTAAAAGGGAGGTTGCCGCACAAGCCCACAGAAGATACACAGGTCGAGAGCACAGCCACGACCGAGCACCAATATCAATAAATCAACTGATCCCTTTTCAGAAATCAAGCTCTCAGCCGATCAAGGAACCGAATCCTCAACGCACCAGAGATGGATTCTCTCGGTATCCCACTGAATAGAAGGACCCAGAAAGAGAACCAACAGGATGCGCCCAAGGAAGAAGATGAGAGCTCACCAGCCACGGCACAAGAAGCTCCACCTTAGCTCAAAACTCCCAATCCTCTCAAAGCTGAAAGCCTCCAAAAATGAAGATCAAAACTCAGAGGAGAGAACCCAATCTGTTTTTTCACGGGATAAAAGGAACCAAGAACTCAAAAGGAACCAGCCATAAAAAGGAGTCCCATGACTTGCAACTGACGGCGCCAGATCCGCTCAAGCCGGAGGATCCACCTCCCTTGAATCCCGCTGCGCCACCATCCACAAGAAAAGGAAGAGGCCGAAGCCCCAAATCCTCTCAGCCACGATGGAGATAAGAGCTGAAGCCTTATCCTCCCCTTTCAACACTATGACAGGTGGGCCTCTCTCAAATTCTTTTCCTTTTCTATTTAATCTTTTCTCAAATAGAGAAATTACCAAATAGCGCCTCAAATCAACAGTTTCTTGGCGCTATTGGAGATGGGTTTACTGAGCTTAAACCACACGGACTCCAGCGGCAGTTGCAACGGCTGGCGGCGGGGCGGTGGTGGTAGCTTACTCGCTGATCATGTCGCTTCAATTAATCAATTAAGACCTGGAGATGTGAGCAATGGAGTGGTTTGGATCTTGCACAAGTTATTATTTATGCTTGTGTAGCCATGTGCTGACCGAGCTAGTGATGCGGCAGCTCCAGCTCGTTGGAGCCAGCCGGGAATAGGAAGACGAGCCCAAAAGGAAACAAGACAAATTGTGTGGTGATGAGCTCTTTGGAATAAGAAACAAATGGAGAAGTCTCTGTTTGTGCGCAGCGCAAACGAGCAGCCGACACGACAGCATTGCTCCAGCAGCATGCGCAAGTGATGCTCTCCTTTCTTGCGGCTTGGATGGCCAATGGCGGCCATGGGCGCATCTAGCGGCAGCAGCTGCAGTGGCATGGCCCACGTGGAAGTAGGTGGAGGTGAGGGTCACGTGCAGCAGGGAACTGGCAAGCGGGGTGTTGTGTCAAGTGGTGGGGCGATGTGATGCGGGCGCACTGGTGCTCGGGCCGGTGAGCTCATGCTGGAGCAGAGAGCAGCAAAGAAGACTAAGAAAGGGAGTTGGGTGACACCGTGGGAGGACAGGTGGGCCTAATTTTCTGACTCTTCCGGTTAAATATATTTAAAAACTCCATGTCTAATTTTCTGACTTCCGGTTAAATATATTTAAAAACTCCACGTCATCACAAGATATGTTGACTGGGAGGAAAATCACGGTGGAATAGGGCTAGGGAGTCGTTTAACTGGTATTGAGAGTTGAGGGGTGTAAACTAAACGGTATTGAAGTTGAGGGTGGAAATTAAACCGAGGCGATAGCTGAGGGGGTAAATCTGACTTTTTCCAAGTAGGTTTGTTAGGACATATCTACTGCAAACCCTCATTTGGGTGCAAACATGGAAACCATTTTGGTTTGGTATGCCCGCTTTAGTTAAATGCATGGCTGACCTTAGTTTCAGCTTATGTACAAAATTAAAAAGTGTGGAGAATGTGATTATTTATCAAATGCAAATATATACCTTGTAAAGGATCTATCTATTTCTCTATACGCATGTGAATATAGTATCTAATTAGGTGGCGCAAATTTAACAGAGTTTGTTTATCATCTACACAGACTGGAGCCACCTTGCAGGTCGAGCTTTGGGGACTAACTGCACGGTAAGGAATAAGGATGCTTCATTTTTTGCCGCCAAGTGCAGTGCAAGTTCTGTGAAAAATCTTTGCACATGCTTTGACTTCCTGCTGAATTCTAGCAGGACTCAGAAGTGCTCACAAATAGAACAAGTCATCTCAGTTACACTACATAGTGACCTCTCCTGTATAGTGGTGCCATCTCTGGCTAATGAAAGCATATCGTACTTGTAGATGGCCTGTTTCGGGCAGTTCAAGAGATCGGAGACTGGAGTGAAACGGGAGGATCAGGAACCAGTGAATTCTTAGACTAGTCACTGGGTCCAGTGGCTGGTAGTTTTCTCTTTGTAGGCTCTACCCTTTTTCCTTGTTTTGTTTTCTTTTGTTGTTGCTTGACCGGCCTGTACATTCGTTCTAGCTTTCAATGAAATCTAGCTCCTGCTTTTTCGTCCAAAAAAAAGGCATATCGTACCAGATATAGAGGTGCACTCCTGAAGGTACTGCCCGTGCATGCTGGCAATTGGATTGACGATCAACAGTTCAGATCAAGCATAGTGGAGAAATAGGGTTAATGTTCCTTTTGTTTTGATAAATAGCTTAATCTGAGCTGCCAGCTTCGCAACCAGCTCGATCAGCAAACCTAGCAGATAATCTACATCAACAACCGTTGTAAGGCCCGCAGCTGATACTCGGCCGGCGGAGCGCTCATAGACATTACTAACGGGAGTTTTCTGGGAGCACTGGGACACACTGGTTCGCTGTAGTCTCCAGCCGTTGTTGCCATCAGCTTTGTGTAATCAAACTTGATTGATATTAGAATGCGGACACCAAGACAGGTTTTAGGTTTGCAGAAGAGACGAAAAACAGCAGCTGCCTCATGGATAAGACAAATGTCCATGTAGCCATTACTAAATTCTACAAGATTTGCTACTTGACGGTGCTCCATTCTTCCTTTCTCACGTTGGATCAAGAGACTAATCCACGAATACCATAGCATGGCAGGTTTTTTCAATTTTTTTTTCTTCAAAAGACAGGTTACTAACAAGTTTTATTGATTGGTATTTGTTGGGAGGTCTCCGCTAAATTTGATTGCTGATTGGTAATGACTTCACTTTGGGCAGTTCTGTTGTCAGTTGGAACTTGAAGGCTGGTCTTGATATTCGCATCATCCGTCATCCTTACACTGTTGCCATTCATGCTGCCTTCGGCGTAGAAGATTTGCGACTTGGTTTATGAAAATTGTCAGCTTTTGCTACTCTTTACATGTTCGGGCACTTTATATTTTTGCCGAAATTCGCATGTGAAAACATAGTCTTGCCCATCAAGCACGGCTCCACCGCCGACCTGCGCTTTCCTGTTCCCAATCGCATGCCTTCTCTTCTCGTTCTCCAATCACAACATCCCCTACTCCAAATCTGTCGTCTCTCTCAGATCTCATCAACCTCACCGTTTCATCGCTGCTGTCCGCCGCGGTACAGACCGCGGGCTTCGCTTTGTCACGCGGTGAACACAACCCAAAAGGCGGAGGGGTGAAAGGAGCTCCTCCGGCGCCTGCTTGGTTCCTCGAACCCTAATACGCGACGGTTTCTCCCCTAAGTGGAGATCCAAGCTGGTGTATCTTGGTAAGCCATTGCCTTGTGTTGTTTCGCTTTGCCAAAGAAGAAAATGATTAACAAGAAGAGCAAAAGCGTCTTTCACATGCATTTTTGGTAAATGTTTTTGGAAAAATGACAGAAAACACAAAGTTTGTGAATAGCTGACTATTTCCATAAACTGGGTGGCAAATCCTCAACGCCTCAAGGATGGCATGTTATGAAACGCCTACAAAGAGGGTGGCAAACAATTGGTTCCCCCCTCTAGTTTATGATTGGGTAATGCTATGGCTCAGGCGTCCGACATGAGGACAAAAAAAAAACTGGTGCTAACGTCATGCACGTGACTTGCTCTTTTGACTGTCTTCAACCACTTCACATTTACTCATTTCATTTTTCTCAACTGGCCACATCATCTTCTCCGGCCACCGGTCTGCATCTTCTACATCTCTCTCTCTCTCTCTCTCTCTCTCTCGCACCCACCCACTCCACAGTCACCAGTGCATCGCTCCCCGTAGACCCACTAGTCCACCAACACCGCTACCTCGGCCTCCTCCCCTTTTACCATTTTGATTGTTGCATCATTGTTCCAAAAATATTATAATAATTATTTTCAAATATTGCAATGTTATGACATTGTTTTTTGTTGCAGCCCTGATTGTTGCATTATTGTTCCAAAAATGTTACAATAATTATTCTACTGTTATTTTCAAATGTTGCAATGTTGTGACACTGCTTTTTGTTGCAGCCCCTCCACCATTTGATTGTTGCATCATTGTTCTAAAAATATTGTAACAATTATTTTCGGATGTTTTCGCTATTATTTTCAAATGTTGCAATGTTGTAACTTCGATATTTGTTTGTTTGGGCCATTGGACGAATTTGGAGAAATTTCGAATCCCATGGACGAGTTTGAAGAACTTGCCCGACGAACGAGATTGGGCGGAGGAGTTTTGGGCGGATTTTGTTGTGTTGGGGTGCGTGATATTGCATTGGATTCCGTTTCGCTTGTTTCGGGAGAGAAAAAACGCGTTGAGATCTGACGGCTGAACTCCATAGCGCCAGATCAAATGGTAACACGCAGTGTACGACGTTAGCGCTCGGATCGTACGTCTGAGCGTTAGTTGTGTCCTTTATGAGCGTCCTTTATGAGCAGGACCGCCACAAGCAAAACGGCTGCCGCGACAGCAGTTAGGAGGTGGTCGGTGACATATTCGTCAAGCCGCTGTTCTGTGGGAATTTCTCGTTGGCTCCACCACCATCTGCTGGATTTTGTTGACAAATCATCATTGTTCCAGTGCGTTATGCCGCCTCCTGTCTCCACCCACCTCCTCACTATGCTCCTCTCCACCTAAGCCACTTCTTGCCAGAGCTGGCCTGCTACAACGGAGTTGTCGCCGTCCTCACCGAAGCATTGCGTTGTCGTCACAGGTTCCCCCGTCATTATCATCGAGTCATGTCACATACATACAATGCTTGTTGGGTCCAAACATACTTTTATATGAAATGAGGCCGAAAATGTAAGCGAGGTGTTATGTGTTAGACGTATTGATGCTGTCTAATCTTAATGGTGTAGAATCCTGATAACTCAAGTAGCCGAGGGAATTTGACGAGGTCCATGCACTGCCAGTGCAACGACCTATGACAAACGAATTCGCTAAACCACACGCTCCAGTAAGTAACTGTCCACTCAACCACACAAAAGTGGATAAGAAGCTCCTACAATATCCGAAGGATCAGCAAGACCAACGACCAAGAAAACACCCCATTCTCCTCTCTAGATGGCGGCTGTTGTAGCGAACCCTAGGAGAAGAACAAGCGCTGAAGCAATTTTCTGTTGATCGATAATATATACGTGGTCTAAGACAAAAAAAAAAAACTCATGAGTATATAATATATACGTGGTCTAAGACAAAAAAACTCACGAGTATATATGACCTCAAGATCGACACAACACTACTACAAAACGGATATTTCCCCACGATGAAAACCGTCAGCAAAATAGGGAAAACCATCAGGCAAATCCCCTCAGGTCTAGATGGTCGAGAAAATTCAATTTATACGGTTCACCATCAAGAATTTTTTTGTTAACGGTTTTTCCCTATTTTGCTAACGGTTTTGCGAACCCATAAAACCCGATTGGTTGACTGGTATTCACCGTCAACAAAAATTAACCTAACAACTTTCGAATTACTATCAAGAAAACTATAAAACGTGACAGTTCTTTGATCGTCAGGTTTACGAATTTAGCCCACAGGGCCATTATCGTCAAGCAAATAAAACTTGACAATTCGGACATTACCGTCAAGAAAATAAAACTTGACGGTTGAGACATTACCGTCAAGAAAATTAAACCTGACGGTTCTTTGCCCGTAAACAAATTGTTATTTCCTGAGTGTATTACCGTCACCAAAATGACTCCGTGTTTGTCAACAAAATTATAGCAGCCAAGATAGTAATACTAGCAGAAATTGTCAATGATCACATATACACACACTAATATTTGATTCATACACATCCATACATCATATAGTCCACAATACACATCCATATGCATCATATAATCCACAATACACATCCATACATTAATCCACACACAAAATAAGCTCAAGCTTAAACTATCATCATTTCAAGCCCAATACCATCAATTAGTTGATCACATATACACCATAATATTAATATTATGCTTTCAGTTTGTGTCACCTATTACAAAGGACAGAACACAAACTAGATAATGATACCTACTTGACAGATATAACTTGAAGCAAAATCATTGATAGCTGCAACACCACAGTGAAGTGGCTCTGTTCCTCACCAAAACTCTTCATTCTCGACGGAGAGCAATGCAAGGTCACACTCAATACCCCTAGCTAAAACCTGTGAATCAATTTATCAGAAGACATTATACCAAGAAAATTTTGCAAAACTAAAGCAAAATCATAACTAACAACCAGCAATTCTTCTTTCCAATGGTTACGAACATTGAACAACAATGTAAAAAAACCCTTATTTTAAAAGATGCCCACAAGTTTTTCTAACATTAACTCTTACCACCACCATATTTGCTAACTACAATATGGATCGAACAATTTCTCTATAAAAAAATTTCTGAAATAAAACTCTGTTACAAGTGGGGACAACCACATGTATTTACAATCCTTTTCCATTGTTAGACAATTAATCATCATAAATCATGAGAATAACAAAAAGTGACTATCACATGAACATAAATTACTTTCCTTTTTATTATATTTTTTAAGAATTCATAAGTCCCTAATGTGGAGACTCCAACTCGCCGATATAGTGGAATGTAGTCAATTAGCAAAATTGGAAAGCAAAGTTGATATGCGATGGACAGTAACAGTAACATCATGAGTAAAAGGTTCCTCAAGGGTCAGGGTGTGTCTTACATAAGAGTTCCTAAGCACAACTTTGTGTTCAAGTAATCCAGATTATGTAAGCACAGAATAAAACAAATAGCAACCCAATCTGAGTTCAAAGATAAAGAGAGCTGTAATAGTCATGCAAACATTTTTTTGACAAAATCTCTTGAAAGTAGCATAGTTACAGGGAAAGTACCTTGGCAATATATTTTTTGTCATCTCCCCTTCTCTTTACTTTTACCTGCGTTCACAAGCAGACTTAGTTTAATAATGTAAATGACATAAGCAAACGGTTATATATAAAAAACCAATGGTACAACAATATCGCCAGAAATTTTGAGTTAGTCCAAGCATCAGTGATTCAAAACTATAAATCAAATTAGTTCAACAGGAGAAAACAAGAGATTAGAGCCGAAATACATGTTAATGATTGAATCAAAACTGTACAATCAATTCATAAAACATAACTGCAAAAAGGAGATGCTACAACTCCTCTATAACATTATTAAATCACTAACTAAAGCATAATTAGTCCACATCTTTATCCCCGCACCCTTTCCCACCCGCTCACCAAACACACAGGCAGACGAAACTCAGAGCTGAATAACAAAAATTTAGCAAAAGTCCAGTAAAGATCTTAATCAGAGATACATGTTATATCAATACTTGCCTCCCTGTGCTTGCATATTGCCTTTGTTTCTACCAAGGGAGCCCATAATCAGGAGCAATATGAGTGCAATAGACCTAACAAAAGGGCAGACAGTCAACTCAAGCACAAAAGTACATGCCTAAATTAAAAATAAGCATAACACAAAATCAAGATAACAAGACCTTTGAGCAGGCTATATCACTATGTTTGACATATTGTACCAAAAAAATTATAATACCAGAAGCAGTACCTAGCACACACATCAAGTTCTCTTGCTAAACTATAGATTAACTAAAATAAGGAATAGTAGCCAGAACAAGCACCATTGATAGCCAGGGTGAATATTATTGAGGCCCACCTTAACAACAGCATTAAATAATTTGTCCTCTTCAAGATCCTCCAAATCAGCAACCTAATACAACAGCATAGTTAGCAGAAGATCATGCAACCTTTACTATTCGATCGCAACATTGAATGCAATGCATGACAAGTTTACAGAAGTAAGGTTCTGTTTTATAAGTGAATTCAGGTGAGGGTAGTGTCGACGTAGCTGAAAAGAGGGACAAACCAGGCACTATATTGACACAAGCAGTAAGCTTCTCGCTGATAAAGCTCTGTGAAAGCTTCTTCCCTGCAGTAGATATCCTTTTAAGACTACGAAAGCAAAACCCAAAAATAGATGCAATAATAATAACACGAAACAAAACAAGCACAGACAAAATCAATTTTGCAGATTACTCGCAAATGGGCACCTAGCCTCTAGTCAGTGATCCCACAAAGCGCACACCAGTGACCAATCCAAACTACGGCAGCGCAACATTGTGCGGAACCCCATCCGAATGCGAGCGCCTTCCTCGCATCAAGCAAACAATACACATCATAAACTAAGAGCGAGAGGAAAGAGGGGCTACCTGAGGAAGGGGAGGCGGCGGTGGGAGAAGGCGCACCCCGTCCTACAGGCGATGGCGGCGCTGACGATGCTGATGCCGAGGAACAGAATCGCCCCGGCGATAGGCGAGCGGCGCCCGCAAAGTAGCGGTCCAGCGGCGGCACAGCGAGGGGCGGCGGAGGAGGAGGGCGGCGAGAGGGCTCGGAACGGCGTCGGGAGGAGCTCGTCGGCGTGCTGTCCCCCCATGAAGCACTGGTATAGGTAGCTGCGGCCCTAGCAGGACCTCACGAGCCTGTACGCTCGTCCAGCGTCTCCTCCAGCTCCTCCACCGGGCTCCTTGTCTTCGGCTGCTGCACCAGTTGCGCGGCGTGGAGCTGCCCATCGGGAGGAGGAGAGTGGCGGCGGCGGCTCAGGGGGGAGGCTGAGGTAGGTAGAGGGAAGAGGGAGGAGGGGGCGGCGGCGTAACTGAAGAACGGGCTAGATCTAGTGGGCCGTTCGGACACCCGAACGCCATATTGGATCAGAGCCTTTGGATCTAAATCGGGTGAGCGAGAGGCGGTAACTTTCGGACCACCCAGACTCCCCATTGATCTCCACCGTTGATTTTAGATTCAACCGTGCCGTCCTTTTCATTTTTGAAGTCAAAGGCGCGCATTTATTTTGGTCTTTGGATTTCAATCCTACGATACCTATTTGACCGCGTGCGCATAAGGTCAGATCCTCATCTGACCATGGGATTTGAATCCTATGGTGCTCCTTCTTCCTTGAGGGATTACAACTGGATCTTGGTATGGCCGTTAGATTAGAATCGTGCGGCCCATATTGAAAGATACCGGTTGGGGGAGGTCTTGGAGGAGGTCCCGAGGGAGGTCTTGGAGGTCCTAAAGGAAGCATACTCAATGAAGGAAACTCAACAAGGTGACATTACATAAGTAACAGTACATTAAATCTGACACTAGTTCTCCAGATGACACTTGTTCAGCACATTACATAAGTGACAGTACATTACATTCCCTTTCCTCACATTAAATCTGACAGTTAAGTGACAACACATGTCACTTCTTCTTTTTTGGAGTTAACTTCTTGCTTGGTCCTGCTGCACTAGAGCTTTCTGCACTTGGTCCCTCTGCACTTCTGCACATCGCTAGTTTCCTGTAAAATTTGCATTAGGCTATGCTGTACACACATGGTCCCTCTGCACTTCAACAATTGATAACAAGAAATTGCATACCTTCTAGTTATAGGCCCTGGGCTATGCTGTAGGTCTGGAGGTAGGATGATTCTTGTTGTTGATGGTGTTTCCAGTTGGGCAATGGTAGCATCCATTGTTTTCTTCCCTTTCTTCTTTGGAGTTCTAGGTTTTTTCTTGGTGGACTTTCTTTTCCTGAAATGGACAATGATGAAAATTTATATGGCAAAGAAAGGTTCTTTGAAGTGTTTGTAGTGTACCTTTTGTGTGGTCCATTAAGTGGGCAACCAGCAGTCCTGTGGCCCAACTCTCCACATCTGTCACACCCGCATTGCCTCTTTGGTGCAGGATTCTTCTCAAGGCAGTTTCTGATTCTTGTTTTCCTAGGTCTGCCAGCAGATCTTTTTGCAATGGGTGGTAGCAACTTGAAACCTGGATCAATCTTTGGCCATTGCCCAATGTCTGTCATTGGTTGTATGACACCTTGATATGCAGCCCTAAATCTCTGTACTGAGTAGTAGTCATGCACATAGTCCTCAATGTTGGCACCTCTTAAACTAGAAATGAAGACTAAGGCATGTTGGCATGGCTTCCCAGTGTGCTGCCACTCAAGGCAGGTGCATTCATAAGTTTGCAGTTTGACTACATGCCTAGGTATGTCCATTGGATTCTCAAACTCAGTCACTTCTGCAGTGAAATTGGCACCAGGTTTGGCCTTCATATGGGCTAATCCCCTTGTCCTCATTTTGAGCTGATTGATAACAACAGGTAATATTGTCCCTTCCAGCCTCTCTCCAATCCCCCTCCTCTTGAAAAACAACTCCATGACCATCTCCCTTATCTTGTTAGCTAGCTGATGAATAGGCAGGTCTTTAACATCTTTGATCCAACTGTTGAATGATTCTGCTAAGTTGTTGTTCACATAATTGACGAGGATTAAAACCTCTATATATTATTTTTGATATATAAAAGACCATATGTCTTCGTGGTCGTAACCCCTGAGGTGCACGACCACACTGGTCGTAGAGATTCCAGAGGTTACATAATGGGTACCCTGGTCGGACGAAGGCCTAAGTTAAGCTCCGACCGTGAAGAACCTCGTAAAGGTATGAATCGATACTTGGAGCGATTCGGTATATTCTCTACCGTATGATGAATGGAGCACGTGTATATTCCATGTCATACGACGTATCTCATCTAGACACACCGGCAAAATAACCTCCATGCGGTTATATGTCTCATAGACATACAACCATCGAACGGTTGATTCTGTATCAACCATCACTTGACTCCGACTAGACGCAACGTTTCGCATCAGACGTCTTCTTCGGAAGTAACTGCCACCTCTTTGAGGGCTATTTAAAGATAGAACCTGGACGGATCGAGGCAGAAGAGGACAAGACAGAGCCCTCAGACAAAAGCACAAGCTGTAGATTCGTGTAATAGGTTTGAGATTGTAAGGGAACAAGCCGTGTTCTTAGAGCATACCTTGTAAAATCCAGTTCATATTAATAAAGAGCAGTCCCATTATTTCCTTAGATTTCCCACGTCACTTTCTCCTTTTCTTTTCGTAAGATCGACGTCTTGATCGTCGACAGCTGGCGCCGTCCGTGGGGATCGTGACGTGGAATCTCAGAAGAATTTCTCTGCTCATCAAATCTTTATCCATTCCCCGGGTGTGATCGCTGATGCGGTTATGGCGGGAAGTTGGGATGAAGAAAATTGGTTCGACTTGGCGGATTACGCCAACCTCGACATGGACGCATGCATGCGCGCCATGGAGGAAAACAGAATCTCATCATCATCCTCCTCCGCCGGTTTGCCCATGGCAGAAATCGGCGAAGTCGACCGGATGGATGAAGACACACCGCTACGATCAGTGGCGGTTTCAGAGGAAGTGCTTCCGCACAGTTCGGAACACCCTAAAGCCTCAGCAAGCCCGGACCTTTCGACCGGCAAAAAAGGTGGCAAAAATTCAACACCGTAGTCCGAGGTTCAATACACCTTTGATGCGATCATGGTTGATAGGTACTCACCGACGGCTTCTAGCAATTCCAGGAGCCAACCGACACCTGGTGACGGTGTTAATGAAACCTCCATTGGTCGTAAACCAAGTGGGGATGATAAAGCTCAGCATTCAATCGGCAATTCGCCGGATCAGGCTGAGGCCCTTCCAAGAACCTCAGGAGGTGCTGATCACCAACTGCTCTCGTCGTGGAAGCTTCTCACAAAACCTCTGAAAGGCTCTCCATCGATTACGACGGAAGCTCATCGGAGGATCACTGCTGGAAGCACGAGGTCAATGCGATCGGAGATACGGATCACAATGCCGTGTACGGTCCTCCATACGTTGCCTCGCCACCACGTCATAATAGAGATGGTACGGGCGGTCAAGCACCAAATGCCGGAGGTGACAGAACTGGTGGACGTTCACGAGTTAATTCGCCTGATCCTCCCCCAACCAATGTAAGGGACCAGGCAAGATTGACCAGGAGGTCGGAGGATGCAAGCCATCAAACACCTTCTTCTGACAGAAATCCCTCGAGACCTTCGGTAACAATGCAAAACCTGCAGCGAGTCAGGGATATGTTAAATACTTCTGACCCTGCCCTGGCAGAGACTCCAGGTTTTGTCCAACTCGCAGGTCAAGTATCGGAGATTATCCAACAGACGATGCAGCGCACAGAAGCATATCGGGAACAAAGGCACCCGCAAAGTCAGACCATGACTTCATCGCAGCATTCTTCCCAAAGCAGGGGCCTGCATGGTCGTATTGAAGATCAGTTGACACTGCGACTACCTCGACGATTCCGACCAACAAGTCATGAGGGGAGGGGACTATTCCAGGAATCCTCACCTTCACTTCGTCGAGAGGAACCATCGCTTGGACCTAGTGATCTTCGACATCACCTAAACCAGGCAAGCGGTCGGAGGCGTTCTACTAACGTCCACGACCGAATCGGGACATTGGAGCACCGACAATCCGTTCCTAGAAATCGGTCTCCAACCGATTACAATTCGGCGCCTTTTCAAAGAAGGCGCCACGAAACTATCACAGGCTGTCGAGCTTTCTCAGCAGGGCTCCAGGCTGTACGTTGGCCAAATAGGTTCCGACCGGCCAATATGGATAAATTCAATGGGACCCAAAATCCCTTGGAATTTCTCCAGATATATACCACCGCTATCAGAGCTGCTGGTGGCGACGAAAATGTAATGGCAAACTATCTTCCTACGGTATTAGAAGGATCAGCCCGATCGTGGTTGCTTAACCTTCCGGTCGGGTCCGTGTATACTTGGGAGTAACTCTGCGACCTTTTGATTGCAAATTTTTAGGGTACGTATGATCGCCCTGGAAAGAAAGATGATCTCCATAGAATACGGCAAAAATCAAACGAGACTCTCCGGCAGTACATCAAAAGATTTAGCCAAGTTCGTAACTCAATACTGGAGGTTGTAGAATCTTCCGTTATCCAAGCCTTCAAAGCGGGATTGAGAAATCGAACGTTTACGGAGGATTTAGCTATACATCCCCCACGAACAACCATCGAGCTCTTCGACATGGTTGACAAGTACGCTACGGCCAGTGAAGCGGTCGAGTGAAACGAAGCCGTTGATCGAAAGGATAAAATTCCCCAACCTGGCTTAGATAGGACGGAAAAGAAACAAAAGAAGGCTCTCAAGAAAAAGAATCATGGTAGAGCCAACGACAAAGAGGTTCTTGCTGTTCCTGAAAAAATTACCAAAGGAAAAAAAGATTACACTGGTCGTGGCAAGGCTAAGGCTCCGACCAATGATTACAAGAAAAATAAAAAATGGTGTCCTCTTCACCAGCAAGCAGGACACGACTTGCGCAATTGTCGCGCTTGGCAAAAGAAGCTGGAAGATTATTATGCAGGTAAAGGTCCACTCCCGTCGATTCAAGAGCTCGGGGAAACAAGCTCCAAGAAGGACAAAGATGGTGACGAAGAAATGGAGTACCAAGAACCTCAACACACCGTCGATGTGATCTTCGGTGGGTTTTCTTCGTACGAGTCCAGACGTCACCTGAAAGCCATGGAGCGAGAAGTCAACCTTACCGAACCTTCGATCGCCGTTAAGCCTTCAAGGTGGTCGGAGACGATAATCTCCTTCAGCAAAGAAGACTGCCCCATTCCTTCGACTCGACCAGGTAGGTTTCCAATTATCGTTGAGCCTACTATTAATAATTGCAAGGTTAATCGGGTTTTGATAGATGGGGGTAGTTCTTTGAATATTTTATTTGCAAGTGCTTTGGAAGACATTCAGATTCCCAAATCCAAGGTAAAACCAGTGAAATATGCCTTTCATGGCATAGTTCCTGGGTCTACCGCTAAGCCAATAGGGCACTTGTCCCTACTGGTTACGTTCGAAAGCCCGACAACTTCCGGACGAGAAAAATTTCATTTGATGTGGTGAACTTGAGATCGCATACAATGTAATTCTTGGTCGCCCGGCTTTAGCAAAGTTCCTGATAGCCACGCACTACGGTTATCAGAGTTTGAAAATGCCGGGACCAAAGGGTGTAATCACGGTCCGAGGCGATCAGAAGATAGCCTACGCATGCGATCGGAAATGCTTAGAACTGGTCGATGAACTTCCGACCAGGGTAACTAACACCGTTAACATGCAGGTCAAACATTCAAAGCCGAAGATGACACCGAAACCTTCCGACCAGATAAAAGAGGTACAACTCGACGGAAGTGCTTCTCCAGAGGGTGCCAAGATACTGGTCGGAGCAGGACTCGACCTTAAATAGGAAGAGTCGCCGTCTCCTTCCTCCGAAGCTAACCAGGCGTATTCGCCGGGCCGGCGTCCGACATGCCCGGAGTCCCCAGGGAGGTGATCGAGCATAGGCTAGCTCTACAGCCTAACAAAAAACCGGTCAAGCAGAAGCTACGGCGTTTCGCACCTGATCGGAAAGAAGCAATCTAGTCAGAGATTGACAAACTTCTCAAAGCTGGGTTCATTCGTGAGGTCGACCACCTAGAGTGGCTCGCCAATCCTGTAATAGTTAAAAAGACCAATGGAAAATGGCGAATGTGTATTGACTTTACAGATCTTAATAAAGCTTGTCCAAAGGATGACTTTCCCCTTCCTCGCATCGATCAACTTGTAGTGTGAGACGCCCCGGAATATTGGAAATGTACTTAATTAAAGTTATACTGTAGCACAATGCTTAATTAAGGAACAGTGTTGCTCCTTTATTAAAGATCATACTAGAAGCATAAATTTAATAAGTAACAAACCCAATATTTAGGCATCACAGATATGTCTCACAATGGTTCCCAGGATCAGGGACCATTGCACATATATCCTAAAACAACATTGCATCATACACATACAAGTCATACATTAACATAATTAAACATAAGTTTACAATTTGGTTTAATACTACAATATCCAGTGACTTGGTCACTACAAAAGTCTAACAGCGGAAGCAAAACAAAACGACAAAACCACCAATGGCCCCATCCACCCGCAGGCGATTGCGTGGAGGAAAGAAATAGCTTCACTCGTTAGCGTCACCCTGATCGACGCTAACGGGCACTTCATAAAGATAACCGTCCTCACCTGCAATAATAGGTTATAGCACCTTGAGTACGGAAGGTACTCAGCAAGACTTATACAAACTACTAAAAGAATGTGTTTGTTAGAACCTATACAAAGGCATAGAATTTATACATGCATAAGGTTGCAACAGGAAGGCATATTGGTTCAATTTTGCATAAAGCAATACATCTTAACCTACAATTGCTAAGTTTTGATAAAGCAATTTAATAAATCAATTTGGACTAAAACAGTAAGTAAAAATGAATATAAACAGCACAATGCATGAATTCTCTCATGCTGAATTAGAACACAAACTGCATTTGAAATCAAAATTCTATACAGGTGACATCAATTCAAGTTATCGTCTATGACCGTGGACACGGCTATTCGAATAGTTTAATACCCTACAGGGGTGTACAACTTTACCCACACGACTTAGTTAGCCCGTTGCCTTCGGATACCTCCGAATGATGACACACTTTCTTTGGTATGCCGACCGGGGAAACTAAGATTTGGTATTTTTCAACAAGTTGATACTATTGAGTTGGATACCCATGTGTGAACTGATCTCGCCTAAACAACGATTGATAGCATCTGCTTAACCGGGGCACACATGTTGCGTCAGGAATGCCAACCCAACCAAAAGAAATACGAACTGGGTTCACTACCCATATTAGATTGCAATCGGCATCTTTAAGGTACGTACATGCGATGGAACACAAATACGCCCCCACCCTTCTAAGAACATCTGATATCGATATAAAGCTCACATGGCATAAAACGCAGTCCAAAGACCAAAGCATCTATGCCATACAAGATCAATACACATATCCTTACTCTCCTGTCTCCAACTCAATAGCATTAACTCTTTACTTAACCAAACAGCGCCCATACACTGCATGTGGAAGTACGTAGGGACTTGAATCGAATAATCAGAGTTTAGTCCTTAAATGTGTCCAGACAAGTCCACCACATTTCCCAATCTCGTGCACAAGGCACCACCACTAGCTTCCTCTTGTCCAGATCAATTTGAGATTTTGAAATCAGTTATGATTTAAAGAAACTGGACAAAGAGATTATAATAACTGAAATTCATTTGTGGTTTCCATGTTTGACAAGGTAATCTTGTCAAACCTTAAAGTTATCTAGACTGCATGACTAAGCAAATTCTGAAAATAAACCTTGTAGTATATAGTACTACTCTAGGTTTGAGTGTATGGTTATAATTAAGATGATCCATGTTAGGTCATAACTAACTACTAACAGATCACAATTTGTATTTTCAGAAAAGTAGCATGCAACAGATGTCACTGTATTTTGAAAATCTATTGTATGAAACTTGGGATCAACATGGTGCAAAGAGGATGCTTGCCTTGATAATAATATACTTCTGTTGCAGGCTCTGGTTGCTCAGAAAGAGATTCAAAGACTTCAGAAGAACCAGATTCTAAAAAGATACAATAAACTCCAATAAATACCAAAGTTGACAACAAGTACAGATTGAAAGAAACATGTATGATCAATATGGAAATGCATGTTTAATAAAGATGCTTAAGTTATACATACCCCAATAAAGATAATAACCCATATTATCACCATCGCTTTCAAATGATACAAATTATGGTTTAGTTCAAAGTTACAATTTTGATTTTGAAAAGAAGCAAACAAAGTGGACTTTAGGTTTCGGGAAAAAGGAAAATAGGTCAAGCAAAGGTTCTGAAAAGAATCTTAGCCTGATCTTTTAGGGTAATTAACACCCCAAGCTAACCCTAACCTAACACTAACCGGTTAGATTACAGAAGCTAAAGAAAAACCAATGTTGTCGGTTAGGCCGACAACAGAGGACAGAGGCAGACCTCTGCTACCAAGTTAAATAGATGACAACAAGAATTAAAAGAACAACTTATTATGCTACTAGGGTTCAGTTGAAACTTACACAGGATGATAAGCTGACAGGAGAAACCCTAGTTCTTGAAAACGATATGAAAGACCGAAAAGTTTTAAAAACAACTTTTCAGTTTAAAGAAGGTTGGAATAATATATGTACAAAGGAATGGTGCATATGAGCTACTGAGGTCCTTAAGGTGCTCAGGACGACAAAAACTAAGGTCGTAGCTTACCAGGATGAGAAAAACACCGAAGGTTTTGAAAACCGATTCTGATCAGCAGAGAAATAAACTCTGGTTTATCCTACAAAAGATGTCAAATCTTTATTACAAGGTGAAACCAGGGTTTAAGATAGATAAGCAAAATAAAGGAGCAAGAAACTCCACTGGAATGGCAATGGAGGGTGAAAAGCTCCAGTGGTCAACAATGACAGCAGCCAAAAAGCTAGGGTTTATATATAGAGGGTGAGCTACAGGGCAAATGAGAAGTGTCTAGAGTTGATGAGGTGTCCACTTAGCTAAATATCCAAAAATTAGTTGCATAATTCTTGGATAACTTCTCTACTCAGATTCTGAGAACCGGTGGTGCGCACAGAGGCAAGGAAGAAGAGAGGCAAGCACCTGACATGTGGGTCCCTTTGTCAGCCACAGTCACGCGCGCCTCCTAAAGCTCCAAGAGTCGTCGACCGTTCGATTAGATATGGACGGCCGCGATAGAAATAGATATTAAGAAAACCTAATCGGCATCATTTAATATGGGCCGTGCGATCTCAAACGGAGGATGGAGATTTAAAGGGGCACTACGGGATTTCGGGGATTCACATTCAAAGAGAGGCGTTGGATTGAAATCCAACGATCAAGCAAAAAGGATACACGTCACCTTTAAATGAGATGACGCGGCACCGTCGGATGGGCTTTCTACGGTCAGGATTGAAAAAGGAACCGGATGGTCCGAATGCATACACGATATGGGCCCTACGATTAAAATCCAACGGTCCACTGAATTTGGGCCTTAACTACACGCGGTCAAAAAGGCGCACCGTAGGATTTGAATCTAAAGGCCCACGACGACTGCTCGCCTTTAAATTCAAATCAAAAAGAGCGGCGCGGTTGGATCGAGGATTGACGGTGGAGATCAAGAGGGGATCCGGAGTGGTCCGGTTGCATACACCTCCCTCGATCGCTCGATCAAGATCCAACGGTGGAGATTGTGGCGCATACGTGGATAGCCCACGTGACATCGCAGCCTCGCCCGTTCGATGGAAGATCAACGGCTCACAGTACGCGAGGGGTTTTGGACTCGCGCCCGAGCGTGACTGAGCCGGACCAACTTGCACCGGTTGGACTCAACCTCATGCGTTTGAGTCGCTACAGTGCTAGGGTTTAGATTTAGACCGGAAAGGTTGACCAAACTCTAAATTCAAAGTTTAAAAGTTTGACTGGGCTTTAAAAAAAGTAAATAAATTTGTAAAATCATGAAATTTTGCCAGGAGGCTACTGGGATGATATAATTCCCAAATAAATTTCTAAAACTACAGTTTCACTTTATAAAATATATAACAATTACCTTACCCGAATAAGTTTATTTAAAGCCAAATATTTTTCTCCAAACCAAGATAATTTCTAAAAATTTAACAAAAATTATTTTTAGCCAAGATAATTGATCTAGATTTTAAGGAAAATATTTCCCAGTCAAAATACAAGCAATGGCTTGCATTTCCTTTGAACTTTAGGAAAGGCTTTGGATTTTTGGCTAAAAAGGAAAGTTTTTATCTACAACTTAATGCCCAATCTGTAGAGATGAACAGTGATGCTATGAATAGCACCTCATTACTGTTCATAAAGCATTTTATTACTGTTCAAAAAGCTGGGGCTGTTACATGTAGACTCTACTTCCGGGTGTGGATTGTTAAGTTTTTTAGATGCTTACTCAGGGTACCACCAGATCAATATGAGTAAAGAAGATGAAGAGAAAACTTCCTTCATCACTCCATATGTTACTTACTGTTATGTAAAGATTCCATTTGGTCTCAAAAATGCTAGTGCAACATTCCAAAGGTTGATGCAAAAGACCTTTAGCCCACAGATAGGTCGGAATCTTGAAGCCTACGTCGATGATCTGGTCGTAAAGAGCATCAACGCCGGCGATCATATTCTGGATCTACAGGAGACTTTCAATAACTTAAGACGTCATAACCTTAAGTTAAATCCAGAGAAATGTGTGTTTGGGGTTTTGTCGGGAAAGCTTCTTGGGTTCCTAGTTTCGGCTAGAGGCATCGAAGCAAATCCAACGAAAATCGCCGCCATCGATCAGATGCGCGATCCGACCAGAAAGAAGGAAGTTCAGAAATTAACCGGTTGTATGGCAGCGTTAAGTCGTTTCATAGCACGGTTAGGCGAAAAAGGACTACCTTTCTTTAAGCTTCTCCGGAAACATGGGAGTTTCGAATGGACTAAAGAGGCAAGCAGCGCCTTCGAAAAATTAAAACAGTACCTTACGAGTCCCTCAATCTTAGTCTCTCCGACATTGGGAGAAACATTGCTAATTTACGTGGCTGCAACGCCACAAACGGTTAGTGGTGTACTGGTCGTAGAACGAGACCATGCTCAATGACCAATATATTACGTAAGTGAAGTCTTGCATGGACCAAAAGAAAGGTATCCGCAGTTACAAAAGTTTCTCTATGGTCTCCTTATGGCTTCAAGGAAACTAAGGCATTATTTTCAGGCCCACAAAGTGGTCGTGCCTACGGGATATCCCCTTGGTCAAGTCCTAGAAAACAGGGAGTCATCAGGACGAATAGCAAAATAGGCGGTTGAGCTTGGGGCGTTTGATCTCCATTTTGTCCCACGAACAGCAATCAAGTCCCCATAGCCTGATGAAGACAATTCCAAAAATGAGAAGTGAACTGAGGTCCACGGTCAGAAACAATGACCTTTGGAACTCCGTGAAGACAGACAATCTTAGCAATATAAAGCTCTGCTAGTTGTTTGCCACTGAAGGTGGTTTTGACAGGAATAAAATGAGCCACCTTAGTTAGACGATCAATGATTACCCAAATGGCATCGGATCCATTGGAAGTCTTCGGAAGACCGGTAACGAAATCCATCCCGATTTCTTCCCATTTCCACTGTGGAATAGGCAAAGGTTGAAGCGTACCGGCTGGCTTTAGATGTTCAGCTTTAACCCTTTGGCAAATATCACATTCAGCAACATACTGAGCAATCTGCCTTTTCATTTTGCTCCACCAAAATGTCGTCTTCAAATCCTGGTACATCTTGGTACATCCAGGATGTAAAGAAAACTTAGAATTATGATCCTCTTTGAGAATTAGACTCCTCAGTTGAGGATCTGCAGGTACTACCAAACGATTGCGATACCGAAGAACGCCACGATCATCTTCAGAAAACTCGTTGGTTTTGCCTGCCTTCAAATTTTCCTTGATCTCAGCTACTTCGGCATCAGTTTTCTGGGCCTCCAGAATCTGAGCTTCTAACGTGGGCTCCACTTCTAATGCTGCGAGAAAACCTTCTCCCACCATTTCAAGATTTAGGCGCTGAAAATCAGCACACAAATTCTTGGCCGCAGGCGAAGAGGACATGCAGTTGCACTGTGACTTTCTGCTTAAAGCGTCCGCCACAACATTGGCTTTGCCAGGATGATAATGAATACCCATGTCATAGTCCTTGATCAATTCAAGCCATCTTCTTTGCCTCATATTCAAATCAGCTTGAGTGAATATGTACTTTAGGCTTTTATGATCAGTGTAGATCTCACAACGATTACCGAGAAGGTAATGTCGCCAAATCTTCAATGCATGGACTACGACAGCCAATTCCAAATCATGAGTAGGATAATTGACTTCATGAGGTCGCAACTGCCGGGATGCATATGCCACAACTCGGCCTTCTTGCATAAGCACACAACCAAGTCCATGGCGAGATGCATCACAATAAATATCGAAGCTCTTATGAATATCCGGAAGAGTGAGAACTGGAGCTTTAGTTAAGAGAGTTCTCAAAAGCCGAAAACTCTCCTCACATTTAGCTGACCATTCGAATTTATTCTCCTTCTTCAAAAGCTGAGTTAGAGGTCTTGCAATTTTGGAGAAATTTTCAATGAACCTGCGGTAATATCCCGCAAGTCCAAGAAAACTTCGGATATCAGTAACATTCTTGGGTTGTTTCCAATCTAGTACATCTTGTACCTTGCTTGGATCGACAGCGATACCCCCTTTGGATAACACATGTCCCAAAAATGCAACCTGCTTAAGCCAGAAAGCACACTTGCTAAACTTAGCATATAGTCGATGCCGGCGTAGTGTTTTCAACACAAGCCTTAAATGTTGCTCATGGTCTTTGTCAGACTTGGAATAAATAAGGATGTCGTCAATAAACACGACAACGAACTTATCCAAGAAATCCATGAACACCGAATTCATAAGATTCATGAAATAAGCTGGAGCATTGGTTAGACCAAAGGACATGACAATATACTCGTGCAACCCGTAACGAGTAGAGAAAGCTGTTTTGGGGATGTCCTCAGCTCTAACCTTGATTTGATGATAGCCCGACCGCAAATCAATTTTTGAAAAGACTCGGGCACCAACTAACTGATCAAAAAGATCATCAATGCGAGGCAAATGATACTTATTTTTGATGGTGACCTCATTTAACGGACGGTAATCCACACACATCCGCAAAAGTATTGTCTTTCTTTTTGACAAATAAAGCCGGGCATCCCCAAGGTGAGGAACTCGGTCGAATGAATCCTTTGTCAAGCAATTCTCCGAGTTGTTTCTTTAATTCAACCAACTCATTGAGAGGCATTCGATAAGGACTTCTGGATATAGGAGCAGTTCCGGGAACTAGATCAATTACGAATTCCACTTCGCGATCTGGTGGTAAACCGGGAAGGTCTTCAGGAAAAACATCAACATACTCACAAACAACTGGTACTGACTCCAAGGAAGGAGTGATATCAACTTGGTGAGCACAATGACGAGAATCTACTGTCCTGGATTGGAAAATGACTGAGGTGCCGCTTTCACTAGTCAAAGAAATGGATCTTTGGGCACAATTAATTTGCCCAAGATTCTTAGATAACCAATCCATTCCTAAAATAACATCCAACCCTTTAGAATCTATCACAATCAAATCCGCCCAAAAGTCTACCCCTTCAATATTTATATTGACATTACGGCAGACTTGATCAGTCATAAAGACTGACCCAAGTGAGTGGATGATATGGGGTGGATGAAGATGATGCATCACTAACTGATGTTGAGCAGCAAACTGCCTACTAACAAAAAAATGTGATGCTCGTAATCAAATAAAAGCAGTAGCGATCTTTGAAATTAACTAGGAGCATACCAAGGACAACTTCAGAGTGTCAGCGCTTCTTCGCCGTATGTCGATTCACATGACCTCGAATCGAGTTGGGTCGGACTTGACCTTTGTCGAGAAAGTGGTGCAGACGATCAGATGGCGAAGAAGGCTGAATAGGTGGTATCCCACGTGCCTTCGCATAACATTGGTTAGCGAAATGACCTGGGCGCCCACAATGATAGCAAATCACTCCCGGCCTAACATTGACAACAGCAGGTGGCCGATTTCCATTAGGCCTTGGATGATTGGTGGAAGAAGATGGACGAGGGGCAAACACTGCCGGCCTCGGTGAAAATGGAGCTGGTGCTCGCGGTGGTTTAGGCACCCACATGCGAGGCCTCGACGAACTGCCACTAGGAACAAACTGTGTAGTTCTCTGTCGCTTGCGTGACTCCTCCAAAGCCTTGTTCTTGCTTTCGGCCACAATAGCTTTGTTGACAAGATGGGAGAAGTTTCTGAAGTCATGCAAAGCTACAACCATTTGTAATTCTTCGGACAGCGCATTCAAGAACCGGTTTCGACGACGAAGGTCAGTCGAAACATCATCAGGGGCATACCTGGCCAGGAAGTTGAATTCATGCAGATACTCAGTCACTTTCTTTCGCCCTTGCTTGAGAGCGAGAAATTCTTGCTGCTTGATCATCATAACTCCCTCAGGAATATGGGCTTCACGAAAGGCCTCTATGAACTCATCCCAAGTAGGGACGTGTCCAGCAGGTTGAATGGCAAGAAGATTATCCCACCATATGCTAGCCGCCCCATCCAACTGGTAACTAGAAAAAAGGACCTTCTCCCTCTCCGAACATTGAGCAATCAATAACTTCTTCTCAATGGTCCGGAGCTAGTCCTCAGCTTCCATTGGATCTTGGGAGCTGGAGAACACTGGCGGGTTAGTCCGCTGGAATTCAGCAAGACTTCCCTGCACATGATGACCTCCTGCTCTGACAGCTGGTGTGGCAGTAGAAGAAGTATTGCGCGCAATTTGCTCCAGAATGCGTGTTTGGTCCATTCTGTTGCGCTCAATTTGCATGAGCACATCAGCCATAGTGGGTCGTGGAGGAAGCTCCTCTCCCTGGGGACCACCTTGCGGACCATGAGAACCAGAGGGTTCAGTCTGCTCCCCCTGAGAGTGGGGCATTGGGTTTGATATGCCCTTCCCTTGTTGTGTCTGCGCACGAGTAGTAGGTCCTGTCATCCTGTTACCACACAATGGTTAACAACATAACAAGGATATACTCGGACAAACACAAACAAGATTATAAATAGAAAAGGAACAAATATTATACTCAACAATGCATTATGTTATGACATGCATTTAGCTCAACACCAAAATCATAAACTCCATACATACAACAAAAGGTTTCGGTCCCATTACCATATATAAGTCGGCTGTTATGGTCATTATACAAACCAAAAGTCTGACTTACATATTCTTTACAAAGCACCACTGCCCTATTACATTTATTTAAGGGGTAACTACTAAACTATAAAACACCTATCCACGAGGGTTCATCGTCGAGGTGCTAGCATAAAGATCACGGTTAAAGTTCACCGGAAACTCATTCAGAAGATGAGCTCCAGGGGAACCCGTGTCAATAGGATCCAAAGGACTGATGAGCCGCCTCGGAGATCCTAGCAGTGGCTCATGACCTCCAGGAGGTGCAGTCCGCAGCATGCGAGGAAAGCCTGCAGTCATCCGGGCTTGACGCACTTGTCCATAAACAGGCACGCACCCGGCCACTTCTGGAAGTCGATAAAGTGGTGGTGCAGCAGCAGCAGGAGAGGTCTCGTTGTCACCATAAAGCACGTTACGCGGAACGCGATTCATGTTGACTCCAAGTCTGAGGTACTCCTGGGCCTCATTAAGACGATGCCGAGTTTCCCACAACTCCCTCACAAGGCAGCGATGGATTTGGTCCATGATGCGGACCATCCTCGCCAACTGTCGCACCTGAGGGTCCTCCCCAAACTGTATCTCATCAAACATGCTCACTTCTGCTCTAGGACCTTGCTTCGGGAAGTGATCATAGGGTGGTTGAGACAACTCCGTCAAATCATGACGAAGGAGGCTCATCATACTACGAGCAGCTTCCTGAACCGCCATAGACTCAGAAGTGGCAAGTGCTTGGACACAGTATGGGATACTGCCCGCTACCTGCCTAGCAATGACGTTGATGAAGGCGCGGTACTCCTCCATCCCTGGTCCTCGATCTCGTCGATAGATGGCGTACTCCGGCTGGTAGGTGAAATTGGCTCGCCACATCATGTCCCGCAGCAAAGCCGGAAATCCATCCACCGCTTCGGCTCGGGTCTCCTTGACCAAGTATCACCCGCTCATCTATAGACAAAAGGCAAGGTAAGAACACAATTCATTTTGTAAAAACCAACAGAAAGTTGGGACAAGAATTGATGCTAAGGAGGATAAGAAATAAAAGATGTCATACTTAAGCCTTCGAAATTATACTACTGTCTTGAAAATAATTTTCTCAGAAGACTATCTAATTACTTCGGCCAGGCTATTTCTATCCTACAGGCAACGTATGCTCTGATACCAATGCTGTGAGACACCCCGGAATATTGGAAATGTAATTAATTAAAGTTATAATGTAGCACAATGCTTAATTAAGGAACAGTACTGCTCCTTTATTAAAGATCATACTAGAAGCATAAATTTAATAAGTAACAAACTCAATATTTAGGCATCCCGGATATATGTCTCACAATGGTTCCCAGGATCAATGACCATTGCACATATATCCTAAAACAACATTGCATCATACACATACAAGTCATACATTAACATAATTAAACATAAGTTTACAATTTGGTTTAATACTATAATATCCAGTGACTTGGTCACTACAAAAGTCTAACAGCGGAAGCAAAACAAAACGACAAAACCACCAATGGCCCCATCCACCCGCAGGCGATTGCGTGGAGGAAAGAAATAGCTTCACTCGTTAGCATCATGTGAGGACCCCGGTTTATTCGGCTTGTACTGTTTAACCATCCACTTGGTCCTAACAGTACAAATCAAATAAACCAAGCCTCGAGATATGTATACTTCCTGCACTGCAGATACACACCTGCTACAAAATCATGCATCAATTCCATTCATACACATAGAGCCAAGCAAAAGCAACAATCGAAAGACATACATAATATAAAGAGAGTTATTACAAAAGAGAGGCCGACTGCCAAAATTCATAAAGATAAGTAATTACACAATGAAGCAAAATGGCCATAAGATGGCGATAAACAAAGCCAATCGGTGTGCCTTTACCCACAAGGCAACCAACCGACCGCCAAGCTAATCGTCCCAAACAGTGCACAAGAACATGACTCACAAAAGTGAGGCCCTTGGGGCTCACCTTCTTCCTCTCGCAACAATTTATATTAAGAAAGCGGATGAGTACAAAACTTGTTTTTGTACTGCAAGACTGACGTGTGAGATAACAGTAACTATAATTAGCTACATGCAAGCTTTATTTAAGTGGATGAGGCTCGACTTATTTTCAAAGATAAAGCAAGTTTTCATTTGTAATAAGGTAATAGATTCAAAGCAAGTTTGCAATTAACTTTTATTGTTCAAATAAAAGAGAGACAATAATAACATAGATAGATAACAACACCAACCTAGAAGTGACTAACCCATAGTCACCACAACAATAGCATGAAGTACCCTTCATACCACCCATGTCAAGTTTAAGTTTTTAAAAGGTTGTAGTCTAGTTCTTGTGGGAAATAACCAAGCGTGTCCATAACCTAGGACGAGGCTATTCGAATAGTTTTAACCTCGCAGGTGTACCAATGTACCCACACGATAGACCGCCTTTCCACCACCACTGTTAGCACACTTCCTTTGGTATGCGTGCATGGCTAAGTCTAACAAGACGCTTCCAATGGACGATGCTAATTAAGAGCCGCAACCCACGGGAGAAAGACACATTAGATGACCTAACCGGTGCGCTAATGCTCCTCCAACACCACAACACACACACACAAGAACACACCCACCGACCACTCATAATTAACACCTCCCAAAGTACTTAGTCAAGAGAGGTTCCATATCCCCTCGTGGTTAGCACGCAATAGTTGCTTGGATCAATGGCACAAGTAACTCGGTCCTTAGGGACTTAGGCACCATTCCGCCACACCCAACAGATCACCCAACATACCATTGTGCCCAAGCCAAGATATAACTTTTGTTTTCGAGTTTTGATTTGCAAAATGGTAAAACACCGTGGTTGGACATAATGGAATAATATAAGTATTTAGGTGATCAAGATCACCGACTAAGTCGATGATCGCCCAATACTACCGATGCTAGGCATGGCTAAGCAATATTTATTCGAATCTACTAAGTGACAAGAGCTCATCCAACGAACTCTAATCACAAAGAAATAACCTAGGCTCGGGTAGTAGAGGATAATTATTTACCTACAGATTATGCAACTAGAGGTCTAACTAATCAATTTAACAACAAAATAGCAATGCATACATAGAAGTTAAACAAAATATTAGACTTTAAAAGTAATGGGATTAATGAGAAATGATCAAACCGCTTGTTCGCTTGTCGTTGCTCAATTTGTTGCGAGGGTCGTTTTGAGTTACCGCAAATGTGAATCCTAAGCGAAAGAGCGAAAACAACCAATAAGACGAGCAACACTTAAACAAAAGAGCAAGCAAAAATTAACCAAATGCGACTAAATTCATACACAAGGTAGAATACAAATATACCTAGACATAGGAACTGGAAAAACCTAATTTGGATTTGCGGTAAAAGATATTCTCTAAAACCTATTTTCTACATAATTAGCACTGTAGCAAAACATTTTCTAGAAAGATTTTGAAGCTAAAATTTTTATGGTAGCTACCTACTGGTATAGTGGTAACCCATATAAAATTTCAGGTCATTTGGAGTTAAAATGATTTAGTTATGATTTTTCTAAGTTTTAAATCTAAGACATGATTAATTTCAGATAAAGACTCTATCAAAACTTATACTAAGCTAAAGTACTTTAACAGATGCATTTATAGAACTTTAGTTTGTTAAATTTGGAGCTACAGAGAAAAGATATGAAATTTTGAAGTTTAAAACAATTAATATGTGCAAATAAAAGCTCTGAACTAAACTGAAAACCAATAAAAGCTCGGGAGGTGGGCCATTGATCAAAGATCGCACGGCTCACGATCTCGATGCCAAACCCTTACGAGCACTGGGCGCAAAGACCTTGCCGCGCCTAGGAGAGGTCTTAGCCGTTGATATTGAATCCAACGGCTCCGACCACCGGATGCACAGCACCCGCGAAGGAGGTCCTCGCGCACTAGGGAGGTCGGGATCGTTAGATCAAGATCTGACGGTCCTGACCTCCTTAGGAGGTCCTAGGGTTAAATCTACGGAAGGAGGTCTGGGCGGTGAGATCTGAAGGAGGGAGGTCTTTGACGGCTAAGAGCTCCTGAGGAGGTCTTAACTGCCAATGACTCCACCGATGGATTTAGATCCAATGGCCTACGTGAGATGGGAGGTTGGGCCATCCGAGCGCCAACGAAGTGCGGGCCTTGGATCTTGAGATGGACGGCCTAGATCAAGATTGCATCCGAGGGGTCCTGATGTTCTCGCATCCGAGCCGAGATCTAAAGACGAACGACAAAGAGAGAATCAAAACGATAGAGTTGCAAATAGATCAAGAGGTCCAGCCTGTTAGATCTAAATCTAATGGTCCGTAGTCATGTGGAGGTCCTAGACGGTCAAGATCTCCGTGAGGAGGTCCTGAACGGCTATGATGAAGCGAGGAGGTCCTGCGGTTTCTTGATAAGGACCCGAGGTGGTCTTTTGCAAAGAGGACCCCAAAGGTAGTTTTGAAGGTTCTCTTTACAAAATACCAGGTGGTCTTTTGCAAAGAGGACCTCTGAGGGGTGGTCCGAGAGGGTGGTCTTGATAACACGACCGGGGTGGTCTTTTCGCAGAGGACCTCAAGGAGGTCTTTTGCAAAGAGGACCCCAAGGTGGAGGGTGATCCTATCTACCGAGACCTAGCTCACGGAGGTCTTTGCGGCCAGGATACGATTAGGGAGGTCCTAGCAGCTAGAGACTCAAACAAGGAGATCTAACGGTCAAGATCCTGTTTGGGTGGCTTTTCTACAAAAGACCATCGGAGGTGTTTTGCAAAGAGGACCTCGGGAAGGTCTTTCATGAAACACAAGGTGGTCTTATACGGCTAAGATTTAACAGGTGGTCCTATACGGCTAGGATCACCACCAAGGAGGTCTAGAGACTTAGGATTTTTCTAAAAGATCCTAAGGCCCGGATCTAAACTTGGAGAGGTCGTGAATGACTAAGATTAACCCGAGGAGGTCCTAGAGTGGTTTTAATGGTGCAGACCTCCAGACACGGTGGCTAAGACAATTTAATGTATCTAATGATTGACAATAAATGAATCTAAAAGGAACACTTAATGACTAAGGCCATGGCCTACACGTTAGTGACTCCACGGCACAAATTAGGACACAATTAATGCACCAATGATGAGCAATGATTTGAGCATGAAAGTGGTCCTAAGAAGGTGATTTAAACGGAGGTTTTGAACCGACAAAACCCGAAGGCATAGCTGCTTGCCACGGCGATGTGGACCTCGTCGGCGAAACCAAAGGCACGAATGAGCTCCAAATAGGACGGAGAACCTAAGGGTGCCAAAGCTACACCGAAGCACCACCAACCGGCGGCTAACCGAGATAACCGCCGGGGACCAATGCGCCAAAAACGAAACCGAAGAGGTCTAATGGGATCGGGTTTTGGAACAAGTACTCACCCGGATTGAAGGAGAATCGGGAGTGGTCGCGGTAGCTCGGTGTGGTGGAGGTCGCCGGAGATGAAGAAGACAAAGCTCCTGCCACGAAAAGAAGCGCCCACCTTGTCAACCTCTCGTGAAGGTCAAACAAAGCGAGTTAGGAGGCTTGAGGTGACCAAGGAAACAAGATGACCGCCACTATTGCAATGTTGAACCACAAGCTCGGAGGTCGCCGAGAGCTCCAATGTCCAAAGAATGGTGGCAATGGCTTCAGTGTTTGAGCACAAGAGAACCGAGATGAGCTAGGGTGCAAGAGAGTGACTAAAGGAACTATGAGAGGAAGCCCGAGCTTCAAATATAGCCGGTGGGAAGGGTGGCAAAGTCAGTGGCACCGAGCCCAAGTACAGCCCGATGGGAGTAGGTTGTCGTGAGACTTTTGAGCAAAAGGTGCCGCAGACATTTAATGTTGGCAAAGACATAGCCGCTTGTCACCCTAAAGTTGACAAGGCTTTGCTCTCTCGCCATGCACAAAATTTGATAACGCCTGTGCCCACCCGACGGTGAGAGGACCGTGTCAAAAGAGCTCAACGGCTAAAATCAGCCTGAGCTCCCACTAGGGAGGTCGTGAGTCGTTGGATTGAAATCCAAGGGCTCGGATCTTGAGCCAAGTATTAGAGGTCCTAACACTTAGGGAGGTCCGAGCCGCAGATCTCAAGAGAGATGGCCCACGATCACCCAAGCGCTAGGGGTGGTCGTGGAGGTCCGAGGAGGTCGCCAGGTGGTCTTTGCAAAGGTGCAAAGGAGGTCTGGGGAGGTCCTCGAGGTTTGTCTTGTAAACGAACAGAGGAAGTCGTGGGGTGGGAGGTCCTTTACAAAGACCAGAGGAGGTCTACGCGTTGGGTGAGATCCAAGGGTGCATGGGGTGGCGAGGTTGCACGGGCTCGGGCTGGTCGTTAGTTGGTTTGACTGAGCCGGTTGGCACGAGCCGACACTGTGCGGACCCGAGGAACAGTGAAACCAAATTTGACTTTGAAATTAAAAGTCGAGACTTGGGATTTATTTGAGGTAGCAAACTGACTCCAAATTTTATGAAATTTTGACAGAGCTTGCTAACCTTGAGATGGACTCGCATAAAATTTCCAGAGGTTTTATGCTGAGCATTTTTCTCCGTAAATTATACAATGCTTTGAGCTAGGTTTGACTACAAGTCAAACAAGTTTGACTGACCTTAAAACTATTCAAACAATTTCTCAAAATTGTGAAATTTTTCAGAGGGGTCACATATCAACCCAAGAACTTAGGAAAAGATTTCAGAGATGATCAACGGACTTGTGACTTTGTATTTCCATACTCTTGTACAATAATTGTTTAGTACACACAGAAATACATGATGTAAGAGAAAGTTTTAATTTCTACCCATTTTCTTACATTTGAAACACAAGTTGAAAATGGGGATGTTACAAACCTCCCCTTACAAAAATCTCGCCCCGAGATTTGGTTCACTCGGAAAAGAAAGAGGGTAGTCCGTGACGAGACGATCTTCTCGCTCCCAAGTAGCCTCGTCCTCTAATGATTCGACCATCGAACCTTAAGGAACTTGATGGTCTTATTCCTCGTTCTTCGCTTGACTTCCTCGAGTATGCGAACAGACGCCTCGCGGAGGTCAAATCTTCCCGACATCAAGAGTTTCCAACGAGCTTCCTCGCTGGAACACGGAGACACTTCTTGAGCCGGGACACATGGAACACATCATGTACACCGCAAGTGCGCAGTAACTCCAACTTGTAGGCAGCAGCCTCTTCTTCTCGATAACTCGGTATGGACCGACATATCGAGGAGCTAACTTGCCCTGGCACCAAAACGCTGGTGACCCTTCAGAGGAGAAACCTTGAGGTAAACGAAATCATTGGGCTCAAAGCTCAATTCACGACGACGGCGATCCGCATAGCTCTTTTGCCTGGATTGAGCTGTGCGCAAGCGATCACGAATGAGCTGGACTTGGCCTTCGGCCTCATTAATCGAGTCCGGGCCAAAGAAAGGTCTTTCACCGGTCTCGCACGGTTCAACGGGTTCTACACTTTCTCCCGTATAAGGCCTCGAATGGTGCCATGCCGAGACTGGCTTGGAAACTGTTGTTGTAAGAAAACTCGGCGAATGGCAAGCACTTCTCCCAATGCTTCCCATAGGCAAGGACACAAGCTCGCAGATGTCCTCCAAAACCTGGTTGACCCTCCTCTCGAGTCGACCATCGGTTTGGGGGTGATACGTGTCTTTGAAGAAAGACGAGTTCCCATAGCTTCTTGCAAGCTATGCCGAATCGAAGTGAAGATGGAACCACGATCGAAATGATCGCCTTCTGCACTTCATGAAAGCTCACGATCTCGGCGATATAGAGCCCGCAAGGTGACCGCACGAATCTTGGTCTTGATCGGAAGAAAATGCGCCACTTTCGTCAACCGGTCAATGATAACCCAAATGGCATCATTGCCCCGCGGTGACTGGGTAGGCGGTGATAAAATCCATCCCGACCAATCCCACTTCCACTCCGAATGGGCAAGGGTGAAGCAATCCGGTGGACGCCGATGCTCGGCCTTGACACGACGACACACGCCGCACTCGAACGAACCTCGCGATTTCCCTCTTCATTCGGTCCACCAAAATCTCCGCGAAGATCTGGTACATCTTCGTGGCCCGGATGAATGGATAACGGAATCGTGGGCTTCGCGGAGGATCAAATTCGCAACTCTATGTCCTTTGGAACCACGAGGCGCTGCCGAACCTCAAGACACCAAGCTCATCTACGGAGAAGCACTTGGTCGTTCCGTTCTTGACATTTTCCTTGATGCGGTTTACTCCAACATCCGATCACGAGAAGACTCGATCCGATCCACCAAGGTTGGTTTGTACCACCAAGGCGTGAGGAACCATGCTCAACCAAACCCGTGTTGAGACTGAAACTCCTCTAGAAGAGGGGTCGATGCTCGAAGCAACAATGCATTGCAATGCGCTTTGCGACTAAGCGCATCCGCAACGACATTGGCCTTGCCCGGATGGTAGTGAATACCCATGTCATAGTCCTTGATCAACTCTAACCATCTCCTTTGCCGGAGGTTCAGTCAGTTGGGTGAACAAATACTTCAAGCTTTTGTGATCCGAATACACTTCACAACGACACGATTAGGTAATGTCGCCAGATCTTAAGTGCATGAATCACGCCGCCAACTCCAAGTCATGGGTAGGATAGTTGAGTTCATGAGGTCTCAATTGCCTTGATGCATAGGCCACTACCTTGCCTTCTTGCATAAGGACACAACCAAGCCTCGACGAGAAGCGTCGCAAAAGATATCAAGCTTCGACGGACATCGGGAGAACAAGAACGGAGCGGTGGTCAATAGCTTCTAAGCGCTTGGAAACTTTCCTCGCAATCAGCGACCACGAGAACTTCTTGTCCTTCTTGAGCAACTCGTCATCGGCCGCTATCTTGGAGAAGTTCTCGATAAAGCGACGATAATATCCCGCTAAACCAAGAAAACTCCAACCGGTGACCGGTGGTCGACTCAGAAAGCACATCGCCGATCTTGCTAGGATCCACAACTACGCCTCCGCCGAAAGAATATGGCCTAAGAAGGCCACTTCCTTCAACCAAAATGCGCACTTGTCGAACTCGCATACAAACCGGTGCTCACGGCTTGCCCAACACAAGGCTCGGATGCTCGGCGTGTTCCTCATCGCCCTGGGAGTAGATAAGGATATCATCGATGAAGACCACAATGAACCTATCCAAATACTCCATGAACACCGAATTCATGAGGTTCATGAACAAGGCCGGAGCATTGGTTGCCGAATGACATGACGGTATACTCGCAAGCCATAACGAGTAGAAAAAGCCGTCTTTGGAATATCCTCCATCGAATCCGAACTTGATGATATCCCACTCTCAAATCAATCTTGGAGAATACTCGAGCTCCAGCTTAATTGATCGAAGAGGTCATCGACACGGGCAAGGGTACTTGTTCTTTACCGTTACTTCATTAAGTGGACGGTAATCAACGACATGCGCAGCTGCCTTGTCCTTTTCGACAAAGATTGCCGAGCATCCCCAAGGAGATGAGCTAGGCGGATGAAACCCTTCTCTTGAAGCTCACCCACCGCTTCTTCAACTCCACCAACTCGATCGGGTCCATTGGTAAGGCCTCTTTGAAATCGGGCGTACGGAACCAACTCAATGACAAACTCGAGGTCTCGAATCGTGGCATCCCGGAAGGTCGTCGGGAAGACATCAACAAAGTCACGTACCACCGACTTCACTAATATCTAGAGTCGGCTTCGCCGAGCGCGAAGAGATGCGGATCTCGCAGCCGGTAGCGAAAAGCGAACTCGCCACGGACGGATCGGTGAGGTAGATGAGCCTCCTAGCGCAATCAATTTGTCCCATGTGCCGAGACAACCAATCCATGCCTAGGATTACATCTAAGCTCGCCGATCGAAGGAGGATAAGGTTTGCCAAGAATCCTACCCTTCTATCTCAACAGGACACCCTACACTCGACTCGGCTCTCAACTCCGAACCAGAGAGCGAATGAGCAATGGGACCAACATTGGAGTAAAAAGGAGACCCCCAAGAAAAGACTCGAAACAAACGAATGAGATGCGCTCAATCAAACAAAATCAGAGCAGGGAAAGAGTTAACAGAAAGGGTACCCAACACGACGCGGGTGCCTCCTGTGCCTCCTCCGTGGAGATGAGGTTGACGCGCCACTACCCACGCCTTGGGTAGCGGGGACAACCTTCGATCACGGAAGAACCACCTCCCCGCCGCGTCCTCCATTAGGACGAGGGCTGCTCCATCTGTTAGGGCAACTATTGGCATAATGCCCTTCCGGTTGCACGAAAAGCAAGTGACCCCGGCCGGATTGCGGGGCCACCTGCTGTTCGCAGCGCCGCGTGATCGGGGCACGCGGCGCGAGGGCGAGGAGGTCGTGCCGCGGCCTCGGTGGTAGTGAAGCCACGAGCGGGCCCCTGAGTAGGCCCGACACGAGGACGAGAGGCCGCTTTGTGGCACGGCCTGGGCCTCCCACTTGCGCTTGCGGGACTCGCCACGCCTTGGCCTTGTGCTCAACAACAATGGCCTTGTCTACCAAGGCACGAAAGTCGGCAAAGTCCACAATGGAGAGCCTGTCTTGCAGCTCCTCGCACAAGCCCTCCATTCTCCTCGCTTGGCCTCATCGGTGGCCACCTCGGATGGAGCATAACGAGCCAAGTGGTTGAACTCGCATGTACTCCATCACCGACTTACGCCTTGCTTGCGCGAGAAACTCCTTCTTCTTCGCTTCATCAAGCCGGCAGGGATGTGAGCTCGACGGAACGCCGTCCGGAACTCATCCCAAGAGACAGTGTGGCCGGCGGGCCGCATGGCCAAGAAGTTCTCCCACCAAGAGAGTGCTGCCCCCTGAAGCTGATGGGAGGCAAAGAGTGCCTGCCCCGGTCCAGACCGAGCAACGCCGAGCTTACGCCAACCCGACGCAGCCACCATTGCGCCCAATGGGTCTCAGACGGAGAACGTGGGGGTGAGTGCGAAGAAACTCGGCAAGGCCCCCACGGATCGATGTCCACCCCGCCGGATCCCGAGGCACCGAAAGGGCGGAGGTGTTGCGCGCAATAACATCCAGCGAGACCCTCCGCCCTCCGAGCGGTTGCGCTCGATCCGAGAAGGACTCACCATGGTCTGAGGAGGCGAAGCTCCTCATCCAAACCAGTCGCCGACCACGGCCGCTACGAGTACCTCCAGCCATCCTGCTTCAAGAAACTTAGGTTAGAAACCAAAGCACTAACATTAGAAGTTGATGAAAGCGAAAAGTTAACGATTAGGGAAATGAGATATCTCCCGAACCGAAAGCCAAAACAGCAAGTAACAACTTTAAACGTTCCCAAAGAAGCTCCAAAGCAGCAAGGAAACTCCAAACCAAGCTCAACTTCTCAATGCCATTAACCCGTATTGAATGAACGAGTAATAGTGTGAGAAGATAAAAATTTCAGCATACTGCAACAAGTCTAACACTACTCAAGAACAAGGTTAAGGCGATCAAAATAACGTTAGATACCTAGCTAACTAGTATCACATCTTACCCTTTTATTCCCACAAGTTTTAGTTGATTAACCTCTCATTCTCTACCCTATTTAGAACCTTTGAGCCTGCTGTCCGGAAATTGAATGATCGCTGTCCAGATTTCGCATCCAAGCCTCCTAATTGAAACCTTCAACTTCAGAGGCTTCAAAACCTTGTAGAGGGCAGCTAACACTTCAATTTGCCAAACTCATTGGTTCCCAAAACCCAATTTAAACGATAATGACTATCTTTTGAGAGAAGGAAAGGGAAAACACTCTTTAAAACTCAAATTAGAGCAAGATGAGAGAAGAAAGCTAAGATAGGTAAGAAGTAAAATCTGAGAACTTACTTAAGCTTTCATAAATCATTTGATACTTTGAAATTAAGTTTTCCAAAATATCCTAAAGACGATCAAGCTTGGGTTACTACGGTCGGAATGGCTCTGATACCAACTTTGTGAGGACCCGGTTTATTGGCTTGTACTGTTTAACCATCCACTTGGTCCTAACAAAGACAAATCAAATAAACTAAGCCTCAAGATATGTATACTTCCCATTGCAGATACACACCCTGTTACAAAATCATGCATCAATTCCATTCATACACATAGAGCGAAGCAAAAGCAACAATCGAAAGACATACATAATATAAAGAGAGTTATTACAAAAGAGAGGCCGACCGGCCAAAATTCATAAAGATAAGTAATTACACAATGGAAGCAAAATGGCCATAAGATGGCGATAAACAAAAGCCAATCGGTGTGCCTTTACCCACAAGGCAACCAACCGGACCGCCAAGCTAATCGTCCCAAGCAGTGCAAGAACTGACCACAAAAGTGAGGCCCTTGGGGCTCACCTTCTTCCTCTCGCAACAATTTATATTAAGCAAAAGCGATGAGTACAAAACTTGTTTTTGTACTGCAAGACCGACGTGTGAGATAACAGAACTATAATTAGCTACATGCAAGCTTTATTTAAGTGGATGAGGCTCGACTTATTTTCAAGATAAAGCAAGTTTTCATTTGTAATAAGGTAATAGATTCAAAGCAAGTTTGCAATTAACTTTTATTGTTCAAATAAAAGAGAGACAATAATAACATAGATAGATAACAACACCAACCTAGAAGTGACTAACCCATAGTCACCACAACAATAGCATGAAGTACCCTTCATACCACCCATGTCAAGTTTAAGTTTTTAAAAGGTTGTAGTCTAGTTCTTGTGGAAATAACCAAGCGTGTCCATAACCTGGGACGAGGCTATTCGAATAGTTTTAACCTCATAGGTGTACCAATGTACCCACACGATAGACCGCCTTTCCACCAGCCACGGTTAGCACACTTCCTTTGGTATGCGTGCATGGCTAAGTCTAACAAGACGCTTCCAATGGACGATGCTAATTAAGAGCCGCAACCCACGGAGAAAGACACATTAGCGGCCTAACCGGTGCGCTAATGCCCTCCAACACCACAACACACACACACAAGAACACACCCACCGACCGGCTCATAATTAACACCTCCCAAAGTACTTAGTCAAGAGAGGTTCCATATCCCCTCGTGTGGTTAGCACGCAATAGTTGCTTGGATCAATGGCACAAGTAACTTTCGGTCCTTAGGGACTTAGGCACCATTCAGTACACCCAACAGATCACCCAACATACCATTGTGCCCAAGCCAAGATATAACTTTTGTTTTCGCTTTTGATTTGCAAAATGGTAAAACACGTGGTTGGACATAATGGAATAATATAAGTATTTGTGTGATCAAGATCACCGACTAAGTCGATGATCGCCCAATACTACCGATGCTAGGCATGGCTAAGCAATATTTATTCGAATCTACTAAGTGACAAGAGCTCATCCAACGAACTCTAATCACAAAGAAATAACCTAGGCTCGTAGTAGAGGATAATTATTTACCTACAGATTATGCAACTAGAGGTCTAACTAATCAATTTAACAACAAAATAGCAATGCATACATAGAAGTTAAACAAAATATTAGACTTTAAAAGTAATGGGATTAATGAGAAATGATCAAACCGCTTGTTCGCTTGTCGTTGCTCAATTTGTTGCGGAGGGTCGTTTTGGGGTTACCGCAAATGTGAATCCTAAGCGAAAGAGCGAAAACAACCAATAAGACGAGCAACACTTAAACAAAAGAGCAAGCAAAAATTAACCAAATGCGACGAAATTCATACACAAGGTAGAATACAAATATACCTAGACATAGGAACTGGAAAAACCTAATTTGGATTTGCGGTGCAAAAGATATTCTCTAAAAACCTATTTTCGGCCATAATTAGCACTGTAGCAAAAACATTTTCTAGAAAGATTTGAAGCTGAAATTTTTATGGTAGCTACCTACTGGTATAGTGGTAACCCATATAAAATTTCAGGTCATTTGGAGTTAAAATGATTTAGTTATGATTTTTCTAAGTTTTAAATCTAAGACATGATTAATTTCAGTATTAAAGACTACTGCAAAACTTATACTAAGCTAAAGTACTTTAACAGATGCATTTATAGAACTTTAGTTTGTTAAATTTGGAGCTACAGAGAAAAAGATATGAAATTTTGAAGTTTAAAACAATTAATATGTGCAAATAAAAGCTCTCGGAACTAAATCTGGAAAACCAATAAAAACTGGGGAGGTCGTGGGCCATTGATCAAAGATCGCACGGCTCACGATCTCGATGCCAAAACCCTGACGAGCACCGGGCGCAAAGACCTTGCCGCGCTTAGAGAGGTCTTAGCCGTTGATATTGAATCCAACGGCCCACCACCGGATGCACAAGACCGCGAAGGAGGTCCTCGCGCACTAGGGAGGTCGGGATCGTTAGATCAAGATCGACGGTCCGACCTCCTTAGGAGGTCCTAGGTTAAATCTACTAAGGAGGTCCGGGCGGTGAGATTCAAGGAGGGAGGTCTTTGACGGCTAAGAGCTCCCGAGGAGGTCTTAATCGCCAATGACTCCACCGATGGATTTAGATCCAATGGCCTACGTGAGATGGGAGGTTCGCCATCCGAGCGCCTCAACGATGCGGGCCTTGGATCTTGAGATGGACGGCCTAGATCAAGATTGCATCCGAGGGGTCCTGATGTTCTCCGATCCGAGCCGTAGATCTAAAGACGAACGACAAAGAGAGAATCAAAACGATAGAGTTGCAAATAGATCGAAGAGGTCAGCAGTTAGATCTAAATCTAATGGTCCGTAGTCGGGCAGGAGGTCCTAGACGGTCAAGATCTCCGTGAGGAGGTCCCGAGCGGCTATGATGAAGCGAGGAGGTCTGCGGTTTCTTGATAAGGACCCGAGGTGGTCTTTTGCAAAGAGGACCCCAAAGGTAGTTTTGAAGGTTCTCTTTACAAAATACTGTGGGTGGTCTTTTGCAAAGAGGACCCTGGAGGGTGGTCCGAGAGGGTGGTCTTGATAACACGACCGGGGTGGTCTTTTCGCACGCAGAGGACCTCAAGGAGGTCTTTTGCAAAGAGGACCCCAAGGTGGAGGGTGATCCTATCGGCTGAGACCTAGCCTACGGAGGTCTTTAACGGCCAGGATACGATTAGGGGGAGGTCCTGGCAGCTAGAGACTCAAACAAGGAGATCTAACGGTCAAGATCTGGTTCGGGGTGGCTTTTCTACAAAAGACCATCGGGAGGTGTTTTGCAAAGAGGACCTCGGGGAAGGTCTTTTGCGGAAACACAAGGTGGTCTTATACGGCTAAGATTTAACAGGGGTGGTCCTATACGGCTAGGATCACCACCAAGGGGAGGTCTAGAGACTTAGGATTTTTCGGAAAAGATCCTAAGGCCCAGATCTAAACTTGGAGAGGTCGTGAACAGCTAAGATTAACCCGAGGAGGTCCTAGAGTGGTTTTAATGGTGCAGGACCTCCAGACAGCGGTGGCTAAGACAATTTAATGTATCTAATGATTGACAATAAATGAATCTAAAAGGAACACTTAATGACTAAGGCCATGGCCTACACGTCAGTGACTCCACGGCACAAATTAGGACACAATTAATGCACCAATGATGAGCAATGATTTGAGCATGAAAGTGGTCCTAAGAAGGTGATTTAAAACGGAGGTTTTGAACCGACAAAACCCGAAGGCACAAATGCTTGTCGCGGCGATGTGGACCTCGTCGGCGGAAACCAAAGGCACGAATGAGCTCCAAATAGGACGGAGAACCTAAGGGTGCCAAAAGCTACACCGAAAAGCACCACCAACCGGGCGGCTAACAGGAGATAACCGCGGGACCAATGCGCCAAAAACGAAACCGAAGAGGTCTAATGGGATCGGGTTTTGGAATCAAGTACTCACCCGGATTGAAGGAGAATCGAGTGGTCGCGTAGCTCCGGTGACGGTGGAGGTCGCCGAGATGAAGAAGACAAAGCTCCCGCCACGAGCAAAGAAGCGCCACCTTGTCAACCTCTGTGAAGGTCAAACAAAGCGAGTTAGGGAGGCTTGAGGTGACCAAGGAAACAAGATGACTGCCACTATTGCAATGTTGAACCACTTTGAAGCTCTGAGGTCGCCGGAGAGCTCCAATGTCCAAAGAATGGTGGCAATGGCTTCGGTGTTTGAGCACAAGAGAACCGAGATGAGCTAGGTGCAAGAGAGTGACTAAAGGAACTATGAGAGGAAGCCTGAGCTTCAAATATAGCCATGGAAGGGTGGCAAAGTCACCGGTGACCGAGCCCAAGTACACTAAACCGATGGGAGTAGGTTGTCAGGGAGACTTTTGAGCAAAAGGTGCTGCCAGACATTTAATGTTGGCAGCACATAGCCGTTTGTCAGCCCTAAAGTTGACAAGGCACTGCTCTCTACTGCCATGCACAAAATTTGATAACGCCTGTGCCCACCCGACGCTGAGAGGACCAGTCAAAAGAGCTCAACGGCTAAAATCAAGACTGAGCTCCCACTAGGAGGTCGTGAGTCGTTGGATTGAAATCAAGGGCTCGGATCTTGAGCCAAGTATTAGAGGTCCTAACACTTAGGGAGGTGAGCGCAGATCTCAAGAGAGATGGCCCACGATCACCCAAGCGCTAGGGGTGGTCGTGGAGGTCCGAGGAGGTCGCCCAGGGTGGTCTTTGCAAAAGGTGCAAAGGAGGTCCTGCGGGAGGTCCTCGAGGTTTGTCTTTGTAAACGAACAGGAGGAAGTCGTGGGGTGGGAGGTCCTTTACAAAGACCAGAGGAGGTCTACGCGTTGGGTGAGATCCAAGGGCTGGGTCGCGAGGTTGCAGGCTCTGGGTGGTCTTGTTAGTTGGTTTGACCGAGCCGCTGGCACGAGCCAGGACACAGTGCGGACCGAGGAACAGTGAAACCAAATTTGACTTTGAAATTAAAAGTGAGACTTGGGATTTATTTGAGGTAGCAAACGACTCCAAATTTTATGAAATTTTGACAGAGCTTGCTAACCTTGAGATGGACTCGCATAAAATTTCCAGAGGTTTTTATGCTGAGCATTTTCTCCGTAAATTATACAATGCTTTGAGCTAGGGTTTGACTACAAGTCAAACAAGTTTGACTGACCTTAAAACTATTCAAACAATTTTCAAAATTGTGAAATTTTTGAGAGGGGTCACATATCAACCCAAGAACTTAGGAAAAGATTTCAGAGATGATCAACGGATTTGTGACTTTGTATTTCCATACTCTTGTACAATAATTGTTTAGTACACACAGGAAATACATGATGTAAGAGAAAGTTTTAATTTCTACCCATTTTCTTACATTTGAAACACAAGTTGAAAATGGGGATGTTACACATCACCCTGATCGACGCTAACGGGCACTTCATAAAGATAACCGTCCTCACCTGCAACAATAGGTTATAGCACCTTGAGTACGGAAGGTACTCAGCAAGACTTATACAAACTACTAAAAGAATGTGTTTGTTAGAACCTATACAAAGGCATAGAATTTATACATGCATAAGGTTGCAACAGGAAGGCATATTGGTTCAATTTTGCATAAAGCAATACATCTTAACCTACAATTGCTAAGTTTTGATAAAGCAATTTAATAAATCAATTTGGACTAAAACAGTAAGTAAAAATGAATATAAACAACACAATGCATGAATTCTCTCATGCTGAATCAGAACACAAACTGTATTTGAAATCAAAATTCTATACAGGTGACATCAATTCAAGTTATCGTCCATGACCGTGGACACGGCTATTCGAATAGTTTAATACCCTGCAGGGGTGTACAACTTTACCCACACGACTTAGTTAGCCCATTGCCTTCGGATGCCTCCGAATGATGACATACTTCCTTTGGTATGCCGACCGGGAAAACTAAGATTTGGTATTTTTCAACAAGTTGATACTATTGAGTTGGATACCCATGTGTGAACTGATCTCGCCTAAACAACGACTGATAGCATCTGCTTAACCGGGGCACACATGTTGCATCAGGAATGCCGACCCAACCAAAAGAAATACGAACTGGGTTCACTACCCATATTAGATTGCAATCGGCATCTTTAAGGTACGTACATGCGATGGAACACAAATACGCCCTCACCCTTCTAAGAACATCTGATATCGATATAAAGCTCACATGGCATAAAACGTAGTCCAAAGACCAAAGCATCTATGCCATACAAGATCAATACACATATCCTTACTCTCCTGTCTCCAACTCAATAGCATTAACTCTTTACTTAACCAAACAGCGCCCATACACTGCATGTGGAAGTACGTAGGGACTTGAATCGAATAATCAGAGTTCAGTCCTTAAATGGGTCGCATAAGTCCACCACATTTCCCAATCTCGCACAAGGCACCACCACTAGCTTCCTCTTGTCCGAGATCAATTTGAGATTTTGAAATCAGTTCGATTTAAAGAAACCGACAAAGAGTTTATAATAATGAAATTCATTTTGGTTTCCATGTTTGACAAGGTAATCTTGTCAAACCTAAAGTTATCTAGATCGCATGACTAAGCAAATTCGAAAATAAACCTTGTAGTATATAGTACTACTCTAGGTTTGAGTGTATGGTTATAATTAAGATGATCCACCATGTTATGTCATAACTAACTACTAACAGATCACAATTTGTATTTTCGGAAAAGTAGCATGCAGATGATATTCTTGTATTTTGAAAATCTATTGTATGAAACTTGGGATCAACATGGTGCAAAGAGGATGCTTGCCTTGATAATAATATACTTCTGTTGCAGGCTCTGGTTGCTCAGAAAGAGATTCAAAGACTTCAGAAGAACCAGATTCTAAAAAGATACAATAAACTCCAATAAATACCAAAGTTGACAACAAGTACAGATTGAAAGAAACATGTATGATCAATATGGAAATGCATGTTTAACAGCATGCTTAAGTTATACAAACCCCAATAAAGATAATAACCCATATTATCACCTACTGCTTTCAAATGATACAAATTAGGGTTTAGTTCAAAGTTACAATTTTCAGATTTTGAAAAGAACAGAAATAGGGCAGACTTTAGGTTTCGGGAAAAAGGAAAATAGGTCAAGCAAAGGTTCTGAAAAGAATCTTAGCCTGATCTTTTAGGGTAATTAACACCCCAAGCTAACCCTAACCTAACACTAACCGGTTAGATTACAGAAGCTAAAGAAAAACCAATGTTTTCGGTTAGGCCGACAACAGAGGACAGAGGCAGACCTCTGCTACCAAGTTAAATAGATGACAACAAGAATTAAAAGAACAACACAACTTATTATGCTACTAGGATTCAGTTGAAACTTACACAGGATGATAAGCTGACAGGAGAAACCCTAGTTCTTGAAAACGATATGAAAGACCGAAAAGTTTTAAAAACAACTTTTCAGTTTAAAGAAGGTTGGAATAATATATGTACAAAGGAATGGTGCATATGAGCTACTGAGGTCCTTAAGGTGCTCAGGACGACAAAAACTAAGGTCGTAGCTTACCAGGATGAGAAAAACACCGAAGGTTTTGAAAACCGATTCTGATCAGCAGAGAAATAAACTCTGGTCTATCCTACAAAAGATGTCAAATCTTTATTACAAGGTGAAACCAGGGTTTAAGATGGATAAGCAAAGTGAAGGAGCAAGAAACTCCACTGGAATGGCAATGGAGGGTGAAAAGCTCCAGTGGTCAACAATGCAGCAGCCAAAAAGCTAGGGTTTATATATAGAGGGTGAGCTACAGGGCAAAGGAGAAGTGTCTAGAGTTGATGAGGTGTCCACTTAGCTAAATATCCAAAAATTAGTTGCATAATTCTTGGATAACTTCTCTACTCGGGTTATAGAACCAGTGGCTGCGCACAGAGGCAAGGAAGAAGAGAGGCAAGCACCTGACATGTGGGTCTCTTTGTCAGCCACAGTCACGCGCGCCTCCTAAAGCTCCAAGAGTCGTCGACCGTTCGATTAGATATGGACGGCCGCGATAGAAATAGATATTAAGAAAACCTAATCGGCATCATTTAATATGGGCCGTGCAATCTCAAACGGAGGATGGAGATTTAAAGGGGCACTACGGGATTTCGGGGATTCACATTCAAAGAGAGGCGTTGGATTGAAATCCAACGATCAAGCAAAAAGGATACACATCACCTTTAAATGAGATGACGCGGCACCGTCGGATGGGCTTTCTACGGTCCGGATTGAAAAAGGAACCGGATGGTCCGAATGCATACACGATATGGGCCCTACGATTAAAATCCAGCGGTCCATCGAATTTGGGCCTTAACTACACGCGTCAAAAAGCGCGCATGTAGGATTTGAATCTAAAGGCCCACGACGCATCGCCGCCTTTAAATTCAAATAAAAAAGAGCGGCGCGGTTGGATCGAGGATTGACGGTGGAGATCAAGAGGGGATCCGGAGTGGTCCGGTTGCATACACCTCCCTCGATCGCTCGATCAAGATCCAACGGTGGAGATTGTGGCACATACGTGGATAGCCCACGTGACGTCGCAGCCTCGCCCGTTCGATGGAAGATCAACGGCTCACAGTACGCGAGGGGTTTTGGACTCGCGCCCGAGCGTGACTGAGCCGGACCAACTTGCACCGGTTGGACTCAACCTCATGTGTTCGAGTCGCTACAGTGCTAGGGTTTAGATTTAGACCGGAAAGGTTGACCAAACTCTAAATTCAAAGTTTAAAAGTTTGACTGGGCTTTAAAAAAAGTAAATAAATTTGTAAAATCATGAAATTTTGCCAGGAGGCTACTGGGATGATATAATTCCCAAATAAATTTCTAAAACTACAGTTTCACTTTATAAAATATATAATAATTACCTTACCCGAATAAGTTTATTTAAAGCCAAATATTTTTCTCCAAACCAAGATAATTTCTAAAAATTTAACAAAAATTATTTTTAGCCAAGATAATTGATCTAGATTTTAAGGAAAATATTTCCCAGTCAAAATACAAGCAATGGCTTGCATTTCCTTTGAACTTTAGGAAAGGCTTTGGATTTTTGGCTAAAAAGGAAAGTTTTTATCTACAACTTAATGCCCAATCTGTAGAGATGAGCAGTGATGCTATGAATAGCACCTCATTACACATTCATAAAGCATTTATTCTTGTTCAAAAAGTCAATGTTACATGTAGACTCTACTTCCGGGTGTGGATTGTTAAGTTTTTTAGATGCTTACTCAGGGTACCACCAGATCAATATGAGTAAAGAAGATGAAGAGAAAACTTCCTTCATCACTCCATATGTTACTTACTGTTATGTAAAGATTCCATTTGGTCTCAAAAATGCTAGTGCAACATTCCAAAGGTTGATGCAAAAGACCTTTAGCCCACAGATAGGTCGGAATCTTGAAGCCTACGTCGATGATCTGGTCGTAAAGAGCATCAACGCCGGCGATCATATTCTGGATCTACAGGAGACTTTCAATAACTTAAGACGTCATAACCTTAAGTTAAATCCAGAGAAATGTGTGTTTGGGGTTTCGTCGGGAAAGCTTCTTGGGTTCCTAGTTTCGGCTAGAGGCATCGAAGCAAATCCAACGAAAATCGCCGCCATCGATCAGATGCGCGATCCGACCAGAAAGAAGGAAGTTCAGAAATTAACCGGTTGTATGGCAGCGTTAAGTCGTTTCATAGCACGGTTAGGCGAAAAAGGACTACCTTTCTTTAAGCTTCTCCGGAAACATGGGAGTTTCGAATGGACTAAAGAGGCAAGCAGCGCCTTCGAAAAATTAAAACAGTACCTTACGAGTCCCTCAATCTTAGTCTCTCCGAGATTGGGAGAAACATTGCTAATTTACGTGGCTGCAACGCCACAAACGGTTAGTGGTGTACTGGTCGTAGAACGAGACCATGCTCAATGACCAATATATTACGTAAGTGAAGTCTTGCATGGACCAAAAGAAAGGTATCCGCAGGTACAAAAGTTTCTCTATGGTCTCCTTATGGCTTCAAGGAAACTAAGGCATTATTTTCAGGCCCACAAAGTGGTCGTGCCTACGGGATATCCCCTTGGTCAAGTCCTAGGAAACAGGGATCATCAGGACGAATAGCAAAATGGGCGGTTGAGCTTGGGGCGTTCGATCTCCATTTTGTCCCACGAACAGCAATCAAGTCCCAAGCAATAGCAGAATTCATTGCCGAATGGACAAACCCTGAACCCACCCAAGGGCCCGAGTACGAGCACCACGATGAGTGGACAATGTACTTTGACGGTTCCTTGATGTTGCATGGCTTGGGGGCTGGAGTCGTCTTGATTTCCCCTACTGGCGAACAAATAAAGTACTCTATTCAGTTCAATTTTCCTGCTACTAACAATGTGGCAGAATATGAAGGTTTACTGGCAGGACTTCGAGCAGCTCGTTCGCTCGGGATTCGCATATCACAGACGGTTCGTAAATAGAACCGTCTGGGATATTCTTTATATCACAGACGGTTCTATTTACGAACCGTATGAGATATGTGCGTATCACAGACAGTTACATAATTAGAACCGTCTGAGATATGTGCATATCACAGACGGTTTGATTGTTAAACCGTCTGTGATAGTTATTTCAGCCTAACTATTTTTTTTAAAATTTTCGGCTAGCCTCAGGAATTGCTAGCCATGCCCTCTGAAAATAAGCAGGCAGAAAATAGATACATCACAGATAAATCAATCGTTGACAACCCAAAGTGATCATTGTCAATTACAAGCGAACATATATCAAATATTGTCGCTAGTGTACCATTGAATTACAACTATTCAAAGTGAAAATTACAACTATATCAAATATATATTAATTGTTTCAAGGTCGTTCAAGAGTGAAACTCTCCATTGGCCGCAATGATATCCGTCATGATGAAGGTGCGAGCCTCCTAGAACATCAGAGATCATTTACGAGCAGTGAATCTAAATCTATATTCAAAACCTACAAACAAGAGTAAAGTGTTACACATATATATTTAAATTTATAATTAGCAATTATTGCGAGATTGACCAACCTCGGATCCGCAACCCAAAGACTCATGAGAATCGCATATGATGGCAAGCGTAGAATGCACATTCTTACGCTTTTCTTGTGACACCGAAAAATAGAATTACATATATAGGTATAGTCGATTCGAGGCGCATTATTACGAAGTATGATATAGGATTATTGTGTTGTAGCACGTACCGGAAATCGCGTCCTGTGACTAAGTGTGGCGTTCGTTCCCTTGTATAGCCCTCCCTCGGCAACATAGGAGATGAACGACCTACATGTTTCCAAAAAGTTAACCTCGGCCATTTCAAACGAAGGAAGACTACAATAGAGTTATGTATGGAGGAAATAAGCACACTGTGAGTACTTCTTGCACAAGGGTGAAGTCGTGGCCTTTTTTCATTAGGGAATCAAGGTATAGTACCTGATTCCTCTTTGGTATAATGACTAAAAGGATCCAGTGGTGCCTACTCATGTATGTCGCTATAGTCATTAAACCTAAGTTCATACTGCGTATAAAGTACAAATGAAATTTGTATAGCAAGTAGTGAAGCACTTACTTCTGGTTGTAGGGCACCATTATGTAGTCCCCGTAGTTTTGAGCAAGCAATCCTGCTGTTATGTATTTCTCGACGTAGGATGCGTCTGCCAAGATGGTTTGCTCAGAGACCACGTGTGGGTCGAGGAAACCCACCGGTTCTTTCAATCGCCGGGCAGTTTTAATTATGTATCTATACATAAGCAATGAGTTGTTATATTAATCGGTATTACGTGAATGTAGAACTTGATTGTACACACTTACAGTGTCCAGCATCGTAGAAGTGAGGCATCGAGGGCTTTGAGGTTGAATAGGTCAAATAAGTCGTCGAAGCCCATGATGAAGGGGGCCGGCTCGTGGAGGAAATACTCCTCCGTGTATCTGATGGTGATTCCATCAGCGCACCCTTTCTCTTTGGTCTTCTGCAAGTACCAGCTATGCAAACTCTGACAACCTAATCCAGCGTAGGCTAATACTGTGCTCGTCGCCAACGGACTTCCAAAAGAGTATTTCTTAGGGTTAGGAGGCGGAAGCGCCTTAATGTTCTTCGATTTCGATTTGTCCTGAACGACTTGCCCGCTACGCGTCTTCCTCCTGTCATACGACTCGGGAACCGATACGGCGGCACACTTTTTTTGTTCGTTCGGTGTCTTCTCCACGGGAACCGATGAGGCGGGTTTCAAGCGAAGGTTGAGGTGCGATCATGGAGGTCTGTTGGAGAGACATGGTCGTGTCGAGATGGTTGGGGTAGAGTCATCAAAAGTTGAGGCGGCCTCGCAGGTCGGGGCGATGTCCTTCTTGGGTCTGTTGGAGAGGCATGGTCGTGTGGAGATGGTTGGGGTGGAGTCATCGAGGTTGAGGCGACGCTGCGCAGGTCGAGCGATGTCCTTCTTTGGCCACTGAATAAAACTGTACAGGGCATCCCTTAGTGTTATGATTTCGTTGTTCGGGCGAATCTCCTGCGGGATGGCCCTAAAATTGTCATGTACCATGTCCACCTGGACCCTGGCGTAACCCTACGCCACCTGGGCACCGTGCTGCACTATCCCTTCATTGCATGGATACACCACCCCCTTGACCTCAATAGACATCCCAACCATCCTCACTTGGAGTATGCAGTGCGTCGGCTCCTACAAAACGATACGCAATTAGCTAAGGCGTCCTATAGGTCTATCTCTGGAGCATTCCAGAGATATGTACATTACCTTGATGTCGTCGATAGGTAATTGGACATCATCATGTTCACCATTTTGCGTGGACGCGACGCTACTCCGATGTTGAGGGCGCCCGCCAAAACAACGGGGCGACTGCGATCGGTTGTTGAGGAGTAGTAGTTGATTCACTTGGTCCTGCAATCTTACTATCTTTTCTTCAAATTTTGCAGTAAGCACCCGTTCTCTTCCTTCAAATTTTGAAGTAAGCATATGTTCCAACACTGTGTCGTACTCGACCTTAGATCTCTTCATTTTCACAAAGGCGTCCCATATATCCCGCGACAAGAATTTATACGCCGTGCAGGGCGTTCGACCCGTGTTCACGTACTTTGTGACAAGCACGCTCTTGAAGGTCCTCCACACCTTTCCGATCGAGAGCAACACCTGTCGTTCCACGCGCGCCAAGTCTGCGGCTGGGAAAGTGAACGATTTTAAAACTTCATCCCACAGCTGGCTTCTCCGAACATCCGACACAGTGTCCCAGCTCAGTGTGGTGATGGGGACCCGTTCCCTTCCAAGTATCCCGCACAAGGTCCGGAATCTCGCCGCTGCTTTGGGGGGACTCACAGGGATCCCATTGGCATTGACCTCCGTGATGGTCATTAGGCATGGAGGAATTCTCGATGTTCCTCTGCCATCTCGCGTACGTACCACTTTCCTCGGAGATCCAGACGCATTCGGCGACGTCGATGACGGCGGCGAAGATGGTGCGGACGCCATGTCTCTTACTTGCTATCTATATATGCATGAAGCAATATGCGTAAGCTCTAACTGACCAGATTCAAGCAGATTTACTCAACTTAACCGAAAATGATGCACAAACGTATAATATATAAAGAAGGATTGATGGTAGTTTGTGCTCTCAGAAGGAGAGTTGCAAAAGAACAAGTCTTTGCCATCTCAATCCTATTGTCTATACTCTTCATTAAATGAATATGATAGTATAAATTCAAACTATGAGCTCTAAACAAATTACTTTGCTTAATCAAATGATCTCAAGCTATTCATCGAAAATGATCTTAACTATCACATTCAATCTCGATGATAAGAGAAAAGTTCATCATAGAGCGAACGAACAAAGCCCACCGATCAATTTCAGTTCACATTATCAAAGACTATCAAAGTCACATCACGCACGGTTCGTCAATACAATAGAGCTCAAGAATGAACTAACAATATATCAAATTGTGATGGCATTCAACCGTCTGTGATAACTAGCATTCAACCGAAAGTAACAAATTAACAGTATATGAAATTGTCAGTAGCAAGTAATTTGTACAATAGAGCTCAAGAATCAACTAACTATCACATTCAATCTCAGTATAAGACAAAGTTCATCACAGAGCATGTCAACAAAGCCCTTGATCAATTTGCCATGTCTTTAGTACTAGATTCGGTTCACATATTATCTTTAGGAATACTCACAGAGAGGATGCCGCACAACAACTCACGGTGCAAGGAGGAGGCCGGTGCGGGGAGGAGGCCGACGCGGGGAGGAGGGAGGCGCGGTTAGGAGGCCGACACGGGGAGGAGGACGGCGCGGGGAGGAGGCCGGTGCAGGGGAGGAGGACGGCGCGGGGAGGAGGCTGGCGCAGGGGGAGGAGGCCGGTGCAGGGGAGGAGGACGGCGCGGGGAGGAGGCCGGCGCAGGGGGAGGAGGCCGGTGCAGAGGGAGGAGGCCGACACGGGGAAGAGGCCGGTGCAGAGGGAGGAGGCCGACATGGGGAGGAGGCCGGTGCAGAGGAAGGAGGCCGACACGGGGAGGAGGCCGCGCGTCGAGGCGGAGGCAGCGTCGTCGATGAAGGGGCGGTGGCGTCGGGTCTTACGGCCGGGGAGGTGAACAGGCGAACCCTAGAGGAGCCAAGAGAGCGCGCGAGAGCCTAAGGGGCGCGGGAGACGAAGTGACGAGTAAAGAGCAAAACCCTAGGGTGCGCCTTTTTATAAAAAGGATAGCACTGACGGCTCTATTAAAGCACCGTGCGTGATATACTATCACGACAGTTCCATTAAATAACCGTGCGTGATATTGAGATATCACGACGGTTATTTAATGGAACAAATGCGTGATAATGAGGATATCCCAGACGGTTCTTTAATGAAACCGTCTGTGCTAGCATATCACAGACGGTGCTTTAATAGAGCCGTCTGTGATATGGTAATATAACAGACGGTTATTTAATATATCCGTCCGTGATATCTTATCACAGACGGATCCATCATAGAGCCGTCTGTGCTATGGATCTCATTCCCTTCATCTCCCGCGCGAGTGTCTCTTCGTCTCCTGCTCCAGCTTTACTACTTCTTTTATATAAATAGACAACCCTTATCAAAGAGATTTCTCACGAACCTCCTTGATCATCCCCTCTCTCTCCACAAATTCCAAATGGCTTCCTCTCTCGTCCCGGCTGTACTGGTCTACATTTTGGTTGTGTACTCGCACCTCTCTGATCGCAACCTGGCCCAAGCTGCGAACAAGGCGTCCGTTCGCAATGCAATCCGTTGTAGACCCTCCCATCTACCGGAGACCATAACGGCGATCATTGGTCGATTGGAGCTCCTCCTCCAACAGACGGGCGAGGCTCTCAAAGATCCGGCGAGTAAACCTCGTCGTGGAGATTGTCTATGGAACTCTTTGGTCCGCACCGAGGATGCAGCCCGGATAGTCGAGGACGACCTCGACATTGCGGGAGAGTGGGTCCGCCTAGCCGAGGCGTGGAGACCAGGTTGATGGCCTGCGGGCTATATGGGACTTGATTACGAGTCCGAACATCTACAAGAGGAAATTGGCGTGCAAGGTCACAGTGGAGGCGTTTGGTGAGGCGATCGATCCCGCTCCCACGAAGCCGACGAGAATGCGTCGAAGATTTGAAGACTAAGATAGGATCGCTCATCCTTTTTATAAATGCGTGATGTAAAAGCGATAAGGCGATCTATTATGCGTGATGTAAATATGGTCTTTTTATAAATGCAGTGATGATATGGTCTTTTTATCATATATTTATTCTTGGGCAATTCATTTTGTTAATTATTTGCGCATATACATGCTCAAATGCGCTATCACAGACGGTTGAATGAAGAACCATCTCGTGATAATATCCTCATCATCGAGCGGTTCCTCTCGTTAATCGTGCGTGTTGAACTTATGCGACGGCTCCATGTGGCGTGCGTGATATCCTCCATATCACGAGCGGTTGTCGGAGAAGCAAATCGTGATATACTCACATCACGAGCGGTTTGTTAATAGAACCGCTGCGTGATGTGAGTATATCACGACGGTTCTCTGATTAACAAATGCGTGATATGGAGGATATCACAGACGGTTCCACATGGAGCCGTCTGTACAAGTTCAACACAGACGGTTAGTGAAAGGAACCGTCTGTGATATACTCATATCACAGACGGTTGAGAATAAGAACCGTCTGTGATATGCCACCCCTATAAATATAAAGACCCGACAGACCCCCCTACCCTAGCGCCTCTGATCTCTTCTTTGGAATAGAGGGGCTTGAGAAGCTTTGCTCTGTGTTGGCTGTAGGAAGCTTGTTTATTTTTCTTGCCTTGTTCTTGGTTGTGGGTTGCCCTAGCAACTTATGGCTATTTGGCTTGCATGCTTGCTTTGTAGGGCTTGGCTTTGGTGGTAGCTCTCGGTTTGGGTGTTGTGAATGAGTGTTTTGTTTCGGCTGTGGGTGTTTTCTGAGCTCCGAGGGTAACGATCTTTAACTCTTTATATTTGCTCTAGGTTTATCTTTAATCAATTTTAGTGTATTTGGTTAATAGGAGGAGTAACGTATTTGCAGTTTATTAATATAATTTAACACTACTAATTGTTACGTGTGTAGCGTAGATGGACCGAAACTGGATGTACGGTGCGAACCGTGTGAGTGAAGAGTACATTAATGGCGTGATTGCTTTTAAAAGAGCGCGGAGCGGATATCTTGAATAAGGGATAGAATTTATGTCTTGTCCATGCATTGATTGCGTAATCGAAGATTTTTAACAACTCGGCGCAGATCGTAGGGCACTTGATTCGAAGGGGTTTCAAAAAAGGGTATACATGTTGGACTAGTCACGGTGAAGAGCGATTATCTGAAAGTTAATAATGATGACATCGTCGAGAAGTCAACGATATGCCGGATGTGGATGTGTTTTTGATGACGATAGGTCGTGCGATGACAACGGATCGGATGTTACGTGATGCGGAAGAAACTACGGTGAGAGAGAGTTTTGTAAATTCGGCGCTTAATGGAGGACTCGGGAAACCTTTGTTCCCCGCCGCAAGCGGAATACACAAGGTTGTCAACCGTATTTGAAGCGCTGAAATTGAAGGCGAGCAATGGTTGGTCCGACAAGAGTTTCACGGCGTTGTTAGGTCTCCTAGCGGACATTCTTCCGGAGAAACGTGTTGCCCAGCACCACCTACCAAGCCAAGAAGGTTCTTTGTCCATTGGGAATGGAAGTAGAAAGAATACATGCATGTCCGAACGATTGTATCTGTATCGTAAAGAGTATGCAGACTTGCATGTATGTCCGTGTGCAAAGCATCCCGATACAAGCGTAAGAATACTACTAAGGTGAAGCAAGGACCTCCTGCTAAGGTGTTGTGGTATCTGCACGTGATCCCATGTTTGAAGCGTTTATTTGCGAACCGAAAGGAGGCAAGATTGTTGCGTTGGCACTCTGAGGAGCGTAAGAAAGATGGAAAACTAAGACACCTGCGATTACGCGATGGAGAAACTTCGATCGGACCTTCAAAGAGTTCGGTGCGGAACCGAGGAACATAAGATTAGGGTTGAGTACAGATGGAATGAATCCTTTGGTAACATGAGCAACCGACATAGCACGGCCGTGAACCTATGTATGTACAACCTTCCTCATTGGTGTGTATGAAGCGGAAGTACATTTTGATGTCACTACTTATCCAAGGGCGAAGCAACACGGGAGCGATATTGATGTGTACCTAGCACCATTCTTGGATGATCTTGTGACCTTTGTGGAGCGAAGGGGTACAAGTATGGGATGCGTACAAGCGAGAGAACTTCTCTTTACGTGTCATGTTGTTTCGCACTATCAATGATTTTCCCGCCCTTGGTAACTGTCGGGGCCGATGCGAAAGGAGCCAAAGCTGTCCGCTTTGCTTAGATGCTACGAGAGTGTATGGTGAACAACTCACACAAAGCGTGTATATGCGTCACCGTAGGTTCCTTCCCGTGAGTCACCCATACCGCAAGATGAAAAAACAATTCGACGGAAATAAGGAGGACAGTTCGGCTCAAGGGCTTTTAGAGGAAAGAGGTCTATGATATGGTTAAGGATATCGATGTTGTGCTTGGGAAGGGACGTAAATTAAAACCCGTCAGAAGAACATCTGGAAGAAGCGGTCAATTTTTTGGGACATGCCTTATTGGGAGCACTTAGAAGTTCGTCACTACATCGACGTCATGCACGTGGAGAAGAATGTATGTGAAAGCTTGATTTGTCTCTTACTGAACATTAGTGGCAAAACAAAGGATGGTGTTAACGCACGACACGACTTGGTTGATATGAACATAAGGACCGAGTTAGCACCGAAAGAGACCGATAAGGGCGAACATACCTTCCACCCGACTTGCTACACTATGTCCAAGGCGAGAGAAATGAATTGTGCCAAAGCTTGCATGGTGTCAAAGTCCCGTCTCGTTACTCCACTAACATTAAGAAACTTGTTTCTATGCAAGATTTGAAATTAATTGGTATGAAGTCTCATGATTGTCATGTCTTGATGACACAAATGCTTCTGTTGCAATTAGGGGTATCTTGCCGAACAAGGTCAGTGGCAATCTTGAGGTGTGTTATTTCTTCAACTCAATTGCTCGAGAAGATCATCGATCCCGAAGGACTAGATGCTCTACAGCCGAGGTGGTGGCGACTCTATGTCAACTTGAGATGTATTTCCCTCCGTCATTTTTCGATATCATGGTCCATCTCATTGTTCATCTTGTGAAAGAGATAAAGATATGCGGTCTGTGTTCCTACGTCATATGTACCGTTCGAGAGGTATATGGGAATTCTCAAGTCCTACATACGGAATCGATCTCGACCGGAGGGCGACATCATCGAAGGTTATGTAACCGAAGAGGTCATTGAGTTCTGCGTCGACTACATGGCTCGGAGTGGAACCGATAGGTGTGCCTCTATCTCGTCATGAGGGAATTTGGATGGTATCGGGACCATCGGAAGGAAATCAATCACTCCCGATCTGGATCGTGCGCTCAAGCCCATTTCACGGTCTTGCAACACATGACCCAAGTGTCCCCGTACATCGGCGAGCACAAAGACATGGTGCACGCCGAGAATCCGGACGGTCGGAGGTTTGGATCACGAGAGCACAACCGTCGGTTCAACGAATGGGTAAAGGTGCGAATCATGACCGGAGGTCATCAAGTGATGATACGCGCTATGGTTGGCAAAGGGCCACAATTTACAATTGTCACATGGCAAGGATACGATATAAATGGGTACATATTTTATCGGCACTCGGGATAGGAAGACCTGATCCGAGCAGCGGTGTCCGCATAGATGCATTCGATGCCGATGGGTGAGGAGCTCGTACTATGGGCAAATAGAGGAGATATGGGAGCTCGACTAAGTGCTTTTCAAGATCCCCTATTTCGGTGCCGTTGGGTCCATCTCCCACAGTGAAGGTCGACAAATGCGGCATCACTACCGTGGACCTCGATCGTGTCGGATACAAAGGCGAACCATTACGTCTTGGCTAACCAAGTTGTTCAAGTCTTCTATGTAACCAACCCGCAAATAAGAAGCGTCACGTAGTTCTTCATGGAAAAAGAAGGATTGTCGGAGTTGAGAATATAGTGGACGAGGAATAATACAATCAATTTGACGAGTTGCCTCCTTTTGGAGATGGCATCAGGCTCGAGGAAGAACCCAGCGAGGAAGCTAGCTATATGCGCGTCGATCATCATGAAGGGCTATATTTTAATTAAGAAATTACTCCATTGTAATTAATTTATTTCATAACATCATGTGTTAAGGACTTGTAATATGTCGTACGTATATTTTGATGTCCCTCCTGACCTTGTGGACCATATATTTAAAAATTCATTTAATTTGGAAAATAGTCCAGCTGCACCAACTTTCTAGAAACCTAAAAAACTAAAATTTTATGGCAAATAGTCCAACACCTTTGCAAAGAAACTGGTATACTCATGCCTAATCCTGCAGTCGTCACTTCAGAAGACGACGTAGTCGTCCCACCCTTCCACACCGCAGCCGGTGCTCGTGTGCGGTGGCCATCCTCCGACAGCGCCCACCCGGCCCGGTGGCGGCCTTCTTCCCCGCGCCGTCGGACCATGTCCGCGGCGAGCCTCTGGCGCCGCCTGCACTCCCGGTTGGTCTTGGCCGTCTCGCACCCGCCGCCGGTCGGCTCGTCCTCGACCTGGCTGATGTAGTGCTTCCCAATGTCGCGCGTCTCGCTGGCCGTGTAGAGGAGGAGACCGAGCACGTAGGTCGTGGCCTTGTGGCCGGCCACGGCCGCCCGTTCAAGGAACATGAGGCCGCGCTGCATGTCTTGGGGCGCGGCGAAGACAACCCGAGGCCAACGATGAAACAAGCCTCGGGTTGCCGGCGCCGGCCAGGTGGTTGACGATTGCGAGGTAGCGCTCGTTGTCCTGCCACTTCATCGCCTCCTCTCGCTCTAGCGCCACGCGCCTCCCCACGGCGCATTCCTTGGACACCTTGTACAAGGCCTTGCAACTCCAATATACGTACATACGAAAGTCAAGATGTTAGAATAAATAATAGTACGTACATACGTATTTTGTAGGTATAAATATGTACGTACGTTAATCGTAGGCTGCATAGGTCCTCCATGGGCTGAGGAGAGCTCGCGGCCACACGGCCGACGATGTCGACGATGACATCATGAGAAAGAGCGGCGATCACTGACCTCCTCGCCTTGGTGCTGGCCATCATGCTCTGCATGCTCACCTTGGCGATTGCTGCGCGTACGTACTCAAAACCGTGAGACGAAGAGCGATGGGAGTTTAATCTTCGGTGAATTATTCTGTCTTATAAAGAACTAGGAGTAACTGGCGTGCGAGACGAAGAGACGGTTGTGCGATGGTGAGATGAAGAGACATCGCGCGGGAGACGAGGAGGTAGGAAATATCACAGACGGTTCCACGATAGAACCGTCTGTAACCATAATATCACAGACGGTTCTTTAATAGAGCCGTCTGTGATACTAGTATATTACAGACGGTTCTAAAATTGAACCGTCTGTGATATATCTTATAAGGAACTAGGAGACGGTTGTGCGATGGTGAGATGAAGAGACATATCGCGCGGGAGACGAGGAACTAGGTGTAACTGGCGTGCGAGACGAAGAGACGGTTGTGCGATGGTGAGATGAAGAGACATATCGCGCGGGAGACGAGGAACTAGGAGTAACTGGCGTGCGAGACGAAGAGAAGGTTGTGCGATGGTGAGATGAAGAGACGGAAATATCACAGAAGGTTCTATCGTGGAACCGTCTGTAACCATAATATCACAGACGGTTCTATCGTGGAATCGTCTGTAACCATAATATCACAGACGGTTCTTCAATAGAGCCGTCTGTGATACTAGTATATTACAGACGGTTCTAAAATTGAACCGTGTGTGATACTTCAGCAATATCAAAGACGGTTTGTAAATAGAACCATCTGTGATGTGGACTATATCACAGACGGTTGAATATAGAACCGTCTGTGATGTTCTATATCACCGACGGCTCGTTTTACAAACCGTCTGTGATAGTCGCTACAGCTCCCGATGATTTGCGTCTCTTCGTCTTCCGCGCACACTCTGAATTTATTGCTTGTTTTATATAAAAGGATCATCCGCCATTGAAGATGATCATCCCACACACTTATAAGAAAACAGAAATGGCCGCCTCTTCCTTGTCGCCGGCATTGATAGCCTTCCTGGCTGCACTGTACGAGCACCTCTCTCGCTGTACGCTGAACCGTGCTGCAGAAGAACACTGTTTCAACAGTGTCTTCACTCCTCTGCCGGCCGAGAATTTGCCGGAGCAGGTGACGGCCACCTTTTGTCGTCTTGACATCCTCCACCGTGTCTTCCGGGTGATCTCCCACTTTCGGCGAGTTTATCGTGTCATCGACGTGGTGCTCCAAAATAACATTGCACATCTCCAAGAGGCTTGCCGTGACTTGGGCTGCGTTATCGACGCGACAAGCGGCCGAATCCATCGGCCGAGACCCACGAAGCAAGGAAGAGAGGTGGGCTCAATACTTCTTGATTCTGAGACGATGGTCTTGAGTAGACACTCGAGCGAGCGCGTCGTGGTGGGCGCATTTCGTGTTTCGTTCACGATCGAGAACCGTCCGATGCCGACGCCGTCGCTTATGAAATATTGAAGACGGAGATAGCGACCTACCTCCGTCGAGAGAAAAACTTTATTTACAAATTTTTGGTTTCTACCTTTGAAGATCATTATCTTTTCTTAATCTTTTGTTTAATTATATTAGAGACGGTTTAATCTTTTTGTTTAATTATGTCAGCGACGTGTCATCTTTTCTTAATCTTTTTGTTTAATTATATCACAGACGATTTGTAAAAGAACCATCGTGATATACTAGTATCACAGACGGTTCTGATTACCAACCGTCTGTGATACTACACAGACGGTTTGTAGAATTAACCGTCTGTGATACCACATACGGTTCTTATTAGGAACCGTCTGTGATAATTCACAAACGGTTCCTAATAAGAACCGCTCGTGGTGAGTAGCTATCGCAGCGATTCCAAAGGAAGGCTATGCGTATAAGTTTAACACAGACGGCTCCTTTGGAACCGTCTGTGATGAGGCGTCCAATATGACCTGTTTTGTAGTAGTGGTTGCATAATTCTTGGATAACTCCTCTACTCGGTTTACAGAACCAATGGCTGCGCACAGAGGCAAGGAGGAAGAGAGGCAAACACATGACATGTGGGTCCCTTTGTTAGCCACAGTCGCGCGCGCCTCCTAAAGCTCCAAGGATCGTCGACCGTTCGATTAGAAATGGGTGGTTGCGATGGAGATAGGCATTAAGAGAAGATAATCGATATTGTTTAATATGGACCGTGCGATCTCAAACGAACGGTTGAGATTTAATGGAGCCTTCGGGTAACCCAAAGGTTACATTCAAAGAGGAGCGTTGGATTAGAATCCAACGGTCCTATGAAGATCGGGCCCTAAACACACGCGGTCAAAAAGGGCACCGTAGGATTTGAATCTAAAGATCCAAGATGACTGCGCGCCTTTAAGTTTAAAATAAAAAGAGCGGCGCGGTTGGATTTAAGATCGACGGTGGAGATTGGGTTGAGGTCGGGTGGCCCGAACGGCACAATCACCCTCGATCGTCCAAATTAGATCCAATGGCTCAGATCCAATGTGATGTTCGGGTGACTAGAACGGCACAATGAATCTGGCACGTTCATTAAGATCTAACGGCGGATGATTGGAAGCGCGTTAGAGTTTTGAATTACGATGGGAGGGCTGTTGGATAAAGATCCAACGGTGGAAAGTGCTTCGCGCACGTGGAGAGTCCACGCGGCTTAGCGAATCACGGCCATCCATCAAGAAATCGATGGCTCACGTTCGCTGGAGGTTTGGGCACGTGCTCGAACGTGTTGGGTGCGACCCGGTTGCACAGTTTAGACCCAAAGCACTTAGACTCGGTCGCTACAGTGCAAATGGCTGGGTTTAGACTGGAATAGTTGACTAGACTATTCCAATATTTAAAAGATTGACTGGGCTTTAAAAATAGTAAATAAATTTGTAAAATCATGAAATTTTACCAGGAGGCTACTGGGATGATATAATTCCCAAATAAATTTCTAAAACCACAGTTTCACTTTATAAAATATATAAATAATTACCTTAGACGAATAGGTTTATTTAAAGCCAAATATTTTTCTCCAAGTCAAGATAATTTCTAAAAATTTAACAAAAAATATTTTTAGCCGAGATAAATGATCTAGGTTTTAATAAAAATATTTCCCAGTCAAAATACAAGCATTGACTTGCATTCCCTTTGAACTTTAGGAAGGGCTTTGGATTTTTGGCTAGAAAGGGAAAGTTTTTATTTGCAACATAATGCCCAATTTGTAAAAATGAACAGTGATGCTATGAACAGCACCTCATTACTGTTCAGAAAACATTTTATTACTGTTCATAAAGTTGGGGCTGTTACAGTAGTGGTAAGCAATAGGTTCTCCTTGACCTCCTCTCGCTATTGCAACCACTCACGTTGCTCGCCAAGGCGTAGAGCACCGGTAAGCCCCTCACCGGAGCACACACCACTGTCGAGCTAACGTGGCTCATCCACCTCTTTGCCACCTCAGTGCCACGTGTGCGTTTTTGCTGAAGTCAATTTCCTTTGGATTTCAGAAAAATGTTTGTATAAAAGTCTCTGGAAATAATTTTGTAAAATACTAGGCTAGTTATCTTGAATTAATATAGATTTTCCAAAATTTTTGGAAGTTATTTTGTCCTTATCAAAATTCTAACCTAGTTGCTAAGGCTGTTTCGGAAACGAATTTGTTTCAGCCATTTGGGAATTGAACAATAGCTGAAACTATTTTTCCTAAGTCTTACTTGATTCTGAGAGTGCTCACAAAAATTTTCGTGATTTTTAGAATTTTATTTCTATTTCAAACGGCCTAGTCAAACTGGCTTTGTTCTGGTCAAACTTTTAATCCTTTTCAAATCTTTCTCAAAACCCTAGCTCTTGTGGGCCGTCTGATTCAAACCCAGCTGTAAGGATCGCCTGATTTCAACCATAGTCGAACGGCCCAAATGATTTGGTCGGTTGATACCAAATCTAACGGTCCCCATCCTTAGCACTAACTCGGACCAGGTCTGAACCGCTGATCTTAGATTGGACGGTCCACACGATAGGTTCGTTCGGGTGGTCCGATCGGTCACTCAACCCAGACCGTTCATCTTGAATCAGACGGTCCACATGAAGGGGTGCGTTCGAATGGTCTGAACGGCTCTGATCAATTTGGGCCGTTGAGATTAAATCGGATGGCCCACGAAGCTTTCTGTTAAGCTGGATTGGTCCGAATGGAAGATGGTTGGGTTCAACCATGTGGCTTGGGTTCGACCCGGTCGGAGGAACAATGAAAACTAATTTTGAAAACAAAGGCTAAGGGTTCTAGGGATTTTCTTGACCTAGAAAATTAGCTCTAAAAATTCTAAAATTTTTACATAAGGTTCCTGACTCTAAGATTAACCTTGTATAAAATTTCTAGAGGTTTTCATGCATTGCATTTTTCCCTAGAAATTTCTCAAGATTCTGACCTAGGGTTTGACTAAGAGTCTAATTGGTTTGACTAGACCTTTTAAAATATCAAATAAACTCTAAAAATTATGAAATTTTTCAGAGTAGTCACAAGAATGATCTAGAACCTAGGAAAAATAATTCCAGAGAATGATCACAAGATCAATTTGCTTTTCCACAACCATTTTTTTCCCGCGAACAGAATCTTTCCCACGTAGACCAAAACAATTAACCTGATGGTTTTAACCGTCAGTAAAATACTATGTCTTGAGAGTTGTATTACAACCGTCAGCAAAATTAGAATTTTGCTGACGGTTGTAATATTCCCGTGACCAAAATAGTATAACTTGACGGTCATAGTGGGCCCATCAGTACAATTCAGGTAAACTTGACAGTCGGAGCGGGCCCGTCAGGTTAATTCCGAACCGCTAGGTTTGCCCCTTTTTCTAGTAGTGCAACATGAGCTCAGGCCCACGGACCAAACAAACTCACGACAACAAATCCTGTTAGTCTTGAACTCAAGAAATTAAAAGGCAATTACATGACCGGCTTCTTTGTTCACGCAGGCCTCCCAGATTCTTCACGTCTGTTTTCTTGAGGTCCTCCAATAAACCAACTACTTGGTTTTCTTGAGGAAAGAAAAACCGCTTGCATACAGTTTGGTGGGAACGTGGACTGTGCGTGTATGTTTCCCATTCCCATGCGAACTCCTCTCTGGCTTTCCTTCTCTCTTCTTTTCCTTGCACAGCAGCTATCTCCAATGCTTCGGTGCTTTCTTGATGCACAGCAAGCTCCCTTCCTTTCTTGGTGTCGCCCCTAATTCCCTCTCCTCCCGCTGGGGTACACACACCATGTATATGCGCCGTTAGACAACACTGTGCAGCAACTTGCTTCAACTTATCCTTGGCTTGTAGATCATCTCCATGCACTAACCTGAGAACAAGTAATAACTCGCTATTAGGTAGTATGAAATCCACACTGGAACCCAAATGGAATTCAGTGAGGAAAAGATTCGCCTGATTTCATTGCTTGACTCGTGTGCGCGTCATATGTGGTGTAGCTGGAGTAGATATATTGGGGATATCCCCATCATCCTCCCCCTCTCGAGGAAGATTGGTGACAAATCAGCAACATTAAAAGTATTGCTCACTACATAATCGTTACCCAGAAGCTCTATCTTGTAAGCATTGTCATTAATCTTCTCTAGCACTATGAATGGACCATCACCACGAAGCATCAACTTGGACTTATGCTTCTCTGGAAAGCGATCTTTGCGTATATGTACTCAAACCAAGTCATTGTCGGACCCAGAAAGTTAATTCCGAATCCTATATATTTACCGTGCTAGTATCATGATTAGTAGCTAGCACACAAATAGTATATCTTTACATCACGTCCATACATGAATAAATAAAACATAGTAGCACATAATATTCAGCAATTCGTATATACACAGGTTTATATGACCAAGTTTTACACAAAGGGCCGACCGACCGAATAGATCACACAAAGTACTTGCAGCGGAAATAAACGATATGTAACAGACAATGGACCCATGTGATATGCCTCAGCTCACAGGAAACCGACTGGGGTTAAAACCCTAGAATTCGGCATCACCATCATCAAAACCGGCGACATAAAAATAACTAACCGAGGGGTCTTCTTCCACTTGCTCTGATATTGTTCAACAAACAATTATGAGTACAAAAGTGTACTCTACATGACTTTAAGCAACATTTATATTATATGCAAGCTTAGACAAAGATGGTTGTCCCAACTAGTTTAGTTTGCACAAAGTGAGCTATTATTTGCAATAGACATAGTAATTTGTAAAGAGTGATTTGAGAAAACAACTAATATTGTTAAAAAGTAGTAAGTAAATAAGTAATCACATGATAAAGTAACCACATGGTTGTCCTTCGCCATAACAAAAATTCTTAATGATTGTCCTTTGTCAAAAGAAGTTATAGTATGGATTCCCACCATTCATACCATTCCCAAAACCATTTTTTAAACGAGAAAACCTGACGAATTGTGGTATTGCCAAGTGATGTCCATGACCGCGGACATGACTATTTTAATATATTTAAGATCTCACTTTGTAGAGGATGTACAACTTTACCCACACGATATAATCATCTCATTGTGTCAGTGAAAATTTCACTCAACAAGATATAGTACGACTGACAGGTTATAACGAGGCCTTTACAATATCTTGATCTAAGAATAAACCACCTTATGAGATAAATCCTCAAGATATGGAGGTCCTTTACCATGATCAAGAGAGCTCATAGTTGTGTAGGTAAGCATCACGCAACAACACGAGAGACCCTTCGAACAATGGAGGTCTGTTACCATGTCTGCACAGCCAACATGTAAACCTACTGTCAACCACCTCCGGTTTAGAGCTAGACATGACAAATTATTTAGCCAAATCCTTCCCATTAAGGAAGATGTGGTTGCACTAATAACTTGGATCAATGACACTTAAGTTCGGTCCTTAATGACCCAGTGAGACGACCACAAAACACAATCTCGTGCAAACTACATCGGTCTCAACAACCACTCGCCCAAGTCTAACACTATTTTTATTTTCACATTTTTAACCAAAATATCAGAGGTAACCCCTCTGTCCATAATTTGCCAAAACATTTTCCCAAGGTGTCCAAAATTTAGTTACACCAATTTTCTACCAATTGACCAATATTGACCTAAGCATGGTTAAGCATATGACACTTGTACCACCCTAGAATTTCACTAATATTTCCATCAATAGTGGATAATATTCCTAAGGTGACAACAGTAGGGATATCAATTTTTATCAATGCAACAAGCAGGTGATAACTACACAATAATGTAAACCTATTCATTTAATGGTAATAAGCATGCATAATACTTTGAGCAAAAAATATGCATAAGACTAAAATATGGGATCAACATGGTCAAAGGTGGGGAGTTGCTTGCCTTGCTTGTTGATCACTGGTTCTTGCTCTGGATAAACTTTGTACGATTCCGACACATCGGTATCTAATCGATAAAAAACATGAAACACAAATAAATACAAAATAAATTCAAACAGAGAGGAAATTCAAATATTTTTGCTGATTAATAAAGCTCATGATTTTAGAAAGAAATTAGAAACAAGTTTCACTTAATTTGGAGTTCAAATGCAAAAGTTATTAGCATTTGAATTTGGTTTGGTTGAAAGAATCCAGAAAAAGAAAAGAGAAAACATTGTACATGGATTTTCTCTTTAATTTCCATTTTCTTTCCAAAGGAAAATAAGGGTTCATGGTGTCATTAGGCTGATAGGTGGGGTCGGGTCTACGGTGAACCAAGTTCATGGACACGTCTACAAGGCAGTGGGACCACATGTTAGTGAATCATATTTTTAATATTTGTTAAATTAAGATTTTGATGAATTAGTCGGCTAGTCCCACACGTAAGTGACTCATTAACTTAACTAATAGTTATTAACACTAATCTCATAATGACGTGGCTAATCTTCTGACAATCAGGGCCCACTGGTCAGTGGCACTAGAACATAGAAGGCAGCTACACCATGGCTGAGCTCAGGGGCGGAACTAGAATAGAAATGACTAGGGTTCACCATTTCATTGTACATATAATAACATATATAATTTCGAAGCAATATAGTACTAAGTAGTAATGTATCCAGCAACCTGTAGCATCAATATTTCAATGTAACAAATAGCAATGTACAATGATAAAGAAGTAGCGATCAAAATGCTTACCAACATAAAGAAACTCACTAATAATATTGTTAATTGTAGCAAAGTGAAGAAACTAAGGGCAAAATCATGGATAAAGATAGTCGACATTGGCAAAATACATCATCTGACCTCAATGACTTATAAAAATAGAACAAAATGAATTAAAATTATCTAATAAAAAAGTAGAATAGTCGAATGGAAGTAAATACAATACCTTTTAGTATTTACGTTCTTTCAAGTTCATGAAACGATGAACCACGATGTCATTGATAACTTTCTTCATTTCTTCTTTCTCCACATAGCAAATTAGGTTATCACTCATGAAATCATCGTGAAACCCTAAATTTTAAGTTTGTAAGTTATAACCCTAACATTTGATGAAGAAAACAACAATCATCATTCATCGAGTTGAAAATCCCCATTTCTTGAAAGAAATTGGAAGAATCGAGGGAAATTAGAACAAGGAATCAATAACTAACTCATCTTTCCAATTCCTTACTCGGTATTTTGTTTCGTTGCCTCTCCCCGAGACGATCGACGGGTGACAGCGGCAACCATAAGAAGCTTCGGTGGCCAGCGGATGAGGGCATTGAAGTCTCTGGTCGGGTGGTGACGTCTAGGCGAGCTGAAGAGGCAGTGGCTTTTCATGTTTTGCTATGGGGATCTCAGTCTCAGCTCTACACGCAGCACACTAACATTCAGTTTTTATATGTCTCTATAGATAGTTCCTTCATGTATAATGTGTCTTGTTTCTCGTGATACAGTCGACTACTGCATGAGGGACGTCCTAATTCTCTATGCTCTGCCTCTCTCCTCCACATTGTTTCGTATCCTACGTGTCAAAACTTATAGACAGCTGATGTTATACCATTGTACATGCCCTTAAGAGATACTTAGTATGGTAAATTGGGGATGGTGAGGTTGTGCGATATCTAGTGAGAAATGAATAACTCTTTTTAAGAAAAATGCAAGTTTAATTTCCTATACATAAAGAGTCTTTATTTCAACTACTACTAGAATTTATAGTTGAACAACTCTTAAACCATCCTTAGCTATTTATTAAATCGAGATCAGAGTAGCAGACGACCCATGAAGCGATGCCCTTGTGCCTTTCCCATGTAATGACAGAGGATGTGATTCTCGGTTTCATGGATGAGATAAAAAAAACTCAGACTGGTGTACATGCGTTACATGCACGAAGTTTGGATGCTCAACTCTACACACGCAACAGGCAACAGCAGGCAGCATCGAGCGAAAAGCGAAGGGGCGTGGGCCGTCGGCATCACTGATCACGTCGTGTGGCCAGCGTTGCATGCCTACACGTGGAGCCGTGGGGGCATGCGGCCTGCTACAACGGCAGTGACAGCGACAACGTAGCGCATCTGCTCTGCTAGCGCGTGGAGTGTGGAGTGCGTGCGGCATGCCGGGTGGGCCACGTGGCCGTTTGGGGCGCTGGCGTGTGGGTTGAAAGTGACCCGAGTGCATAGTTTTTTTTTGCTTGGGGTGCACACATGGTCCATATGAGTTGATCTCCACTAAAAATTTTTTGGACCCAATGTCCTGTGACACTCGGTGGGCCTACTGGGCTCCGCCCCTCGCTGAGCTGGTTTGGTGAGCTTAACAGTGGTGAGACAACGACAGTGTGGCTCTAGAAACTGGCAAAATGGAACGGTGGAGTCACGATGACTCTAATGGTGGTAGCAGTAGTCAGAATGGTGTACTAGAGCGACGACACGATGGTGGGATGTGGCGAGGTGACCTCGTCCGTGAAATGAACTTGGCACGGGAGCGAAGGAAAGCGGCAACTGGGCGCAGAGCGAGCTAGAGGGAGCTATTGCAATGCGCACGATACCGGCATGGGAACCTAGGGTCGTTGGAATAGTGGTGGCGTTGGACACTACTATGACGATGACTACGGAAATGACCCGCTTGAGCCAAAACAAGAAGTTCCTACGCATCAGCAGCTCACCACGATCACAACGGTAGGGTTAGATAGGACAGAGTTGGCTCGGGGTGGCTGGACGACGGTGAATAGGGATGGCAGCGATGGGCTTTACAACAGTGGCGCTCCACGGGGAAGAAGATATGCAACAGGGCACACATTAGAAAGAGGGGAGTGGGGTGAAGCTAGAAATTACCATGATGAGGCCTAGAGATCACCGGAGATGGGACTGCTCAAGGGCGATGGTGGCAGTCAAAGGCAAAGAGGACAAACCAGATCCAATGCTACGTTGAACCAAATAGGAAATAGGTTGAGGTATCTTGCTCATCAGAGAAAAAGGCACAAGGTGATGAGAAAGAAGAGAGATGGGATGCACCAGAATAGGGAAACAAGACAACTAAGAATAGACGCGTGCGCCAAAGGGGAAGAAGACGATGCGATCCCAACTTCTGATGATTTCAGCTGCAAGAACGAGCACGGGGAAGGCATTAGTGAAGCTCTAGGAGAGAAGTGATGCACACATCGAGGGTGGATGGTCACCAGAGGAGACAATGGCACAGTGGTGTGCTCGCTGACACCGAAGAAGATAGTGCCATTCCCAGTGAACCACAAGACTAGGAGCTCTCGTTCTTGGCTGAGGAGTTGTAAACGATAAGCTAGAGGAGAGGATGCAGTTGGTTCAACTTAGATGGCAAGGAGAAGAGCGTGATTTCTCGCGAGCGCGGTGAGATGAGCACGTGGCGGAGCTCGAGGCCATGTCCGTCCGTCTGAGTGAGACAACTGCAGGGAGACAAAATGGAGTAATGGTGGTTTGTGGCGACAGGACATGATGGGCGTGGAGCCAACGAGCGTGCGAGGATGGTGATCCTCGGTCAGAACAAGATGATTTAGTCGAGGTGACATCGGCGACGGCACACGTGGATGGTGGTGAGCTGAGGTGGATGATGATAATTATGATGCGGGACCTAGGTCGACTAGTTAATGGCACGACGAGTCAAGGGACATAGACGGGTGGGGGTGAGGTGGAAGGCAACAACTGATGTGTGGGCCTTGCGTGATAGTGGCTCCAGAGGGGATGCGAGGGAGAAAGAGCAAACGGTGAAATAGGCCTTCGTGCGGGAGAGACAGAAAGGAGAAGATGGCTACAAAGGGGACGATACATGGGCCGTTGCTGGGCTAAAGAGTGACAGGCCAACCCAAGCCTAGGAAAATGGCTGCGTTCGGTTTTCAAATTTTAAATTGTTTTCACATTAATTTAAGTTTAGTAATCACATTTGAGCTCAAAAAATTGCCAGACTTGGCTAAATTTTTTGAATTATTTAAGAGATTATTTAGAACAAGAATAAATTATTTCCATGCCTTTATCAAGTTTTAATTAACTACAAAAAATACATTTTTAGTAGCTGGAAATTAGAAAAAAGCTTTAACTAAGGCAGAGAATTTTAGGAAAAGCTAAAAAATTCAGAAATGAGAGTTTGAACATAAATATATATAATAGTTTTGAAATTTGGGGATGTAACAGACCTATCCCCTTAAAGAGAATCTTGTCCTTGAGATTCGGACAACTCAACTGTTTTACCAACTCATGGAAAATGTTAGTTCACATGAGATTGTCATTAATTACCAAAATACTCCATTAACACATAATGACAAGTCTAGATTCTTCAGCTGACTTAATCTACTCAACCAAGGTAGGCTTTACTTCCATAGCAGCTACATAACCTTTCTCAACTAGCTCTAGGTTGAGTCGTTGAAATTCTTCACAAAGGGACGTTTGATTGCTCTTGATCATGACATTGTGGCAATAGGCTTTCCTACTCAAAGCATTGGCTACCGTATTGCCCTTGCCGAGGTGAAAATGGGTGCCAAGATCATAATCCTTGATCAATTTCAACTATCTTCTTTGCCTCAAGTTGAGGTTGGCTTGAGTAAAAATGTATTTCAAACTTTTATCATCCGTATATATTTTACAACGATTACCGATGAGGTAATGTCACCAAATATTGAGAGCGTGCACTACAGAAGCTGGCTCTAAGTCATGAGTTGTATAATTCACTTCGTGTGGTCTTAATTGTCTTGATGCATAAGCTACAATATTTCCTTCTTACATTGGCACACAACTAAGTCCATGATGGGATGTGTCACAATATATGTCAAAGCTCTTGTGTATGTCCAGTAATACTAACACGGGTGTGGTGGTCAACTTTTTCTTTAGTTCTTGAAAACTTCCTTCACACTCTATTGTCCATTTGAACCTCTTTTCCTTATTGAGTAACTAAGTTAGTGGTCGTGTAATCTTGGAAAAATTCTCGATGAACTGGTGGTAATATCTCACCAAACCAAGAAAGCTTCTAAGATCGGTAACGGTCTTGGGCTGCTCCCAATTGAGTACATATCTAATTTTGCTTGGATCCACTACAACTCCACCTTCGGATAGCACATGACATAAGAATGCAACCTCCTTTAACAAAAATTCACACTTGCTGAATTTTGCATACAACTTGTGCCCACAGAGCTTTTCCAACACTAGTCTAAAATGTTGTTCATGCTCTTCTTCGGTTTTGGAATATACGAGAATGTCATTATTAAATACCACCACAAACTTGTGTAAATACTCCATAAATACTTTATTCATGAGGTTCATAAAGTATACAGGAGCATTAGTCAATCTGAAGGACATGACAATACACTCATACAATCCATAGCGGGTTGAGATGGTTGTCTTTGGAATATCGTCAAATCCGATTTTAGGTTGATGATAGCCAAATCTCATGTCAATCTTGGAGAAAACTCGGGCTCCATTCATTTGATCAAATAAGTCATCAATTCTTGGAAGTGGATACTTGTTCTTGATGGTAACTTCATTCAACAATCGGTAATCAACGCACATTCTCAAACTATTGTCTTTCTTCTTCACAAGCAATACCGGAGATCCCCAAGGTGATGAACTTGGCCTAATAAATCCTTTCCCTTGCAGCTCCTTAAGCTGTTTCTTCAATTTGGCTAGCTCATTTGCGGCCAACCTATAGGGTCTCTTTGATATAGGGACTTTCCTGGGCATGAATTCAATGACAAATTCCATATCTCGGTCAGGTCGCATTCTGGGTAATTCCTAGGGGAAAAAGTCGAGATACTCACACACTATCGACACTTTACTTAATTCTGAGATGGTGAGGCAGCTGAGAGTGTGGTGAGGAGAGTTGGTTAAACTTGACATGAATTCTACTCAGATACCATGCTCGCTAGTGAGAATGATGGCTCTACTTGCACAATATATTTGACCTTTATGTTTGGATAGTCAATCCATCCAAAGGATGACATGTGAGGACCCGGAATATTTAACTAGTAACACTTAACCTCCAAATGGTTCTAGCATTACTAATTAACATTCTAAGCCTCGATGGACATATGTTTCCCGAATTGCAACATATGCACATCATCACAAAATTTCACATCATTTCCATACAGACATATATCACTAAGTTCAACAACGACATAAAGTAAAGTTATTACAAAGAGAGCCGACCGGCCAAATAGATCAATATACAAGAATGACAATGAAGCAAAAGCGCCATAAGATGGCTAGAACAAAAGTCGACCGGTTAGCCACACACCCACAAGGCAACCGGCCGGGCCGCTAAGCTAGTCGCCCATAAGCTACCACAACACACTCACAAAAGTGAGGCCCCTCGAGCTCACCTTCTTCCTCTGCAACAAAACAATTAAGCATAGCATCCGAGTACAAAGATTGTCTTTGTACCCGCAAGGCGACGTGTGGAATAGCAGACCTATTCATAAACTACATGCAAGCTTATTTAGGTGGAGGTCGTATGTCTCATTTTGCATAAAGCCAACTTTATTTGCAATAATGTAATACATTTCAAAAGCAAGTTTGCAAATCTGTTTTGTTATCAAAGTGTGATGAAGTAAAGATACATACAAGTAACCACAGAAGTGACTATCCCAATAGTCACCACAACATAGCACGAATCACGATTCGTACCACCCATCAAGTTTTAGTTTAAAAGGTTGTAGTCTAACTCTTGAAAGACCTTGCCAAGCGTGTCCATAACCTAGGGCGAGGCTATTCGAATAGTTTTAACCTGCAGGGGTGTACCAATGTACCCACACTTCGACAGCCTTTAAGCCAAAACACACTCGTAGGTATGTCGATGCGGCTAAGTCCTACGAGGCGCTTTCCAATATTGTGTATTAACTACGAGCCGCTCGTATGGGTAGAAACACCATACGCTTACATTGCAAGTCGAAGACAACAAATCCCATCCGGGTGAAGTCTTTCGGACACTACAATGCTCCCAACACCATCCCTCTGCGACCTCCTGCGACCCGGAGCCAATACACGCCAAAGTACTAAGTCAAGAGAGGTCCCATACCCTCTAGTGTGGTTAGCACGCTAAAATGCTTGGTTTAGTGTAACAAGATGTTCGGTCCTTGTTGACTTAGGCACCATTCCAGTCACACCCGAAAATCACACCAACATACCATTGTGCCCAAGTCTAAATCATTTTGCTTTTAGTTTTAGTTTTCATAAGTAGACATGGCACAAGGTGGAAATCATAATCATAATAAGTTTTGTGTGATCAAGGTTATCGACAAGTCGACAACCGCCCATTTCTACCGAAGCTAAGCATGGCTAAGCAATTAATTCGCAACTACTAAGTGACAAGAGCCCCTCCACGAACTCTTAATCACAGCAAGTAACCTAGGCTCATGGTAGTAGAGGATAATCATTTGCTAAGGAATGCATCTACTAGGCCAACTATTAAAACAAAGTAGCAATGCATACATAGAATTTGTAATCAACATAAATACTTAAAATACTGGGATTAACATGATCAAACTGCTTGCCTTCTTGCTGTTGCTCAATTTGTTGCGGAGGATCGTTCTCGGGGTTACCGCAAATGTCGAACCCTAAGCGAGAGGCAAAAAGAACCAAGAACAACCAATAAGACTAGCAACACTTAAACCAAAGAGCAAGCAAAAATTAACCAAATGCGACGAAACTTACACATAAGGTAGAATACGAATAAACCTAGACATAGAAACTGGAAAAACCTAATTTGGATTTGTGGTGCAAAAGATATTACCTAAAAACCCAATTTCGGCCACAATTAGCACTGTAGCAAAAATATTTTCTAGAAAGATTTTGAAGCTGAAATTTTTATGGTAGCTACCTACTGGTATAGAGGTAACCCATATAAATTTTCAGGTCATTTGGAGTTAAAGTGATTTAGTTATGATTTTTCTAAGATGCAAAATTAGCATAATACACTTTCAGGAGCATAAATATGTTCAAAACTAATTTTACAGAGAAGTATACCAACAGAGGGTTTTCTAGAATTTATCAAATATATTATGCATTTACAGAGAATTACTTGTGCATTTTACAAGTCTTCGAATTTTCTAATTGCTAAAAATAGGTACTAACTCATTAATCAAGGTTTTTTACAATCTTGGACCTACCATCATTTTACATTAACATTGGGTTGATAACAAATTTATCAAAGTTGGAATCATTCATTTTGGATATACAGAGAGCAAGATATGCATTTTCTAACGTTTTATCCATTTTACGGAATATTCAAAATAGCGAAACCAAGTTATTCCTAGTCATACAATTTTACGCTCTTTCGAACATGCTTAAATCCATTTTTATAATGAGCTAAAGTGATAACATAATTTATTCGGTTGGAATTAACTAAAAGCGATTAAAATGAATTAGTTATGAGTTTCTAAAGTTTTTATATCATTTTCATTGTCAAACAAATACTTAGAAATACGTAACGACCTAATAGAAGAAAATGACGTGGGCGCCGGCAACCCTTGATCGACATCCTACGGCTCACGCGGCGAAAGCAATAAGACGCGCCAAACCCTAACGAAACCCACCGTTGGATCAAGATCCAACGGCTCGCGACGAGTGTATGCAAGCGGACGGTGCGGTTGCTTGGGCCAATCCCACCGCGGTCGGCGGATGGGCGGCCCGAACTCACCAACAACGGATTGTCCGATTGCACACGATCTCGACCATTGATCGCAAGATCGACGCCCGAGCGGCGAGGAACCGGATGGTCGAATGCATGCAAGATCCGGGCGCGGATCACAAAATGGGCGGCTATAGATCGAAGTTCAAAAAGAGTGCTCGGCGAGTGGGACCGCATGTCGGTGACTCACGAGTCACGACGCAACGATTTAACCCGCGTGCACGCATTACTGGGCCCACAAGTCGGCGACCGAGAAGGTTTCAGCAGATTAAGTGCCGACATTTTTATTAACCAATGATTAAGCATTAATGATGTCGGAACAAATGCGAGTGAAACAGAGATTGATTTAAGGAGATTGGGCCCAGCGGTGGTGGCTCAATAATAATGATTAAGACACAATTAACGGCTAATGATTGGTAATTAATGTGTCCTAATGATCGCAGCAACGGGAGCTTACGTGTCGCAAAACCGAGTGGCTTTGACGGCTTGTCGCCGGCGACTCGGTCGTGGCGGTGCCTAAACTATCAAAATGGGTTCGCAATAGTGTTGCGGACCTAACGATGTGACCTCGCGGCGGTGGAAGTGCAGGAACATGGCGAGCCGGAAAACAAAGATGAAGGCCGACACGGCAAAACACGAAGATAGCAAAATGCTCCGCTGCGGTCAAGGAAGCGAGTGCCATGACTTCTAGGGACTATATAGGAGCTACCTTAACCGAGAGGAGCTTCAAAGATGGCGGGAAGACTTGAACACGATGAAGTCACCGGAGCCAAGAAGATGAAGTGGAAGGTGAGGTTCGAGCAAAATGAGTGGAACCACATCATTACCACACTTCATTATAGCTCAAAGAGGCTCCAAAGCAAGTAATTGCAAAAGAATCACTTACTGGAGTGGAGAAGAAAGGGGTGAAACCAACGAAAATCTCCAAACTTAAAATTGAGTGATTCCCTGTGAATGCAACCCAAAATCAAGTTAGGGAAATATAAAGGAGGTTGAGGAGTTCAAAGGGTGCAAGAAATGTTGAGGATGAACCACTTTGGACACCAAGGCCGCCATTGGAGCTCTCTGACCAACAATGGTGGTTTGAGGTGAGAGGTGTTCTTGAGCTCAACACAGAGAATAGCTAGGTGTGGTGCAAAAGAACACCGGGAGGACCTAGGGAGCCAATTTATAGGAAGGGGATTAGGGTTTCGAGCAAGAACATGAGCCCATGGTGAGCTCGGTTCATGCTCGGTTGTAGACCACGAAATGATGGGAGCAAGTGAGCATGGTGACAATGGAGGAGAAAAGCACGAGCGCATTTAATGCTCCACAGAGAGGCGTTGTGAAAGCAACTTGAGGTGACACCACAACGCCACCCACTCAACCTCTCTCTTTACGCCATTGCGCGCGTGCGCTCAAGAAGCGAGAGGAGGAAGAAGAACGAAAAGACGAACGGTGACCGTCGGATCGAAAATGGGCGGTCACGATTAAACAAGTTCGCCGGACGATCCGATTGCTCTCAAGGATGCGGGCGGTTGGATTGAATCCAACGGTCCCTATTGACCAATGCAACCGAGGGTCCGAATGCTTACACGAACATGGGCCACGCGATCTGAATCCAACGGTGATATCGCGACGCGCGTTTTAAACGCGGCTCGGTGCGATTAGGTGGTTCAACCAAGTCAAGTGGCTCGGACTCGAGCCGACTCGAACCCAATGAATAGTTAATTTGGTTTTAGGTTTTTAATTGCTGAGACTTTTGAGGATTTATTTGGGGTAGCAAAATAACTCCAAAATTTCTGAAATTTTTACAGGAGCTTGCTGACTGAGACATTGACCTTGTGTAAAATTTTCAGAGAGTTTTATGCCGCGAATAAATCTCCAAAATTCTACAAGGCTCTGTTTTAATGTTTGGTGAGAGTCAAACAGGTTTGATCGCTCTAAGAATATTCAAACAATTTCTAAAAATTGTGGAATTTTTCAGAGGGGTCACATACCACCACAGAGACTTAGGAAAATATATCAGAGGATGATCATAAGATTTGACAAGATTGTTTTTGAAGGAGCAGATTTGTACCAAAAGACTTGTGACTTTGCATTTCCATAAGTCTTGTACAATACTTGTGCAATACAAACAGGAAACACATGATGTAAGAAAAAGTTTTAATTTCTACTCATTTTCTTACATTTGAAACACAAGCCCAAAATTTGGGATGTTACAACTCTCCCCCCCTTACAAGAATCTCGACCCGAGATTCCGTTTACTCGGAGAAGAAAGAAGGAAAATCTGCACGAAGGCGATCTTCTCGCTCCCAAGTTGCTTCATCTTCGGAATGGTTTGACCACTGAACCTTAAGGAACTTGATGACACGGTTCCTTGTTCTCCGTTCAGATTCCTCAAGAATACGAACAGGATGCTCGCGATAGGTCAAATTCTCACAGACATCGAGAACCTCCAATGGAGCTTCCTCAGTTGGGACACGGAGGCACTTCTTCAGGTGTGAAACATGGAACACATCATGCACACCCTCAAGTGCAGCTGGTAGCTCCAATCTGTACGCGACTGCTCCAACTTTCTCGATGATACAGAAGGCCCAACATATCGAGGAGCCAACTTGCCCTTGATGCCAAAACGCTGATGGCCCTTCAAGGGTGAGACTTTGAGATACACAAAGTCATTGGGCTCAAAGCTCAACTCACGGCGACGACGATCCGCATAGCTCTTACTCGCTCGATCGGGCCGTGCGCAGATGCTCGCGGATCAATCGAACGACTTTCGCCTCATTAATCGAATGCGGGCGAAAATCGCCGCTCACCGATCTCACCAGTTCAATGGGGTTCTCGATCTCCTCCCATACAAAGCCTCAAATGGTGCCATGCCAAGATCGGCTCAAAGTCGTTGTTGTAGGAGAACTCGGCAAAAGGTAGGCATTTCTCCACTTCTTCCCATAGGAAAGAACACAAGCACCGAGCATATCTTCCAACACTTGGTTGACTCGCCCGTCGACCATCGCCCGAGGATGAAAGGTCAGATGAAGTGAAGGCGGGTCCCCATAGCCTCTTGCAGACTATGCCAAAACCGCGAGGTGAAAAGTGCACCACGATCAGAAATAATCGTCTTCGGCACACCGTGAAGACTCACAATCCTCGAGACATAAAGTTCGCCAAAGGCCCCCACGGCCGAGTCTTGACAGAAGGAAATGTGCCACTTTAGTCAACTTCGTCGATCACGCACCCAAATAGCATCATTCCCTTTGACGAGCGGGCAATCCGTGATGAAGTCCATGCCAACCGAATCCCACTTCCATTCTCGCACCGCAAAGGTCGAAGAAGACCTGTTTGGGCCGATGCTCGGCCTTCACACGACAGCACACGTCGCACTCGGCAACGAACCTGGCAATCTCGCGCTTCATTCGGGTCCACCAGAATCTCTGACGAAGATCCTGATACATCTTGGTAGCCCCGGGGTGAATAGACAAAGGAGAATCATGGGCTTCGCGAGAATCAAATCCGCAATTCCACGACCTTAGGGACCACAAGGCGCGCCCAAACCACACAACGCCATGCTCATCCTCTCGAAAAGCACTTGGCTATCCATCCTGATGTTACGCTTGATCCGCTCACACCAACATCATGCTGCTGCGCGCCTTGATTTGGTCCACCAAGGTTGGTTGCACAACCAATGTAGCAAGAGAACCGTGCTCGGTCAAACCCAAATTAAGGCGCTGAAATTCGAAATGAGAGCAGTCGCGCTCTTGGAGCATCAACATGTTGCAATACACCTTCCGATCGAGTGCATCCGCAACGGCATTGGCCTTGCCGGATGGTAACTGAATGCCCATGTCATAGTCCTTGATCAATTCCAACCATCTTCTTTGCCTGAGGTTCAGATCTGGTTGGGTGAACAAGTACTTCAAGCTCTTGTGGTCGGAATACACCTCACAACGGTTACCAATCAGGTAATGCCGCCAAATCTTGAGTGCATGGACCACAGCAGCCAACTCCAAGTCATGAGTAGGATAGTTGAGTTCATGAGGCCTTAACTGCCGCGATACATAGGCCACAACCTTGCCCTCCTGCATAAGAACACAACCAATACCCTGACGAGAAGCATCACAATAGATATCGAAACTCTTGTGAATATCGGGAGAACAAGCATCGGGCTGAGGTCAACCGCTTCTTGAGTTCTGAAAACTCACATCACAAGCGGACCACTCAAACTTCTTGTCCTTCTTAAGCAATTCGGTCATAGGCTTCGCAATCTTGGAGAAATTTCGATGAAGCGGCGATAGTAGCCACCAAACCAAGGAAACTCCGCACATCGGTGACCGACTTGGGCTGACCCCAAGATAGCACATCGCTGACCTTGCTAGGATCCACAGCCACACCTCCTGCTGAAAGAACATGGCCCAAGAACGCCACTTCCTTCAACCAAAACTCGCACTTGCTGAATTTGGCATACGGTGGTGTTCGCAGCCTTGCCCAACACAAGTCAAGATGCTCAAAGATGCTCTTCTTCACTCTGGAGTAGATAAGGATATCATCGATGAATACCACCACAAACCTATCCAAATACTCCATGAATACTGAGTTCATAAGATTCATGAATAAAGCGGGGCATTAGTCAAACCAAAGACATGACAGTTGTACTCGTAAAGGCCATAACGAGTAGCAAAGCCGCCTTAGGAATATCCTCGGCCCGATCGACTCTGATGATAGCCCAATCTCAAGTCAATCTTGAGAAGACTCGTGCTCGGCCAATTGATCGAAAAGATCATCAATACGGGCAAAGGATACTTGTTCTTTACCGTCACCTCATTAAGCGGACGGTAATCAACACACATGCGCAAGGTCTTGTCCTTCTTCTTCACAAAGATAATCTGACAACCCCAAGGAGATGAGCTAGGACGGATAAAACCCTTCTCTTGCAGCTCACCCACGCTTCTTCACTCCTCCAACTCATTAGGAGGCATGCGATACGCCTCTTAGAAATAGGGGCTGCATCGGGCAGCAACTCTATCACGAACTCCAGATCGCGAACAGGAGGCATCCCTGGCAAATCTTCAGGAAAGACATCCGCGAAGTCCCACACCGTGGGGACGTCGCGAATCTCCAATGCTGGCTTTGCTTCAAGGACATAGAGATGGGGCTCTCGCAACTGTGGCGAAAACCCAACCTGCTCACCTCAAGGATTTGGTGAGGTAGACAATCTTCCTGGCACAATCGATTTGCCCCAAGTGTTGGGACAGCCAATCCATGCCAAGAATCACATCCAAGCGCCGAGTCGAGTAGAATAAGATTCGCCAAGAACCCTACGCTTCGATGTGGATGGGAACATCCCGAGATACCAGTCGACTCTCATTTCCAACCCGAGAGCGAATCGAAGCAGTGGAATCCCTGAGGAACACAAAGTGAAGCCCACAATCAACAAAGAAAAGACCTCGAAATAAAAGAATGCGAGGCCCCGAGTCAAATAAATCGTAGCAGTCGGTGCAAATTAACAAGGAGCGCACCCAACACAACGTCGGGCGCCTCGTGCCTCTCACCGAGATGTGGTTGACTCGCCGCTCCCAAGCCCGGGTCTTCGGTCGTGGGTGACCACTCCTGCCCGCCTCCATTGGGACGAGGCCGCTCCAGCTTTCTTAGGACAACTACTCGCGTAGTGGCCCTTGTCGTGGCGAGAAGCGGTGACGCCGGCCGCGGGTTGCGGGAACACCTGCTGGCTGGTCGCAGCGACGTGATCGAAGCCACGCTCGCGGAGGACGTGGAGCCGTGCGAAGGCCTCTCGCGGTAGGAAGCTCGAGGACGGGCCACCGGTGCGCAGTCCAACACGGGGGACGAACGAGGCCGCCGTGCGCACCGGCCCGGGCCTCCCACTTGCGCTTGCTGGACTCGCCGCGCTCGCTTGTGCTCGGCGATGATGGCCTTGTCCACCAAGGTCCGGAAGTCGGGAAGTTCACGATAGAGGGCTTGTCTCAAGCTCCTCGCACAAACCCTCCATGAACTTCTCCTCGCTGGCCTCACGGTGGCCACCTCGGCCAGAGCGCACCTCGCCAAATGGTTGAACTCATGGAGGTACTCAACACAGATTTGCGCCCGCTGAGCGCCAGAACTCCTTCTTCTTCGACTTCATCAGCCGGCGGGACATGGGCCCGACGGAAAGTCGACCGAACTCCTCCCACGAGACCACGATCCCGCAGTCGCATGGCGAAATTCTCCCAACATGAGAGTGCCGCACCTCCAACCGATGGGATGCGAAAAGCGCCCGCTCGCTGCTCGGCATCGAGCAACGTTGAGCTTCCGCTCAATCGACGCAGCCAATCGCTCTGCGCCCAAGGGATCCTGACCGAGAAGGTGGGAGGCTGCGACGGAGGAACTCCGCAAGTCCCCCACGAGATTGGTGACCACCTCCAGATCCAGAGGCACCAGAGTGAGTGGAGGTGTTCCTTGCGATAACCTCCAACACCCTGCGGTCCTCCGAGCGATTGCGCTCGATTTGCATGAGGACTCCGCCATGGTCTGGGGGGGGAAGCTCCTCATCTGGGACTACCCGGTGATTCCGCCGCACGTGTCCCACCAGCCATCCTGATTTACTAAGACGAGTTAGATACAGTTCAAGACCCAAGAGCACAGAAATCCAAACTTAGTTAAAAATGACCATCGAACAGCCACAAAAGAACATGAGATTATAAGTCACCGAATCCACTTCCCGAAACGACTAACCCGTATGGAAGAACGAGTGATCGTTTGAGAAGGCCCAAAATTTCAGCACTAATTTCTAGCTCAAAACAGCCCAAAAATCGCGGTATAACCACCTAATAGAGTATAGGCATTAGCTAATTTCATATCACTTCTTACCCCTTTCATTCCCACAAGTTTTAGTTGTATTTACCTCTCATTTCCTACCTTATTTACTCACCACTAGCTAGCTGTCCAAATTCCTTCCTCCAAGCTCTCATGTTTCTCCCAAAACCAAGTTAATCGATAAAGGCTAATTTTTGAAGGGAAGAGAGGAACAACTTTTTCAAAACTTAAGTGAGAGTAAGGTGAGATGAGCAAGCCAAGATAGGTAAGGAGTAAAATTAGAGAACTTACTTAAGTTTTCATAAACTATTTGAAAGTAAGTTTTCAAAATATCCTAAAAGCGACCAAGCTAGGGGTTTCTACGGTCAAGATGGCTCGATACCAACTTTGTGAGGACCGGAATATTTAACTAGTAACACTTAACCTCCAAATGGTTCTAGCATTACTAATTAACATTCTAAGCCTCGATGGACATATGTTTCCTGCACTGCAACATATGCACATCATCACAAAATTTCACATCATTTCCATACAAAGATATATCACTAAGTTCAACAACGACATAAAGTAAAGTTATTATAAAAGAGAGCCGACCGCCAAATAGATCAATATACAAGAATGACAATGAAGCAAAAGCGCCATAAGATGGCTAGAACAAAAGTCGACTCGATTAGCCACACACCCACAAGGCAACCGACCGGGCCGCCAAGCTAGTCGCCCAAGCTACCACAACATACTCACAAAAGTGAGGCCCCTCGAGCTCACCTTCTTCCTCTCGCAACAAAACAATTAAGCATAGCATCCGAGTACAAAGATTGTCTTTGTACCCAAGATCGACGTGTGGAATAGCGACCTATTCATAAACTACATGCAAGCTTATTTAGGTGGAGGTCGTATGTCTCATTTTGCATAAAGCCAACTTTATTTGCAATAATGTAATACATTTCAAAAGCAAGTTTGCAAATCTGTTTTGTTATCAAAGTAACAAAGAAGTAAAGATACATACAAGTAACCACTGGAAGTGACTATCCCAATAGTCACCACAACATAGCACGAATCACGATTCGTGCACTCACCCATCAAGTTTTAGTTTAAAAGGTTGTAGTCTAACTCTTGAAAGACCTTGCAAGCGTGTCCATAACCTAGACGAGGCTATTCGAATAGTTTTAACCTGCGAGGGGTGTACCAATGTACCACACTTCTGCATCGCCTTTAAGCCAAAACACACTTCCGTAGGTATGTCGGCACGCTAAGTCCTCTGAGACACTTTCCAATATTGTGTATTAACTACGAGCCAGCTCGTATGGGTAGAAACACCATACGCTACATTGCAAGTCGAAGACAACAAATCCCATCCCGGTGAAGTCTTTCTGACACTACAATGCTCCCAACACCATCCCTCCCGCGACCTCCCGCGACCTGAGCCAATACACGCCAAAGTACTAAGTCAAGAGAGGTCCCATACCCTCTAGTGTGGTTAGCACGCTAAAATGCTTGGTTTAGTGTAACAAGATGTTCTGGTCCTTGTTGACTTAGGCACCATTCCACCACACCGAAAATCACACCAACATACCATTGTGCCCAAGTCTAAATCATTTTGCTTTTAGTTTTAGTTTTCATAAGTAGACATGGCACAAGGTGGAAATCATAATCATAATAAGTTTTGGTGATCAAGGTTATCGACAAGTCGACAACCGCCCATTTCTACCGGCTAAGCATGGCTAAGCAATTAATTCAGAACTACTAAGTGACAAGAGCCCTCCACGAACTCTTAATCACAGACAAGTAACCTAGGCTCATGGTAGTAGAGGATAATCATTTGCTAAGGAATGCATCTACTAGGCCAACTATTAAAACAAAGTAGCAATGCATACATAGAATTTGTAATCAACATAAATACTTAAAATATGGGATTAACATGATCAAACTGCTTGCCTTCTTGCTGTTGCTCAATTTGTTGCGGAGGATCGTTTCGGAGTTACCGCAAATGTCTAACCCTAGCGAGAGGCAAAAGAACCAAGAACAACCAATAAGACTAGCAACACTTAAACCAAAGAGCAAGCAAAAATTAACCAAATGCGACTTGAAACTTACACATAAGGTAGAATACTTAATAAACCTAGACATAGAAACTGGAAAAACCTAATTTGGATTTGTGGTGCAAAAGATATTACCTAAAAACCCAATTTCACCACAATTAGCACTTGTAGCAAAAATATTTTCTAGAAAGATTTTGAAGCTGAAATTTTATGGTAGCTACCTACTGGTATAGAGGTAACCCATATAAATTTTCAGGTCATTTGGAGTTAAAGTGATTTAGTTATGATTTTTCTAAGATGCAAAATTAGCATAATACACTTTCCAGGAGCATAAATATGTTCAAAACTAATTTTACAGAGAAGTATACCAACAGAGGGGTTTTCTAGAATTTATCAAATATATTATGCATTTACAGAGAATTACTTGTGCATTTTACAAGTCTTCCAGAATTTTCTAATTGCTAAAAATAGGTACTAACTCATTAATCAAGGTTTCATATAATCTTGGACCTACCATCATTTTTACATTAACATTGGGTTGATAACAAATTTATCAAAGTTGGAATCATTCATTTTGGATATACACAGAGCAAGATATGCATTTTCTAACGTTTTATCCATTTTCTGGAATATTCAAAATGACAGAAACCAAGTTATTCCTAGTCATACAATTTTCTGCTACTGGAACATGCTTAAATCCATTTTTATAATGAGCTAAAGTGATAACATAATTTTTCCAGTTGGAATTAACTAAAAGCGATTAAAATGAATTAGTTATGAGTTTCTAAAGTTTTTATATCATTTTCACACACAAACAAATACTTACCAAATACGTAACAGCCTAATAGAAGAAAATGACGTGGACGCCGGCAACCCTTGATCGACATCCCTCACGCTCACGCGCGCGAAAACAAGCGACGCGCCGCGAAACCCTAACGAAACCCACCGTTGGATCAAGATCCAACGGCCAGACGAGTGTATGCAACCGGACGCAGTGCGTTGCTTGGGCCAATCCCACCGCAGATCGGCGGATGGACGGCCGTAACTCACCAACAACCGGATTGTCCGATTGCACACGATCTCGACCATTGATCGCAAGATCGACGGCCCGCGGCGACGAGGAACGGATGGTCCGAATGCATGCAAGATCCGGGCCGCATCACAAAATGGACGCGGCTATAGATCGAAGTTCAAAAAGAGGTACCGACGAGTGGGACCGCATGTCGCGACTACGAGTCACGACCGCAACGATTTAACCCACGCAGCACAGCGCACCCGCCCACAAGTCACGACCGCAGAAGGTTTCCGACAGATTAAGTGCCGACATTTTTATTAACCAATGATTAAGCATTAATGATGCTCTGAACAAATGAGTGAAACAGATTGATTTAAGGAGATTGGGCCCACCGGTCGCTGGCTCAATAATAATGATTAAGACACAATTAACAGCTAATGATTGGTAATTAATGTGTCCTAATGATCCGACGAAACGGAGCTTACGTGTCAAGAAACCCGAGTGGCTTTGACGCTTGTCGCCGCGACTTGGCCGCGCGGTGCTCACAACTATCAAAATGGGTTCGCAATAGTGTTGCGGACTCCAACGGTGACCTCGCACGGTGGAGGTTCTGGAACGCGCGCAGCCGGAAAACAAAGATGAAGGCCGACACGCAAAACACGAAGATAGCAAATGCTCGCTGCAGTCCAAGGAAGCGAGTGCCATGACTTCTAGGGACTATATAGGAGCTACCTTAACCGAGAGGAGCTTCAAAGATGGCGGGAAGACTTGAACACGATGAAGTCCACCGGAGTCAAGAAGATGAAGTGGAAGGTGAGGTTCGAGCAAAATGAGTGGAACCACATCATTACCACACTTCATTATAGCTCAAAGAGGCTCCAAAAGCAAGTAATTGCAAAAGAATCACTTACCGGAGCTGAGAAGAAAGGGGGTGAAACTAACCTGAAATCTCCAAACTTAAAATTGAGTGATTCTCGTGAATGCAACCCAAAATCAAGTTAGGGGAAATATAAAGGAGGTTGAGGAGTTCAAAGGGTGCAAGAAATGTTGAGGATGAACCACTGGACACCAAGGCCGCCATTGGAGCTCTCACTGCCAACAATGGTGGTTTGAGGGTGAGAGGTGTTCTTGAGCTCAACACGAGAATAGCTAGGTGTGGTGCAAAAGAACACTGTGAGGACCTAGGGGAGCCAATTTATAGGAAGGGATTAGGGTTTTCGAGCAAGAACATGAGCCCATGGTGAGCCTTGCCTCATGCTCGGTTGCCAGACCACGAAATGATGGGAGCAAGTGAGCATGGTGACAATGGAGGAGAAAAGCCCGAGCGCATTTAATGCTCCACAGAGACGTTGACGAAAGCAACTTGAGGTGACACCACAACGCCACCCACTCAACCTCTCTCTTTCGCCATTGCGCTCGTGCGCTTCAAGAAGCAGAGGAGGAAGAAGAACAGAAGACGAACGGTGACCGCCGGATCAAAATGGACGGTCACGATTAAACAAGTTCGCCGGACAAAGATATCGCGCGCGCTTTAAACCGCTTCTGGGCGATTAGGTGGTTCAACCAAGTCAAGTGGCGGACTCGAGCCCGACTGAACCCAATGAATAGTGAATTTGGTTTTAGGAGTGAGACTTTTGAGGATTTATGACATCTAATCCTTGTGAATTTAACACTATTAAGTTTGCTAAAAATTCCACCCCACTGATTTTTATCTTCACCTCTGGACATACAAGCTTAATTCTTATGTCCGACCCTGGGGATTGAATTATCATGGGTGTAGTTAGAAAGAATACTACCACCTTTTGTTGAACAACAAAACCTTTTGAAACAAATGAATGCGATGCTCCGGAATCAAATAAAACTGTAGCGGGAGCTGAGTTAAGAAGAATCATACCCAACACAACGTCTGGTGTCTCCTGTGAGAGCAAAACATAAGGCTAATCATGAACTAAGACGTTAACCCTAGCTCAAACATGAACACCTAGATTAAAACTTTAGAGCGGAAGCGTCAATTACATACCCGAAGATGAAGACGCCATAAGAATTGAAGATCAGTTGATGTAGAGGTGGTCGGTAGGCGTAGATGGTGTAGGCGAGGCCGGCGGTGACAGGGGGTTGATGGTGACGACATCGGCCTTCGGATTCCGGTCTTCGCCTACCTGAGCGTTCGAGAGAGATCGGATCTTTTTGGGGGGTTCGTTAGCCTAGAACAACTTGTGTATCAACCAGGCCTGCCGAGGCCCCCTTTTCTATGTAGCGCTAGTGGACGGGACTGAAACCACTTAGAGTTGGTTGCGTCCCCGATCAGGGCGCGAGGTGGGGCGTGACCCCTGTATCTCGGAGCTATTAGCCGAGATCAACCCAACATTCTCCCCTTTGATCGTAAGGCTAACATCATAAGCCCATTCTTAATAAAATAGCATACCAAGATAATGCGTCGCATGGTCAATGAAGTGCCATACAACCTCAGTACCTATAGTGTACTATCTTATCTTAAAATAGATATTCATTATACTTAATGGGAGTTGGTTTACTTTAAGGTCCTTTTATCCAGAATCAGAGGCTTTTCAATAAACCCATGCCAGCAACATGATCACAAAAATATTGGGTGGTAAGCCTTTAGTAAGCGGATCCGCAAGTATTAACTTAGTACTGATATGTTTGATACTAATGGTTTGATCCTGGATTCTATCTTTCACAACATGGTACTTAATGTCAATGTGTTTGGCAGCACCACTTGACTTGTTGTTACTTGCATAAAAGACTGTGGGTTCGTTATCACAGTATAAGGTGAGTGGTTTAGAGATGATGTCTACCACTCTAAGTCCCGGGATAAAGTTCTTAAGCCATACAGCCTTCCCGGTGGCCTCATAACATGCCACAAACTCAGCTTGCATTGTTGAAGATGCTGTAAGGGTTTGTTTGGAGCTTTTCCACGAGATAGCTCCTCCAGCGAGTGTGAAGATATAACCTGACGTGGATTTCTTAGTATCAACACATCTCGCAAAATCTGAATCTGAATAACCAACAACTTCAAGGTTATCAGAATTCTTATATGTGAGCATGAAATGCTTAGTAGCTTGCATATAGCGCAAAGCTTTCTTAACGGCCTTTGGTGGCCGGTCTGGATTTGGTGATATCGCCAAACATCCCGGTTACAAAAGCTAAATCAGGGCGTGTGCATACTTGAGCATACATAATGCTTTCGACAGCTGAAGCATAAGGAACCGACTTCATCTGATCAGTTTCATATTGGTTCTTTGGACATTGAAATGTCCCAAACTTATCGCCCTTAACAATAGGAGCAGGCGAGCCAGAGCACTTATGCACATTGTATCTCTTCAGTACTCTGTCAATGTATGCCTTCTGAGATAAACTTAATATTCCTTTGGACCTATCTCAGTGAATCTCAATGCCAAGAACGTAAGAGGCATCACCAAGATCCTTCATATCAAAATTAGATGAAAGAAATATCTTGGTCTCAAACAACATATCCTTATCACTGCTAGCCAATAAGATGTCATCCACATAAAGCACTAAGATGGTGAATTTACTCCCCTTGAACTTAACATATATGCAGTTATCAACTTCATTTTCCTTAAAACCAAAATTTCTTATGATCTTATCGAATTTGAGGTACCACTGCCTCGACGCTTGTTTTAAGCCATAAATTGATTTCTTAAGTCGACATCCCATATGCTCCTTGTCTTCCAAGTCGCCATTAAGAAATGTCGTTTTAACATCCATCTGATGCAGCTCTAAATCATAATGAGCTACTAATGTCATGACGATTCTGAATGAATCTTTAGTTGAGACAGGAGAAAAGGTGTCATTATAGTCAATCCCCTCTCTTTGTGACAAACCTTTTGCTACAAGCCTTGCTTTCAACCTTTCGATATTTCCCTTAGAGTCATGCATGGTTTTGTAGACCTATTTACAGCCTACTGTTTTAACTCCGTCAGGAATTTCTGCTAAGTCCCATACATCATTAGTGCTCATAGACTTTAGTTCATCCTTCATAGCATTAAGCCACTTAGGAGAATGTTCACTCATCATGGCCTCCTTATAAGGGGTGGGATCATCTACCTTCCCTATATCATTAATATCCTCATTCATATATACAACATAATCATTTGGGATGACAGATCTTCTCTCCCGCTGTGATCTTCTAATAGGTTCATTAGCTATTACAGGAGAATGCTGAGGCTCATCATTAGGTGTAACATTAGGAATTTCAGAGACCTCAACAGTGGGTGCGACAACAGTATTCTCTATTGGAGGTGCAACCACCTGAGGCACAGGAATATAGGTCTATGAGATAAGCGGTGAAGGAATATAAACCCGCTTCTCCTCAAGATCTCTCTCCCGCTGTGATCTTCTAATAGGTTCATTAGCTATTACAGGAGACAGCTAAGGCTCATCATTAGGTGTAACATTAGGAATTTCAGAGATCTCAACAGTGGGCGCGACAATAGTATTCTCTACTGGAGGTGCAACCACCTGAGGCACAGGAATATAGGTCTCTAGGATAAGCGGTGAAGGAACATAAACCCGGTTCTCCTCAAGATCTGTTTTTCTGGGCTCCAGCTCCTCATTATTCTCTAAGAACACAGCGTGCCTTGTTTCTACAAACTTAGTTATCCTATCAGGACAGTAAAAACGATACCCTTTGGATCTCTCAGGGTACCCAATAAAATGATAACTTACTATCTTAGGGTCTAATTTCCCAATATGTGGATTAAAAATCTTAGCTTTAGCACGACAACCCCACACTCGTAAATATTTCATACTCGGTTTTCTCCTAGTCCATAATTCATAAGGTGTCTTAGGCACTGATTTACTGGGAACCCGATTAAGAATATGTGCAGCTGTCTTTAGTGCTTCCATCCATAAACCAATTGGTAAACTAGAGTGGCTAAGCATGCTCCGTACCATATCCATAAGTGTACGGTTGCATCTCTCAGCTATCCCATTCTGTTGAGGTTCACCTGGTGTAGAATACTGGGCAACAATGCCATTTTTCTGAAGGAACTTAGCGAAAGGGCCAGGAATTTGCCCATAAGAGGCATGTCTTCCATAATATTCTCCCCCACGATCCGATCTTACCACTTTAATTCTTAGGTTGTGTTGATTTTCAACTTCAGCCTTAAATATTTTAAATTTGTCAAGTGACTCAGATCAGTCTTTAATGGGAAAGATATAACCATAACGGGAGAAATCATCAGTGAATGTGATAAAAGAATCAAAACCATCCACTGATGTCACATGAAAAGGACAACAAATATTAGTATGAATTAATTCTAAAAGTACTGTGCTGCGAGTGGCTCCCTTCTTTATTTGTTTTATATATTTTCCTTTAATGCAATCAATGCAGTAGCCTGAGTCAGAGAAATCTAATGGATGGAGAATTTCTTCCTTAATGAGACGCTCCATTCTCCCATTCGAAATGTGGCCTAAACTATAGTGCCACAGTTTCGAAGAAGTCTCATTATTCTTTTTACATTTAGCATCATACACATTTAAGGATACAGGAGATTCATTAAGGGAAAGCATATAGAGCTTGTCTTGTCTAAAAGCAAGACCAACATCATTAGAATTAAACGTAATAATGCATTTATTGTCGCCAAAAATACACTTAAAACCTTCATCGTCCAACAAAGAAATTGAAATCAAATTCCTCCTAATAGAAGGAACATAAACTACATTATTGAGACGAAGCAAGAAGCCGTTGTCTAAAACTAATTAAATAGATCCAATTGATTCTACTTCGGCTTCCTTTCCATCCGTGACTTTAAGACTTCGCTCCCCCTTTCTTAGTGTTCTCGCGGTAAGGAATCCCTATAAAGAGTTTGTAACGTGCACAGTTGCACCTGAGTCAATCCACCAAGAATTAATGGAGAAATTAGCATAAAGAGTTTGATCAATGAACGTTATTGTATCATTACCCTTTTTTGTGAGCCACTTTAGGAATCCGACACAGTCCTTCTGGAAATGCCATGACTACTTGCAGAAGTGACATTCACCCCCTTTAGGTGCTCCAGCCGGAGCCACATGGGGCTTACGTGCATTGTGCACTTTAGACCCTGACTTATCTGAATTGGGGGAGAACTGCAGCTTTTTCTTAGATTTGAAGTCCCCTTCGAACTTCCTTTTGTTGGAGCCACCAACTTGAAGCGCAAGATCCCTCTTTTCTGTCCTTATTCTTTCTTCCTCCTGGACACACATGGCGATTAAATCGCTCATGTTCCATTTTTCTTTCTGAGTATTATAATTGATCTTAAATACTGTGTACTCAGAAGGAAGAGAAGTCATGATAAAATGGACTAGGAAATCATCAGATATCTCCATGTCCATGCCTTTAAGCTTTCCGGCCATATCAGTCATCATCATGATATGTTCTCTTATGCTGCTGGACCCATCATACTTAGTTGTTAAGAGCCTCTGAATTAGAGTACTAGCATAAACTTTAGTAGAGCCTTTAAATTTCTCCTCAACTGAAGCCAAATACTCTTTAGCATTTTCAGAATCGAGGATTGCTCCCCTGATCCCAACTGAAATAGAGGTCTTCATAATCATAAGTGATAGACGGTTGGACCGCTCCCATTTCTCAGCATTAGTTTCATAAAAATTTTTATCATAATTTTCCTCACCTTCGGTGGGGGGAACTGGAGCGGTCACCCTTAAAGCATAATTGAGGTCTAAAACTCCAAGGACAACATGGATCCTTTCTTTCCAAGTGGGAAAATTGCTCCCCGTAAGCTGCTCAATGTTGTCGATTGTGGTGGCAACATTTGAAGCATTTATTGCTGAATTCCAAAATACAGGGCAGAAATTAGAAATAACATAAAAATATGTTGCATGCAATTAACCCTACGTTGGTCTGATTAATAACATGCAAAAACTATAGTTCTAATTCATATCACCGTTGGGCAGAAAATGAAAAAGAACTAAACAATTAATATGGCGACACACGACTACAATCAACGTTGGTCAGAATGTAATCGTATGCATACCTAATGCCAAAACATAAAATCTCTAATTAAAATATCTCGTTGGTTCAATTTTAATTAGAGATCAAGCATAATATTGGGCAATAATACATTGTTTATGATATAACGTAATTGGGCAACAAAACAATAATTGAAACAGTGCACAAAAAGGAGACTTAATCATAAGAAAATGCACTGGAAAAAGAAAAGGCCCACTATTGCAGGCCTTCAAAAGCTTATTCGGCCCAGCTCCATGCGCGCGGCCCAAATGCGTCCGGAGGCCTCAGATGGCCCATTACTTCATCGCCGGCTCGAAAAGAAAAACGACACGATGGCCGTGAGATCTAAATTGGACGGCCGACGGCTATCGCAAGTCTCACCCGGTCCGAAAGTCACCGAAGCACGTCAGCCGCTAGATCTGATCAGCTGGCTGGAAATCAGCCAGCCCAACACATCTTCACCGGCCCGGGGAAAAGCGACTGTCGGATCTAATCGGACGGCCGACGATCTGTCCTGAGCGATACAAAAACGCCGAAAACCCTAACCCTAACTTCATTTCGCCCCCTTTCTCTCCCCCAAAAAGTGGAGCTTCGGCAGTGGCGCGCGCGCGCGGAGGAGAACCCACGATGCAGCGTTGGCGGCAGCGCGCGCGGGAGGAGCAGAAGCGGCTCTGACGGCAACGGCGTAGGGGAGAGAGCGGAGCGGCGACTTGAGGCGACGCGACAAAAGGAGTTCGCAGCCCTCTTCAATGGCGCGCACGTGCGACCTAGGTTGCACGCGCCGCTGTCGAATGGAGCTACGGTGGTGCCCGTGACGGAGAAGACCTCGGTCGTCTCCCGAAAATGTAAGTTATTTTCGCCGCATCTAAAATAGGGTTCCGATTTGGGATTTGAGCGGGATTTCATTAGGGTTTCACCTCAAAATTCGAAGTCCTCTCCTTCTAAAATGCTAAACCGAGCCATAAAACAATAGATCCGAGCTTCTCATCCTTAGATCTGAACCTTTAATCATTAGATCTAGGCAAATTCAAGTTCGGTTTTTGACTAATTAGGGTTCAAGATGAGCTAGGCGTGCTCTGATACCAAATGAGGGCAAAACTTAAGGCTAATCACGAACTAAGACGTTAACCCTAGCTCAAACATGAACACCTAGACTAAAACTTTAGAGCGGAAGCGTCAATTACATACCCGAAGATGAAGACGCCATAAGAATTGAAGATCAGTTGATGTAGAGGTGGTCGGTAGGAGTAGATGGTGTAGGCGAGGCCAGCGGTGATAGGGGGTTGACGGTGACGACGTCGACCTTCAGATTCTGGTCTTCGCCTACCTGAGCGCTCGAGAGAGATTGGATCTTTTTTGGGGGGTTCGTTAGCCTAGAACAACTTGTGTATCCACCAGGCCCGCCGAGGCCCCCTTTTCTATGTAGCGCTGGTGGACAGGACCAAAACCACTTAGAGTTGGTTGCGTCCCCGATCAGGGCGCGAGGTGGGGCGTGACCCCTGTATCTCGGAGCTGTTAGCCGAGATCAACCCAACATCCTGTGCATCTTCGGCCGTGATGTGATTCACACGCCCATGCCCAAAGTTGGGGAATTGCTTGGCGGTTTGGTTCTGAATTTGAGGGGCTCCACGGCCTTGTTCTTGTATTGGATTCTTGATAGGAGCATTGGGAAGTTGGCACGGGTTGCACCTTAATTCTTTTTGGTGCACTTGCTAACATAATGGCCTTTCTCACCACAATTGAAGCAAGTAACTACAACTAGTTTGTTGCTGCCCCCGGACTACTGATTACCATAGCTAGTGGGCTCAAATCCTTGTTTCACTAGGCGAGATGCCGGAGCTTGAAATCTGAGAGGTGGTTGTGCTTGAAAACGAGTAGAAGGTGGCTACCAAGTGCGAGGTTTCTGAAAACCGCTGCTTGGTGATTTTTGGGCAGCCCACTTGCGCTTGCGAGACTCCTCAAGTGTGCAGCATTGATCCTCAATCACAGTTGCCTTATTTACAATGGTCTAAAAATAGTGGAAGTCCAATGCAGCAAGTTCCAATTGCATTTCATCGGTAAGCCCATCCATGAAGTGCTCCATCTTTGCAGCTTCATTTGAAACATTAGTGGGAGTGTACCGAGCATGGTGATTAAACTTGTGGAGGTACTCAATCACGGTTTGGGTTCCTTTCTTCAAAGCATAGAATTGTTTCTTCTTGGTTCCCATAAGGCCGATTGGGATATGAGCATTACGGAAAAGCATCCTTGAATGTGGCCCAAATAATGACTTGGCCTTCGGGTTGCATGATACAAAAGTTGTCCCACCATGCACTAGTTGCTCCTTGCAGTTGATATGATGCATAAAGAACTTTCTCGTTATCTCCACATCATGCTATGTCCAACTTTCTTTTAGTTGCGTGTAGTCAATCATCTACATCAAGCGGCTCTTTAGATCGAGAGTTAATGGACGGTTGAGTTCTCAGAAATTCAGCAAGCTTTGATTGCGATTGTTGTGCAGCTGCCATTGCTCCACTGGCTGCCATAGGTGCAACTTGCATGTTGGCGGTATTTTGAGCAATTCTTTGGATGGTTCTGTTCAATTTCAGCAAGTACTTGAGCCATGGAGGGTGGCGGAGGTACCTCAGTTCCATGCACTTGCTCATGCTGATTTTTTTTTGAAACTTGTAGGCAGGATGCCTACAGCTTTACTTAAGAAAGAGGGTGTGAGAACACTGATAGATAGTTCTTATATACACCAAGGACAAGGCCTCCCCTATGCTCTAGAAAAACCCCTAATCTATTGCCATGGTAGATGCAAGATGTGCCGCTACTGTCAAGCACACCAAGTTCTAGGTTCATTTGTTATTTTTAGAATGAGAGTTTGGGTTGAGGCACTTTTGCATTTGAAGATCCTCTCATTCCGCTCTTTCCATAATTCCCACGCCACTAAAAATAATCACGGTTGGAATGGCCTTCTTGTGTTCAAGTTGTGCCTTACACACCTGTTCCCACCATTGATGGATGGTTGTAAAGGATTGCCACTGAGCCGTAGGCGGCATTGCAAGGCCTAACCAAGTGAATATTGTAGTCCAAACCCGCATCGAATACCTGCACTTGGCAAAGAGATGTATGCTCTTTTCCGAGTGTTGGTTGCAAAGTGCACACCACCCATGGTTCGGCCACCCTCGCCATTGTAACCTCTCCAATGTCCATAACTTATTTTGAATGACGAGCCAAGCGAAGTGTTTACATTTAGGCGGCACCCACTGTTTCCAAATCAAGGGTTGATAATTGGTAGCAATGGAGCCAAAGAATTGTGCTTTATAAGCCGAGGCCGCCGAATAGCTGGTGTTTGCCATAAGCTTCCATACAATTTGGTCGTCAGTCTAGGGTATAGGACTATATCACTGAGATGGCCCCATAGGGATATGAACTCTTGCAAGTGGTTTGCTATTAATTGCGTATGCAAATCGATATGTTGGATCCAAGCATTGTTCTGTAGGGCGCCATGGACCGTTTTATTTTTGCGTCATGAGATGTCATAAATTAGTTGGGCAATGTCACGTGGTCTGTTTTGGTTCAGCCAAGGTGCGTGCTAAAAGTCTGTATTTTGACCATTTCGCATTGCGACGTGTGTGCAAGAATAGAATAGTTCCAAGTCCTCAGTGTCGCATGGAGTGTCCATCTCTATCCATGACACATCTCGAGATTTCCATTGTGTCCAAAGCCATCTAAGCATGAGTGCCCTAGCAAACAATTGCAAGTGTAGGATACCTAGCCCGCCTAGGCATTTTGGGTGACACACCCGTTCCCAATTCACTTTGCAATTTCCTCCCTTGACCAACTCGGTGCCTCCTTTTGGGGCCCGGATCGCAGTAAACGAATATACCGCTTGGGATGTAAGTACAGCCTTTACTAAAGTTGATCTCTTGGCTGGGGTGAGTAGTTTTCCTTTCTAGGTCGACAGTTTGGATATCACTTTATCCTCTATGTACTGGAGGTCCGAATGACGCAATTTGGTGATGGATAGTGGAAGTCCGAGGTACCTTGTCGGAAAGCTTGTTTGTGGTGCAGGGAAATTTTGCAAGACATGCTGGAGGTCTATATAGTCACATCTAATCCCCAGTACCGAGTTCTTTTGAACATTCGTGATTAGGCCAGTCACCTGCCCGAAGTTATGAAGGATGGTGGAAAGGGTATCAAAGTCCTCTTTTACCGGTGCTACGAAGATGGCCGCATCGTCGGCATAGAGGGATGTTCGAATTTTGGCCATTCAGCATCTCTGAGGCTGGAGTGCCCCTCTTTCCATTGCAAGGTGTAGCAGATATTGAAGAGGGTCAGTCGCAAGGATGAAAGTAGCAGAGATAACGGATCCCCTTGTCGAAGGCCTCTCCCATGCTTAATAGGGGTACCGGTGGTGCCATTTAGAAGGACTCGAGATGATGATGTTGAAAGGATAGCTGTGATCCAATTTCTCCAAGTACATGAGAAGCCTGTTTTTTGTGTGCATAAGGTCTATGAGGTAATCCCTCTTCCGAGTCAAAAGCTTTTGCGACGTCCAGTTTAGTCAGAAAAGCTGGTGTCCCTGATCGGTGCAGGCGTTTTGCCGGGTTTCGCACATACATGAAATTATCATGAATGATCCTCTTTATGATGAAAGCGCTTTGACTTTGTGAAACAAGGGCATGCAAGTGCGGTGCGAGTCTAAGTGCTAGGACTTTTGATAAAATCATTGCAACTCCATGTATCAAGCTAATAGGTCTGTAATGAGGCACTTCTTGTGCGTCGTCGTTCTTAGGGAGGAGCACTATGTTTGCACTGTTGAGCCAATGTAGACCTGCCACTCTAAGGTCAGAGATGCTATTCATCACTTCCATAAGGTCATGCTTTATTATATCCCAACAATTCTTAAAGAAAGCCCTCGTGAAGCCGTCTGGGCCGAGAACCTTTTCTCCTAGCATTTGCGAGATCGCCATGGCAACCTCTTCTTCAGAGATCATGGCCGAAAGATCCTGGAGGGGTGAGCGCTCAAAGTTGAGTTTGTCCCAATTGAAATATATTTGCTTTGGTTCGGCTGCCATGAGAGTTTGTTGAAAATGGTCCAAGATCAATTGTTCTTTTTCATTATGCGACATTTCCCTAAGCTTCACGCGTGGAATGAGTTAATTTTGAGAATTGCTAATTTACATATGATCTCTCAAAAAGATGTTTTCAGGTGGATTTGAATAAGTCTGGACTTTTTTTAGTACAGTCTTTCTATGCGGCACTAATTGGAATTTCTCAAGCACCCATTAGAAACCTTTTTTGGATGATTAAAATTCCATTAAAAGTGAAAATATTTCTTTGGTATCTCAAAAGAGGGGTAGTTTTAACTAAAGATAATCTACTCAAAAGAAATTAGAGGGGAAGCAAAAAGTGTTGTTTTTGTATTAACGAGGAAACAATTCACCATCTTTTTATTGAATGTCCCTTTGCACGTCTTGCATGGTGGGCTGTTCAATGTGCATTTAATTTATTACCTCCTATGAGTATAGCAAACATGTTTGGAAATTGGTTAACCGGTATTCCAAAATATTTAAAGTCACAACTCCTAGTGGGAGCTAGTGCCTTATGTTGGTCTATCTGGTTATGCCGGAATGAAGTCATTTTTGACAAAAAGAATGTTACTAATCCTTTGCAGGTTATTTTGTTGAGTGGGCACTGGCTGAGGGCTTGGGCAAATTTGCAGAAACCGTCCCAAAAGGAGGCTATACTGGCCGGAAGCGACAGGCTGGAGGTAGTGGCGAAGCAAATTTTAAGCAGTCATGGTGGCAGTTTAGTCACAGGATTTGTAATGGTTGAAGTTATTTTTCAGTCATTGTTTGCTTGTAAAGTTTCAAGCCACCTTAACAATTTTGGCTACTTCGGTGCTTTAAATTTATTAATAAATAGGCTATGTGCATCCTTGATGCAAAGGTCGAAAGATTTTTTTCTCTTCCATTATCTTAAAAAAAAATGCGACATTTCCCACCCGTGGTCTCTCTTTAGGCGATGTATTTGATTTTTCCGCCACCGTGCGTTAACCCTTAGGTGAAATTTTTTTGTGTTTGCATCCCCCTCCTTTAAATGGAGGATGCGAGATGACTGTTTTTTTTTCCTTGCTCTTTCGAGCACCGCAAGACCCATCACTCTCATTTTGAGGCTCGCTCGCAAGGTCCGTTCCTCTAAGGATAGCATTCTATTTTCTTGAGCAATATCCAAGCGTAGGATGATCTCATTTGAGAGGTGTAGTTGTATCTTTGCTTGGGAGAACAAGTCTTTGAGCCATCCTTCGCAACCGAGCAGACATAACATGGCAAGGTTCAGCATGTATACAGTCTTCATTCCAAGCAGTCTGACCACTTCGAAAAATCCTGGCATTGTGATCTAGAATTTTTCAAATTTGAAGGGTCGCGGTTTGATCGGGCCAGAGGCATTTGATAGTAGCAGTGGGCAATGGTCAGATAATGAAGTGGAGAGGGCCTATAGGATGTGCGAACCGAAAGGTAGGTCCCATTTGTTGCAAAACTCTGTCCAGCTTCACCATTGTGGGCGCTTGTCTCTCGTTGCTCCACGTGAAACGCCTAATCTGAAGATGGAGTTCATTGAGTTCAAGCGTGAAGAGCATTTCTGAAATGCCCCATCTGTGCGTGGTTGATATTCCCATTGCTCGTCACTAACCCTTTATAATTTGATTGAAATCCCCCAAGACTACCCATTTTTGTTGTGCATCCGGTTTGAGGGCGGTTAGTTTGTTTAGGAAGGCCGCTTTGTGCCATTCACGCGACGGACCGTAGACCGTGGCGAGAAGGAACTGAGTGGAGCAGTGAAGTGTTGTCACCGTGGTCGAGATGCAGAATTGACCTGTTTGAATGTGTTAGATGTGCTGCACTCGCATCCCAAAGGATTAGGATGGCGCCCCGTGTACCGATGGCCGGTCGTTGCTCAAAATTATGAAGTCGGTGACCGCTGAGGTAGAACGCTAGGTTCTAGTCTACACTCTGAAGCTTAGTTTCTTGGAGGCACACAATATGACATGTGTTCGAAACCATCTGAAAAGACCGTCGATTGTCTTGCCGCGTTATTTAGGCCTCTCACATTCCAACATAAAATATTGAGATTTGTTCCTATCATTAGCAAATTGAAGCCCATTCGAACCAGCAGCGAGGTTCAGTTGTTTCGGTTGGCCTATGGAAGTCATTTTTTTTTGTCGATGAGCGACGCCTGTTAGTGCTTAGTCGCTGGCTGCGAGAAGTTGGTGCGCGATTTGGCGTGGCTGTTGTTTTGCCGTGCTGAGCGATCGTGGCAGGAAGACGAGGACTCGGCGAACTGGGTGTGGTAGTGACACCATGGCGATACCAACTTAACATGGGATTACATTCAAAAGGTAGAACAGATGACGACACTGCTGATTTTTGGTTGTGCGTTTGCTCATCTCGTGAACCGGGGTGCAACAGGTTAGGTTGCGACGGGTTCGGCGGTTGAACACTTAACGGCTGTGAATCGAAAGCTCAAAGGGTTCCCAAAATATTGGGCATTGAGTGGGTCCTTCGTCCAGTCATCCTGTTCACAAACCGATTGTCATCCACTTGATCAAGATCAGGGGGAAGTAGCAAAAGATAAGGGCAGAAACTACCGGGGGTTATGGTACTTAGTTAAACATCAAGAACCAAAGAACCAAGCTCAAATTAAACACGACTCAAAGGATAACAAGATAACTTTTTAAACATAAGGGTAGGTTTTTGTGCGGTTGCTAAACACAACGCTCGTAGGCAATTAGACAATTCGCACGATACATAAGGATACATAAATAGAAGGGATACATAGCTCACTAAACCAAAATAAAACCAATGTGAGCTCTAGTGGCCTAGCCTAAAGGTCTAGTCCTCGATGGGAGTAGGTGTCTGTCGGACCCGGATTTTCTAATCCCGAATCATCTGTGAAAGCACTGTGCTATTCCCTGGATCAGTAGATAGCACTCACAGATACATGGCTGAATCATCCATACATGGCGTGAACTAGAGTATCATTATTACAACCATCAGAGTGACATAGACCACGTCGGGTCGAGTTTTACAAAAGGGGCCGATCAGGCCAAATTGATTACAATACAAAAGATACGGAAGCGGTAGCGGAAGCAAAAGGGGTAGAGCTCATCTCTTCACAGGCAAGCGACTAGGGCAACCTGTGTACGACTGATATTAACCAAGGACCTGGATAACATCGGTTGTACGCAAGTACCAACGAGTCAGCTAGACTGGGACGAGACCTAGACTACAGAACCTAGTCTATTCTTCATCGTTTCCTTGCCCATCGACTCCTGGATCCTCGTAGTATGCATAGTCTCCGTCTTCAACGTCATCTGAAGGGTTTAGGGGAGAGCGAGAATGAGCACAACTTCGTGCTCGCGAGCCAATACACAATGCAATAATATACATGCAAGGCTTGCAAGGGTGGCTCGGTTCTTTTATTTGCGAAAGCAATATTTTCAATTATCATAATTACAAAGTCCTATCACCTGGCATTTTTAACAAATTGTATTTTGCTTAAAGAGAGTAGTTGTGCAATAATTTTGTATCAGCAGAGGTTTCCTCCATCAGGAACTCTACCTGATGCATAATTTGATTGGAGCTACCTCCAATTATTAACTGCGCTGAGTCTGAAACTCAGGGAAAATCCGATCTCAGGGCTAGGAGAGCCCAACACATTTTTCATCCCACCCACAAAGGTTTTGTAATAGAACTAACTCAAGTTAAGTTCCCATGTCCGCCTTTGACCGTAGGCACGGCTGTTTAAACAGTTTATAACTCTGCAGAGATTGTACACTTTACCCACAAGAGACAATTAACTCGTTGCCCTACACGATTCCATAGTCGTGTAGTTGAGAGGTTGTCACAATAACTTTTCAACTACCTCGTCCTTTCCATCATCTCACCCACATGGGGTTACGCCCATACGTTCGCGAGGGTTTTGTACCGCACGACGTTGGCAACTTCACCTTGTATCGGTGTCCCCGTCAAGCTGGATGTACCGCAAGCTTGCGCGTGCCGTTTCTCCACCAGTGAGATGACTTTCAGGATTCGATAATTTACTAAGCCAAGTCACGGTTTGTTGCAGACTTGTGGTTGTACTTATTTTACACGGGAGGTCGTGACAAGATTAAGTCCTTAGGGGTTATCTGGACGATTCTTCCACATACCATCTACAAAATAACATTCTTTGGGCTACATTAGCACCCAATGTTATACCATCCACCTCTCCATCCACCCAGATATGGTAATAGCAATTTAGGATTTTTGAGAAGTAAAATACAACATTTCAACCATCTCAGTCATTTACCCGTAATGACTGCCCAAATCATTTTATATTTGAAAAGATGATGATTAGGATAGTTTTAATGTCCCGGTACTTAAGCAAGGCTAGCATGTCGCTTAAGTACAACCTATAGCTAGTATTACCATATAGTTACTAGGGTGACAATGGAATTAAGGGATTCAAGTTGTCAAGGATGGCATAATAATTAGTTAATCATCAAATGGGTATTAACTATCTTAAGTTTTAACATATGTTTGATTAAGGAATTAAAGCATGCAATTTGCTATTTTAAAAGAATATAATTTGCGTAAAATGTAGGCTCAATATGATCAAAGTATTGACTCGCCTTGATTGTAGGGAAGAGGGTCTGGGTAGTCTTGTTCTTGCTCAACGTGGAGGTATCCGGTGTCCTCGAATCCTACGCGGGCGAAGTACCGGAAAAGTAAACAACAAGCAAATAAATACAAATAAAAACAAAAGAAGTAGCAAATGAACTTCAAATTGAACAAGACTTATGCCATTAGCAAGATCTTGATTTTACAAATTTTTAGAAATTTATTTTACAACTTTTGGAGTTGAAATGAGGGAGATATACATATTTGGAGTCTTACTTTTAAATTAAAATAGAAAAAGAAACGAAAATCAACAGAAAAAGGAAAAGGAAAACGGCCAGCAACCACTTTCGGCCCGTCCACGGCCTCGGGCCAAAGTGGCGCAAGACGCACGCGTGGCGCGCGCGCGCGGCCTCAAAGGGGGCTCGGGGCGAGAGAGGAGGGGGCGGGGCGGCGGCGCGAGTGAGAGGGGGAGGCGAGGGGGCTCGGGGAGCGGCGGCGGCGCATGGAGGAGACGATGGGGCTCGGCGACGGCGACGACGCACGGAGGGGAGCGGCGGCGAGGCTCACCAACGGCGGCGAAGAAGGTGACCGCGACGGAGGTAAGGGCTCGGCCTTCTTCCTCTTCTTTTTAATCTACTCTTCTTCCTTCTCGGTTCCTTTGCTTGGGGAAGAAAGAGGGAGGGAGAGATGGAGGAGAGGAAGGGAAGGGAGGGCACCAGGCATGGGCTCTTTATAGCCGAAGAGGGGAGGGGAGGCTCGGGGGAGAGGGGGTCCGGGCGAGCAATGCGGCAAGGGGGCGTGCGGCGCGGGTTCGGCGGGAGTGACAGGGGCGGGCGCTGGTCGGGCGAGGGCAAGGCGCCGGCGGGAGCGGGTCGACGGAGGCACTGCACGCGAAGGGGGAGATGACAGGAGTGCGGCGCGGGGCGGCGTAGGGCAGCACGCGGTGCGGCGGCAGACCCGAGCGGCGGGGGACGGGCACACGACGCGAGGCGGCAGCACAACACGGGCGCGGCGGGCTCGGGCGACGGGGCTGCGTACGCACGAGGGGGGATCCGGCAGGGAAGAAGAAAGGGGGGGTTACAAATCCTACCCACCTTAAACGGAATCTCGACCCCGAGATTCGAGCTACTCCGAGAAGAGGGACGGGAAATCCAGCTTCAGTTGATCTTCTCGCTCCCAGGTGGCTTCCTTGGCGGCGTGGTGGCTCCACTGGACCTTGCAAAGGCGGATGACTTGCCATCTTGTTCGCTTCTCTATGACGTCGAGGATCTTGATCGGGTGTTCTGGATACGTCAAATCTTTCTCAAGTGCGATGGCTTCGACAGGAGTCTGCTCTTCAGGTGCCCTGAGACATTTCTTCAGTTGAGAGACGTGAAACACGTTGTGGACGTCTAACAAGTTTTCTGGTAGCTCCAGTTGATAGGCGACTTCTCCACGCTTGGCGATGATCGGGAACGGGCCTATGTATCTTGGTGCGAGCTTGCCTTTCACCTTAAATCTTCTAGTTCCACGAAGCGGTGACACTTTGAGATACACAGCATCTCCAACTTCAAAATTGAAGTCTCTTCGACGGTTGTCGGCATAACTCTTTTGTCTTGACTGAGCCGCTTGAAGGCGATCTCTGATCAGTCGAACTTTCTCTTCAGCTTGCTTGAGAGTATCTGGTCCGAAGACATATCCTTCACCAGACTCTGACCAATGCAAAGGGGTTCTGCATTTTCTCCCATAGAGTGCTTCAAACGGGGATATTTTCAAACTTGACTGATAACTATTATGGTATTCAAACTCGGCATACGGTAGACACTTCTCCCAGTCTATGGTGAATTCCAAAGCACAAGCTCGAAGCATGTCTTCTAGGATCTGATTTGTTCTTTCCGTCTGACCATCGGTCTGAGGGTGATACGTTGTACTGAAATCCAGGTGGGTTCCAAGGGCATCATGCAAACTAGCCCAGAAATGTGAGGTAAATTGGGAACCTCGATCCGAGACTATCCTCTTAGGTACTCCATGTAAACACACAATACGAGCCATGTATAACTCGGCTAACTTGTCTCCCTTGTAGGTTGTCTTCACAGGGATAAAGTGGGCGACTTTAGTCAATCTGTCAACTATAAACCATACCGAGTCACATCCAGATTTGGTTCGAGGCAAACTGGTAATGAAATCCATTCCGATTTCTTCCCATTTCCACTGAGGGATCGGTAGTGGTTGTAACAATCCGGCTGGTCTTTGATGTTCAGCCTTGATTCGTTGACATACATCACAACAAGCTACATACTCGGCTATATCTCTTTTCATTCGTGGCCACCAATACAAAATCTTCATGTCTTGATACATCTTGGTGTTGCCTGGGTGCAGGGTGTAAGCTGAGCTGTGAGCTTCTTTTAGAATTAAATCCTTGAGTTCCTTCTGGTGGGGAACAAAGAGACGTTTCCCAAACCATAGGATTCTTTGCTGATCTTCTATCATCTTAGGAGCTTTTCCTTTTGTCATGAGATGCTCGAATCTCTGGACTCCAGGATGTCCTTCTTGAGCAGCCTTGATCTGCTCTTCTAGGGTTGGATGGGCTTCCATAGCATCTACATTGCCTTGTTCTATTAAACAAAGGTTGAGCGCCTCAAATTCCTTGTAGAGCTCAGGTTGATGCTCTTGAATCATGATATTACTGCAGTAGGATTTACGGCTTAATGCATCAGCAACTACATTAGCCTTTCCAGGGTGATAATGGACATCCAAGTTATAGTCCTTTATTAACTCTAACCATCTTCTTTGTCGGAGGTTGAGATCTGATTGAGTGAAAATATACTTGAGACTCTTGTGGTCTGTGTAGATATTACAATGATTTCCAATCAAGTAATGTCGCCAAATTTTTAGGGAATGCACTACTGCTGCTAACTCCAAATCATGAGTTGGGTAGTTGTCTTCGTGAGGACGAAGTTATCTTGAGGTATAAGCTACAACTTTTCCTCCTTGCATAAGCACGCAACCAAGACCTTGACGCGATGCATCACAATAGACTTCGAAGTCTTGATGTATGTCCGGTAGGATCAACACTGGTGCAGAAGTTAACTTCTTCTTCAACTCTTGGAAACTCTTTTCACAAGCTTCTGTCCATTCATACTTCTTTTCCTTTTTAAGCAAATGGGTCATCGGTTTGGAAAGCTTGGAGAATCCTTCAATGAAGCGCCTATAGTATCCGGCCAAACCGAGAAAACTACGCACTTCAGTTACTGAGGTGGGCTGCTTCCATTCTATCACGGCTTCTACCTTGGATGGGTCAACCGCAATTCCTCCAGCGGATACAATGTGTCCGAGGAAACTGATTTCATGAAGCCAAAATTCACATTTACTGTATTTGGCGTAAAGCTGGTTCTCTTTAAGCTTTTCTAAGACCAATTGCAAGTGTTCGGCATGTTCTTCATCGGTCTTTGAATAGATCAAGATGTCGTCTATGAACACGACAACAAACTTGTCTAAGTATTCCATGAATACTTTGTTCATGAGGTTCATGAAGTAGGTGGCGCATTGGTCAAGCCAAACGGCATGACGTTGAACTCATACGCACCATACCGTGGTGAAAGCCATTTTAGGAATATCCTCATTCCTGATCTTAAGCTGATGGTATCCTGACCTCAGGTCTATCTTGGAGAAAACTGATGCTCCTATCAACTGATCAAACAGGTCATCAATGCGGGGTAAGGGATACTTGTTCTTGATGGTCACCTCATTGAGTGCTCTATAATCCACACATAATCTGGCGGTGCCATCTTTCTTTCTCACAAAGAGAACTGGCGAACCCCAGGGGGAAGAACTAGGTCTAATAAAACCTTTTTCTTGCAATTCTTCAAGTTCGTCAGCGGCCATTCTGTATGGTCTCTTAGCAATTGGGGCTGTCCCTGGCTTCAAGTTGATGACAAACTCAACATCTCTGTCTGGTGGCATGCCGGGTAGTTCTTCTGGGAAGACATCGGGGTAAGCTTGAACTACAAGCGTTGTCTCTAGGGACAACTCTCCAAGGTGGTGGATTGTTCGAACTAGAGGGGGGAACGATCCACACTAACCCTTATGGTGGTTTCTGAGTTCTTGGTGAGCACCACTTTTCTGTTGGCACAATCTATTAATCCTTGATATTTGGCCAACCAATCCATCCCTAGGATGATATCCAGAGTTTGGGATTCTAGCACAAGAAGGTTTGCTAGGAATCCGGAACTTTCCAAAGCAATCTCTACTTTGGGACTTACTGAGGTAGCATATAAGGGTCCCCCGGGTGAACTAAGTACCACGGGTTTCTTTAACTTATAGGTTGGCAACTTAAGCCTTTCAACAAACTTTCTTGAAACAAAAGAGTGCGAAGCTCCAGAATCAAACAAAACTTGTGCGGGTACTGAATTAATAGGGAACGTACCCATTAGCACTCCTGAGGCATCTTGAGCTTCCTCGGCTGTGACGTGGTTCACATGACCGTGGCTTTGTGTCGGGGTAGACCTTGATGCTTGTGAAGTCTGGTGACTCTTGCTTGGGGCGGAGGTTCGTCCTTGAACTGGAGCGGCCTTGGCGGCAGTGCTATGGCGTCGAGGGCACTGGTTAGCGAAGTGACCTTTTTCTCCACAAAGTAAAACAGTGGAGGTTTGCCGGGTTGATCGCCGCTTTCACTGCCCGGGCCGAAGTCTGAAACCACTTCCTTGGGGACATGGGGCTGGAGCTTGAGTTCTCTGAGAGGAGGCTACAGATGATCTGAAGGATGAGCTGCCTTGGAATGTTGACTTCTGGGGAAAGCTACCTTGTGACCTCTGAAATGACAACTTCCTTTTGCGGCTAATCTCCGTAGTCTTTTTCTCATTCTCACAGATGAGAGCTTTATTGACCAATTGCTGGAAGCTGGAGTAATCATGGAGGATAAGCTGTCCTCTCATATCTTCGTGCATTCCTTCCACGAAGCGATCAATCTTTTCCTCTTCATCAGCTATATCATTAGGGGCATAGCGGGCAAGTTGGTTGAACTTAGTCAGATATTCATTAACTGACATAGGACCTTGCTTTAGAGTCCTGAACTCATTTTTCTTCATCCTCATTGTACCGGCTGGCACAAAGTTAGCTCTGAAAGCGGACTTGAATTCAATCCAGGGAATTGGCTGCCATGTGGGTTCAGTTTCTACTTGTTGTATTTCAGCAACTTCCTCTACTGCGGTGGCAGCAGCAGAGGGCTCTTGTGGGGCTCCAATCGTAGATGCTATGACTTCTGTTTCTTCTGCTTCTTCTTCTTCTAGACTTTCATCACCTCGGGCAACGAGGTAATTTTCCCACCAAGCAGCGGCGACGCCTTTCAGCTGATGGGTGGCGAAATCCACCTTGTCCTCATTTGAGCAGCGGGCAGGACAAAGTTTCTTTTCAGTGTCCCTGAACCAATCTTCAGCTTCTAGAGGTTCATTAGCTACAGCAAAGGTGAGAGGTCTTGTCCTGAGAAAGTCTGCAAGCTTGGAATTGCGACTGGCTGCTCCAGCCTGTTGATTGCTGAGCAAAGCTTGGAGGATCTAAGACTGCTGGTACATGACTTGAGCCATTGTTGGGTTTGCTGGTGGTGGAGGAGGCAGATCTTGTCCTCGGCCTTGGCCACGACCACGGCCACGGCCTCTTCCTCGGCCTGCGGCGAAGGCACCACGGACTAGGGCGGCGGCTCTTCTTGGCGGCATCCTGAAGAAACGCTGAAACTTAGAACTAGAGGGGGTATATATGAGGGTTCACTAGCCCTCTAAGGCACACACAGACAAGAACGAAACCAACAAAAAGATCGAAACAAGTACAACACAAAGCCTAGAGCGGCTGCACTATATTAGGGGGTTAAGTGTTACATGACTCTCAAACGAAGATTATAGGCTAAGCTAAGTCATGACACAGGATACAAACACAACGTCTACAAAAGAAGGAAACAAAAGTGCTTGCAACCCAAAAGACTGCCTAGCAAGCACTGCTAGCTATCCTAGTCTAATCTGACAACTACTACTCCAGGGGCCGACCACGAGCGTGCGATTTGTTCGAGAGCGGAAGAGAACGGCTCGACCCGGCTCGGTGAGCGGGAGCAATCGCTGCCGAGGCTGGGCGAGTTGGAGCGGGAACGGCTGAGGTGGCGCCCACGACTGGACTCATCGAATCCGGGCGGTGGACTGGGGCTGCGTCTACGGCTGGACTCTCCCAGGCGGCGGCCGACAGCGGCGGGCGCACCTTCTTGCGTGCTGTGAGGCGGAGACGGGGTCCTTTGGATGGGGAACGTCGGCCTGGCACCGGGAGGACGGGGGCGACGACGTGTGCAACAGGGGCTGGGGCAGGGATCGCAGCAGCGGCTCTGAGGCGTGCCAATTCTACGAGGGCAGCATCCTTCTCTCGCACTGCAGCATCCCTCTCCTGCACTGCAGCGGAGTGAGCTTCATCACTCCGGATCATGTTGCCACAGAGGGTGTCGGAGTGGGCATAGCTGCCGGTCAGGAGTGTCCGGAGCTGTCTGATCTCATCCATGGCAGCGCTGATGGTGGCTGTCATCGCCTGCGTAAGCTGGACCTGCTGCGTCATGCGGGGGTCGTCATCCACGTGTCAAGATCGCCGGAATGCGCCTCATCAGGGAGATACGGGTAGAAGCAAAAGGGTGACCTCAGCAAGAGATCCTCGTACTTCCAACACAAGCGGGTGGAGGCAACGCGTGCGGCGTCCTGAATGGCGTCAAGACTGCTGCGCCGGGGTGCCTCGGCCTTGAAGAGGTAAGCAGTGAACTCGCCAACCCTAGCGGAGAGGTACACCTCCATCGTCCAGGACTCGCGGGTCTCGATCCTCGTCATCCTACCCCGGAACATAGGCTGACGGGGAAAGCCGAGGTATTGCATCAATTGGCGAAGTATGTCCGCGAACCCTCCCTCATTCTCTCCGTGAGCGAGGAGGTCCCACGGGCCATCTGACGACGGGGTAGCCATCTACAAATTTTGAAACAGGAGAAAGGGTAAGTAAAATTTAATGAAGGTAGAGATAAGCATAGAACTAGGAGTGATGAGTAGGAGAAATAAGTACTCTATATTTTAGCAAAAGCTTTTTCTTAGTTTTCGAAAATAAGATCCAAGTCCTTAAGGCAACAACCAATCTAACTAAGACTCTACAGTCGTATGCTCGATACCACTCTGCCGGACCGGATTTTCTAATCCCGAATCCTCTGGAAAGCATGTGCTATTCCACGGATCGATAGATAGCACTCACGGATACATTCTTTGAATCATCCATACATGGCGTGAACTAGAGTATCATTATTACAACCATCGAGTGACATAGACCACGTCGGGTCGAGTTTTACAAAAGGGGCCGATCGGCCAAATTGATTACAATACAAAAGATACGAGGCGGTAGCGGAAGCAAAAGGGTAGAGCTCATCTCTTCACAGCAAGCGATCGGGCAACCTGTGTACGACTGATATTAACCAAGGACCTGGATAACATCGGTTGTACGCAAGTACCAACGAGTCAGCTAGACTGGGACGAGACCTAGACTACAGAACCTAGTCTATTCTTCATCGTTTCCTTGCCCATCGACCCCTGGATCCTCGTAGTATGCATAGTCTCCGTCTTCAACGTCATCTGAAGGGTTTGGAGGAGAGCGAGAATGAGCACAACTTCCGTGCTCGCGAGCCAATACACAATGCAATAATATACATGCAAGGCTTGTAAGGGTGGCTCAGTTCTTTTATTTGGGAAAGCAATATTTTCAATTATCATAATTACAAAGTCCTATCACTTGGCATTTTTAACAAATTGTATTTTGCTTAAAGAGAGTAGTTGTGCAATAATTTTGTATCAGCAGAGGTTTCCTCCATCAGGAACTCTACCTGATGCATAATTTGATTGGAGCTACCTCCAATTATTAACCGCGCTGAGTCTGAAACTCAGGGAAAATCCGATCTCAGGGCTAGGAGAGCCCAACACATTTTTCATCCCACCCACAAAGGTTTTGTAATAGAACTAACTCAAGTTAAGTTCCCATGTCCGCCTTTGACCGTAGGCACAATTGTTTAAGCAGCTTTATAACTCTGCAGAGATTGTACACTTTACCCACAAGAGACAATTAACTCGTTGCCCTACACGATTCCATAGTCGTGTAGTTGAGAGGTTGTCACAATAACTTTTCAACTACCTAGTCGTTTCCATCATCTCACCCACATGGGGTTACGCCCATACGTTCGCGAGGGATGTTGTACCGCACAACGTTGGCAACTTCACCTTGTATCGGTGTCCCCGTCAAGCTGGATGTACCGCAAGCTTGCGCGTGCTGTTTCTCCACCAGTGAGATGACTTTCAGGTTTCGATAATTTACTAAGCCAAGTCACGGTTTGTTGCAGACTTGTGGTTGTTCTTGTTTTACACGGGAGGTCGTGACAAGATTAAGTCCTTAGGGGTTATCTGGGCAGTTTTTCCACATACCATCCACAAAATAACATTCTTTGGGCTACATTAGCACCCAATGTTATACCATCCACCTCTCCATCCACCCAGATATGGTAATAGCAATTTAGGGTTTTTGAGAAGTAAAATACAACATTTCAACCATCTCAGTCATTTACCCGTAATGACTGCCCAAATCATTTTATGTTTGAAAAGATGATGATTGGGATAGTTTTAATGTCCCGGTAGTTAAGCAAGGCTAGCATGTCGCTTATGTACAACCTATAGCTAGTATTACCATATAGTTACTAGGGTGACAATGGAATTAAGGGATTCAAGTTGTCAAGGATGGCATAATAATTAGTTAATCATCAAATGGGTATTAACTACCTTAAGTTTTAACATATGTTTGATTAAGGAATTAAAGCATGCAATTTGCTATTTTAAAAGAATATAATTTGCGTAAAATGTAGGCTCAATATGATCAAAGTATTAACTCGCCTTGATTGTAGGGAAGAGAGTCCGGGTAGTCTTGTTCTTGCTCAACGTGGAGGTCTCCGGTGTCCTCGAATCCTAAGCGGGCGAAGTACCGGAAAAGTAAACAACAAGCAAATAAATATAAATAAAAACAAAAGAAGTAGCAAATGAACTTCAAATTGAACAAGACCTATGCCATTAGCAAGATGTTGATTTTACAAATTTTTAGAAATTTATTTTACAACTTTTGGAGTTGAAATGAGGGAGATATACATATTTGGAGTCTTACTTTTAAATTAAAATAGAAAAAGAAAACGAAAATCAACAGAAAAAGAAAAACGAAAATGGCCCGCAACCACTTTCGGCCCGGCCCACGGCCTCGGGCCAAAGTGGCGCAAGACGCACTGCGTGGCGCGGCCTGTGGCCAGCGCGCGCAGGCGGCGGCCTCAAAAGGGCTCGAGGGGCGTAGAGAGGAGGGCGGGGCGACGCACGCGAGTGAGAGGGGAGGCGAGGTGCTCGGGAAGCGGCGGCGCACGGAGGAGACGATGGGGCTCGGCGACGGCGACGACGCACGGAGGGGAGCGACGGCGAGGCTCACCAACGGCGACGAAGAAGGCGACCGCGACGGAGGTAAGGGCTCGGCCTTCTTCCTCTTCTTTTTAATCTACTCTTCTTCCTTCTCGGTTCCTTTGCTTGGGGAAGAAAGAGGAGGAGAGACGGAGAGAGGAAGGAAGGAGGGCACGGGCATGGGCTCTTTATAGCCGAAGAGGGGAGGAGGCTCGGGAGAGGGGTCGAGGCGAGCAACGCGGCAAGGGGGCGTGCGGCGGGAGCGTGTGAGACCCCGGTTTATTAAACTTGTAATACTTAACCTTCCACTGGTTCTAGTATCACAAATAGAATAATCCGCGTCTCGATGAACATGTGCCTCCCAGAACAAGCAGCACACATACATCAAATCAAAGCATGCATCATTTCCATACAACAGAATATAACAAGTCTACCCAAAAGACATACATAATATAAGTTATTACAAGACAGCCGACCGGCCAAATGACATAAGTAGCAAATAAGTAACAGCGGAAGCCAAAGTTGCCATAAGATGGCTTAAACCAAAAGACGACCGGTTAGCCACATAATACCATTGTGGCAACCGATCGGCCGCCAAGCTAATCGCCCTTAAAGCGCACAAAGACAACTCACAAAAGTGAGGTCCGTCTGACTCACTATCATCCTCTGCACAATACAAGCAATGCGGTGAGTATTTAAAATGTACTGCAAGACTTACGAGTAACAAGCCTATACATAGCTACATGGAAGTCAGATTCAAAGGAATGTGGTTATATGGTTCTTTGGACGCACAAAGCAAGTTTTATTTGCAATATTGTAATAGGTTGAATAGCAGTTTGTAAAATCTGTTTTTAAGCATTTAAATAACAGCGAGTAAACATAAGTAACAAGTATCCACCTAGAAGTGACTTTCCCAAAAGCCACCACAACATAGCATGAATCCCTGATTCATACCACCCAACAAGTTTTAATTTTAAAAAGGTTGTAGTCTAACTCTTGAAAAGCTTATCCAAGCGTGTCCATAACCTAGGACGAGGCTATTCGAATAGTTTTAATCCCTGCAGGGGTGTACCAATGTACCCACACTTGGATCGCTTTTTGCCAAGCTATTGAGCACACTTCCTTTGGTATGCCTACACGGCTAAGTCCTACGAACCCTTTCCAATGAAATATGCTAATCAAGAGACGCACGATGGGGTTAATCCTTAGTGATCTGCCGACGAAATATGGATCACAAGGACCCATACGTGGAGCAGACACACCGCCTCGGCGGTGCTCCTCTCCTACAAACGTGTCCATGTTGCATATAATCAAATATGCAACCCACCACGCGACTCATTAATTAACACAGCCCAAAGTACTCACTAAGTGAGGTCCCATATCCTCTAGTGTGGTTAGCACGCACGTAATGCTCGGATAATGATACTCACAAGTAGTTCGGTCCTTAATTGACCCGGGCACCATTCCAATCACACCCAAAAGATCACACCATCTTACCATTGTGCCCAAGTCTAAATTGTTTTCATTTTCAGTTTTAGTTTTGCAATTTAGACAAAGCACAAGGCTGAAATATACATATTATAACGGTTTAGTGATCAAAGTTATCGACAGTCGATAATCGCCCATTTCTACCGATAGCTAAGCATGGTTAAGCATAATGACACGTAAACTACTAAGTGACAAAGGTTCATCCAGCGAACCCAAAATCACAGCAAGTAACCTAGGCTTCAATAGTAGAGGAATAAACATTTCCTACTGATAATGCATCTAGTAGGCCAGCTATCGACAATAGTTTAAAACAACATAGCAATGCATACATAGAATTTGCAAACAACATATTTAGAATTTAAAAATAGTAGGAACAATATGATCAAATGAATGCTACATCTGCTTGCCTTCTTTGGAGTGCGAGGATCGATGGTCACTGTGGCTCAATATCAAGAATAAAATTATCTTCTAACCTAACGCTAAAAGGCGATAAGCAAATAAGAACGAAGAACACCAAATAAACTCCAACAGCAAAACACATCCAAACCTAATAAAACTTACACAACAGCTAGGGAATGATTTCAGATAGTGATAGGAACAAGAATCATGCAATTTGGACTAAGCATGCAAAAGATATGGACAAAATGCCCTTTCTCAGTCTTACAACAACCTAATTAATAATTAGCACTGTTCATGGCGAAATTTTCTAGAATGATCTAAGGTCTGAAATTTTTATAGTAGGTAGATTATGACATCCTAATAACAGCAAAGTTGAATTTACTAAATTTGGAGTTATACACATTTACTTATGATTTTTCTAAGTTGTAAATCTAATGCAAGTCATTTTACAGAGTTAAGAACATGCTCAAAACTTATTCCATAAGAAAGTATACTAACAGATGAATTTAACAAAATTGATTTTGCACAAATTGGATTTATACAGAAAAAGATATGCATTTTTCAAGGTTAAATCCATTTCTGGAATATTCAAAGTGACAGAAATCAAGTTATTTCTAGTTATACAATTTTCTGCTACTGGAATATGCTTAAATCCATTTTTATAATAAACTTAAGTGATAACACAATTTATTACAGTTGGAATTATCTAAAAAGCAGTTAAAATGAATTAGTTATGAGTTTCTAAAGTTTTTATATCATTTTCAGTTGTTAAATAACTACTTACCGAAATACAGACAAACTCAAATAATAGAATAAGACGTGGACACTTATCCACCCTTGATCTAAAATCCTACGGCTCACGCGCGCCGGAAACAGCGCACACGCGCGAACCTAAACGGAGCCCACCGTTGGATCAAGATCCAACGACTCACGAAGGTGTATGCATCCGGACGGTGCGGTTGCTTTGGGCCAATCCCAGCCGCAGATCGGCAGATGGACGGTCCAGAGCGCACCAACGGTCGGAAGGTCCGATTGCATAACAGATCTCAGCCATTGATCGCAAGATCGACGGTCAAGATCGATCAAGGCATCCGGAGGGTCCGAATGCATACAAAGATCTGGGCCGCAGATCTGAAAACGGACGGTGGCTAAAGATCGAAGTTCAAAAGAGAGATGCTGACACGTGGGACCGCATGTCAGTGACTTCAAGTCACAACCGCGAACGTTTAACCCACGCACGATTGCATCGGCCCACATGTCAACGACTAAGAGTGGCGGTTTAGGACAGAATTAATGCCATTAATGATTATCATTAAACAGACCTAAGAGAGACACTAATGACTTCTGGATTTAGATTTTAACCCCTCGGGCCCACAAGTCAGCGACCCAGAGGTGATTTCCAACAGCGATTAATGCCGACACATTAATTAATCAATGATTAAGCATTAATGATGTCGGAACAGTGCGGGATTGCGCCAGCGGGGGATTAAAGGATGTTGGGCCCACTGGTCAGTGGCTCAACGAGAAAGACTAAGACACATTTAATTAACTAATGATTGGCAATCACTGTGCAATTAAGGTGTCCTAATCAAAAGACGAAAACGGGAGTTCTGTGCCGGCAAAATACCGAGCGACTACAACGGCTCGTCGCCGGCGACACTGGCCGCGGCGGAGCCGAACAAGAACCAAAATGGAATCGCAATAGCACTACGAACCTAATGGTGGCATTCTCACCGGCGGTGAGGGACTAGAACGCCGGCTAGCCGGAAAATGAAAAAGGGAGCTTTTACTGCTAAGTGCGAAAATAGCGAAAAGCTCAGTTGCAGTCCAAGGAAGCGGGTGCCAGAGCCTCTAAGGACTAATAAGAATCTACCTTAAAGAAGGGAAGCTTCAGAGATGGCCGGAGATGCTTGATCACGGAGGAGGCTCGCCGGACTTGGAGAAGAAGGATTGAAAATGACACCCTGAGCCAAATGAGTGGTACCAAAGCATCAATATAGCTTCATTAAGGTCCACAGAAGCTACATGAGCAAGTAATTAGAAAATGGAGCACTCACCTGAGCTGAGGAACAAGATGACCAATTTCGGCCGAATTTGAACAAACCCCAAATTGGACAATTCCTGAGAATCAAATCCAAAATTAAGTGAGGGGAAATGTTCAAGATAGTAAAGAGATAAGGATAGGGCAAAGAAACATGAAGGAGAACCACTGGAACACCAAGAACGCCAATGGAGCTCCACGGGTCAACAATGGCGACTTGCCATTTTTGAGGTGTTAAGCTCCAATACTGCGAATGGAGCTTGATGGTGGTCTAAAGAAACTCCAGGAAGTGATTTGGGTGCTTATAAGGCCTTGGAGGCATTAGGGTTTGCACCACAAACTTTTCGGGCGGCAAAGCACAGAGCACAAGGTGCGGCCGACAAGGAAAAAGGGTGGTAGACGTGCATTAGGGTATGGCATGGCTCAGAGTGTCTCCCATACCCCTAAACGTCGGCTAGGGCGACTGTAGGGAGCATGATAAGACACGGCCATCTCCTACACTGTGCTCGCACGGTCGAAGATTGAAGATGACCAGCGAGAAAAGCTCGGGCGTTCCAGAGCCCCACGATTCAAATCTGACTACCGAGATAGCGCAGCTCGGGCTTTAAAACACAACGAAAGATGCGAGCCCGATTCAAATCGGATTGCCCCACGAGATAGCGCCACGCCCGAGGCTTTAAAACACAACGATCCAAAAGATCGCGAGCCCTTGGATTAGAAATGAGTCAAGCGGCTACAGAAACTTAGGAAAATATTTTCCCAAGATGATCAAAATATTTGACAAGATTGTTTTGGAATATCAAAGTTTGGATCAAATAGACTTGTGACATTGCATAATCCCTTGTACAAGAATTGTTTACAGAAATACATGATGTAAGAAAAGACTGATTTTCTTACATTTGAAACACAAGCCCAAAGATGGGATGCGTTCGCCCAGGATCTTAATCGCACGAAGACGATCTTCGCGCTCCCAAGTTGCCTCATCTTCAGAATGGTTTGACCACTGAACCTTAAGGAACTTGATGACACGGTTCCTTGTCCTTCGTTCAGATTCTTCGAGAATGCGAACAGGATGCTCATGATAGGTCAAATTTTCTTGCACATCGAGATTTTCCAACGGAGTTTCCTCAACTAGCACACGGAGGCACTTCTTCAAGTGTGACACATGGAACACGTCATGCACACCCTCAAGTGAAGCTGGCAACTCCAATCTATATGCCACAGCTCCAATCCGCTCGATGATGCGATAAGGCCCAACATATCGAGGAGCTAACTTGCCCTTGATGCCAAAACGCTGATGGCCCTTCAAGGGTGAGACCTTGAGATACACAAAGTCATTGGGCTCAAAGCTCAACTCTCGACGACAACGATCCGCATAGCTCTTTTGCCTGGACTGGGACACACGCAAATGCTCACGAATCAACTGAACTTGACTTTCGGCCTCATTGATGGAATCTGGCCCGAAGAACTGACGCTCACCAGTTTCTGACCAGTTCAATGGGGTTCTACATCTCCTCCCATACAAAGCCTCAAAAGGTGTCATACCAAGACTAGCTTGGAAACTGTTGTTGTAGGAGAACTCTGCAAACGGCAAGCACTTCTCCCACTTCTTTCCATAGGAAAGAACACAGGCACGGAGCATATCTTCCAACACTTGGTTAACTCTCTCCGTCGACCATCGACCGAGGATGATAAGTGAATCGAAGAAAGACGTGTACCCATCGCCTCTTGCAGACTATGCCAAAAGCGAGAGGTGAAAAGAGAACCACGATCTGACACAATCGTTCGTGGCACACCATGCAAACTCACAATCCTTGAGACATAGAGATCCGCCAGCTGACTAACACTGAGATTGGTACGCATTGGCAGAAAATGTGCTACCTTGGTCAAGCGGTCAATGACAACCCAGATAGCATCCTTCCCAGAAGAAGTACGGGGCAGACCGGTGATGAAATCCATACCAACGGAATCCCACTTCCACTCGAGTGCGGGCAAAGGTCAGCGAGCCCGCCGACGCCGATGTTCAGCCTTGACACGATAACACACGCCGCACTCGGCCTACGAACACCGCAATCGCGCTTCATGCGAGTCCACCGAATCTCTGTCAAGGTCTTGGTACATCTTGGTAGCTCCGGAATGAATAGACAAAGGGGAGTCATGGGCCTCGCGGAGAATCAAATCCGCAATTCCATGACCTTGGAACCACCAAGCGCCGCCCAAACCACACAACACCGTGCTCATCCTCGTAAAAACACTTGGCTGTCCGTTCTTGATGTTACGCTGATCCGATCACACAAAGATCTGCTCTGGGCGGACTTGATTTGATCCACCAAAGTTGGTTGCACAACCAAGGTAGCAAGAGAACCATGCTCAATCAAGCCCAAGTTAAGCGCTGAAATTCTTCAAGAAGGGCGGGTTGTTGCTCTTGAAGTAACAAGGTATTGCAATACACCTTGCATCGAGTGCATCCGCAACAACATTAGCCTTGCCCGGATGGTACTGAATGCCCATATCATAGTCCTTGATCAATTCCAGCCATCTCCTCTGCCCGAGGTTCAGATCTGGCTGGGTGAACAAATATTTCAGGCTCTTGTGATCTGAATACACCTCACAACGGTTACCAATAAGGTAATGCCGCCAAATCTTGAGTGCATGAACCACTGCCGCTAACTCCAAATCATGGGTAGGATAGTTGAGTTCATGAGGCCTCAACTGCCTCGATGCATAGGCCACTACCTTGCCTTCTTGCATAAGAACACAACCGAGTCCCTGCCGAGAGGCATCACAATAAATATCAAAGCTCTTATGCACATCAGGGAGAACAAGCACTGGGGCTGAAGTCAATCGCCTTTTGAGTTCTTGAAAACTCAAATCACAAGCCGAAGACCACACGAATCTCTTTTCTTTCTTGAGCAATTCGGTCATGGGCTTTGCAATCTTGGAGAAGTTCTCGATAAAGCGGCGTAGTAGCCCGCTAAACCAAGGAAACTCCTCACATCGGTGGTCGACTTGGCTGCCCCAAGATAGGACATCGCTGACCTTGCTAGGATCTATCATGACACCACTTGCTGAAAGAACATGGCCCAGAATGCCACTTCCTTCAACGAGTCGCACTTGCTGAACTTGGCATACGGTGATGCTCACGGCTTGCCCAAAACAATCTGCAGTGCTCAAGATGCTCCTCTTCACTCTTGGAGTAGATAAGAATGTCATCAATGAAAACCACAACAAACTTATCCAAATACTCCATGAACACCGAGTTCATCGATTCATGAACAAAGTGGAGCATTGGTCAAGCCAAAAGACATGACGGTGTACTCGTAAAGGCCATAACGAGTAGTGAACGCCGTCTTTGGAATATCCTCACTACGATCCGACTTGATGATACCCCAATCTCAAGTCAATCTTGAGAACACACAAGCTCCATCAATTGGTCAAAGAGATCATCAATACGGGCAAAGGATACTTGTTCTTACCGTCACCTCATTAAGCGGACGGTAATCAACACACATACGCAGGGTATTGTCCTTCTTCTTCACAAAAATGACTGGACAACCCCAAGGAGATGAGCTAGGACGGATGAAACCTTTTGCTTGAAGCTCACCCAACTGCTTCTTCAGCTCCTCCAACTCATTAGGAGGCATTCGGTACGGCACTTTTGAAATTGGAGCGGTACCGGGTAGCAACTCAATGACAAACCCAAGTCTCGAATCGAGGCATACGAGCAAATCTTCGGGAAGACATCCACAAAGTCACTGGATGTGGGCACATCCTCGAATCTCCATGGTGACTTAGCCTCAAGGGCACAAAGATGTGGCCCTTTGGTGCGGTGAAATCCCAACTTGCTCGCTTTGAGGACTAGTGAGGAAAACCATCTTCCGGCACAATCGATTTGCCCCAAGTGTTGAGACAACCAATCCATGCCAAGAATCACATCCAGCGCGAATCAAGTAAGATGAGATTCGCCAAGAATTCCACTCCTTCAATATTAATGGGAATGGCATTCTTGATCGCTCTCATTTCCGCTCCCAGAGAGCGAATAAGCAAAGGAATCCTCAAAGGAACAAAGTGAAGGTCACAATCAGCAGCAAATGAGCTCGAAATAAAGGAATGCGATGCTCCAGAGTCAAACAATACTGCAGCGGGACGATAACTAACAAGGGCATTACCCAACACAACGTCGGGTGCCTCCTGAGCCTCCTCAGCCGAGATGTGGTTGACTCGACCACTCCCGACACTCTGGGTCTTCTGGATCACCTTCTGCTCAGGTGTGTGACCATTCCCGCGTCCTCCATTAGGACGAGGGCTGCTCGATCCTCGAGGGCAGCGCTAGCATAGTGGCCCTTCTTGTTGCGGCGGTGGTAACATCGATGGCGGGTTGCGGAGCGCAACTCTTCGCCGGGCCTCAGTGCACGTGGCTGAAACACGGCCTGCGGGGGACGAGTAACCGGCACCAACGGCCTCGGCGGTGGTGAAGCCAAAGCACGAGCCCCTAGTGCGGGCCCAACACGGGGACGAGTGAGGCTGGCCTGTACAGACCGGTGGGCCTCCCACTTGCGCTTGCGGGACTCACCAGCGCGCCGCCTTGTGCTCGGCGGCGATGGCCTTGTCAACCAAGGCCTGGAAGTCAGTAAAGTCCACTATAGATAGCTTGTCCTGCAGCTCCTCGGACAAACCATCCATGAACTTCTCCTGTTTAGCCTCATCGGAGGCCACCTCTCCCGGAGCATAACGAGCCAAGTGATTAAACTCGTAAAGATACTCCGATACAGACTTGCGCCCCTGCTTAAGTGCAAGAAACTCCTTCTTCTTGAGCTTCATCAGGCCATCGGGAATGTGGGCCCGACGGAACGCAGATCGAAACTCCTCCCACGAGACAACGTGGCCTGCGAGCTTCATGGCGAGAAAATTCTCCCACCAAGAGAGCGCTGCACCCTCAAGCTGATGGGATGCAAAGAGTGCCCGCTCCTGCTCCTGGCACTGAGCGATATTGAGCTTTCGCTCAACAAGACGTAGCCAATCATTCGCGTCCAAAGGGTCCTCCGATCGTGAGAAAGTAGGCAGCTGCGTACGGAGAAACTCCGCAAGCCCACCACGAGACTGGTGGCCACCACCTCCAGATCTGAAGCACCGCGGAGTGGAGGTGTTCTCGCAATGACCTCCAAGATCCGGTCCGGTCCATGCGATTCCGCTCGATCCGAGCCGTAACCTCACCATGGTCTGAGGAGGGGAAGCTCCTCATCTGAACCGGCCGGTGCCGATGCTATGGTGGTTCTTGCCATCTTGTTCCACAAAAATAGGTTAAACACAACTCCGGAACAGGAGACAAAGAAGACAACTAACCACACTATAAAACTAACTTTAAAAACTCAAGTAACAACACAAAACTGCAGCAAAATCACAAAGATAATATCCATCTTCCTATTATGACTAACTCGTATTAAAGAACGAGCAATCAATTTTTCAGGAAGGCAATCCTCAGGATAATAACTTCTGTTCGGAAACAGCTAGGAAACAGGGTGAGCAATTCATTAAGGAACGGTTAGACACTTAGCTATCTCATATCACTTCTTACCCGTATATTCCCACAAATTTTAGTTGACTTAACCTCTCATTTCAGCACCTTTTTCTACTTAAATGCTAGCTGTCCAGAAATTTATTGCTTGCTGTCCAGATTTCCTCCATTCAGCTTCTGGCCGGAATTTGTAGCTTCTAGTAGCTCCAAATCTTCTCAAGACAGCCACACTTTCATTCTACAACTCTCATGGTTTACCCAAAACCAATCTACTCGGTTAACAACTATCTTTTGGAAGAAGATGAGAGGAAACTCAGCTTTCAAATTCAGTTCATAATAAGGCGAGATAAGCAAGCTAAGATAGATAAGGAGTAAAATCTGATAACTTACTTAAGATTTTCAGAAAAGCACTTGTTATTTGGAAAGTAGGTCTTTCAAAATATCCTAGGGACGACCAAGCTAGGGGTTTCTACGGTCAGTATGGCTCTGATACCAAACTCTGTGAGACCCCGGTTTATTAAACTCGTAATACTTAACCTTCCACTGGTTCTAGTATCACAAATAGAATAATCCGCGTCTCGATGAACATGTGCCTCCTGAACAAGCAAAGACACATACATCAAATCAAAGCATGCATCATTTCCATACAACAGAATATAACAAGTCTACCCAAAAGACATACATAATATAAGTTATTACAACACAGCCGACCGGCCAAATGACATAAGTAGCAAATAAGTAACAGCGGAAACCAAAGTTGTCATAAGATGGCTTAAACCAAAAGACGACCGGTTAGCCACATAACACCACAGGGCAACCGACCGGGCCGCTAAGCTAATCGCCCCTTAAAGCGCCACAAGACAACTCACAAAAGTGAGGTCCGTCGGACTCACTATCATCCTCTGCACAATACAAGCAATGCGGTGAGTTAAAATGTACTCGCAAGACTTACGAGTAACAAGCCTATACATAGCTACATGGAAGTCAGATTCAAAGGAATGTGGTTATATGGTTCTTTGGACGCACAAAGCAAGTTTTATTTGCAATATTGTAATAGGTTGAATAGCAGTTTGTAAAATCTGTTTTAAGCATTTAAATAACAAATGAGTAAACATAAGTAACAAGTATCCACCTAGAAGTGACTTTCCCAAAAGCCACCACAACATAGCATGAATCCTCGATTCATACCACCCAACAAGTTTTAATTTTAAAAGGTTGTAGTCTAACTCTTGAAAAGCTTATCCAAGCGTGTCCATAACCTAGACGAGGCTATTCGAATAGTTTTAATCCTGCAGGGGTGTACCAATGTACCCACACTTGGATCGCCTTTTGCCAAGCTATTGAGCACACTTCCTTTGGTATGCCAAGCACGGCTAAGTCCTCTGAACCCTTTCCAATGAAATATGCTAATCAAGAGACGCACGTATGGGGTTAATCCTTAGTGATCTGCCGACGAAATATGGATCACAAGGACCCATACGTGGAGCGAGACACACCGCCTCGGCGGTGCTCCTCTCCTACAAACGTGTCCATGTTGCATATAATCAAATATGCAACCCACCACGCGACTCATTAATTAACACAACCCAAAGTACTCACTAAGAGAGGTCCCATATCCCTCTAGTGTGGTTAGCACGCACGTAATGCTCGGATAATGAGATACTCACAAGTAGTTCGGTCCTTAATTGACCGGACACCATTCCAATCACACCCAAAAGATCACACCATCTTACCATTGTGCCCAAGTCTAAATTGTTTTCATTTTCAGTTTTAGTTTTGCAATTTAGACAAAGCACAAGGCTGAAATATACATATTATAACAGTTTGTGTGATCAAAGTTATCGACGAGTCGATAACCGTCCATTTCTACCGATAGCTAAGCATGGTTAAGCATAATGACACGTAAACTACTAAGTGACAAAGGTTCATCCAGCGAACCCAAAATCACAAACAAGTAACCTAGGCTTCAGAGTAGAGGAATAAACATTTCCTCGATAATGCATCTAGTAGGCCAGCTATCGACAATAGTTTAAAACAACATAGCAATGCATACATAGAATTTGCAAACAACATATTTAGAATTTGAAAATAGTAGGAACAATATGATCAAATGAATGCTACATCTGCTTGCCTTGCTGGAGTGCAGGATCTGATGGCTGCTGTGGCTCAATATCAGCAATAAAATTATCTTCGGAACCTAACGCGAAAAGGCGATAAGCAAATAAGAACGAAGAACACCAAATAAACTCCAACAGCAAAACACATCCGAACCTAATAAAACTTACACAACAGCTAGGGAATGATTTCAGATAGTGATAGGAATAAGAATCATGCAATTTGGACTAAGCATGCAAAAGATATGGACAAAATGCCCTTTCTCAGCCTTACAACAACCTAATTAATAATTAGCACTGTTCATGGCGAAATTTTCTACAATGATCTAAGGTCTGAAATTTTTATAGTAGGTAGATTATGACATCCTAATAACAGCAAAGTTGAATTTACTAAATTTGGAGTTATACACATTTACTTATGATTTTTCTAAGTTGTAAATCTAATGCAAGTCATTTTACAGAGTTAAGAACATGCTCAAAACTTATTCCATAAGAAAGTATACTAACAGATGAATTTAACAAAATTGATTTTGCACAAATTGGATTTATACAGAAAAAGATATGCATTTTTCAAGGTTAAATCCATTTCTGGAATATTCAAAGTGACAGAAATCAAGTTATTTCTAGTTATACAATTTTCTGCTACTGGAATATGCTTAAATCCATTTTTATAATAAACTTAAGTGATAACACAATTTATTATAGTTGGAATTATCTAAAAAGCAGTTAAAATGAATTAGTTATGAGTTTCTAAAGTTTTTATATCATTTTTAGTTGTTAAATAACTACTTACCGAAATACAGACAAACTCAAATAATAGAATAAGACGTGGACACTTATCCACCCTTGATCTAAAATCCTACGGCTCACGCGCGCCGGAAACAGCGCACACGCGCGAAACCTAAACGGAGCCCACCGTTGGATCAAGATCCAACGGCTCACGAAGGTGTATGCATCCGGACGGTGCGGTTGCTTGGGCCAATCCCAGCCGCAGATCGGCAGATGGACGGTCCAGAGCGCACCAACGGTCGGAAGGTTCGATTGCATAACAGATCTCAGCCATTGATCGCAAGATCGACGGTCAAGATCGATCAAGGCATCCGAGGGTCCGAATGCATACAAAGATGCGGGCGCAGATCCAAAGCGGACGGTGGCTAAAGATCGAAGTTCAAAAGAGAGATGCTGACACGTGGGACCGCATGTCAGTGACTTCAAGTCACAACCGTGAACGTTTAACCCACTTGCACAGTGCACTGGGCCCACATGTCAACGACTAAGAGTGGCTGTTTAGGACAGAATTAATGCCATTAATGATTATCATTAAACAGACCTAAGAGAGACACTAATGACTTCTGGATTTAAATTTTAAGCCCTCGGGCCCACAAGTCAGCGACCCAGAGGTGATTTCCGACAGCGATTAATGCCGACACATTAATTAATCAATGATTAAGCATTAATGGTGTCGGAACAGTGCGGGATTGCGCCAGCGGGGGATTAAAGGATGTTGGGCCCACTGGTCAGTGGCTCAACGAGAAAGACTAAGACACATTTAATTAACTAATGATTGGCAATCACTGTGCAATTAAGGTGTCCTAATCAAAAGACGAAAATGGGAGTTCTGTGCCAGCAAAATACCGAGCGACTACAACGGCTCGTCGCCGGCGACACTGGCCGCGGTGGCGCCGAACAAGAACCAAAATGGAATCGCAATAGCACTACGAACCTAATGGTGGCATTCTCACCGGTGGTGAGGGACTAGAACGCCGGCTAGCCGGAAAATGAAAAAGGGAGCTTTTACTGCTAAGTGCGAAAATAGCGAAAAGCTCAGTTGCAGTCCAAGGAAGCGGGTGCCAGAGCCTCTAAGGACTAATAAGAAGCTACCTTGAAGAAGGGAAGCTTCAGAGATGGCCGGAGATGCTTGATCACGGAGGAGGCTCGCCGGACTTGGAGAAGAAGGATTGAAAATGACACCTTGAGCCAAATGAGTGATACCAAAGCATCAATATAGCTTCATTAAGGTCCACAGAAGCTACATGAGCAAGTAATTAGAAAATGGAGCACTCACCTGAGCTGAGGAAGAAGATGACCAATTTCGGCCGAATTTGAACAAACCCCAAATTGGACAATTCCTGAGAATCAAATCCAAAATTAAGTGAGGGGAAATGTTCAAGATAGTAAAGAGATAAGGATAGGGCAAAGAAACATGAAGGAGAACCACTGGAACACCAAGAACGCCAATGGAGCTCCACGGGTCAACAATGGCGACTTGCCATTTTTGAGGTGTTAAGCTCCAATACTGCGAATGGAGCTTGATGGTGGTCTAAAGAAACTCCAAGAAGTGATTTGAGTGCTTATAAGGCCTTGGAGGCATTAGGGTTTGCACCACAAACTTTTCGGGCGGCAAAGCACAGAGCACAAGGTGCGGCCGACAAGGAAAAAGGGTGGTAGACGTGCATTAGGGTATGGCATGGCTCAGAGTGTCTCCCATACCCCTAAACGTTGGCTAGGGCGACTGTAGGGAGCATGATAAGACACGGCCATCTCCTACACTGTGCTCGCACGGCCGGAGGTTGAAGATGACCAGCGAGAAAAGCTCGGGCATTCCAGAGCCCCACGATTCAAATCGGACGGCTGAGATAGCGCACGCCTCCGGGCTTTAAAACACAACGAAAAGATCGCGAGCCCTTGGATTAGAAATGAACGGCTCAGATTGCCCCACGTCGCAAACGCGGTTTACAACGGAGGAACCGGCGAGCGTTGGATCTTAATCCAACGGCTCAAGTTCAAACCAACAACCGGAGGGTCCGAAGGTTTCGGCGCATCTGGGCGGTTAGATGGGGATCTAACGGTCGACATTCGCGCATGCAACCGGAAGGTCCGAAGGGTTACACGCACGAGGGCCGCGCGATCGAAATCTAACGGTTGAGATCCAACGCGCGTTTTGAAAGAGGGGCCCGGTGCAGTTAGTTGACTGGACCGAGTCAGTTGGCTCGAGCCCGAGTCTGACTCGAACCCAAAGCACAGTGAGACTAGGTTTGACTTCAAGATTAGAACAGAAACTTTGAAGGATTTATTTGAGGTAGCAAAACGACTCCAAAAATTATGAAATTTTTACAGGAGCTCGCTAACTCAGATATTAACCTTGTGTAAAATTTTCAGAGGTTTTTATGCTGTGAATAAATCTCCAAAAATTCTGCAAGGCTTTGTTTTAAGGTTTGACTGAGAGTCAAACAGGTTTGACTGCCTCTAAAAATATTCAAACAATTTCTAAAAAATTGTGAAATTTTTCAGAGGGGTCACATACCATTACAGAAACTTAGAAAAAAATATTTTCCCAAGATGATCACAATATTTGACAAGATTATTTTTGGAATATCAAAGTTTGGATCAAATAGACTTGTGACATTGTATTTCCATAATCTCTTGTACAAGAATTGTTTGGCACAACAGGAAATACATGATGTAAGAAATAGTTTTAATTTTTACTGATTTTCTTACATTTGAAACACAAGCCCAAAGATGGGATGTTATAGAGCAACAGGGGCGGGCACTGGTCGGGCGAGGGCAAGGCACCGGCGGGAGCGGGTCGACGGAGGCACTGCACGCGAAGGGGGAGATGACAGGCATGCGGCGCGGGGCGGCGTAGGGCAGCACGAGTGCGGGCGACAGGACCGAGCGCGGCGGGAACAGGGCACACGACGCGAGGCGGCGGCACGACACGGGCGCGGCGGGCTCAGGCGACGGGGCTGCGTACGCACGAGGGGGGGTCCGGCAGGGAAGAAGAAAGGGGGGGTTACAGTGCCTAGGGTGTAGCGGGCACCATGGGCTCCTCGATCTCTTAGGCTCGGACTCCTACACTCAGGGCTGCACGCGGCGGCGCTGTCTAGGGCGTGAGCTCTCACCACCGGTAGAGGATGGGGTAAACAAGCGATGGTATCCCGTAGCTGTGAAGCCAGGGCAACACGGCCTAGGCCCAGTGCGAATGGGCTTCTCACTCACGACATGCATGTCGCGTATCGGCAGATTAGCGGTGTGTGATGCTGAAGCGCCCACACCATATAGCACCTGACGACCCAACATGCCACTACGAACAAAAGGCTCCAACTCGTGCTTAGCCTGGGCAAGTCGATGACGAGTTTCCCGTAACTCAAGCGCGGTGTTGTTTATCCAAAGCCGAGACAAACACAAGAAGATACACAAGAGAGGGACTATCCTACCGCACGGTGTCGTAGTAGAGACTAAAGTCACCGGTTTCCAGGCATGAACGGAAGTAGCGAAAAGGTGCAGCGGACAACTCAGGGAGGACGAAACGAAGGCGAGGGATGACGACATGGGCAGCATCTTGAATAGCCATCGTGGTGCACGATCCATGGCCCTCAAAGTGGTAAGGGAGGTTGCCCTCCTTATCCTTTGAGAGGACAAGTACCTCAGCTGTGTACTCCGCCACTCCGGGACTATAGGCCTTCCAATACACCGTGTACTCAGGCCTCTCGGTGTAGTTGGCATACTACAGCATCTTCCAAAGAGCATGGGGTAAGCCAACGACGCCTACGGCACGGGTCTCATGGCATTTCATTCCTCGGGCCATCTAAAAGTTTTGAAAGGAAGGGGAGGTGTCAGTAAACCATTTTGCTAAACAAAAACGAAGGTAAGGACAAGAGATAGATGCTAAGAAAGGTAAGGGCAACAAGAATAATAACTTATATTTTTCTCAAACATTTGATTATAATTGAAAGTAAATTTTGAAAACCCATGTCCTTAAACTAACGGCCATTCTAACTAAGGTTTAACCTACGGTCAGTATGCCATACCAACGCTGTCGGACTTGGAAAGTCAATTCCAAATCCTATGTGATTACCATGTCAATCCCATGATCAGTAGCTAGCACACTCATAGTATATTGTTGCATCACTTCCATACACGAATAAATAAAATAGAGTAGCACATAACATTAAGAAGTCATATATGCCCAAGTTTTATACAAAGGACTGACTGACAAAATAGATCACACAAATTACTTGCAACGGAAATAAAAGATAAGTAAAAGATAACAGACCCATGTGATATGCCTCAGCCTACAGGCAACTGACTGGGGTTAAAACCCTATAATTTAGTGTCATCGTCATCAAAACCCGCGGCATAAAAGTAACCAATCGAGGGGTCTTCTTCCACTTGCTCTGATAGTGTTCAACAAGCAATTGTGAGTACAAAATTATACTTTGCAAGACTTTAAGCAACATTTATAGTATATGAAAGCATAGACAAAGATGGTTGTCGTAACTAGTTTAGTTCGCACAAAGAGAGCTATTATTGCAATAGACATAGTAATTTTTAAAGATCGATTTGAGGAAACAACTTATATTGTTAAAAAGTAGTATTGTTAAAAAGTAGTAAGTAAATAAGTAATCACATGATAAAGTAACCATATGGTTGTCCTTCGCCATAACCAGAATTCTCATTGACTGTCCTTTTTCAAAAAGAAGTCCTAGTATGGATTCCCATCGTCCATACCATTCCCAAAACCATTTTTAAAATGAGAAAATCTAATCAATTGTGGCATCTCACCAAGGGATGTCCATGATTGGGGACACAATTATTTTAATAGATTTGAGATCTCACTCTGCAGAGGATGTATAACTTTACCCACACGATATAACTATCTCATTGTGTTAGTGCAAATTTCACTCAACAAAATAGAGTGCGACTAAGAGGTTATAACAAGGTCTTTACAATATCTTGTTCTAACAATAAACCACCCTATGAGCTAACTCCTCAAGATATGGAGGTACTTTACCATGACCAAGAGAGCTCATAGTTGTGTAGGTAAGCCTCATGAACAACGCGAGAGCCCTTTTGAACAATGGAGGTTTGTTACCATGTCCGCACTGCTAACAAGTAAACCTATTGTGTACTGCCTGTGGTTTAGAGCTAGATGATGACAAATTATTTAGCCAAGTCCTTCCCATTATGGAACATGTGGCTGCATTGATTACTTGGATCAACGATACTTAAGTTCGGTCCTTAATAACCCGGACAAGACCACCACAAACCACATTCTTGTGCAACTGCATCGGTCTCAACAACCACTCGCCTAAGTCTAACACCATTTTTATTCACATTTTTAACCAAAATATTAGAGGTACCCCCTCAGTCCATAATTTGCCAAAACATGTTCCCAAGGTGTCCAAAATTCAGTTACACTATTTTCTACCAATTGACCAATATTGACATAAGCAAGGTAAGCATACGAGACCTTGACCACTATAGAATTTGTAGGTGATATGCCCTAGAGGCAATTATAGAGATGATTGTATCACGTCTATATTTATAAGTTATTGAATAAATGTTATTCTATTCCTTGAATGAATCATCAGTTATATGGATTAACAAGTATGTGACTTGTTGGTGAAGCTCTTTAACTAATATAATGTCGTTCTAAATGTATCCCTGGTCGAATGTCACTAATCGGAACACTAGTGACTTATCGACCAGCACATGTATTGATTGATGATCATGTTTCACCGGTCATGGATATAGAGATATCAAATCAGCAATATGAACACATGTTAGAGAACATGGTGTTGGATTGACCCACCTTGAGACACTGTTGAGAATGTTATGATTTTATATGTCGTCAGTTGGTCTCAAGCAATGATGATGTATAATTCTTAGACCTGAGATCAGCATGGTTCCCTACATGCATGTGTAATAGCACTCTTAGAGGTTGTCAAACGCTACTCGTAACTGGGTAGTTATAAAGATAGCTTTCGGATATGCTATGAAACATGCAGAGGGATGTGACTAGTTGGATATGTGATTTGTCCCTCCTAACATAACGGGAAAGATATCTCTGGGCCTTTCAAAGTTGTGTGATAAAGAAAGTGCATGACCATGCCACTGGTGGTCGAAGAGTTCGACCACATAAGGTTATCCGACACTCGATCGAGAAAGTATTGAATAGTCCATGGATGACATAATATCTCACCTGGAGTTCAACCATATATCATGAGGCAAAGAGGGAATACATAAGTAGGTCGCTTAGTTTGATCAGTTATGGACTGATCGTATGGAGATACGAGCTGGTCATAGATTAGTCGAATGTAATCACAAAGTGATCGAAACCTAGTCGTAAGGAGTTGCAAACTGGTCGAGACCAAATATGAACTAGTCGTATAGAGATATGAACTAGTCATTAGTGATAAGGACCTGGTCGTAGATCATAATGCATTAAGGTTCATTCGATATAATTTATGTGTATTCAAGAATCGTTATGTCCTGCTAGGTATCACTAACAACTCGTAGTCGGAAAAGGTTTCCGAGTCACAACCGAACTACACATGAACCTATAGGGTCACACACTTAACGGGTTGGAACAAAATGTGTTCAGATAGGATCTGTCATGGGCACTATATAAGGAGATACTTGAGGCTATTGGGAGACATGCGAGACACATGAGTTGCTCCACAGAAATCCTAGCCGTCATCTTCTCGAGAGAGCCCCGTCGTGCGACTTGGTGCTAACACACCAGCGTTCGGTGTTTCTTCCCTAAACATGTGGATATTGTAGAGGCACTACTACAGTTGCTGTTGCACTTGAAGACGATCTGCGATCTTCACAAGGAACTGCAGAGGTTGTTGGAGGAGATGATCAACTACAACTACTTCATCGACACGCTCTAAGTTGGATCGGTCTGCTCCTACTCTTCTTCCACTGCACTACGCATCTGGTGGTAACGATCTATGATCTATTCCTTGCATGGCTTTTTGGTTTACGTGGTAGAATTTTTGAATTACTAGCTATCATAGCCTACTCGTATCCCTTCAAAATTCCAGTAATATTTCTATCAATAGTTGATTATATTCCTAATGTGACAACAATTGGGATATCAATTTTCCAAGGTAGGATCAATGCAACAAGTAGGTGATAACTATACACCACATAAACATGTTCATTTAACAAAAATAAGCATGCATAATAGTTTGAGAAAACAATATACATAACATTGAAATATGGGATCAACATTGAAACATTGCCTTGCTTGTTGAACACTCGTTCTTGCTCTCGATCAACTTTGTACGATTCCGGCACGTCGGTATCTAATTGATAAAAACCCAGAAACACAAATAAATACCAAATAAATTCAAACATAGATCAAATTCAAATATGTTTGTAGATTATGAAAGCTCATAATTTTATAAAAATTTAGAAACAAGTTTCACTTAATTTGGAGTTCAAATACAAAAGTATTAACATTTGATTTTGGTTCGACTATAAAAATCTAGTAAAAGAAAAGAGAAAATACTGTGCATGAATTTTCTCTTTGATTTCTATTTTTCTTCCCAAAGGAAAATATGGGTTTGTTGCATTGTTAGGCCAACAGGTGGGGTTGGGTCTACGGTGAATTGAGTTCACGGACACGTCTACAAGGTAGTGAGGCCCACATGTTAATGACACATATTTTAAATCTTCGTTAAATTAAGATTTTGATTTATTAATCGGCCGGTCCCACACGTAAGTGACTCATTAACTTAACTAATTATTATTAATGCTAATCTAATCCTAATCGTGTGGCTAATCTCCTCACAATTGAGGCCCACCAGTCAGTGGCACTCGAATAATGGAGGTAGTTGCGCCATGGTCACGTTGGTTTGGCGAGCTCAGTGGCGCGAGACAACAATGGTGTGCGTCCAAAAACTGGCAAAATGGAACAGCGGAGTCACAAAGACTAATGGTAGTAGCGACAATTGGAATGGTGCACTCGAGTGGCGGTGCGGTGGTGGGAAGTGGTGAGGTGACCTTGGTTGTGCGATGAACTTTGGACGGGAGCGATGGAAAGCAGCAATTGGGTGCAAAGCAAGCTATTGCAACTTGCACGGTTCTAGCACAGGGACCTAGGGTCACCACAATAGTTGCCACAACGAGGAATAGCGATGGCGCTAGACACTACTACGGTGACAACTACGTAAATGACCCACTGAAGCCAAAAGAAGAAGTGCTTGAGCATCAACAGCTCACCATGATGACAACGGTAGGGTTGGATGGGACGGAGAAGGCTCAAGGTAGTCAGACGAAAGTGATTAGGGAACTCTGGTTCTTGGCTGAGGAGCTGGAAATGGCGAGCTAGACAGAGGGCATGTTGGTTCAGCTTAAATGGCAAGGAAGAGCGTGATTTCTCGCGAGTGCAGTGAGATGGGCACGTGGCGGAGCTCAAGGACATGATAGGACGGGCGCAGAGCTAGCGAGTGTGCATGGATGGTGATCCTCAGTGGATGGTGATCCACTTGGGCGAGTTGATCATATGTGGTGGGTGCATTAATTACACAAGATATGGTTTGTGGATTGTCTCGCGTGAGTCCATTAAGGACCGAATCATGTGCCACATCTTCTGAACTAATAATCGTGCAACCACAAGTCTATTATAGGGTAGACCTAGCTAAATAATTTGTCGAGTCATTATGCTATTGCCATATTTTGGATAGTCTTGGTTGGGTTGTTGGACCTAGGTTGTAGGAGGGCGTGTCTCTGGGTACGCATGCATTGATGGTTGTGGTGGTACCAAGTCGGGATATGTCTACTTCCCCAATGGTGGTTTCTTCAGAGTTAATGTGTTCAAACTCCTGAAGGTCGACCCATTGGATGGTGTAGTATTATGATGAGTTATTGTAGAGTATTCACGATGATCGTCTCCATCGCACGCCTAAGGTAGCGTGTCATAGCCCACATTATGAGTTAATTATATCTTATGGGTAAAGTTGTACAACTTTTGTAGAGTGTATACTCTATTCGAATAGGCGTGCCCCCGATCATAGAAATTGTCCAGAAAGCCACACTTGTATAGTAGATTAAAATTGTGGGATGGGAACATGTTAACGTAAATGTAGGTGGACGGAACCTAGTGAGTAAATATAGGTGGATGGAACCTAATGAATAAATGTTGGTGGATGGAAACCTAGTGAGTAAATGTAGATGGATGAAACCTAATGAATAAATGTAGGTAGATGAAACCTAATGAATAAATGTAGGTGGATGGAACCTCATAAATAGTAGCAGGTGGATGGAATCTTATTACGAGATAAGAATTTCTTACACAAATGAAACTTTGGTTTTGAGTTAAAAAGGCTAAGTCGTAGGTTTAGAAAATAATTATAATATGTGAGCTAAACTTGCTTTGTGCTAAAATAACTATAAAAACCCTCCTTTGGCGAGTCATGCATCTATATACTTGCATTTGCTGTGAAGGCTTGTTGAGTACTTTTGTACTCATTGTTTCTCAAATATGTGGATTCAGACTACAAGGCTGAAGACCACCAGCATCGATATTTCTATGTGTTCGGCTATAGAAATGAAGATGACAATGATAACTAAGTCGTAGCCCCAGTCGATTACCTGTGGCGAATCATGGAGGCCCTTGGTTTATTTATCTTCCACTGCTATTTACTTTCTGAAGTCGGCCTATCCACCTATTATGTAAGAACTTGTCCCTAAGACTTATTTATGACTGTCCCTGTAATGTTAAGTACTCTTTTACTTATACGCATGTCTGGATGTAATATTTGTTGATAATTGTACTATGTGAGTTAGCTACTAATCATGGCATCAGAGCAATGTCAATTGTAGGCTAAACCATAGTTAGAATGGCTATTAGCATAAGGAACTGTTACAACAAAAGATATATATATATATATATATATATATATATATATATATATATATATATATATATATATATATATATATATAGCTTTCTAATGTTGTTTCTTCATCTTACTATTAGTGTCTCACTCTTATCTTGGAAGTTTAGTAAACCAATTTACTAATCTCTTTCCGCTCCTCCAAATTCTTTGTAGATGTCGAAGCTATGCAAGATCACCCTTCTTCGGGATGACCGCTTGGTAGAGCTACTGGGTTAACTATAGTACCAGAGGTGCGCCTTCTTCTAGGGACACCGAGCTATGTTGGGAAACGTGTCGAGTGGTGCGTGGAGGCTGTCATCTATGGACGACAAGGAGATGACACCCATGCTTACCGATTCCCGCCTGCAAGGTAGCTTTGAGCTAGGAGTGCAGGACACCGCCCGCGAGTCAGTTCGTTTCCTCTACGCGATCTACGAGGATGATCTGTAGGGGACACCCTCTCGTTACTATCCGTCTCGCCAGAACAACGAGACACTCAGCTCCTTTTTCACGTCCTACCATAAGGACTGCCCCAGGCTGGCACACCAGGTGGCCCTAACCAGGACCATGGATGCTACATACCATGGGACTCTAAAGGAGCTACATTACCTCTACGGCATAGCAGCATAGCTGGAGGAGGAGATGGAAGATCTCTGCCACGAACTCGACATCGCCCGCCGACAGGATGGCCAGATAGAGCAGATGGGTGCGACTTCGTCAGTGGTAGGACTATGGCAGCCACCACCCCACCATGTCTGTAGCACACAGGTCTTCCATCGTCGCTTCCACCATGACATAGTACTGGCATACCTAGACAGACGTCTAGCTATTGGGAATTATTCCCCATCCAGCCCCGAGCCCTAGGTGGATGGCGATCCCCTGATCGCAGCTGATCAAATGGAGGAGGACATGCATGACTAGACCTATAGGATAGGTTGCTAGAGCTCATATAGCAAGATTTTGGAAGTGAGTTGTATCTTATTTTATGTATGACCCTAGACAATCTAATTCTATTGTCCCCTTTTGTATCTTGTGAACTACATATTCGCCTAAGTCCGCTATGTAATATAGTCATGCAAGACGTTGTCTCATGTTATTTTCAACAGTTGGTTTTTTATCTCTTGTTCTTTTGAGTGCTTTGAATTTCTATGTGCTTATGTTATTAAGCCACCCCTCCCCCCTACCCTAGCTACTCTATATAAGACCTATGCTTGTGCCCCCAAACAGGATGGCAGGAGGCCACCGTAGCCAGCCACCACCACCCTGCTAGGGAACCCAACCATGTCTGATGTCATGGCCTGTCAGACTCAATTCCTGGAGATTCTCACTCAGAACACAACATCAACTAGAGGAGCATCCAAGTTACGAGAATTCATGAGGACCAACCCCTACCTTCGCAACCTCAAGGAAACCCTTAGATGCCGACGATTGGCTTTGCACTATCGAAAAGAAGTTGGACATTACCAGATCTAGGGACTAGGAAAAAGTTCTCCATGCTAGCCACTAGCTTTAGGGACCTGCAGAGGACTAGTGGGACAACTTTAAAGCAGCCCAAGAGGAAGATCATGTCTTGACATGGGATGAGTTTATAGCAGCATTCCACGAGTTCTTCATTCCTACTGAACTTATGTGGCTAAAGAAGGAGTTTCGTGAACTGAAGCAGGGGAACATGATAGTCCATGAGTACCTCACTAAGTTCAACCAGCTATTTCGCTATGCCCCACAGATATTGAGGATGATGAGGAAAAACAAGAAAGGTTCATGGATGGATTACGCGAGGGGATTAGCTTGCAGTTGTCTTCCCACGATTTTACCGACTTCCAACACATAGTGGATAAGGAACTTGTGGTAGAGAACAAACGCAAAGTCTTCAGGAGCAATCATAATTGACAGATCCTGCAACAAGGATTTAACCATAGCGTCTCCCATAGAGCTCGAGGAGGATCTTTTATCCATCGTCTAGAGCGCCACTTGTAGCGCCATGTCCTACTAACCCTGTTTTTCACAACCCAGGTCAGGGAGGCCACCAGCAGGCAGGCAGCAGGTCAGCCATAGGGGTCACGTGTTTCCACTATAGAGACAAGGGACACTTTTCCAATAGGTGCCCCCAAAAGATGCACACACTAGTTAGGACCAATCCGATCACACCTCCAATAGAGCACCAATGACACCGGTAGCAACTTGTGGAACATCCCAGACACTGCAAACCTCTATACTAATTTTTGGAAGAGGGCGCATTGACCACGTCATTGCTGAGGAGGCCTAGGAGGCTTCATACATTGTACGGGGTATGTTTACCATCAACTCAGTACCTACCACTATTCTATTTGATTCCAAAGCTTTGCATTCTTTCATTTCTAGTAATTTCATGGAAAGGCATCACATGCCTGTGTTTTTGCATGAAAAGCCCATGATAGTTAAATCATCTGGTGGTGAGATGAAAGCCCGTTAATCTGCCCAAACACCAAGGTTAAGATTGAGGGAGTAGAATTCTTAGCCAACCTAACGCTCTTGGATTCCCCAACCTTAGATGTAATCTTGGAAATGGACTGGTTGGCCAAGCATCAGGGTCAGATCCGTTGTGGCGATAAGACAGTAACCCTAGTCAATGCCTAAGGAGTCAACATTATGTTCATCACTGGAGTCCCATTCCACTAGACTTGTGTAGTCCATAGTTTGAAGAGCATATCATTAGAAGATATACCTGTTGTCGGGACCCAGAATTACGATTCTGGAACCCTCTGTGTATACTGCACTAGTCCAGGATCACGCTAGTACACACAGGGTTACATAAGTAAATATCGATCCACACAAGCGATAAATAAAGTAAACGATTAGTTTGAATAACAAATAAGGGTTTTGACCTTATGGTCGAGTTTACACTTATTAAGCCACGCAGGGGTAACAGAGAAATAAAGCAAAGAATGAGCGGAAATAACTCCAGTAGATCACACCAATTCACCACACAGCAACCGGCGGGTTCCAGACCTTAACGATCAACAACCTTCGGCGAACTCCTCCTCGAAAGCAGGCGTAGACTCCTCCTCTTCTGTAGGTTTGGGCGTAAGTTTTACAACAAGCGTGAGTACACAACCGTACTCACAAATCATACCACAGAATGCAATGTATAGATGCAGGCTTATTCCAAAGAAAAGGCTTCTGTGGTTATTTTGCAGAAATTCAACATTTGCAATTGAATACAAGTAATAGATTGAAAGCATAATTCAAAATAAATAAACAATACTAATTTAACAGTTGTTTCCACAAAGACACACAGCTAAACAGATTATTTCACATAGTCATATGATTCAGGTCACACAGCTCCCATCCCAACATTTTATGAAAACTACCCCTCGTGTAAAATCCCCAAGCATGTCCATGACCGCGGACGCGGCTATTCGAATAGATTGATTTAACACTCTGCAGAGGTTGTACACTTTACCCACAAGATACAACTAGTGTAGCAAGCACTAATCATAACAAAACGGTTCAGAAACTTCATCTCAAACATTGACATTCTCAGTGTGCTTACAAACCGCTATGCCAACCCAAACGGAGCGCTTTGGCATAACACACACCGCTGGATAGGGAAGCGACGAATCATCCCGCGATGCAACCACTAAGTAGTCACACCTCCACCCTGTCACAAAGCCTAACCTATCCACCTGAACCTCAATGCTGAGAATCCATAACTTACTAAGTTAGGCCCGTCCCATACCAGGCATGTGGTCGTACAGTAAGGCTTAGTTCAATGGCGCACAAAGTTAAGTCCTTAATTGACCAAGGCAAGACTTCCATGTTCTAACTAAGTCACAAAGATTATCATTCCCATCACAAAGTCCACCATATCACACAGTATCCACCACTTGCCTCAGTCTAAATACTTTACCACCCAGTTGGTTTTAGTGCAACACATGCCATCACGAAGTAATAACACATAGCACACAGTTTTACACAAAGTTCCATAGTCACTTAGTCATAATTAATATTTGCAACTTACATGAGATGTGAGACTCGTAGCATGGCTAAGCAATTGTACTCGCATCTAACCAACCCACGTTGGTGCTATAATAATACCAACTAATAAACCAATCTAGGGTGACAAGGAAATATGACATACAAGGCCAAGGTGTGATAACAAATTTGGATAATAACTATACCCAAAGCATTTAAATAAATAATTAAAATAGAATGCAGTACTTTGAAGTAAAGTAATTTGAAAATTGGGTTCAAGATGATCAAAGGTATGACTTGCCTTGGAAAAGGTCTATGTACTGGTCTTGATCTTGGGGTGCTCCTTCTTCCACAAAATTCCCCGACGAATCGACGTCTACTCGCAAACGAGACACAAACAAACAAAATAAATAAATAACAGAGGCAAAAAAAACTCCAAAAATTTAATAAAAATCTCAGATAAATAGAGCTTGAATTTAGATAAATTTAGAAATTTGAATGGGCTCAAATGGAGTTAGGATGCAAAAGTTATGGGCTCTGGAAGTTTAAATCTAAAAAGAAACCCTAATTTGGATTTTCTGGAATTTTCGAATTATTTCTCTAGAGAAAAATCGGATTATTGCGCCAGCACGACGTCAGTGAAGAATTTCGGAATTAAAAGAATTAAACAGAAACTCTGACATGTGGGACCCACACGTTAGAGACACGGCTCATGGTAGACCAAGTCTACCGAGCCTCGGGGATCAGGACCCGGTGGACTGCCACGCACGCATGTACGTGGACGCTGACTGGGCGCCACGCACGCGACACAGAGGCACGGGCGCTGACACGGCGCCGAGGTGGCGGTGACGTGGACGACAACAGGAGCGGCGGCACTCGGAAACCAACGGCAACGGCGAATGGCGGCTCCTCGCCGGCGGTGAGTGGTACCGGTGTGTAGAGGGCGCTATTGCGAACCTACTGATGCAACTTCGGGTGATCGGGAGGGACGGGGGCGACCGGCGGCGAGCTCAGAGTGGCGGAGGGCTTCGGTATTGTCGGACGACGGCTCTGGTGATGTTCCGACGACGGCGAAGGCTCCTGGAGGTAGCCCCGTGACGCGAACCCGACGTACGCACTTGATGACGACGCGGCGAGCATCGGGCGCGCGCAAACGACGAAGAACAGAACGGCGGCGAAAACCCTAGAACTCCAATTGTGGCGGCGCTAAGGCTCGGAAGGAGATGAGGGTGGCGGCTCGGGGTTGCGGAGGACCGTCTGGCTTCGGGTGCTATTTATAGGGTGGGGTGCCGGGATAGAAACCCCAAATTGAGTTCGTTTCGGTCACGAACGAATCCGGAGATTAGATAAGCTACGGTTTCTGATTTTGAGAGATTTGGATGCGGGAAGATAGGAGATAGAGTTTGGCAAAGAAATCCGGAGGTTTTTAGTTAGGAAAGTCCGTTGTCGGACGAGGCTTCTAGAAGCTCCAATGGCGGACGAGGCCGACTCGGACGCGAGGAAGAAAGCGGCGCGGAGACGACGATGACGTGGCGGGGTGGGACCCACACGTCAGTGGCTAGGGTTAGGACACGGCGCGTGTGAAAACGATGCGGCTGTGTAACATCCCATCTTTGGACTTGTGATTCAAATGTAAGAAAATCAGTAGAAATTAAAACTTTTTCTTACATCATGTATTTCAAGTATGCTTTGAACATCTGTTGCAAGAAGTTATAGAAATACAAAGTCACAAGTCTTTTGATCCAAACTTTGAGCTTCCAAAATATAATCATGTCAAGTATTGTGATCATCCTCTGGAAACATTTTCCTAAGTTTCTGTGATGATATGTGACCCCTCTGAAAAATTTCATAATTTTTAGAAATTGTTTGAATATTTTAGAGGGCAGTCAAACTTGTTTGACTTTCAGTCAAACATTAAATCAGGGCCTTGCATAATTTTTGGAGATTTATTCACAGCATAAAAACCTCTGAAAATTTTACACAAGGTTGATATCTGAGTTAGCAAGCTCCTGTAAAAATTTCATAATTTTTGTAGTTATTTTGCTACCTCAAATAAATCCTCAAAAGCCTCTATTTTATTTCAAAAGTCAAAACCGATTTCACTGTTACTCGGGTTCGAGTTAGACTCGGGCTCGAGTCAATCATTTTGATCGAACCGCCTAACTGCACCAAGTCTCTCTGTTAAAACGCGCATTGGATCTCAACCGTTAGATCTCGATCGCACGGCCCACGTGCGTGTAACCATTCGGACCTTCCGGTTGCTTAAATGAATGTCAACCGTTAGATCTCCATCCAACCGTTCAGATCCTCTGTGATGTTCGGACCCTCCGGTTGTTGGTTTGAACCTGAGCCGTTGGATTAAGATCCAACGCTCGCTTGTCCCTCTGTTGTAAACTACGTTCGCGACGTGGGGCAATCTGAGCCGTTCATTTCTAATCCTAGGGCTTGCGATATCCTACATCGTGTTTTAAACCGCAGTGGCGTGGCGTAATCTCAGCCGTCCGATTTGAATCGTGGGGCTCTAAATCGCCCGAGCCTTCCCTCTGGTCATCTTCAACCTCCAGCCGTGCATAAACAGTAGGGGTGATGGCAGTGTCACGTCGTGCTTCCTACGGCCGCCCTAGTCAACAGTGAGGGTCGTGGGAGACACATTCGGCCATGCCATACCCTATTGCACCATCTACTACTTTTTCCTTGTCGGCCGCACCTTGTGCTCTGTGCTTTGCCGCCCGAAAGGCTTGTGGTGCAAACCCCAATGCCTCCAAGGCCTTATAAGCACCCAAATCACTTCCTGGAGTTTCTTTAGACCACCATCAAGCTCCATTCACAGTATTGGAGCTTAACACCTCAAAAATGGCAAGTCGCCATTGTTGACCTGAAGAGCTCCATTGGTGTTCTTGGTGTCCAGTGGTTCTCCTTCATGTTTCTTTGCCCTATCCTTGTCTCTTTACTATCTTGAACATTTCCCCTCACTTAATTTTGGATTTGATTCTCAGGAATTGTCCAATTTGGGGTTTGTTCAAATTCGGCCGAAAGTGGTCATCTTCTTCCTCAGCTCAGGTGAGTGCTCCATTTCATAATTACTTGCTCATAAAGCTTCTGTGGACCATAATGAAGCTATATTGATGCTTTGGAATCACTCATTTGGCTCAGGGTGTCTTTTTCGATCTTTCTTCTCCAAGTCCGGCGAGCTTCCACCGTGGACAAGCATCTCCGGCCATCTTTGAAGCTTTCCTTCATCAAGGTAGCTTCTTTTTAGTCCTTAGAGGCTCTGGCACCCGCTTCTTTGGATCGTGAGCTGAAAGCTATTTTCGCTCTTAGCAGTAAAAGCTCCCATTTTCATTTTCCGGCTAGCCGGCGTTCTAGTCCCTCACCGCCGGCGAGGATGCCACCATTAGGTTCTAGGCGTTATTGCGATTCCATTTTAGTGCTTGGTTGGCGCCACCGCGGCCAGTGTCGCCAGCGACGAGCCGTTGTAGTCGCTCGGGTTTTTGGCGGCGTGAAACTCCTGTTTTCGTCATTTGTTTAGGACACCTTAATTGCACAGTGATTGCCAATCATTAGTTAATTAAATATGTCTTAGTCTTTCTCGACCAGTGGGCCCAACATCCTTTAATCCCCCGCTGGCGCAATCCCGCACTGTTCCGACATCATTAATGCTTAATCATTGATTAATTAATGTGTCGGCATTAATCGCTGTCAGAAATCACCTCTGGGTCGCTGACTTGTGGGCCCGAGGGGTTAAAATCCAAATCCAGAAGTCATTAGTGTCTCTCTTAGGTCTGTTTAATGATAATCATTAATGGCATTAATTCTGTCCTAAACCGCCACTCTTAGTCGTTGACATGTGGGCCCAGTGCACTGTGCACATGGGTTAAACGTTCGCGGTTGTGACTTGAAGTCACTGACATGCGGTCCCTCGTGTCAGCGCTTCTTTTTGAACTCTGGTCAATAGCCACCGTTCATTTTCAGATCTGCGGCCCAGATCTTTGCATGCATTCGGACCCTCCGTTTGCCTCCGTCACTCTCGACCGTCGATCTTGAGATCAATGGTTGAGATCGTGTATGCAACCGGACCTTTCGACTGTTGGTGCACTCTGGATCGTCCATCTGCCGATCTGCGGCTGGGATTGGCCCAAGCAACCGCACCGTCCGAATGCATACACTCGTGTGCGCCGTTGGATCTTGATCCAACGGTGGGGTCCGTTAAGTTTCGCCCGCGTGCGCTGTTTCCGGCGCGCGTAAGCCGTAGGATTCTAGATCGAGGGTTGATAAGGGTCCACGTCGTTTTCTATTGTTTAGGTTTGTCTGTATTTCGGTAAGTATTTATTTAACAACTAAAAATGATATAAAAACTTTAGAAGCTCATAACTAATTCATTTTAACTGCTTTTTAGATAATTCCAACTGTAATAAATTTTGTTATCACTTAAGTTTATTATAAAAATGTATTTAAGCATATTTCAGTAGCAGAAAATTGTGTAACTAGAGATAACTTGATTTCTATCACTTTGAATATTCCAGAAATAGATTTAATCTTGAAAAATGCATATCTTTTTCTGTATAAATCCAATTTGTGCAAAATCAATTTTGTTAAATTCATCTGTTAGTATACTTTCATATGGAATAAGATTTGAGCATGTTCATTGTTCTGTAAAATGATTTGCATTAGGTTTACAACTTAGAAAAATCATAAGTAAATGTGTATAACTCCAAATTTAGTAAATTCAACTTTGCTGTTATTAGGATGTCATAATCTTCTTGCTATAAAAATTTCAGACCTTAGATCATTCTAGAAAATTTTGCCATGAACAGTGCTAATTATTAATTAGGTTGTTGATAAGGCCGAGGAAGAGTATTTTGTCCATATCTTTTGCATGCTTAGTCCATATTGCATGATTCTTGTTCCTATCTCTGTCTAAAATCATTCCCTAGCTGTTGTGTAAGTTTCATTGGATTTGGAAGTCTTTTGCTGTTGGAATTTATTTGGTGTTCTTCGTTCTTATTTGCTTATCACCTTTTCGCGTTAGGTTCAAGATAATTTTATTGCGATATTGAGCAACAAAGAATGATCCTGCACTTCACCAGCAAGCAGATGTAGCATTCATTTGATCATATTGTTCCTACTATTTTCAAATTCTAATATATTGTTTGCAAATTCTATGTATGCATTGCTATGTTGTTTTAAACTATTGTCGATAGTTGGCCCAAGAGTTGCATAATCGAGGAAATGCTTAATCCTCTACCATCGAGCCTAGGATTACTTGTCGTGATTTTGGGTTATTTGGATGAACCCTTGTCACTCAGTAGTTTACGTGTCATTATGCTTAGCCATGCTTAGCTATCGGTAGAAATGGGCGGTTATCGACTTGTCGATAACCTTGATCACACAAACTATTATAATCTGTATATTTCGGTCTTGTGCTATGTCTAAATTGCAAAACTAAAACTGAAAATGAAAACAATTTAGACTTGGGCACAATGGTAAGATGGTGTGATCTTTTGGGTGTGAATGGAATGGTGCCCGGGTCAATCAAGGACCGAACTACTTGTGAGTATCATTATCCGAGCATTACATGCGTGCTAACCACACTAGAGGGATATGGGACCTCTCTTAGCTAAGTACTTTGGGCTATGTTAATTAATGAGTCGCGTGGTGGGTTGCATATTTGATTATATGCAACATGGACATGTTTGTAGGGAGAGGAACACCCGCCGAGGCCGGTGTGTCTGCTCCACGTATGGGTCCTTGTGATCCATATTTCGTCAGCAGATCACTAAGGATTAACCCCATACGTGCGTCTCTTGATTAGCATATTCCATTGGAAAGGGTTCGTAGGACTTAGCCGTGCCAAGCATACCAAAGGAAGTATGCTTAATAGCTTGGCAAAAGGCGGTCCAAGTGTGGGTACATTGGTACACCCCGCAGGATTAAAACTATTCGAATAGCCTCGCCCTAGGTTATGGACACGCTTGGATAAGCTTTTCAAGAGTTAGACTACAACCTTTTAAAATTAAAACTTGTTGGGTGGTATGAATCGTGATTCATGCTATGTTGTGGTGGCTTTGGGAAAGTCACTTCTAGGTGGATACTTGCTACTTATGTTTACTCATTTGTTAGTTAAATGTTTAAAAACAGATTTTACAAATCGTTGTTCAACCTATTACAATATTGCAAATGAAACTTGCTTTGTGCGTCCAAAGAACCATATAACCACATTCCTTTGAATACGACTTTCATGTAGCTATGTATAGGCTTTGTAACATCCCAAGTTTTAGACTTGTGTTCTAATGTAAGAAAATGAGGGGAATTTAAAACTTTTTCTTACATCTTGTATTTCTGTAATCTTGAGCAACTTTTGTACAAGAAGTTATGGGATTACAAGTCACAAGTCACTGATCAAAACCTTGCCTTCCAAAAACATTCTTGTCAAACCTTTTGATCATCTCCCGAAATATTTTTCCTGAATTTTGGGATGGTATGTGACCCTATGAAAATTTCACAATTTTTAGAAATTATTCAATGTTTTTGGGGTCATCAAACTTATTCAATTCTCGTCAAACTGAACCAGCACCTTGTTGAATTTTTGAGGAAAATGTATAGTACAAAAACCTCTGCAAAATTTACACAAGGTCAATAACTCACTAGCAAGCTCTCGTTAAAACTTCATAATTTTTGGAGTTAGTTTGCTGCCTCAAATAATTCTCCTTAGATCAGCTCTTGTTGGAACTCGATTCGGAACCTAGATCGAGTCGACTCAGCGGGCAGTCGAGCTCGCTTCATCGGGCTCGGTTGAGCCAGCTCCTAGACCTCCTCGGCTCGGTCTCGTGTGCGCGTGAGTCGGGTCGTCGGATTGTGGTCGTGAGGCTCACGACCTCCCGGGTGCGCTAGCCTCCGAGGTTTGAGGTACTCGTGGCCGCCATCCCCAATCTAAAGGCCCACGACCTCCCGGGACCTCCTCACTGCAGCGACCTCCCACCTCGGGTGATCTGGGACGCCCAGACCACCCCGAGTGCATCGTGGACGCTCGGGACCTCCTCACTGTTCTTCTTCCTCCCGACCTCCCCGAGGTGCGGTCATCTCGGTTGTCACGCGCTGTGGGTGTGTCAGACGAGAGGATTGGGAGCGATGAGATGTCACCTTTATGTCCTTGTCAACGGCTCCTTTGCTGCCATGCATTCAATGCCTGCAGCCTTTAACCCTAAAAGTCTTCACCGCTCTGTCATGTCCTCCATGCGTGCTCTTGGCGTGGGCATGGACCATGTTCACAGTGAACATGTCCGAGCCATTGCCAAGCTCCCTGCCATGTATAGCTTATGCCTTCTTCCTCCTTTTCTTTCTCCAACCCTGTGTGTTTGAAACTCCTCGGCCAGGGCGTGAGCTCCAAGCCCGAGCACCCAAGGACACCACCCCGCGCCATTGGTTGCAGCTTAAGATCGATGGTTCCCTGTTCTTGGCCTGTCTTTTGGTAGTCTTGATAATCTCAAGCTTTCCCAACTCTCTTTGGTTGATTTCGCAGTTGGGAGCCTCTGTGGGAACATTCTTCCGGCCGTCCTCGCTTTCTTCCTCACCTCCGTGAGTTCGTGGTCACAGGACACCTTCTTGGCTTCCTCCTCCTCTCCGAGCTCCTCTCAACCTCATCTTGGCCTGGTGAGTTCATTCTAGCCTCCTAGAGCTCGAGCACGTGTCGTTAGGGACGACGAGCCTTTTCATGTTTTCGGTTTTGCCAAAGATCTGCTTCACCACCCCTCTCGGCCACGGCGTTCGAGCCGTCGCGCAGAAGGTTGCCACCTTTAGCCCCGTGATGATATTGCGGTTCCATTCTAGTGAGTAGTTGGCGCCGCCGCGGCTGGAGTCGCCGGCGGCAGGCCGTTGAGCGCACTCGGGAGTTGCCGGTTCAGAGCTCCTGTTCGTCATCTTTTTAGGACGGCTTTAATGCACAATCATTGCTAATCATTGGTGCATTAATCGTGTCTTAATCGCTTTGTGGTGTCAGCGACATGTGGGCCATGGGCTTAGAAATTAAATCCGAAGCCTTATAGTGCCCTTTTTGTTCATTTATTGCCAATCATCAAGGGCAATAGATTTGTCTTAGCCGCCTTTTGCCGCCGTCCGAGGCCCCGCGCTTTAATAAAGACCTTGGACCTCCTCGGGTTCTTCGTGACCGCCTAGACCTCCCAAGTTTAGATATGGACCTTTAGATCTTTCCGCAAAACCTTTTAGTATAAGACCTCCTCGGTCCTTTGCAAAGGCCACCTCTGAGCCACTCCCGAGGTCCTCTTTGTAAAGGACCACCCTTTGATGTTGCCAAACCACCCTCTCGGACCTCTTCGAGGTCCTCTTTGCAAAAGACCTCCCCTTGGTCATTTTTGCAAAGACCACCTCGAGGTCCTCTTTGTAAAAGCCACCGGCATTTTACCAAGAAAACCCCGCTGGACCTCCTAGGCTCAATCCTAGCCGCTCACCGACCTCTCGAGATTAGATCCGGGCCTTAGGTTCTTTCCGCAAAACCTCGCCTCTAGGACCTCCCCTAGATCGAGATCCTAGCCGCGTAAGACCTCCCTGGTTTCAATCCCACCGCTTAGAAGCTCCCGCTTTGATCTCAGGCTGTTGGGAGTTTTCTATGAAAACTCTTGGTCGCAGGACCTCTTGATTTTGAATGCGGGCGTTAAGACCTCCCCTTGGGAGATCTTAGCCATCGAGGTCCTCCTCCGCTAAATCCTCACCCCTAAGGCCTCCCGCCGATCCCAACCGCTAGGGCCTCTTCCTCGAAAGTTATCTCCACCGCTTAGGACCACCTCGGGTTCAACTGAGCCGTGGGCTGCTTCAGATAACGTTAAGTCTTGGGACCTCCTCGTAACTGAGCCGCTAGAACCACCCTCATGCAAAAAGACCTCCTCGAGGTCATTTCAAAAACCACCTTGGGACCTCCCGAGGTCCTCGTTGGAAAAGACCTCTCGAGGTCCTCTTTGCAAAAGAGCACCCCGGTCCTTGTTAGAAAACCCTCAGACCTCCCCAACCTTGGTCTTAGCCGTTCGCGACCTCCCGGGTTAGATCTCGAGCGTTAGATCTCTTTTGTAAAACCTTTAGCGCTCGCACCTCCTCTCGCGTTGTTCTCGGACCGCTCAAGACCTCTCTAGGTCTAATCTGAGCCGCCCGCACCTCCCTCTCGTCAAAACCCGCGTGAGACCTCCCCATCACTCTCGACCGTTAGATCTAGATCTAACGGCGGGACCTCTCAAGAAACTTAGCCGTCAAAAGACCTCCTCCTTCAAATCTCACCATCTAGGACCTCCTCCTTTGGTTTTAAAGCTCTAGGACCTCCCTAGTGCTCGGACGCCAGATCTCGATCCGACGGTCACGACCTCTCGTTAGGCGCGTAGACCTCCTTTGCGTGCGCCGTGCGCGCGCTCGGTCGTGATCGTTGGATCAGATCTCAACGGTCGGACCTCCCCGTGCGGGAGGAGGTCTTTCCGTGCTTGCTGTGCTTCTGTCTGTGGCCTCGCGATGCAAGATCACGCCCACGACCTCTCCTTTTCCTTCGGTTCATTCTGACTCTCGAGAGCTCAAGTTTTCTAGTCTTTTGATGTTCCAAATTTCAAAAGTGCATAACTTTGTCATTTTAACTCCTTTTGGATGATTCCGATTCTTCGTAGCTCTGTTAGTATATGAACTTTAAGCGAGAATGAATTTAGGCACTTTGTTATGAAATAGAAAATGATATAAACTGCATGAACTTATTTAATATGAAATAGTGGTTTAGAAATTCATTGAAAATTTGTAAACGCATAATTTATTCTCTGTAATACCTAGCTGAGCAAACTAAGTTTTGTTAAGACCCACTAGGATTGTACTATAATATAGAATAGGTCTTCATTTGATCCTTGCCACTGAAATTAATGGTTCACTAGCTTTAGAACTTAGAAAAATCATAACTAATTCATTTCAAATCCAAATTGTGGAAACTCAGTTTTGCTGTTGTTAGGATAACCATACCTACCCACCATAAAAATTTCAAGTTCCAGATCATTCTAGAAATTTTCGTCATGAACAGTAACCGTAATTAATTTAATTATGATTTTTCAGGCTGAGAGAACTTAGATTACCCATATCTTTTTCATGCTAAGTCCAATTGACCTGTTTCTCGTTTCTAAATTTGTCTAAAATCAACCTCTAGCTGCTGTAGAAATTTCATTGCATTTGGATAACTTTTGCTGTTGAGTTTTATTTGGAGTTCTTGTTCTTATTTGGTTATCGCCTTTTAGCGTTAGGGTTCGAAGGAATTATTGATTACGTGAGTGAATCCTCTGCAGCAAGAAAGTGATCTACAGCAAGGCAAGCAGTTTGATCATATCCACTCCATCCCATTACTTTTAAAATCTAATACTTTGTTTTACTTGTATGTATGCATGCTCTTGTGTCAATGATTAATTTTGCCGAATAGAGGTAGCTAATCCTATTGCATTGTTTCCCTTAAATTGTTCACCCCTTCCACTACCTTAGGAATATTATCCTCACCGGTGAATTAGAGCCGGTGAATGATTTAGGCCTCTTATTTGTCTTTACGATATGATGCTTAGCAATGCTTAGTTACAGGTAGAATTGGTGATTATCGACCTAGTCGATAGCCTTGGTCACATACAACATATTATCGCTTATGATTTCAGCCTTGTACCATGTTTACTTGTGAAAACTAAAATCTAAAAACAAAATGATTTAGACTTGGGCATAATGGTATGTTGGTGTGCTTAGGTGTGACGGAATGGTGCCAGAGTCAACAAGGACCGAACATCTTGTTACACTTCAACCTAAGCATTTTAGCGTGCTAACCACACTAGAGGGTATGGGACCTCTCTTGACTTAGTACTTTAGCGTGTATTGGCTCCGGTCGCAGGAGCCGCAGGAGGGATGGTCTTGGGAGCATTGTAGTGTCCGAAGGTTTCCCCGTAACGGGTGGTTGTCTTTCGGCTTGCAATGTAAGCGTATGGGTTTCTATCCATACGAGAGCGTGAGTTAATACACAAGATTGGAAATGTCTCAGAGGACTTAGCCGTGCGGCATACCTTCGGAAGTGTGCGTGGCTTAAAGGCGATGCAAGTGTGGGTACATTGGTACACCCCGCAGGTTAAAACTATTCAATAGCCTCGCCCTAGGTTATGGACACGCTGGCAAGGTCTTTCAAGAGTTAGACTACAACCTTTTAAAATTAAAACTTGACATGGGTGGTGCGAATGCTGATTCGTATATGTGTGGTGGCTATTGGGATAGTCACCAATAGGTGGTTACTCTTGTACTTATTGTATATTGTTATTTCAACAATTACAATCCGCTTGTCAAATTGCTTTGAATCTATTACATTATTGCAAATGAAAACTTGCTTTATGCTAAAAGTCACCCAGAGCCACCTCCACTTAAATAAAGCTTGCATGTAGTTAATTATAGTTCTGTTATCCCTACACGTTCAGTCTTGCAGTACAAAAACAATTTTTGTACTCATTTGCTTTGCTTAATGTTTTTGTTGCAGAGGAAGAAGGTGAGCCCAAGGGCTTCCCTTTTGTGAGACGTGCTTGGGTTTGGCGACTAGCTTGGCGGCGGTTGGTTGCCTTGTGGGTAAAGGCACACTAATTGGCTCTTTTGTTTTTGCCATCTTATGCCCCTTTGCTTCATCTGTCTATTTGTTATTTTGTTGCTTTTGGGCAGTTGGCCCTTGTTGTAATAAATCCTATTATGTATGTCTTTTGTTAGATCTCATTGTATGGAATTGATGCATGATTTTGTAACGGGTGTATAATGCATTTAGGAAGTATACATGTCTCGGGCTTGGTTTATTTGATTGGTGATGCTAGGTCAATGGAAGACTAAGCCTTACAAGTCGAATAAACCTGGTCCCCACAAAGTTGGTATCGAGCCATACCGACCGTAGAAACCCCTAGCTTGGTCGCCTCTAGGATATTTTGAAAACTTACTTAAAGATTTGAAAGCTTAAGTAAGTCCTCATATTTTATTCCTTACCTATCTTAGCTTTCTTCTCTCGTCTTGCTCTAATTTGAGTTTAAAAGTGGCTTCCCTTTCCTTCTTTCAAAAGATAGTGTTAGCATTTAAATTGGGTTTTGGGAACCAATGAGTTTGGCAAATTGAAGTGTTAGCTGCCTTTCTACAAGGTTTTGAAGCTTTCGAATGGTGAATTTCGACTAGGAGCTCGGATGCAAAACTGACAGCAAGCGCCAATTCCGGACAGCAAGCTCAAAGGTTCAAAAAAAGTAGATAATGAGAGGAAAATTCACCTAAAACTTGTGGGAATAAAAGGATAAGAAGTGATATTAGTTGGCTAAGTATCTAACACTATTATTAGTAGTTCTACCTGCTATTTGACCCTATTAGGAATTGAGTTGCATGCTGAAATTTACCTTCCTAAACCGATTGCTCGTTCCTCCATACGAGTTGGTCGTGCAGGAAGTTGACCTTGTGATTGAAGCCTTGTGTTGATTTTGCGTTGTTTTGAGCTTTTGGAGTTCATTTCTTAGTGGTCTATGGTTTCTTTGCCTTGAGCTGGTTGATCCTTGTCCATCTTAGTATCTATCCCCACCCTAACGCTCAACAGACCCCGTCCTGGTGTTTCCTCCGCGTCCTTCAGTTTCTAATCTTCGGGTTCGCGCTAACCCATCTCTTCGTAACAGGATGTCCGGACAGGCCAGCGGCGGACTAGGTCAGCAAGCTGGCTGGGATGAAGGTCTCCCTAGCCCCAACTGTCCAGACATGGATTGCAAGCGCCTCCCCTCTGGCGATTGTGATGGATTTTCGTCCCCTTTTTGCTGTGGCCATGGTAAAAAGAGCCATGTCACTGAAGGTTGCAACCCTGGGAAGGTCATGGTCTGCCGGCGCTGTGGTGAGAAAGGACACTTCGACAACGAGTGTACTACAGCCTGCCCAAATTGCGATGAAGACCACTTACCCGGAAACTGTCCGACTGCCAAAGTCACTTGTTTTCTCTGCGAGGGAAGCACTCACTCTTCCAAAGAATGTAGCATGAGCCCGTGATCGCGGATCATTAAAACCGTGGCTACTTCTTGATGGTCGCCTACAAGTATCGCAATCGCCAATGCTTCGCACTGCAGAAGTTCTTGGATGATTTGTCCGTGGAGTCGCAGGACAAATTACCGCCTATACCTTTCCCGAGTTTCAACTTACGGTCGAGAATCCCGTAGTTGCTGGGGCCAGAAAGAAGAAGCCAAAGGATCGTCGCAAGCGTCAACGAATGGCGGATGTCACTTGCTTTTTCTGCAACAGCAAGGGTCACTATGCGCATAGTTGTCCTAAGGAGGTTGCAGCAACCTCTCGTTCTCCGCAGGCCGTGCCCCAATCGCGTGCACCGCGAGTCGCCAAAGCGACTCGCAACCGCCGTAGTCACTTGTTTCCGCCGCAAACTCCGGGTCATTATGCTTACAATTGTCCTAAGAAGCTTGGGGCAACCTCTTTCTTTTCATGGCCCGTGATTCGATCACATGCTCTGTAGCAAAGATCGTGACTGAGGGTTGTTCGTACTCAAGTCAACCCCATCTCACTGGAAAGCTCAAGAGGTACCCGACGCCGTAGGTACGCTTCTTGTTAATCCTTGCCACGATACTATTTTAGTCAATTCAGAGTATCTCATTTCCTTTATACCCATCTTTTGTCGCTCTTGGTGGTCTTCGCTTTGATCTTTTATCCAAGCCCTGTATCACCCAGTTTCAAAAGATCTTGCTAATCTGTCCCGAACCCTAGATGCCTTCGGGATGTCATCGTCTATTTGACTTGGGTATCACATACACGTTATTTCTCAAATTTCCAGGACCTAGAGGGCCATAGCTCCTTTAACAAACTAGCGCGGAGGGATGACTCCGTATAGCTAGTTATCAAGTCGAGGCCCCATTCGTTGGTGGAGTAACTGCACAAATTGCTCCCTAATCGAGAATGGCCTTGGTTCCACCAAGAAGCTAGTGTGGGAGGATGGCTCGCATGCCTAGCTAGCGGTGAAATTCCGTTGTTGAGCAAATCGATCGACAAATAGCTCCACCACTAACAACGGTCTTGCACCATCAACCTTAGAACCTAGGAAGAGCTCTCGATCTGTCAATCTTTGTTGTATCTAGATCTAGTAAGTTTTCCCGTGTCGACTAAAGTGGCACGTTTTACGCTAGTCTAAACCAGCATTCGTGCCGGTCGAATCTTTAACCTTGCATCTCCAGATCGTATGTTGGGTCGAATCGTGACCTAACGAGAAACAATGCGATAAAACAATAGATCCAAGTACAACAAAAATATTCTAAAATAGATAAAGAATCATAAAGAAAGGTTGTCTTTGCGAAGTTTAACGAAGAGCAAATAATCGCACTTCGAATTCGTGAAAGTTGGTGGTCAACTCGTTCCGAGAGTGAGATACTTGGGAACAGAAGATCATCTCGCACGCAAACTACCCTCTTCGTCTCGGTGATCCAAATCTCTGACGAGATTTTTGGTAAGGGGAGAGTTGTAACATCCCAAGTTTTAGACTTGTGTTCTAATGTAAGAAAATGAGGGGAATTTAAAAACTTTTTCTTACATCTTGTATTTCTGGTTGTAATGAGCAGACTTTTGTACAAGAAGTTATGGGATTACAAGTCACAAGTCACTCTCGATAAAAACCTTGCCTTCCAAAAACATTCTTGTCAAACCTTTTGATCATCTCCCGAAATATTTTTCCTGAATTCTGGGATGGTATAGACCCTCTGAAAAATTTCACAATTTTAGAAATTATTCGAATGTTTTTGGGGTCAGTCAAACTTATTCAGTTCGTCAAACTGGAACCAAGACCTTGTTGAATTTTGGAGGAAAATGTATAGTACAAAACCTCTCGCAAAATTTACACAAGGTCAATAACTCACTAGCAAGCTCCTCGTTAAAACTTCATAATTTTTGGAGTTAGTTTGTTGCCTCAAATAATTCTCCTTAGATGAGCTCTTGTTGGAACTCGATTCCGAACCCTAGATCCGAGTCCGACTCGGGCCCGAGTCGCTTAGTGCTGTCGGGCTCTGTTGAGCGCCTCCTAGACCTCCTCGGCTCGGTCTCGTGCGCGTGAGTGGGCCGCCGGATTGTGGTCGTGAGGCTCACGACTCTCGGGTGCGCTAGCCTCCAGAGGTTTGAGGTACTCGTGGCGCCCATCCCCAATCTAAAGGCCCACGACCTCCCGAGACCTCCTCACTGCGAGGACCTCCCACCTCGGGTGATCTCGGGACGCCCAGACCACCCGAGTGCATCGTGGACGCTCGTGACCTCCTCGCCTCTGTTCTTCTTCCTCCCGACCTCCCCGAGGTCCGGTCATCTCGGTTGTCACGCGCTGTGTGGTGTGTCGGACCAGAGCTTGATTGGGAGCGATGAGATGTCACCTTTATGTCCTTGTCAACGGCTCCTTTGTCGCCATGCATTCAATGCCCTGCGCCTTTAACCCTAAAAGTCTTCACCGCTTCGTCATGTCCTCCATGCGTGCTCTTGGCAGGGGCATGGACCATGTTCACAGTGAACATGTCTGAGCCATTGCCAAGCTCCCCGGCTATGTATAGCTTATGCCTTCTTCCTCCTTTTCTTTCTCCAACCCTTGTGTGTTTGAAACTCCCTCGGTTGTGGGCGTGAGCTCCAAGCCCGAGCACCCAAGGACACCACCCCTGCCGCCATTGGTTGCAGCTTAAGATCCAGTGGTTCCCTCAAGTTCTTGGCCTGTCTTTTGGTAGTCTTGATAATCTCAAGCTTTCCCCAACTCTCTTTGGTTGATTTCGCAGTGGGAGCCTCTGTGGGAACCTGTTCTTCGAAGCCGTCCCTGCCTTCTTCCTCACCTCCGGCGAGTTCGTGGTCACCGGGACACCTTCTTCGGCTTCCTCCTCCTCTCCGAGCTCCTCTGAACCTCATCTTGGCCCCTGGTGAGTTCATTCTAGCCTCCTAGAGCTCGAGCACGTGTCAGGTTAGGACGTATCGAGCCTTTTTCATGTTTTCGGTTTTGCCAAAGATCTGCTCACCACCCTCTCGGCCACGGCGCTCGAGCCGCCGCCGGAAGGTTGCCACCTTAGCCCCGTGATGATATTGCGGTTCCATTCTAGTGAGTAGTTGGCGCCGCCGCGGCCGAGTCGCCGCATGGCAGTGAGCGCACTCGGGAGTTGCCGTTCGTAGCCGTTGCTGTCATCTTTTAGGGCGGCTTTAATGCACAATCATTGCTAATCATTGGTGCATTAATCGTGTCTTAATCTGCGCCGTGGTGTCACCGACATGTGGGCCATGGGCTTAGAAATTAAATCTAAGCCTTATAGTGCCCTTTTTGGTTCATTTATTGCCAATCATCAAGGGCAATAGATTTGTCTTAGCCGCCTTTTTGCCATTGTCCGAGGCCCCGCGCTTTAACAAAGACCTTGGACCTCCTCGGGTTCTTCGTGACCGCCTAGACCTCCCCAAGTTTAGATATGGACCTTAGATCTTTCATGAAAACCTTTAGTATAAGACCTCCCTCGGTCCTTTGCAAAGGCCACCTCTGAGCCACTCCCGAGGTCCTCTTTGTAAAAGGACCACCTGCTGATGTTGCCAAACCACCCTCTCGGACCTCTTCGAGGTCCTCTTGCAAAAGACCTCCTTGGTCATTTTTGCAAAGACCACCCTCTGGTCCTCTTTGTAAAAAGCCACCCCGGCATTTTACCAAGAAAACCCCGCTGCAGACTCCTAGGCTCAATCCTAGCCGCTCACGACCTCTCCAGATTAGATCCGGGCCTTAGGTTCTTTCCGCAAAAACCTCGCCTCTAGGACCTCCCCAGATCGATCCTAGCCGCGTAAGACCTCCCGGTTTCAATCCCACCGTTTAGAAGCTCCCCGTTTTGATTCAGGCCGTTGGGAGTTTTATGAAAACTCTTGGTCGCAGGACCTCTTCGGTTTTGAATGCGGGCGTTAAGACCTCCCCTTGGGAGATCTTAGCCATCGAGGTCCTCCTCCGCTAAATCCTCACCCCTAAGGCCTCCTCGCCGATCCCAACCGCTAGGGCCTCTTCCTCGAAGTTATCTCCACCGTTTAGGACCACCTCGGGTTCAACTGAGCCGTGGGCTCGTTTCGCACAACGTTAAGTCTTGGGACCTCCTCGTAACTGAGCCGCTAGAACCACCCTCAGGCAAAAAGACCTCCTCGAGGTCATTTACATCAAAAACCACCTCGGGACCTCCCGAGGTCCTCGTTGGAAAAGACCTCTCGAGGTCCTCTTTGCAAAAAGAGCACCCCGGTCCTTGTTAGAAAACCTCGGGACCTCCCCAACCTTGGTCTTAGCCGTCGCGACCTCCCGGGTTAGATCTCGAGCGTTAGATCTCTTTTGTAAAACCTTTAGCGCTCGCACCTCCTCCGCGTTGTTCGACCGCTCAAGACCTCTCTAGGTCTAACTGAGCCGCCCGCACCTCCCTCTGTTAAAACCGCGTAGGACCTCCCCATCGGCTCGGGACCGTTAGATCTAGATCTAACGGCCGACCTCCTCAATAAAACTTAGCCGCCAAAAGACCTCCTCCTTCAAATCTCACCATCTAGGACCTCCTCCTTTGGTTTTAAAGCTCTAGGACCTCCCCTAGTGCTGGGACGCCAGATCTCGTCCGACGGTCACGACCTCTGTTAAGCGCGCAGACCTCCTTGCGTGCGCAGCGCGCTCTAGTCGTGATCGTTGGATCGATCTCAACGGTCCGCACCTCCCCATGCGGGAGGAGGTCTTTCCTGCGCCAAGCTGTGCTTCAAGGTGCGGGCCCTGCGATGCAAGATCGCCCACGACCTCTCTTTTTCCTTCGGTTCATTCGGACCTCCGAGAGCTCAAGTTTTCTAGTCTTTTGATGTTCCAAATTTCAAAAGTGCATAACTTTGTCATTTTAACTCCTTTTGGATGATTCCAGCTTTGTAGTAGCTGTTAGTATATGAACTTTAAACTGAGAATGAATTTAGGCACTGTTATGAAATAGAAAATGATATAAACTGCATGAACTTATTTAATATGAAATAGTGGTTTAGAAATTCATTGAAAATTTGTAAAACGCATAATTTATTCTCTGTAATACCTAGCTGAGCAAACTAAGTTTTGTTAAGACCCACTAGGATTGTACTATAATATAGAATAGGTCTTCATTTGATCCTTGCCACTGAAATTAATGGTTCACTAGCTTTAGAACTTAGAAAAATCATAACTAATTCATTTCAAATCCAAATTGTGGAAACTCAGTTTTTGTTGTTAGATAACCATACCTACCCACCATAAAAATTTCAAGTTCCAGATCATTCTAGAAATTTTCGTCATGAACAGAACCGTAATTAATTTAATTATGATTTTTCAGGCTGAGAGAACTTAGATTACCCATATCTTTTTCATGCTAAGTCCAATTGACCTGTTTCTCGTTTCTAAATTTGTCTAAAATCAACCTCTAGCTGCTGTAGAAATTTCATTGCATTTGGATAACTTTTGCTGTTGAGTTTTATTTGGAGTTCTTGTTCTTATTTGGTTATCGCCTTTTCGCGTTAGGTTCCGAAGGAATTATTGATTACGTGAGTGAATCCTCTGCAGCAAGAAAGTGATCTACAGCAAGGCAAGCAGTTTGATCATATCCACTCCATCCCATTACTTTTAAAATCTAATACTTTGTTTTACTTGTATGTATGCATGCTCTTGTGTCAATGATTAATTTTGCGAATAGAGGTAGCTAATCCTATTGCATTGTTTCCTTAAATTGTTCACCCTTCCACTACCTTAGGAATATTATCCTCACCGTGAATTAGAGCCCGTGAATGATTTAGGGCCTCTTATTTGTCTTTACGATATGATGCTTAGCAATGCTTAGTTCAGGTAGAATTGGCGATTATCGACCTAGTCGATAGCCTTGGTCACATACAACATATTATCGCTTATGATTTCAGCCTTGTACCATGTTTACTTGTGAAAACTAAAATCTAAAAACAAAATGATTTAGACTTGGGCATAATGGTATGTTGGTGTGCTTCAGGTGTGGATCGAATGGTGCCCGAGTCAACAAGGACCGAACATCTTGTTACATCAACCAAGCATTTTAGCGCATAACCACACTAGAGGGTATGGGACCTCTCTTGACTTAGTACTTTGGCGTGTATTGGCTCCGGTCGCAGGGAGCCGCAGGAGGGATGGTCTTTGGGAGCATTGTAGTGTCCGAAGGTTTCCCCGTAACGGGTGGTTGTCTTTCGCTTGCAATGTAAGCGTATGGGTTTCTATCCATACGAGCGGCTCGTAGTTAATACACAAGATTGGAAATGTCGTGAGGACTTAGCCGTGTCGCATACCTTGGAAGTGTGCGTGTGGCTTAAAGGCGATGCTCAAGTGTGGGTACATTGGTACACCCTGCGCAGGTTAAAACTATTCGAATAGCCTCGCCCCAGGTTATGGACACGCTGGCAAGGTCTTTCAAGAGTTAGACTACAACCTTTAAAATTAAAACTTGACATGGGTGGTACGAACTGGGATTAGGTGCTATGTGTGGTGGCTATTGGGATAGTCACCAATAGGTGGTTACTCTTGTACTTATTGTATATTTGTTATTTCAACAATTACAATCAGTTTGTCAAATTGCTTTGAATCTATTACATTATTGCAAATGAAAACTTGCTTTATGCTAAAAGTCAGTCCAGAGCCCCCTCCACTTAAATAAAGCTTGCATGTAGTTAATTATAGTTCTGTTATCCCTACACGTCAGTCTTGCGAGTACAAAAGCAATTTTTGTACTCAGTTGCTTTGCTTAATGTTTTTGTTGCAGAGGAAGAAGGTGAGCCCCAAGGGCTTCCCTTTTGTGAGACGTGCTTCGGGTTTGGCGACTAGCTTGGCGGCCCGGTTGGTTGCCTTGTGGGTAAAGGCACACTAATTGGCTCTTTTGTTTTTGCCATCTTATGCCCCTTTTGCTTCCGCTGTCTATTTGTTATTTTGTTGCTTTTGGGCCGGTTGGCCCTTGTTGTAATAAATCCCTATTATGTATGTCTTTTGTTAGATCTGTTGTATGGAATTGATGCATGATTTTGTAACGAGGTGTGTATACTGCATTTCTGGGAAGTATACATGTCTCGGGGCTTGGTTTATTTGATTGGTGATGCTAGGGTCAATGGAAGACTAAGCCTTACAAGTCGAATAAACCGGGGTCCCCACAGGCTTGTTACTCGTAAGTCTTGCGAGTACATTTTTGTACTCACCTGCATTGCTTGTATTGTGCAGAGGATGATAGTGAGTCCGACGGACCTCACTTTTGTGAGTTGTTTGTGGCGCTTTAAGGGCGATTAGCTTAGCGGCCTGCCTCGGTTGCCCTGTGGTGTTATGTGGCTAACCGGTCGTCTTTTGGTTTAAGCCATCTTATGGCAACTTTTGCTTCCGCTGTTACTTATTTGCTACTTATGTCATTTGGCCGGTCGGCTGTGCTGTTATAACTTATATTATGTATGTCTTTTGGTAGACTTGTGATATTTTAATGTATGGAATTGATGCATGCTTTGATATGATGTATGTGTGCTGCTTGTTCTGGGAGGCACATATTCATCGAGACGTGGATTATTCTATTTGTGATACTAGAACCAGTGGAAGGTTAAGTATTGCAAGTTTAATAAACCGGGGTCTCACAGGCTGCGAAACGACTTCAAAGATCTGATCGTCCATCAAAGATCGAACGGCTCACAATCAATGTGACGTTCGGGTCACCCGAACAGCACCACGCCATCGGACCCTCCAAAGAGAATCGGACGGCTGAGGTTGAATGCGCCCGCCAAGAGAGAAAGGGAGGTCGACACGCGGGACCACTGCCGAGAGAGGCGTCGCTGCGCCGGGTGGGTGAGCAATTTGGGCCAAGGTGGTTTTGGGTGGGATTTGGCCCAAGATTTAATCGAGATTTTAAATAGCTTTTCTATTTTATAAAATACCAGAAATTCAAATAGGCAATAGAAAATAGCAAATGAACTCAGAAAAATTCTAGAAAAATCTAGAAAATATATCTGAGCACATAGAACCCAAATAAAATAGTTTTGGTTAATGTTCATGTTGGGATTATTCACTTTAAAGGTTTTTAATTGTAAAGTCCAATATTAAGCTTTTGAATTAAAACCAAATAAAATTCAAGTGGTGAATTTTCTCCCTACTAACTATTAAAAGATTTTTAAGCTCTGAAAATTGGGATGTTACACCTGTGGTAAGGGAATACCCAAACATTTTCCTAGAGGACCTACCAGGCATGCCACCCGACAAAGATCTTGGGTTCACCATAGAGTTGGTACCAAGCACTACGCCGATATCCAAGAGATCCTATAGAATGCCTACTAACGAGTTGGAAGAATTGAAGAAGCAAATAAGAGAAGTTCAAGAAAAAGGATTTGTGAGACCAAGTTCGTCTCCATGGGGATCACCGGTTTTGTTTGTCAAGAAGGACAGTAGTATGCAAATGTGTGAGGATTATCGTTCCCTCAATGATGTCAGCATCAAGAGCAAGTACCCTCTCCCCCAGATCAATGATCTATTTGATGAACTCAATGGAGCCTGCGTATTTTCCAAGATAGATCTGCGATCAGGCTATCATCAGTTAACGATTAGGCAGGAAGATATTCCCAAGACAACCTTTTCAACCCAATATGGATTATATGAGTTTACAGTTATGTCATTTCGATTGACCAATGGCCTTGCATACTTCATGAATTTGATGAACAAGACATTCATGGAATACATATGCAAGTTTGTAGTGGTCTTTATCGATGACATTTTGGTATTCTCCAGGACTAATGAAGAGCATGAGGAAAAGCTTAGAGAATAGCGGCTTTATGCCAAGTTCAACAAGTGTGAATTCTGGCTAAAGTACGTTGCTTTCCTAGGACATGACATGTCTACTAGAGGAGTCATTGTAGATCAATCTAAAGTGGAGTTAGTTCTCAATTAGAAGCAACATACATCAGTAACCGAGGTTCGGATCGAGTTTCCTTGGATTGTCCAGTTATTACCGACACTTCATCGAATGATTCTCTAAGGTTGCACGACCCCTCACCTAGTTACTCAAAAAGGAAAAGAAGTTCGCTAGCACCGAGAATTGCGAACAAAGATTTCAAGAGCATAAGAAGAAGTTAACTTCTGCCCCAGTACTAGTACTATCGGACATCTAAAAGAACTTTGATATTTATTGTGATGCGTCACAACAAGGACTTGGCCGTGTATTGATGCAAAAGGTAAAGTAATGGCTTACGCTTCTAGACAACTAAGACCACATGAGGAGTATTATCCGACCCTGACTTGGAGCTAGCATCGGTTGTTCATGCCTTAAAGATATGGCGACATTATCTTGCCAGTAATTGCTGTGAGACATACACCGATCACAAGAGTCTGAAGTATATCTTTACCCAATCAAACCTGAACTCAAGACAAAGAAGATGGTTAGTGTTAATCAAGGATTACCACCTTGGTATTCACTACCACCCCGGTAAAGCTAACGTAGTAGTAGATGCCTTGAGCAGGAAAGCTTATTGCAACACTGCTATGATCAAAGAATGTCAGCCAAAGCAACATAAGGAGTACAGTCAACACAACCTAGAATTGGTGGACCAAGGAAACGTTGCCATGATAGAAGTTCAACCGTTGCTTGAGGAGCAGATTAGAAAAGCTTAGGTAAAGGACAAGGACATCCTGAAGACCAAGAAGGACATGGAGAAGGGTAAAGCCTCAATATTTACCCTAGATGAAAAGGACACATTATGGTTTGGGAAGCGCATTTGTGTGTCAGGCAACCAGGACATTAAGGCCTTGATTCTCAAGGAAGCACACAAGTGTGCATACTCGATCCACCTCGGGAGCAATAAGATGTACTAGGATCTGACGGAAAGATAATGGCGGTCCCAAATAAAAAAGGAAGTAGCCGAGTATGTGACCGCATGTGATGTATGCCATAGAGTTAATGTCAAGCACTAGAGACCCATAGTATTACTACAGCCATTGATGGTCCCAAAATGGAAATGGAAAGAAGTTAGCATGGATTTTATCACTGGTTTGCCAAAGACACAAACAGGATATGATAATTCCATGTGGGTTATTGTGGATCGATTAACCAAAGTAACCCACTTTATTCCGGTCAAGACCATGTATAGAGGAAGCAAATTGTTAGAATTGTACATGCTCCACATAGTTCGCCTACATGGAGTTCCTAAACGGATTGTGTCAGATCGCAGAACCCAGTTCACTTTGCGATTCTGGGTAGGTCTTCATCTATCCTTAGGAACTTACCTAGCTTTCAACACCGCATGTCACCCTCAAACAGATGAGCAAACAGAGCGAACTAACCAAATTCTAGAGGACATGCTCCACACTAATGTGCTCACTTTCAACACCAGTTGGGAGAAGAGTCTACCCTATCTAGAATTCTCCTACAACAATAGCTACTAGACCAGTCTACAAATGTTTCCATTCGAGGCCTTCTACGACAGCAAATGTAGGACACCTCTCCTATGGTCAAAGATAGGAGAGCAAACTGTTGTTGGGCCAACAATGCTCATAGAAGCAGAACAACAAGTCCAGTTGATTTGAGAAAAACTTAAGGCAGCCTAATCTAGACAGAAGTGTTATGTCGACAATCACCGGCGAGAATGGAGCTTCAAGATAGGAGATTTTTTTCTACCTCAAGGTTTCGCCCCTAAGAGGCTTGAAGTGATTTAAGGTTCGTGGAAAGTTGGTACCGCGATACATCGGACCTTCCATATAATCGCCAAGCATGGAGAAGTAGCCTATTAGCTAGAGCTTCCACTAGAGATGGCCGACATCCACAATGTTTTCCACATGACGTAGTTGAAAAAATGTCTCTTGAGTCCCAGAGGAGCGCACACCATTAGAGGCCATCGACCTTGAGTGAGATCTTACCTACCAGGAGTATCTAGTAAACATTCTAGAAGTGGTTGAACGCGAGATGCGAAGACGAGCGATTCATTTTTGCAAGGTGCTATGGAGTAACCACACAAAAAGAGAAGCTACGTGGGAGCCAGAAGAAGCCCTGAAGGCCGAGTTCCCGTATCACTTCACCGACCAGCCTAAATCTTAGGGTTGAGATTGTTTTAAAGGGTGGTAGGTTTTTACAAGCCCAATTTAGACCCATTGAAATTTTGAATGAATTTCTTCGATTTCTAAAACTTTTGTTGTATTTTGATAATTTCCAAAAACTTTGTCTTGCAATTCAAAAAGATAAATCAGATTCCTTGCACAAAATTGAATGTACAAAAATCTACAAGTTAAATGGTGTGCTAAATTGAAGGGATATGAGTAGTCTACACTAGCATGCAATTTCTAAAATTCTACAATGTAAACTATGAAGCTATACAAGAGATCACAGATCATTACCACTAGACACACAGTGCAGCGAAAGAAGAGTTGGAACAGGCTGATCCAACATCGAGCGCATCGATATAGTGGTCGCAGTCGACCGTCCAACATCCTTGACACTGATCATCTCCTCTAGCAGCCAATCACGTTGCTCGCGTAGGTCACGAATCGTCTTCAATCAGTGCAGCAGCAACCGTAGCAACGCCTCTACGATATCCACACATCCTGGGATGGAACACCGCACAACGGTGTGCTAGTACTAGCGTGCACAATTAGGGCCATCGGGGAGATGGCGACTAGGGTTTTGGAAGAGTAACTCTTACGTCCCAACAGCCTAGTGCATCCCCTTATAAAGATCCCAGAACAAACCTGTAATACCCTGTTTAATTCTACAGAAGAAATCATTCAAAAAAGAGAATTAAACATAAGAAAAAGAGGGTTTCTGTAGTTCTTCGGCAACCTGGGCCTTGGGCCTTGGCCCAGGAGGCCCATGAGGGGCCGTCCACCAATAAAAGGAGGGGAAACCCTTGCCTGCTACTGTAACTACTGTAGCACCACCGCTACAGCACATGCAACAGTAGACTCCCTCCCCCTTGCCCTCCCTTGCTATTCTCCTTCCTCATGGTGGTGCTCTCCTATCGCTGTCGGCCAAGGAGAAAGGGGAAGGAAGAGAGGAGAAGAAGAGGGGAGGAGCGTCTCACGAGAGAATTCAGTAGGCACACGTGTCCCCAAGGGTAACGATCGCCTCCCCACTGGTTGGATTAATTTAGATTCGTAATTGCCATCGATTAGAGGATTGTTGATCCACTACGATTAATTTTAGAATTCTGTCCATTACATGTGTATCAGTTTTGGCGTAGTTAGAATCCGAATTGAAGGAATTCATATCCTAGAGATTTGTGGGGCTCATACTTAGCTTTCAATAGGTTCTTATATCACCTAATTCGGAGTTGTGGTTTAGGAGATACGTCAGTTTCTTTACGGCTGTCCAGAAATCCTGACGAAGTATAGCAGTCATTTTGTTTATTCAATAAGGATGTGTTAATGACTTTTTCATGGGGGGGGGTTCTCCCAAAACGATTTCTGTAGGTAATTCCATTAGCTTTTAGGATTGGTAAAGAACAGTTTTTGTGGATCTTTAGAACAAAAGTTATGTACGTTTTAATCTTACTATCCAGAATGTATGTCGGATTCTGACGGTAGATTTGAGTTGTGGGCAAAATTTTGCTAAAGGCATAATCTGAGGATCGGTCCAACTAGACTTTTGAAGTTCATATTCTTAGATTTTCAGATCGATAAAGAAATCAATATTTGGTTTAGCCAATTAAAAGTTATAGCATTTCTTGTGCTGTTGTCCTTTATGTCTAACAGTTTATGACTTTACATTTTCAACGGAATATTAGACTTAGATGTTGGCAGAATTAAAGGGTCTCGCCAACTAAGTTATTGTAGATAATTTTGTTATCTTTTCAGAGAATCTGAGAATGCACTTTTACGAGTTTCAAAGCAAAATTTATGTAAATTTTAATACTGCTAACCAGTGTGACTTTCTGTTACAATGTTGCCTAGCTTGAGTAGAACAAATAGTTAATCTTGGGTTTTGGGAAGACGAGATAGAGCGTTGTGAGTAATGCCTTGTTATGCACATATGATTGATGCTGAGTATTATTCACGGTTGCCAGGTGGTGGTCAACCCTGGGGCTAGAGTTTTCCGCTATTGTCTTCTGTATCACGGTTGAGGCAAATGCAAGTTGTAATATTGAATTGCTCTATTTCATACTTGTTGATTGCCATGGTTTAATTATGAGGATTTATGTTTGATCATGTTGCTGAGCATTACAATTTGATGATGTGTGGATATTGTGAGATCAATTTGCATCATGTCATACATTTCTGAACCTTGGACTACGTGGTAGCCAAGGATTGTTTCTTGATATCCCCGTCATGCACTGGATGGGCATTGGGTCCCCGTCATGCATTGGACAGCTTGGGTCCCCACACTCGTGGAGTGTGGGCATGAGGTCCCTATGCCTAAAGGGCACAGGCTTTGGTATGTATCGACGGATACACTACTCGGCATTACCGGTAATTGCAATGAAGATGAAGAAAGAGCATTCTTGACATATGCATTGCATACATGCATAAGACATGGATTTGTGATTCATTGCTGATGTTCATAAAGAGATTTATTATCCTTATTGGTTGGATTTGAGGTTATGTTTTTATTATTGTTGTAATTTCTGAGTCGTGAACTCACTCTTGCTATGTTGTGCTTTCTAGGTACCTCTCGAGACAGCGACAGACATGGGAAAGGGGTAGACTTGATGCACATCATGAATATACAAACCACAACAAATAAATAGATCAATCACCTACATTTCATATTCTGGATAATTACTTTAGATTCACATTGTGACCATCCTTCGTGATGGATGATTCATTTATGCTCAAGGATGTTCCATTTACGTTCTTAATCCTCTGTTGTGGGGTTCATTTGATTCTATTGGATGGATTAAAATGATTGATGGGATTATTATATCATCTTCGTAGTTTTGCTGATCATTGATGCTTTAGTTGGAAATTTTTGTTAACTGGTTGCTGAAGGGTAGTAATGTTGGTTTATCATAGAATAGTGGTTAAAGAGAATGCGTCATGATGAATTTATATTCAATTTCTAGATGATATTCTTGATAATGGTTAATTGTAGGTTGTACTAGTTCTTGATTATTAGCTTTATGACATTCCTGAATGAATGTATGTTTGTTTGCTTATCAAGATGTTGAAATTATTTCGTTCCGTAGAGTAGTTTGGTAGCATTCTAGGCTCTGTGTTGGGCTGGGGTGTTACAGGATTCTATCCAAACTCATTTGTTCCAACTCGTTAAGTATGTGGCGTTGTAGGTTCATGCATAATCAGTTGTGACTCAGAAACTCCTTTCCGACCACAAGTTGTTAGCTGTTCCTAGCAGGACATAACGATTCCTGAATACACATAAATATTATATCAGACGAACCTTATACAATATAGGAGGGGAAAATCTCATATCCGACCAGTCATATCCCTCCGCATGTTTCATAGCAAACCCGAAAGCTACCTTTATAACTATCCAGTAACGGAGTAGCATTTGGCAACCCCTAAGTGTACTATTACACATGTAGGAAACTATGCTGATCTCAGGTCTAAGGATTATACATCATCATTGCTTGAGACTAACTAATGACACAAAATCATAATAATCTCAATAGTATCTCAAGGTGGGTCAATCCAACACCATGTGCTCTAACAGGTGTTCATATTCTTGATTCGATATCCTCATATTCATGACCGGAGAAACATGGTTATCAATCAATACATGTGTTGGTCGATAAGTCACTAGTGTCCCGACTAGTGATACATTTAGAATGACATCATATAACTTAAAAAGCTTCACCAACAAGTCACATACTTGTTAATCTTTATAAATGATAATTCATCCAAAGAACATAACAATATTTATTCTATAATTCATAAACATAGACACGATACAGCCATCTCTATGATTGCCTCTAGGAAGTGAATTTCAAATTCAAATTCAATCCTGGAAATCAAAACTAAAATATTTAAATCAATTCTTTCCTACTCTCTCTTGGGTCGCATCTCTCTCGCCGGCCTAGCCCTCCTCTTTCCCAGTGGACCGCCCTTGCTCGCACCTGGCCCAATGTGATGTTGCCCTGCTCCTTTGCCCCCTCCCTCACGGTCCAAGCCGAGAATGCCGAGCCCAACAGCCACGCCCACACACTCACCCTCTCTCTCACACATTGCTCGCTCTCGCTGACCAATGGGCCCCACCTATCAGGTGCACAGAGGAAGAGAAACAGTCTTGCTCCCTTAGCCTACTCACCCTCTCTCCGCGTCACACCCATGTGCGAGAGAAGCACTCAAGTTCATGTAGCAGTCATCCTTGAGCCTTGCACTGCTGCGACCTCGTCACATCCGTGCTAGAGCTATGTTGATGTCGCTCCGCTTAGTTGCTACGTCATGCCCAAGCCACGCCAACCTCCTTATCACTTATCTCCCTCTCCTCCCTATTTAAGGCCAAGCCGAGCGCATCAAAACTTTTGCCAGCCTCTCCTCTACATTTTCCCCCCATCTTTCCCTCCTTCGCCTCGGGTGGAGAAGAAATATGTTGCACAAGCCTTCATCCCCAACTCCGGCCACCAACTTCGCCCATCGATTCCCATCGTTGGGGTGGGATTCATCCTCATCTTCTTGCGCTCTATAACTGCCTTGGCTTCCTCTTCCACATGCTCGTCGCCTTTATGCTTGTTTCCTCACTAAAAGGAAGGAAAGTCATCGTCGTCCACGGAGCTAGCCAGAGCACAACTGAGCCATCGTCGCATCCTTCTGCAATTTCTAGTGAGCTTCCTCCTTCGTTGTCTCGCGCATCTTGGTCGCCTCGACCCCCTCTCTATAATTTGTGCACTCTTCTTCCTTGCCGGGCACCAGAGACGTTGTAACGCCTCTTTGTCCCTATCGCCGGCCTAGAGCAAGCAACCTCGCTACCACACTCAATCTCCTTCCTCGTTTGGTTTCTTCATCTTACAAAATCGGTAGGCTAGTCAATGAACCGCCTAGTTGGCCATAGCGTAGCCTCGCCATAGCACCTCGCCGCAAGCCACCGTGGAGAGCTCAGTGCACTGCTTCTTTTTAAGCACTGAGAGCACCCTTAGCATCCTGGTAGCCTGTAAATACTAGTTCAAGCTCCATCTTGTAGTTCGAAGCCTCATTATGTAGTTGCCCTTAGGCATAGTACCGCCGCCGTCGTCCTTACTATAGCGCCGCAGCCTCGGTCCATCTCCCGCTGCGCCGAAGCATCATTTTGGGGGTCGTAGGTGGTTGTCGGAGTCCCCTCCCCTGGCAACAAGCTTGGCTGAGCCTGGCCATGGTGGCCTCTTCTGTTCCTCTTTTCTGGGAGGAGGAAGAAGAAGTAGAGCCACTGACATGTGGGCCCAGGTGATTAGCCTAACCAGTAATTAGATGCAATTAGTTAGGGGTAATGTCTGTATGACAAGTGGGTCATCAATAATTAGGAAATCTAATTAAACTCTACGATAAAGTATGTGCGTATGACATGTGGGCTCCATGACATGCGGGCTCCACCACTTAAAACCCTTGGGTAGACTTGGTCTGTGGATCAAAAACTGCGGATGTGTGCGCCCCCCAGCTTAGTGAACCGTCAGGTGCACCGAGTCAATGTGGACCGCGATCCCACCTATCACTCTCAAGTCTTCCTGAATAAAAATAATTACTCAAGAAAATAAAACCCTGTTGGACCCCACCTGTCAGCCACATAAACTTTTCCATAAGAAAAATAATTAGAAAAGAAATTTAAAATCAGGCTAGACACCATCTGTCAGCCACATAGGATTTTCTTAAGAAAAATAAAATAAAATAAAAATCTAACTGGACCCACCTGTTAGAAATTTTAGATTTTGTTGGAATTTCTCTCGGGTCAAACTTTGGAGAGATAATTCTCCCTCGTTTTAAATCCAAATGATTTGATTTTTTTCTAAATTAAAAATCTTTCCATCAATACCAAAATCATAATTTGTGAAGTTCATTTGAATTTATTTTTGTTCATGTGTATTTATTCAAAATTGTCATTTTACGCTTAAATAGATTCCAACACCTCTGAAGACTTTACAAGTGCTTCAAGACAAGAACAACACCAAATAATATCCACTATTGAGGAAGGCAAGTCCTTACCATTGATCATGTTGAACCTACTTTTCACATGCAAACTATTTTGCTTTAAAGTATTACTTGCATGCATTATTTATGAAATATTATGTTAAATGTTGATACCTAGCTATGCAAATTTGATTATTATTATTTTACTCCTTGGTTATTGATAACCCTTTTACCTTGTCACCCTAGACTAATTATTACATTAATAAATTACCTTCGTTAAACCATAATGACTAATGGTTGTGCTTTATTAGACACTGCTTAGTGGTTGAATTTAATATGACACAAACATTACCATTACAAAACTTGGGATATAATGTGAATCGAAGTGTGGTAGCGTGGATTACCACTAAAAATAAAAAATGATAAGTATAAGATGGTGGAGACTTCAGCAAGTGGATCATATGTGGTGGGTGTATTAATTGCACAAGTGTAACATCCTAAATCTTGGGTTTGTATTTCAAATGTATAAAAAGGGGAACTTTTAAAAACTTTTGAACTTGCATAGTATTTATGGAGCTTTTGCACAAAATCTTGCATTTAAAAAGTTTCAAAACAAAATAAAACATACAACTCAATTCGAAGCTCCAATAGACAACAAAAATAAATGTTTGTGATCATCCTTGGGAAACAATTTATTTAAATCTTATAATATTTATCAAGAATATTTATATTTGTTTCCAAATTTTTGGAACTCATTTCAACCCACACAAAATTCAAACTCTTTTCAATAACCTATTCTAGGTTTGAATTTAAATTATACAAATTAAATCTTGAACAGTGAGGTTTAAGATTTTATTTGAGTTTTAGGATGTCCCAGAAACCTCTCTGATTTATTTCAGAATTTTAGGATTTTATTTGCTATTTTTCTAGCTTGGTCAAAGTAGGGAGGTTTTATTTTAAAGCAGTCAAAACTAGTTGGCCATTCGGACCATCCGAACCGACCAATCCGCACGATCGGTCGGTCCAAACATCACCGACCGAGCCAATTGACCGGGCCTAACCCACTAATTGCATCAACTCCGACCCAGACCGAACCGCTGTTTAGACTCGACCCGACCAAACCAACTAACCGCACCATGCAACTATCACTGACGCCGCAGGCCCACTCGTCAGGGTTGTCTTCAAGCTCGCGCTGGCTCACGCGCAGCGCCTCGACGCCACGTGGTGGAGACATTCGGCGCACGTCTGTCATCGTGTAGGAACGGCGTCAATCCACCGCCCTCGATAACCAATCCACCGCCTTCTCATGGCGCTCCATTTTTGCCCGTTGGAGAGGTATATCTCGCTCCCTCTCTCCCATTAGAGCTCACTTCTCCTCTCGGTCGTTGAGGAGAAGGAAGCTAGCTCTTGTGGTAAACTTGGGTAGGCTTCCTTCCACTGAGTCCCACTTCGTCTTCGGTGATCGCCGTCTCCATATTTCTAGTCTCAGCTCTTGTTTCTTCTTGTAGCACTCGGGGCACACAAGTCTTTTTTTAGCATCGGTGGAGTGCCTTCTGAAGGTCTCCACCGCGCCTTTAGTGCTCCCGGTGAGCTCTCTCTTCCCTTGGTGCATCACATTGTGTTCCAGAGCTCAACTAAGGTTTCCCTTCAGTTAATCACTTTTATCTCGCGTAGGAGCCCGTGGATTTTGAGCTTTTTCTATTTTTTGACCGCCAGCACCTCCTTCTTCCCAGGTGACGTTCAAGTGAGGCATTCTCCAATTTCTTGCAATGGCACCATCTTCTTAGCCCCCTTGAGCTTTCCCAACATCTCATGTCTCTTTCTTTTGCTCAGGTCAAACCCCCTCATCAACCCCATCATCGTCGCCTTGGTTCGTCGTTGGTAGCAAGCCTCAGATTAGCTAGTCCTTTCTCCTTGGCACTCTAGTGAGTTCCCGTGAACTTGCAGATGCTAGTGCGTGTTTTAGTTAGCTCGTTTAGCCATCGGGTGGCGACATGCACCGTAGCTGTAGCGCTACCTCCACTCACCGTCGTAGCGCCACTGCGTTGGACTTTCTCCAGCCATGCTTTGACTGCCCATAGCTTCGCTTTAGCACCAGCTTTCCATTTTAGTCCTTAACCAGCGCCGCTAGGACCGGAGTCATTGGCAATGGCCTTGACAAACTCGCGGCCGCACACGTCTATTGTTGGAACTCCGGTAGTTACTGTAGCAAGATCATTAGCGTTTGAGCGTTGTCGGTTTAGGTTAAGTAACTCAGTAGTTAACGACTTTTGTAATTGATGTTTCACCGACAAGTGGGATTCGTGAGCTGGGATGAAAGCGTTAGGTGAAATGTGGTAGAGTATGACTTGTGGTCCTAGCCCTTAGTGCATTGTGCACTGTGCTTGTGTGAATTGACTTCATTAGTTTGAGTGTATGACGTGTAGGACCCACTGTTAGTAGGTTTTAGTGGAAGTAAAGTTCAGACCAGTCCGAATAGACCCTATCTCTTAGTTCGGACGGCCCGAATGTTCTCAGCTCAGAGCTTAAAAGAAAATCCGGAAATAAATTATTTGTACACTAGAAATTCATGTGACTTAAAAAATTCATATGAAATTCAACTCAACTCCAAATCCGATGAAACCAATTTTAATGATTTTCATTTTAAATGAACTTTAATTTGAAATAGGTTTCAAACATGTCTCTATCCCAGAAAATATAGTTTTTGGAAATTTATCCTTAACCGAATTATTTTAACACTAGAAAATGCTTTAACTTTGAAAATTCATAGAAAATTCATCTGAACTCCAAATAAGATTATTCAAGTTTTGTTGAACATAACTTTTTATTATCTTTATAACCATGTAATCCATGTGACCACCACTATCCTACAAATTTTCAGTACATAATTAAAATTAGATGAATAGTGATAGATTGCAATTTTACTGGATTTTCTTAAAATCTATTTTTCAAACTGTTATAACTCTCACATATTAAATCAAAATGGAATAATTCTTTCACCTAAATTCATCTAAAATCTTAATCTACCTAATGTGTAATTTTCAAGCATTTTGGATGAATATGAATTATTGGATATATTTGGTGTTATATGCTTTTATTTGCTTTTCGTATTCGTTCGTTAGAATGCGAAGATCCGAATGATGTAACAGCCCGAAAATTGGGGATATTTTAAAATAAGTAAAAATGTGATCTTTCTAAAACTTTCGATGGATTTTATTTACAATTTGTTTTTCTAGATTTAATTGCAGGACTTTTTATCTACTAAAGAAATTAAGAATCAAAGTCTAGAAATACAAAACTAATTAAGGATCAAATAAATCGAAACAAAATGTGATAACTAAAAATCCAAATCTAGCATAAATGTACTGTTAATAAAATTGGAAATTGATTACGACATGCTTTACAAAAATTACTCAAGTTAAACAATAAAAGTACATATAAAAAAAAACTTAAAAGATTTTTAGATAAAAATATAGTGCAAATAAAATTCTACAAAAATTATTGTATGAACTAGACTATGCCAATAACATTCTCTAAATGTTTCATAATTTTTAGACTTGTCTTTCTATGTCAAAGAATTCTCTAGAGCTCTCAGCCATCTTCAAAAATTCTGAAACCCATATTCATTTCTCTCTTCCACTGCCAGTGGGCCCCAACCCCAGGCCTTCTTCTCCACCGCATCAAACCAGCTCCGGCCATGCACGGCCACGCGCCTTGCGCAACCACGCCAGCGCACCAAACCGCCACCAGATTTGGCACCGCCCATAGCATCGCCTAGCCCATGCCTTGCCCATCCTTTGCCCGACCGCACGCCCGTGTTCCGCACTGCCCTTGCCCTGCCTTTCTCCCTTGATGTCTCCGTGCCCATGCCACTGTCATACCACCGCCTCCTCTCGGATCCTCCGTCCCCCTTCTCTATATAAGTCAAGCACTGAGTGCCTAAGCTCCTCTTCTTCACCTCTACACCTTCCCTCTCCATTATCTCCTTCTTCTCCAAGTTCAAACCAAGCAAGCCCCGAATGCCATTTTCGGCCGGCCGCGCCACCTCCTAACCCTCCGGCCACACTGATGAGCTCCGGCCACCCTAAACCGCGTCATGCCGCGTCCCACATCACCAGGAGTTGAACCCCTCAAGCAATTTCGGTTTTGGTCCACCGAGGAGCAGCGCACGAGCTTCCTTCTCCGGCTCCGGCCGAATTGGCCTCCACCGCCGCCACTTCAACTCCGACGATCCCCGGCCCAATTCCTCTCTACTTGAGTAAGCTTAGACCTTCCTCTACCCTACCCCATCACTCACCCGCTCTCTCTTCCTTCCCAGGTCACCGGCACCGTTGGTCAACCCGCGCCGCCCGTGGTCGACGTCCCCGCCTCCAGCCACCTCGGCTCCATCCGAGCACTCTGGTAAGATCCCCACACCCCATGGCTGCTCATGCTCACACTAATTTCTCTCCAACTCCAACCTACGCCGTCGCCCTCCTTTCACCCCCACGGCCGGCCGCCGCCACCATGCCTCTCCGGCCGCCCCGAGACCACCTCTAGCTTCACTAGCCCCCTGTCAACCCATTTTTAGTAGTCTCCCCCGCCACGCCGCAGCTCCATCGCCGGCGACGAGCCACGCCCGAGCTTCCCTGTACTGGCCTCTCTATTCTCTGTCCATATCTCTGAACTGTAGATCCACCTAAGGATTAGCTAATTAGCTGAGTATGGTTATGAACTAAATGATCACTCATATATAATTGACAAATGAATGATGGATTTAGTAAGAGCATTAGTTGTCAAAACTGTAAAAGTCTTTTGGATAAATTGATGATCAGAGAAGTAGTCTAATGAAAATTTGAAGTAGGCTGATAATAGTACTTAGTCAGAGGTTACCTTGGTTAGCTTCTAGAGTTTAATTAAAAGTAAACCAGACTGAAGATAATTTAGCTATTGTCATCTCTATCCAGAAAGACTTCTGCAAGGTAGATGAACAGAGAAGAGTACTTGAAGATAAGTAGAAACGACAACAGGATTTCTAACACAAGTGGTTAACAATGATAGTGTTAAAAGCCGTCTAACTGACAATGAATCCCACATCAGTGAATACTAACTAGAAGTTGATTGGTGGGTTAATTAGTGAGCGATTTAGAAATACTTAGGGACTAATTCAAAATACTCAGTGAGATGTCACCTTATAGACTGCAACAACAAACCTAACTAGGAATTGTGCTAGCTCATTGCCACTGGTCTAGATTTAGTAGCTGGTAGTAGTATGTTGAGGCTAAGTGAAGTTAACTTCAAATCTGATAGAAGCTTAAGTAGGAATAGTTAAAGCAGGAGTAGGAAATTAGCTATTGGATGTTCATACCAATAAGGGTAGGTTATTTGTGTCCTTAGTAACCAAATTAAGGTGGTCAAATCAAGTAATTAGGCTTAAGTGAAAAATACTTGGTAACCATTAACAACCAAGTGAACAGGAAGAAGCAAAATTATGAATTCCATAATGACCATAGTGACAAAAGATTAGCTGCTGAACTGAATTATCTAGAGGACACTTTAACTATGTAAATGCTTAATGAGATGAATGACAGTAAGCCATATGCCCTGTTTATGATGATGTCTATAATAGCAATAATAACACCAGGTCAATGAGATAGTTAATAAAGCATGGTAAGGCAATTAGAGATTAAAAATCATTAGAGCCAATATCACTCATGTCTAAGTTAAGATGGAGGTCAACACAAATAATAATAATAATAATCATCATAGTACATATTCTAGTTAAAGGTTAACCTAATTTACTAAATGTATCTTAGTATAATCTTGATCATCATAATAAATAGGAAATAACAACAAAAGGAATTATTATTATGAGCTAGACCTCCCATGCACGTCATGGTAAGAAACTCTCATTAAACTGGTATCGAGTCAACCACAAATCAAAACATTAATAACTTTTACATACCAACTCAGAATCAAACGAATCTTTTTGCTAAATTCATATAAAATCATTCTCTGTAATGACATGCAAAAATATTTAGATTTTCTTGCTGTTGGATTTATTCTCCATTTGTGCTTTGTTTTTGGTTCTTTCGAATAGACGCTGGAGTACGCGAGCAATATTATCGACGATCAAGCGACGTCGCTCTCTGAACAATATAAGCAAGGCAAGCACCTCCTTTGATCATATTGATCCCAGTATTTTACTTATTGTACTTTGTTTCGCAAATCCTATTATTGCATGCGCGTATGTTCAATATTAAATTGCTATATTTGGGATGTTGGTAGCTGTAAATCCTAATTGTTGCATGAATTCTTTTGACATGTTGATATCCCTACTTTTTTAACATTAGGATATGGGTTAGACAATATATAATGTCAATTAGAAATTTTGAGTGCGAGCTATCGCACAAATGCTTACTAGAATGATAGAATTTTCTGAAAAATGATGTATAAAGGACACTGGTAAATGTGAATTTGGGGAGATTTGTGAAAATGTCCAGAGGGGTGTACCTCTGTTATTTTGGTAATAAAACAAAATGCAAAACCTAGTTTTAGACGCGGGCGAGTTATATTATATTCTGAAAAAGTGGGAAAGGAACCTCACTAGTAGATAGGGGGAGATTCTCGCTCGGGTCAATTAAGGACCGAACACCGGTATATCCGACCTAAGCGTAAGCGTGCAACCATAGTGCCATTTATGGGGTGGCCTTAGCTAATTAAGTTGTCGAGAACTAGCCTTGCATGAGGGGTAGGCAGTAGACGTGCCGCATACCAAAGGAACGGTATGCCGACATAACAACGAATGCCTCGCTAGGACAGGGATACCTAGGCGAAGTGTGAAAAACGTAGCACCTAGACGGGTATGCCTGGGTTCAGTGAGGAATAACATTCGACGGGCTAAGTGCAAGGTTAGGGCTAGATGATGTAAAGGCTTCGACACGTGCTCTAGACTGCTTACCTTCGGTAGTGAGTGGTGGCATAGATATATGCCGAACAAACTAGAGAATTCGTGTACTGTGGGTAAAGTTGTACCCCTCTGCAGAGTGTAAATCTATTATAATAGCCGTGCTCGCGGTGATGAGTGTGCTAAGTGTAGTATTACCGGGTATAGTCTTGATTTTCACAAAAACTGTCTTATCGAGAAATTGTGGGAAGTGGTTTATTTGAGATAACTATCATGTTATGGCTGAACATGAAATGTTGCTCGCAACCAAGGAAGATTGTGAGCTGTAGTTGTTATTATTGCTGAATCATTCAATTACTTACTTACTATCATGTTATCTATTTAACTGCTCATTTCAAATTCAGTTGCAAAGTACTACTTATGAATATTGCAAATAAAACCTGCTTAGCGCAAAATAACTTGTAGCATAGAGCCTTCTCTTGATTAGCCTTGCATTTAATATAACATTTGCGATACACTAAAAGTCTTACTGAGTACACAAGTACTCAATCTTGCTTTTGTTGTTGTTTAGAGTATGAAGATGAACCGACGCCAGGCGACGCTTTCTTCGCACCCAGAACCGGGGGGTTCGGGGATGGGTCTATCTAGGATTTGTTTCTTGTCGGTTGCCTTTGGGTATGGATGGGCACACCGCTGGAATTTGTTTACTTTCACCACTTTTAATCTTTCGCTGCTATTTCTGTTACTCTGTTACTTCTGGTACTTAAGTCTTATTTGGTCAGTCGGCCTTTGTAATGTAAATACTGCAATCGCTTAAGTTAAGCACCATTTTGCTTACCTTGTATATGTGAATGTATGATTGTGAATACCAAATGTTGTGAATGTGTGTGCTAGCTATTGATCCAAGAACTAGCACAGAATACACATAGGGTCTTCGGGTATTCCACGCCCGGGTGTCCGACAAACGAGTTCGAGTGTGAACCTCAATAGCAGCAAACCGATTATCTTCAACAAGGCAAGCAGCGCCCCCTGATCATATTGATCCTATTACTTTCGTTACAAAATATCTTGTTTGCAACTCGTATGTATGCATGTCCTACTTGAATGATTATTTTTCGTTAGAGATAGTTATTCCTATTAGATGCATGAGTTGTAGCAAATGTTTATGCCTTGAATGTGTTGTAGGGTGTGTGAATATCTTGCCTAGGTCAACAAGGACCAAACATCTTGTTTCACCAAAACCAAGCATATTTGTGTGCTAACCACATGAGAGGGATCTGGGACCTCTCTTGACTTAGTACTTTGGCATGTGTTTGCTCCGAGTCGCAGGGCGTGGTTGTGTTAAAAAGAAATATTCTGATGTTGTTGGGTGTGTGGGGGTGGGTTTGAGGAGCATCCGTAATTGTCCGAGGCTTTACGGTAACTCCGACACAACGTATGGGTTTCTATCCATACGGGCGATTCGTAGTTAATGCATAATATTGGAAACGTCTTGTAGGACTTAGCTTTGCCGGCATACCTAAGAAAGTGTGCTCTATTGCATGGCGAAAAGGCGGCCTGGCGTGTGGGTACATTGGTACACCCCTGCAGGGTATGAACTATTCGAATAGCCTCGTCCTAGGTTGTGGACACACTTGGGATTGGACTTGCAGGAGTTAGACTTAACAATTTGGAAATTTAAACTTAAAACTTGTTCGGGTAGCATTGAGAATGGTCTCATGCTATGTTTGTGAGCTGCGGGGCAGCCACCTGTTGTTGTTAGATGTTGTCTAATAATTACTTACCCGCTGTTATTTAAGTTATTAAAAATGTTTGTTCACTTGCCATTTCAATCTATTACTCGTACTTCAAATGAAATGTTGCGTTATGCTAAAAATTGCCTAGTGTAGCAGCCTTCCTTTGATACATGAAGGCATCTAAATATTCTTTTGCTTGTAAGTCTTGCGAGCACAATTGTACTCAACCCGGTTGCTGCAATTTAGGAGGACGTTGATCCCTAAGAGATCAACTATTGTGAGACCGACTTTGCGAAGGACGATGACTAGCTTGGCGGTTTTCGGTCAAGTTGCCTTGTGGGTAAGGGCAAACCAGTCGGCTTTTCTTTTGGTGCCATCTTATGGCTATGTTTCCACTACAGCTCTTAGTACTTTTATTATTTCTATTTGGTCGGTCAGCCGTATATATGAAAACTGAAATTGTTTGATGACTATGTTGTAACCTTTTGTGACTACGGTAATGTGGTATTGTTGTATGACATTGATATCGATATTGTTTTGTGAATGGTGTGTGTATACCGCTCCTGGGAGGTATACAATACATCAGGGCAGGATATTTGGTTTATAATGTTAGGAACAATGGATGGTTAAGTATTACAAGTTAAATACCCCGAGTCCCCCCACAGCTTTTGTATCAGAGCCATTCTGGCTGTAGAAGCCCCTAGCTTGGTCGTTAATAGGATATTTGAAAATTTTATTTTCAAAGTATCAAATATTTTGTGAAAACTTAAGTAAGTTCTCATATTTTAGTCCTTACCTATCTTAGCTTGCTCATGTTGCATTATTCTTGTTTGAGTTTTGAAACGACATTTCCCTCTCATCTCCTTTCAAAAGTTAGTTGGTTATCGGTTAATTTCTAAATTGAGGAATAATAAGAGTTGAAAATATTAAGAGTTGGTTGTTATTTAGTGAAGATTAGATGCACTGGGAGTACAAGAACTCATCTCGGAGCTCGATTGCAAATCTAGACAGCAAGGACAAGTTTTGGACAGTAAGCGTGTAGTTCGTCGCTAGGGCTGAAAATGATAGGGTAATTGAACTAAAACTCATGGGAATGAAAGGGTAAGATGTGAGTATAGTTGACTAGTGCCTAGAACACCCCTAGCTAGTTTTTGTCATGATATTTTGATGCGATAAAACTTGGCTTTTGTTCTGAAATTTTCTATCCCAACCGATTGCTCATTCATTCAATACGAGTTAGTCATGCAGGAAGTTAATCTTTCGTCCTATGAGTTTTGCATTGTATCTTAGGACTTTTTACAAATATTTGCAGTTCATTTCTTGTTAATTATATGTATGCATTCGAGTTAGGGTAATATCTCATTCCCCTTAGTTGATTGCTCCTTAGTACTCGGTTGTTGTTGCTAACCCAATTCCACGGAACAGGATGGCCGGAAGAACAAGAAGTGGACATGGTCAGCAAGCAAGCAATGAAGAAGAACTCCCATCTCCTCCAACAATGGTAGAGGTTCTCGCTCAGATCGAGCAAAACCGAATGGATCAAACAAGAATTTTAGAGGCCATTGCGCGAAACACCTCCGCTCTCTTCGGAGGACTTTCTGAATTCCTCCGTACTCAGCCACTTAGCCACCTTCTTTCTCACGGTCTGAGGACCCACTTGACGCAGATGACTGGTTGCGTCTAGTTGAGCGAAAGCTCGATGCCGTCTATTGCCAGGATTGAAGAGCCGAAGGACATTTTTTGTTCAAGAGTTGCATGCTTCGACGACATCTTCAAGCTCGAACTTTGCATTTATATTTTTTTTAGTGTTATCCTTTTCAAGCTCAATGCTATTGCATACGCATTGAGTTTGAGTGGGGTGTTAAGAGTAGTAATGTAATAGTCATGTATAGGTTAGGGGGTAGTAATGTTATTGTAGTAGTCTAGGGTTTCTAGTCTAGGTTGGGCTCCTGCAATAGATGAACAATTCAGCCCTCACTCTCTCATCTCTCCCAAAATCTAACAATGACATGGGTCTCCAGTATCATCCTAGCAAAGCCAATGTTGTTGTCGATGCACTTAGTAGGAAGGTCTATTGTAATACCTTATTGATCCAGGAGCAACAACCTACCCTCCACGAAGAATTTTAGTAACTCAACTTGGGAATGGTTGAGCATGGTTTCCTTGCTGCCATGGAGGTGCAACCATCCTTGGAGGATTAGATCAAGGTTGTGCAATAATCCGATGATGGGGTAAAACAAATCAAGGAGAATATCAAGAATGGGACAACCAGGTGCTTCTCGGAAGATGACCATGGGGTCGTATGGTTCAGATCACGCCTTGTAGTTCCAAAGGTTATGGAATTGTGAAATTTAATCCTCCGCAAAGCCCATGACTCCCCTTTGTCCATTCATCCCAGAGCCACCAAGATGTATCAAGATCTCCGGCGAAGATTCTGGTGGACCCGAATAAAGAGCAAGGTTCTAAAAATCGGCTTCAGGCGCTGGCGAGGTGGCGCCTAGGCGTTCGGCGGTGTGCTGGCACCGTGATTTCCTTATAGGCGGTGGGCTAGGTGGGCGGGCCACCTTGGACCAGCTCGGCGGTCCAAGCTGGTCCTCGGTGGCGCTCGGCGGTGCTAGACGCGACAGCTTGAGGCGAGCGCCGAGGCGGGGTAGGGTTCGGGCTCCTCCCACATCGCGCTTCCCCCCGCCGTAGAATCGAGCTCGCCTCGGGTTTCGGCCATCTTGCGCCACCGATTCGACCTCGTCGCCTCTGAATTGTGGTCGTCCCGCCATCTCTGCTGCCGAATTGAGGTACACCATTGCCGCTCCCCTCTGCTCCCGCGCAGCCGACCTCCCCCCTCTACTCTCGGTTCTCTCTGGCTCCCCCTACCGCGCCACCGCTCCCTCCCCCTGCTCTCGTTACCCTCTGGTCCTCCCTACCACGCCGCCACCCTCCCCCTCTGCTCTCATTCCCCTCTGGCCCTCCCTACCGTGCCACCGACCTCCCCCTCTAGTCTCGTTCCTTCTCTGCTCCACCGGCCACGCTCTCATGCCACTGACCTCCCCTCTCTGCTCCGCCGCGGATTCTTCTCCCGCGCTGACCCCCTAGCATAGTTGCTCCTCTACTCTGCTTACTCTGAGCCTGTGTTGTGCTGCTCTGCTCTGCTCTCGGCTCTCTGCTCTCTGCTCCCCTAGCACCGATTCTGTGATGTGTACAAATTTATGATGAGGGGAAATCTATTGTTCAAAAGCACAAGGCTACGTATAAAGAAGTAGTGGTTCAATTAACTCAGTATCATCGTGATGGGATGCCAGATGAAAAAAGACTACATGGATTAAAAGGTCAGTGTTTAATTTTGTATAATGGAAAGAAATTTTACCTTGCACATGTTGAATCTTTTCTACAAGTTCCATAGTTGTGCGAAGCATGGTTGATATGATCTAGTTGTATGATCTAGTTGTTGTTGTTTCAGATTTATCTAAAGCCTCTATCATTGTGAGGGAGCTGACCCCAATGATGAATCACTTCATGTGTGATTGGTTCAATAAGATTACACCTGTAAAAATCTCGTTTTCTTTGATGGGAAGGACAATATTCAATTTTTATTATGCTGGCGATGAATGTCTAAATGTGTGGTCAGGTGTGTGACAACTCTTGGGAGCATATGCTTTGAGAAGTTGCTGATTGCTAAATTCAGAAGTTGTGCTAATATACTTTGATTCTTTGAATGGTTGTGCTGATTGCTGAATGTCTGAACATATGCTTGCATGTTCTAGCTTAGTTTACATATGTTGGGACTTGGGAGCATATGCTTACATAATTGATAATTGTGTGCATGTGTGGACTGTAATATTTTTTTGTCTCGAGTTAGAAATTAGATTTGGCACAATCCAACTTTGCTGGAGACTTTTCCATGAAGCTTGGGTGGAATCATTGCATGTAGACTTTAAGATTTAGGAGTTAGGAGTCTGTTATTACTTATTAGTGCAAACTTGCTTGGTTAACCATGGGCTGTTGATACATTCTTTCTAACACAATAGCAAAATAACTCATCATTGATTAAATATGCAGGTTTACATCATTATTTGATTACATACATGTTTACATCAAGATCTTGGAGGGGATGTCTTACTTCTTCAGGTAATTCTCCTTCTATATTGCTCAATTTGATGCCTGATATTTGCCCAGTTCATCATATTATTCATGTTCTGGGCTTATCTGCACCGTAGCCAAGCCAGCCGCCTAGGCGCCGCCTAGTCCACCTAGGATCTAGGCCCTGGGCCACCGCCCGCCTAGCGTCTAGTGCTTTCTTGAACCTTGATAAAGAGAGAGATTGCAAAATTTGTTGCCGAGTGCGACGTATGTCACCGAGTGAAAGCTGAACATCAGTAACCAGCAAGCATGTTACAGCCTCTTCCCATTCCTGAGTGGAAGTGGGACTCAATCGGAATGAATTTTATCACCGGTCTGCCTTGTACCTCCACGGGGGAAGATGCCATCTGGGTTATCGTTGATCGATTGACAAAAGTAGCATATTTCTTACCCGTGCGGACTGATCTTAGTGTGAGTCATCTGGAGGACCTCTACGTATCCTGCATCGTATGCTTGCATGGGGTACCGAAGACAATCATTTCAGATTGTGGTTCCCTTCTCATCACCCGATTTTGGAAGAGCTTGCAAGAAGCTATGGGAACTCACCTTTCCTTTAGCACCAACTACCATCCACAAACTGGAGGTCAAACTGAAAGAGTCAATCAAATTCTGGAAGACATGCTCTGTGCTTGTTTTCTCTCCTACAGGGAGAATTGGGAAAAAAATGCTTGTCGTTTGCTGAGTTCTCTTACAACAATAGCTTCCAAGCTAGTCTCGACATGGCACCATTTGAGGCCTTATACGGGAGAAGATGTAGAACCCCATTGAATTGGTCTGAGATCGGTGAAAGACCACTCTTTGGTCCAGACTCAATCCAAGAGGCCAAATACCAAGTGCGGTTAATTCGAGACCGATTACACACGGCTCAATCTTGACAAAAGAGCTATGTGAATCGTCGTCGTCGCAAGTTGTGCTTTGAACAAAATGATTATGTATATCTCAAAGTCACTCCCTTGAAGAGCAACCAACGGTTCGGCGTCAAAGGCAAGTTAGCTCCTCGATAAGAGAAAAGACGAGATGTTGCCTACAAGTTGGACTTACCCGCTACACTTTCGAGGGTACATGATGTATTCCACGTGTTCCAGTTGAAGAAATGCCTCCGTGTCCCAACCGAACAAGCTCCATTGGAAGGTCTTGATATACAAGAAGATCTGACCTACCGTGAGCGTCCGGTTCGCATCCTTGAAGAAGCTGAATGGAAGACAAGGAATCATGCCATCAAGTTCCTTAAGGTTCGGTGGACAAATCATTCCGAAGACGAAGCGACTTGGGAAAGAGAGGATCGTCTTCGCGCAGACTACCCATCATTCTTTCCGAGTGAACGGAATCTCGGGACGAGATTCTTGTAAGGGGGAGATTTTTAACATCCCAAATCTTGGGTTTGTATTTCAAATGTATAAAAAGATGAACGTTTAAAAACTTTTAAACTTGCATAGTATTTCTGGAGCTTTTGCGCAAAATCTTGCATTTAAAAAGTTTCAAAACAAAATAAAACATACAACTCAATTTGAAGCTCCAAAAGAAAACAGAAATAAATGGTTGTGATCATCCTTGGGAAATAATTTATTTAAATCTTATAATATTTATCAAGAATACTTATAATTTTCCCCAAATTTTTGGAACTCATTTCAACCGACACAAAATTCAAACTCTTTTCAATAACAGATTCTAGGCTTGAATTTAAACTATACAAATTAAATCTTGAACAGTGAGGTTTAAGATTTTATTTGAGTTTTAGGACGTCCTAGGAACCTCTCTGATTTATTTTATAATTTTAGGATTTTATTTGCTATTTTGCTAGCCCAGTCAAAGTAGGGAGGTTTTGTTTTAAAGCAGTCAAAATTAATTGGCCGTTCGGACCATCCGAACCCGACCAGTCCGCACGATCGGACGGTCCGAACATCACCAACCGAGCCAATTGACTAGAGCTCTCTCCTCCCTTGGTGCGTCATATTGTGTTCCAGAGCTCAACTAAGGTTTCCCCTCAGTTAATCTCTTTTATGTCGCGCAGGAGCCCGTGGATTTTGAGCTTTCCTATTTTCCGGCCGCCAGCACCCCCTTCTTCCCCGGTGATGTTCCAGTGAGGCATTCTCCAATTGCTTGCAATGGCACCATCTTCTTAGCCCCCTTGAGCTTTCCCAACATTTCATGTCTCTTTCTTTTGCTCAGGTCGAACCCCCCTCGTCAACCCCATCGTCGCCGCCTTGGTTCGTCGTCGGCGGTGAGCTTCAGACTAGCTGGTCCTCTCCTTGGCACTCTGGTGAGTTCCCGTGAACTTGTAGATGCTAGTGCGCGTCATGCACCATAGCCGTAGCACCACCACTGCTCACCGTCGTGGCGCCACCGCGTCAGACTTTCTCCGACCATGCTCTGGCCGCCCATAGCTTCGCTTTAGCACCAGCTTTCCATTTTAGTCCTTAGCCGGCACCGCCAGGGCCGGAGTCGCTAGCGATGGCCGTGACAAACTCGCGGCCATGCGCGTCTATTGTTGGAACTCCGACAGTTACTGTAGCAGGATCATTAGCGTTTAAGTGTTGTCAGTTTAGGTTAAGTAACTCAGTAGTTAACGTCTTTTGTAGCTGATGTTTCACCGGCAAGTGGGGTCCATGAGCTAGAATGAAAGGGTTAAGTGAAACGTGGTAGAGTATGACTTGTGGGCCTAGCCCTTAGTGTGTTGTGCACTATACTTGTGCACCGGTGAACTGAGTTCATTAGTTTGAGTCTATGGCGTGTAGGACCCACCTGTCAGTAGGTTTTAGTGGAAGTAAAGTTCGGACCAGTCCGAACAGACCCTATCTCTTGGTTCAGACAGTCTGAACATTCTCAGCTCAAAGTTTAAAACAAAATCCGGCAATCAATTATTTGTACACTAGAAATTTATGTGACTTCAAAAATTCATATATAATTCAACTCAACTCCAAATCCGGTGAAACCAATTTTAAAATTTTTTTTGTTTTAAATGAACTTTAATTTGAAAAAGATTTCAAACATGTCTCTGTCCTAGAAAATATAGTTTTTGGAAATTTATCCTTAACCGAATTATTTTTATACTAGAAAATGCTTTAACTTCAAAAATTCATAGAAAATTTATCGGAACTCCAAATAAGATGATTTAAGTTTCGTTGAAGATAACTTTTATTATATTTATAACCATGTAGTCCTTGTGACCAACACTGTCCTACAAATTTTTACTTAATAATTAAAATCGGATGAATAGTGATAGATTATAATTTTTCTGGATTTTCTTAAAATATGTTTTTCAAACTGTTATAACTCTTGCATACTAAATCAAAATGGAATAATTCTTTAACCTAAATTCATCTAAAATCGTAATCTACCTACTGTGTAATTTTCATGCATTTTGGATGACTTTGAATTTTTGGATATATTTGGTGTTATGTGCTCTTATTCGCTTTTCGTATTCGTTCGTTAGATTGCTAAGATCCAAACGAGGACGAGTGTGATCCTCAATAGCAGCAAACCGGTTATCTTCAACAAGGCAAGCAGCCCCCTGATCATATTGATCCTATTACTTTCATTACAAAATATCTTGTTTGCAACTCGTATGTATGCATGTTCTACTTAAATGATTATTTTTCGTTAGAGGTAGTTATTACTATTAGATGCATGAGCTGCAGCAAGTGTTTATCCCTTGCCACTAGCCCTAAGTTATTATTCTCGCTGATGTTAGTGTTCGGTGGATGTTATAGAGTCTATACTTATTTATGCGATGTGTTGCTTAGTCATGCATAGATTCTGGTAGAATTGGGTAGTTATCAACTTAGTCGATAACTTTGATCACACAAATCATTTCATTACACTATGTCCAGCAACATGTGCTATATTACTTTGAAAACTAAAAGTGTAAATAAAATGATTTAGACTTGGGCAAGTGGTTGGATGGTGTGTTGTAGGGTGTGTGAATATCTTGCCTAGGTCAACAAGGACCAAACATCTTTTTTCTCCAAAACCAAGCATATTTGCGTGCTAACCACATGAGAGGGATATGGGACCTCTCTTGACTTAGTATTTTGACGTGTGTTTGCTCTGAGTCGCAGGGGGTGGTTGTGAGTTTTGTTAAAAAGAAACGTTCTGATGTTGTTGGGTGTGGGGGGTGGGTTCGAGGAGCATCCGTAATTGTCTGAGGCTTTACGGTAACTCCGACACAACGTATAGATTTCTATCCATACGTGCGATTCGTAGTTAATGCATAATATTGGAAATGTCCCATAGGACTTAGCCTTACTGGCATACCTAAAAAGTGTGCTCTATTGCATGGCGAAAAGGCGGTCTGACGTGTGGGTACATTGGTACACCCCTGTAAGGTATGAACTATTCGAATAGCCTCGTCCTAGGTTGTGAACACACTTGGGATTGGACTTGCAGGAGTTAGACTTAACAATTTGGAAATTTAAACTTAAAACTTGTTCGGGTGGCATTGAGAATGGTCTCATGCTATGTTTGTGAGCTACGGGGTAGCCACCTATTGTTGTTAGATGTTGTCTCATAATTACTTACCAGCTGTTACTTAAGTTATTAAAAATATTTGTTCACTTGCCATTTCAATCTATTACTCGTACTTCAAATGAAATGATGCTTTATGCTGAAAATTGCCTAGTGTAGCAACCTTCCTTTGATACATGAATGCAGCTAAATATTCTTTTACTTATAAGTCTTGCGAGTACAATTATACTCAACCCGGTTGCTCACAGAAAGTTAATCCCCAAAGGATCAACTATTGTGAGACCGACTTCGTGAAGGACGACGACTAGCTTGACGGTTTCTGGTCAAGTTGCCTTGTGGGTAAGGGCAAACTAGTCGACTTTTCTTTTGGTGCCATCTTATGGCTATATTTCCGCTGCAACTCTTAGTAATTTTATTATTGTTTTTTGACCGATCGATCGTATGTATGAAAACTGAAGTTGTTTGTTGACTATGTTGTAACCTTTTATGACTACAGTAATGTGGTATTGTTGTATGGCATTGATATTGATATTGTTTTGTGAACGGTGTGTGTATACCGCTCCTAGGAGGTATACGATCCATCGGAGCGGGATATTTGGTTTGTAATACTAGGACCAATGGATGGTTAAGTATTACAAGTTAAATACCCCAGGTCCCCCACGACAAGATATGGTCTATGGATTATCTCGACTGAGACGATGAAGGACCTAATCATGTGCTGCATCTTCTGAACAGATAATCGTACAACCAAAAGTCTATTATGTGATAGACCTGGCTAGATAATTTAATGAGTTGTTATGCTATTGCTATATTGTAGGCAATTTGGGTTGGGCTATAGGAGGGCATCTTTGGGTACGCAATCATTGATGGTTGTGGTAGTACAAGTAGGGATACGTCTACTCCCCCAACAGTGGTTTCTTCAGAGTTAATGTATTCTAACGTCCAAAGATCGACCCATTTAATGGTGTAGCATTACAGTGAGTTATTGTAAAAGCCTTGTTATGATCGTCTCCGTCACACGCCTCAGGTAGCATGTCATAACCGACATTTGAATCAATCATACCTTGTGGGTAAAATTATATAACCTCTACAGAGTGTATACTATATTTGAATAGTTATGCCCAATTTCATACTTATTATTGCTCAAATATACAGATTCAGACTACAATGTTGAAAACAATACTTCTATACGTCTGTCTATTAAAATGAAAATGATTACGATAACTAGGTTACAGCCCCAATCGATTACCTGTTGCAAATCATACTCTTTTGGTTTGGTTTATTTATCTTTCACTGCTACTCTTTGAACTCGTCAATCTATCACCCTGTTATGTAAGAATATGGTCCTAAGGCCTATTTACGACGGTTTCTGCAATATTATGTACTCTTTTACTTATACACATGCATAGATGTAATATTCGCTGATAATTGTACTTTGTAAGCTAAGTACTGATCATAGGACTAGCTCGGTATATACAAAAGGTCCGAATGCAAATCAACACTCAATACAAATGAAGCCATCTCATTGAATCACATCATCAGTAAATTAAGAAACAAGTACATTATAGCCGCCTAAACTCTTTTGAAAGTCCAAATTTCACTTTAACTCCTTCGAAAGTCCAAATTTCATGTAGTTGTACCTCCCTACCGTTTAATACAATAGTTACAAGGTAGAGAGCTTTTTTAAAAAGAAAACAAAAACAAGTGCCAACAGAGCTTGCCTAGCTCTGACCTCCTAATAATCATGACCTAAAATATTCATGTTTGCACCGAGGGATTCCAGATTATTGCAGCACATCTCTTTTGTTGTGCTGAGAAACCCCATTTAGTTATACAAATATTTCCTATTAGTTGATGTCCTAGCTCATCATAAAGGAGGGCCAATAAAAACAAAGTTAACGTATAAAATGAAAACAAAATTTGTTTTCCTCTGTAATCAAGAAGAATCACTCTGTGTTCTTGGTGGCCTTGTATGTATTCACTAGCTGCGTCTGTACGTCCTGCGAGACAGTATTGTGCTCCAGATACTCCATCGTAAATTCGCCTTTGCCCTGCAGTTGATGCATCAAATTAAGTAAACAATGAATGAAATGGGAAAACCCTAATACAGTAATACACATTTGTTTTCTGTGTTTACAAACATTTTCTCGTACTCCAAAGGAGTTGAAACCGAAGAATGGTGGGAGTGGCCTGGGTTATAAAACCGACAGTAAACAGCCGATTCCTTGCTATTGTCCAGTTTTTGGGATACTTATTTAACTATATGAACGAAATGTATTGCGTAGTACTATGAAAGATTTAATAATCGGACTTCGAATAAACATATGGGACAAAGAAAGATATTCAACCAGAAAACCACCGGGAACCAACCTATTCACAGCTCCCTGGTGGAGCCTGGGATATTTTTCTATTCAACCTTAACAATGCGCATACACAAATGAATAAATAAATTCAGAGAATATGTGGGACAAATGATTTCACAGAGTAAACTACACGATTGTTCAGCACTTGAGTAATGTCAGTGAACAAACCTGAATAGAACTAGTAAGTGTCTGCAAAATTATTTGTACACAGAACAAATAGAAAAAACATGATGCTATCTGTTCTATTCAATTTTAACAGAACCTGGACTGACCCAGCCATTCGACCGGGAAAAAAAAAAGGCCTGAGGACTCCGCGATCTGGTCTACATCATCAGATCGTTTCTGCAATTCACCTGTCTTGAACAGGAGAAAACAGGGTTGAACTGGCGGTAGTGGTGACCCATGGGGATAATTCACGTGTGGGGCAGGGGCGGGGTCGAACTCCCATGGCCCCTGTGGCCGTGGAGAACACGTATGAATAAAAAACATAATGTTATAAGTACAAATTATGTCTTTTTAAATATGAAATATGTGTTCTTTTTATATGTTTGGACTAAAACTTGTATCTATACATTAGGATTTAAGTTTCGAAGCTATATTTCAAGAAAAAGTACACATAAAAAATGCTTATATATTAACAAATAAAGTCATATTAACATTAAAAGCAGATCCCTGTGGGGATGAGGACAGGGCAGGGGGAGGTTTCTCCCCTGTTAGCATTGCCGGGAGCAGGGCAGGGGTGCTCTTAGTGGGAGTCAGGACATGGCCATGGGTGAGCCCCTGCCCCTGTTATCATTCCTACCCATATGGGTAGCAAATCTCCACCAATTTTGTAAATCATAAATATAGTTGCCAGATGAACATTGAACATTGCTTCTACTGACTACTTTGTAGAGAATGCTGACTGAAAGATAGAAACAATGTGCATTGAATGATAACAGCAAAGAAATTTTCTGGACATATAAGCAGAAAAACACCGGTAGACTAGTGAACAATATCAAAAGTGGACCTGTGTCATTGACCGAAGCGCTGTTGAATATCCGAACATATTGTTCAGTGGAACCTGAAAGAGAGCAGGACGACATGCTAAGTGGACTAATAAATTTTAACAAACAATGTACATAATACTTGTCCCAACATCTACATTACAAATTAAACAATATACTTGTTCCTTGTCTATAATCTACTAATGTGGTACGTCTATTGTGGGGTTGAGTAGGAAAAAAGTGATAAAGTTTCAAAGTGAAATTTATTTCGCAAAATGTAGTCCGAGTTGTCAGTGCACATTAGTACAACCTCCATGGTAACCACATCTAGATCTGCCACCCATTACAAAGCCCAATACTGTAATGTGGTTAGTACTTAGTACTGCGCTGTTATTTCCTATTACACTAGTTGTCCTCTGAGACATGTATTACTACAAACCATAGAAAGTCAACACCGCTGATTACTACAACCGCTAGTGACACACTGACCACCTTCAAATCTGCCAATTTTATTACAAGCCAAATAATGTAGCGATATCCTTGCTATTTGATTAGAGACCACACGAAGCAAGAAGAAACTGGAAGGAACAAAAGCTTACATACATGGCACACTACAACTGTGTCGTCGCCTTCCTGATCATTTCCAACAATTATGCCTTTTCTCCTATTTTCCACATGAAGCAAAAGAAAACAGACTTAGTATAGCTTGAAGGATTAATGTAAGAAAATAAAATTTCATAACGCCGGGGTAAGTCACAGTTTGCCAAAATATCACACCAAGGGTGTCAATGACATGTGGTACCACACCCCATTTATCATCATCAGCCGGCGATATTCTGGCAAACTGAATTTTTCAGGTGGTAAGGGGGTAATTATCCTTTTAAGTAAATTGCATGCAAATATCTTAAATTCTTGAGTGGAGACTAGAGAAAGAACATTTAGCATGAAATCACTTATCATGTGCTAACCATACATTACAGTAGAAGCATACTCTGTTGAGATCAAATACTCACTTGTTCATGTCACCAGTTACTGTGCCCTGGAACTCTGTTGGAACTTTCAGTTCCACCTTCATCACGGGCTCTAATATTACAGGTTTAGCAACAGTATAACACTGAAAAAAGAAACAACAAATTTATGTAGAGCACATACAATCCCATCATACTAGTGCCAGAATTCACTAGTATGAATGCCATTTACCCAAAAAAGAAGTTACTAGGCTCACCTGTCTAAAAGCATAGATAGCAGCTAGCTTAAAAGCAAGCTCACTGGAATCCACTGCATGTGAAGCCCCATCAGTCAGCACAATTCGAATATTTTCAACAGGATGCCCTATCAATGAACCCCTACAGTAAGTAGAATGGAAACACAAGTTATCACTGCAAACAAAATAGAAAATAGCTTAACAAGTGAGGAAGAGATGCTCACGAATTGCAAGCCTCCTTAAAGCCCTTCTCAATCGCTGGTATGAAGTTTGAAGGAATTGCTTGTCCAATAATCATGTTCTCAAATTCGAATTTACCGTCAGAACCTGATGGAAGAGGCTCAATGTACCTGCATATTGTTGCTTCTTATCACAACAACTCCAAGTGAACTTCTACAGAATATCCTATGAATTTATACGGATAACCAAATCTTGGGAAGGCATATAAGCCAAGAACTCATTTATGCTGAGGTAAACTGGAAGCATTTTATTCAAATTGAATTTGGCTGATCTCAACCATTTTTTTACACCAATATATGTTCATGCTCTAAGCACATTACTTTTGCAAGATGAACGTGTTAACGTATATATCCTTGTAATATAGAGTTACTAGTCTATTGTATATGGCAGACCTATGTGGCCCATGTATGGGTGTCTTATAACCCCTCATAATCAATAGAGAAGGCTAAGAAGCCATTCACAATATTCTAACATGGTATCAAAGCCTAGGGCTAGGGCTAGGGAGACCCGGTCCGGCCACCGCTATCATCGTCGTCACCGGCATGCTACCTCTCTTCTTCTCCCTCTCTCGTGGTTCACCTCCTTCCATGTTTTTCCACCGTCGCCATCTCACCTGAGGCTCTGCTTTCCTCGATCCAAGCTCTTGTCATCGCCACTAGCCGGATTTGGCTGGATCCGCCGTCACCAGATTTGGTTGGATCCACCCAGATCCATCGTCGCCTAGGCCCGAATACAGTGTCAACGTCGCCTGAGCCTTGGTCCCCTACTCCGTCATGTCCCGGCTCTTCTTCATCGTCGCTTGGGCCTCGGATCTAGCATCACTGTTGTCACCGAGCCCTTTGCACCATCGCCGGGTCATCTTGGCCCTTTGCTCCGTCTCCCTACCCCGCTTGCCTCTTTGAGCCGCCGCCGCGCTCCTCTGTCGCCGGCTGTTCTACTCGCCTCACGACCGCAGCTTCTCTTGGTGCTCTGCTCTCGACCATGGGCTCTGCTTCTGACGCCTACTCTTGCGGATTGCTCAGCTCTGCCATTTAGTATTTTGGGCTGAGCAGCGGACTTGGTACTCATGGCAACGTTTGACCCATTCCTTAGTGGCGGTGCTCTCCTGGCGTCCGACATCAAGCTTAATGGCCAGAACTACCGAGATTGGGCCGCCTCAGTTCGGATGTTGTTTCGATTGATTGGATTTGCTTCACACCGCATTGTGGATCGCTTGCCACTTCATGAGATTGATCTTGTAGCAGCTCGTGCTTGGCAGATTGCAGATGATCATGTGATGGGTGTACTATGCATGAGTGCAGAGGTCCTGATTCGAGCATCATTCATCGATATGTTCTCTGCCAAGGAAATGTGGGAGTACTTGCAGCATCGATATCCGCAGACCAATGAGGCACTACATTTCTCACTTGAGCAGCGTCTCACTGACCTACAGCAGCAGTGCATGGCCATAGAGTACTATAGTACCTTCACCAACATATCCAGTCATTTGGCATCTATGACTCTCAGGCCTTGTGTTGGGTGTGGTGTGTTATGCTAGGGAGCGCTATGAGCCTGTCTCTCATGTTTGCTTTTGTGATATGTCTTCGGTCTGAGTTTGAGTTTGCTCGTTCTTTGCTACTTGGTCAGGCATCTCTTCCTACCATGGTTCTTTGCTACTTGGTCGAGCATCTCTTCCTACCATGACGGAGGCGTTTTCTTGCTTGCCGAGACTCGATTTCACTCACTGGCTCCTTCTGCGAGTCTAACCTACACTGTCTTGGCAGCCCCCCATCAGCATGGTCCAATGGTTGCTCCAACTCCCACAGCTACAGTTTCCTCTGGTGAGATTATCTGCCCCTAATGCTTGAGGACTGGACACAGTACTGATCGTAGTTTCAAACTCTGTCTTGGGTTACTAGCCGCCTATCGAGCCAAGCGTGCTGCTGTCAGAGCTCGTCGTACCTCTGGTCCTCCTACTGATGCTGACAGGACTGCTGCTGAAGTTATCTCCACTACCAGTACCTCAGGATCAGTTTCAGCTCAGTCTTTGTTGGGATCTCCTGGTGAATCTACTACGTCACAGTCAGGTACTTGTGTTTTGGATTCAGGCGCCTCTTTCCATATGACATCTGATGATACCTAGCAGTTGGCATGTAATCTCCTGTCACTGAGGGTGCTTTTGTTCAGCCAGATGATGGCACATCCTGTCTGGTTACTCATCAGGGAACTCTATGCCTCAGTTTACTGTTCTTGATGTCTCTGTTGTTCCCTAGTTATCTATGAATCTCATGTCTGCTGGTTAGCTTAGCAATATGAACTATTTTGTTGGTTTTGATGATTCTCCATGTTTTGTGCAGGATCGTCAGACCAGGCCTCTTGTTGGTACTAGTTGTCACCTCTATGTGCTAGGATCATCTGATTCTTCCTTCATCATCCCCTTCCATTCCAGCTAGATCTGCTGCCAGATCTGCTTTTACTACCTCCTCTACTAACTTCTATCAGTGGCACCATCGTTTGGGTCATCCCTATAGCTCACGTCTATCTATTTTAGTAGGTCAAGGTGTCCTTGGTAGGGTCTATATAGACACCCAATTATTTGATTCATTAGACATGCGAAACTTTTAACATAGCATAATGATTTATATTTAGGACATGATGGTATTGAATAACCTTAGATGATAAGTTAATCTTGGTTTATTACCTTGCTATGTTCCTAGGAATAAATTATCTATGATTGTCATATCATTATGCTTATGTTATTGTGACCCGTGGACGGGTTTTATCGTTGATATGCTTGTTGTAAGTATAGGTTACTTGATGTTGAATTTGATAGTGTAGTTTTGTGACATTCCGGGCTCAGTGTTGGACCGGGTGTAACATTTTTATTGTGATCTGAGACCAAACGCCCATCGTTGACTTCAAGAAGGGCAATATGATTTTTTTTCTATATTGTTCTGTAGCAAGAGCAGGAAAAACTTTGTATTTTCCACCCCAAATTGAACCCATCAAATTGTACAACTTTGTTTCCAATACAACTATTTATATCTTAATAGTCTGAGGACATGCAATTTGATGATGACTCTGAAATTCCATTCTAGCCTGCTTAAAGATCTTTGTTCCTCTAGTCCATCCATCAGATTAAGAACTATATTACAGTTTTAAATAAGAATTGTCAAATGAGAAAGATGTTTACTCCAGATTTTCAGTGCCTTTCAGAGCCTTTTTAATTTGCAGAGAGAAGGGTAGCAACATCTGGAGCAACCCAAGACTCCTTGACCACTTGGAGAAAACCAGGATGGTCAGTCCAAAAACTTTCAAACCGAAAGACGTGTGACTTGGGGATTTTTGTTTCGATAGACACCACACAGCGAACGTGATCAGAGATGTATCGAGATAGGGGTTTAACCAAAGTATTTGGGTAAGTAATTGTTCAATTGTTGGTAGTGAAGAACCAGTCAAGCTGCTCTAGAAGTGAATCTCCTTGCAATTTGGGTAAGTAATTGTTCAATTGTTGGTAGTGAAGAACCAGTCAAGCTGCTCTAGAAGTGTTACTCCACGTAAAGCTCCTCCCCATAATTGGTAGCTCTACAAAACCCAAATGGCTAATAATGGAATTGAAGAACAAGATATCATTCATATTCCCCCCCAGTTGATTTCTATTTTCTAAAGATCTTTAGAAATTTAAGAATCCCAGAAAAATCCAGTTTTTGTTGGCCGGAATGTGCAGATTGTGTAGCCAAATAACAAAACTATCACGACCTGGACCTGCACATGACCCATAAACTGAGAAAAGAGTCCAAATATCTCCAGAATGTTTGGAAGTGAAAGTGCTATGATCCTTAGATCATAGGGGTAAACATCACCAAGAGGATAGTCGGGTGACGTCGGCTGCTAGGGGAGAGGGAAGACTATAGATTGGGGAGACGAAGAGGGTTGGGTATGGACTATTGTATTCTCATTGCTTCATGCCAACGATTACAATAAACATCCTTATATAGAGGGCTTTTCTAATAATTATGGATAAAATCAAACTAAATGATTACCTTCCTAACTAATAGATGACTTTTCTAACTAATAGATAATCTTTCCGATTAACTAATCTCTATACAAGGAAACTAATCAACTATTTAAGGAAATAGATATTCTTATTAGGGAAGATAATCTTTTCCTAATCCCGGTGCCACAGCACCCGTGGTACTGTTCATGCGTGTGAATAGTAGCCCGAGTTGTGGTGGCGGCCATGGCTGAAGCCCTAGAAGACCCCATATTAACGAGAGGTCATGACGCCGGCGGAACATTGCATGGAAGATAGTCCGCAACGCTCTAATAGACATTGGCCAGTCGCATGGAGAAGACAGTCGTTGGACAGCGGCCTTCTTCCTCAGCGAGGGCACCGTTAGTGCAACCACAGACTGCGAAGTCGACGATGCAAGTCACTGGCGAAATCAGAGACTGCCTCCGGTGGCGCAGACCGCGCAGTAGCTATTGCTCGTGCATTCTTCTCTTTTTCCATCAGCTTGACCAACATAGCCGCCATATCTGCCAAGATGGCTTTCATGTCGTCTACGCCAACACTCATCTCGTTGAGGGTGGCGCTCATGGCCTTGAAATTCTCAGCGGCAGAAACCATGGTGTTGGCTCTGGTACCAGAAAGACGGCATAATAGAAAATCTATGCTGCTCCTAAACCACCGCATCAAAGACCAAGTTGTTCCAAATCACTAGAATGCCCCGAGAGACCATAAGTAGGGATATAAACAAACTCATCAAAGCGCTTAGGGGCAAAACATTTGATATACGACCGATCAAAATGGGAGCATTTGGTCTCTTGCAAACAGATGATTGAACAAGAACTTTCAACAATTTTGTCCCTCGGGGCATTCCATTTGTCATCTGAATTGATTCCTCGTACATTCCAACATAAAATATTCCAAGACTTATGTTGATTTGTCATGGTAAAACCAAATGAAAGAAAAGAGAACCTAGTATGCACAGCAATACCAGAATAAAAGTCATTCTCCCAACCTTTAGTAACAAAAGGTATTGTATATTGTTTGACCTCCCAGCATACAATTCCTTTTGTTACTAAAGGTTGTTTTTCTTCTTTCTTTTTCTTAAGTTCTCCCGAAGTCCTGATTTGTCCTCTCCTTGTTTTTCCTGAGTTTTAATTCCTCTTGCTCCCGATTTGTCTTCCTTCTACTTCTTTTTCTTTGTTCCTCTCCAGATTTGCTCCCAATGTGCTACTGCCTACTACTCATCCTTGTTCTTCTTTGCTCACCGTATCTCGCCTTGAGGACACCATAACAACCATGATGTCGTGGTTTGGGTTGGGTTGGGTCCTGGTGGATGTGACATGGACTGGTGTGGATTGGATTGGGAAAGTAGAGTTTGCTGTGATGGGTTGGGCTGGAAATGGGTTGGTTTCTCACCCATTAGGCATTAGCAGCAGGCCTAAGAGCCGCCTCTTTCCGTCCTCTGCTCTCTGCTTAGCTATATATAGTGAGGCTGAAAGTTGAGCTGGGCAAGCTAGGATGGGCCCAGCCCACATCCATTCCTCCCTTCCTTTACTTTATTTGTCTTCACGAATCATCAGCGCCGCCTTGCTCTCTGCTTCACGCACACCACACCACCGCCACTGCATCGCCAACACCACACGACCTCTTCCTCCTCCCCTTACCGGCATCGGGTGGCGACAAGCAGACAAACTAGTAACGAGCCAGAGTGACGAGCAGGGGATCTACAGCTTCTCTGCGAGACGCGAGGGCTGAGGAAGAGGATGTGCGATTGGGGTAGGAGAGGGGAGAGGAGACTGTAGCTAGCTGCCTAGCCCAGCGGCGACCGGTGTCGTGGCCAGTGACGGCAGTGGCGGCAGCGAGCTAGGGCTCAGCTCGCCCCTTGTGTCGCGTCTTGGGCTCCTGGCGACGGTCTTCGCTCGATCTGCTGGGTTAGTGACTGCAATTTATGTATATCTTTCAAGCCTGACAGTGGGCCAACAAAGTCGGGTGACTAGCTCTCCTAGTCGAGCCGCTGGCTCTATTCGGCGGCCTTGCACCAACTTGTCGATTAATCTACGATTAGTCAACGACTTAATAACAGTGCTACCGACTGGCCAACGACTTGCTGCTAATACGAGCTACTACTTGCATGTTGCTGCCACTAGAGCAGTATTACACCACCATCTGCTGCTACTAGCCTACTACAGCATCTACCACATGATGGTGCCTGTTGCTGCTAGTCCGGTACTACTACATCTAGATCTAGAACAGAGCAGCAAAACTGACAAGTAGAGGAAGGGTGAAGGCTCATAGAGGTAGGAGAGGAAGGGAAACTAATGGGGTTTGCAACTAACGGCGGCGGTGGCAAAAGGGGCTTCTTCTGGCCTTCACCTCCTGCCAACTATTGGGCCTGATGGGCTGTCGTAATGAAAGGGCTTAGATGGGCTGTAGGGTTGATATGTCAAGATTTCATAACACTATCACAGTCACTGCTGCTTCTTGCCTTTGCATGGCCGTGCCACCTCACACCCTCGCATCACATGGCCACACGCCTTCTCCTTTCTCCTCCATCCCTCTTTCCCCTTCCCCTCACTCCCTTCTCTTCTCACAGTTGAGCAAGCGTCTGTCTAGCCCCAGCAAGTAGACGTCTAGTCGTTGCTGGTCGACTTAGAGTTGACCAGTCGGCTGACTTGCCTGCTAGTCGAGTCAAAGGTCCCAGTCAGCCTTCCGGGGCTGACCGGACGACTAATCGCGGACAAATCGACAATTAGTCGATGATTCAATAACAATGATGGAAAGTGGAAAATTTGTGGAAGAGGAAAGATGTCCAGAAACTGTTTGCAGCTAGAAAGTGTGTTTACAATAGCTATCCCCATATGTAAGCATTTGGAAGTATTTACCTTTTTAAGCGAATGAACTGAATAAAAAAGCAAACAATGAATGTTAGATTGTCAAGAACTATTTGATTTATATGAACTCACCCGCAAACTCGTCCATATTGACCTTGACCACCAGATTGCTTTTTGTGCAAGTAATCAAATTCAGCTCGCTGGGTGATAGTTTCCCTGAAGTTCACACGAGGTTTCCCAACCTTTGCATCAACCTACATAAGTAAGACACACCTATTAGATTTATTCAGAATTTTTTAACAGCCATAGAGGATTGAAGATGGTTTAACATTCATCATAGGAATGTGGTGCAGTTGATGAAAGCCGTAGACAAGAAAGTATATAATAACAGAAGCTCAATCAGACAGGCACATTGCAATTTTTCTGAACTCTGAAATGTAGTGCCCAGTAGCACCAAGATACAAGAATATATGGGCTATTTGGTTTGAGTACTCAACTCATCATACAGAGATGAAGATGATGAGGTCATCCTATGATTTTGGTGAGATAAACCAATTCCTCAATTTCTAGACTTTGTTGCCATGAGGGATGGCTTGGACATGTCACCAACTCATCCCATTCCACAAACCAAACAAGTAACATAGGTTCGGAGTTAGGATTGAATGGTTCATTCACCGTCTGATTCCTCAAATCAACCACCCCGAATGTTTCATCAAAGCAGTGCAAAATAGATTTGCATTTATGAGATGTTCAGGGCATTACCGAATACCCAGTTGTCCCTTGAGAAAAGTACCTCATTAGTGTCAGGAATTGAGGGAAACAATTGATGCATTACTATTTTTGACCAGCAGTCTATAATCTACATTCCTTTGTTCTTTCCTAAATAATGTTTTAAAAGCGGCGCTGTCAAACTTTTTAAGTTTTGACCACTAATATATATAAATTTAACCAAATTCACCGCATGAAAACTATATTGTTAGATTTTTCACTAAACATACTTCCATAATATTATATAATTTTACTTATACTAGTAATTATAGAACTTAATGGTCAAACTACCACCTCGAAAACCGTAAAACATCAATAACATCACTTAAAGAACGGAGGGAGTATACAGAGTGCATGGGGCATGTGACCAAGGCTAAGACAATATGGGAATAAAACTAAACCTAGACTAATACAATAATATCCTCAACAATTTAAGCAAATTATGCTGGAGAGTCCACCATTAGCTAGCAAGCTGTTCGATTCCCACGCGCAAAACATGCCAAACCTGGCTACAAATGCTATTTCCTCACTAAAAAAGTTAAGATAGATGGTTGTTTTACTGTATTCTGGTGGACATGTGTACTTTCTTTATTTCCTTAAGTGAAACTGGGGATTATCTGCCTTAATTGAAACAAATGAATGGTAAAATGGACAAACTAGGTTAACTAGCTCATGTGGCAAATAAGGGAAAGGTTTAGCTGTCTGTTAAGAACAAGGATTTCCTCAACAATTGTACCAATCCAGCATGGCATAACAAGCTATGAGTAAAGTTAACAAACATCCATCCATGTATCAAGTATTTTTTTCCCCCAAATAGGCAAGGGAACCAAGTATGCCCTTGAACGTTTTTGTACCTTGTACTCTCTCCTGATGCGTTCAACATAGATATCCAAATGCAGCTCACCCATACCAGAAATAATTGTCTGCAAGCAAAACTTATGCTTTAGAAACTTCATAAGGATAGAAATTATTAAAAAAAAATACAAAAGATAACATAACAAACCTGTCCACTCTCTGGATCCAGACCTACACGGAAAGTAGGATCTTCTTTCTGGAATCGATTCAATGCTTTTGAAAACTGAAATGTTAATGTAATTAATTATTCAACATATTTAAGATATCAAAATTATATATAACACATGGGTTCTTTCAAATAGAAGATCGGTTACTTGTCCTCCAGAATCTTTAGATATAGGGGAAACAGCCAAGGACATCACAGGTTCAGGGACATTCATTGAAGTCATAGTATATTTCACTGCCCCATCTGTAAATGTATCACCTATTGATGCAAGAAGTAGGGAATCAGACGCAGAAGAAATCCAAAAAATGACAATAGAGCTTGGAAAAGTACATGGCAGTATGGCACAGCGAAAATGTTTCTTGAATATCCTATACATAGCTTATCGATTTACCTGACGCACAATCAACACCAAACACAGTAACAATTTGGCCAGCATGAGCTTCTTGAATATCCTATATTGATGACAAAATATAAAGATATTAGCCTATAGATTGATTTGCTTATAATGGAAAATCATTGATCTTGATCCGATCGAACTGATACTATTCAAGAGTTATCTTCAAAAAAAATAGGTGCAACTTACCTCCATTTCATTGGAGTGCATCCTTACCAAACGAGGAACCTAGAAACACAAAACAGCCATTAGATCAGAGAAGGCAATATTCAACTTTGGATATTGCAAATTTATTTACAGGAAAATTAAAAATAAATTAGAAACTTTAAATATCAAAATTTGAATTCAATTACTTGTTCCGAAATTTTAAACTTCATGTTCCAATATTTAATATTTCAAAACGAAAGTAGTGAACTCACGTTATATGTTTATAAAAAATAATTGTACTAGGTTTAAATAATAACAAATTAAAATATTAAGGAATAAGAATCAATATTTGAAATGTTAAATTGAAAGCATGAAAAATACAAAATTAAATTTCAATTGTTAGCGGTAAAATTAATTTTCAAATTTATAAATTCAAAATGTGGAATCCTCTAGTTTTAAACTTGAATTCAAATGCCCACCATTTGAATTTTAAATGTTCTAAAATAACTCTCAGCTTTAAAAGCACAAACTGAAAATTTTAGGTTTAAAATGCAGCGATGGAAGTTTTATAATATTTTCGAAATCAAATATGAAAATGGGCACATGAAACGCTATTTTGCAATTCTCTGTGTAACAAAAAACCTATTTTAGTTTACCAAAAACACAACAAAAAAATATGTTTAATACACAGAATAATTACTTAAAACTCAGAAAAGTAATATGTTATGTGAAACAGACGCATTTCCATCGCTATAGTACACCACCATTATTGATATAGTAGTCAGAGCTGTAACAGCATGTGGAAAAATAACTATAGCCCGCAATTTCCATCACTTTTTACTTTCCATCCATTTTCTTCGCAACATAATCAATCTATAGTTGTTTATAGCCCCTCAAAATAGGAAATATTGATATGGTAAATTTTTGAAGGTCTCTGCTCAAAAAAGAATTTGGCGGCCACGGCTTCAACTGCCTTGCTGGGACATGGAATTAAGTCTTACTTTGATCTTCTTCCCTGTATTCACATTGTATATGAAGTCACCCTTTCGTATCACACCATCATAGATTCTAGAAAGACAATAAGAGGAAGAAATGATTAGTTTTGAAATAAATAATAGAACTGTATTCCAGTAGAGTAACAAACTTGGAAGCACCAACACGCCTGCAAGATGTTGTGTCCGTGTCAAGGTGCCGAGTCCGTGTCGGACACGGACACGGCTCCGACACGGCTCCGACACATATTCCAGGTGTGTCCGAAATTGCAACCGTGAAAAAAAAAACAAAAATAAAATCAAACACGTATCGGACACATATAGGACACGTATCAGATGATGGATAAGTCTCTGTGTTGGCTTTTGCCGCCCTTCAAGGACAGCATCCTTGACTGGCGGTTAGCATCTCTTGAGGACAGAGCATCTTGGACTAGCTTTAGGACTAGCTTTAGAGGACAGAGCATCTAGGACACAGCATCTAGGACACAGCATCTAGGACAGAGCATCTTAGACTAGCATATGCTTGGCATATGCTGGTACTGGTTAGCCCTATAAATATGTATCCCCAACCCCTCAAAGTTGGCATGGCATTGTGAAGAGAAATATACAAGAAAAATTGCCTCATCTCCAAGTGTCATCCTCTCCATGAGAGTAAGGATCTTGCTATCACCTCAAGCAAGAGTCCAATGACTAACAAGTGGTATCGAGCTATACTATCCTCGTAGCCCGAGCATCTCCTCGCTCATCTCCTTCTCGGCCTCGCAGCCTGACCTCGCAGAGCAGCAGCAGCCCGGTGTCCTCGCCACCTCTCCGAGACGGTAGCGACTCGTCGAAGCAACCCTCTCTCCACGCAACACCCCGATGGCGCGCCATGTCCGCAGGCGATCTCGGCCTTCGGCCGCCTCGAGCACGCGGCGTCGGGCGTGACGGCCGAGCTTCGCGCGCAGCAGCAGGCGAGCGAAGAAGCGGCAGCAGACCGCTGCTGCTGGCGCAAAGGGCGCCGAGGCCGGCAATGGCGAGCCGGCAGCAGCGGCGGCGAGGCGGAAGCAAAGCGGCGGCAGATGCGGCAGCGCGTGCGGCGCAGCAGAGGTCAAGGTCTGCGGCGGCAGCAGCAGCTCCATCTCGCGATGATAGCGCCGACGCGGACCTTGAGCCGAGAGGAGGGAAGCGCGAGGCGGCGGCGCGATGGCGGCCGCGACGCCACGAGCTTGGCGGCGATCGAGCAGCGCGGCCGCGCCGATGGCGCTCGAGGAGGCGCGCGACGGCGGTGGCGCTCCCGGAGAGCGCGCGCGGCGGTGGCGCTCTGGAGGAGGCGCTCGGCGGTGGCGCTCTGAGGAGGCGCGCGCGACAATGGCGGCGACGGTCGATAGAGCGCGGCCTTCACGAGCGGCGTGGCTCTCTCCCGGCCGGCATCGTGGTTACCACGGGTTCCGTGTCGTCGGGACACCGCCCGGCGGTGGTGGCCTACCCTCACCAAGGCCAACTACGCCGAGTGGGCGCGGTGATGAAGTGAGCTCGAGTGCGACACATGTGGGAGGCGATCCGATGCAACGGCGCCGACTACGACTAGGATCGACGGCGCTGGATGCCCTCATCGCCGCAGCCCCGCCGAGATGCGCTTCGCTCTCCAACAAGCGATCGCCAAGGAGGCTTGGGACGCCATCGTGCGCGACGCACGGCAGCGGCCGCGCGCGCAAGTCCACACTGCAGCGCCGCGCGACGGAGGGAGACCACGCCTTCAAGCGGTGAGGACGTTGATGACTTTGCTCTCCGTCTCAACACTCTGCTGCAGGTTGGTACGATTCGCGACGACACCTACAGCGAGGAGAGAGTTGTCGAGAAGCTCTTTCGCTGCGTCCCCGAGAAGTACAAGCAGATGGCTCAGTCGATCCAGTCTCTGCTGGACCTCTCCACGATGTCGATCGAGGAGGCGATAGGTCGCCTCAAGGTCGTCACGATGATGAGCCACGCTCTCTCGGGACCCGTCACCATTGGCGGGAAGCTCCTCTCGCTCGGGAGGAGTGGGTGCCGCCAAGGTGACAGAAGAAGGAGCCTTCTTCCACGACAGCGCCGCATGCGTGATAAGCGCGGCAAGCCGCGCAAAGACACCTGCATGGGCGCGAGGACGTCGAGGTGATGACCGAGGCGCCAGGCGGCGCGGCAAGCAAGAGCCGTTACGAGACAACTCTTGCTACAACCGCGCAAGTCCGGTCATTGGGCCAAGGATTGTCGGCGACCACGACGCGCCGAGCCCACGTCGCCAAAGGAGGAGGAGGAGCACTGCTCGTTCATTGCTCAGCGAGCATCGAACTACCTCGCTGCCGCCGCGGCGGCTCTCCTCCACCTTGACGAGCCAAAGCACACGCCTCCGGCGAAAGTTCCGGCAATAAAGAAGACCGACGGGTGGTGCCTCGACACCGCGACACCAACCACATGACCGGGCGGCGGAGTTCTTCTCCGAGCGTGACTCAGCGTTCGAGGCTCCGCTGTTTGGGGCGCCTCGCGTGGAAATCAAGGACGACGCTCTGCTCTAGGATCGGGATAGCTCAGATTCCTCACAAGGAGACACACAAGACTTAGGGGGAGATTGATGGATAAGTCTCTGTGTTGGCTTTTGCCGCCCTTCAAGGACAGCATCCTTGACTGGCGGTTAGCATCTCTTGAGGACAGAGCATCTTGGACTAGCTTTAGGACTAGCTTTAGAGGACAGAGCATCTAGGACACAGCATCTAGGACACAGCATCTTAGACTAGCATATGCTTGGCATATGCTTGGCTGGTTAGCCCTATAAATATGTATCCCCAACCCCTCAGGTTGGCATGGCATTGTGAAGAGAAATATACAAGAAAAATTGCCCCATCTCCAAGTGTCATCCTCTCCATGAGAGTAAGGATCTTGCTATCACCTCAAGCAAGAGTCCAGCGACTAACATCAGACACTTGGGCCCAAGGTTATTAAGTCGGTAAGTCGACACTACCCTGCTAGTGACCGACTTACCGACTAGTCGACTAGTCGGCCGACTAGTCGACAGGTACTATTCATATGATCTACACACAGACAGCACACACACCACATACCACACACACAACGCACCACAGACCACACATACACAGCCACACACAACACCACACACCACCGCACACCACACAGCAACACACACAGCACATCACACCACGCACTCACCCACAGCACATCACACCACGCAGTCACCCACACACACACCCACACACACACAGCCACACACCACGCACTCCACACACGCAACCGCCAGGAGCAGAGGAGGGCGACGGGGAGGGAGCAGAGGAGGGCGACGGCGACAGGGAAAGGAGCTCGCCGCCGGCCACATCGAGCTCGCCTCCATCTCCCCGACGCTGGATCCACGTCGCCTCCACCTCCGCTGTCGGCGACCTGGAGCTTCAGCTCCCGCCGAGGGAGATGAAGGGCGGCGCCGGCTGGGAGAGAGCTGCGGCCGAGGGCGACGATCTCCGGCCACATCGAGCTCGCCTCCACCTCCCCGACGCCGGATCTACGCCGCCTCCACCTCCCCGCAGCCGGATACGCCGCCTCCACCTCTGCCGTCGCGATCCGGGGCTTTAGCTCCGCCGAGAGATGAAGCGGCGGCGGCCGGGAGCCGCGCCGAGGCGGCGATGGGCGGCGGCGAGATGGGAACCTGACAAGTCGAGTCGCTGGACCCAGTCGCCCATGCTCCACCGACTTGTCAACTAGTCGACGACTTAATAAGCATGCTTGGGCCCATTCAATTCGGCCCAAAGCCAATTAACCAGACGCCCAGCCCATTCCATAGACCATAACCTGTTAACATAGCCCCCTGATGCAGAGTGCGATTTCATCCCTTCGACGCCGCCCACAGCCCAGACAGCGCCCGCCCACCCCCTGCTGCGTCGCCACTCACCAGATCCGGCGGCGACCTTCAACCTCCAGACGCCGCCCCTTCCGTGCTCCCGACGCCGCTCTGCTGCTTCTCCCATTCGACGCCGCTGCGGCCAGAGACCCCGGCAGCGCGCCTAACCCCATTGCGTCGCTCGATCCGTGGCGAGCCGCGACCCTCTCCCTTTACGCGCTCGTCCCCTGCTGCGAGGCCGCCGCTTCTCCCTTCGACGCCGCCGCTCGGTGAGTGTCGAGTGACGCCGCTCGGTGAGTGTCGATTGTTTGCACTTTCGATTGTTTGTGTACATATGAGTGAGAATGAGATGTAGTGGTTCTCATTAGCTTATTATCATTGTACTAGTCAAAGATGGCAAAGACCTACTTCTCCGACGCCGTTTGCTTTCGGTTGGGTCATAATATGAGCAGACTATTTGGGGATTGTGTGGGATAGCAATTTGTTGCTAACTCCGTTTAGTCTGAATTTTGATTAGCAAATGATATTATCGGTTCTCATGTCAACATTAGAGCCTTTTGTAAGATGTCGATCGTGTTGCTTTGCCTACCTTCTAAGTTTTCAGACTTACTTTTGCTTGCTTTCATTCTTACAAGCGTTCTTGATTCGCTTGTCTTTGCCATCTTTGTGATGGATAAGTCTCGTGTTGGCTTTTGCCGCCCTTCAAGGACAGCATCCTTGACTAGCGGTTAGCATCTCTTTAGGACAGCATCTTTGGACAGAGCATCTTGGACTAGCTTTAGGACTAGCTTTAGAGGACAGAGCATCTAGGACAGAGCATCTAGGACAGAGCATCTTAGACTAGCATCTTGGCATATGCTTGGCTGAAGAGCCCTATAAATATGTATCCCCAACCCCTCAGGTTGGCATGGCATTGTGTGAGAAATAAACCAAGAAAAATTTGCCCCATCTCCAAGTGTCATCCTCTCCATGAGAGTAAGGATCTTGCTATCACCAAGAGCAAGAGTCCAGCGTGTAACAAGTGGTATCAGAGCTATACTATCCTGTAGCCTGAGCATCTCTCGCTCATCTCCTTCTCCGCCTCGCAGCAATTTCAATGCGTGAGCGGCAGCAGCCCTCCCGCCCACGCCACTCCTCCCGAGACGGCAAGCTCGTCGGCGCCCCTCTCCACGCAACACCCACGATGCGCGCCATGTCCGCAGGCGCTCGGCGCTTCGGCCGCCTCGAGCATGCGGCGTCGTGACGGCCGAAGCTTCGCCGTGGCGAGCAAAGACGAGCGAAGCGGCGGCGAGACGCCGCAGCCGCGAAAAAAGCGTCGAGGCGCACCGCGAGCTAGCGGCAAGCAGCAGCGGAGGCGGAAGCGGCGGCGGCAAATCGCGCAGCGCGCGGCCGCAGCAGAGGTCGAGGTTCGCGGCGGCAACAGCGGCTCCATCTCTCGCGATGATGGCAGGCGACGCGGACCTTGAGCGGAGAGGAGGCAAGCGGCGCGAGGGCAGCGGCGCGATGGCGGCCGCCACGCCACGAGCGCGGCGGCGCCCAGACAGCGCAGCTGCGGCTGGTGGCGCTCTGGAGGAGGCGCGCGACGGCGGCGGCAGACGGTCGACGGAGAGCGCGGCCTTCACAGCGACGCGGCTCTCCCGATTCGGCATCGTGGTCACCACGAGTACCGGTATCGTCGAGGGACGTCGGCCGGCGGCGAGTGGCCTACCTCACCAAGTCCAACTACGCCGAGTGGTCGCGGTGATGAGGTAAAGCTCAGCGCGGCATATGTGGGATGCGATCCGACGGCGACGTCGACTACAACCGGGGATCGACGGCGCGGATGCTCTCATCGCCGAGCCCGCCGAGATGCGCTTCGCTACCAACAAGCGGATCGCCAGGAGGCTTGGGACGCCATCGCCGCGCACGCACGGCGGCCGATCGCGCCGAAGTCCACACTGCGAGCGCCGCGCACGGGTGGGAGACCCTGGCCTTCAAGCCAGGTGAGGACGTTGATGACTTTGCTCTTCGTCTCAACACTCTGTTGCAGAAGTTGGTGCAGTTCGGCGATGACACCTACGGCGAGGAGAGAGCTGTGGAGAAGCTCTTTCGCTGCGTCCCCGAGAAGTACAAGCAGATGGCTCACTCGATCCAGTCTCTGCTGGATCTCTCCACGATGACGATCGAGGAGGCGTTGGGTCGCCTGAAGGTCGCTGACAGCGATGAGCCACAGCGTCTCTCGGGACCCGTCACCATTGGCGGGAAGCTCCTCCTCACTCGGGAGCAGTGGGCTGCCGGCCAAGGTGACAGGAAGAAGGGGGAGCCTTCTTCCACGACAGGCGGCCGCATGCGTGGCAAGCGCGGCAAGCCGCGCAAAGAAGCCCGGGCATGGGCGCGAGGACGTGCCGAGGATGATGACCGTGGAGGCGCCCAGGGCGGCGCCGCTGGCAAGCAAAAGCGAAGACGAGGCGACTCTTGCCACAATCTGCGGCAAGCTTGGTCATTGGGCGAGTGTCGGCGACACGACGCGCGGCGAGCCACGTCGCGCGAGCGGAGGAGGAGGAGGCCGGCTCGTTCATTGCTCATGCGAGCATCGAACTACCTCCGGCGCCGCCGCAGCGGATCTCCTCCACCTTGACGAGCCAAAGCACACACCTTCCCGGCCACGGCTCCAAGAACGACAAGATCGACGGGTGGTGCCTCGACACCGCGCTACCCATCACATGACCGGTCGACGGGAGTTCTTCGCCGAGCTTGACTCTAGCGTCCGAGGCTCCGTCAAGTTTGGGGACGCCTCCGGCGTGGAAATCAAGGGCGTCGGCTCCGTCATCTTCACCGCCGTGTCTGGTGAGCACAGGCTGCTACATCCCTGATCTGCGGAACTCCATCATCAGCTTAGGACAGCTGGATGAGAACGGCTCGCGTGTCGAGATCGAGCACGGTGCCGCGGATCAGGATCTTCGCCACGCCTTCTTGCCAAGGTAACCGAGGCGCAATCGCCTCTACATCCTTCACATGCGGTGGCACAACCCTCTGTCTCGCCGTCGGGACGACGAGGCGTGGCAGCGGCACGAGCGCTGGGCAGGCCGGCCGAGGCCCTGGCGGCTCGGTGCCACGGAGATGGTGCGAGGCTGCGTGCCTCGACCATGTGGAGCGATTCTGACGCGTCGTGTGTTGACGGCGAGGCGACTCCTTTTCCCAGCGGCGAGTTTCCGAGCCAAGGAGAGGCTCGAGCTCGTGCACGGGACTTGTGTGGCGGTGACACCGGCCACACCGAGACGACGCTACTTCTGCCGCCGTCGACGACCTCTCCCGCTACATGCGGGTGATGGTCCTCGGAAGCAAGGAGAGGCTGCGGACGCCATCAGCGCACGCAGTCGCCGCGAGGCGATCATGGTCAGAGCTGCGCGTCTTTCGCGCACTGACAACGGCGCGACGAATTCACGGCGGTGGTCGCGTCGTCTTTGCCGAGGGCATTCAGCGCCACTACTCCGCGCCGTCTGACCGCAGCAGAGCAGCGTCGTCGGCAGCGCAACCGAGGCGGTTGTGGGGATGGCTCGGGCCTCCTCAGCGCAGGGAGATGCCTACCGTCTTCGGGAGAGCGGTGGTGACGGCCGTCTACATCCTCAACCGCTCGCCTACTAAGGCGCCGGCGGCGGGACGCCGTCACGAGGCTTGGCATGGCGCAAGCCGGCGGTCTCCCACTTGCGGGTCTTGGCTCCCTCGCGTTCGCGAGAGCTTGGCCACATCGGCAAGCTCGACGATAGGAGCACCGGGAGTGTTCATCGGCTACGCGGAGGCTCAAGGCCTACCGCATCTCGACCTGTCACACGCAGCGCGGCCCGCATCTCGCGTGGCGTTGTGTTCGACGGCGGCGAGGGCGACGGGACAAGGCGGTGGGCGACGGTTCGACCGACTCGGGGACTTCGTTGTCGACCACGCCCACTTCGAGAGAGCGGGAGCTAGCGGCTCGTCTTCACCGAGCTCGCCCACCCCGACACTCGCCGCCACCACCTCGGCGAGTGCTCCACCACTTCGGCACCGACTCACCACTCTCCGCACCGCGCCACACCACCGGATCGGCCCAGCGGCCGGTCCACGATGAGCGGCGCGACGATGGAGTTCGCTACTCCGCCCCACGACGAGGACCGCGTCGCTTACCACTACCACGGCGAGCCTCGCGCTACCGCATACCATGGACAACATCCTCGGCGAGCCGCTCGTCCTCGGATCTGCGCGAAGACGACTTCGAGGGGAGTCGCACTTGGCGTGCGACGACGGCGAGCCCCGCCTTCGCCGAGGCGAGGAGACGCGGCGTGGCGTGTCGCGATGAAGCGAGAGATGGACGCCGTCGAGCGGGCCGGACGTGGGAGCCGCGGATCTTCTGCCGGCCACCGCGCGATCACCCTTAAGTGGGTGTTCAGGCCGGCGGGATGGCGGTGCCATTGTCAAGCACAAGGCTCGCAGGGCACGAGGCTTCATGCGGCGGAGAGGGTCGACCGACGACGCCGCACTCGCGCGCGCATGGAGTCCGCTCGTCTTCTCCTCGCACTTGCGGCCCGGGAGGGTTGGCGCGTCCATCACATGGACGTCAAGTCCGCCTTCCTCAGCGGCGACTTGAAGGAGGAGGTCACGTCGTCACCGCCGGATTCGTCATCCCGGCAGGAGGGCAAGGTTCTCGCTGCGCAAGGCCCTCTACGGCTTGCGGCAGCACCACGAGCACGAACGCTAAGTGGATTCCACCTCACGCAAATGGGGTTCGGCAGAGCGCACACGCAGGTCGCGCGGTCTCACCGGCGGGCAAGGCGGCAACGCCTGGCGGTGGCGTCACGTCGACGACTTGGTGATCACCGCCCAAGGAGGCCGAGGTCGGCGTTCAAGGCGAGATGAAGACCGCCTTCCGGATGAGCGACTTGGGGCTCCTCTCCTTCTACCTAGGATCGAGGTCCACCAGATAGCTCGGCATCTCTCTTCGCGATCGCCACGCCAAGCGCATCGTGGAGTGGCGGTCTCACCGATCGCAACCCGACCCACACTCCTATGGAGAAGAGGTCAAGCCGAGTCGTGAGTGTACTGGCGGGAGAGGCGGACGCGACGATCTGACGGCGCATTATGGGCGCCTTCGCTACCTTGTCCACACGCGTCCGGATTTGGCGTTCGCCGTCGGCCACGTCGGTCGGTTCATGCACGGCGACGACGAGCGAGCATCGCAAAGCCGTGAAGAGGATCCTCCGCCACGTTGCGGGCACCTCCGACCACGGCTTGCACTACCAAGGTGCCGGCGCGGCGCGCACTTCATCGGTGCATACGACAGCGACCACGCCGGCGACATCGACACGAGCAAGAGCACCGGCCGGACGTTGTTCTTCCTCGGCAAGTGTCCGATCGGTTGGCGATCGGTCAAGCGGCGGTAGTGGCTTTGTCTAGGCCGCGGCGCAGTACATTGCGACCACTACCGCTCTACTCGAGCTCGTGGTTGCACGGCCGCTGGCGATCTCCTTGGCGAGACGCGAGGCGGTGGAGCTCGGGTGGGCGGCAAGTCCGCCTTGGCCTTGCGAAGAACCCATCTTCCATGAGCGCAGCAAGCACATCCGGGTAAGGTATCACTTCATCAGAAGCTGCCTGGATGAAGGGAGTGTCCGGGCCAACTACATCAACACCCAAGACCAGCTCGCCGACTTCCTGACCAAGTCTCTTGGGCGGATCAAGTTCCAGGAGTTTCGCGCCAGGATCGGGATGGCTCAGATTCCTCACAAGGAGACACACAAGACTTAGGGGGAGATTGATGGATAAGTCTCTGTGTTGGCTTTTGCCGCCCTTCAGGACAAAGATCCTTGGATCAAGCGGTTAGCATCTCTTTAGGACAGCATCTTTGGACAGAGCATCTTGGACTAGCTTTAGGACTAGCTTTAGAGGACAGAGCATCTAGGACATAGCATCTAGAACACAGCATCTAGGACAGAGCATCTTAGACTAGCATCTTGGCATATGCTTGGCTAAAGAGCCCTATAAATATGTATCCCCAACCCCTCAGGTTGGCATAGTATTGTGTGAGAAATAAACCAAGAAAAATTTGCCTCATCTCCAAGTGTCATCCTCTCCATGAGAGTAAGGATCTTGCTATCACCAAGAGCAAGAGTCCAGCGTGTAACATGCTGTACTAGTCCAGAAATGCAATGTCTAGTTGTCTACTACATAATACATATGGATATATTATTATATATATATAATATATATATATAGCCATGTCCCTATGTCACTATTTTTTAGAAAATGACGAATCCCGTGTCCCATACGTATCGTGTCTGACATGCGTGTCCGTGTCAGTGCATCCTAGGTAACAAAGCAGCATGCTAATGCAACAAAATCAGTTTGTAGAAGAGCAAGAATCACCTTAGATATGTCAACTGACCAAAACGACCTTCCTCAAGCTTAAAGGCTAATGCAACAAGTGGCTCAGCTGGAGTTCCAGCCAATAAGACCTAACATAAAGCCAGACAGTAATTCATTATGAAAGCTAAGTAAAAACAGATTTAACAGAAGAAGAGATTCATTATTAAATATAACGGACAGCTATGGTACAAACGATCATTGCTACTTCTCAGCCTTCCTCCACTTTACATACTTTTCCATCTCTCCTCACTTCCACTAAGGATGAGTGGTGGAAAATGGATAGTGTTGTAAAGCACATAAACAAAAAAAAATGTTTGTACCATTGTTACTCTATCAAATATATTGTAGAGATTTTGTGCTACCTTCTCTTCTGATTTGTTTTGATCAAGGGCATAGTTTTCAACTTCCGTTGGGCACGGTAGATAGTCAAGCACACCATCAAGAAGAGGTTGAACACCCTACAAAACCAATCAAAAAGGTCAAAAGTGTAAGCTCTGAAACATCCAGCAATTAATTTGTGGATCATTTCACTGTTAGCATTAACAATATAGATGCCAAATTGCAGGTTCACAAAAGTTCTCATCTGAGAGCACTCAAAAGAACTGTAAACAATTTTATCTACACCTAAACCACCAAAGTTCGATAATCAGTACAACATGCACTTCAAGAGGTGATTATTCATGGATTAAACAGTTCAAAATGCACCTATGTTTGCATGCAATTTGGCTATCTATCCTATGACTGTGGTGGTAAGAAGAGAGAACAAATGCAAAGCAAATGCTCAACCCAATAAATATCACTATGTCCACTATTCTTCTACACTACTTGAAAGTTGGGCTCTAGTGACCTCCATGAAGTGTACATACGAGAGCAATATTAAATCTACCCTATGGTCCCTATAACTGGTGGTAAAAAGAGAACAAATGCAAAGCAAATGCTCAATCCATCAAATATCACATGTCCACTATCCTTCTACACTTCTTTAAAGTCGGCCTCTAATGGCCTCCATGAAGTGTAATACGAGAGCAATATTAAATCTACAGCACTCCAATGTAACAATATAAGTTAATTACAGAACACACCACTAATCTGATTCAAAATTATAAAATGGAATATACTTTAAATGTCCTAGCTCATACAGTTTCTAATTAGGTCCCCCAAGGTGAATGAAGTGGTGTTTTTGCTCTCTTTTTCTCTTCCTCCGACAAAAAAAAAAAAAAAAAAAAAAAAAAAAAGATTTACAGGACCAGATGCATAACAAGAAAAGAACGAATAATAATGGTGCCTGTGTACAAATAATGTTAGAATTGAGCTCTTGTAAAGGTGGGTGAAACATCAGTCTTCTTTTCTTGTTAGTCATTTCGTTAAGGGCACGCTTTCATGGGTGGGTAAACACTGCCGAGAGGATGGCCAAAAGGCGGCGACGTGCTTGGGGAGAGAGGAGACTTAAGACTAGGATGAATTTTGTTCTTTCTTTCTTCCTTGATCAATTGACGATACTATGAGAGAGATATATAGCCATGCACCCATTCCAATCTAACTTTATCCTAACAACTGAGCCATGCGGCTAACCAAATATGCTAATCTAATGCAACTAATTGATTTGGCTAATCATCTCTTCTAACTAAGCGTGCTCCTGTTGAGCTGCTGGGTGCACCGATGCTGCTGTCGTGCAGCATGGCTGCACGACCAACTCACCCCCCCCCCCCACCCACACGCCATAACAAATTTTCTTGTAACTGTAGTGTTGCGCTTGATCGAGGGGCTAACAGCAGTCTGGCTGCAATTTTCAGGGCTTGTTTGGATCTCCCGTTTTAACAAAATAGATTTTATAAAACAGGTTTTAACTCAATTCTCGTGTAACCTTGTTTAGACACCCCCAACAAACATGTGCATAACCAAAACCAGTTATTCCTAAACACAAATTATCAAGTTACCAAAAAAACACTCCGGGTTTTTAACAAAACTAGTACATGTTATCCTCATTTTGGAGTTTGTTACCAACACTCGTACTTAACGCATGTTGTTTCATGTTTGTGCAAAACATCACGTGTAAGCCTTTCCCGCGTAAGTTATGTTTGTCTGTATTTATTGTGTAGGTTTATTGTCTGCTTGTGCCAGTATGTAGAAGACTAGAAGCCTAGAAGGAATAGATGTTGATACGAATTAACTTGATTGGCCATTAATTTTCGTTTACATCTGTTCATGAAATATATCAATAATTAATCTCTACATGTAGATGAAGACGCAACCCCAACAGTCATTGTGGTTTCATAATATAATCAATAGGGTATGCATTTTCTGATTGTAATGACCTGAACCAAGCCAAGTATTGGTAAAACTCATCTTGGTTTACACAAGCCAAACAACCCAAACAGTTGTTGCCATCGTCACATGGCGTGAGAACGAGAATCAACCATCGTCCAAGGTTCCATAAGTCGTGCTGCAAATTTGTTATGGTTATGGTTTCCTAATATTATCGGTAGCGAATGCATTTTGTGATTATGACGATCTAATGTAATACCCTGTTTAATTAAAGAAATAGAAAAGCGGATTTTTTTTTTTTTGAGGAAGTGCAAAAGCTTTGCACATCTTTTCATTAAGCAGAAATAAACAACTGAGAACCAGAAAACAAAGGCAAACACAAAAGGAAAGAAAACACGAAAGAAGAAAGAAAAAAGGGGGGTGGGGGGGACTCCTAGAACGACCAGAGCCCTGTCGAAACTACTGTTAAGAGGAAAAAGAAAACAAGAAGACGACACCGACTCACCCTAGCTAGCACCTTACAAAGCTACTCCTACTCCACTGGAGCACCCCGTCTAGGCGCAATAGCCATACGCCAAAGGTGTAGCTCATCATGAATACTAGACAAGACTTGATCGATAGAAGCTGCGACCTTCTCGAAGATCGAGTTCCTTCCTGCGAAGCTTTGGTTCCAAGTTTCATGCAGTAATCCAATGATCTTGAAGGGAGGTCTGACCAACAGGAACCGTTTCTCGGAACCCTACCTGCCTTAGGAAAAGTGCCCAAATTTGTCCGGTTACCGCACATCCCACAATAATATGATCGAGGTTTCCAGGCCATGTCCGCAAAACACACAAACACCTTGGTTTTCCAATCCTCAGCGCTGAAGGTGGTCGGCTGTCCAGCATCGACGGCGAATCGCTAGCCAAACGAAGAATTTGCATTTAAGAGGAGCCTTAGCGCTCCAGATCGCTTCGGCGCAAGGACAAGCAAGCGAGCCAAAGAAGAACGCTCTGTAAGCCGACTTTGAGGAGTAGCAGCCTGAGGATTCCCACCGCCAAAGCACCGTGTCGCCCTCATCCGATGATAGCTGTATGGGTTGTAACATGTCCCATAACCGCAGAAAATCTAGAATGTTAACATCCTCTAGATGACCCGATATGTCAGAGATCCAAGAGTGCCCAAGGAGGGCGTGAGCTACCGTTCTTTGCTTCCTAGTTGAAAGCATAACCATCTTTGCTATAGATGGTGCAAGACCATGAATGGATTGGCCGTCAAGCCAGCGGTTCTCCCAGAACAAGGAGTTTTCACCGTTGCCGACTCTGACCTGAACCGAGGCTTTGAACATGTCTTCCTCAGCTCGAGTGGACTGGTTGAGCAATCTTCCCCAAGGCCTTTCTGACCACGACCGTTGCAACCATTGCCAGAGGAGAAGGGGGGAAGTGGAATGCCGGCCAAAGGCCCAAAGCGAGTCCACCTTGGACTCGGCATGGGCGGCCAGACTGCCACATAAAAGGAGGGGAGGGGGCCGAACCCAGCCCTAGCCCCAAACCCTTGCTGCCCCGCCGAAGCCCCTGCCTGCGCCAGCCCCACCTCCCTGATGCCGATGCCGCCCTGCCCCTGCCGCCTCCTGTCGCATTGCCCTAGCTGCAACTAGCCGCCCTGCCACCTCCAGCGCCCTGCCGCAGCTGGTGCTGCTGCCGCCCTAGCCACCATACCAATGTTGCTTGCTGCTGTCGGTGGAGTGGCTGATGCCTAAGGCAAGCAAGGGGAAAGCAAGGAGATCAAGAAGGAGAAGGAAGCACAGGAAGAGGAAGGAGAAGACGAAGAGTTATGGTTTTGTGATCAAACCCCGATCGTCGTCCGATTTTGAGGGTAACGATATGGAAATCCTTGCCATGTTGTTACACTAATGTTTATTCAAAGATTAGATTATATCGATAGCGGGAACCAGTAGATTTGGTGATGCTCTATTTCAGTTAGTTGTACTGCTGAATCTTGCGAGTGAATTTTAGGGTATCTACGTCATGTTTCATAACTTTGTCATGTTAGGAAAGTTGTAGATTACTGTTTAAGCTTTCCATAGAGTACAAGATCATTAGATTTGGTTAAATAGTGTAAATGTTATGGCTTCTGGAGCGTTGTTGTCCAGAATTCCATCGTTGTTAGCAACAGATGTGTAGATTGCTTTATTTCATACAGTAGGTGGTCGAATTAAATTATTACCATAGTTTCCAAAAATAGTACGGTTTGCTATTTTTCATGTGGTAGAAAAATAGTATAAAATTGTGATGTCTGATGTCCTATAATGTTCCAAATTGACCTTCGAGGTTAAAAACAAGGATTTAGATAGCGTAATCAGAGAATTTGCATCACTAGGTAAGTCTAGCAAATTTTGTGTATATTCCAAAAAACATAGTTTGCTATGTTTGGATTCCAAGAGTAAAAGTTATGGTTGTTTGATCACCGGGACAGCAGGTGAGTTGTCCAGTAAAGAGGGGTTAATTGTGTCGGGTTTGCACGTAGGAACGATGTTGAGTTGTTTAATGTCCATGTATTGTTGTTGCATGTTTTTGAGGTAGATTGTTGTTATTGTCCAAGAGAGTGTTGCTTCAAGTTAAGTGCCACCTTTGCATCGTTCCGGTTTCCGTAGCTAAAAGGCAAGTGCGTGGTAGAACAGCAAACATCGATTTGTTTACCACTTAACTTGCCATGACATTTTTTATGCTTATTTAAATGTCATGATAATGATGATGACATAATGATATGATAATGACGATATGACCATAATGATGATGTGGTAATGATGGTGATATAATGATAATGGATCAGGTTAATGGATAATAGAACAAATTGCGTTCTTATATCATGTGCACAATCATGTTATGAAAGAAAAATGGCCACTTTGGGTAGTTAATTGATTAGTGAGAATTGTTGATGTTAATGTTTCAGTATGTTTTGACTACTGGAATTTTAGTCAATGGATTTGAGGATTTCACTATCAATTATAGTCTTGGAGGTCGAAATTGAACTTTATGTATTATGTGTGGAGGTAGTGGAACAAGTTGGATTCTGAGAATTGTGATGGTCAATAATAGAATTCGTTTAGTTGTGGTAAGGATGTGTGCTGGAAATTTAAAGGTGATTATTCTTAAGGAATTGAGGTGGTGAGATTCTAGGTGACAACTACATTGAGGTGCATTGTGAATCATTTGGTCGAAGTATTTCCTTGATGGGGGAGTTGGCTAGAGTATGTTTGTGGATTAATAGAGTTTCTCTATACAGGTGTGGATGTTGTGTTCGGTTTGAGCATGTGGATATCATGGGGATATGCTCATGATCTTAGGATGATGTGTCAATTGGCAATGATGTTGAAGGTTTGCGGAATCACGAGTTTTCGGCAAAGTTCGGTTCTGTCAGTCTCAGCGATCGATCGCCTCAGTGGCGGTCGACCGCCCATGCCTCGTGTTCTGTCTTTGGCGGTCGACCGCCGTGCCGGTCGGTCTGACCGATTTGGTAGCGGTTTGACCGGCGTCTATTGAGCTGATCGGGCCGGCAAGTTGAGTGACTTTGAGTTTGAGGTGGGCCAAAAATAGAGGTGTAGGCAAGTGAGGAGATTATACCGCACTTGGTCCCATAATTTTGGAGGTTCGGTCAAAAGTTCTATTCGCTTTAAATTTCAGAGGTTGCGGATTTTGCCGTTGAAATTTCGGCTAAGTCCTTTTGTGGCGATCGACCGGCCCTCTGTTGCTGATCGGGCCGGCGATGTGATCAAACCGCCAAGGTCAAGGTCGGCCGGTTTTCACTTTAAGTCGCCGCGTGTGGCGGCGATGGTTGCTTGTTAGGTTAAGTTCGTGGATTTCATGGCATATGTGTTGCATGATGCATGTTTTGACTAACGTGGGTCAAGTTGTGAAGAACTTGTTCCGAATTCGATTTGCTTGTCTATTGTTGTGCAGTTGCTTGGTGGTCAACGACGGTCAACGGCGAGGATGATCGGACTAGGCTTGGAGAGCGAGGTTCAAAACGATCGACGATGCGGGTGAAGTCATTGGACTCAAGCATGGTGCAAGATGGACAAAGGTGACCGAAGGCGATTCGGTGCGGCGATCGTTGAATCTGCGCGCGGGGTGGTGCAAGTGCCATGGTGGTTTCGGTGGAGCCGGATGGGAGAGACTTGCCGGCATGATGAGAGCCGTTGGATCAACCTACACGTGGCGGAGAAGCGAGTGCCGCACAATATGAACACGGCGCTTTAAAGGCGTGCGTGTGTCACCCGCTTGTTTTGGGCCTTAACGGAGCCCATTAGTGAGACTCTATTAGAAACCCTAAGCCTCCACTATAAATAGAGGAGGAGGTGGCTGCACCTTCTCCCGACCTTCGACGTTTCATTGTTTAGAAACCTAATTTGCTTAGGAGAGGAGGAGAGAGGTTAGGGTTCTTGAGAGTTGGATTTGATTTCGTGCTCATGTATTGAGTCTTTGTCATCCATTGATGGAGTGGTCAGTAAACTGATCAAATCAATCCAAAGAAAGTTCTTCAAAAGTGAGTTCATGTGCTTTCTTTCTCTCTTTTGATGAATTGAGTCTTTGTTTAATCCGCGAGTTATTGCTTAGTTTCTTGACGTGATTTAGCTTGTTGTGACGTGTGAGAATACATCTAGGATCATCAAGATCATCAATCACTTACGAGCAAGTCTCAAGATCATATTTTCGTTTTGACTCGGTTTTTGACCTAACTTCGCTCAAAGTGTAGAAGGTCAGAATCTTGGCAAGAATTATCACGATCGTTGCTTGGAATAGGTTCCTGACATACTTAGGTAGGTGTGTGTCAAATTTCACGAAGTTTGAACGCACGAATCAAAAGTTTGATCAATTTGCGCTTCGGTTTGTCGGGTTGTTTTCTCTGTTCATCGAAACGGATCGATCGCCGAGGAATCGCTCGACCGCTTCAATGGCTCGACCGCCAGCTAACCTGGCCCGACCGCCCGTGAGAGGTTAGACCGCCCGAGCCTCTGTGTTTTGGTTTTGTGTTGATTTTACTTAGGGGTTTTGAGTTGATTCAATACAAGTCTTCCGCTGTGCATGATTGATTGATCTTCATAGTTTTCATAGCTATTGGAGTGAGATTCGTATTGAATTGATTTTGGAAGAAAAAGAGATCGTGCTCCTATTGAACCCCCCCCCCCTCTAGTCGCCTTTTCGGTCCAACAAGTGGTATCAGAGCCCGGTTAGTTCAATCTTGATCTTAACCAGGCCACCGAACTTTGGCGATGGATAAGTACTCTTCCAAACCGCATATCTTCGATGGGCACGACTATGCCTTTTGGAAGAACCGCATGCGTGTCTTCCTTGAGAGCGAACCACGAGGTATTTGGGAGGCTGTTCGAGGTCCGCTAATCTTGCCTGAGGTTGCTACGCCGGCTTTTGAAGCCCTTTTGGCTAATGACCGTAAGGCAAAGAATTTTCTGTATGGTGGACTTGGTAGACAGGAATATGACAGGATTTGCAATCTCGAGACTGCAAATGAGATTTGGAAAACTCTCGAAACCTATCACGAGGGTTCTTCCCAAATCAAACAAGTGCGTCAGCAGGTTTATAAAAGAGAATATAACAAATTCGAGATGCGTCCTGGTGAGAGCATCGATGACATTTTCAGTCGCTTCAACACAGTGATAAATCAGATGAAGTCTGTTGGTATTGAATTTACTCAGTCTGAAAATGTCATCCATCTCCTGGCTGCAATCAACACCAGGGAGTGGAAGATAAAGGCTACCGCCATTCAGGAAAATGTCAACTTTTCCGATCTGACTTTGGAGCTGCTCTATAGCAAGCTCAAGACTCATGAGATCCAGAAAGCTGACCATTCAAAGAAGGGTAATATGGCCTTGGTAGCAGACCCGCTCAAGAGAGCCTCTGATGGGTCATTTGAGTTTTTTTTGGATTTTCTCTTACTTCTTTATCTGCAATCCAAGAAGAGGATCTTGAGAGTATTCCTGAGCCTGAGATGGCGCTTTTGATTAAGAAGTTCACACGGGCCTACAACAATATGAGAAACAAAAAGAGAGGCGGCCCTGTGACTTGTTATGAGTGTGGAGAGCTTAATCACATCAGGGCAAATTGCCCTAAGTGAAAGGTAAGAGCAACCACAAGGATGAAAAGCCGACTTGGAAGAAGCCTCGGGGCGCAAATCCAGTTTGATGATGCCAAGCTCGAAGGTCGCCACGGGTTCTTGCCGCTCTTGGAGATCGATACTTGAGTGATGTGGACTCGGAGCGAGGAGGACAAGGAGGAGGAGCTCCTCAAGACAAGAAGGGAAGGCCAAGGACTTCACCGGCATGTGCTTCATGGTCGACTCAGACGACATCAATGACAACAATGAGGTATCTCCTTCTTATGATATTCTCTTTGCTAGATGTGAAACCTTCATGACCAAATGCTAGGTCGGGATAAAGCTTTAAAGTTCATCATGACTAAGAATGAGGAGTTAGAGTCACAAGTAAAGAAACTCACATTAGAACTTGTGAATGCTAAGAGTCTTGAATCGATGAATGTTCATCTGCTATGCTTTACATTTCAATTTGCTAAAGCGCAATCTGCTCATGATATTGCTTTGCAACAACTTGAAAATGCTAGAACTGAGCTAATTGAAGTTAAATCTGCTCCTTGCGAAAAATGCTTAAAGTCTAGCATGTTGGTTGTTTCTGATGTGGCTGAATCTAACTCTTGCTCTGTCTGCTTAGAACGTGAACGTGAATTACATGATGTTGTAGAAGCAGCTAGAGCTAAATATACCAAGCTTAAGGACAGTATTAATTCTGCTACTTGTGCTTCATGTGAAGCTCTTAAGCTTGAAGTTGCTCTTTATAAGAAGAGGTTTGATGCTAAAACGTGTGATTCATGTGTTAACCTTAGAAAAGAAATTGCTTACCTTAATGACACATTAGAAAGATTTTCTAAAGGTAAGAAACAGTTAAACATGATTCTTGACAAGTCAAAAACTCCTTATAAGAAGCAAGGGTTAGGATACAACTTTGCCCAGGATAAATCTAATGACATTCAAATTTTGAGAAATGGCTTAGTTGAATTTGATACCCAACCTGCAAAGATCACTTTCAAATCTGCAGTTTTGCCCAACCATCTGCTCGGTCAAAGGTGTTTCTCCCAGTGGTACCAAGTACCATTGCACCTATTGCAAGAAGGATGGGCATTTGGTTGAGTTCTGTTGGCGTAGGTTGAAAAATGCTAAGAAAAATCTTGCTAGAATGTCATCTAATCAACCTAGAGCTCTTATGAGACATGGTAATTTAGAAAGGAAGAAACCTGGTCTAGGATTTATTTCACATGCTAATGATGCTCATGCTCCTAGACAGGATAACTCTCATGTTAGAGTAACCATTGCTCACAACAGAATTTCAAATAGAATCAAGGATAGCATACGCTTTGCATACTACTCGCAGACATGTGTCTCAGTACTGGGTTCCCAAGTCATGTTTAACTAACCCCAGTATTGAGACACATCGTTCTTTTGTGCCTTGATTTTCAGGATCACCGGGGAAGGAAGGACACATGGTTCGTTGACTCATTGCTCACGCCACATGACCAGGAGACTCAAAATGGTTCACCTCCTTCACGCGGTCGATAGGTGATGTCCTCATCATCTTTGGAGACAATACTCAAGGGCGGATTGAAGGAACAGAACAATCGGGGTGAACGACAATTTCATCCTAAAGGACGCCGCCCTTGTGGACAAGCTTAGGTTTAACTTACTCTCGTCTCACGACTTCTTGATGATGGTTATGAGACTATATTTAAGAAAAATGCTTGTCGGTGCTTGATTACTTTGGTGAGCTCGTTTTTGGGATTTATAGAGTTGCTAGGATCTTTGGAGTGATTTTTCCAATCTCTTCTTTGGTTCTCTTAAATGTTTGTTTACACCTTCTTACGAAGTTCGACTTTGGCACCGACGTTTGGGGCACATTGGTTTTGATCATCCGACGCGAGTTAGCAACCTTGATCTCATGAGAGGTTTGCCCAAACTCAAAGCCGTCAAGGATGTTGTATGTGCGCCTGTAGGCATGGCAAGCAAGTTGCCGCCACACCCTTTGATGACTTTGGTCATGACCGACTGACCGACGGTTGCTTCATATGGATACCGTTGGTCCCGCTAGGTTCGGTCAATTGGTGGCAAGTGGTTCATTCTTGTCATAGTTGATGATTTTCGAGATACACTTGGGTGTTCTTTCTTGCTTGAAGGATGAAGCTTTTGGTTTTATCGTGATCTTGTTCTTCGTTTGGCTTCAATTTTCGGTGCCTTGAGAGCGATCCATGATGACAATGGCACGGAGTTCAAGAATGTCTCGCTTGCCTCTTTTTGCCGAGCGCGAATTGAGCATCGATTCTCTTCTCCACACGTTCCTCAACAGAATGGCGTTGTGGAAAGGAAGAACGTAACCTTAGTCGAGATGGCTAGGACAATGCTAGATGAGTATAGCACACCGAGGAGGTTTTGGGCGAAGCTATTTCTACAGGCTTGCCATATTGCAAATCGTGTCTTCTTGAGACCGTCTTTGGGCAAGACTTCATATAAGCTTCGTTTTGGTAGAAAACCCTCTGTTTCTCATTTTCGAGTTTTTGTAGCGAAGTGTTTCATTCTCAAGACAGGAAACCTAGATAAATTTGAATCAAGGACTTTTGATGGTTTATTTCAGGTTATCCCGCACATTCGAGGGTTTTCGGGTTTTAATGTTGAAACTAACATTGTCCAGAGACATGCAATGTCACTTTTGATGAGACTAGCCCCGAGCTAGATCCGACATTTCGGTGATACGTGTGTGAAAGCATTTTTGTAGAGGAAGATGATGACGGTTGATATTTTTCCTCCACTGCTGCCGCCGAGGCTCTGCCCAAGTTCCGTAACTCGCTCGCCCGCTTCACCTCCAATTGAGGCTCCGCCGCATCTTCTTCATCGCCAGCACTGCGGAGGTTGAGGAGATATTGTCTCCCGGCGCCCACTTCATATTGAGGCATCATCCTCCGGATCGATGATTAGTAATCTTAATGAGCGAGTCACTCGCTCCTGTATCACGATCCAAGTCTCTACTCTCATTCTCGCATTTGTTGCTTCTTTCAACCCGCGATATATCACATGCGTTATCGATTCTAGTGGGTTAATGCCATGCATGAGGAGTTAGAGAATTTTGAGAGGAATAAGGTCCGGAATCTAGTAGAACCTCCTAGTGGTCATAATGTGATAGGAACCGTTGGGTGTTCAAAAATAAACAAAATGAGGATGGTTACGTGGTTAGAAACAAGGCTAGATTGGTAGCTCGTGGTTTTAGCCAAGTTGAGGTTAGACTTTGATGAGACATTTGCTCCTGTTGCTAGATTGGAAGACATTCGCATTCGCTTGCATTTGTCGCTTCTAAGGGTTTTAGATTATATCGATGGATGTTAAGAGTGCCTTTTGAATGGTTTTATAGAGGAGGAAGTGTATGTTAGACAACCCCGTGCTTTGAGAATCCCAAGCATCCACATCATGTTTTCAAGCTATCCAAAGCCTTGTATGGTCTTAAGCAAGCCCCTAGAGCACGGTATGATAGACTTAAGACCTTTACGCTTAAGAATGATTTTGAGATGGGTAAGGTAGAGACTCCTGCTCATCCTTAGGCGTGGCAATGACTTCCGCTTGCTCGATTTATGTAGATGATATTATCTTTGGTGGTTCTTCTCATGCTCTTGTTTCCACTTTTTCGAGACCATGTCCAGGAATTTGAGATGAGCATGATGGGAGAACTCAACTACTTTCTAGGGCTTCAAATCAAGCAATGCAAGGAAGGATCTTCATCCATCGAAGCACACCAAGGATCCGCTCAAGCGCCGAGATGGGTGATCGCAGCGATCGCCACTCCCATGGCGATTTCGATCGCTTTGGATCCGGATGAGGAAGGAGAAGCCATGGATCAACGCGAGTACCGCAAACATGATTGGCTCTTCGTACTTGACGGCCTCAAGACCGACATCCACTTCGCCGCTTGCCTTTGTGCGAGGTTTTAGCGCCTCTCAGGACTTCCCATCGCCAAGCCGTTAAGCGCATCTTGGTATTTACACTCTACCCTCCAAGATGGCATTTGGTATTCTCGCTCTTCGCCCTTGTCCATTCGGAGTTTTGATTCGATTTTGCGGTCGTCGGCTAGATAGGAAGAGTACCTCGGGCACTTGTCACTTCCTAGGCACTTCTCTTGTCTCTTGGTCTTCCAGAAGCAATCTTACATTGCACAATCCATCTTGAAGTTGAATATGTAGCCGCCGCTAGTTGTCAGAGTCGATTTTGTGGATGGTGTCCACTCTTAAGGATTTTGGGTTGGCATTTGATAGTGTTCCTCTTTTCTGCGATAACGATTAACATTGCTAAAAACCCTGTGCAACACTCTACGACCAAGCACATAGACATTCGCTATCACTTTCTTAGAGATCATGTCGAGAAGGGTGATATTGTGCTGCATTTCGTGGAGTCCGAGGCTCAGTTGGCTGATATCCTCACCAAGCCTTTAGATCCAACTAGGTTTGCCACCTTGAGAAGTGAGTTAGGGGTAATTTATCCCTACGGTTTGGTTTGAGGGGGAGTTTGATCTTTTCTGATCTTACCTTGTTCATTTGATCTTTTCTTGATCTTCTTTTGATCTTTTTGATCTTTTTAGGCTTTTTAAGTTTGTGTGCATCTCATTGTTTCATACTGCATTCATATGAAAAACCAAAAAGATGCATTGTAATATAAGCTTTTCTGCTTGTCTTTTAAAATTGATGAAGCTTTGCTTATTACCCTTTTTGAGCTTTTAGTATTTCAATTCTGCTCAATGCCATGTTTAGTTCTTTGACTTGCTAGAATTATCATGCTTTCACATGTGTTGCTAAATCTTTGCTGAATGAGCCATAACTTTAAGAAAACTTGAACTAAGAAACTGCAATTTGTGGATGTTTTAGCTAGTTGCGCAATTAGTGCTCCTTTTGTGACATTGGCCCTGTCAAAATTGCGGTGTTAGCTCTTGAATCTAGTATTGATCATTACTTGAGCTTCTTGTTATTTTAAGAATCTAAATCTGCTCTTGTGAACAAAAAAAGGGAGGTCTCTTTTGTGCGAAAAAAACTGATCTCACCAATTCTTTCTCATGAGACGGCTTGCCATTGCACTAGGCATGAACTAAGGGGGAGTTTTGGATGATCTAGACCATTCTTTTAAGCTTTTTGTGTTTAAGATGGTCGTGGCAAGGCTTGAGATCTAGCACGTGGATAAGAAAATGAATTATCAAATGGGTAGAAGCTTAGGAAGAGTTTGTGGATGGCTCCTAGTCCAGGATCTTATTCACTAAGATATACCTTTCATCAACTTCAATATTCCTTTGCAAATGAAAATCTGTTGAAAAATGGACGTTTGAGACAATTTGAGCAAAATGATTCAATTTAGGACTTGTTTGTCTCTTAATGTGGTCTTTATTAGCTTCTTGGTGTCACATTGACATTTTGACATGGCCAGTTTCATTTTAGGATCTCTGTTGATGGACTTGCTAGATTTGAAGCGTTGCTTAAAATGCTAAAATTTATTGCTTTACTTTGAGCCTTCCTGCTTTAGCTTTGTTATATATGTCTTATCATGATCTTGCTAGCGCATTCAGGCTGATATGGTGTTTATGCAAAATTTGAGATGCTAGCTTGTTCTTTTGGGTAATCTCCAAAGCTTCTTGTAATCCAAAATTGAAAAATACAAAAATATGAAGCCACTTCATTACATTTCATGCATGCTCCTTCTTATGTTTTTTTCCTCGCTCGCATTTGTTATCTCTGGATGAGAAGAAGGCGTGATTCCTTGATGACTCCATTGTCAAAGGGGAGAAGATATTTCAAGATGTGTAAAAGGAAAAGTATTAAAAAGGGGAGAAAATTGGAGAATTTGAAATTTTCTCAAATTTGAGGATCATAGTGAGGGAGTTTCTTATTTGCATTCTTATGGTCTTATTGCTCTTTCGAACTTGAATTGCAATTCTTGATCCTCACCATGATCAAAGGTCATTTCAACAATTGTTCTTTCATATGGATCTTAAGTGAGATTTTTGACTCTTCTTTGGAAATTGAAGCTTTCTTGTTTTCTTTTGCCTTATCTCACTTGCCGATGTTATTCAAGCCACTTGGTCATTTCCATTGCTTTCTCTTGCATTTGGACCAAGTTGTGCCTTTGCGCAAAAACGTTGAGTTTTACTTTTCAAACCTTAAAACTTGCATTTGTTGGGAATTGCCAATGTGATCATCAAGGGAGATTGTGGATATCATGGGGATATGCTCATGATCTTAGGATGATGTGTCAATTGGCAATGATGTTGAAGGTTTGCGAATCACGAAGTTTTCGCAAAGTTCGATGTCGTCAGTCAAAGCGGTCGGCCGGCCTGGTGGCGGTCGGACCGCCCATGCCTCGTGGTGTTCAGGTCGCGGCCCGACCGGTCGTGATCTCGACCGATTTGGTAGCGCCCGACGGCGGCGTCTGATGAGCGGTCGGACCGCAAGTTGAGTGACTTTGGAGTTTGAGGTGGGCAAAAATAGAGGTGTAGGCAAGTGAGGAGATTCTCCGCACTTGGTCCCATAATTTTGGAGGTTCGGTCAAAAGTTCTATTCGTTTTAAATTTCCGCAGAGGTTGCGGATTTGATGTTGAAATTTCGGCTAAGTCCTTTGTGGCGATCGACCGCCCTCTGTTGGCGATCGGGCCGGCGATGGCGATCGACCGCCAAGGCAAAGTGGCGGTCGGCCGGTTTTCACTTTAAGTCGCCGCCGCGTGTGGCGGCGATGGTTGCTTGTTAGGTTAAGTTCGTGGATTTCATGGCATATGTGTTGCATGATGCATGTTTTGACTAACGGGTCAAGTTGTGAAGAACTTGTTCCAATTCGATTTGCTTGTCTATTGTTGTGCAAAGTTGCTTGGTGGTCAACGACGGTCAACGGCGAGGATGATCGGGACTAGGCTTGGAGAGTCGAGGTTCAAAACGATCGACGATGCGGGTGAAGTCATTGACTCAAGCATGGTGCAAGATGGACAAAGGTGACCGAGCACGCGATTCGGTGCGGCCGTTGAATCAAGCGGCGCGGGGTGGTGCAAGTGCCATGGTGGTTTCGGTGGGAGCCGGATGGGAGAGACTTGCCGACATGATAAGAACCGTTGGATCAACCTACACGTGGCGAGCAGCGAGTGCCAGCACAATATGAACACGGCACTTTAAAAGGCGTGCGTGTGTCACCCGCTTGTTTTGGGCCTTAACGGAGCCCATTAGTGAGACTCTATTAGAAACCTAAGCCTCCACTATAAATAGAGGAGGAGGTGGTGCACCTTCTCCCGACCTTCGACGTTTCATTGTTTAGAAACCCTAATTTGCTTAGGGAGAGGAGGAGAGGAGGTTAGGGTTCTTGAGAGTTGGATTTGATTTCGTGCTCATGTATTGAGTCTTTGTCATCCATTGATGGAGTGGTGTAAACCGATCAAATCAATCCAAAGAAAGTTCTTCAAAAGTGAGTTCATGTGCTTTCTTTCTCTTTGATGAATTGAGTCTTTGTTTGATCCGCGAGTTATTGCTTAGTTTCATGACGTGATTTAGCTTGTTGTGACGTGTGAGAATACATCTAGGATCATCAAGATCATCAATCACTTACGAGCAAGTCTCAAGATCATATTTTCGTTTTGACTCGCTTTTGACCTAACTTCGCTCAAACCGTAGAAGGTCGAATCTTGGCAAGAATTATCACGATCGTTGCTTGGAATAGGTTCCCGACATACTTAGGTAGGTGTGTGTCAAATTTCACGGTTTGAACGCACGAATCAAAAGTTTGATCAATTTGCGCCGGTTTGTCCGTTGTTTTCTCTGCTCATCGAACCAGTCGATCGCTTCGAGGAATCGGCTCGACCGCCAGTGGCTCGATCGCCTTGAGCTAACTTGGCCCGACCGCCCGTGAGAGGTTAGACCGCCCGAGCCTCTGTGTTTTGGTTTTGTGTTGATTTTACTTAGGGGTTTTGAGTTGATTCAATACAAGTCTTCCGCTGTGCATGATTGATTGATCTTCATAGCTTTCATAGCTATTGGAGTGAGATTCGTATTGAATTGATTTTGGAAGAAAAAGAGATCGTGCTCCTATTCAACCCCTCCTGTCGCCTTTTCGGTCCAACAGAGCATAACTTTGAGGTTGTCAATTTAAGAGAAATTAGTGTGAGGTGTGATGATTTTGGAATCCCACGATTTACGAGAAGTTTTATTCGTAAAAGAAATATTGAGAGAAAGTATGCTTTCTCGGGTAGTGAAATACCCACTTGGATCTTGTTTGAGCTGTGTTTATGACAAATGTCATTTGCAAATTAAGTTGGTTTTATGTTGGTATGTGTGGTTCTTTCCGGTTAAGAAAAAGAAAGAGAATGGTTGATTTGGGTATTCAAGTGATTTCGGTTTTGGCTTATGTGGTATTTATTTGCAAATTACCTACATAGAAACAAGAAAAGCTTTCATGATGAATCTTTCGATTTTATATTAGACTCTTTTGGAGGGAAGTTGGTTATGAGTTGGTTGCATTATGAATCCTTGGTTTTCAGTCAGGTTCTTTTTGTAAGAGAGTTGGTTTAGTATGATTTCGCTGTGCGGGTTGGTACCAAAGGGGAGCTTGGCCCTGGGTACGTTGGGCTGTTTCTGATAGTCATGCGAATCATGCTTATTAAGGCGTCGCTCCAGAGTGTCAAGGCGTCGCCGCCGCCTTGGGTGTCTTCCTCCGCCCGTGGGTGTCTTCCTCCGCCCGGAGCTCGCTCGGCTGCTCCGGATCTGCCGCCTCCTCCCCGCGGTTCCTCCTCCTGACTCCCCATCGCCTCCTCCCCGGCGCTAAGGGAGGTGGCGCGGTGTGAGCAAAGGAGCAGAGAGAGAGGAGAGCGGAGAGAGTGGGGAGGAGCGGCGACGCGACCTTGGACAGCCGCCGCCGGCGAGGAGGACCGGAGGAGGCGCGCTTGCTGTGAGGCGGAGAGAGAAAGAGAGGAGGCGCGCGCGGCGGGCGGCGCGGCTGCGAGCTTCGAGCGAAAAAGGAAAAAGAGGCGCGCGCTTGAGGTGGCACTGGTAGGTGGCGGTCGCCGGGCGTGAGTGGCAACGGGATCTTCTGTGGCCACCAAAAATTTGATTTCTTTGTCAGGTCGCCGGATCTTCTGCGGCCACTTTGCACTACCGCCTTACACATCCTAAGGCGTCGCCTCGCCTTGCGCCTTATCGCTTAAAAGGTGTGAGGGGGGTGGGTCGCCTTGCCTCGCCTTACCGCCTTAATAACCATGATTCGAATAGAAGTTGGCGTGTTGCTAGGACTTTCCTGAACCCATGCGCAGTACGCAACGTCTTTCATGTTTTGACGTTAAGAAAGTACCAGTTAAATCCGGAGTTTTGAGATTTCTTTGGAGCCACGGACCTTTGAGTAAGACCTCACGTTCGAGTCTCGTCTAATGCGTGTACTAGAGAGATCGGAGCGAGTGTTGAGGCATAAGACATTGGTATACATCAAAGTGTTGTGGTCGCATTAGTCCAATAGGAAAGCGACTTGAGAGTTGGAGTCTCGCATGCGCGAGAAGTACCCAGAGTTGTTCACGACGGGTACGTGTTAAAAGATGCCTTGTTCTTTGTGTAGATTGGCGAGTGTAGAATTCGGGGTCGAATTCTTTTAAGGAGGGTAGAATGTAATACCTCGTTTAATTAAAATAGAAATAGAATTAAAAAAATGGGAATTAGTAATAGAAAAAAATAAGGGAGTTGGTGGGCTACCGGCCCAAGCCCAAACTGAGTCCACCTTAGACTCGGCAAGCTGGGCCGAACTACCCAATATAAGGGAGAGAGGGGGAGGCCCAACCACAAAAGCCCTAGCCTAGCCGCCAGCCTCCCTGTTTTCTGCACTGCCGTACCATTGTTTTTCTCCCATCCATCGCATGCCTTGCCTCTGCCCCTGCCTCCAGCGCCTCTGCATGCACTCCTTTGCTGGACACCTGCGCCCTGCATGCGTGCAGCTTGTGCCTTTGCGTGGCCTGCGGCAGCAAGATGCCCTCCCCTCGCTGCTTGCATGCATGTGCACTCCATGCTGTGCCAGAGAGAGAGAAAGAGAGAGGGAGGGAGAGAGAGAAGAAAGCTCCTGCTGCGCATATTTCTCTGCTGCATGCAACCACTTGGGCTGCGGATCTTATGTGTTGCTAATGGACCAGCAAGGAACCAGGAAAAGAAGGGAAGGAGAAGGGAAAGAAAAGAAGGAAAAGTAGGGCAATATGAAACCCTTTAGATTGCTCTGGTTTAGTCGTTGTCCAGTTTGTAGGTCGTTTGGTCAATGGGAAGAGTAGGTGTTTTGCTGCCCTAGTTCGTAAAATTGTGACGCAAAGCCTTGCGGGGTAATTAGGGATATTTAAGGTCGGATTCAAGGTTCCGTCCAATTAGATAAAAGTTAGATAATCTCGTTAGCTTTCCAAGAAAGTCTGGATCACTAGAATCGGAGTAGCGAGTGAAAGAGTTACGTCCTCGAGAAAGTCGCTGTCCAAAATTTGAAAATAGCTGGCAGATGTTGTGTAGATGGGTCGGTTTCATCTAGCATATAGCAAAATTAAAATGTATTGATAACTTAAATAAGTTAGAAAATTGTGTGTAGTTTCCAGAACTGGTATCGTTCATACTTTTTTAAGTTTTAAAACTAAAGATATAAAATTGTGAAGTGGACTGTCCTAATAGATTCTAGGACGGTCTTCGGGAAAGGAAACGGGGAAAAAACGGTAGAATCAGAAGTTCATCATAACTAGGAAGTTGTAGACTTTTTCGTTAGGATTCCAGAAAGTCTTGGTTGGTTGGATTTGGATTTCCGATGAATAAGTTAGAGAGTTTTTACTACTAGGACAACGGGTAGTGCGTCCGGTAGAATTGGGTTAATTGTGTCATCTTAGCATAGATATGCGGGGGCGATTAGTGTAACATTTTGGTGCTATATTGATGTGATCTTAATATTATTTTGAATTGTTTGTTCAGTAAGTGTAGCCTCTAGTGCCCAACCGCCGCCTCGTTATCTGGCTTCAAAGGAATAAAGAAGCAAACACTTGATATAATGGTGAGCAACAGGTGGTGACCGTTGTCATGTTGATTTATTTACCATGAGATTTAATTATTATGTTGTTGAGTTACATATTTGCCAGGATAATATTGACGAAAAGAGTTATATTGTGATATTGATGCAACTAGCATGGGGTGACATGGTGAGCTTATTGTTGTTTAATGAATTGTTACATCACTCACTTGCATAAGGGCTATGACGGTGAGTACTGCCATGTTTATGGCTAATCTGGCGTGCCCCATGTTAAAATCCTACAGACGTAGGGACCCCCACCCTCAAGAAGGAGGAGAAAAGTGTTACCGACGGGTGAACACTTCGCTATACTGGTATTAGCTAAAAATAGTGCATCATGACATTTGCATTCATGAGAAAGATATTGATGAGCATTAAAAATGGGGAGTATGAGAATTATAGTAATGCATTAAATGTTTAAATAACTCATGTATTTACCATTGTATCTTGTACTTACTGAGTCGTAGACTCACCCTTGCTTTATTGTTGTTTTAGGTGGCCGGTAACGGCATCTCACATAAGAAGGGTTAACACACATGGAATAATTACACTCACTTCAAATACTTGAATTACGTGGCCATGAGAACGTTTAATATAGTGTGATGATTGATTCTTTCTAGGATTTGATAATCATTGAATAATTCTAGATGATTAGTTGAACCGGTTTATTCATTCATTAGACTGCTAATGGACTGTTTATTGCCTATTGGTTCTTTATTCAGTATTGCTATGTAGCATGTTGATTCTTATGCAGTTTAGTTGCATTTGATATTTTCTATTGTGACCCGTGGCGGGTTTTTATTCGTTATGGGTTTGCTGGAGTTTATTGTAATATGTGGTTTAAATTAGTAGTTAATGCAGTTGGGTGGCATTCTAGGCTGCGTGTTGGGTCGGGGTGTTACATCTGAACCAAACACAGTATTGGTAAAACTCATTGTGGTTTACACAAGCCAAACAACATATTCTATAAACTCATTGTTGTGGACTCATATTGGGTTTGGACGGGACGTTGGAACCAGCGAAGCATCAACAAAGGAAAGCCTGTAGCGTATACAACAGCAGTATTGTAATTAGGCCGGTTTCCAAATGAGTTACCAAGTCTGTTTCAAATTCTAGAGTTTGTTTACAATTCGGTTTAGTGCGTAGCCTTTAAATAGTCGTAGAGGTTCTGTAATCAAAGACTAATCTACTATCTTCCAGTTGCTATCTTCTAGTCTTAGTTTCTCTTGTTCTTCCCTTGCTATCCTCCCTTGCTATGACCACGCTATTGACCACGATGGCACCTTCTCGCCGAGCCCGACGTCCACGTCTAGCATCGGATCACCTGTATAATCTGCGCAGCCAAAGCAGGATACATCATTTGGTATCAGAGCCGACTATCATGTCTTCCGGTGCGGAGAAAAACGACGACGCGTCAGATGTGATGGCCGCCATCGCCGAACTGAAGCTAGAACTAAGCAAGCAAATCCGAGACAGCTTCTCATCTCTTGAAGCCCGAGTGATGCGTTGGAAGATCGTCCGCGCATCAAGAGGCTAGAAGATCAACCAGGGTATTCGGGTATCTTGGGAAGTTTCCAACCAAAATTGGGAGCCACGGCACATAAGCAAGAAATTCCAACACTAGAGGCAAAGGGAGATCCGTGGTACTTGCCCGCTTCAGAGACAATTCCTCCGGTGAATCTTCCGATTGGAGCAGGCCACAAAGCTCTAGCGTTCACAAATTCTAGGACGACTCTATTTTTGAAGTCCCTGCCAACAAATACAGCACCCCTTCCATTTATGTCAAAACAAGTTTCCCCAAGGATAGTTGTTCCACAAACATCAGCAGCAGTTCCTCACCTCGCGGACACAGCGGGAGTTCCACGCTATCACAAACTCGACTTTCCAACATATGACAGCAAAGATGATCCTCTCGGGTGGTTGAATCGCTGCAAGTAGTTTTTCTGGGGGCAAGGCACCGAGGAAGGATACAAAGTCTGGCTAGCGGCATATCACATGGTGGGAGCGGCGCAACACTGGTACATTCAATTGGAAAGAGACGAAGGCACACCGCATTGGCCTCGTTTCAAAGAAAGGTGCAATCTTGCTTCGGTCCTCCAATCCGTTCAAACCCTCTTGGGGAGATAGCAAGGTTGTGGATGACAAGTACTGTTGCAGACTACCAAGAAAGGTTTTTGGCATTGCTTTGCTGTGCTGGGCCATTGTCAAGCGAGCAACAAGTTCAACTATTTATGTCGGGACTAACGGATATCTTGCGCATTGATGTTGAATTACAGAATTTGTCGAATCTGCAGGTCGCAATGAGCTTTGCACGAGCATATGAATAGAGGGCGACGCTCGCCGCTGCACCACCCCCAGCGAAGCTGGGTGCACAATACTCGGTTGAACAAAGGAGCACCCTCGGCTGGTCGCGGAGCTCCATCACTAGCATCTCCAGCTGGAGAAGGATCGGGATCGTCCAGTCTCGGCAGGAGGCCATTCAAACGTTTAACTGCCGCGGAGATGGCTGAGCGTCGTGAAAAGGGTTTATGCTTTAATTGTGATGAAAAATTCAGCAGGGGACATCGTTGTCTGTATTGCTTGGAGGTTGTATAGGACGAGGACGAAGCAGTTTCAACAGACACCAGTGACGAGGAGGATCCACATGTGTCACTGAATGCCCTTACCGGAGTTTCAGCTCGAGGACGAGCTGTTCATTGAGGGGGGAGAAATGTTGGGGACTCATATTGGGTTTGGACAGGACGTTGGAACCAGCGAAGCATCTACAAAGGAAAGCCTGTAGCGTATACGACAGCAGTATTGTAATTAGGCCGGTTTCCAAATGAGTCACCGAGTTTGTTTCAAATACTAGAGTTTGTTCACAATTTGGTTTAGTGAGTAGCCTTTAAATAGTCATAGAGGTTCTGTAATCAAAGACTCAAGTCAGAATTAATCTACTATCTTCCAGTTGCTATCTTCTAGTCTTCTGAGTTTCTCTTGTTCTTCCCCTGCTATCCTACTATTGACCACGACGGCACCTTCTCGCCGAGCCCGACGTCCACGTCCAGCATCGGATCACCCATATAATCTGCGCAGCCAAAGCAGGATATATCACTCGTACTAAAAGAATAACAACTTCAAAGTTGTTTTCCTAAAATTCCTCGCAAAACTGGTTTTGTGAAAACCGATTTCTAATCCATGAGATCGAACCAACCACTCAAGGTTACCCCAAGAACCAGATACCGCAAACAAGATGAGGATTGGTGGCTTCAAAGGATCTCAGACATCCATAGATGATAGACTACACCAGGAAAGAATTGACATAAAACAAAGGAGCAGTTTTGTGAAACATAAGGGCCTGTTTGGTTCATAGCCTAGGGATGCCTAACTTGCCAAAGTTGTGGCAACGAAAATTGGCACCACAACCAAGCTTGCCTAAGGGAATCTTGCAATAACTCCTTGTGCCTATGACATGTGGTACCCGGCTGGAAAAAAATGTTTGGCACGCCTAACCTGTGGCCTGGTCAGACTCGCCTAAGGGAGTTGTGGCAAACTTTATAGTAGCAGCAAGGTTATATGCCTATGGTTGTTTGCGACAATGTCCTAGTCTTCTACTAGCAATAAGAGAAAATTATTGCAATACTTTGTCAAAATTCCAGATTCAAACATGTACTTTTAATTTTGATTTGCAATCTTTTCTTTTTGACTTAGTGCAGACTACTGCCTGTATTTCTTTCTACCTTCGGCAATTTACCAAAGATACATTTAAATTTAGTGTGATTTGCCGCCTGTTGCAGATTCATCCATGTACTTTAAATTTTGATTTATACCATCTTTACTTTTGACTTAGTGCAGACTGCTGCCTGTATTTCCACCTGTACTTTTAAACAAATTGCAATCATTAGCATGGCTGATATAATTACAAATTGTTTCAAAGAATAATAGGTGTAATTTGCTCTCGGTACAAGAGTACAGGCAATAAATTACACAAAAAAACATAAATTAAAATTACAGGCACAACCAGGGAAAAAACCGGCGGTTACCGGCCGGTAACCGCCTACCGGAGGGTGGCCGGGAAATGAAATCCCAGCGGTTTTTTCAAATCCAAAATCAAATTTTCAGATTTTGAATGAATTTTAATCAAATTTGAATGAATTTCGACCGAGCAAAATCCGGTTTGACCGGTAACCGGACCGGTTACCGGTACCGAAGGGGGGCCGGGATCCAGCCCGGTACCGGGTTTCTGAACCCTGGGCACAACATTCTCAAAACTAAAAGCACAGATGGCAATATGCAATTTTTGAAACAGTGCAGCTGGGTGCTGTAACATCCCCAATTTCAACTTGTGGTGTAAGTGTAAGAAAATGAGTAGAAATTAAAACTTTTTCTTACATCATGTATTTCCTGCGTGTACTAAACGATTATTGTACAAGAGTATGGGAATACAAAGTCACAAGTCTTTTGGATCCAAATCTTGATCCTCCAAAAACAATCTTGTCGAATATCTTGATCATCTCCTGTAAATATTTTTCCTAAGTTCTTGGGATGGTATGTGGCCCTCTGGAAAATTTCACAATTTTTAGAAATTGTTTGAGTATTTTAGAGGGCGATCAAACCTATAAACAGAACATTGTATAAATTTTGGGGAAAATGTACACACACAAAACTCCTAAAAATTTTATACAAGGTCCAACTCAAGGTTAGCAAGCTCTGTCAAAATTTCATAGAATTTGGAGCTAGTTTGCTAGCTCTAAAAGTCCCTTCAAGATTCCAGTTCAAATTAAACCCCAAGCCCCAGTCCGAGTCGACTTGGACTCGGACCTCAGTCTTGGTCACACCGAGCCGCTTAGTCGTGTCGGGCTCGGGCATTTGGACACAGTGGTCCGGGGCCGTTGGATTCTAAATCCGACGCTCAAAGACCTCCTGGTCTTTGTAAAGGACCTCCCACCGCACGACCTCCTCGGGTTCTTTTACAAAGACAACCCTCGAGGGCCTTCCCGGGACCTCCTTTGCACCTTTGCAAAGACCACCCAGGCGACCTCCTCGGACCTCCACGACCACCCCTAGCGCTTGGGTGATCGTGGGCCATCTCTCTTGAGATCGTGGCTCAGACCTCCCTAGTGTTAGGACCTCTGTCTGGGCTCAAGATCCGAGCCCTTGGATTTCAATCCATCGACTCACGACCTCCCTAGTGGGGCTCGGTGCGGATTTTAGCCGTTGAGCTCCTTGACTGGTCCTCTCACCGCATCCGGGTGGGCATGGGCGTTATCAAATTTTGTGCATGGCGGTGGAGAGCGTGCCTTGTCAACTTTTAGGTGACAAACGGCTATGTGTTGCCAACCTTAAATGTCTGGCGGCACCTTTTGCTCAAAAGTCTCACGACAACCTACTCCCATCGGTTTCGTGTACTTGGTCTCAGCACCGGTGACTTTGCCACCCTTCCCACCGGCTATATTTGAAGCTCAAGCTTCTCTCATAGTTCCTTTAGTCACTCTCTTGCACCTAGCTCATCTCGGTTCTACGTGCTCAAACACCCAAAGCCATTGCCACCATTGCGGACATTGGAGCTCCGGCGACCTCAGAGCTTCGGTGGTTCAACATTGCAATAGTGGCGATCATCTTGTTCCCTTGGTCACCTCAAGCCTCCTAACTCGCTTTGTTTGACCTTCACAGAGGTTGACGAGGTGGGCGCTTGCTGCTCGTGGTCGGGCCGTCTTCTTCATCTCCGGCGACCTCCGCGTCACCGAGCTCACGCGACCACTCCGGTTCTCCTTGATCCGGGTAGTACTTGACCCAAAACCCGATCCCATTAGACCTCTTGGTTTTCATTTTTAGCGCATTGGTCCCGGCGGTTATCTCCGGTTAGCCGCCGGTTGGTGGTGCTTTGGTGTAGCTTTTGGCACCTTTAGGTTCTCCTCCTATTTGGAACTCATCCGTGCCTTTGGTTTCCGCCGACGAGGTCCACATCGCCGCAAGCAAGTCGATGAACCTCTCGGGTCTTGCCGATTCATAAATCCCATTTTCGTCATCTTCTTAGGACCACTTTAATGCTCAAATCATTGCTCATCATTGGTGCATTTATTGTGTCCTAATTTGTGCCGTGGAGTCAGCATGCGTGTAGGCGGGGCCTTAGTCATTAAGTGTTCCGTTAGATTCATTTATGGTCAATCATTAGATGCATTAAGTGTCTTAGCCATTTGTCCCGGAGGTCTGCGCCATTAAAACCACCCGGGACCTCCTCGGGCTAATCTTAGCCGTTCACGACCTCTCCAAGTTTAGATCGGGCCTTAGGATCTTTTCAGAAAAATCCTAAGTCTCTGGACCTCCCACCATATAGAATCTGGCCGTTAAAGACCTCAGTAGGTTAAATCCCACCGCTAGGATCACCCTCCTCCTGGGGTCCTCTTTGCAAAAGACCTCCTTGAGGTCCTCTGTGCGAAGAGGTCACCCGATCGCTTTTGTCAAAACCGCCCTCTCGGACCTCCTTGGGGTCCTCTTTGCAAAAGTCCTTCCTTAGTCGTTTTCTAAAACCACCTGAGCCACCCCACCAAGGTCCTCTTTTGCAAAAGACCACCCCGGTCTTTTGTAAAGAAAACCTTCAAAACCACCCGTGGTCCTCTTTACAAAGACCACCCTTGGTCTCTTTGTAAAGAGAACCTCGAGACCTCCTCGTCTTTGGTCTTAACCATGAGGACCTCCCGCCTAGATCCTGGACCACTCGGGACCTCTCCATGGAGATCCGAGCCATCCAGATCTCTCTCAGATAGCACTGTGTTGGAGGACCTCCCAGAGGACATCTCGACCAGTTAGGACCTCCTCGGTGAGATCTCAGCCGTCAAGACCTCCCACGTTAAGCTCACCGCTTAGGTCCTCTCCTCCGTCGGATCTAGACCGTTAAGACCTCCCTGAAATCTTAACCGCCCAAACCTTCCCATAGCGAGTTAGCCGTAGGACCTCTCGTGGAGCCGGGGCCGCGAGATCGGATCGGCGCCCACGACCTCCCTAGCGCGCGAGGACCTCCTTCGCGGTCTTTGTGCATCCAGTGGTGAGCCGTTGGATTCAATATCAACGGCTAAGACCTCCTCAGCGCGATGAGGTCTTTGCGCCCGGTGCTCGTCGCGGGTTTTAGCATCGAGATCGTGAGCGTGCGATCTTTGATCAACGCCCACGACCTCCCGCTTTTATGGGTTTTCCAGTTTAGTCCAAAAGCTTTTATTTGCACATATTAATTGTTTTAAACTTCAAAATTGCGTAACTTTTTCTCTCAGCTCAAATTTAACAAACTAAAGTTCGATAAATGCATCTGTTAAAGTACTTTAGCTTAGTATAGGTTTTGCAAATAATCTTTAATCTTGAAATTAATCATGTCTTAGATTTAAAACTTAGAAAAATCATAACTAAATCATTTTAACTCCAAATGACTGAAATTTTATATGGGTTACCACTATACGATGGGTAGCTACCATAAAATTTTGGTTTCAAATCTTTCTAGAAAATATTTTTGCTACATGCTAATTATGGCCGAAATTAGGTTTTTAGAGAATATCTTTTGCACCACAAATCCAAATTAAGTTTTTCAGTTTCTATGTCTAGGTATGTTAGTATTTTACCTTGTGTATAAATTTCGTCACATTTGGATAAGTTTTGCTTGCTCTTTGTTTAAGTGTTGCTCGTCTTATTGGTTGTTCTCGCTTCTTTTGCTTTTAGCTTAGGATTAGACATTTGCGGTAACCAGAGAACGACCTCGCAACAAATTGAGCAGCGACAAGCGAATAAGCAGTTTGATCATTTCCATTCAATCCCATTACTTTTAAAGTCTAATATTTTGTTTAACTTCTATGTATGCATTGCTATTTTGTTGTTAAATTGATTAGTTAGACCTCTAGTTGCATAATCTGTCGGTAAATGATTATCCTCTACTACCTGAGCCTAGGTTATTTGCTGTGGTTAGAGTTCGATGGATGAGCTCTTGTCACTTAGTAGATTTCGAATAAATATTGCTTAGCCATGCCTAGTATCGGTAGTATTGGGCGATCATCGACTTAGTCGGTGATCTTGATCACACAAATGCTATTATTATTCCATTATGTCCAACCCTTGTGTTTTACCATTTTGCAAATCAAAAACTGAAAACAAAAATTATATCTTGGCTTGGGCACAATGGTATGTTGGGTGATCCGTTGGGTGTGGATCGAATGGTGCCTAAGTCCCTAAGGACCGAGTTACTTGTGCCATTGATCCAAGCAATTATTGCGTGCTAACCACACGAGGGCATATGGAACCTCTCTTGACTAAGTACTTTGGGAGGTGTTAATTATGAGTGGTCGGTGGGTGTGTTCTGTGTGTGTGTGTTTGTGGTGTTGGAGGAGCATTAGCGCACCGGTTAGAACATTTAATGTGTCTTTCTCCAGTGGGTTGCGGCTCTTAATTAGCATCGTCCATTGGAAAGCGTCTTGTTAGACTTAGCCATGCTCGCATACCAAAGGAAGTGTGCTAACAGTGGTGGTGGAAAGGCGGTCTATCGTGTGGGTACATTGGTACACCCTGCAGGTTAAAACTATTCGAATAGCCTCGCCCTAGGTTATGGACACGCTTGGTTATTTCCCACAAGAACTAGACTACAACCTTTTAAAACTTAAACTTGACATGGGTGGTATGAAGGGTACTTCATGCTATTGTTGTGGTGACTATGGGTTAGTCACTTCTAGGTTGGGGTTGTTCTCTATCTATGTTATTATTGTCTCTCTTTTAATTGAACAATAAAAGTTAATTGCAAACTTGCTTTGAATCTATTACCTTATTGTAAATGAAAACTTGCTTTATCTTTGAAAATAAGTCCAAAGCCTCATCCACTTAAATAAAGCTTGCATGTAGTTAATTATAGTTCTGTTATCTCACACGTCGGTCTTGCGAGTACAAAAACAAGTTTTGTACTCATCCGCTTGCTTAATATTAATTGTTGCAGAGGAAGAAGGTGAGCCCCAAGGGCCTCACTTTTGTGAGTCGTGTTCTTGTACTGTTTGGGACGATTAGCTTGGCGGTCCGGTTGGTTGCCTTGTGGGTAAAGGCACACCGATTGGCTTTTGTTTATCGCCATCTTATGGCCATTTTGCTTCCATTGTGTATTTACTTATCTTTATGAATTTTGGCGGTCGGCCTCTCTTTGTAATAACTCTCTTTATATTATCTATGTCTTTCAGCTTGTTGCTTTTGCTTGGCTCTATGTGTATGAATGGAATTGATGCATGATTTTGTAGCGGGGTGTGTATAATGCATTTTGGAAGTATACATATCTCGAGGCTTGGTTTATTTGATTTGTACTGTTAGGACCAAGTGGATGGTTAAACAGTACAAGCCGAATAAACCAGGGTCCTCACAGGTGCCATGTAATTTCCTCACAAGAAAAATGAACAATCGAATTGTTCTGAACCAAATAAACTAGCTGATATCCATTTAGTTCAAAAGTAGACTGGTTTGTCTAATTCACTGCTGTTAATTTTCACACTACCATAGTTGCTACCACTTCAGATAACCGCTGGGCACTGGGTCAATAATGTTAAGCTCTATAACATGATCATGTTTTGAGATCATTAGAAATTATGTTCAGGTTTAGCACTCATTTTTACAACCATAAGGTATTTAGGATATTTCAGTATTATTGGCAGTACAAATAGTAATTGAATGAAAAAAATTAGAGAAAGGACAGAAAAATGCAGCCGTGAACCTTATTTTTGAATGCACTTCCCATGTATACTGGTATGAACTTGCGCGCTACTGTTGCTCTTCGGATAGCCGCCTAAAATACGATATAATACAATTAGGAAAATCAGGAAAGGTATGATCAAAGGTAGCTTGCAACCATAAACTTATATGTCAATAAATTAATATGGTAATATCATATCATAAATAACATGTCTTATTATAAAGTTCAAACGTGTAAGAAAAATAGTCTGCATCTTTTGCTGGATTTTTGCCTTCAGCGTTTTCAAATTTGTGAAAAATATCTAGGTACGATAAAAAAAGGGGATTTGAGGATTTACCATTATAAGATAAATGCATTTGAAGAATTATCCCCACATGTCAGTGAGACATTTGAGGGGACCCACATGTCAGTGAGACACCGAGAAGTAAATCCTCAAATGCACCTATTTATAGTGGTAAATCCTCGATAAATCCATAAAAAAAAACTAGCAACAGACCACAGATTTATTTTTTCCAACAGACAAAACCTATGGATATCACGTCCGTTTAATAATCATTTTCACAGCTGATAGAAAATTGAAGTTACAAGTTTTTAGCATGATTAGCAGGTAACATTTAAAGAACTATTTTTCATCTAAACTTATCACTGTTGACATGATTTAAGAGCTAATTTAGAAAAAGGGAATGTCCACTATCTGACCATCACAACAACTTTAACATGGCTAGTTCAATTATGACTGTTGTTTAGCAGCTAGATCAGTTTCATAAGATGATAATAATGGAGAGAATAAAATTTTAAATATCAAGAAATTTGAATAATGTAAGTTGAGCGAACCTTAAGCTGATGAGCTGGTATTGGCTCATCGTTGAGAAAAGCTTCAGCAAGCTGATCATCCACTTCAGAAACAACTTCAATAAGTTCACGTCTCTTCTCCATGACTAAATCATGCATGTTGGATGGAACATCAGATGCAACAACATTCTGGCTGCACGTTAGAAATGCTCTGTCATCCAAGATTACAGATACAAATAACCCTGAGGATGAAATGCTTGTAAAGAATAGGGACACACCCACTACTACCCTCGAACTTATAAGCCTTCAACTCCACAAGATCCACAAGGCCCCCAAACTCCTCTTCCAATCCTATGGGCACTTGTACAGCTGCATTGTGGTGCCGGAGTTTGGACCGTGCCTTATATAGAAAGAATAAAGGCAACAATCAGCCATAGAAACTGATGACAACATATTACTGAAAGATGCCCTCACCATAATAAAAAACTGAAGACTAAACAAAACCATTATACTCCTTTAAAAAGAAGGGAAAATTTTGTTCATGCCACTGAAAATATGTACAATATCGGTTCTGCCACCACAAATTTGACCATTTCGTGTATGCCACTGATTTTTTTGGCTCCATATTGCTTTTGCCACTACCGCCAGTCAAACGTCCTTGACTGTTAGCTTCTGCTTATTTGACCGGCTAGACGACAAGAGCAATACGAAGAAATATGGAAATACCCCTGCTGGCAATGGGGTCACAAGTCGATGAGATTAGCGAGAGCGAGTATGTGCGCTCTGCATCCTCCTTTTTTTTGAATGGAAACAGTAGGAGAGGCTCCAACTGTATAAATAAATAATATAGGAAACAAGTCAGTAACCAAAAGGAGAGAGCGAGTACAAGTAGGTGAAGAGAAAGAAAAAGAAAGAAAGGAGCAAGACAATTGCTCAAAAGCTCACACCGGTAAATACAAATTGAGCCATTCAGACAACTGGGGTTGCAAAGATGGCTTAGCCCGATGAATTTGCAGGGCAAATTCTTGAGAGAAAATGTGGCGCCAATTCGTCAAGCTTGCATTGTGTTGTTTGAAGATTCTGTTGTTTCGTGTGATCCATAAGGCCCAAGTCGTCAGCACAATGATTTCCATGAAAAAACTTTGGTTGATCTTGTCTTTGAGGTGGAACAGAGCTTGGTGGGTAGAGAAGAGTGAAGATCTTTGAGGGCAAATCAAATCCCAGCATTGTTGAGCAAATGGGCAAGCCCAGAAGAGGTGTTGTACTGTTTCTTCAGTTCCCAGGTCGCACAGTACACAAGAGAAGTCATCCAGTGGGCAATGCTTGCGTCGGAGTATGTTCCTTGTGTTGAGTCTATCTTTGAGTAAAAGCCAGAAAAAACTTTGTGGCGTCTTTGACAAGCACATGCCCACAGCCAATTAAAGTATTGGGGCTGGGAGAGTGCCCATGAGCAGACGGTAGGCTTTGATCGATGAGTAATGTGAGAAGTTCCAAATATAGTGCCAAGTGTCTTCCTGAGTTGTGAGGTTCAGTTCCTAAGTGTGATGATGCAACTGCTGGTACCGATCAAAGGCTTGTGTCGAAAGTGGAAGGTGGAAGAGGGATTCGAAACCAACCTCTTGCTTAGCAGTAGCGACTGAGATGAGTTCTGATTTAGCAAATGAAAATAGTTCAGGGTGCTGCTGGCAAAGTAGATTTTCATTCCACAAGTCTTTCCAGAAGAGAGCTGATTTCCCATTGCCTACCATGCAGGTTGACAGGCCCTTCTACTGAGGTAGCATCTTGAGGATGTCTCGCCACCAGAAGGATCATGTCCGGTCTAGAACTAATGGTAAAGAGTTGAGGTAGTAGGCTTCCCAGATTAGTTTCACCCAGGGAAGGTTGGCATGATTAAAGAACTTGTGAAGGTTTTTGAGGATCAGCGCCTGGTTTTGTGTTCCCAGGCTCAAAACTCCTAATCCTCCTTGCTCTTTTGGTTTGCAGACCTCTTTCCAAGCAACCAGGGATTTACCTCGAGCATCCGCAGCTGAGCTTCTCCAAAGGCGATTCCTGCGATACTTATTGATCTGTCTGATGACTCCACTTGGTAGTTTAAGCAGGCACATATAGAAAGTTGGCAGTTGCGAAAATACAGAGTTCACAAGAGTTAGCCTGCCTCCGATGGAGAGGAATGTTGCACAGTTGGCTAGTCTTCTGTCCACTCTCTGAATGAGCGGGAAAAAATCCCGAACTTTAGGTTTGGTCGTTCCCAGAGGGAGGCCCAGATAGGTGAACGGGAGGGAACCCAGTTGACATCCAAGACTACGTGAGAGGATTTCCATCTTGTCCAAGTGAACATTGATTGGGATCATGAGCGATTTATCAAAATTAACCTTGAGTATGATAGATTCTGCAAAAGTATATAGGATCCCCTTAAGAAAGAACAATTGTTTGGCACAGGCCTACATTATAATGAGTGTATCATCTGCATATTGAACTACTGGGAAGTCCGGGCAGGCCTGATAGTGCAACGGGGGGGTCAGCAAACCCTGTTCCATTGCCCTATTGAGAAGCGTCTGAAGTAGGTCAGTTGCTAGTACAAATAGTAAAGGCGAGAGAGGATCCCCTTGCCTAACGCCTCTTCTGCAATGAATGGTTTTACCGAGCACCCCATTGAGGAGAACAGAAGAGGTTCCGGTGTTAAGGATATTAGCGATCCAAATGTCAGCAACCTAATTCTGATGATTATGTTAGGGATCCAACAGGTTGTGGTTCCCGCCTGCTGCAACCTGTTGTTCTGCATCTTCATTGTTGTGGTTGTTCATTACCGGTTCTGGTGGAGGCTGGTTCCAAGGTTGAGGAGGTGGTGGATGAGGGTTACCACCATCCTCAGGTGGATCATCTTCATCCGGAGGTCTTGCTCCCAAAAGAGTTTGGGCGATGATTTCGCAGGGAACCGTCCAGGATTCGCTGAGGAAACCATCACCTTCAGTTATCTGAATGCTTTTTGGGACCAATTCTAAGTCGATGACTCTGACTTTTATGATAATCCACGAGAGATTGGTAAGATCTTTTTCCCAAACGAGCAATCTCCCAAAGCTTCTAATGGCATCTTGGATGTAGGACAAGCTCTAGAAATCCAAGGGGAAGCCAACCAGCATAATCCAGCATTCTCTGTTAAAATTTAAACCCTTCCAGTTGAGGCCCTCATTGTGCTTTTGAAAAGAAATCTGGACATCCTCAAATTGGTGAGGGCTGGCTTGGATCATCACCTCTCTAGAGTGGATACTATTGAATCTTACATATGCCGCCCCAAAGGGGCAGGGCTGGATACCACGAATGCGGAGTCCCCGGACATCAACAAGAAATTCATGGAGGAACTCTTCCACGTTGGGAAAGGGAACCTAACCTGGTGGCATTGGGTTGATGATCGCAATCGTCCAGTCTTCATTGTTTGGGGGGGCTCTTCCACAAATCACTCTTGCTCGGCTATGTCTCCCCTCCACATGTTGAAGTTCATATCCCTGCGGAAGTAGGGACCTGAAGTCACCTTCGAAGTTGGCCATGGGATCAACGGGGACGATCACCCAATCTGAGGTAGGTGGGGGGATGGCCGAGTGGGCGGCTTTGGGGACGGAAGAGGATCAGGTGAGGGCTCGACGAGATTAGAGTGCCTCGGGGCAGCCGAAACGTCCCAGGGAAGCCCGAAGTAATGAATCCCAAGGTCCCTAAGAGAAAGAAAGCATTTCGGCTTCGAGAAAAGTGTCGGGTTGATCTTGTTCATTCCTCGGAACCAGGTGTTACACACCCGCCCTGACCAGTCCCAATCTCTAACTGCCGAAGAGAAAAAGGGTTTTGGAGCAAATCCAGAGGTAGGAAAGTACTCCTTGCAGGATTTCGCCACATGCCCAGGGGATTTGCAACTGTGGCAACAAATGGCATTTCGACAGTTCCTTCTGGTATGCCCACAGAGGAGACACCGGATACAGCGGAGAACAGAATTGGAACAAGAACGAGTTCCCTCTGGTCTGGAAGCAAGAAAACCAGCTTTAGCAGATGAACCCGGGGGAGGTCCAAATCTCGCATTATTGCTGATCCAGGAGCCTCGCCCGCCTGGCTCCTTCCGGGGAGCTCCATGTTGAGGAGTGCTGGAGGAGGCGCAGGGTCGCTTCAACTTCTCCGGGCGGAGAGGTACCTTAGGAAATGAGGTTTTAATGCGATTAAAGATCTGAGAGATCGGAATCGTGGTCTTTGAGTTCTGCCCAAGTGTTCTTGCCGCCATCGGATGACTCCGGGTTGAAGGAAATGGGACAGCGTTTGCGCCCGAGCGAAAAGATGCATCCTTTCTTTGTCCCGCACGCACAACCTCCACAAAGGATCTCTTCTTGCCTTGAACTGTGGTCCACTCCTTCTGTTGTTCCTCATACCAAAGTTGAAATTCTCTCTACCAATTTGCCCCTCCATTTCCCCAAAGGTGGAAAAAGATCGCAAATTCCTTGCACACGTAGCTTCTGAGATTGTAGATGAGAAGACCAACTTCCTTGGAGGCCACTGAGAATTTAAACCCCGAGGAGTAGAGTTGGATTACCTTGAAATCGGAAGCATTGCCTCCGAGGCAAGCTTGGAGAGCAACACCGACCGTCTTCTCCTCAAGGCGGGATCTGGATCTTCCAAAGGAGGCCACTAAGAACTCCTGAAGACCACAACCCGGCCAGTAAACCACGGGAGAGCGAAGACGCTTCCAGATATGCTGCTGAAGGTCTAATCCGGGGTTGAAGTCAAGTGCTGGAGAATCCATGACAAAGGAAGAGCGTCGAGGCGAAGTGGTTGTCCGCCGGTGCCGGAGTGGCACCGACGAGGGGAGCGACGAGGGATGCGCTAGGCACCGGTGCTGGGGTGTGAACAGCCAAGACTGAAAAGAGCTGCCGTAGAATCCCTATCGTACGAAGACGAGCCTCCTCAGCCCGAATAGCAGTGAGAGCCCCCAATATGGAGGGAAGGGGTTGTCTCATCAGCAACTAGGAGCAAGCCACCTCATACTCCGGACGAAGGCGGGTGAGGAACTCGCAGAATCGACGAGTCTCCAAGTGAGCCTGCTAACGTACACAGCAGGTGCAGGACCGACAGACATCCGGCCCCATAGAGTCGAGCTGACGCCAAACCGTAGCGAACTGCTGGTAGAAGGCGTCCATGGTGGCATCTTGCTACTCGAGAGACTACTCTCGAAGAGCGGAAAGGTACAAGGCCTCGCTCTTCGGCTCGTGGGCACGAAGACGATTCCACATCTCCTTGGCCGTAGACAACCCAAGCACATCGGACGCATACTAGGGCTCAATGCTGGCCACCACGATGGCGGAGGCCTTAGCATCCTCATCGCCCCACACCTCGTAGGTGTGGAGCTGCGTCTGGTACTCCTCAGTAGCATCAGCAGGGAAAATGGGCTCAGTTGGCGGGAAAGGGCAGGGTGGGCAAGGCCGCTCGCCGGTGAGGTAGACCCACAGGCGTTGTCCCCGTAGGTGAATCCTCATGTGCCGGACAAACTCGCGATAGTTGACGCCGCTGAAGGTGACTGGCAGCTTCGAAACCAAGACAGTACCCGTGCTCGAGGTTCCAGAGGGTGCCATCTTGTGTGATGGCCGCTGCCAATCCCTGATCCGAGATCAGCAATTCAGCAGCAGTAGAAGCGTCAAGGTGATGGTGCCGACCTCCGGTAGCAGCAAAGGCTGCGATGCCCTCCGAAAGTAGAGGCGGTGGCCTCCAGCAGCAGGGGCGGTGGTGGCACCCTCTGGAAGCAGAGGCGGTGCAAGATGGAGTGGTGGCCACCCGATCTAGAGGAAGGAGCAGCAGCAGCAGCACCGGATCTGGACGGTGGTGGCTCGAGCAGAGGAGCGAGCCCGAGCAGGGAGAGGTCGGCGGCGGCAGCGCAAGTGTGGTTTATCTTCAAAAAGTAAGTAGTAAGTACAATGAATAAAAATGGCCGGTCTCAATGTACAAGGGGATGTTGGATGTTTCAGAGTGCACGGAATAAATTAAAATTCTCCAAAAACATAATTTTTAATTGAACATTCAATATAGCTATTTGCGACAATATTTTTATGGAGTGATTATGGTACATGCGCTTGTATATTATGCACTTCACATACACTTTTGTCCACCATCCACTACTCATCCTCCAAGTGGGAAGTGGGAAAAGAATGTGCAGCAAGAAGAAGTCCAATTACACTTTGTAGTTAAAGTTACCATAGCCATCCCTTTTTAAAAATACATCTGCAATTGTTATTTTTCAGATATTTAAAAATTTTAACTACTCAGTAATACTCCTTCTATTCAAAAACAAATAATATAAACTCAAAAATATTGATTGTTCCAAGTAGGAAAAAAAAGTCCATATTGTCCCTTGCTCCTTTAAAGTCCAGTTTTCCCGTTTTACTTTGAGCCGGTCAATTTATACCTTGCATTTTTAAAATATTCTTAAAATTGGAGGCAAAATGAAAGATAATGAGGGTGTAAAATATTCAGAGTTAATGTGCAGGTGGTAAGTTGGACTTTCCAAGACTAGAGAGGATGATGTGAACTTCTTTTCCATTTTGACATGCTTTGCAATGTCTGTTGTTGATGAATGAGCTTGCCAGCTATCTTGTGACATAATGCGCAATTAAAAACATATTAATAAGATTTCAACAATGACACGCATGGAGCATGCAGAACGTACATTTTGACTAAGCAGTAATACTCAGTTGCGAAGTAATGTAGCAAAAACTCGAGTGTTGTTTCTTCAGATGCAATAAAAGGAGCAATGATTGCCATACCATGTTCTTTAATTAACAAGATAAGCATAGTTCACTTAGCAGTATGATACTACAACAGCATTTATGAAGTGTGTCCTCACAGAACGAAACATCAAATATACCACAGAAGTCAGCTTCATGCTCACCTGGTTAAGAACTTTCCATGGATCAGCTCCCATACGGTCCAACTTGTTAATGAATGCGACCCTTGGAATTTCATATCGTCTCATTTGCCGATCTACAGTAATCGATTGACTTTGTACGCCACCAACACTACATAGCACAAGTATAGCACCATCAAGAACACGTAGTGCCCTTTCAACCTCAATGGTGAAATCCACGTGACCTGGAGTATCAATGATATTAACCTGCATTCAAATTATAACATGAGATTTAAAATCCTTATAACAAGAACAATGTAAGATAACAAGATAGGTCCAAACAAAAGCATTATTTGGATAGCACAATACCAGGGATAGTTCTATCAATTCTTGTATACATGACATAACACTGTTACTTATGGGGATCACTCACTACTAGGTCTGTGCAAGGTTTTAGCGGAGCTGCCTCAACCAGTCATAGTGACCCAAACCTAGAGATCCCTGTTTGAATTACAGTGGTCTGGGCCTCTGGGCGGTTGGGTTCTTGGTAAAAAATGCTACTAAAACAAGCAGGTGGGTCTAGCGCAAGTTGAACTCAAGTAACCCGTTCAACAGTCAATAGTTGCCAGAAGCACTTGTGGATCAAAACCACTCCTTTCAGATAGTCGGCCACTTAATCCCCACTGAGAACAGCTCAGGAAGATTTCCTAAATGAGAATCCGTGAAAGGCAGTGGGGCTTCTCTAACACCACCAAAGGCAGTCATTAGTGCTCCTCTCTCTTTGGTGGTGGCTGGTAGCTCCTCTATGAGTTTAAAGATTACATCCATATCTTATGCCAATTTGACATCAGTCGTCGCTCTGTTCCTCCCATCATCATGCTTTTGGTAAAAATTTATGAGGCTGCTACATTCATGGCATCAACAATCATCATGTGTTTTATAATCAAAAGTCAAAAACATTGATTCTATCCACCTAACACATTATCCCTCCCTCCCTCTTTCTTTTGCATTTGTATGAATGGCATCACATTTTTAACTCGGTTTTTCAATTTTTCTTCATACATTTTATACTGCCCAGACATACTGTTGGATAAAACAAGAGGTCTAGAAATAAGCAAACCCAGCTAAACCATTGGAACCAGCTAACTCAGCATAACCCACCCTCCTCTTTATATGCTTAGCAGCCCAGATAACCCCAACCAATCCGACCAAGTTAAACAAACTGTTGGTTGGGTTCAAAACCAAGCCGAGCCCACCGAAATGAGAAGGCTTAACTCCTGTGAAGCAGCACAAGATTGTGGGAACACCTTGTTGCCACAAATGTATCGTTGAAGGAACCACTTCAATGTGATGCACTAGATATCATTCTAGAACGGGGGATTGGCATATTTGCCACACCAGTTCATGTGCAATTGCTGAAATGTCACTCCATGTCTCATTGACATGGGACCCACATGTCAGTGAGACATGAAGTGGCATTTTGGCAATTGCACATGAACTTAATGGCATATCTTCAATAATACCTTCTAGAATCTAGAGACATCGAAAGCCACGGACAGGACTATACTACAGCAAGAATATCAAAACGCAAGATCTGACGCAAGATCTGATCCAAGATCTCAAAGAAACATTTTACACAAGTTCGGCGTAGAGTGGAAAACGAAATTGCAAAGATTCCTTATAAGACTCTTGCAAGTAACAAACAATAAATATGACAACTAATTCTCTTCCTTTGGTGATTGATAACAACATAAATGCTAGTGCCTACTATTTATATTTATCAGCCATCTTAGTTTTAATATTTGTTGGCATTGCCCAGGAGAACACTCAATCATGGCTCTTCCTCTCTTGATGTTTTCTCGGAAGCACGCACACACGAGATGAACTCAAACAAACACAACTCAGTTTTGGTGCTAACTCTGCCGCACCTTTTCTCCTGTCTATTATTGCTCCTTATATAGCTATGTTTTACATGCTAGCACATAACACACGCACAACCAACTTAATGACCAGTTCTCACGCCACTAAGCACTACTTCCACTCCATGCATGCCTCCATAGCTAGTGCTCCACTACTACACACTAATAACTAGCTGCATGCAAGCAACAACTAATCAACTCTATCTATGACATGTTCCTGCGGCCACACCTACAGAATGCATCATGTTTACCCACTAATTGAACAACACTAACGTGCACACATGCACATGGACACAACTCAAAATACTAATGCAAATACACAACTAGATGCATGGTCAAGATTATTTCTAACAATCTCCCCCTAATCTTGACTTGAGTTACTCCGCATCAGAAAAGCCGATCTTCTGACGCATCTTCAAGAAGTTCTGCCTTCCTCTTCTTGGCACGGGACCGACTACACGTACATGGATTTGAACGGAGCCCACACATCTTTGTCGATCTTCACCTCTGCGAGACACGGAGATAGCCTCCAATGCCATCTTGTCTCGTTGGCTTGTTGATGACGATTTCACTGTCAACTCCAATTTGTCTTTTCGCCAATATCATCGGCGATGGAGACTCAGACCTCTTCTTACATTAGTGAGTTCTTGGACACACCTATAAGAACTCACGCTTTCTCGTGGACACAACTAACACGAGAATACACACATGTACAACAGCTAGACGGGAGTACACGGAGAGAACACACTTCTATTCTCTTGTACTACTAAGCTCTTGGACATGCACACAACTAATTCACAATGGAGGAAACAGAAGAACGTCATGAGCACAAACACATAGCTTTTGGCACTCGGCAGGCCCGGAGCTTTTCTATGTGCTCTCATTCTTTATCCTCCACAAAGCCTCACGGCAGCTACCAGATGTGGCGTACAGCCGCGTCGATGTGCCTGTGCAGCACCTTCTGCTCGTTAGACGGCGAGCATCACGCAGCCACTGCACCGCTCCCAGCTCCCGGCTGCCCGCGCGCTCCCGTGCCTGCGCACACCCTCGGCGTGTGCACGTGCCTGCAGCCACCTGCCTTGGCGCCCACTCGCACGCAGCCGCTGCCGGCGCTCGCTCGCTGCTGTTCGACAACGAACGCATTGCATGGCTGCTGCTGCGTTGCTAGTGCAATGCAGCCGCTGTGCACATGCATGCATGCATTGCATTGCTTCAATGCTGCTGTTGGCTCCGCGCGCACGCGCCTACTCCCGGCTGCCCACGCACACCCGCGCCATGTGCACATCCACGCAGCGTCGTCGCAGCCTGGACGCACTGCGCCGCCGTTCCCCTGCCGCGTCGTGCTCAGAGCCGCACTGCTCCGCCCGCATCAGGTAGCATCTCCTCGCTCTAATACCAATTGTTGGCATCGCCCAGGAGAACACTCACTCATGGCTCTTCCTCTCTTGATGTTTTCTCGGAAGCACGCACACACGAGATGAACTCAAACAAACACAACTCAGTTTTGGTGCTAACTCTGCCGCACCTTTTCTCCTGTTTATTATTGCTCCTTATATAGCTATGTTTTACATGCTAGCACATAACACACGCACAACCAACTTAATGACCGGTTCTCACGCCACTAAGCACTACTTCCACTCCATGCATGCCTCCACAGCTAGTGCTCCACTACTACACGCTAATAACTAGCTGCATGCAAGCAACAACTAATCAACTCTATCTATGACCTGTTCCTGCGGCCACACCTCCAGAATGCATCACGTTTACCCACTAATTGAACAACACTAACGTGCACACATGCACATGGACACAACTCAAAATACTAATGCAAATACACAACTAGATGCATGGTCAAGATTATTTCTAACAATATTTACAGGTAAATATTGTTCAAATCGTACTTACAGACCATATATTAGTCAAATCCAATATATCTAGCAGAGAATAAACTTTGCTAGTTAGCCCCCAAATAAGGAAGCACAGTACTTAACACTCAACAGAGTATTGTATCACATTTAATTCAACATATGATTGTACAATTCAAGCAGTTCACTACCCCTTTGCAATTTTTCTTTAACCAGTAAGCAAATCACGGTGATCCAGGGCCGAGATCAGGGGGGAATGAATCTACTAGAAAATGCGGAAGAAGGGGAGAAACATGGACCTGGTATCCATTCCAGGTGCAGTACGTAGCGGCCGACTGGATGGTTATGCCCTTTTCACGCTCGAGGTCCATGGAGTCCATCTTTGCGCCGACGCCGTCGCGACCACGCACCTCATGGATCTCGTGGATCCGACCGGTGTAGTACAGGACCCGCTCCGTCAGCGTCGTCTTCCCGGAGTCGATGTGAGCGGAGATGCCGATGTTCCGCATACGCTCCATCGACTCCCGCCACCGCGCCACCTCCTTCTCGTCCCGCGCCCGCAGCGCCGACGCCGACGACATCGCCCGCCGGGCCAACGCTGCCGCGGCCGCGGCCCCCGGAGACGGGGCGTCGGGGAGGGGTTGGAGGAGGAGAGAGAAAGGGCGGAAGGAGGATAGGAGGCGGGAGGCGGAACGCCGGGCCATGGCCATCGCCGCTTAGAAATTTCTTGCCGGCGGCGGTGGCTGTGGCGGCGGCGTGGGGGTTTTGTGGCCAGGTTACAATAAACCCTAGTGTGCTCGCAGAAATGCATCGGGCACGGCGCACGACAAAGTAGCCGGTCTGTTGCGTTGAGCCGATTTCCTACAAGTCGCTCGCGCGACGCATAGTAACCTATCGCTGACGCAACCTCGTTGGATGGACCAAGCCAACAACTCGGCCCAGGCCGTACACAAAGCCTAGCTTTTCTCGTGAGCCACATGGTGTTTTATTAGGGTGCGGTTTGGTTCGCTGAATCATTTCGCTGAATCATTTGATCCTAAATTATTTAGTACGGGAAATAAGTTTATTCAGGTATTTGGTTGGTTGAATGAAATCAAATCATTCGGGATAAGATGGTTCAAGAAATGAGAATATTTCATATTTATGTTGTATCATCCCGTTCGGAGAAAAATCCTGAACCACGTCGTTCACTCGAATTCCAAGGTTACTGTAACAGCCCCAGATTTAAGAAACAATAATAATATGCTTTATGAACAGTAATAGAATGTTGTTCATAATATTGTTGTTCATTATTGAAATTTGGATGTGTTGTTACAAATTAAAAACCTTCTTTTTCTAGCCAAAATCCAAAACCTATTTGAAGTTTCAAAGGAAATACAAGTTAGTGCTTGTATTATGACTGAAAAATATTTTTATCCAATACCAAATAAGTTATCTGGGCCAAAAACATAATTCTTGTTAAATTTTCATAACATATTCTGACCTTAGCAAAATTTCTTGTTTTTAAACAAACCTATATAGTTCATGTGACCTATTTATGTATTTTAATAAAAGAAACTCTGGATTTTATATTTTACCTGGGATTCATGGCATCCCAGAAGTCTCCCTTCAAAATTTCATATTTTTACAAACTTATTTGTTATTTTAAAACCCCATTCAAACCTTTGGAGTTTTGAATTCGGCGCTGGTCAATTTTCCCAGTCTTAACCCAATCGCTGGGCACTGTAGCGACCGAGCCAACCAGATTTGAGTCCAAACCGGTGCATCGTGCCATGTCTGCCATGTCTATACGTGTGCCCCAGTCCTCGGTGCTTGCGAGCCCTTGATCTCCAAGCGAACGGGCGGAGATCTAAGAAGCTGCGTGGGCTATCCACGCACTTGATGCAATTCTCACCGTCGGATCTCCATCCTAGCGCGCTCAGCCTTGCTTTTGAAACCACAGCGCGCCATCTCAACTCTCAGCCGTTCGATTTCAACGAACGTGCCGGATTCATTGGGCCGTTCGGATCATCCCGTAGAGCCATTCAATCTTAGTCGTTGGATTTTCAATCAGCGGGCCAGATCTAGTGGGTCGTTCGGACCACGCGAACACCACATTGAATCTGAGCCCTTGGATCTAAATCGTGCGATCGAGAGTGTTTGTGCCGTTCGGGCCATCTCAATGAGCCACTCAATCTAGTATTAAGAAAAGCAACAATCATGTGATATGGTCGTTCGATTAGAATCGTGCAGTCCATATTGAAAGACACCGGTTGAATGATTTTTGTCCATCTTATCGCCGCCGTCCATTTCCAATCGAACGGCTGCCAATCTTTTGAGCTTACGGTGAGATGTATTGTCTATTTTGATGCGGCTGACAGCGGGGCCCGCTTGTTAGCGACGCCTCTATCTTCCTCCTCGCAATTGTATCTCGCCGCCGCCTTCGTTGCCGGAGAGGTGGTGTTCTGCCGCGATTTTGGCAAATCTTTTCTTGCCACCTGGCTCTAAATTGCCACCGCATCATCTCTAGAGAGTTCTCGTTTGCTCCATTGGTTCAAACTCTATATAAACCCTAGCTTTTGGCTCACTGCCATTGTTGACCGAAGAGCTCTTCATCTTATTCCTTCCTTTCCAGTGGAGTTTTCTTGCTCTCACTTCTTGCTTATTCCTCTTGGTGCTTAATTCACTTGGTAATGTGATTTTTGGGCATCATCTGTAGGTAAAACCGTGCTTTTGCTCTCTATCGACTTGAGCCAGTTGAAGCACCACTTCGATGAATTCTTGCTCCGGTGAGCTATGACCTCCATTCTTTCCACCCTAAGCTTCCTAAGGATCTTAGCAGCTCAGTTACATCATTCACTTGTGCATAAGCAGCCCCAGCCTTGCTATAACTAAAAAGATTCTTTTATAACTTTTCGGTCTTTCATATCATTTTCAAGCTCTAGGGTTTCCGTGTTATCTTTTCAGCTTAGTTAGTTCTTAGCTAAACCCTAATAGCATAAGCAGTTGTTCTTTTGAATATTAATGCCTTCTACTTAGCCTTATAGCCAAGTTCTTCCTCTGTCAGCTATTGTCGGCCAAACCGACAACGTCTGTGATATTGATAATCTTCTGTAATCTGACCGATTAGGGTTAGTCTAGGGTATTATCTACTCTAAAGATCAGCTTAAGCTTCAATTTAGAATCTTTCACTTAGTGCGTTTTCAAATGAATCGAAGTCTACAATCTGCTTCTTTTCTGTTTTGGCTATCAACCAAACCGACAAAATCAGTGGCAAAACCCTAGTTGATTTTCTGTTATATATGATTATTGTAGGTTAATTTAAAATATTGTCCTTACCAGCAATAGTTATAGTCTTGATAAGAATATTTTGCTTTTAGTGCACAATAATCAGCAAGCCTTTCTTTTTCTGCAATCTGCCCTGTTTCCAATTCTTTTCAGAACCTGAAACTATAACCTTAACTTAAACCCTAACTTTGACACTTGATGGCAATAGCAGGTAATATGGGTTATTATCTTTATTGGGGTAGATATAGCTTAAGCATGTTGTTAACCATGCATTACCATCTTGATCATACAATTTCTTTTTATCTTTTACTTGCTGTCAGTTCTTGTGTTTATTGGATGTTATTGTTTCTTTTAGAATCTGGTTCTTCTGAAGTAATTGAGTCCAGCTTTGAACCATCAGCACCTGAACAAGAAGTTTATTATTACCAAGGCAAGCATCCTCTCTGCATCATGTTGATCTCAAAGTTTTGTACTATAGATCTTCAAAATACAGTGATAATTGTTGCATGCTAGTTTCCTAAAAAGCAATTCTGATCTGTTAGTAGATAGTTATAACCTACATTGTGGCTTACCTTAAATCTGATCATACACTCAAATTTAGAGTAGTGTTGTATACTACGACATTTAATTTCAGAAATTTGCTTAGCCATGCAGTCCATAGAACGTTAGTGTTTGGCAAGACTATCTTGTCAAACATGGGAGCAACAAATGAATTTCAGTCATTTTAACTCTTTGTTCAGTCTATTTAAATCAGAATTGAATTTAAATTTCGTTTGATCTGCACAAGAGGATGCTAGTGGTGGTGCCTTCGTGCACGAGATGGAAATGTGGTGGACTTGTCTGGACCAATTAAGGACTGAACTCTGACCATTCAATTCAAGCTCCAACGTACTTCCACACGCGGTGTATGGGCGCTGTTTGGTTAAGTAAAGAGTTATTGCTATTGAGTTGAAAACAGGGGAGTAAGGACATGTGTATTGATCTTATATGGCATAAATGCTTAAGTCATCGGGCCGTGTCTTATGCCATGTGAGTTTTTATATCAATATCAGATGTTCTTAAAAGGGTGAGGGCGTATATGTGTTCTATCGCATGTACGTACCTTAAGGGTTCCGATTGCGATCTAGTATGTGTAGCGAACACAATCCGTATTTCCTTTGATTGGGTCGGCATTTCCGGCGCAACATGTGTGCCCTGGTTAAGCAGATGCTATCAGTCGTTGTTTAAGCGGGATTAGTTCACACATGGGTTGTTCAACTCAATAGCGTCAACTTGTTGAAAAATACCAAATCTTAGTTTTCCCGGCCAGCATACCAAAGGTTGTGTGCTATTATTCCGGAGGCTTACGGGCTAACTAAGTCGTGTGGGTAAAGATGTACACCCCTACAGGGTTAAAACTATTCGAATAGCCGTGTCCACGGTCATGGACGACACTTGAGTTGATGTCACCTGTATAGATTTTGATTTCAACTAATGTTTAGGTTCTAGTTCGGCATGAGGGAATTCATGCAGTGTTTGTTGGTGGTGAACAACCACTCTAATGATGTTACTGTTTACATTTACTTTCCTTTACTTACTGTTTTAGTCGAATTTGATTTATTAAATTGCTTTATCAAAACTTAGCAATTGTAGGTTAAGATGTATTGCTTTATGCAAAATTGAGCCATTATACCTTCCTGTTATGACCATAAGCATATACAAATTCTAATCCTTTGAATATGTTCTATTAAACACTTTATTTTAGTAGTTTGTGTAAGTCTTGCGAGTACCTTCTGTACTCAGGTGCTTTCACCACTTATTGCAGGTGAGGATGGTTATTTGTATGAGGTACCCGTTAGCGTTGAACAGGGTGACGCTAACGAATGAAGCTATTTCTAGTCTCCACGCAATAGCCTGCGGGTGATGGGGCCATTGGTGGCTTTTGCTGTTTAATTTTCTGCTTCCGCTGTTACACTTTGTTAGCGACCCTGAGTCCCTTGATATTGTAGTACTAAACCGAATTGTAACATTCTGTTTAATTATGTAAATGTATGCCTTGTATGTGTATGATGCAATGTTGTTTAAGGATATATGTGCAATGGTCACTGATCCTGGGAACCATTGTAAGATATATATCCGGGAACCTGAAGATTGGATTTGTTACTTATTAAATTTATACTTCTAGCATGATGTTTAATGAGGGAACCGATTGTTCCTTAATTAAGAATTATGCTACAATATAATTTTAATTCGGCATATTTCCAATATTCCGGGGTCCTCACAGCGTTGGTATCAGAGCATACGTTGTCTGTAGGTTAGAAATAGCATGACCGTTAGCATTAGAAAGTATTCTGTGAAATTATTTTCAAGCTAGTAAAATAATTTCGGAAAGTTTAAGTATGATATCTTTTATTTCTTATCTTCCCTAGTATCAATTATTTTCCCAACTTTCCGTCAGTATTTCAAGAATAAATTGCTCACTTACCTTGTCTTTTGACTATAGATGAGTGGGTGGTACTTGGTCAAGGAGACCCGAGCTGAAGATGTAGATGGGTTTCCGGCTTTGCTGCAGGACATGATGTGGAGAGCCAACTTCACCTATCAACCGGAGTACGCCATCTATCGCCGAGATCGAGGACCCGGGATGGAAGAGTAACGCGCCATCATCAACGTCATCGCCAAACAGGTGGCGGGTATTATCCCGTAATGTGTCCAATCACTTGCCACTTCTGAGCCTATGGCTATTCAGGAAGCTGCTAGTAGGATGATGAGCCTTCTTCGTCATGATTTGACGGAGTTGTCTCAACCACCCTATGATCACTTCCCGAAGCAAGGTCCTAGGGCAGAAATGAGCACGTTTGATGAGATACAGTTTGGGGAAGACCCTCAGGTGCGACAGTTGGCGAGGATGGTTCGTATTATGGACCAAATCCATCGCTGCCTTGTGAGGGAGTTGTGGGAAACTCGGCATCGTCTTAACAAGGCCCAGGAGTACCTTAGATTTGGAGTCAACATGAATCGCGTTCCTCGCAGCGTGCTTTATGGTGACAATGAGGTCTCTCTCGCTGCTGTTGCACCACCAGCTTTTTGACTTCCAGAAGTGGCCGGGTTTGTTCATATTTATGGACAAGTGTGTCAAGCCCGGATGTCTGCAGGCTTTCCTCGCACACTGCGGACTGCACCTCCTGGAGGTCATCATCCACTACTAGGTTCTCCGAGGCGTCTCATCAGTCCTTTGGATCCCATAGACACGGGTTCCCCTGGGGCTCATCTGCTGAATGAGTTTCCGGTGAACTTTAACCGTGATCTTTATGTTAGTTCATCGACGATGAACCCTCGTTGATAAGTGTTATAACCGACGAGTAGTTTCCCTTAAATAAATGCAATAGGGTAGTTTGTATTTTGTAAAAGTTATGTAAGTCAGACTTTTGGTTTGTATTATGACCATGATAGCCGACTTATATATGGGAATGGGGCCGAGCCCTTTTTTGTTGCATGTATGGATTTTATGGTTTTGGTGTTGATCTGGATGCATGTCATAACATAATACATGGTTAAGTTTAGTGTTTGTTTCTTTTCTATTTAGAACCTTGTTTGTGCTTACTCGAGTATATCCTGGTTTTGTTGTTAACCATTGTATGGTAACAGGATGACAGGACCCACTACTCGCGCGCGCGCACAAGACAACAAGAGGAGAGATTTTCAACTCCCGTGCCCTACTCTCAGGGAGAGCAGGCCGAACCCTCTGGTTCTCGTGGTCCGCAAGGTGGTCGCCAGGAAGAGGAGCTTCCTCCACCACCCACCTGAAGGATCGTGGAAAGGCTATGATAGCTCAAACAAAAATTTTACCGCGCAACCAAGGAACCACCGCAAGTAATAGATCACAAGATTACCACTAGACGTGCCAACTCGTAGTGGAAGTAGAGTCGATGTAGCGAGTTGAAGCAGTCGTAGTCGTACTTGTCGCGCGCCTTCTCCTCCTACTCCGATGAACGTCGTGAGTCGTGGATCGTCCTAGTGTGATGCTTCGCAACAACACCTCCAAGGTACCCACACGTACGGGACAGGGACACCACGCGCAGGAGTGCTAGCGCCGGCGGCGTGGTTGAGGAGAGCGTGGCTATTAGGGTTTCGGGATTTCTTCTAGAAAGATTGATCAATCATACCCCATGCCACCGCCCCTCTATATATAGGCATCCATATTGGGCCCTCAACCTGTGGCCCATTAGGAACTCGTGGCCTATCAGAATTCGGATCTCCATCCAAATCAAATCCTTGCCCTTTAAGTGTGTGACGCTATAGGTTCGTGTGTAATCGGCTGTGACTCGTAAACTCTTTCCCGATCACGAGTCGTCGGCAGTACCTAGCAGCACATAATGATTCCCGAACACACACAGAATATATCGGACGAACCTTAATGCAATATGATCTACGACCAGGTCCTTATCACTTACGACCAGCTCGTACTTAGTCACGACCAGTCCATAATTAGTTACAACTAGTCCGTAACTCCTTACGAACAGTTAGTATCTAACTACGACTAGTTTGTAACTCCTTACGACCAGTTGGCGATTATGTTCGAGTAGTCTACGACTAGTTCGCATCTCCATACGACTTCGACCAGTCTACAACTACGGGAACTGAACGACCTGCTTGTGTATTCTCCCTTTGCCTCACGACATCTGGTTGAACTCCAGGTGAGATGTGGTGTCAACCATTGACTGTTCAATATTTTCTCGATCAAGTGTCGAATAACTTCATATGGTCGACACTTCGACCACTTGTGGCATGGTCATGCACTTTCTTTATCCGACCAGTCACATTCCTCCGCATGTTTCATAGCATACCCGAAAGCTACCTTTATAACTACCCAGTTACGGAGTAGCGTTTGGCAGCCCCTAAGAGTCCTATTACACATGTAGGAAACCATGCTAATCTCAGGTCTAAGGATTATACATCATCATTGCTTGAGACCAACTAACGACACATAGAATCATAACAATCTCAATAGTGTCTCAAGGTGGGTCTTATCCAACATTGTGTTCTCTAACATGTGTCCATATTATTGGTTTGATATCTCTATATCTATGACCTGTGAAACATGGTCATCAACCAATACATATGCTAGTCTATTCATATGTGTCCTCATATGTTTCCGACTAGGGAACGTTTAAGAATAATTATCGCAGAAATACAGAGTTTCACAATCAAGTCACATACTTGATGACAAATATTAACGACATAATTCTAGGAACAAGATAACACATTATCCAATGTTATGAAATTAATGAAATATAATCATCTCTATGATTACCTCTAGGGTATATATCCAACAGTCTCCCACTTGCACTAGAGTCAATTATTTAGGTATCTAATACCAATAGCTCTTGTGTGTGCCTCATGCTTTGGCTGTGTGAGAGGCTTTGTCAACGAATCAGCAACATTTAAATCCGTATGAATTTTGCATATCTTAACATCTCCTCTATCCACCAATTCGCGAATAAGGTGGTAATGCCTGAGTATATGCTTGGACTTCTGATGGGATCTAGGCTCCTTAGCCCGCGCAATGGCTCCATTATTGTCACAATAGAGATCCATTGGGCCCGAGGCACTCGGAACCATACCCAATTCAGCAATGAAATTCCTTATCCAAACACCTTCCTTCGCAGCTTCAGAAGCCGCAATGTACTCGGCCTCCGTCGTAGAATCAGCAACCGCCCCTTGCTTGGAACTTTTCCAGCTCACTGGTCCTCCATTCAAAATGAATACATAACCAGATTGTGAACGATAATAATCTTTGTCGGTTTGGAAGCTTGCATCGGTGTAACCATTTACAACGAGCTCTTCATCATCGCCATAAACTAGGAACGCATCCTTAGTCCTTCTTAAGTACTTAAGAATGTTTTTCACAGCTGTCCAGTGACCTTCACCGGGATCAGTTTGGTATCTACTCGTAACACTTAGAGCATATGATACATCCGGTCGAGTACATATCATGGCATACATGATGGATCCAATAGTCAAGCATACGAATACCATTCATACGGTCTCGCTCATCAGTTGTCGAAGGACACTGACTCTTGCTAAGACTTATGCCATGTGACATAGGCAAGAACCCTTTCTTGGCATCCTGCATGCTGAACCGAATCAACACCTTGTCAATGTAAGTACTTTAGCTTAATCCAATTAGCCTTTTTGATCTATCTCTATAGATCTTTATTCCTAAGATATACGCTGCCTCTCCAAGGTCCTTCATAGAAAAACTATTTTTCAATGATACCTTAATAGATTCCAGCATTGGAATGTCATTCCCGATCAATAATATGTCATCTACATATAAGATTAGAATAACGAGTGCGCTCCCACTAACCTTCATGTAAACACAAGGTTCTTTTTTGTTCTTGACGAAACCAAACCTTTTAATCTCCTCATCAAAACGTATATTCCAACTCCGAGATGCTTGCATCAATCCATAAATGGACTTTTGAAGTTTGCATACTTTCGTAGCATCCTTTGGATCGACAAAACCTTGAGGCTGTGTCATGTACACATCCTCACTTATGTTTCCATTAAGGAAAGCCGTTTTGACATCCATTTGCCATATCTCATAGTCGAAATATGCAGCAATAGCTAGAATGATCCGTATAGATTTAAGCATCACTACCGGTGAGAAAGTCTCATCGTAGTCAACCCCTTGAACTTGTCGAAATCCTTTTGCGACTAGTCGAGCTTTATGAATGTGAACATTTCCATCCATATCAATCTTTTTCTTATAGATCCATTTACACTCAATGGTTTTAACACCATCAAGAGGATCGACCAGATTCCAAACCTGATTGTCACTCATGGAGTCTATCTCGGATTTCATGGCTTCAAGCCATTTCTCAGAGTCTGGGTCCATCATTGCTTCCTCAAAAGACTTAGGCTCATCATTATTCAACAATAATACGTCATGCCCATACCTTATAGGCATTTGACGTGGCCTTTTAGATCTATGTGGGGCTGATGCCTCATCTACAGGTTCAACAACAATTTGTTCATCCTATAGAGGTTCAGTAGGAGTTGAAACACTTTCAGATGTTTCCCGGATTTCTTTGAGTTGCACCTTTCTCCCACTGACTTCTTTTGAAAGAAACTCTTTCTCCAAAAAGACACCATTTTGAGCAACAAAAACTTTGCCCTCTTCCTTGTTATAGAAGTAATATCATTTGGTTTTCCTAGGATATCCTATAAATAAACATTTATCAAACTTGGGTGTGAGTTTATCAGACGTCAAACGTTTAACATTAACATCACATCCCCAAATCCTTAGAAAAGATAAACTAGGACTCTTCCCAGTCCACATCTCATATGGTGTCTTATCTACCGATTTTGATGGTAACTTATTTAAAGTGAAAGCGGCAGTTTCAAGAGCGTAACCCTAAAAATACAATGGCAGATCAGATTGGCTCATCATCGACCGAACCATGTCCAACAAGGTCCGATTACGCCGCTCCGACACCCCATTCCATTGTGGAGTGCCCGGTGGTGTAAGCTGTGGAACAATTCCACATTGTCTCAAATGATCACCAAATTCATGGCTAAAAAATTCACCTCCACGATCAGATCGTAAAGATATGATTGTCTTGCCAAGTTGATTCTCAGACTCACCGAACTCCTTGAACTTTTCAAAGGATTCCGACTTGTGCCTCATTAAATAGACATATCCATATCTACTATAGTCATCGGTGAAGGTAATGAAGCACGAAAACCACCTCTAGCCGCCGTGCTCATTGGTCCACAAACATCGGATGTACGAGTGCCAACAGCCTGACGCCCTCTCACCGACCAAATGAAAGGAGTCTTGGTCATTTTTCCGAGTATGCAAGATTCGCACGTTTCAAATGATTCTAAATCAAATGAGTTTAGAATTCCATCATCATGGAGCTTCTTCATACGTTTCTCACTTATGTGACCCAAACGACAATGCCAAATAAAAGTGGAATTCATATTATTAGGCCTAAGCCTCTTCGCATTAATATTATAGACGGGTGCAACATCAAGATTCAAAATAAACAACCCATTCAAAATAGGTGCATAACCATAAAAAATTTCATTCAAAAATATAGAACAACCATTGTTCTCAATAATGAATTTATAACTTTCTTTCATCAAACATGAGGTAGAGATAATGTTTCTACTCATGGCTGGAATGTAATAACAATTATTTAATTCCATAATAAATCCTGAAGGCAAAAGTAATGGCAAGGTCCCGACGGCTAATGCAGCAACCCTTGCTTTATTCCCGACGCGAAGATCCATCTCGCCTCTTGCAACTCTCCCAATCCTTGTTAGACTCTGCATCGAATTGCAAATATGAGCAACCGATCCGGTATCAAATATCCATGAGTTAACAGAAGAATCGGCAAGAAAAACATCTACAACATTAATACCTGAAGTGGAGGGTTTAGTCCCACCATTCTTTTTCAGATCAGCCAGGTATTTCTTGCAGTTCCTCTTCCAATGGCCTAGCTCTTTGCAGTAAAAGCATTCAATCTCTTGAGTCGGGCCAGACTTAGTCTTGGGCTTAGACTTGTTAGTTTGGATCTCATCCGAAGCTTTAGACTTGCCCTTTCCATTGACCTTAGTCTTAGCCTTCTTCTTGAAGCTCGTACTCTTTTGCACCATCATCACATGATTGTTGCTTTTCTTAATACTATCTTCCGCAGTCTTGAGCATCATATGCAGTTCGGTGAAATTCTTGTCTAAACTATCCATATGGAAGTTCGTAATGAACGCCCATAGCTTGCGTGAAGTGAAGCAAGAATTAAATCAGAGCCAACTTGACTAAGTGGAAAACCAAGTTTTTCCAAGCTCTGTGTAACCAACCATCTTGATTACATGTGGGCTCACCTGACTACCTCGCCTAGCTTGCACCCAAACAATTTCTTTGAGATCTCATATCTCTCGCTTCTGCTCGTGTCTCAAACATGCCTTCGAGCGCCACGATCATATCAGAGGCCTCAATGTTCTCAAACCGCTCAAGGTCCGAGTTCATAGCAGCAAACATGAGACAACTAACATCAACTGACTCATCACATGCCTTTTATAGCGCTTTTAAGAGCAAGAACAAAGATTTTCAGCAGCACATCCAAATTGGTTCCTCTAGAATATGTTCCTTTTTATCTTGTCTAAGAACAATTCTTAGGTTGCAGGACCAATCCGCAAAATTTGTTCCATTCAGTTTTTCCTTATCAAATACCGAATGTAAAGCAAAACTGGATGTAGGTACAGCAGTTGGTGGCATGATCTACAACATAAAATATGCAAAACTAAGACATATGTTAAAAAAGTAACTTGTTTTAAACAATTTAATAAAGATACTCCCACTAAATACCATATCCCTCTTATAACATTCTAGTGATTCAAGATCCATAATTAATCAATCTTCTAGTGAGCTTTGGCATCACTGCTAGAAGATTAGTGAATATGGTAAGCAACCATTTGCTAATCATATCTTTATATGACTCTTGTTGTTGGGCAGCATCTCTATGCTCCAGCACCCAACCCTATGCCCCAAGGTCCATAACCGTTATGATGACCTTGTCAAGTTAGACCAATGCTAAGCATGTAAGTGTGTGACACAAACCCATCTAGTCAAGGAGAGTTAATGGCACTCTGCTTTGGCAAGACCTACCATTAAAAATACAAAACTTTGGATGGTGCAGCAAATTAGGAGGGCATCAATTTTAACTCAATATTAAGAGAGTGAATTTTACTTCTACCATGTCAAGAGCATTCGAAGCAATTAAGTAACATGTATAGAAATAAAAGACAGAAAAGAAAGGTATTCATAGTTAATCATATTGCATTGCGATATAGTATGACCCTTCCACAAGGTGATCTCCATCGCCGTGCTTCCTGTTCGCCATGTCTCCAAGTACTCCCACAAATAATTACTGCTAATAGCACTAGTGATAAAAATACAAAGAGTGAAGAAGCATCGCAAGTCGACACGCAGGCCGTTATACAAATATAGACAGCCTTGGGCTACAATAAGCATGACACGCAGGTCATGAGCATTACACACATACATGCATCTTATACATTATGGGTCATACCATGGATTTACGATCACTATCAGCCCCGATGGCGGAAAACCGACCGGTAGAGGCAAGTCGTGATACGACCACAAAACACGATCACGGAATAACAATTAGGAACCCATCTTACGACCACCGCACAAAGACGATCATATCGACCATCGCCAAAAACGATCTATCACATAGAACGACTAACATAAACAGAAAAAGATCACATCTATGACCCCCCGCATATCACAATATGCATCTAATCCGAATCTAAAACTAGACGGGATGGCACTGATACCACTGAAGGATCGCGGAAAGGCTACGATAGCACAAACAAAATTTTTACCTCGCAACCAAGGAACCACCGCAAGTAATAGATCACGAGATTACCACTAGATGCGCCAACTCGTAGCGGAAGTAGAGTCGATGTAGCGAGTTGAAGCAGTCGTAGTCGTACTTGCCGCGCGCCTTCTCCTCCTACTCCGATGAACGTCATGAGTCGCGGATCGTCCTAGTGCTGATGCTTCGCAATAACACCTCCGAGGTATCCACACGTACGGGGCAGGGACACCACGCGCAGGAGTGCTAGTGCCGGCGGCGTGGTTGAGGAGAGCGTGGCTATTAGGGTTTCGGGATTTCTTCTAGAAAGATTGATCAATCATACCCCATGCCACCGCCTCTCTATATATAGGCATCCATATTGGGTCCTCAACCTGTGGCCATTAGGAACTCGTGGCCTATCAGAATTCAGATCTTCATCCAAATCAAATCCTTGCCCTTTAAGTGTGTGACGCTATAGGTTCGTGTGTAATTGGTTGTGACTCGGAAACTCTTTCCCGATCACGAGTCGTGAGCGGTACCTAGCAGCACATAACGATTCCCGAACACACACGGAATATATCGGACGAACCTTAATGCAATATGATCTACGACCGGGTCCTTATCACTTACGACCAGCTCGTACTTAGTCACGACCAGTCCATAATTAGTTACAACTAGTCCGTAACTCCTTACGAACAGTTAGTATCTAACTACGACCAATTTGTAACTCCTTACGACCAGTTGGTGATTATGTTCGAGTAGTCTACGACTAGTTCGCATCTCCATACGACTTCGACCAGTCTACGACTACGGGAACTGAACGATCTGCTTGTGTATTCTCCCTTTGCCTCATGACATCTTGTTGAACTCCAGGTGAGATGTGGTGTCAACTATGGACTGTTCAATACTTTCTCGATCAAGTGTCGAATAACTTCATGTGGTCGACACTTCGACCACTTGTGGCATGGCCATGCACTTTCTTTATCCGACCAGTCACAATCCTCCGCATGTTTCATAGCATACCCGAAAGCTACCTTTATAACTACCCAGTTACGGAGTAGCGTTTGGTAGCCCCTAAGAGTGCTATTACACATGTAGGAAACCATGCTAATCTCAGGTCTAAGGATTATACATCATCATTGCTTGAGACCAACTAACGACACATAGAATCATAACAATCTCAATAGTGTCTCAAGGTGGGTCTTATCCAACATTATGTTCTCTAATATGTGTCCATATTATTGGTTTGATATCTCTATATCTATGACCTGTGAAACATGGTCATCAACCAATACATATGCTAGTCTATTCATATGTGTCCTCATATGTTTCCGACTAGGGAACGTTTAAGAATAATTATCGCAGAAATACAGAGTTTCACAATCAAGTCACATACTTGATGACAAATATTAACGACATAATTCTAGGAACAAGATAACACATTATCCAATGTTATGAACATAATAAAATATAATCATATCTATGATTGCCTCTAGGGAATATATCCAACACCACCATGGCTGATGTGCTCATGCAAATTGAACGCAACAGGATGGACCAGACGCGCATTTTGGAGCAAATTGCGCGCAACACTTCTTCCACTGCTACACCAGTTGTTAGAGCAGGAGGCCATCATGTGCAGGGAAGTCTTGCTGATTTTCAGCGGACCAACCCGCCGGTGTTCTCCAGTTCTCAAGATCCGATGGAAGCTGAGGACTGGCTTCGAACTATTGAAAAGAAGCTGTTAATTTCTCAGTGTTCCGAATGGGAGAAGGTCCTATTTGCTAGTTACCAGTTGGATGGAGCGGCTAGCATTTGGTGGGATAATCTTCTTGCCATCCAGCCTGCTGGACACGTCCCTACTTGGGATGAGTTCATAGAATCCTTTCGTGAAGCTCACATCCCCGAAGGAGTGATGATGATCAAGCAACATGAGTTTCTCGCTCTTAAGCAAGGGCGAAAGACTGTGACCGAGTATCTTCATGAATTCAATTTCCTTGCCCGGTATGCCCCTGATGATGTTTCGACTGACCTTCGTCGTCGGAACCGTTTCTTGAATGGGTTATCTGAGGAACTACAGATATCGTGGTAATCGCATGACTTGTAAATTTTCAAGATCCGTTAATAAAGCCATTATTGTTGAAAGCAAGAGCAAGGCTTTGGAGGAGTCACGCAAGCGATAGAGGACTTCTCAGTTTGTAGCTAGTGGCAGTTCGCCAAGGCCTCGCATGTGGATCCTAGCAAGGTCAGTGATGTGCTATCTTGGGGTCAGCCTCCTCCTCGAGTTGATCCTAGCTGTAGACGACTTCCCCAGGTTTAGATCTGAGCGTTAGATCTTCGTTGTAAAATCCTTAGTCTCAGGACCTCCCTCCGCTTAAATCTGGACCGTTCAGGACCTCCCTAGATCTATCTGAGCCGTCCAGATCTCCTCCCGTTAAAACCCTGTCGCATAGGACCTCCCCGCGTAGATCTTGACCATCCATGACCTCCTCGGTGAGATCCCAACCATTCAGGACCTCCCCGATTAAATCTGGACCACTGAAGATGTAACACCCCAGGATCCACATTACCCTGGAATGCTACTAAACCACTCTACAGCTAGCCAATAATTTCAAGATAAATTAATTCGGCAACATCTCTAGACAAGAAGCATTAAGCGAAAGCATAAACAACTAAGGAATAAAGATAACAGTAATAAGTTCAATAATTAAACAACCTCTAGCAGATTAATCAAAGAATGGTTCACAAGTCCATCCTTATTAAATAACATAATCCTCCACAAATAGTTAAGCATTTGGCTAGAATTTCATCGACTTTATTACAACATGAGTTGATGAACCATGTGCATTATTGTGGTGCCGCTCTACCCATCCCATGAATGCTCAACAATCACCGTAGGGGGAACAAGGGTGAGATAAAAATCTCAAGAAGCACACTGCTTAACAAAGCTATTGGACTACAAACAAAATTACAACATCATTAAAGTATCCATAAGTCCACATCCATAATGTGAATCCACATTCATTTACAAGCTAATTTAGCTACAAAGATATTAAGCATCAATATCCAATTCCCATAATGATCACAATTATAGCCTCAACCATATTTACTACCAAAGGTAGTAAAATATTAACAATTGAATCTTGATCAATCGCTCCATGTTAATCACCACTACCACTACCAATGACAATAAAGTATTAGCGTGTTTTACCTCATAACTTTACTATTTCTCGCATCCACAATCATATCCACAATTACCACAAGAGAGAAGAATCTCATGCCACAACCACAACCTCTACCATACCACAAGGGTGAACCCCATTCCACAACCACAACCACATTACTCATACCACAAGAGACTCTCATGAGTCAATTTCACATTGCAACCGTGAAGTTGCGCTTGATTGCAAAAATAACTTCACCTCAATATCTTGCACAAGTATGCAAATGATCTTTCCACAATGTAATGCATATGTATGCTATGCTCCACTCGCACCTTTACCCAACAAGGTAAAGGTATGCATCGTGCTACTGGCAATGCACGATGTTGTCTGCATCTGCCGCGCTATAAGCGGCGACATCCACAATGCAAATGTCATGATATGTCATGAATGATATGATAATCATAAACCACAAGAATTTAACCACGAAGGTCAACAACATACTCACCATGAATATTTTCTCATAATCCACATGTGTCTCATTAAGCACAATATCATTGTGTCATAAGATCATTACCACGTAACCCACACCCGATTCACCAAGATCAAAATCAATCGATCTAAAGGAACTCTACCACATAGACCACAACATGATCATCATGATTATAACCACAAAGAATTATCAATATGTCCACCTTGAGTTTATTTTCATATTCCGCATTTGGCTCATTAAGAAAATTACCACATGACTACCAACAACTCTTCCAACGCATGGCAAAAATGAATATTAATTTGCTACCACGACCTCATCCTTAAAACATGCAACCATCGCATATAACTTCAAGTTATGAAAAAACATGTATATTGCAAGTAGTAAGAATAACAAGTTAAACCGTAGCTCAACCATCGATTTACTTGCATGATCATATAAGCATTCATCCATCACAAGCATTAGGGTTAGCAATGTACTTGCCTTCCACGATGTGACGCGTTAGCCGCCAAGGTGATACTCCTAAACCCGAGGCTTCACCTCCTAAACAAGTAAAATAATTTCAATAAGGTCATAAAATACCCAGCGCTACTAATCGGCATTCTACAACGCTTACTTGACGACTCAAAACGAGTTTACAAAGCTGAAATCGAAAACAACGTTTCTCGCCATAACTGATTCGACAGCAGCACGGTAAATGACAATACTCATGATCTGGAAGTCAAAAAGAGGTAAACCCAATTTCTGTAGATTCTTAACTGACTAATCTACAATACTCTAGTTGACACGATAATCCAATTCGGCCAAACAATTAGGCTAACCATTGTGCGAACTTTCAGATCTGAAACTGTCTACACAAACGAACAGCAAAACTAAAATAACCATAACTTTTACTAGGTAACTCCGAATTGATCGTTCTTTATCAATCTGAAAAGTTTATCGAATTACCTACAATAACCTAGTTGGGTGAACTTTCAGAATCTACCAAATTCCTTTCAAATTTTAGGAAATAACAGACAGATTATTCTCGTCGATTTCTGGCAGCAGATACTAAATCGATCATAACTTTTGACTCAGACCTCGGAATCGAGTGATCTTTGCGGCTACTGAAAGATAACGACATAACCCACATAACTCTAGGAGATGGAAACTTAAAATTCAGCCTCTAAATACACGAAAAAACCCACGCAAGGTTCTGGACAGAATTGCATCTTCTGCACCCCAACAATTAACCATCAATTCTAATCGGTTTCGCATCTAATAAGGATTAAACAGCGGGGAGGGCATCTCGTTACCCTTGTAGAACCGCTGGAATTCGCTGAACCAAACCCCACACAAACTCTTCTTCTTCTTCTTCTCCTTCTTCTCCTTCTTCTCCTTCTTTTCTCCCTCTCTTTCTTCTTCCTTGCGCAAGGGGCAGCTAGGGTTTGGGGAGGTGGCTCCTTCCCCCCTTTGGCCGGCCACTACAGGGCCAGATGGGCCAAGGCTCAGGCCCAAGTAGGTGAGAAAACACAGAAAAACCCCTCTCTTTTCTTGTCTTTCTTTGACTCAAATTAAACTCTTCTCCGATTAAATAATTGTCTACCGATTAAATTTAATTAACTTGATTCTTGACTTCTCATACTTCCTGAGTATTACACTCTTCCCACCTTAAAAGGATTAGCCTCTAATCCTACTCTCTGCACTCACAAAGAGAAGAACAACAAGCAAAAAGCAACCCAAACTAGGAGTACTCACCGACCTCGAAGAGCTCGGGTACTTCTTTCGCAAAGATCCTCCAACTCCCACGTAGCTTCTCTCGATCGATTCGTCAAAGGACCTTCACATACTTGATGGTCTTATTCTCAAGACCGCTCCGACGATTCAAGATACGAATCGGCCGACTCTCCACAAGTGAGATCTCGCTCCACCTGTGTCTGCTCTGTGTCAATCTTGTGTTCGGATCCGCAAGTATTTCCTCAAAGATAGACACAAGGAAAACATTGTGCACACCACTCAATGAGTTTGGCAACTCCAAACGATAAGCCAAACTACCCACCCGAGCAACCACCGAAAAAACCGATGTCTGCGGGCTAAGCTTCTGGTGGTACCAAACGAACAATACCCTTAGTTGGAGACACACCAAGGAGCACAAGGCTACCCACCGCAAACTCCAACTCTCGCGCAACATCCGCATAACTCTTTGTCGGCTCTGAGCGATAACAGTTCGACATCTTGGCAAAATTTCCATAATAACTATTAAGACCACTTTCTAAAACCATCCTCTTTCTTAAAACACTTTTCTCTTATTAAATATACTCAGGATAACACGACATACCCCTTTTTAAAGAATTTGATCACAACTTCCACTCACATCATTCTACTAGAAGCACAACGATATAATTTACAAATATAACCCATTAATGAATAGAAAAGGATTATCAAGCATCACACTAGCAACTAGTTTTCCTTCAAAGGACCACGATCCAAATCAAAGGATTCACCACAAAATATTTCTAATCGTCAAGTAGACAATTGGAGAACCACACCACATAAGCTAAGAGTGAAAATCACTCGATAGTCCAAAACAATCAATTTCTTTTCCTAACTGGAAAAGACTACGCCTCAACATAAGTCAACTCAATTTGCAAATGGACTCTGCCATGAACACACAAAGATAAACAAGAATCAAGAGAGCAACTCACTACTTGACATAACAATAATTTCCCAATTCATTTCTTTTAATAATTTAACTTCCTTGAACAAAGGATTTTCAAATCATTGCCCAACACACCAACTCATTTATCTCAAGTTGGCCAACTCAACAATTAGCTCAATTGATTACATCATCTACACCATTGTAGATAGACTCTCACTCGCCCCACAAAACAACACTAGACTACCACTATTAAGTCGTCACCACGCAACAAAAGGCTTCGCAACCCACAACAATTACCATGTTCTTAGAAGAAGAGGTAAGAAGAAATAAATTCCAAAGATATCTGAAAATGGTTATCATCACAATAGCCAAAAGAATAACAAATAGCAATGAGGTTGGAAAAACACAAGATAAGATCATCCATACCTCAAATACTTCTAGTACAACTTTTCCTTTCAATAATAAGCAATTTTCTTTGATTACAACATCCCGCCATTTCCAACAAAGGATGCTTGAAGACCACCACACAAGATTCAAATAAAACCAAAAGATCAATCAACACGCCGCTTTACTCGGGGCAACCTCGACTATGACACAAGTCATACGGTCCAAAAGATTCCAACCAGTAAATCTCACACCCTTCAATGCAATTAGTATTATGGAATTAACAAATTCCTTTATATATATTTTTAAAAAACATTCAACACAATAATCACAACTACATGCTATCGATTGTATTCACAACAAGATAAAACATTTTTTGCAAAAAGAAAAAAATCATCATATCATCTCACTCCTTCATATTTTTTCCAAAAGGAACACCATAAATCACTTCATCATGTTCTTATTATCCAAATAAGATTCCAACTACTTAATCTAGTTAAACCTAGTGCATAAGCCATCATATTAAACAAACTCTTTAACAAGATGATATTAGAACATAACAACCTCACAAAACATGCTAGTATGAATCTCTTATTAGATTTCATACATTTATCTGCATTGATGCTCAACTCTAGTTTAGCAAAAGGTAATTACACTCTAGCCATTCTCTGTCAATAATTGATTATTAATTTTTCATCAAGATAGCATTAATGATTCTATCTCTAATTTGCAATCACAAAGACAATAAAGAGCACAGATTCAATACTCCACCTTATGTTAAGATATTAAAATAAAATAACTTTAAACATCAATAATACCACTTTATAAGACAAGATCCACAAGTCAATACATCAACCTTCATCCATTTCTCGTATACATGTTTCAACAATTTAGCATGGTAAAAGTTACATAAATTTAATAGTTGTACATGCTCATCAAGTATGTAAAGAGAGAACATATTAAAGGTTAATCTTATTAAGGCAATATTCCAACACCTCCTTACTTGACCATCCCGAATGGTCGATTAATTACTTAAGATCAATCAATCCAATCTATCCAACAAGTTGGGAAAATTAGACAACTACAATAATCAAAACAATTGTTTTTCATATTCCTTGATAAATGCATGAGTCCTACACATGTATCGCTAAATTCTTAGCCTCAAATCTTCAAGAAACTACAACAGACAACATCATATTAATCAACTTCACTTCTAAAGATGTTAGTAGAACTTAATGATGTACCACACTAACTTTTCAACTTGATAATTCACAATCTATCAATTATTTACATAATTTCCACCTACTACTTAAACACAACAAAACTTGAAAGGGTTTTAACACTCCCTTCTAGAGAGAAATCAAACTTCAAAAGTCGAAATAACTCGGAAGAAATGCATAGAGCCAATGCTTCCACAAGTTAATGAACTTCCACATAAAGCTTTGATTCTCTCTAAAAAATCAAACGAATACAAGAGTCATGTTTTCCAAAGAAGAAAGATGGAACAACACGGAAAATATCGTCTCTCCAAAAGCACCGCTCACGGCGATCAAACAACCCATCAATCCGAAAGAAACAATACTTGGCCTCAAGAACAATTAGAGGTCTAATGACAACCAACAAGCGCAATAAGCGGCTAACCCGAGAGAAAAAACATTAACGCAATAGGCCAAGAATCGCCAACATCAATTCAAGGAGGATAACACTTTTCTAAGAAACTTACCCATGACATCGCAACTAAGTTACCCGAGGTAACTACATCAATATCCGCACCACTAACGGGTATAAACTGGCAATGCCCAAGGCAACAACTGCAATCCCTACCTCTTATCATTGACTATCCTCACTCAAAGCAGTCATATAAACAAATCATAAACATACAAGATTATCTCCAAGCATGAATCATCAATATAACATGTCAAAGCATGAATGCAATGCTTGTCCCATCCCATCATACTATGCACCAGTGTGTCAATTTAATATTTTTAATTACCACAGACCTAAAGCCCGCTCTGATACCAACTGTAACACCCCAGGATCCACATTACCCTGGAATGCTACTAAACCACTCTACAGCTAGCCAATAATTTCAAGATAAATTAATTCGGCAACATCTCTAGACAAGAAGCATTAAGCGAAAGCATAAACAACTAAGGGAATAAAGATAACGGTAACAAGTTCAATAATTAAACAACCTCTAGCAGATTAATCAAAGAATGGTTCACAAGTCCATCCTTATTAAATAACATAATCCTCCACAAATAGTTAAGCATTTGGCTAGAATTTCATCGACTTTATTACAACATGAGTTGATGAACCATGTGCATTATTGTGGTGCCGCTCTACCCATCCCATGAATGCTCAACAATCACCTGTAGGGGGGGGGGGAACAAGGGTGAGATAAAAATCTCAAAGAAGCACACTGCTTAACAAAGCTATTCGGACTACAAACAAAATTACAACATCATTAAAGTATCCATAAGTCCACATCCATAATGTGAATCCACATTCATTTACAAGCTAATTTAGCTACAAAGATATTAAGCATCAATATCCAATTCCCATAATGATCACAATTATAGCCTCAACCATATTTACTACCAAAGGTAGTAAAATATTAACAATTGAATCTTGATCAACTGCTCCATGTTAATCACCACTACCACTACCAATGACAATAAAGTATTAGCGTGTTTTACCTCATAACTTTACTATTTCTCGCATCCACAATCGCTATCCACAATTACCACAAGAGAGAAGAATCTCATGCCACAACCACAACCTCTACCATACCACAAGGGGTGAACCCATTCCACAACCACAACCACATTACTCATACCACAAGAGACTCTCATGAGTCAATTTCACATTGCAACCGTGAAGTTGCGTTTGATTGCAAAAATAACTTCACCTCAATATCTTGCACAAGTATGCAAATGATCTTTCCACAATGTAATGCATATGTATGCTATGCTCCACTGCACCTTTACCCAACAAGGTAAAGGTATGCATCGTCTACTGACAATGCACGATGTTGTCTTAGCATCTGATCGCGGCTATAAGCGGCGACATCCACAATGCAAATGTCATGATATGTCATGAATGATATGATAATCATAAACCACAAGAATTTAACCACGAAGGTCAACAACATACTCACCATGAATATTTTCTCATAATCCACATGTGTCTCATTAAGCACAATATCATTGTGTCATAAGATCATTACCACGTAACCCACACCCGATTCACCAAGATCAAAATCAATCGATCTAAAGGGAACTCTACCACATAGACCACAACATGATCATCATGATTATAACCACAAAGAATTATCAATATGTCCACCTTGAGTTTATTTTCATATTCCGCATTTGGCTCATTAAGAAAATTACCACATGACTACCAACAACTCTTCCAACGCATGGCAAAATGAATATTAATTTGCTACCACGACCTCATCCTTAAAACATGCAACCATCGCATATAACTTCAAGTTATGAAAAAACATGTATATTGCAAGTAGTAAGAATAACAAGTTAAACCGTAGCTCAACCATCGTATTTACTTGCATGATCATATAAGCATTCATCCATCACAAGCATTAGGGTTAGCAATGTACTTGCCTTCCACGATGTGACGCGTTAGCCGCCAAGGTGATACTCCTAAACCTGAGGCTTCACCTCCTAAACAAGTAAAATAATTTCAATAAGGTCATAAAATACCCAGCGCTACTAATCGGCATTCTACAACGCTACTTGACGACTCAAAACGAGTTTACAAAGCTGAAATCGAAAACAACGTTTCTCGCCATAATCTGATTCTGGACAGCAGCACGGTAAATGACAATACTCATGATCTGGAAGTCAAAAAGAGGTAAACCCAATTTCTGTAGATTCTTAACTGACTAATCTACAATACTCTAGTTGACACGATAATCCAATTCGGCCAAACAATTAGGCTAACCATTGTCTGAACTTTCAGTACAGAAACTGTCTACACAAACGAACAGCAAAACTAAAATAACCATAACTTTTACTAGGTAACTCGAATTGATCGTTCTTTATCAATCTGAAAAGTTTATCGAATTACCTACAATAACCTAGTTGGGTGAACTTTCAGATTCTACCAAATTCCCTTTCAAATTTTAGGAAATAACCAGACAGATTATTCTCGTCAGATTTCTGGCAGCAGATACTAAATCGATCATAACTTTTGACTCAGACCTCGGAATCGAGTGATCTTCGCGGCTACTGAAAGATAACGACATAACCCACATAACTCTAGGAGATGGAAACTTAAAATTCAGCCTCTAAATACACGAAAAAACCCACGCAAGGTTCTGGACAGAATTGCATCTTCTGCACCCCAACAATTAACCATCAATTCTAATCGGTTTCGATCTAATAAGGATTAAACAGCGGGAGGGCATCTCGTTACCCTTGTAGAACCGCTGGAATTCGCTGAACCAAACCCCACACAAACTCTTCTTCTTCTTCTTCTCCTTCTTCTCCTTCTTTTCTCCCTCTCTTTCTTCTTCCTTGCGCAAGGGGCAGCACCTTGGGATAGGGGAGGTGCAGGGGGACAGCACCTTGGGAGAGGGGAGGTGCAAGGGGAGGAGAGGAGTCGCCAAGGAGAGGAGGAGGGGCGTGCAAGTGGGAGGAGAGAAAGGGGGAGGCGGCTAGGGTTTGGGGAGGTGGCTCCTCCCCTTTGGTCGGCCACTACAGGCGAGATGGGCCAAGGCCGTGCCCAAGTAGGTGAGAAAACACAGAAAAACCCCTCTCTTTTCTTGTCTTTGCTGAATTTCAAATTAAACTCTTCTCCGATTAAATAATTGTCTACCGATTAAATTTAATTAACCCGATTCTTGACTTCTCATACTTCCGGAGTATTACAGAAGACCTCCCCCATGAGATCTTAGCCGCCCAGGACATCCCTCGTGTAAATCCCAACCGTCCGGACCACCCCGGGTAGATCTCGACCGTTTAGAACCTCCTAGGGGAGATCTGGGCCGTTAAGATCTCGTCTGTTCAAAAGTTGACCTTAAGACCTCCCCTTGGAGCTCTGGACCGCCAGATCTTGATCTGATGGTCACGACCTCCGTTAGGCGCGAGGAGGTCACAGCGTGTGCGCTGTGCATCAACTTGTCGGGGCCGTTAGATCCAATCTTAACGGTCACGACCTCCTCAGTGCGCTTGGAGATCTTTCGCGTGCGCTGTGCATGCACTGCTCGTAGCTGTTGGATCTCATCTCAACGACCACGACCTCCCCGTTTTCGTTAAGTCTGTTAGACCTCCTGAGAGCTCAAATTTTCAAAGTATTTGGATTGTTCAAATTTCAAAAGTGCATAACATTGTCATTTTAGCTCCTTTTTGAATGATTCCAGTTGCATTAGCTCTGTAAAAGAATGAACTTTAATCTGAGAATGAAATTAGGCGCTGTTGTGTAGCAAAAAACGATATAAACTGCGTTAACTTGTTTAATATAAAAGGTTGTCTATAAATTCATTGAAAATTTGTAAAATGCATAACTTATTCTCTGTAATTCCAGACTGAGCAAACTAAATTTTGTTAAAACCCACTAGGAATGTACTGTAGTGTAGAATAGGTCTTAATATGATCCTTGCCACTGAAGTTAATGATCTACTAGTTTTAGAACTTAGAAAAATCATAAGTAATTCATTTCAACTGCAAATGAAGTAAACTCAACTTTGCTGTTCTTAGGATGACCTTATCTACCTGCCATAAAAATTTCAGGTTACAGATCATTCTAGAAATTTTTGCCATAAACAGTAGCCGTAATTCATTTAATTAGAATTTTTCAGGCTAAGAGAAATTGTTTATGTCATAAATTTTTCATGCTAAGTCCAAATGAAGTAATTCTTGTTCCTAAAATTGTCTAAAATCAACCTCTTACTGCTGTATAAATTTCATGGGATTTGGATATCTTTTGCTGTTGAGTTTTGTTTGGTGTTCTTTGTTCTTATCGGGTTTTATCGCATTTTCGCGTTAGGTTCCGAAGAGTTTATTGAACCTGAGAATCCGACTGCAAAGAAGAACAATTCCAGCAAGGCAAGCAGTTTGATCATGTTAATCCCTGTATTTTCAAGTATTTATGTTGTTTACAAATTCTATGTATGCATTACTAGTTTGTGTTTAACTATTGTCGTTAGTTGACCCAGTGGATGCATTTCCTTAGGCAAATGATTATCCTTTACTACCATGAGCCTAGGTTATTGCTGTGATTAGAGTTCGTGGATGAACTCTTGTCACTTAGTAGTTTTGCGGATTAATTGCTTAGCCATGCTTAGCTTCCGGTAGAAATGGGCGGTTATCGACTTGTCGATAACCTTGATCACACAAATGCTTACTATGTATCTATATTTCGGCTTGGTGCTATGTTCAATTGCAAAAATCAAAACTAAAAGCAAAATGATTTGGACTTGGGCACAATGGTAAGACGGTGTGATTTTTGGGTGTGACTGGAATGGTGCCCAAGTCAATTAAGGACCGAACATCTTGTGAGTACCTGTTATCCAGGCAATTTGTGCGTGCTAACCACACTAGAGGGTATGGGACCTCTCTTGACTTAGTACTTTGGCGTGTATTGGCTTCGGGTCGCAGGAGGTCGCAGGAGGGATGGTAATGGGAGCATTGCAGTGTCCGAAAGGCTTCCCCCGTGATGGCTGGTTGTCTTTCGGCTTGCAATGTAAGCGTATGAGTTTCTATCCATACGAGCGGCTCGTAGTTAATACACAATATTGGAAAGCGTCTCGTAGGACTTAGCTGTGCCAGCATACCTTCGGAAGTGTGCTTTTGTGGCTTAAAGGCGGTATGAAGTGTGGGTACATTGGTACACCCCTGCAGGGTTAAAACTATTCGAATAGCCTCGTCCTAGGTTATGGACACGCTTGGGTAAGCTTTTCAAGAGTTAGACTACAACCTTTTAATTAAAACTTGATGGGTGGTACGAATCAGAGATTCGTGCTATGTTGTGGTGGCTATTGGGTTAATCACTTCTAGGTGGTTACTTGTATTTATCCTTATTTCGCTGTTATTTCAACAAGAAAACAAATTTGCAAACTTGCTTTCGAATGTACTACCTTATTACAACTAAAGTTGGCTTTGTGCAAATGAGACATACAACCTCCACTTAAATAAGCCTGCATGTAGCATATGAATAGGTCTGCTATTCCACACGTTAGTCTTGCGAGTACATTAATGTACTCATTTATCTTGCTTAAATGTTAATTGTTGCAGAGGAAGAAGGTGAGCTTGAGGGGCCTCACTTTTGTGAGCTGTGTTGTGGCAGTATTCGAGGCGACTAGCTGGGCGGCCCGGTCGGTTGCCTTGTGGGTTGTGTTGGCTAACCGGTCGACTTTTGTTCTTAGCCATCTTATGGTGCTTTTGCTTCCGCTGTCATTCTGGTTTATTGTGTCATTTGGCCGGTCGGCTCTTTTGTAATAAATTTACTTTATGTATGTCGTTGTTGAACTTAGTGTTAAATGTTGTATGGAAATGATGTATGATTTTGTGATGATGAGCGTGTGCTGCAATTCTGGGAAGCACATGTTCATCGAGGCTTAGGATATTTAATTAGTAATGCTAGAACCATATGGAGGTTAAGCATTACTAGTTAAATACCCCGGGTCCTCACAGAGTTGGTATCAGAGCCATACTGACCGTAGAAACCCCTAGCTTGGTCGCCCTTAGGATATTTTGAAAACCTATGCTCAAATGTCAAAAAGGTTTATAAAAATTGAAGTAAGTTTTCAGACTTTACTCCTTACCCATCTTAGCTTGCTCATCTCATCTTACTCTTAATTAAGTTTTGAAAAAGTTGTTCCTCTCTTCCTTTCAAAAGCTAGCTACTACTGGGTAAATAGGGCTGACAATGAGAGGTAAAATTCAACTAAAACTTGTGGGAATGAAAGGGTAAGATGTGATACTAGTTGGCTAAATATCTAACACCGCCTTTGATGGTTTTACCTTGCTTTTGGCTGTGTTAGAAATAGGGTTAAGTTCTGAAATTTCACCTTCCTAAGCGATTGCTCGTTCGTTCCATACAGGTTAGTCGTTTTAGGAAGTTGAATTGGTGACTTAAGATCTTGTGCTCTTTTGTGGTTGTTCTTGAGTCATTTTGTTTGAATATGGATTTCCTTGCTTTTGGATCTGGGGCTGGTAGCTAACTTGTCTTTGTGGACCAGGATGGCAAGAATAACCCGCAACAGTCAGCCGGCTGATCCTGATGAGGAGCTTCCCCCTCCTCCGACCATGGCTGAAGTCCTTATGCAGATCGAACGCAACCGTTCGGAGGACCGGAGGGTGTTGGAGGTCATCGCGAGGAACACCTCCACCCCCTCTAGCGCCTCTGGATCGGGAGGTGGTGGACATCAGGCTCGTGGGGGGCTTGCGGAGTTCCTCCATACTCAGCCTCCTACCTTCTCCCGGTCTGAGGATCCTCGACGCAGACGATCGGCCGCGCTCGTTGAGCTGAAGCTTAACGCTGCTCGCCGTGAGCAGATCGGGCACTTTTCGCATCCCATCGCTGGAGGGTGCGACACTCTCATGGTGGGAGAACTTCTCGCCATGCACCGCGGACACGTGATCTCGTGGGAGGAGTTCAGTCGGCTTTCCGTCGGGCCCATGTCCCCGCGGCCCGATGAAGTCAAGAAGAAGGAGTTCCTTGCACTCAAACAGGGCGGAAATCGGATCGAGTACCTCCATGAGTTTAACCATCTTGCGAGGTACGCTCCTGCTGAGGTGGCCACTGATGAGGCCAAACAGGAAAAGTTTTTGGAGGGTTTGTCTGAGGAGCTTCAGGACAAGCTCTCCATTGTTGACTTTGCGGACTTCCAGACCTTGGTGGACAAGGCCATCGTCGCCGAGCACAAGGCGAGCGCACGAGTGAGTCTCATAGCGCAAGTGGGAGGCCCATCAGTCGACTCGGGCCGGCCTTGTTCGTCCTCGTGTTGGGCCAGCACCAGGGGCCCATTCTCAGGCTGCACCACCGCCGAGGCCTTCGGCACCAGCTCCACGTCCTCCGCTGGCCGTGATTCAGTCACGTGCGCCTGCAATCCAGCAGTAGGGTGTTCTCCGCAACCCAGCTGTCGACGTCACCTGCTTCTACTGCCACAATAAGGGCCACTACGCGAGTAGTTGCCCTAAGAAGATTGGAGCGGCCCCTCGTCCTAATGGAGGGCGCGGGCAAGGAAGTGGTCACCCACCTGACCAGAAGACCCAGCCAGGGCATGGGGAGCGGCCGAGTTAACCACATCTCGGCTGAGGAGGCACAGGAGGCGCCCGGCGTGGTGTTGGGTACGCTTCTTGTCAATTTACGTCCTGCTGCAGTGTTATTTGACTCAGGAGCTTCACATTCTTTTATTTCGAGATCGTTTGCTATTGATAGTGGTCTCCACTGTGTTCCTCTAGGGGTTCCACTGCTTATTCGTTCTCCGGGTTCGGAAATGAGAGCTGACCAAGGATGTCGGGACGTTCATATCCACATCAAAGGGGTGGGATTCTTCGCGAATCTTATCCTACTCGACTCGGCGCGCCTGGATGTGATTCTTGGTATGGATTGGTTGTCCCAACACTTGGGGCAAATCGACAGCCAGAAGATTGTCTACCTCACCACCCTTGGTGAACAGTTGGGTTTTCACCGCAGCTTGAGAGCCCCTTCTTTGTGCACTTGAAGTGAAGCCACTTTGGAGATCCGTGATGTTCTCACAAGATGTGATTTTGTGGATGTTTTTCCAAGACTTGCTCAGGATGCCTCCTGCTCGAGACACGGAGTTCGTTATTGAGTTGCTGCCTGCATCGCCCTATTTCAAAGAGGTCGACGCATGCCTCCTAATGAGTTGGAGGAGTCAAGAAGCAACTAGGTGAGCTGCAAGAGAAGGGTTTTATCTGTCCTAGCTCATCTCCTTGGGGCTGTCCAGTTATTTTTGTGAAGAAGAAGGACAAGACCTTGCACTTGTGTGTTGATTACCGTCCGCTTAATGAGGTGACTGTGAAAAACAAGTATCTTTTGCCCTGTATTGATGATCTTTTTGACCAGTTGACCGGAGCACGGGTGTTCTCCAAGATTGACTTCAGATTGGGCTATCATCAAGTCAGGATCAGGGCCGAGGATATTCCGAAGACGGCCTTTGCTACTCGTTATGGTCTTTACGAGTACACCGTCATGTCTTTTGGCTTGACCAATGCTCCTGCTTTATTCATGAACCTTATGAACTCGGTATTCATGGAGTATTTGGATAGGTTTGTGGTGGTATTCATCGATGATATCCTTATCTACTCTAATCGTGAAGAAGAGCATGCTGAGCATCTTAAACTTGTGTTGGGCAAGCTGCGTGAGCACCAGTTGTATGCAAAATTCAGCAAGTGTGAGTTTTGTTGAAGGAAGTGGCATTTTTGGGCCATGTTCTTTCAGCAGGAGGTGTGGCTGTGGATCCTTGTAAGGTCAGTGATGTGCTATCTTGGGGTCAGCCCAAGTCAGCCACCGATGTGCGGAGTTTTCTTGGTTTGGCCGGCTACTATCGCCGCTTTATCGAGAATTTCTCCAAGATTGCGGCCTATGACCGAATTGCTCAAGAAAGACAAGAAGTTTGAGTGGTCTCACGCTTGGGATGTGAGTTTTCAGAACTCAAGAAGCGGTTAACCTCACCCCAATGCTTGTTCTTCCCGATATCCACAAGAGTTTTGATATCTTTGTGATGCTTCTCGTCGTGGTCTTGGTTGTGTTCTTATGCGGGAGGGCAAGGTAGTGGCCTATGCATCAAGGCGCTTGAGGCCTCATGAACTCAACTATCCTACACATGACCTGGAGTTGGCTGCAGTGGTTCATGCACTCAAAATTTGGCGGCATTACTTGATTGGTAACCATTGTGAGGTGTATTCGACCACAAGAGCTTGAAGTACTTGTTCACCCAACAGATCTCGAACCTCGGGCAAAGAAGATGGTTGGAATTGATCAGGACTATGACATGGGCATCTAGTATCATCCGGCAAGGCCAATGTCGCTATGATGCACTCACGGAAGGTGTATTGCAACATGTTAATGCTTCAAGAGCAAGATCCTACCCTCGTGGAAGAATTTCGCCTCAATTTGGGTTTGATCGAGCACGGTTCTCTTGCTACCTTGGTTGTGCAACCAACCTTGGTGGACCAAATCAAAACGCATGCATGACATGATGTTGGTGTGAGTCAAATCAGCGTAACATCAAGGATGGGACAACCAAGTGTTTCTCGAGAGGATAAACACGAGTTGTGTGGTTTGGGCAGCGCCTTGTAGTTCCTAAGGTCATGGAATTGCGGGATTTGATTCTCCGCAAGCCCATGATTCTCCCTTGTCTATCCATCCCGGGCTACCAAGATGTGTCAGACCTTCGTCGAGAGATCGTGGACCGAATGAAACGCGAGATTGCCAAGTTCGTTGCCGAGTGCGACGTGTGCTGTCATGTCAAGGCCGAACATCAGCGTCCAGCAGGTCTTCTTCAGCCTCTGCCAGTACCTGAGTGGAAGTGGGATTCCGTTGGCATGGACTTCATCACCGGGTTGCCCTATACTTCTTCTGGGAAGGATACCATCTGGGTTGTCATTGATCGATTGACAAAGGTAGCGCATTTCCTGCTGGTGTGTACCAACCTCAGTGTCAGTCAGTTGGCGGATCTCTATGTATCTCGCATTGTATGCCTGCATGGGGTGCCACGAACGATCGTGTCACATTGTGGTTCTCTTTTTACCTCTCGGTTTTGGCATCAGTTGCAAGAGGCCATGGGGACACGTTGTAACAGTCCCAATTCTATAAACAGTAATTAAACGCTTTATGAACAGTAATGAGGTGCTGTTCATAGCATTACTGTTCATTTCTACCATTTGGGCAAGATGTTACAAATTAAAACCTTCCTTTTAGCCAAAATCCAAAAGAACCATTTAAAGTCTTAAGGAATACAAGATAAAACTTGTATTATGACTGAAGTACTTTTATTAAAGCCTAGATAAATTATCTTGGTGAAAATATTTTTGTTGCATTTTAGAAATTATTTTGGCCTAAAGAAAATAATTATCTTTAAATGAATACTTTCTGCTAAAATAAATATTTATGTATTTCACAAAGTGATCATGTGATTTTAAAATTTATCCGGGAAATATATTATCCTAGTAGCCTCTAGCAAAATTTCATGATTTTACAAATTTATTTGCTATTTTAAAAGCCCACCAAACCTTAAAGCCTTTAAATAAGGTTTGGTCAATTAACTGTCCGACTCAAGACCTAGTCTTTAGCGACTCGATCCTATGCGGTTGGGTCCAACCCAAAGCAACCGTCCGGCTCGTCACGTCGGGCGCGAGTCCAATCTCTCGCAGATTGTGAACCGTTGATCTTCAATCGAACGGGCGGGGCCGCAACGTCACGCGAGCTATCCACGTGTACGCTTTGATCTCCGCCGTTGGATCTTAATCTAACGATCGAGGTCAGTGTATGCAATCGGACAACTCCGAGCTCTGCCTCGATCTCCACCGCTCATTTCCGATCCAACGCCTCCTTTTCGCTTTAAACTTAAAGACGCGCTTTTATCCGAGCCGCCGATTCAAATCCACGCTTTCCTTTTACCGCGTGCTATTAAGGCCTGCGCTCTTCTGAGCCGTTAGATCTTCATCGTGTGGTCCAGAGCGGTGTATGCATTTGGACGACTCCAGATCCCCTCACGATCTCCGCCGTCCATTCTTGATCTAACCGCGTCGCTCGTTTTCATTTGAAATCGAAGGCGCGCTTTTATCTGGGCCTTTGGATTTGAATCCCACGGCGCTCCTTTTTGACTGAGCGCATTTAAGGCCCAAATTTAGTGGGCCGTTGGATTTCAATCGTAGGGTCCATATGAGTGTATACAATCGGACCATCCGGATCCCGCGTCAATCTCGACCGTAGAAGTTTAATCGGACGGTCGCATCGCGCATCTAAGGGATGACGTGTATCTTTGAGTCGGGCCGTTAGATTTCAATCCAACGCCCTATTTGAACTTAAAACCCCAAATCCTTTTGGGCTCTGTTTTAATCTCGATCGACCGATCTAGATCGCACGGTCCATATTAATCGATACCGATTAAAACCTTTAACCTCTCTATTTATCACACCGCCATTTCTAATCGGACGGTGATATTCTTTGAGGCTTTAGGAGGAGCGCGCGCGTCGCGATCGCCGATGGGACCCATATGTCAGATGATTTTTATCATCTTCCTTGTCTCTCTGCGCGCAGATCTCTCTGTAAACAGAGGAGAGGATTTATCCCAAGGATTATGCAACTAATTTTTGGGATAATTAGCCCTAAATGGACACCTCATCAACTCTAGATCTTTCCATCTTGCCCTGTAGCTCAACATCCATATATAAACCCTAGCTTTTGCTGTTGCCAGTGTTGACCGAAGGAGCTTCTCATCCTCCATTGTTGTCCAGTGGAGTTTCTTGCTCCTGTTCTTTGCTTATCCATCCCAAGAACTGGTTTTACCTTGCACTAAGGTTTTGACCTCTTTTGTAGGTTAAAACCGAAGGTTTCTCTCTGTTGAGCAAAATCAACTTTCTCAATCTTTGGTGTCTTTCCTACTCTGGTAAGCTAAAACCCTAGTTTTTAACATCTTGAGCATCTTAATAACCTTAGAAGTTCCTGTGAATCATTCTTTTGAACATCAGTAGCTTCAACTTGCTCTAAACTGAAAAGTGATTATTCTAGCTTTTCAGTCCATTATGTCATTTTCAAGACCTAGGGTTTCTTCTGTCGACTTGTTATCCTAGTTAGGTTTCAGCTAAACCCTAGTAGCATAACAAGTTGATCTTTCAATTCTTGTCATCATCTATTTTTCCTCATAGCAAAGACATGTCTCTGTTCTCTTTTGTCGGCTCAACCGACAAAATAGGTTTTTCTTTAGCTTTTGTAATCTAACCGAGTAGGGTTAGTGTGAGACCCCGGTTTATTAAACTTGTAATACTTAACCTTCCACTGGTTCTAGTATCACAAATAGAATAATCCGCATCTCGATGAACATGTGCCTCCCAGAACAAGCAGCACACATACATCAATTCCAAGCATGCATCATTTCCATACAACAGAATATAACAAGTCTACTAAAAGACATACATAATATAAGTTATTACAACACAGCCGACCGGCCAAATGACTTAAGTACCAAAAGTAACAATGAAGCAAAGTTGCCATAAGATGGCTTAAACCAAAAGACGACCAGGTTAGCCACATAACACCACGTGGCAACCGACCGACGCCAAGCTAATCGCCTCAGAAGCGCCACAAAGACAACTCACAAAAGTGAGGTCCATCGGACTCACTATCATCCTCTGCACAACACAAGCAATGCGGTGAGTACAAAATGTACTCGCAAGACTTACGAGTAGCAAGCCTATACATAGCTACATGAAAGTCAGATTCAAAGGAATGTGGTTATATGGTTCTTTGGACGCATAAAGCAAGTTTCATTTGCAATATTGTAATAGATTGAGCAAAGATTTGTAAAACTCTTTTTAAGCATTTAAATAACAATGAGTAAACATAAGTAACAAGTATCCACCTAGAAATGACTTTCCCAAAGCCACCACATCATAGCATGAATCCCGATTCATGCCACCCAACAAGTTTTAATTTTAAAAGGTTGTAGTCTAACTCTTGAAAAGCTTATCCAAGCGTGTCCATAACCTAGGACGAGGCTATTCGAATAGTTTTAATCCTCGCAGGTGTACCAATGTACCCACACTTGCATCGCCTTTTGCCAAGCTATTAAGCACACTTCCTTTGGTATGCTGCACGGCTAAGTCCTACGAACCCTTTCCAATGGAATATGCTAATCAAGAGACGCACGATGGGGTTAATCCTTAGTGATCTCGACGAAATATGGATCACAAGAACCCATACGTGGAGCAAGATACACCGCCTCTGCGGTGTTCCTCCCTACAACGTGTCCATGTTGCATATAATCAAATATGCAACCCACCACGCGACTCATTAATTAACACAACCCAAAGTACTTGGCTAAGAGAGGTCCCATATCCTCTAGTGTGGTTAGCACGCACGAATGCTCGGATAATGATACTCACAAGTAGTTCGGTCCTTAATTGACCCGAGCACCATTCCAATCACACCCAAAAGATCACACCATCTTACCATTGTGCCCAAGTCTAAATTGTTTTCATTTTCGCTTTAGTTTTGCAATTTAGACAAAGCACAAGGTGAAATATACATATTATACGCTTTGTGTGATCAAGGTTATCAACAAGTCGATAACCGCCCATTTCTACCGATAGCTAAGCATGGCTAAGCATAATAACATGTAAACTACTAAGTGACAAGGGTCCATCCAAATAACCCAAAATCACAAACAAGTAACCTAGGCTTCCGTAGTAGAGGAATAAACATTTCCTCTCGATAATGCATCTAGTAGGCCAACTACCGACAATAGTTTAAAACAACATAGCAATGCATACATAGAATTTGCAAACAATATATTAGACTTTGAAAATAGTAGGAACAATATGATCAAATGAATGCTACATCCGCTTGCTCTGGTCAAGTGCAGATCGATGGGTCTGTGGCTCAATATCAAGATTAATAATATTGTCTTCTAACCTAACGCGAAAAGGCGATAAGCAAATAAGAACGAAGAACACCAAATAAACTCCAACAGCAAAACACAACCAAATCTAATAAAATTTATACTACAGCTAGGGAATGATCTAAGACAATGATAGGAACAAGAATCATGCAATTAGGACTAAGCATACAAAAGATATGAGCAGAATGCTCTCTCTCAGCCTTAAAACAAACTAATTAATAATTAGTACTGTTCATGGCGAAATTTTCTAGAATGACCTAGGGTCTGAAATTTTTATAGCAGGTAGATTATGACATCCTAATAACAGCAAAGTAGGATTTACTAAATTTGGAGTTATACACATTTACTTATGATTTTTCTAAGTTGTAAATCTAATGCAAATCATTTTACAGAATTATGAACATGCCCAAATCCTATTTTATATGAAATTATACTAATGATTTAATTTAACAAAATTGGTTTTGCACAATTTGGATTTATACAGAGAAAAGATATGCATTTTTCAAGATTAAAACTATTTCTGGAATATTCAAAATGACAGAAATCAAGTTATTCCTAGTTACACAATTTTCTGCTACTGCAACATGCTTAATTCCATTTTTATAAGAAACTAAAGTGACAACATAATTTAATACCGTTGGAATTATCTAAAAAGTAGTTAAAATGAATTAGTTATGAGTTTCTAAAGTTTTAATATCATTTTCAGTTGTTATACAAATATTTACCGAAATACAGAACAACCCAAATAAAAGAAAACGACGTGGACAATTCCCAACCCTTGATCTAAAATCCTACGCTCACGCTCACACAAAAACAAGCAGACGCGCGCCGAATCGAACGGAGCTCACCGTTTGATCAAGATCCAACGGCGCACCTGAGTGTATGCATTCGGACGGTGCGGTTGCATACACGATCTCAGCCGTTGATCGCAAGATCGACGGTCGAGAACGATCAAGGCATCCGGAGGGTCCGAACGCACACAAAGATCAGGGCCGCAGATCTAAAAATGAACGGTGGCTATTGATCGCGGTGCAAAGGGAGATGCTGACACGTGGGACCGCATGTCAGTGACTTCGAGTCACCCACGCGCTGGTTTAACCCACGCACAGGCACCGCCCACTTGTCGATCGAGAGGCGGTTAGGACAGATTAAAGATTCTAATGATTGACATTAAATAAACACTAATGATCACGAAATTTGATTTTAACCTCTGCCCACAAGTCACGACCTGCAGGTAAATTCGACAATGATAAATGCCGACACATTCAATTAACCAATGATTAATCTTAATGATGTCGGAACAATGCGAGATTGAACCGAGAGCGATTAAAGGATATTGGGCCCATCGGTCGCTGGCTCAACGACACGATTAAGACACAATTAATAACTAATGATTAGCAATTAATGTGTCCTAATAAGTGACGAAACGGAGTTCTTTGTCAAGAAACCCGAGCGAAGTTCAACGGCAAATCGCCGCGACACCGCGCGCGCGGCGCGAACAAGAGCCAAAATGGATTCGCAATAGCACAACGAATCTAATGGTAGCATCCTCGCCGGCGGCGAAGGACTAGAACGCCGGCTAGCCGGAAAAACGAAAATAGGAGCTTACTGCTAAACACGAAAATCGCGATGAACTCCACTGCAAGCCTAGGATGCGGGTGCCAAAGCTTCTAAGGACTAATAAGAAGCTACCTTAGCGACAAGAAGTTTCAAAGATGGCCGGAGATGCTTGATCACGGTGAAAGCTAGCCGGACACGAAGAAGAAAGATTGAAAACGACACCCTGAGCCAAATGAGTGATACCAAAGCATCAATATAGCTTCATAATGATTCACAGAAGCTACATGAGCAAGTAATTAGAAAATGGAGCACTCACCTGAGCTGAGGAAGAAGATAACCAACTTTGGCCGAATTTGAACAAACCCCAAATTGGACAATTCCTGAGAATCAAATCCAAAATTAAGTGAGGGGAAATGTTCAAGGAAGTAAATGGACAAGGTTAGGGCAAAGAAACGTGAAGGAGGACCACTGGAACACCAAGAACACCAATGGAGCTCCACGGGTCAACAATGGCGATTTGCCATTTTTGAGGTGTTAAGCTCCAATATTGTGAATGGGGCTTGATGGTGGTCTAAAGAAATACCAGGAGGTATAGAGAGTGCTTATAAAGCCATGAAAGCATTAGGGTTTGCACCACACATCTTTCGGGCGGCAAAACACAAAGCACAATGCGCAGCCGACAAGGAAAAAGGGGTGAAGACGTGCATTAGGGCATGGCCTGGCTCAGTGTACCTCCCATACCCCTAAACGTCGGCTAGGGTGGCTTTAGGAGCAAGAAATGACATCGCCATTACTCCCTACAGTTGCTCGCACCACGGAGGTAGAAGACGACCAGCGAAAGGCTCCTGACTCTACCGTTGGATGAGACACGAACGGCCGAGATAGCGCCACGCCTACGGGCTTTAAACACAACGGGAGATTGCGAGCCCTACGATTAGAAACGAACGGCTCAGATAGCCCCACGCTGCAAACTCAATTTACAACGAAGGACACGCGGCGTTGGATCTTAATCCAACGGCTCGATTCAAGAATGCAACCGAGGGTCCAAGAGTTCGCAATCTCAACGGTTGGATGAGAATCTAACGATGCCGACAATCAAACTTGCAACGGAAGGTCCGGGGTTCCACGCGCGGGCGTGCGATTTCGATCCAACTACCGAGATCGATCGCGGGATTTTCAAACGGGCGCAGTGCGGTTAGTTGATCGACCAAGTCACTTGGCTCGAGCCCGAGTCCGACTAACCCAAGTAACGAAGAAACCAGTTTGACTTTGAAATAAGAACAGACTTTGAATGATTTATTTGAGGTAGCAAATTAACTCCAAAAATTATGAAATTTTTACAGGAGCTTGCTAACTCAGATATTAACCTTGTGTAAAATTTTCAGAGGTTTTTATACTATGAATAAATCTCTAAAAATTCTGCAAGGGCTTTAATGTTTTAAGTCAAACAGTTTGATCGCCTCTAAAAATATTCAAACAATTTCTAAAAATTGTGAAATTTTTCAGAGGGTCACATACCATCACGAGACTTAGGAAAATATTTCAGGATGATCACAAAATTTGACAAGATTGTTTTGGAATGTCAAGATTTGGATCAACTAGACTTGTGACAATGTATTTCCATAATCCCTTGTACAAGAATTGTTTGGCACTGTGAAAATACATGATGTAAGAAAAGTTTTAATTTCTACTGATTTTCTTACATTTGAAACACAAGCCTAAAGTTGGGATGTTACAAAACCTCCCCTTACAAGAATCTCGCACCGAGATTCTCATTTACTCGAGAAGAAGGATGGGTAATCTGCACGAAGACGATCTTCGCGCTCCCAAGTGGCCTCATCTTCAGAATGGTTTGACCACTGAACCCCTTAAGGAACTTGATGACACGGTTCCTTGTCCTTCGTTTAGATTCTTCGAGAATACGAACAGGATACTCATGATAGGTCAAATTTTCTTGCACATCGAGATTTTCCAACGAGTTTCTCAATCGAACACGAGGCACTTCTTCAAGTGTGACACATGGAACACGCCGTGCACACGCCAAGTGAAGCCGGCAACTCCAATCAGATGCAACGGCTCCAATCCTCTCGATGATGCGATAAGTCCCAACATATCGAGGAGCTAACTTGCCCTTGATGCCAAAACGCCGATGGCCCTTCAAGGGTGAGACCTTGAGATACACAAAGTCATTGGGCTCAAAGCTCAACTCCCGACGACGACGATCCGCGTAGCTCTTTTGCTCGGATCGCCACGCGCAGATGCTCACGAATCACCAACTCGCTTTCGGCCTCATTGATGGAATCGCCCAAGAACCGACGCCACCGATTTCCACCAGTTCAATGGGGTTCTACACTTCCTCCCATACAAAGCCTCAAACGGTGCCATGCCAAAACTAGCTTGGAAACTGTTGTTGTAGGAGAACTCTGCAAACGGCAAGCACTTCTCCCACTTCTTCCCATAGGAAAGAACACAGGCACGGATCATATCTTCCAACACTTGGTTGACTCTCTCCGTCTGACCATCAGTTTGAGGATGATAAGCTGAACTGAAAGAAAGACGTGTACCCATCGCCTTTTGCAGATTATGCCAACTCTGCATGCTATTTTTCTAAAAATACAAAACTGTGATCTGTAGTAGCTAGCTATCACCTAACATGGTGGATTACCTCAATTATAATCATACACTTAACCCTAGCTCAGTACTGTATACTATATTATATTTTCAGATTTGGCTTAGACATGCAGTCTAGAAACTCTAGAGTTTGACAAGAATACCTTGTCAAACATGGGAATCACAAATGAACTTGTGTTATTTTGAACTCTTTGTCCAGTTTCTTTAAATCAGACTTGTATTTGAAATTTAAATTGATCTGGACAAGAGGAAGCTAGTGATGGTGCTTTTGTGCACGAGATTGGGTTTTGTGGTGGACTTGTCCGGTTAATTAAGGACCAAACTCGACTATTCAATTCAAGTCCCCACGTACTTCCACATGCAGTGTATGGGCGCTGCTTGGTTAAGTAAAATGTTAAGACTATTGGGTTGGAAACAGAAAGTAAGAATATGTGTATTGACCTTGTATGGCATAAATGCTTAGGTCTTATGACTGTGTTGTATGCCATGTGAGCTTGTATGTCAAGACGATGTTCTTAGAAGGGTGAGGCGTATATGTGCTCCATAGCATATACGCACCTTAATGGTGCCGATTGCATCCTAATATGGGTAGTGAGCCGGATTCGCATTTAATTGTTTGGATCGGCATTACTAACGCAACATGTGTGCACCGGTTAGCAAGATGCTATCATCGTTGTTTAGCGAGATCACCACACATGGGGTCCAACTCAATAGTGTTAGCTTGTTGAAAATATCAAATCTTAGTTTCCCGGTCGGCATACAAAAGGAAGTATATCATCATTCGGAGGCATCCAAGGCAACGGGCTAGCTAAGTCATGTGGGTAAAGATGTACACCCTGCAGGTATAAACCGATCGAATAGTCGTGATCCACGGTCATGGACGATAACTTGAGTTGATGTCACTGATAGAAGTTTTGATTTACAAAATCTGGTTTCGGTTTTATGGCTTTGCATAAGGGATTCATGCATCGCATCGTTTACAATTATGTCATTTACTTATCGTTCTAATTAAACTTTGATTTATTAAATTGCTTTATCAAAATTTAGCATTTGTAGGTTAAGATGTATCGCTTATGCAAATCAACCTTTATACCTTCTCGTTGTAACCTTATGCATGTAAAAATTCTATTCCTTTGATTAGGTTCTAATAAACACTTTCTTTTATTAGTTTGTGTAAGACTTGGCCGAGTACCTTCCGCACTCAAGGTGCTATCACCTATTGTTGCAGGTGAGGACGGTTTTCTTTATGAAGTACCCGTTAGCGCCGATCAGGGTGACGCTAACGAGTAGAGCTACTTCTTTCCTCCACGCAATTGCCTGCGGGTGGATGAGGCCATTGGTGGATTGTAATATTTTGTTTTTGCTTCCGCTGTTTGACTTTTGAAGTGACCAAGTCACTCAACAGTGTAGTACTAAACCGAATGATGTAAACTTATGTTTAATTATGTCAATGTATGACTTGTATGTATTTGATGCAATGTTGATGAAGGATATATATGCAATGGTCGTTGATCCTGGGAACCATCGTGAGATATATATATCCGGAGAATCCTGTTTATTGGAATTGTCACTTGTTAAATTTATATCTTTAGCATGATCTTTAATAAAGGGGCAGTACTGTTCCTTCATTAACAATTGTGCTACAGTATGAATTTAATTAAGTACATTTCCAACAACCTAGGGCGCCCACACACGTCTTTCTTTCAGTTCAACTTATCATCCCCAAACTGATGGTTAGACGGAGAGAGTCAACCAAGTGTTGGAAGATATGCTCCGTGCTTGTGTTCTTTCCTATGGGAAGAAGTGGGAGAAGTGCCTGCCATTTGCTGAATTCTCCTACAACAACAGCTTTCAGGCTAGTCTTGGCATGATACCATTTGAGGCCTTGTATGGGAGGAGGTGCAGAACCCCTTTGAACTGGTCAGAAACGGGTGAGAGATAGTTCTTCGGCCCGGATTCGATCAATGAGGCCGAAAGCCAGGTCCAGTTGATCCGCGAGCAATTGCGCACGGCCCAGTCCAGGCAGAAGAGCTATGCAGATCGCCAACGCTGTGAGTTGAGCTTTGAGCCCAATGACTTTGTGTATCTCAAAGTCTCACCTTTGAAGGGCCATCAGCGTTTTGGCATCAAGGGCAAGTTGGCTCCTAGATATGTTGGGCCTTATCGCATCGTCGAGAAAGTTAGGGCCGTTGCATACAGATTGGAGTTGCCCGCTACACTTGAGGGGGTACATGATGTGTTCCACGTATCCAATTTGAAGAAGTACCCCCGTGTCCCAACTGAGGAAACTCCGTTGGAGGTTCTCGATGTGCAGGAGAATTTGACCTACCGCGAGCATCCTGTTCGTATTCTCAAGGAATCTGAACGAAGGACGAGGAACCGTGTCATCAAGTACCGCAGAAAGGTAGTACCGTCCGTATAACTGCGGTAGTACCGCACCAATACTGTAACGGCTAGTTTTTTGGGATGTAACGGCTCCAAACGGCTAGTTTTTGTTGTGGGGGCTATAAATACCCACCTTGGCCTTGTGAAAGGCTGAGCGTGATCCTAGACATTTTATTGAGCAAAGAGCAAGCCCTCAAACTCATTTGTGTATGCGTTGCACTTAGAGAGGTTAGAGAGGCAAATCCTATTGCATGTGTTGCATTAAGTAGTGGATTCTGTATCCACTTGAGCTTGGACACTTGATTGGTTCAAGTGAGAGTCTAAGATTTGTTACTCTTGGTGTTTGCTGACACCTAGACGGCGTGGAGGCGTCGTGCGTAGGTGATCTTCTCAAAGAAGCTTGTGAGAAGACCTGGGCGGTTTGTGAGTGGTGTGGTGCTCGCCATCTCCGAAGTGGAGGAAGGAGCAACCTTAGTGGAGCGAGGTGTTGGTTCGGTTTGGAACCGGTCCAATTGGTTTGGACTTACCTCGGAGGCGGGTGCTCAATTCGTGGAGCCGGTCCAATTGGTTTGGGCTTGCCTCAACGTGGATTAGGGGAGACTGGCAAGTCTCCGAACACCACGGTAAAACATCGCTGTGTCATCTTGTGGTTTGCATTCTTGAGCTTTACTTATCGTAATTTATATACATTGTGTTAAATTGCTTATTCATTGTGTATGAATGCTTATTCATTGTGTATGAATGCTTACCATGCTTTGTGCCATATTCATTGCTTAAATTGAATTGCTTACAAGTCCATGCTTGATTGATTATTATCATTTGACTTGTACTGTTGGTGCACTTAGTGAACCTAGTTGATTTAGGCTAAACCGAATTGATATTTAGCTTTCGCTTTAGAAATCGGTTTTAGCCGTAGAGATTTTTAAAAATGACTATTCACCCCCTTCTAATCGGCCTCCTCGATCTTACACATCCTTAGCAATTCGGATGAATTGAGGAATAATGTTACCAAGGTCTCATGTTTCTCCGATAGAGCCCTAAGCGTCTTGCACACAATATCAAGATTGGTTAAATCACAAGATAGGACTTTGAGCTCATTTACTATGTTGATCATTCTAGAATACATCTCATTGATGCTCTCATGAGGCAACATGTTAAATGACTCATATTTGAGCTTCAACCTATACAATTTAGCTTCCTTAACCGTGGAGGTTGCCTCATGAATTTCTATAAGAGTTGTCCAAACATCATGAGCATTCTCAAGATTGCTCACACTATTAAACTCCTCCACACTCAAAGTGCTATAGAGAGCATTTAAAGAATGAGCATCGAGTTACAAGTTTTGCTCTTCCCTTTGAGTAGGGTTTTGTGGATCAATTGGAGTAGCAAAACCCGCATCAACAATTCTCCAAAGGTTTGGGCTCATGGCCTTAATATAGATGGTCATTCTAATTTTTCAATGAGCATAATTTGAACCATCAAAGAAAGGTGTTTTACCATGGTGCACTAAATTACTAGTCACCATCCTTTACTCTCTAGATGGTTAAGTCTAAAAAATAAGAGACCAAACTCTAATACCACTTGTAAGATCGAGGATGCCGACTAGAGGGGGTGAATAGGTGGTTTTAAAAATTCTTTTGGCTAAAACTGAGTTTTAATGCGGAAGCTAATATCAAAACGGTTTTGCACAATTAAAGCCTAAATCAACTAGTCTTTACTAAGTGCACCAATAATGTGACACTATTGAACTAAAACAATCATACAAATACAAGTAAACAATTTAATTCTACAAATGTAAATTGCACAATGTAAATTGCAATAGAGTAAAGCACAAGAATGCAAACCACAATGACACGATGATATTTTACCGTGGTGTTCGGAGACTTGCCGGTCTCCCCTAATCAACGTTGAGGTAAGCTCAACCACGTTGGACCGGCTCCACAAATTAAGCCAACACCTCTAAGGTAAGTCCAACCATTTGGACCAGTTCCAAACCAAACCAACACCTTGATCCACTTGAATTGCTCTTCCTCTACTCCGGAGATGGCGAGCACCAAACCACTCAACCATCGGGCCTTCTCACAAGCTTCTTTGAGAAGATCACCGTACCACGACGCCTCCACGCCATCTAGGTGTCGGCAAACACAAAGAGTAACAAGTCTAGAACTCTCACTTGAACTAATCAAGTGTCTAAGCTCAATGGATACACAATCCACTACCTAAGACAACACATGCACTTAGGGTTTACTCTCCAAGCTCACTAAGTGCAACACATGCATAAAAGAGATGAGTGGAATTGCTCTTTGCTTAAGGGAATGACTATTGCACCAACAACTCTCCCATATTTGGCCAAGGTGGGTATATATAGTTCACACACAAGAATTAGTCGTTGGGAGAAAAGTCTGCTGAAAAAACAACATAATAGGTAGTACTGCCAACTAATGGCTAGTACTATCGCACCTGGTTCAATGGTCAAAACAGCAGCCAAAAAGCGCTCTGAACTAGCCGTTGCAAAAGCGGCACAGTACTACCGACAAGTCAAACATGGTAGTTCTGCTCTCCGGTAGTTCTGCTCAAAGAGCCCCGATACTACCGTACTACCAAGAGAGCAACACATGCTCAAAAGGTGTCGTTCTGTAAAAAAACGTACCGCCACTTAGTTTGGTACAACCGGGGTGCGGTAGTTCCGCTCAAGGAACGCCGGTACTACCGCTAACATAGAAACGACCAAACCAGCTCACCTGATTGGACTGGCCATGTGGACGGCACATATTCATTTGAACGTTCGGACCACGTCTCTTGGCCACACGATCGACAGAATGTTCGAACGGTCCGAACATTCACCGGTAGTTCCACTAAAGGAACTGTGGTACTACCATGACGCGGTAGTTCCACCAAAAGGCTCCAGTACTATTGCTTCACAAAAAGCGACCGAACCACCTTCACCAGATCGGACTGCCACGGGACCACTCATTCGCAAACTAAAGTCACATGCTACAAGGATTAACCATGAGCCGCGATTATTGCAAAACACATTCGTAAATATCCGCAACATGTTAAAGAGAGCTAGAGCAAGCATAACGAGCTTATCAATACATGACTAACTCAAGCTACTAGTCAAGACCTCTCTTAATAGTAGGGCAACCTATACTAGCAATCCAGTCTCCAACCAAACACTAAGACAGGTAAAAGATTAGGAATGTACATCCTTAGCCCTAGCTAGTCATACCTTTACCTTGCACATCTCTTAAAGCTTGATGACACACATCTTCACTTCAAGATTGGGTCATTGACTTGATAATCATCAACACATGATGATTTTCTTTGCTTTGGGATCTTGACTTGATGCTCATCAACACATGATGACATCCTTCATCCCGAGTCCTGATATGCATCAACACATGATGCATTCTTCACTTGACCTCTATCAACACATGATGGCTTTTCTTTTGACTTGATGATCAACTCATGACCATCTCTTCTTTGAGATCTTGATAAGTATCAACACATGATGCATCCTTTACTCCAAGCTCTTGACTTCAATATCATCAATACATGATGATCTTCTTTACTTCAGAATCTTGACTTGAACATCATCAACAGATGATGATTTCCTTCTTCCCAAGTCTTGACTTGATGATGATCATCTCATGATGTCATCCCAAGTCTTCATCTCTATGGAATATGACCCATTTCACTAACTCATGGAAAATATTAGTTCCACAATATGATTATCATTAATTACCACAACATACCATTAATTCATAATAGTGGGACAAGATACCACAATCTTTCCCTCTTTGGTAATTGATGATAATCACTTCAATTGCAAATAATTGAATATAGATAAATATGAGTATATATGAACTACACAAGTTTTATATAATCAATGGATATATTTCAAAGTAAAGATCCTTAATATGTGTGGAAAGAGGAATATGGATAAATACTAATGAAACCACAAAACATAGAGTGAACTCCTCCTAAATTTGTGCATACACAAATGTGTAATAAAAACATATGCACATATTCAAGTTAGACTTTTGGTAGAGTTCATCCTATATTTTGGATCCAAGAAATGGAACAAGATATAAGAATATGATGTCGAATGCATACCTCCTTGATTTTCACCTTTATATCCAATTGAGATTAAACAATAGGTATAACAATAAAGTGTTAGTCTCACAATTAGATTTATCATTAATAACCAAAATACTCCATTAACTCATAATGACGGATCTAGATTCTTCAACAGTGAATAATTAATAAAGTACCAAATTATTGTTGAGAAGATCAACGTTGTGACCTTATGGTCAGAGTTTACTACTAATTGGTCGCGCATGGCTTATCACTAATAAATAAAGTTGTTGCAGAAATAAGATAACTTTGATGATGACCCATCAACATGCCACATGCAATCGACTAGGGAGCGAGACCTAATTGTCGTTATCCTTGTAGAACTCCTCGTCAAACATAGGCAATGACTCCTCTTCAGCAACTTATTGATGATTACAAAAAAAGGGGAAGTACATGAAGTACTCAGCAAGTTGTGCACAGAATGCAATATATATATAGATCACGGCTTATTACAAAGGGGTGGCTATCCTGACTGGTTTTGCATAAAGCAAGTTTGACATTTAAATATAATAAATAGATTGAAAAATATAACTTAAAACAGAGTAAAAAATAAATAATCAAGTAAACAATTTGATCTCATAACTTAACCAAATTATCACATTCACTTTCTTGCCAGTTTTGTTTTATGAAAATCTATCACATCTATGACCGTAGACACGACTATTCGAATAATTTTAACTCTGTAGAGGTGTACAACACACTACAAGAAAAACACCATGTAGATGCATTTTTATTGTATAGTAGACATACGTTTTAGTTCATATATAATTTTAAAGATATTGTATAAAATGCCACAATGGTGCCTCTACTCGCACTGTCACTATAGTCATCCATGGTATGGCCCTAATAAGCGACCACACCCTCCAATTCCCAAGTACAGCCCTAATAAGCGACTACACAAACCTACATCTATAACCTGAGGTGCCAATGCTGAGACTCGGTAACTAACTAAGTTAGGTCTGTCCCATGCCAGACACATACGATGTGACTCAATTCAGTGGCGCACAAAGCAAAATCCTTAAATGACTAGGGCGGCTATCCAAACCATAGCACACAATACCTACATTCGCCCCTGTCAAAATCATTTATATGCCAGATTCATTAACATGTTCCATCAGTGATTGATGGCTGTCGTAGGGGTGGCCCCAACGACCCGGCGAAGACCGTGAGGTGCCCCCCTAAGCCCTAGTGGGCCAGGGGCGCCTCTTGACACTCCCCCCTGGGGGGGAACCAAGAGCGCCTTCAGGGGTGGCTCGGAGCCCGCCTAGTAGCCGTCGGAGGCTAGAGATGCTACGAAGGGTCTTCCCTAAGGGAGGGACATGCCTTCGGGGAGGCCTCGAGAGTAGCACAAAGGCTCCTAGAGGGTTGCCGGAGTGCCATGAACCCAGAAGCCAGGGGTTCCCCAGGGCCACCTCGGGACGCCGAAGGATGTCCGAGGCCTCCTCCAACTGGGGACACCTCGCACGTGGCGAAGGGTGGAAAAGCACCGGTACTCCAAGCGTACCAACCAAATAGACTAAGACCAAGGAGGTCCACCGTGAGCCGAAGCCTACGTCTAGGGAGAGGAAAAGCCTCTGCAACCCCTATGGGCGTAGGACCTTTCTAGGGGGAGGGAGATTCTTAATCTCTTGTACCCTATCAGAAGGCTATAAATAACATCCTCCTCTCAAGTAATAATACAGACCCGATTTTTGGGACAATTAATACACATCTGCTCCTGACAACCGATCCACTCTTCGAGGATCCCTTAGTCCCTCGTGTAGACACCGGGGGTCCATTTTTTTACTATCTAGTCTTTCTTGCTACGACAGTTGGCGCCGTCCATGGGGTTCGGCAGGAAAGTCACGAGGCATAGCTCTGAGGCATCAGCATGGCCCCTCAGAAGGTCACACCCAAGGTCTCAGCGGCCGAAGCAGCCACGGCTCCAAGCACCCCGAGGGCCAAGCCAAGTAGGACCTCTACGGCAGCGGCAGCCACCGCTGAAGCTGCGGAGGAGGAAGCCAATAACTCTACACACGTAGACATCATCAGAAGCGACACCCAGCCCACCGAGGCATCTCTCCCCGGGAAACACCCATCGGGCCTACCATCACTCGGGGCAGTGGGCGTGACCCGAGAAGCCTACGAAGCTCTCCAGCGGGAACTAGCGAACCTCCGCCCGGAGATGATGGGTCTTCGGTAGCTAGCTCACGGCCCGCGCGCAAGGGCAAACCACCAGAGGGGAGGAGGCCGCCCCTTCAGCACCAACAACCATACCCCTGGCTCCGCTGCTTCAGGGGGCCTAAACTCCCCGTTGAGCACGGGACTGGAGACGTCCTGTTGGCCTTCGGGTTCAAAATGTTGGACGTCAGGCCCTTTGAAGGGTGCACAGACCCCTCAGTGTTTCTCTAGGTGTATGAAACTGCCATCGAGGTGGCCAAAGGAGATGACACCACTAAAGCAAAAAGCACCACCCTCGCCCTCAGGGGTGTGGTGCTGACATGGTTCTTCACCATCCCTCCCCAGTCCATATACGCTTGGGAGCAGTTGTGGGATCTCGTGCGCAACAACTTCCAAGGAAATTACGCTGAGCCAAAGGATGTGGGGCACCTATTCATAATAAAGCAAGCCCTAGGGGAGTCCCTTCGCAGTTTCTTCAAAACATTCATGGAGGTGAAGTGCCAAGTGAAGGGGGTCAATGAAACCACCATCATAAACGCAGCCACATGCGGACTTCAGAGGGCCCCCCTGTTGGAGAGATTGGATCGCAAGGCCATCCGCACCATGGCGGAGCCTTTCGACAAAATGAAAGAGTACGCCTGGGCAGAGGAAGACAACACCCGAAGGGCCGAGGCCCGGGCACCTGCTGCCCTAGCACCGCCACCGAGTGGGCTGCCCGGGAAAGAGGGACCCGTGACCACCGCCGTAGGGATAGCAATCAAGCTGCGGGCCAATGACTACCGCCAGAAGGGGCGAAATGTGTAACACATAGACGGCGGCCAACCCCCCAAGGGGGGAGGCGAGGAGGCCGAAGAGGCCGCGGCCGGGGTTGAGGACGTGGGTGTAACGGCGGGTGACAACCAAACTCCCGAATCGGTGCCAAAGGCCCTCCGCTATTTTTGTGAGCTCCATGGTGAGGGATCACATACAACCAGGGAGTGTCGTACCATCGCGACCATGCAAGACTACATGAACCACGGTCAGTAGCCGACCGAGTGCGAAGATAGATGGAGAATGAGCAACCAGTTACCCGCTCCGCCACCAAGGCCCTGCATAGAAGGAGGCCACGGGGAGCACCATCAAAGGATCATAAACATGATCATAGGAGAATCCTCGCTCGGCATGATGTCAAAAAGGCAACGGTGCGCATACGCTCGACAGATCCATTACTTCGCGACGTACCCTCCCTCCAGCCCACCTCACTATGCCGAGATATAGATCGCCTTTGGCCCCGAGGATGCCAGGGGCCTGTACTTCCCTCGTTAGGACCCTCTCGTCATTTCCACCAACATCACAGATTTTGAGGTCAGATGTGTCCTCGTGGACGGAGGAAACTCCGCGGACCTGCTGTTCGCGGACGCTTTTGACAAAAAATAATGATCCCCAAGGATCGTCTGTCACCCCTGGGCATACCCTGGTAGGCTTCGGGGGAGGCCCGTGATGGCCCTGGGCCAAATTGACCTAGCCATCACGTTCAGCGGCGACTCCGCATCTTGGATCGAGGTCGTCACATTTGGCATCGTCCAGATGCTCTACCAGTACAACGCCTGAAGGGATACGGGTAGGCTACGATAGCAACAATTTTAAAAATTCTACCACGTAAACCAGGAAGCTAAGCAAGTAGATGATCACAGATCATTACCACCAGACGCGTAGTGTAGCGGAAGAAGAGTCGAAGCATCCTGGTCTAACGAAGAGCACGTCGATGTACTGGTCGTAGTCAATCGTCCAACACCCCCGCGAGTCGATCGTATCCTCCAGCAACCTCTAAAGTTCCTTGTGAAGATCGTGGATCATCCTCAAGCGCAACAACAACCGCAGTAGTACCTCTACGGTATCCACACGTCCAAGGAAGGAACAATTGGATGCCAGTGTGCTATTACCAAGTGCGTTTCGATGGTGGCTAGGGTTTCGGTGGAGCAACTCACGTTGCTCGCATCACCCCAATAACCTCAAGCATCTCCTTATATAGTGCCTATGATGGGTCCTATCTGAACACATTTTGTTTCAACCCGTTAAGTGTATGACCCATTAGGTTCATGCGTAGTCGGTTGTGACTCAGAAACCCTTTTCCGACCATGAGTCGTAGCGGTCCTTAGCAGGACATAACGATTCTCGAATACACACAAATTATATCGGATGAACCTTAATACAATATGATCTACGACTAGGTCCTCATCACTTATGGCCAGCTCGTATCTCGTCATGACCAGTCCGTATTTAAGTACGACCAGTTCGTAACTCCTTATGACCAACTAGTACTTAAGTACGACCAGTTTGAAACTGTGTACGACCAGTTCGTATTTATTCTTGACCAATTCATAACTCCTTACGATCAGGTTTCAACCACTCTGTGATTACATTCGACTAGTCCACGACCAGCTCATATCTCCATACGATTAGTCTATAACTGATCGAACTAAGCGACCTACTCGTGTATTCTCTATTTGCCTCACGATATCTAGTTTGAACTCCAAGTGAGATATATGTCATCCATGGACTATTCAATACTTTCTCGATTGAGTATCGGATAACCATATGTGGTCGAACTCTTTGACCACGAGTGGTATGGCCATGTACTTTTTTATCCGACCACTTCAAGGGCCCCAGAGATATCTCTCCCGTTATGTTCTCTAACATGCGTTCACATTATTGATTCAATATCCTCATATCTATGATCGGTGAAACATGGTGATCAATCAATACATGTGTTGGTCGTAGAGTCACTGGTGTTCCGACCAATGACATTCGACCAGGGATACCATTTAGAAGACATCATATAAGTTAAAGAGCTTCACCAACAAGTCACATACTTATTAATCTTTATAACCAGTGATTCATTCAAGGAAGAGATTAACATTTATTCAATAACTCATAAACATAGATGTGATAATCATCTCTATGATTGCCTCTAGGGTATATCACCAACACGTTAGGCCTTTATCGGTCTCTTTTGGTGCTAACTCGGTCCTTATGTTTATATCAACTAAGTCACACTGTGTGTTGACACCATTCTTTGTTTTGTCACGAATATTCAGTAAGAGACCAATCAAGCTATCACGTACATTCTTCTCCACGTGCATGACGTTGATGCAATGGTGAACTTCTAAGTATTTCCAATAAGGTAAGCCTCAAAAATTGATCGCTTCTTCTAGATGTTCTTCTGACGGGTTCTCAATTTACGTCCCTTTCCAAGCACAACATCGATATCCTTAACCATATCATAGACCTCTTTCCCTCCAAAAGCCCTTGGAGTTGAACCATCCTCCTTATTTTCATCGAATTGTTTCTTCATCTCGTGGTATGGGTGATACTTAGGAAGGAATCTACAGTGACTCATGTACGCAGTTTTACACGAGTTGTTCAACCACACACTCTTGGTATCATCTAAGCAGTGCAGATAGGCTTTGGCTCCTTTTGTACTTAACCCCGACAGGTTACCAAGGGCAGAAAAATCATTGATGGTGCAGAACAACATGGTACATAAAGTGAAGTTCTCTCATTTGTACGCATTCTATACCTGTACCCCTTCATTGCATAGTGTCACAAGATCTTCCAGCAATGGTGCTAGGTACACATCAATATCGTTCCCAGGTTACTTTGACCCTTAGATAAGTAGTGACCTCAAAATATACTTTCGCTTCATATACAGCCAAGGAGGAAGGTTGTACATACATAGATTCATGGGCCAGGTGCTATGTCGGCAGCTCATGTTCTGAATGGATTCATTCCATATGTACTCAACTCAAACCTTATATTCCTCGATTCTGCACCAAAGTCTTCGAAGCTCCTATCGAAGTTTCTCCACTGGGCAGAATCAACAGGGTGTCTTAGCTTTCCATCTTTCTTACGCTCCTCCAAGTGCCAACGCAGCAATCTTGCGTCCTTTTGGTTCATAAATAAACGCTTCGAACGAGGAATTACAGGTAGATACCACAACACCTTAGCAGGAGGTCATTGCTTCACCTCGGTGCAATCACCGTCATTTAAGTGATTCTTACGCTTGTATCGGGATGCTTTGCACATCGGACATACATGCATGTTTGTATACTCTTTACGGTAGAAGATACAATCGTTCGGATATACATGTATTCTTTCTACTTTCATTCCAATGAACAAATAACCTTCTTGGCTTGGTAGGTGTTCTGAACAACACGTTTCCCTCCGGAAGGATGTCATCTAGGAGACCTAACAACACCATGAAACTCTTGTTGGACCAACCATTGCTTGCTTTCAATTTTAGCAGTTCAAGCACGGATGACAACCTTGTGTATTCCGGCTTGCAGCCTGGGAACAAAGGTTTCTCCGAGTCCTCCATCAAGTCCTAGAATTTACCAAACTCTCTCTCACTACAGTTTCCTTCTGTATCGCGTAGCATCTGATCCAGATTGTCATCGTGCGACCTATCCTCACCGAAAGCACAGTCCACATCCAGTCCCATCCGGCATATCGTTGTCTTCCTCTATGATGTTACTACCTTTCTGTATAATTTGATCTTCACTGTGACTGGTCCAACATGGATACCCCTTTTTGAAACCCTTTCAAATCAAATGTGTTTCGATCTGTGCTGAGTTGGTAAACATCTTCATTTTACCGCAATCAATGCATGGATAGTACATAAATTTCATCAGCTTCTTCATCATATCCTGCTCGGCAGCTCTTCTAAAAGCATACATGCCATCAATGTACTTTTCACTCATACAGTTCTTAACGTACATCCAACTTCGTTCCATCTATGCTACACATGTAACAAATTAGTGTTGAATTAGATTAATGCTCCTATAGCTAGCTAGCAATTACGCTTACACATATCATTCACTTTAAATTGTTCATCTAGAGTAGCTAGCTATGTACTATTCATGAAGCAATATATATATCAAGCAAGAATATATTGAAGTAGACTAGGAGTAGTGAGACTCATTCTTAAATTGGAGCAAACTACCAAGCTAGATCTAAACCTAGCTATCATCTCTCTTAATTATAATGCATATAATTAGAAGCAAATACTAACCTTAGATCACCAAGAACAAATAGATCTACAAGCACACTTGCAAATCTGCGGTATGCTTTCACCAAACATCCCAAATCTGCAGTATCGCTCAATGTAGACAAATCTATCGGGAAACAGGTGGAGGCGGAGGTGGGGGCATGCTGGCCTTTGTGTCCATGAAATTGCATAGCCTCACCTAGCTCACAAAGAGAGGAGAGAGAGAAGCAGGTGGGGGATATGGGCACGTTGCTTAAAGGCAGAAGGTGCGGGAGGAGAGAGGTGGGAGTTAAGGTGGGGGATAGGCTGGGTATTTAATAACAGAGTACAAATCACAGACACTTGCAACCACAAACTATCTGTGGTATAAAATTATCATAGACTGTTCTTGTTAAGAACAGTCTGTGACGTCTGCAATTATCACAGACGGTGCTTAACACAAGCACTATCTGTGAATTATCATAGACAGTTTGAATTACAAACCGTCTGTGATGTCTGCAATTATCACAAACGGTTCTTGTTAAGAACCGTCTCTGAATTATCACAGATTGTTCGAATTAAAAATTGTCTGTGATGTCTACAATTATCACAGATGATTTTTAACAAGAACCGTCTATGAATTATCACATACGGTTCTTATTAAAACCGTCTGTGATAATTATGAATCATAAACAGTTCTAGCCATCGCTAGTAACATAGACGGTCACGCTTGTAAAACCGTCTATGATAATTACAACACTGACGGATTCTGGAGAACAGTCTGTGATGAGGCGTCCAGTATAGCCTTCTTTGTAGTAGTGATTTTTTGTAAATAAATAAATAAGCTAAAAGTCCAAAATGACTGAAAGGAAATAAAGGACGTTGCAACAATAACAGAGATTAGGCAATGGACATTTTTGCTTAAGGTAGATTGGTAGGTAGCAACTTTATATTTGTAAGTTAGTAGGATCACTTCTCTTTTCATGGTTTTGTAGGTGAGTTGCCCATGTGTTGTTGTTCCTCCGCTCGTGGGAATCCAAGTTTCGCCATCTACCTCCCTGCCTAACCATAACTAGCACCATTTGAATATTAAGGTTGTAAAACCATATTGACGCATTAGGTTTCATGATAACTCATGCTCCTCGGATTGCAACAACTCCTATTGTCGGTGTTTTAGAACCGATCTTACGTAAAGATTATTTGATTCGGGGGGTCTCCACAATTGATCACGCAGACAAAAGAGACACGGGGATTTTTATACAGGTTCGGGCCTTCTCCAGTGAGAATAACAACCATACTCTTGTGTGTATTGTGTTGGGTATCCTGATTACAATCAGTGGAAAGACTTGCGCTAATACTGCTACTGATTGTCTCTCAAAAAGCCTCCCCCTCATTACCTCCAAAAGACACCTATTTATACTATGCTGTGGTGGCGGTTGTCGTTCCAGGTTGATAGGCCCTCATTATTACGTAATAACGAGAGTAATTACTGGAGTAGTAACCCCCCCATGACCCATGATACTTGACAGTTATCAATCAGAGATAATGGAGAGTTATCTGTAGTTATTCAAGATATAACTACATATCTTGACTGCTCAAATCTCACAGTTAATAGGGCCTACTGACGAGTGGACCCAGTTAACTGTGATGAAGTCATCGCAGGACTGGTCATAGCAGGACTTACGACCAGTGGGTAGTCGTAGAAAAGCTTACGACTGGATACTGGTTGTAGAAAGACTTACATCCGAAGGTAATCGTAGGGGAACCTACGATCATAGGGTAGTCGTAAAAATACTTATGACTAGGGGGGTGGTCGTAGAAGAACTTACAACCACCTGGCTTACTCTTCCCTTTTAGCAGTAAGGGGTATACCATGTGACGTCATATTATACGATTAAGGAATAATAAAACAAGGATTACCATATCCTCGTCACCTATTTTATATACGCATCCCTACGGATCGTCAACTTGTTTATACAATTAGTGACTACCCTGTAGATCAGAGCTAATGGTCTATGTTCATGTTATCCGGCGCCCTAAATTGGATAATACAGATAAGGAAAGCAAGTATAACCAACGTATATGATAAATCGAACACATATACTATTTATAATTAAAGAATAGTCACAATGCTACCACTCGTACCGATCCCCTACAACCCCTCCACCTTTGCGGACTACTCACATATAATTAAGGGATCGAAACAATGGATAGAGATTGTGAAATATAAGAAAGACAATTTCCTCTTCAATTACCAATAGTTGATGTGATAGAATCGAGTCTCCAATTAATAAATATGAAGGATTACACGAGAACTCCAACACAAATGTAGTGGATCAAGGAATGATGGAGAACAACCTTTCCACCTTCTCTAATCTAATCTACAGCTCTTGTGGAATGCAACAATGACAATGGACTCCAAAACCTAAGATAGATTGCGATGCCTAAGGATAGAGAGGCTCCACCCCTTTTATAAGGTGGGTCTAGTTTGATGAGGTGGTGCTTCTAGAGGTTGGTATGGTTGGGCGCGACAGTACCCAAGCCTGTATTCCTTGCTGGAGGTAGTTACGACAGTGTTCCAAAAGAGGAAGTTGCTCCAAACCATATCTTCTACGCATCAGAAGCCTCAAATCTTAGGATTTCCACCTGTAACCTACAATATGCTCATCAAATACTATTCTTGCAATATAATTTTTTTAGATAATGGAGGAGAAAAATCTCTCCTGGCCTCTGCATCAAGGATACACACAACCTATTTTATTAAAGAGTCAAGAGTACCAAAATAACCAAAGTTATTAAAAACGACTTGGAGCCTTACAACCAAAAGACGAATGAAAATTAAACTCAATCATGGCAAATCCTGTGACTAAGCCGCCACCCATGGACATTGAGGATTTGCTTCACCACGACCTCTAACCTTAGGCTTCTAGCCAACATGGACTCTTTTTGGACAGAATTCTGTAGATTTGCCCAAGCACCCAACCAGTACCCACTCAATAAGATAACCTGTAAGGGATTAGTGACACTCTTTTTGTCAAAAACAACATCATTCCGATAGAACCAAATAGCCCAACATAAGGCACTAGCTCTCACTAGGAGTTGTGACTTTACATTTTTTGGAATATCGACTAACCAATTCTCAAACATGTTTGATATACTCACAGGAGGAGATAAATTAAACGCACATTGAATAACCCACCATACAAGACATGCAAAGGGGCAATCAATAAAAAGATGTTGAATTGTTTCCTCTTTAATGTAGAAATAACACTATTTGCTTCCCCTCCAATTTTTTTTTAAAGCAGATTATCTTTAGTTAATACTACCCCTCTTTTGAGATACCATAGGAATACTTTCACTTTTAATGGAATTTTAATTATCCAAAAGAAATTCTTAATTAGTGCTTGATAATTGCCAATAAGTGCCCCGTAAAAAAACTGTCCCGAAAAAAGTCCAGACTTATTCAAATTCCACCTGAAAACATCCTGTTGATCTCTTAATTGAAGGTTAGAAATTCCTAAAATTTACTCATTCTAAGTATATAACTTAGGTCCAATAATAGGTCTTCGAAAAGAGATATTTAAAGGAGTCGATCTCAGAATATTTACGACTGTATCATCATTTCTCCTTACCACATTATAAAGAAGTGGATATTGTCCTTTCAGTGGAGAATCACCTAACGAGATATCTTCCCAAAACCTAATTTGCATTCCATTTTTAACCTGGAATGAACCAAAGCGGAAAAAATGATTTTTAATTTTCATAATACCTGACCAAAAATGGGAAGTCCTAGGTTTATTAACCACCTGCGAAAGACTCTTCTTACCCAAATATTTCCTTATCAGCGAAGATTGCCAAACTCCTTCTTCATTAAGCAACTTAAACTGCCATTTCCTAAGTAAGCTTTTATTTTTTGTGTCTAGGTTCTGAACTCCTAGACCGTCATGCTCTTTGGGCGAACAAACTACACTCTATTTAGTAAGCCTATATTTTCGTTTTTGACTATCACTCTACCAATAAAATCTAGAACGATAAAAGTCTAGTCTTTTGAGAACCTCTCTAGGAACCTAAAAAAAAGAAAACATAAACATCAGCAGACTGCTAAGCACTGAGTTAATAAGGACTAACCGCCCACCCAGATACATATTCTTTCCTTTCCAACTGCTAAGTTTTTTCTCAACTCTATCTTCAACCCCTTTCCAATCACGATTCCTTAACTTTTTAAAGTGAATTGGGATACCAAAGTACCTGAAAGAAGAAGTACCCACTTCACAACCAAATAACTTTGTATACTGTGGTTCAACTTCTTTGGCATAACCAAAACAAAAAACTCTGCTCTTATAAAAATTAATCTTTAAACCAGATAATTGTTCAAAGATACATATAATAAGTTTAAGATTTTTTGATTGTTCTAAATCATTATTCAAAAAGAGGATCGTGTCATTAGCATACTGTAAAATTGACAACCCATCATCAATTAAGTGAGGAACTACTCCTGATAAAAGACCTGCATCTTTAGCTCTTAAAATAAAGATGTCAAGCATGTTCACTACAAGGTTAAAAACAATAGGGGACATAGGATCACCTTGCCTAAGACTCTTCTGAGTTTGGAAAAAAGAACCAAGATCGTCATTGACTTTTATTCCAACAGTCCCTCCTTTAACGAAACTTTCCACTCAGGAGCACCATTTAGATGAAAAACCTTTTATTCTCAAAGTTTGAAGTAGAAACGACCATTTTATTTTGTCATAAGCTTTCTCAAAATCAACCTTGAAGACTATTCCATCTAAATTCTATTTATGTAACTCATGAATGGTTTCATGAAGGATAACAACTCCATCAAGAATAAATCTCCCCTGCATGAATGCTGACTGAGAAGGTCTAACAATCTTTTGAGCTATACCCATAAGTCTATTAGTAACCACTTTAGTAAAAAATTTAAAACTTACATTTAAAAGACATATAGGCCTATATTGTTGTATTTCCTTAGCATCAATTTTTTTGGGAGCAATGTAATGATCCCAAAATTCAAGCTAAAAAGAGGCAACGAACAACTATGAAAATCATAAAACATGACCATCATGTCATTTTTAATGACTTCCTAAAACACCTGATAGAACTCGGTTGGGAAGCCATCCGGCCCAAGTGCTTTATTATGTTCCATTTGAAGGATTGCTTCTTTCACCTCCTTTTCAGTGAAAGGTTCTGTAAGGAGATTGTTTTCCGCGTCTGAAACTTGAGGTATGTCTTTTGTAAAAGCACTAATCATAGATAAATGATTAACTTCGGAGGGTCCAAACAAACCTTTATAATAATTGGTGATATACTTTTTAATTGTACATCACCCCGAATTATCCCTTTCGCTTGTTCGAGCTGAAAAATCTTTTGTATTCTATGCTTACCATTCGCAATTAAATGATAATAATGTGTATTTATATCACCCTACAAAAGAAATTTCACTTTGGATCTTTGGTACCACTTAATTTTTTTCTTCTCTTAAAAGATGTATCAATCTCTCATTAGCAACTTTTTTAAGGTTATGGTCTTGATCAGACAACCTAAAAAACTCAGCTTTTTTTTATCTAGCTCATCAATTATCAAATTAAGCTCTTTCTTTTCCTTTTTATAAGTCCCACTAGTATTTTTAACCCAACCACGAAGAAAACGACTAAGAGATCTAATCTTATATTGCTAAATTTGTAAAGAAAAATGGCATCTAGTTTCCTTTTTTCACACATTAGCCACTAATTCCCTAAACCCCTCCCTACATAACCAGTCTAATTCAAATTTAAATAAAGGCTGACTTCCTCTATAAGGATGCTCTCTCGTATTTAAAAGCAACGGTGTGTGATCAGACAAAGACCTTTCAAGAGCATTAACTATGACCAAAGGAAATTTATACTCCCATTATGTACTCATTAGGACTATATCCAGCTTTTCAAAAGTTGGATTATCTAACGAATTGGCCCAAGTGAATTGTCTACCAGATAAAACTATTTCTCTTAGATCCAAATTATTACTAATAGCATTAAACAAGAAAGACCATCTTTACTCGAAGTTATCATTATTTTTTTTTCACCCGAGTGCCTGATGATATTAAAATCACCCCCGATTAAAATAGAAAGTGATTCTTTCCTACAAGCATGAACAAGTTCATTAAAGAACTTCCCCTTGAATTGAATTCGAGCTGCACCGTAAACAGATACTAGAACTCATTGGAAATAATCCTCTTTGTTTTTTAAATGAAACTTTACATAAAAATCACCATCATCGATAGAACCAATATCGTAAACCCGAGTATCCACCCCTAAAAGGGTACCCCCCGACCGTCCTTGTGGTAGAGAAAAATGCCACAAAAAATCTCGTCCATTAAAAAGATGGTTAAGGCTAGTTATTGAAAAGTCCTTTTTACGTGTTTCAAGAATAGCGACAAAATCTAAATGATGTCCCTTAACCACTTCGCAAATGTAACGATGTTTAGCCAAGTCTCCCAGACCTCTGCTATTCCAAAAAATACCTTTCATTTTAACCTTAATTTGATTGGTCTATTAATAAATTTTTTCTTTTTCGACCTCTTTTTATTTGTTACCAATGTAACATTAGAGAGATCATGATACGGGGGAGGCCCGATCTTCTCAGTGAGGAACCGTGGATAGTTGATGTCGCTAGCTGAACACTCGCGCCAATGCACGAACCCTCAACTCTTCGGAATACGCCCAAAACACACCGGGTAGTTGTTCGTCGCGAGACCACGAACGATTTAACGCCAAGTCCCCAATTCCCAATGGAACGACGGCTTGACCCGAGTTGCGAACAAACAATGGATCACCTAATTCTCTCTCAAAGTCCTCGCATGAACTCGGTGTCGAAAGAACAAGCAATAGCTATGTTTCAATCTTATGCATAAATCGGTCTACCTCTATGGTGCGGCCATGGGGGTTTATATAGCCTCCCACGCAAGCACAAAACTCGGATGAACAAGATGGCGAGTGCTACAAGAAACCGAGTCCGACATCATTCATCGCTACAAGAATCCGAGTCCGACATCGCTCACGTGAATGATCCTCCAATTCAAAAATGTCCTACTTTAATTTGGAAATTTAAACTAGTCTCCTCTCGGTTTCCCTTGTATTGTGAGCTTTCCTTCTCTTAGCTTATGCGAATTTGTTCGATGCACTTGATGCTTCTTTTGATGCCAATGTAACCCTTGTTGTCATGTCACCATATGTCTTTCTTGACCGCTTCGCATGTGCTAGGGTTTTATCCTCGAGAGCACGTTCCTCTCGTTGGCCACATGGGTTTCTTCTCCTTGTTGGCGCATGTGTTTCTCCTCCATGAATTTGTTCCCGGCCTCCTCTCTCCCCTCTCGGTTCCAAAGTCTTTAAATTTGTCAAACCCGAGAATGCACCAAGTATTGCTTTAGGTAGTAACCAATTCTCATTGGCAACAAAAGGAAATTCATTAAGAAACAAATGCACTGTTGTTTGAGAAGTTTAACTCCGCTTCACGAATAACCTCATAAGTAGTAGGAATATCCTCATCATCCTCCTTTCTTCAAGAAAAGCCGCCCTCGGCTTTTGATAGCTGAAGATGTGCTAGACAAATAATACAACGTATATGCATGGTATATATATTTGTCATCCAAACTCCTTTCGCTTAGCACATGATGATTTCTTTGAAAGTGTAATAAACAAAAAGAACAACGTATATACGTGGTATATGTATGCATCAATTGTTGTGACATTCTCGTTGTTTCGCACAAAATAATTAGGATCATAGCAGCCATAGGATGTATTTGATATATACATTGCAATACTTTCATTCACATCATTCTCCCTCCCATGAGAAAAAATCGTCCTCGACTTTGGTAAGTACATGGACAAGATATAAGAGGGACCCACTAGATCAAGTTGTTCAAATATTGGAGAGAAAAATTTTAGTTTCTTCCATGCTTCAACTCGACTACGTTGTTTACATGTATAGGAGAAACAAGTAGGCATCATATTGCGTTCTAAACAATAGGCACTTGTATTAAAATTCATCTCAAAATGATCATGATATTTCTCAATAGATGGTTTGCGCAAAACATGCAAGTTTAAATCAGCAAGATTATCACAGGTAATGCATATTCGATAAACATAGAACTTGTCATCTACACCATAATCTCCAATCAAATTGAATGTATATGTGTAGGCATAAGTACTAACGAGTGATTTTAAACATGAAACTTTAGCAAGATTCTCAATCACACTAGATAGCTCTCTATGAACATCGAACATGATATAGTATAAAAGATCATCAAAAGATATTTTAGTAAGAACGTCCTTATGGGTAATCAATTCCACATTATGTAAATTGAGCGCATAAATTTGAACATGGAATATTCAAAGGAACACTAGAGATCGAACTCAGACGCACCTCTTCTTGATGAGTATGCAATTCAACACCATTATCAAGTACCTTTACCATCCTCCTCGGTTGTTGTAGGTGTTGTAGATATCAAATCATCATCATGAAACCATTGGATCGCAAGCACTCTATCCCCACCGTGGTTATCTCCTCGTCTTTCACGCCCAACGGTGCAGGTTGTTCAACTTTCAACTCATTTTCTTTAATATCAACTCGCACAATGTGAGAAACAACACTAGAAGTAGAAAATAAATCGTGAATTTCAGTAGTAACCTCACTTTGACTATCATCTACTTCTCTCTTTTCGTTGGTGCATCTTTTCACACTCAATAGAGATGCTCTCAACCTCACATATGGTGGAATCACACATCTCACTCTCTTTATCATTCTCACTCAATTTGGCTATGTGGCACTCATTCTCATATGGGTTTGGATACATCCCGTCCCCAAAGATTGTGGGTCGACAATTGAGCAATTACCAAGAACTACAAACTCTTCATGAAGCAATGGGGCAGACTACACGAAACATGTACCGAAGGGAATGTCCCATGCTCGATCGCCTTCACATGTGATATACTAGCGGCATTTAAACCTTTTCGTGGACAAGTCAACTTGTCAAGTAGAGAACGCTTGTAGTGGCGAGGTACAAAACGTGCCGGAAATGTCGCTTCATCCGCTCCCACGTGATCATCGGCAATTCATGGCGCTCCATACGCTACGAATAAACTGCTCCCACCAATGTGTGGCATAATCAGCCAAACCACTAGACACAAGTAAGAGCTTCCTCTCATTGGTATAGTTGTGCATCCGAAATAGAGTATCAATTTCTAGCTCCCAAGTGAGATATTCTTGTACATCTGCATGCGACCGGAAAATATAGGGATAGAAAATTTGGGCTTATCGTGAAAATCCTTACGATGCACGCTTGGTTGATTGAACATGGCGTGCAGCTCCAAGAAGTTGTTGTTGATGTCCGTGACGTAGTTGCGTAACCTCCTCTCGAGGTTGTTCAATCCAATCGAACGGACCGAGCTCATCGCACACACCATTATCACGATCATGAAGTTGCTTTTGTAGCGCCCCACACAACCGTGTATACTCGCCCACGTAACGGTGGATTCTCCCGATGACGACATGGATACAACTCACAAATAGCAAACAAAATTATATCGGGTTAGTAAAAAAACTTGCTCTCTACGCCGCAACTCACCGTCACGAACACAAGACAAGCTTACCGTCCCAAAGTGAATCAAGGACGGCAAATCGGCGGCCAGATAATGAGCGACCTTAACCCGGTAATGTATGAGCGTAACCAAGAGCAAGGAGTACACAAACGGGTGTAGGTGGAGCTCGGACAGGTATGTGTATATCCTATGCAACTGATATTCAAGGTATTGTAAAGCTAAGTAATGATCCAAGCTAGAGTATTTTGCCTATGTGCTGATCCAAAAGGTTTAGCGAAGTGTATGAACGCACAAACAAAGATAAATGCGACTTAATGCAAACAAATGAATGAGCTAGTGAGAGACAAACTGAAATTGAGATAAAAACTAGCTCGCTTTTTGCACCAAGTACTATGAGAGACGCTAGCCAATTGCAAATATATCAATGTTAGGGCACAAGATTGCTCAAATAGATTAAATACACAATCTGAAATTGTGGACTAAGGTTTACTCTTCCCAATTTCGCTAGCCCATTTTTGTTTTTTTCTTCTCAAAATCGCATGAACAAAGCTCTTCGCCCTTCTGGCTATTAAGGAAACCGAAAGGAAAAAATTTGGTACTGGTATTTATGGTTTGATCTTTTGTTTTTTTAATACCTTTTCAAGCCGTGGCTTTTTCTTGTAACCGGTGACTTTTCCTCTTTTCTTATTGCAATGGCCGAAATAGGGTTTGCTCCTCTTGATTGCACAAGTCTCACAATTCAACAACGTGTAAATAAACCAAAGAACAGCCCTAGTGCAATGTACAAAAGCTAGTCTCAAGGATGAAAGGATATAAGTGAAGCTCAAGAAACCCAAAGTGTTTTGTCACTATCTCTTTTTGGGTGCTAATTGAGGAGTTCAATCAGCAATTTGGTACGGTTTATGTGAACACAACGATTAAGCAACGCAAAAAGGAACACATGGATCAACACTAAAAATAAAAACTCTAATGGATGAAAACTTAACTAAACGCACAAGAAATAACAGATTAAACTACGGTTTTGGTATTGCAATTTTCGGTTTATTGGACGATAGGATAGAAAACGAATCTAACTACGGGTAAAGAAATTCTCACTAAGTAAACCTAGAATCTTATACCATATGATACGGGGGAGGCCCGATCTTCTCAGTGAGGAACCGTGGATAGTTGATGCGAAGTAGACGATGTCGCTAGTGAACACTCGCGCCAATGCACGAACCTCAACTCTTCGAATACGCCCAAAACACACCGGGTAGTTGTTCGTCGCGAGACCACGAACGCATTTAACGCCAAGTCCCCAATTCCCAATGGAACGACGGCTTGACCTCGAGTTGCGTAACAAACAATGGATCGCCTAATTCTCTCTCAAAGTCCTCGCATGAACTCGTGTCGAAAGAACAAGCAATAGCTATGTTTCAATCTTATGCATAAACCGGTCTACCTCTATGGTGCGCCATGGGGGTTTATATAGCCTCCCACGCAAGCACAAAACTCGGATGAACAATGGCCGAGTGCTACAAGAATCCGAGACCGACATCGCCCATCGCTCTAAGAATCCGAGTCCGACATCGCTCACGTGAACTGAGACTCCAATTCAAAAACGCCCTACTTTAATTCGAAATTTAAACTAGTCTCCTCTCGGTTTCCCTTGTATTGTGAGCTTTCCTTCTCTTAGCTTGCGCGAATTTGTTCGATGCACTTGATGCTTCTTTTGATGCCAATGTAACCCTTGTTGTCATGTCACCATATGTCTTTCTTGACCGCCCGCATGTGCTAGGGTTTTATCACGAGAGCACGTTCCTCTCGTTGGCCACATGGGTTTCTTCTCCCTTGTTGGCCGCATGTGTTTCTCCTCCATGAATTTGTTCCCGGCCTCCCTCTCCTCCCTCTCGGTTCCAAAGTCTTTAAATTTGTCAAACCTGAGAATGCACCAAGTATTGCTTTAGGTAGTAACCAATTCTCATTGGCAACAAAAGGAAATTCATTAAGAAACAAATGCACCTGTTGTTTGAGAAGTTTAACTCCTGCTTCACGAATAACCTCATAAGTAGTAGGAATATCCTCATCAGATCATCCTCTAAATCAACATCTAAATCATTACAAAAATGATTAAGGGCTGAGATATCACTGTCATCCAGATTCTCATCCTCCAACTCCTCACCAATTACAATTCCTTTATTTTTTTAATCTTCCTAATTCGAGAGACTTAAGATTGTTAATAGTACTACCAATCTCAGCGCTATTGCCTCCTAAAGAAATGACAATGCTAGCAATTTTTTCAACAATTTGCTCATTAGAAAAAGAAAAAATAAACAATTATTAATATACTTACTTGGATTAAGTTCAAGATTACGAACTTTCGCACGTCGCGTAGCCTTCTGGATCAAGATTACAAACTTTAGCACGTCGCGTAGCCTTCTGAATCAAGCTGTCATCACCTGACTTCTGCATCTTGAGTTGTTCACTCCGCCTAAGATCCACCTTTTCAATAACAGTGGTCCGCACTGGTCGAAAAAGCCCAGCTGATTTTGATCTTCGTATACCCATCTTTTTGTTTACTGTCTCCGACTTGGCAATCACAGTGTCATCCAAAGCCGCCTCTATTTGCCACAAAATTAGCCATCCGAGGGAGTAACATAACTGACTACGCTGCATCAGGACACTCAGTGATCACCCCACCATTAACCAACTTAGTGGCAAGAACATCATTTGTGTTGTTAACACTTCCCGTCACCTCAAAAACACTTCCCAACTCTGCTATTGCCTGCAAAATGACAACTCCTTCTGCCATGGCAACAGCGCCCAACACCTTGGTCGGTGAAGCAAGAATCTGCGCCGAGGGTGATGAGGACATGACCTCCATGGATACAACCATATTTGCTATGCTTACTGTTCCAAGTACAAGAGCTCGTACGCTTCACTTAAATTATCAGGTGAGCTTGTTTTTAGGAGTGTCTTTATATTATATGAACTATATGATGCTACCTAATGATGAAATATATATATGTGCAACACCATGTCACTTTTGGTCTAAGACAAGCAAGCAGTTCGAGCTGGACCCGTTTTTGAATCCAGTTCGGCCTCCAGAATCAGCCTGACAACATCAACTTAAAACAGACATAACTTTCACATACGGAGTCCGTTGGAGGTCCACGAGTACTTGATTGAAATCTTATTTCGCCCTCTTTCCAACGGATCCAGCCTCACCTCCAAATTCCTTCTGGACTGATCGCAATCATCAAAAGAAGACGTTACATCATTTGTTTGGGCCAATTTGGGCTTTGCAATCATACTAAACTTGGCCCATCTGCCACCGGCCCACCTGGGGGTGTGGTTACTGTTCATGTGAACAGTACCCACAAGTTTTAGTCCCGCCCCTCTATTTCTTTTAGATTTGTGGCTCCTCATCCCCTATTTAAGGAGGACACACCCCCTCTAGTTTCCTTAGATTTTGTTTATGTTTAGTTTGCCTTCGTTGCAACTTGTATCTTTTGCGTGTGTCGACTAGACCACCCAATTAAGATCCCTTTTCAGAATCCCAACTCATTTCAAATATTTTAATTCATATTTGCAATTTCAGATTGCTTATTTATCTTATTCTTGCGTGCTTTTTCAGTGTATGCAGGAATCGACCTTCGTGGTCAGGTCAACCGGGTATTCGTGCACGGTTGATAACGACTTGTCGAGCAGTTCAGCGATTGTGTGGTTTCGAGCCTTGCGAGTTCGTAGCCAGGATCGTGAGAGTTGAGCGACTACTACCGAACGTATCTTGTCATCGAAAGGTCGGGCCAAAATCAGGACCTCCGTGGTTCATCAAGTGGTATCAGAGCTTCAGTTGATCGGTGAGAATTTCTAGTTTTCTAGTAGTAGATTCATTTTTCATACCTAGAGTCCAGAAAATTGCCTAAAAAAATTATTGCATCTATCATCCATGTCCGAACCCCTTTGAGCCATTGCAATTTTTCTTTTCGTTATTTTGCTTGTTGAATCATTGGTTGCATCATCGTGTTTAGTTGCTGATCTTCAGTTCTAGTTATTGTCTAGTTGGTCATGGTATAGATTGCTTCTCGTGTTTTCCTTCGCGTTGCTTGATCGTTCGTTTAGGGTCTTAGTTTTTGCATCTAAAACAGAAAATTCATGGGTTAGAACTCCTCTAATCCGCACCAAAAAAATAGAAAATCTGTACTATTGTTCATCTGAAAAAAAGAGGGTTACTGCGATCTTTTGGGAGAATTGATGTTATTTGCGACTTACGACAAACCTTAGGGCCGACCAAATATTAGAAGGAAAAAAGAGGCGGAACAAAAGCCGCGGTTAAAAAAAGAAGAGAAAATAAAAGTGCATGAAAATTGGTGGAGACCTTCTACATATAACCAAAAACTTCCACAAAAAGTTTCAGCAAGTTTGGCCCACGAGTTTGAAAGATATAGCAGTTTCAAATTTAAACCCGAGACGGATTCGAGTCCGAGTAGAATTCCGTATCCGAGATACCTTCAGTAAAACGGGCATAGCTTTTGCATACGGTGTCCGTTTTTGACGTTCTTGTGCTCGTTTCGAAGCTAATGACGAGGCACATCGTTTACATGTAAGCCACTAGTCTCCCTCCAGGTGCCCCAAAATCGGCCATCTTCGGCCCCGAATTCGCGTCGCAAGTTTTCGGTTTCTGTTTTTTCTGTTTCTTTCGATCTTCCTTTCGGAATTTGGAGTTCACCTCAACTGCAAAGTTGTAGATCTCGTCGAAACCTTTCAAACAAGCATATATAAGCCATATAAAACTTTGTTTTTATTATTTGAGACTAGCTATTGTTTCTGCTCAATCTAGAGGGCTGTTTGCGTGCATCGATATTGCTGTTTTTTTTGCTCTACATCACGCGAACAATCTTGTGCCTTTTGAAACAAGTTTGAGTAGTTGGCTAGCGTATCTCCTAGCACTTGTTGTGAGGCTTTCCCTTGCTTGCATCAAGTCACATTGATCGTTGCGTGTGCGTACATACACTTCTCTACATAGGGCTTTGATTAGGCTAGGATCATCAACATTAGCTAGTACTTTGAACAATCTTTCAACTTGTATTAACTGATTTGATTATTGCTGATCCTTGCTACCATATTGAAGCCTTCCAAGCTCCACTTCCTACTAACTCAGTGAGTATCGTGACTCGCAATCGTTGGGCTAATCGCAAGTGAGAGTATCACAAATCAACCACCGGTTGTACCACTTCCTTGCGGCATTGGTAAGAACTTGTAAGAACTTGGTATAAACTTGAGTGTGAGTGACTTGATTTGAGCCCCCACCTCCTCGTAGTTGATAGGAACATATACTTGTGATTTGTTTCCTTGTTTTCTACTAACAATAATAGGTTTGCTCAAGTTGGTAGATTACGATGTCATCGCAGGCAGATTTGAACTCAAAGGGAAACAACTACCTGCATACATATTGCAACTCACCGCTGAGAGTACGTCGTTAGATTACTTTATATGGGTTAATATGTTGGAGTGCTATTTTGAAAGACAGGACCTTGATCCTTATGAGAAGATGACCATGGCAAGGACGGCACTGATCGGTGATGTTCAACATTGGTGGTCGAATCTGGAGTACCACTTCATGTACACATGGGAGCAGATGAAGAAGAAATTGCAACGTCGTTTTGTGCCTCCACCACCCATAGTCACAAGCGAGGTGCAACCTAAGGTAACAAAAAATGCTGATATTATTTTGGCTCCTACTCTATTTCCAGATACCGCCGAGACGCTTGAAGAAATGAACGATGATCTAGCGCACCTTATAGAGGAGAAGCTTGAGGTACCTACAGTATCTGATGAGGACGATAATGACAAAGGTACTGATTTAGTGCTACAGCAAGACATAGAGCAACCTTGTAAGTATATCTCTGCTGTAGTAGTGTAATCTTTTGATATTCCTTATGTTGACTTGAACGAACCATGTGCTGAACTAAATTCTCATAATTTTGCACATGTTGAATTAATTACACATAAGGAAGTACTTGATAGAATATCTCCTACTGATGCTTTGTGCTATATCATGCTTAATGATCCAGTTAGTTTGGAATGTGCTATGGAGAAAGTTTCTGAACTTTCATCTCTAAATTCTCCTTCTAGCACCTACGCCTACTATTTTAAATTAATTGGAGATTATGGTGTAGACAATCAATTTCTTGTATATCGAATATCCATAACTTGTGATCACATGGATGAATTGAAGCTTGCTATTTTGGACAATAATTTTTGTGTGCTAAATCTTGTTCAATATGAGAGAAAAATAAAATTTAGTACTCATCCCAAGCCTATGTATTCACATTTGATTGCACCATCTAGTATGGACAATCTAAATAAAGATGTTGAATTATGGAAGAACTTACAAATCTTTTCACCATTGCTAGATGAATTTGCTATTGCTCGATTGAAATCTGATTATATGTATGAATTTTGCTTGATTCCAAAAGTTGTAGATTTGCCCATATGTGCTACCACTGCAAGTTTACAACTTCAGAGATTTGAATTGCATAAACGCTTCACTTACATTTGCAAAACTAGTTGCAATAATTGTTGTATGAAAATTTTTGTTTTGATCATTCACATATATGATTACTCTTGGGTTAATAACACAATGATCTTTTATGATTGCTGCTGTCTTCTAACATTAATTGTGCAACAGCGAAGAACCATTAAAATAGATGACATATACATATACCATGCATACACTTTGGCTTCTTTGTTACCCTATTTTTAGGTTATCAAAAGCCGAGGATGGATTTGTTTTCAAGAAAGGGAGGATGATGAGGACATGACCCCTATGGATACAACCATATTTGCTATGCTTACTGTTCCAAGTACAAGAGCTCGTACGCTTCACTTAAATTATCAGGTGAGCTTGTTTTTAGGAGTGTCTTTATATTATATAAACTATATGATGCTATCTAATGATGAAATATATATATGTGCAGCACCATGTCACTTTTGGTCCAAGACAAGTAAGCAGTTTGAGCTGGACCTGTTTTGGAATCCAGTTCGGCCTCTAAAATCAGCTTGACAACATCAACTTAAAATAGGCATAACTTTCACATACGGAGTCTTTTGGAGGTCCACGAGTACTTGATTGAAAGCTTATTTCGTCCTCTTTCCAACGGATCTGGCCTCACCTCCAAATTCCTTCTGGATTGATCACAATCATTAAAAGAAGACGTCATATCACTTGTTTGGGTCAATTTGGGCTTTATAATCATACTGAACTTGGCCCATCTGCCGGCGGCCCACCTGAGGGTGTGGTTACTGTTTATGTGAACAGTACCCACGAGTTTTAGTCCCCCCCTCTATTTCTTTTAGATTTATGGCTTCTCATCCCCTATTTAAGGAGGACGTACCCCCTCTAGTTTCCTTGGATTTTGTTTATGTTTAGTTTGCCTTCGTTGCAACTTCTATCTTTTGCGTGTGTCGACTAGACCACCCAATTAAGATCCTTTTTCAGAATCCCAATTCAATTCAAATATTTTAATTTATATTTGCAATTTCATATTGCTTATTTATCTTGTTCTTGCGTGCTTCTTCGGTGTATGCAGGAATCGACCTTCGTGGTCAGGTCAACCGGGTATTCGTGCACGGTTGATAACGACTTATCGAGCAGTTCAGCGATTGCGTGGTTTCAAGCCTTGCGAGTTCGTAGCCAGGATCGTGAGAGTTGAGCGACTACTACCGAACGTATCTTCTCATCGAAAGATCGGGCCAAAATCAGGACCTCCGTGCTTCATCAGAGGGGTTGTCTTCAGCAACTGCCTGAACTTTCTTTACCTCTAAACTAGTGTCCATCACCGGAGATACACCTGACATTGCCCCAGTCTTCGCTGAAGCCTCCTGATCCGAGTGCAACCCGGCCCCAACAGCCACCGAATGCTGCTCCTACATGTTCAAACTGCAAACAGCCACTACCACCTTTTTGAATGCCCTAGGTGTAACCCAAACAGTATCCAAAGCTGAAAGCTCCAAGGTAGTCCCCTTAGTAAAAGAGCTAGACTGCCCCGCGCAGCTCTCAGAAGCATTTGACTTAGCCTCCGAATTATTCTTCAATCTCTTAGGATCTCTATCTGCCATCTCAACATCTTTGCTTCTTCCTGATTTGTCCTCCTCCTCATGATCCTCACTCTGATGAATAGCTTCGTCAACAATATCCACCGCAACATCTTCAACTTTGAAAAAGATATAGACATATTCACCAACCACAATCTCAACACTAGAAGGTATTGCATCTATATCAAGAACTCCCACTTGCATACAAACCAAATCATTCTTACGGACCTTTTCCATGTCCACTCACATTGCTGAGCCAATGATCGACCCTATACCACAAAAGCTCAAAAACTCACGAACTTCAAAAGGTATTCCTAAAGCCTGAACCCATTCCTTCTGAAGTTGGTACTTAGGTGTGGGTTTCAAATTCCATTCCGCGAATTGTGACACCACCTTATGCTCCTTCACATGCACATCACCAATCGCCGCCATACGAAGCATATCAAGCCTAGTTGGGAAGTGAACCAAGAACGCATTTGCCCCTGAATCTCCACCTGCGGCTGCCAATTCATTGGGATTAATCTTAGCAGCTCTGCAATTAGAAGATCAGCAGACAGCGAATCACCAACGATCTTAACAAGTCCTGTCTTATTATTATCTTTCTTATTATCTTTCTTCAACTTCTTCGTTCCTGATGTTGGGATATGAGAAAACCCCAATCCATTAGCACCAAACCCACATAGATTAGCGATAGGTCTCGACATCAGCGACAACGAGCATTTATTTGGCAAATGGTCATTTCCCTCACAAATATCACACATGACACATTAAGATAACTTTGCAATTGGCAATGCTATGTCCCTTTCCTTTACACCGAAAGCAAATCTTGTTGGAAGCATCACATGAGGAATGATGACTGCCCCCACCAAATTAGCCAAGACCCCGGCCTTTGATACCTACTCTGAAACGGCCACAGCCATTGCTGGGTGCCCGAGTCTGCCATTGATTCGAAGACGATCTTCCACCAAGACCTATGACTGGGAAACCTCCCTACCTGTCCATCACACCACCAGACCCAGCTGACTGTCCACCACCACCACCATTGATGGTGAGTTGACCAGTGCCTTTGCTGCCCAGAACAAGACAACCTCCCTGTCCGCCAATAAAGCCCCAGGCCCAGCACCTTGTCCATGTCCGATGCCTCCCTTGTCCAGAATTTGTCCGCTGCCGAAGCCAACGTGGGACACATTTGCGCCAAGATCACCACGCTGTCTGTCAAATACTCCGCCAGGCCCAACAATCTGACCGGTAGCACCTCCATTAACATAGAATTGTCCAGCTCCCACGGGGAATTGTCCAGCGCCTTTGCCCGTGACTTGTCCACCGTTGAAACCAGGACTTCTTCTCGAACCGCCTGTACCCCGCCCAAACTCCATATCGCGGCGATGTCGAAGGACATTAGCAAACAAACGACGATCACTGGTTGAAGTCCCTGACCAGCCGCCAGAAGACCTTTTAGGTTTTGTTTTGGCTACTGACCAGTTGCGATGAAGAAACTTACATAGCTAGGGTAACCCCTTCATGATGGCTTGATCCGGTTTGATATTATCTAAGCAAACCTCTACCAGGCCAGGCAGAGACTCCAGAGCCTGACGAGACGTTTGCGGGCAAAACTTCTGGAGAAACTGCCGATCCACAAGAATTTTGAAATGCCATAATTGTCTCGCACTTTTGACGGCAAACCGGATGGATCCGAACATCACGGCGGGCATTAACTAAGGCATCACCCACCGTCACCGGAGGAGACCGGCGAGGAGACGGTAACGGTCCCTGCCAGGGCCGACCAACACCTGCATGCAGCTTGCTAGGCCCGGCGAGATCCCCACCCCGCTGAGTTCCTCTGGAGAATACCCCGCAGCAGTGGCATCTTCAAAAATCCGATCCTTCGAAAGCTTAGAAGAAGACCCGTGACCGGAGCCCCCCTTACCTCCAACCTACAAGCTGCGAAATCTAGGTGAATTAGAGGAAAGGGCTCCATTACATTGAGAAGATTTAGTAGTTGCCGGAAAAAATGGACGGCCGATTTTTCACCTTCGATTCAACAACCACTTCCGTCAAGATGGTATCTTCATCACCGGAAGAATCACCCTCTTGCAACCGCCAGAATCTTGATCCAATTGCAGCGCTAACGACGTGATGAACCTGCGAAAACGGAACAAGGACCTCACCGGCTTCAGCAACACCTCCGACACCTCCTTCAAACACCTCCACTGCCGGCTTCAGCTTCACTTCTGTGGCCCCAACCTTGCCCTGACCGCCTGCCACGGCAACACCTTCGACTGGCGCGACACCTGCGACGGCACCCTGGCTCATCATCTCCTCTTTCCCCAGGCCATTATGCTGCACGGCTTGGCGTCGCCTCCCACCTTCTATGAGGCTCGTTTTGCATTCCAAGTGATAGTTGTCAATTATTGCAATAAATGACATAATTGTGATAAGAACGAGGCTAAAACCCCAGGAAGTATGTGATGCGTGTTGGATGCATCAACCTTCCCAAGCTTAAAACTTTGCTCGCCCTCGAGCAATGCAAGAAATAATAATGGACATGAAATTTCATGAATTGAAGAAATTGGAATGGAAGTGAAATCATACAGACAAGGGGTTTCCACCTTTCCAGTGCCATTACAAAGCTGCAAGCTTTAAATACATAGAGTACACATTTACAAGAGGTCGTGCTCATAAAAAATCGTATGGATTTTTTTCCTCTTTACCACTAGAGCGTCCAGCTTTTCAGTCGCACTACCTTCTTTCCAAATTATAAGTCTAATATGTAATAACCCAAATTTTAGGGTAATTAATTGTTTCGCAAAATTTCAAAACTTTATTTTATCAAAGTGTATGGATAATTACGAAAATAGATGGAAATATATGTTTGAGCATCATTTGTGTATGTTAATGTATAATAATTGGAATCGTCACACGGAAGCTCAAATCTCATCATTACGATGGAGCAATATTTTTACATGATTTGTTTGTACTTTTTTTTTTTGACAATCGTGCCTTTGATGACAATTACATTTTCATAAATTTCATGGTATGCTAGGTAACAAAAAAAAAGTGCACAGTGCATGACATTTTTGAAAAAAACTTTTATGGCACAAAATGGAGGTTTATTCATGACAATTAATTTTTTGTCATAGATTGAAGCTGCTCAGCTGGGTTGCTGGCCATCAGTTTTATGATGATACTCGAAAAAATTGTCATAAGGTACTTCTAGCGTTGGCACATACGTGACAATCGTCATGACACCAACATTTTGTCATTAAATACTTTTTATGACAAAAATCTGGCATTCCGTGATGTTTTGGCTTCATCATAAAATGACAAATTTGTTGTAGTTTTAATCATGATCGTCCACTCTAATCGAAGACCATGCATGGGGAGTAATATATGTCCACGTAACTCAGCCGAACACAGGTCCACAGCTCGGCCAAGCACGTGTCCTTAGCTCGGTCGAGCCATGGTCAATTCCCCCATTTCACGCCACTACTCCATGCACTACTACAAAACAGGTCATACCAGACACCTCATCACAGACGGTTCCAAAGGAGCCGTCTGTGTTGAACTTCTCTGACGGTTCCCTTTGGAACCGTCTGTGATAGTGCCTCATCACATACGGTTCTTATTACCAACCGTCTGTGATACTTCACAGACGGTTCATAATAAGAACCGTCTGTGATAGTGCCTCATCACAGACGGCTCCTTATACCAACCGTGCGTGAAGTATTACTGACGGTTGGAAGAAGGCGTGCTCGTGATGAGGACACCTCATCACGCAGCGGTTAGTATAACGAACCGTCTATGATACTTCACGAGCGGTTCGTGATACCAACCGTCGGTGTGTATCCTCATCAAAGACGGTTGGGATTAAAAACCGTCTGTGATTTTGATTTTATACTCTCTGATTTTACCATGGCTTTAAATTTTCCTTACTCTCTGATTTTACTATGGCTTTCAATTTTCCTTACTCTCTAATTCTAAGCCATGGTAATTTTACTATGGCTTTCAATTTTCCTTACTCTCTAATTCTAAGCCATAGTAAAATCAGTCTAAGCCATGGTAAAATTTGAAAGCCATGGTAAAATCAGACTATGGCTTTCAATTTTCCTTACTCTCTAATTCTAAGCCATGGTAAAATTTGAAAGCCATGGTGGTAAAATCAGTCTAAGCCATGGTAAAATTTGAAAGCCATGGTAAAATCAGAGAATTCTAAGCCATGGTAAAATCAGAGAGTAAGGAAAATTCTAAGCCATAGTAAAATCAGAGAGTAAGGAAAATTCTAAGCCATAGTAAAATCCAAATCACGACGGCTCTTAATACCAACCGTGCTCGATGTGGTACTATCCTGAGCGGTTCGTATTAAGAACCGTCGCGATGAGTTACTATCCTGACGGTTCGTGATACGAACCGTCAGGATTTGTCATCCTGAGCGGTTTTGTATGAAACCGCTCGTGATTCGCAACTGCGAATTTGAAAATTTTGAGCGCGTGCGCGGGAGGCAAAATATGTCCTTATATATTATGGCCGACCTCCTATGGATGCTCAGTCTCGCACTCCCGCATTCCCGATCCTCCTCTGGGCTCGGTCCTCCCTTGCTCCGGCAGTCCTCCTCCGAGCTCCGGTGTAGCTGCTCCTCCGATCCTCCGTAGCTCCTCGGCCCCCGCTACACCTCGAGGCTCGGTCCTCCCTTGCTCGCAGATCCCCAACCTTCGACGTGGTCTTCCTCCCCAACGGTGAGAGTCGACGCCGACACCAACACCGACCTCCTCCGGTCCTCCTCTCGACGCCGACGCGAGTTCCTCCAGTCCTCCTCCGACGATGTCTCTAGTATATGAGGTTCTGTTGGTACTTTTGTATATGAGGTTCTATTAGATTCAGATCCAGATTTGTATGTATGAGCTTGTGGTACTTGTGTTAGATTCATATTCGATTTACATTAGATTCTCCTTGATTCTACTTACATTTGGTACTTGTATATGACCGAGTGTATGCATGTATCCATGAATCCATAGCTTGAGAAATTTATTGGGAGGTTTAGGAGTTGGGAATCCATGTATGTGTATCAATGAATCCATGTTTGGGAGGTTTGGAAATGGCGGTGTATGTGTATGAGTGTATCCATGAAATGGCAATTTTTTTTTTTGCAAAAACCTATCACGACGGTTCGAACAAGAACCGTCGCGATAATCAATATCACTGAGCGGTTCTTGTTCGAACCGTCATGCGATAGCTGTTTTCACGACGGCTCTTGTTCGAACCGCTCGTGATAGCTATATCACAGACGGCTCAAAAACTGCTCATGATAACGCCTGTTATCACAGACGTACTTTTACGAGACGGTTGAAATCGCATGCGTGATGACGATTCGAACCGTCTGTGATGAGGCTTTCTGTAGTAGTGATGTTCTGCGAACTGCTCGGCCGAGCAACCTCCTGGGCAATATAAATGCCCCCTACACTATACATTCACACCAGCATTCATCCCAGAACACTTCATCGACTCCACACACACAATTGTGTAGTGTAGGTGACGCCGGAGTCTCAAGTAGCTAGGAGAAGAGTCGGCTTTGTGAAGCCAAGGTTCTAGAGAAATCATCTTCGGTAGTACGGTATGTGTTCGGCTCCATATATCTATCTTACCATTGTATGAGTACCTTGTGTTGAAAAATAAAGTTATCATCATTGTGCAATGTTCTATTGACTTGTTATCGTTATTGCCTATTGGTAGATTAAAGTGGGACCTAGCAGTAAGAGCACTCACTCGTGGTTTGAGGTTTGGGGTTAGCGGACCTACGTGAGCTCAGGATAAGTGCCCACGTTGTATGATTCGCCCAAATAATACCTGGAACATGCACACTAGTAGAACCAGGGCAGAACCAGGGGGGCACCCCAAAAAATCATAAAAATCAGTAGGATCAGTTCTTCACTTCTTCAGTAGTTTAATGTTTCAGCTCAGTCCAGTAGCTAATCTAACTCACCAGATCCCGAAGGCCATAGCCGAAGGCCCGAAATGCCGGTCACCACTCACCACTCGTCCTGTCGTCCCCTCCAAGAGTCCAAGTCTGAAATCTCCAATCCTCTCCTCCCTGGTGGCCTGGCTCCCCAGTCCCCAAGTCCTCAACTGGCCAACCCTAATCTCTCCTCCCGCCCGGTCCCCGAACCCCGATGGTGAATTTGTTGGAATTAGACACATATGTGTAAATGCCCATTCATTCCTATAATTTCAAAGCATGCAAATCCTTAGACTTAGAAGTCTTAGACCAGGGGTCATAGACCAAAGTGGTCAAAACTGAGTGGTCGAAACCGAGTGATCGTAACACAATGGTCGAAACTGAGTGGTCGTAATACAATGATAGAAACTCGAGTGGTCGTAACTGAGTGGTCGTAATACAGTGATCGAAACTCAGTAGTCGAAACGAGTGGTCGAAACTATAAAACCAGCGTGGTCGATACTCAATGATCGAAACTCCGTAGTCAAAGCCATAGACTAGTGTGGTCGAAGGTCTAGACCAGTATGGTCGTAATAATCTAGTCGTAGCCATAGACCATTGTGGTCGAAGGCATAGACCAATCATCTGGTTGGATTCTTTGACCAGTGTGGTCGTAATATACTAGTCGAAGCTGTAGATCAGTGATCGAAGGTTAGGATCAATAAACGTTGCTTAATGACCATTAATTGGCTTTGAATTAGCGGTTACCAGTGGTTTATTATGACAGTTACTAGAGAGTAATTGTCTTGGCTATAAATAGGATCTGGAGACGTCCAGATCAAAGTACGATCAATTCCATTCTTCTACTTCCTCTCTGTTTTCTAGTGCTAGAGGGTTGTGCTGTTTTGAACTAAGCCGTTCCTTCTCCTCGGCGTGCACCGGGAAGGAGGGTGAGCGGTATCTCCGAACCATTGTCGCAGAGTTTACCTGCACGGGACAGCAATAAGGTTTCTGGGCAGCGCAACTGCGCGACCGCTTGCTGCACTACAACGTCTACGATCTGCACTGCATCTTGTCTGCACTCCTTTCTATTCTTCATCGAGCCCTATTGTGAGTTGGTCGTACGATCAGTTTATTCTGCTATAATAATATTGTTGAGTATGTTTAGAAGTGAAATAAGTTGTCTGCTGTTAGTATCATTTTATACATCTGTAGTTTTAAGTGATCTTTGCCTCATAATATTAAAATCTGGAATTAAAATGTTATCCACATTTCTAACAATCCAGAAACCTTATTGTGAATATTTTTGTGATCTAGCAATGGCTGGTGCTTCTGATGCTATGAAACCTGAGAGGTTTTCTAGTAAAATCAGAGAGTTAGTGATTCCAAGCCATGGTAAAATCAGAAATACTTATCACAGACTCTCTGTTTTTTTAAGCCATGGTAAAATCAAATATACTTATCATAGACGGTTTTCAATATAAACCGTCTGTGATGAGGACGGGAATTCACAGACGGTTCGTGTTGAAAACCGTCTCTAGTATCACAGACAGTTTTCAACACGAACCGTCTATGATTTTACTTCTTCATAAATGGTTTTTGGCGCAGCCGGTAACACAGATGATCGCTAAACCAAAATCGTCTATAATTATATTTAATACAGATAATTTTGATCAATCGTCTGTGATAAAACGTTCAGTATTAAACTTTTTGTAGCAATGATAGTCGGTGTATCACTTCTTCCACTTGACAATAATTGGCCCGAACTATGTAATTGTCAAGATAGCTAAACAGGAACGACAGTGCTCACTCCTATCAAGCTCCTCCCTAATACCAGACTCTAGCTACCTACCTACCTACATTTAATTGTGATTGGACAAGTGTACGTATGGATAAAACCTTTCATGCATCGCGTAAGCTATCACTCTAGCTCCGGAAAGCTGTGATAACATCTGGATATTTTGTTAATTTGATGTCTCTGACTCATTGCTGCTTCTCAAGGATAAATACGTGACCCTGGATTCCTGGAATACTCCAAGTGACATGCTAAAACGATATTCCGTACGCATGCGGATAATTTATTTGTAAGGCATAGTGACCATCAACAAATGTGCAACACCATGTCAAAATAGGTGATGTTATATGAAAGAAAAAATTGGGCATGTGCAATTTACTCCAAGACAAAATATAATGTAAATGGGTCTGATTACTAAAATGGTGATGTTTATAGCCATCAGTAGTTGGGTAATCTGAAAAGAGAACGGATGCTGGATGATTAAAAAACGATGAAAAAATGGTCGAGATGTGTTTTGCTAGTGGAATATGGCGCGGTGCCGTGGCGGTGACGGTGGAGGAGCAGGTGCGGTGTCTTGACGTGGGATTTGTATTGTCTACCTTTTGCTCACAACGGCAAGCTTTGCCTTAACTCCAGTCCAGTCCATTCATGAATGAACAAACGCTGCATGCCTTGACTACTGACTGGACCCACCACCATGACTAAATAACAACGAATTTGTGGATGCAAACAGCTGTTTACCTGTTTGTGAAGAAAACAGGTAGGCTACATTAGCGTAGATTAAAAAATTTACCACGTAAATTAGTAAATCATATGAGTAAGAAATAATAGATTGTTACCACTAAACGCGCAGTACAACAGAAATAGAGTTGAAGTGGCCGGTTCAATGTAGCGTGTGGCGGTGTAGTGGCACTACTACAGAAAAAGCCATCACAGACGGTTCGGAACCGTCATCACAGACGGTTTTCGAACCGTCTGGAAAAATAGGTCTGTGATAACGGTGGTTATCACGCACGGTCGAAGAAACCGCTCGTGATATGAATATCACGAGCGGTTTTTATCAACAACCGTGCGTGAAGGCAGTATCGCTGAGCGGTTATGGTCACAAAGCGTCGTGAAGTCGAATATCACGCAGCGGTTCTATTGAAAACCGCTCAGTGATACTCTGTCTTCCGCACGGTTATTTACACTAAACGTCTGCGTGAAGTCGATTATCACGCAGCGGTTAGTTGTTAAAACCGCTCGTGATACTCGGAGTTCACGCACGTTTTTACTTAGAACCGCTCAGTGATACTCGAGTTCACGCACGTTTTTACTTAGAACCGTCGTGATACTCTGTCTTCGCTGCATCGTTTTTATAAAAACCGTCGTGATAGTTCATTAAACTAACTACATTTTTCACGATTTTTGGCTAGCCTCGGGAATTGCTAGCTATGCCCTCTGAAAACAAGCATACAAAAAAAGATACATCACAGATAATCAATTGTCGACAAACCGAATCGATCATTACTCAAAATAAATTACAAAAGACCACATTTGTTCAAGTATTGTTACAAAATAAATTGGATTACAATTGAGTCAATTGTTTGCGGTGGTTGAGAAGTGCCGGCAGGTGATGCGCTCGGTCGGCAATGAGTGAAATTCTCCGGTGTCCTTAATTATCTACGATATGATAAAGCGCAGAGCTTCCTCGAATGTCCCCGATCTCATTATCAACGAGTCCATCTAATTCTATATTCAAACCACTGCCGCTAGCAAGAGTAAAGTGTTATGCATATATATTTAATTTTATAATTAGAAAATAATTATTTGGAGATTCACAAACCTCGGGATCCTTCTTCCTAGCTCTAATGATTTGGTCCATATGATGGCAAGCGTAGATTGCACATAACTCATCATTTTTTTTGTGGCCTTTGCAAAAATAGAATTACATATATCGATTCGAGATGCGTTATTATGAAGTATGATATAGGATTATCGTATTATATAGCGCGTCTGGAAATTTTGTCTGTGTGTTAGTTGGCGCTCTTTCCATCGTATATTCCTTTGTTGGCAACATAGTCGATGAACGACCTACATGATTCCAAAATTTATCCTCGACCATTTCAAACTAATGAAGACTAAAATAGAGTTATGTATGAAGGAAATGAGCATACCGTCGAGTATTCCTCCTAGAATGTCAAGTCGTGGTTGTTGCGGATTAGGGAATCAAGGTATATCACATGGTTCCTCTTTGGTATGATGACTAAAAGGATCCGATGGTACCTACTCATGTATGTCACTATAGTCATTAAACCCGAGTTCGTCTGCGTATAAAGTAGAGCAAGTAGTGACACTTACCCACGGTTGTAGGGCACCACGATGTACTTCGTGTTCTGGCGTGAAGCAATGCGTGTTATGTATTTCTCGGCGAAGGGCGAGTACATTTGGATGGTTTGCAATGATACCACATGTGGGTCGAGAAACCCACCGGTTCTTTCGACCCGGACATTTTCATCATGTATCCGTACATAAGAAATGAGTTGCGATATTTATCGGTATTACGTGAATGTAGAACTTGATTGTATGCACTTACGGTGTCCAACATCGTGAGAAGCGAGGCGTCAAGGCCAACGAGGTTGAATAGGTCATATAGGTCGTTGAAGCCCACGACGAAGTGGTTCGTCCGTTGAAGAAATGCTTATCCTCGTATCGGCGGTGATTCGATGTCGCACCCCTCCTTTTGGGTCCTATCCAAGTACCGGGCATGCAAAGCGACAAGCATATCCAAAGCACGCCCTAATCTGCAGGGAGCACAACGGTTTTCCGAGGATGTACTTCGGATATTCCGACTTGCCGGACTTGAGGGGCGCCGATTTGGTCTTAAGCATTGGGCGTCTTCTTGCGAGACGACTCGGGACCGATCGGTGACACGCTTTTCTTGTTCCTTCGATGTCTTCTCCAAGGAACCGAAAGGTGGCCTTCGAGGCGAAATATGAGGTGGAGTCATGGAGGGTCCGTTGGAGAGGAATGGTCGTGTTGAGATCGCGGATCGCTGGGTCAGGGCGATGTCCTTCTTGGGCCACTGGATAAAATTGTGCACGGCATCCCCTAGTGTTGTGATCTCTTCATTGGGCGAATCTCGGTGGACGGCCATGAAATGTTCATGTACCATGTCCACCTCCACCACGGCGTAACCTGCGCCACACGGACACCGTCTTTGCATCGCCCTTCCCGGTATGGATGCACCATCCCCCGCGCGGCCTCAATAGAAATGGACCCAGCTAACCTCACTACGAGCTTGCAGGCCGTCGGCTCCTACAAAACGATACGCAATTAGCTAAAGTGTCCTATAGGTCTATCTTTGCTGCATTCCATCCATGTACATTACATTGATCTCGTCTATCGGTAATTGGACATCGCCATGTCCAGAATTATGCGTGGACGCGACACTACTCCGATGTCGGCGGGTGGCTCCCAAATTAACGAGGCGGCTTGCATCGCTGCTGGCCGAGGAGTTGATTCAATTGATCTGCAATGCTGCCGCTTTCCTTCAAAATGTTCGGTCATGCATGCGAACCGGTCCTCACGCTCGCCTTAGATCTCTTCCTACTCACATGCGTGCGAGTCGTCTGCGAATCCATGACTCCATGGTACGATAACCCCAAGACCTCGCGTGCACCGGGTGTTCCTTGTTTCCCGTGGTCAGAGAGTATATCCTTCTCCTGTCTACATGGAAGGAGCCTTGGGAAGTTTGGGCGGACAATTCACGCTGCAAGAAGTCATCATGTTATTATAGATACTATGAAGTTATATATGGAGTTATTAACTAGGTAGTTCGACATACTTACCAAACGTTGAGACACTTCCTCGTCTGCGGGTTTGTGAAAGAGATGCTTCCGAAGACGAGACTTTTGCCTCGCTTTTAACCGGGCTAGGAACGCGGTGCGTGACATCGAAACGCGTTGTCCTCCGCCGCCCATTCATCATATTTTCCTGCGTATCGGCGGTGCGAGTGCGTGCGGATGAGTGTTTCGTGTGCGAGAGCTTTGTGTGCCGCACTTTGCTCGTTAAATTCAGCGTCGTCTTCATAGCAACAAAGGCGTCCCATGTTTCTGCGTCAAGAATCCGTACTTGCGGCGGCGTCGACCGTGTTCACGTGCCGTGACAAGAATGCTCTTGAGCGACCTCCACGATTTATCGATCGTGAGCATCGTTGTCCGTTCCACGCGTGCCATGTCGCTACGGGATAGTGAACTTTTGTAATAGTTCGTCCACGCGCCTCTCGCTTCTTTCGTCGAGATCCTTCCACCTTGGTGTGGTGATGGGGACCGTTTCCTTGCAAGTATCCCGCACATGGTCCGGAATCTCGCCACGAGCTCTTGGGACGCAGAGGGACCCCAAACCGACTAACCTCCGTGATGACCGGTCGGCCCACAGCATCTTCGATTTTCTCTCGCCATCTCGCTTTCGTGTCATTGTCGTCTGCGGCGTCGGCGAGTGGGGAAGATGGTGCCTCTGCAATCTGCGGCGTCGCGACGGCGGGAAGATGGTGCCTCGCCATCTCGCTTACTTGCTATCTATATAATTAGTTTGAGATATATTACTACCGGGCCAGGGCGAGGTTAAGCACACCAAGAAAACAAACCGATTGATACCAAAAGATGTGGTGAGCATTCTTTTCTTATTAATGCAAACAATGGAATGATCTAGTGTAATAACTCAACAAAGACCCTAAAGCAATGTTCAACAACTAGATGCTTTGCAAGCAGACAACAAAAGAGGTCACCTATTGATAAAAATTCAACACACCGACACCACATTGCTTCCTAACGACATGATTTCTCCATGAAAACAATTAATATTAATGTATGGGCACAATGTTGCATCCTCAAATGAGCATAATTGAGCGACTAAACACATAAGCTATTACAGAAAGATCACGAGCAATTGCGATTAAATGAACCCTCAAAGATCACATACAATTGCGGTTAAGATGCCATGGCAATCAAAACGAACCCTCAAATGCATTTTTTGTCGACAAATTGCTCTCGGCTGACAAATTGCATAAGACATAGTCTTTGCAATCTTAGTCCTCTGTCAAAATCTCTTCACCAATCAATTTAGATAATTACAAAACAGATCTTGAGCTCAAACTACAACACATAAAGCATTCTATAAACAGTAACATCTAATCATATATCTTCGAATAATTCACAAATTTATATCAACAATAAGCCTAATTGATGATTGAGAATAAAAATATGCTTAAGCTCAAGTCCTGCTTTCTAATCATCTATTTGATTTCAGATTTGGCTATCATCACGAGAAAACATACAAGTGTATCTTAATTCGCTATAATCGCAAAACAAAGAGTACAAGAGCTCAAGTCATTTGTAAATATCTATATGATTTGATTTTGACTACATCACGAGCATCAACAAGGCATCATCGAATCCATCACGAGCATCAAACCCATCACGAGCATCAACAGAGATCATCACGAGCATGAACAAGGCATCATCGTAACCATCACGAGCATCAACAGAGCCCATCACGAGCATCAACAAGGCATGATCGGAACCCATCACGAGCAAGGGAGGTGCGAGGGAGAGGAGGTGACGAGTAAGAGCACAACCTAGTGTCTGGTCGCCGAGGTCGGACCCATCACAGAGCCCATCACGAGCATCAGCGGAACCCATCACGAGCAAGGGAGGTGCGAGGAGAGGAGGTGACGAGTAAGAGCACAACCTAGTGTCGGCCGCCGAGGTCGAGGCGGCGGTGTCGGGGCGCCGGTGTGGGGGCGCCGAGGTCGGGCGTCGAGGTCGGGGTGCCAAGGTCGGAGCGGCGCGCCGAGGTCGGGGCGGCGGTGTCGAGGTCGAGGCGGCGTGAGCGGAGCCCTAGAGGAGGCAAAGGAGCGCGCGATAAACTTCAGGGATGCGGGAGAGGAAGGGACGAGTGAGAAAACCTAGCGGTTTCCACCTCATAAGAGGCTATCATAGACGGTTATTTAATAAAACCGTCTTTGATAGGTAATCATAAACGGCTCTATCTAATAACCGTTTGTGATATCGTTCCATATCACGACGGCCTTATTTAAACCGATCGTGTTGTGGGATATCACGACGGTTTGTGTCTAGAACCGCTCGTGTTGTGGGATATCACGAGCGGTTCTTAAATACAACCGTCTGAGATAATCTCATATCACAGACGGTTCTATATTAGAACTATCTGTGATTCATTATCACAGACGGTTATATAATAGAACCGTCTGTGATAGCTCCAGCAAGGTAGTCAGAGTCAAGATCCTAAGTTGGATCGATTTGCCTCCGGTAGGATCGAATCGTAGAATCGGCGATTCTACGGAATTGTAAAAATACACATATTTAATACCTATACTATAAGTTTGTATGATTCTTATATGGTTTACCACTTACTTATAATCCAAAAAGGAAAAAAAAACACTTTTTATCGCACAACAGAAAAGCATAATGGTACTGACATGATAGGTGATATAATTCTGAACTACAGGAGAACAACCAATGACCATGACTAGTTTACTACAATTACATGAGAAATATTCACAACTTTTGTAAATCAATATCTAATTGCAACACTTACATGTTCCTTAAAAGCAGCTAGACATACAGGAATAAAAATAGCTTATCATTATCAAGCTCAACATTGCTCATGTCATAATATAGATATTTGTACTAGCATTACCATACTGATATTTATAGTTTCATTCTCAGAAATTAATATCAATAAATTTTGCTCTAAAACAAAATATTAGTAAACCCTGACCTCTAAAAAAATCAAAAAAAAATGCAAAAAAATGCATTTTTTTGTCCAAACGACTCTACCACGACTCTACTCTGTGATTCTACACGATTCTACACGATTCTACGATTTAGATCACGACTCTACCACGATTCTACCTGATTCCGATTCACGGTGCGATTTGGATCGACGGTGTCGTGGGTTCGTAGAATCGTAAGATTCTAAGAGTAGGATCGCGATTCTAACTACCTTGAGCTCCAGACAATTATCAATTACAATGAACCTGGTGACAATGAACATCAATATCCACATATATGAGAGATGACAAAACCTGGTGACAAGTATATATGAAGACAAGCTCATAACACATTTTACTTCAAAAACCAATTGTCGGTTATGATGAACGTCCACATTGACATCAATATCAAAATATATGAGAGATTACAAGTCCATAACACATGATGTTATAGAATAAATTAATTACAATGGATTAAAATCTTAATGAAAATATAGCCCTTCATGATGATCGGCGCGCATATAGCTAGCTTCCTCACTGGGTTCTTCGTCGAGCCTGATGCCATCTCCGAAAGGAGGCAACTCGTCAAATTGATTGTATTCTTCCTCGTCCACTACATTCTCAACTCCGACAATCCTTCTTTTTCCATGAAGAACTACGTGGCGTTTCTTATTTGCCGGTCGGTTACATAGAATACTTGAACAACTTGATTAGCGAAGACGAATGGTTCGTCTTTGTATCCGACACGTTCAAGGTCCACGGTAGTGACGCCGCATTTGTCAACCTTCACTGTGGAGATGGACCCAACGGCACCAAAATAGGGGATCTTGAAAGCGCGTGAGTCGAACTCCCATATCTCCTCTATTTGCCCATAGTACGAGCTCCTCACCCATCGCATCTGAATGCATCTATGCGACACCGCTGTTCGGATCGTGCTCTTCCTATCCCGAGTATGTCGATAAAATGTGTACCCATTTATGTCATATCCTTGCCATGTGACAATTGTAAATTGTGGCCCTTGTGCCAACCATAGCAATGTATCATCACTTGATGACCTCCGGTGATTCGCACCTTTAACCATCCGTTGAACCGACGGTTGTGCTCTCTCATGATCCAAACCTCCGACCGGTTTGGATTCTGTTGGCGTACCATGTCTTTGTGCTCGTCGATGTACGGGGACACTTCGGTCATGTGTTGCAAGACCATGAAATGGGCTTGAGCGTATGTATCCAGATCGGGAGTGATTGATTTCCTTCCGATGGTCCCGATACCATCAAGTCTCCCCTCATGACGAGAAAGAGGCACACCTATCGGATCCACCTGAGCCATATAGTCGACGCAGAACTCAATGACCTCTTCCGTTGCATAACCTTCGATGATGCTGCCCTCCGGTCGAGATTGATTCCGTACGTAGGACTTGAGAATTCCCATGTACCTCTCGAACGGGTACATATAACGTAGGAACACAGGGCCGCATATCTTTATCTCTTTCACAAGGTGAACAATGAGATGGACCATGATATCGAAAAATGACAGAGGGAAATACATCTCAAGATGACATAGAGTCGTCACCACCTCGGCCTGTAGAGCATCTAGTCCTTGGGGATCGATGACCTTCTGAGCAATTGAGTTGAAGAAATAACACAGCCTCAAGATTGCTACTCGGACCTTGTTCGGCAAGATACTCCTAATTGCAACAGGAAGCATTTGTGTCATCAGCACATGACAATCATGCGACTTCATACCAATTAATTTCAAATCTTGCATAGAAACAAGTTTCTTAATGTTAGCGAGTAACCAGACGGACTTTCACACCATGCAAGCTCGCACGATTCATATCTCTCGGCCTTGGGCAGAGTGTAGCAAGTGGTGGGAGGTAATGCGTTCGTCTGATCGATCTCTTGCGGTGCTAACTCGGTCCTTATGTTCATATCGACCAAGTCTCTCCGTGCGTTAACACCATCCTTTGTTTTGCCACTAATGTTGAGAAGAGACCAATCAAGCTATCACATACATTCTTCTCCACATGCATGACGCCGATGCGATGGCGAACTTCTAAGTGCTCCCAATAAGGCAAGTCCCAAAAATTGACCGCCTCTTCGGATGTTCTTCCGACGGGTTCTTAATTGACGCCCCTTCCCAAGCACAACATCGATATCCTTAACCATATCATAGACATCTTTCCTCTAAAAGCCCTTGAGTCGAACCGTCCTCCTTATTTCCGTCGAATTGTTTCTTCATCTTCCGGTATGGGTGACTCGGGAAGGAACCTACGGTGACGCGTATACGATTTTGCGTGAGTTGTTTAGCCATATACTCTGAGCATCTAGGCGGTGCGGACAAGCTTTGGCTCCTTTGTGTCAAGTCCGACAGTTACCCTGTGGCAGGAAAATCATTGATGGTGCGAGAACAACATGGCATGTAAAGTGAAGTTCTCTCGCTTGTACGCATCCCATACTGCACCCCTTCGTTCCACGGTGTCACAAGATCTTCCGGCAATGGTGCTAGGTACACATCAATATCATTCCCGAGTTGTTTCGCCTTTGGATAAGTAGTGACATCAAAATGTACTTCCGCTTCATACACGACCAAGGAGGAAGGTTGTACATGCATAGATTCACGTGCCAGTGCTATGTCATTGCTCATGTTACCGAAAGGATTCATTCCATCGTACTCAACCCTAACCTTATGTTCCTTGGTTCTGCACCGAACTCTTCGAACCTCCGATCGAAGTTTCTCCACTGAGCAGAATCAGCAGGGTGTCTTAGCTTTCCATCTTTCTTACGGTCCTCTGAGTGCCAACGCACCAATCTTGCCTCTTTTGAGTTCACAAATAAACGCTTCAAACGTGGGATCACAGGCAGATACCACAACATCTTAGCAGAGGTCCTTGCTTCAACCTAGAAGTATTTCGACGCTTGTATCGGGATGCTTTGCACACGGACATACATGCATGTCTCGCATACTCTTTACGATAGAGGATACAATCGTTCGGACATGCATGTATTCTTTCTACTTCCATTCCCAATGGACAAAGAACCTTCTTTGCTTGGTAGGTGGTGTTGGGCAACACGTTTCCCTCCGGAAGAATGTCGCTAGGAGACCTAACAACACCGTGAAACTCTTATCGACCAACCATTGCTTGCTTTTAATTTAAGCGGTTCAATCACGGTTGACAACCTTGTATATTCGGCTTGCGGCCGGGGAACAAAGGTCTCACCGAGTCCTCCATTAAGCGCTCGAATTTACAAAACTCTCTCTCATCGTAGTTCTCTTTCGCATCGCGTAGCATCCGATCCAGATTGTCATCGTGTGACCTATCCTCATCAAAAGCACAGTCTACATCAGGCATATCGTTGACTTCCTCGGCGATGTCGTTATTACTAACTTCCTGTCGCTCTTCACCGTGACTGGTCCAACATGTATACCCTTTTTGAAACCCCTTCGAATCAAGTGTGCTTCTATCTGCGCCGAGTTGGTAAACATCTTCAGATTATCGCAATCAATGCATGGACAGTACATATATTTTATCCCCTTTTTCAACATATCCTGCTCGGCGGCTCTTCTAAAAGCAACCACGCCATTAATGTACTCTTGACTCACACGGTTCACACCATACATCCAGTTTCGGTCCATCTACGCTACACATGTAACAAAATATATAGTGTCAAATTAGATTAATAAAATCTCTCTCAACCGCTCTCTCTCTCCATTTCCTTCCCCACGAAACTTTAATATTATTCCAACTACCAAATGAAAAATATTATTCTATTCCTTACATCGGATACAAAAGTTTACTCCACTTCGACTCTTATACACGCGATGCTTAGCATATTCTACCGTATCTCGATTGGGTTATAAAGAATGTTACCCTGAGCTCACGACGAAAATACCAAATCGATCTATTCCGATTCTTTGTCTCCTCCCTTTCTCCTCTCCTTCTCCCTCCCTTTCTCTCTCTCTCTTTCTCTTCTCCTTCCCTTTCTCCTCTCCTTCTCCCTCCTTTCTCCTCTCCTTCTCCTCCCCTCTTTCTCTGTCGTGTGCAGATGGGTTTTTATCCGGTGGCGGCTCAAATGGGAATGGGCGGGGTACTCAAGGTATTTATAGCGCGAGGATATCGCTGACGGTTCCAAATATGAGCTATGCGTGATAGGCATATATCACGACGGTTTATAAATAAAACCGTCGTGATATGTCCTGACAGTGCTCTTTATGAACCGCTCGTGATACGAAGATTATCACGCACGGTTTATATACAAAACCGTCGTGACATATCCTGACGGCTCTATTAATAAACCGCTCGTGATATGGGATTATCATGACGGTTTATGTACGTAAATGCGGAAATATGCAGGCTCTATTTATAAACCGCGTGATATGGGGATTATCATGCATTTGTTCATAAATAGAAGCGTTTGTGATATTTCTGACGGTTCTTTATATAAACCGTCTGTGATAATCATATATCACAGACGGTTACTAGTAAGAACCGTCTGTGATAGACCGGCAAAGCAAATGCTGCGCCAACAGACCCAACACAGACGGATTCAAATTAACCCGTCTGTGATGGGGTGTCTTCTATAGCCTGTTTTGTAGTAGTGTGGAAGTAATCGATCGTCCTCTAGCCAATCGTCTCCTCCTTGCGATCGACCCGATCAGCGCCGCAGTCGCAGCAGCGCCTCTACCGAAGTCCACTTGTCCAGGGATGGAACGTCGTGTGTCAGTGTGCTAGCACCAGCGCGTGCGACAGGGGTTTTGAGAGGTGGCGGTTAGGGTTTCGATGGGTGTGTCTCAGGATCCCTCCTTCAGCCCCGCGTCTCTCTTTATATAGCCTCCAATCATATCCTTATCCAATACGAGTAAAGATCGTATCTCACTCGGAGACTATCATCCAGACCCTTATCATTCTAACTCGTTAAGTGTGTGACCCTGTAGGTTCATATATATTTGGCCATAGGCCGAAAGCTCCTTTCCGGTCCATAAGTCGGTAGCGGTCCCTAGCAGGACATAGCGACTCCCAAATATATATAAAGATCATATCAAACGAACCTATATAGTACTTATATATCGATCACTTTTTCTCACGATACCAGATCGAACTCAAGGCGAGAAGCGTGTCATCCTTTATAGTTCGATCCTTCACTCGAATCTGTAGTGGATTACTCAGTTGTGATTGACTTCTCAATCAGATTCGGCGTGGCCATGCACTTTCTTAATCCAACCATATCGAGGGGTCCAGAGATATCTCTCCCGCTATATAGGAGGAGCAAATTCTATTTTGATCGCTCACATTCATTCACATGTTTCTTAATAAACCCGAAAGCTACCTTTATAACCATCCAGTTATGGAGTAGTGTTTGGCAACCCCTAAGTAAACTATTATACATGTAGGAAACTATGACGATCTCAGGTTTAAGGATCCTACATACACTATACATTAGACCAACTGATGGTACTTAAGAATATAACAATTCTCTCGCAGTATCTCATAGTAGGTCAATCTAACACCATATTCTCTAACATGTGTTCATATTATTGATTTGATATCCCATATCCATGATCCGTAGAACATGATCATCAATCAATACATGTGCTGATCTATAAATCGTAATTGTCCCACATAATGATATAAGATCAGAGATAATTTTAGAATAACATCAAAACATGAATAAAGAATATCACGAACAAGTCACATACTTATTTATCAATATAAAAGATATTTATTCAAGAGACAAAATAACATATTATTCAAAAGATCATAAACATAGAAATTATACAATTATCATCATGATCGTCTCTAGGGCATACCACTACCAGCGTGATGTTTAGGTAATCACTTGTTTGATTCCTCGGTTACAAGCGACGGGTCAGTTTGCTGCTACATCTTTTCTTCTTGGTGTTTGCTTCTGGCCGTAGATCCCGAATGCAATTAGATGCGTAGTATAAGCCTTGTATCCTTAATAGATGGAGATGGAATGTCCATTGAAGTTCTTTGGTTGTTGGCGTGGAAGGACCATTTTCTGAAATAGTTTTTGACAGGGATCAAAATGATCATTATGAAAGTAGAATAAAAAGCCAAAATAGGGGGGGGGAAATCTCAGTAACTGTGCGCAATAACCGAGATATCTGCAAAAGTGAGCAGCGACACTATTCAGTTCTGCTCCACCAAACCGGCAATCCCCTTGTGCCTCGTGTAGTTAGAGACATACCTCAGGGCATCTCCAATAGTTAGAGACAACCTTGTCTCTAACATGTGTTACATTATCTTTAGAGACAACATCTCCAATAGATAGTCTCTAGTACATTCTCCAACACTTATATTTTATAATTTTTCTTTAAAACGGGCCTACATGTCATCTAGAGTAAATTAATGCATCATATCTTGTTTCGCGTACACGATCATCTCTTCAGAAAGAGACGACCTGTTCTCTCTCTTTCCCCTCTCCTCCACGTAGGATTTTATTGACGTGACATAGCTAAGAGACGACAATAAATGCACTATTGGAGATGCCCTCGGAATGACACGAGAACAATTGGTTAATTATACTCATCGGTTTATAAATACGTAGTATACAATATTTTAAAAAGCTTGTAGTATGAAAAAAGGATATCATTAAATTGGTTATGAAAAATATTTTTATAATATAATAATTTATATTATTTTATAAATATAATCATATAAAAAATAATGATCAAAGTTGACTATTGAAGACCATATTAACATCCATAACGTCTATATTTTTTAAGCAGAGGGAATATATTTTAGGTCAATGCCAATACGCCGATCATGGCCACCCTGGAGGCGCATGCAATGCTGTCGGAGGCTCCGAGCAATATATACAAGGACGTGTACCTCACCTACTTCAGCAGTGGCCATCACTTAAATAACTGATCGCGACGGCTTCAGCCATGAGCACACCAAGCACAAGAGGTTCTCTCCACTGTATTTGGGCATGAAAGCCCTTGCAGTATTGGCAATCTTTGCCGTTGCCTGTGTAGCGTTGGCGCGAGGCGAGCAGCTTGGCTTCCAGAGCCATCGCAACGGTTACAGCACGCCGTCTCAAAATCGAGGCGGAGGCGGCGGGGACAGCACGCATGCTCGAGCGCCGAGCGGCGGCGGTAGCGTAGCGTCCATCGTATCCCAGGCGCTCTTCGAGCAGATGCTGCTGCACCGCAACGATACGTCGTGCACTGCCAAGGGATTCTACACCTACGACGCGTTCATCGCAGCGGTCAGCGTGTTCCCTGGCTTCGGCACGACGGGGAGCGCTAAGACGCGGAAACGGGGGATCGCCGCGTTCCTGGGGCAGACGTCCCACGAGACCACGGGTGGGTGGCCCACGGCGCCGGACGGTCCGTCCTCGTGGGGCTACTGCTTCAAGGAGGAGACGGGCGTAACCACAGATTACTGCGTGCAGGACGCGCGGTGGCCGTGCGCTGCCGGCAAGAAGTACTATGGCCGTGGACCCATGCAAATCTCCTAGTAAGTTAAGTAGTTAACCAGCAAATTCGGATTTTTTTTTTTAAGGAATTTGGATTCCACCTCTAATTCCTGAGAACTTGGAAACAATAATTATTGTTAGGAAACCGGGCCCAGGACCGGGAGTCCTGGTCCAAGGTGGGCTCCTCATCCCAAACCCTAGCAAGGCGTAGCCTATAAATAGGGGGTGCTATTCATTGTAAAGGATTGATCGTTTGATGAAGGAATAAAGAGAAGCAAGAAGTCCCCCACATCTACGTGTTCTATCTCTTATTACATTCTTGTTGTTCATGCATTGTTCTTACGATTCTATGCTTGTCTACGAGGTAATCGCTCGAACTGGACTCGCCAGCGACGGTTCCTCAACACGTTATCGACGATCGACTCTCCTCGCATCGAAAAGGTAACCGTCGATGAAGCGACACTCGTAGATTGAATCGTTTTCTAGATTGCTTTCAATTACGCAAATTTGGCTTTCTAGATTGGTTTTCCCACGGTGCAAATCCGCTCTAATCTACCGCGAGCCGACTTGAAGTCGCCGCCAAGCCGATCGGTGGATTGTATGAAAGAGTTGATGATGATTATGCAGTATGATAATATATGCAATCGCATGGAAGGCACCATGTGCACGGCACCGCTGCAGCGGCTGTCACTACCTCGCGAGCACGTTACCGGTCGGCATAGTCGCCATCACGTCCGCCACGGAGGCAACAGCGTGCCACGCGCTAACACGCGGTGAGCACGCACAAGACGGCATGAAGTCGCGCCTCGTTGCAATCTTGTACTACGTTACATTGTACATTGCATCGCATACATAAGCGAGCAAAAAAGGGGGACGGCCGACGGCCTCAGAAGCCAGCGCGCGCCGGTTTGGAGTCGCGCCGGCCACGAAGATGGCGCCGTCACGCGCGCCACGCCGCACAAGGCGGCGGCGCTTGCGCCACCGATCGCCGCCCGCTACGCCTCGGCGCATGAGGCGCCATGGCCGCTCGCCACCATGACTAGCTCCGGCTACCGCCGGCGGCCACACGGCACAACCGAAACAAAGGAAGAAGAAAAACGGGGGCTTGCTTGCGTCGGCGGCACCGCCACGCCCGTCGTGCCATGCCGGCCGCGCCGCGCCACGAGCCACCGGAGCAGCGGCGTCTCTTGAATCTGCCGCGCGCGCCGGAGCCGCGCGCTGCGCCGCAGGGCTCTGGCTAACGCCGCCGTCGAGCGCCGCGAGCCATCGGAAATGCGCGCGCGCTCGCGACGCCGCGCGCCGCGAAGCGCCGCCGCGTCAAGCCGGATGGCTCGCCGCCGGTCGATCGCCAACCGCCGCCCGCAATAACGCCTCGCGCCGCCGCGCCGGCGCGCCATCACCACGCTCGACCTCGCGCCGCCTCGCATGGCGGCGCGCCGCCGCCGAACACGGCTTCCGCGCCTCGCCGCCTCCACACACCGCGCCGATGCCGCTGCCGCCTCGCCCGTGCGCGCGCATGGCGCGCACGCGTCGCCGCCACCGAGCTCGCTCGGTCACCGCGCAAGCCCGCCGAGCGAGCGGCTTCCCCATGGTGCGCCGCCATTAAGAGAAGAGCTAGAAACCTAGCTCCCCCTGAAGAAAATATGGCAGTGGTGATTTTTGGGATGGGCGGCCCATAAGGCGGTGGTTTTTGGAAGAAAAGAAAAAAGAGGTATTTCGCAAAAGGACCTTGAAGTGTTCCTAATTACGTGAGAATTTTCGCAAATAAGGAATTTTAGAAAACCCTTGGAATTCGAAAATTACGCGAAAATTTTCTGAATCTGAAATCTCGCGTTTAACCTGAAACTTGCGGTTTCGCTAAAAGTCATTTTCGGAAGAAAAGGGCCTCTGAATCGAATTTTGAATCGGTTTTCGCATTTGAAGCATGTTTATTTTTGTTATTGTTATTTCTATGCAATTTATTTTATGTTTTGATTATACGTAATTGTATATATTGCTTTTAATCATTGAAAATAGCGATAAATCATGAAAAATGCATAGAAAAATATGAGAATCTGAACACGAGTTCGATGAGCATTGTGAGAATTTTGCAACCATTTTATGCAGTTACAGAAGTGATAATCCTTTGAATTTTTGCATGAATATGAAAATGATGGCATCACGAACTAGGAGTTCAAGAACCGACCAACATGGCGATTTGTATAAAATTTGTACCAGTCTTCAACTCGTGGTAATGTAATCACGAGATGAGCGAAGATGGAGAATACTTTCTACCTTTCACCCAAATGTGATGTAATCCGCACGCAACTATCGTCAAGACGGCTACATGAAGTATGCCGATTAATTGACATCATGCAAGTTGCGGAAGCTCAAGGTGATGTTCTAGGAAAGAACTTCATCTTGCGCCACCTAGTAGCAATGTTGGCCATGAAGCCACCGCTAGCGACTACAAGGTGATGAAGCCTCTCACAAATGAGAGGAGCAAGAAGGGTAGGTCATGCGTCGCACATAATTGATGCTTTCGGTCTAAGAAGGGCAAATGACAGGATGTCGCATAACTCGCCATTGCAGGCACAGAGGATTCACATCCATTAATTGCACTTATGAATGTGGATAGCCCGGTAACTGCCCCATTATCCCTCCTTTGAATATCGCAGCGGCCGCAGCCGTAGCTACCAAAGAGGAGAAGATCGCGCATGGAGCCGATTGAGGAAGAAGTTCCTGAATACTTCGCCGTTTTGATCTAGTGCACGCTTTGCACTTGGATCTTTTATAGAAACTCGCAGTTTGTAGTTAAAGCAGAACCTTGAATTATTGGATAATGGTTGCAAGCTCTAGGAGAGCAAAAGCATTAAATTCTTAATATGAGTCCTGCAAGACTTATTTTCCCGTCTTTACAATAGCAAGTTACGTTCTGATATTTGAAGTATTTTATTTATGTGTTGCTTGCTTCCTGCTACATATTAATAAAGTACATTATATTAGAACGCGTGTGGCGCCCTATGGAGGAAGTGTGCTTAGCATGTAGCGGCACAACGAATACCATCCTGAGAGAAACAGAAATTTATTCAGTCGATCAGCAAGAATGTTGGTAGTCTTACGACAGTCGCAAGCAGCGATACTTGTATAATAGGCTCAGGAAGGGCCATAATTATACTCCCAATGGGCACAACTTTGGTCATTGAAGAAGACTTGTTGTACCCAATCGACTAGAATTCTCAAGGATATTTGCGCTAATGACTTCCACGTAGAGACCAAGAAGAGTATGGTAAGCAATACCGCTCATTGAAAAGCGTGAAGAAAATGAAACAATGGCATTAGAATATCTTCCTTCATATAAAATTGGGCTATACTACACTATATTAAGGCACTGCGACCTATCTTTATCTCAAAATCGTATTTACAAGCTCACGAACTTTTCTATCTGTGGCATGATAGATTGTGTCGTCTAGGTCTTAGGATGATGAGAAATATAATTAACAATTCATAGGGACATAATATGAATATAAAGAATTTCTCGAATCAGAAGATTTTGTGTGCCCGCATGTGCCCTTGGAAAATTAATTACTAGACCTTTTGCTCTGAGCGAAGGATGAAGTCCTGCATTCTGGACCGTATCGGGGAGATCCTTTGCGGTCCTATATAGCCCCTGTAAGGGTAGTTTGAGGTATTTTATAGTGCTCATCGATGCTTCCTCGGAATGGTCGCACTATGTTTTATTGTCTACGAGAAATCATGCTTTTACATAGCCAATCTCGTAGATAATTAAATTAGAAATATTTTCCCGATCATCATGAGAAGTCCACTGAATGGACAACGCGGAGAACTCACTCAAAGCATTTGATGATTATTGCATGAAAATGGGAATTAAAAGTTGAGCATTACATGCATCGCATGTCTACACCCGAATGGACTAGCGAACTTTGAAGAATTGTAATTTACCAACTACATGTTGGGGACACGTGATCCGCCGCAGCAGCTCTCATCAATTTTAGACCGTCGACCTATAACATCCATCCACCTATGCAACTAGCGCAAGGGTCGAAGACGAAAACTACTCATCTTTGCGGGTTTGGTTGTAAGGTTTATATACCTATACCATCACCGAGCGAATCGCAATGGGTCTTCTCCGAAAGTCAGGATATCGTTGGTTGAGACAAAGATCCATAATCAAGTATTTGGACCCTATGATTGAGATTTGCATAATGTCCGATTCGCTGATAGTATAGCAGATGAGATTAGTTTCCCGTCATTAGGGGGAGGAAATCAACCCTTGATAATAATGTCGGAAAATAATTGAAGTCTAGAAGACAATTGAAATCCAGAAGATAATTGAAATCTATGCATATGGCCCGCGCACTAGTAAAACAAATAGAGAAGTCCAGAAGATATTTGCAGTCCAGAAGATAATTGAATTGAAGTCTAGAAGACAATTGAAGTCCAGAAGATAATTGATTTGCAAGCATTAGCGAATCAACTGCCTGACCACTTTAGTGATTTGAAGTGCGTGACCAAGTCGCATTTGCCTGTATGCAATGCACCGGAGAGGGTTGAAATACCAATGAAGGTATCCCTAATCCCGTCCAGAGGCCTCAGAATAAAAGGACGAGAACTCCGGTCCCTCGAATCCGAAGTAACCGGGGACGCCTGGTGAAAAAGGATAAGAAGGACTTGACACAGCCGATCACCGAAGTGCCCTAGAACCAGAAGAGGAGCGCTTGAGACTGCACGGTATGGAACAACCGAAAAGGCATGCGAGTGAACATCCCCATGAAGGGAGACATCGGCATGGATGTGTGCGCACACATCGGCCCGAAAAACTAAAGGGACTTGCCCGCAATTGAAAGCGGTGAGTGGTAGAAGCATTAGAAGAATCGCCCCTTGAAGAAATAGCTATAAAATTTATGACATCGGAGAATATTTGAATATGACAACGACCAATGTCGACATTTACTTTGCAAAGAAATTTGCCACAATCATCAATCTTGATTGAGCACATGCAGCCATTGAATGAAAGAAAAGATTGAGAAGATTGGGAGAAGGCAATAGAAACGAATTATTCTCTCGAGAATAAAAGAAGGCGTTTGGGCACATAGTGCACGCCTCCCTTGTGCATCCGTAGGGCATAAGTGGATATTTGTTGAAAGAGAAATGAAAGAAGCAAGGCTCGTTGCATAAGGTTTCATTGAACATCCGGAGATGATTATGAAGAAACTTATTCCCGATCATGGGCAAAACCCTTTAGACATTTATCTCAATGGCGATGAACTTGAAGTTAGAATTGAAATTGATGGATGGGGTACCAAAGATACCTTTATGAAATATTGGATTAGGACAATTATATGAAGATACAGAATGTATCCTGTCCCGAACCAAGATAGAGCAAATAGAAATATATACAGTGTGAAACTCGAGAGAAAGTCATTATGCGAACTTAAGCAATCGTGCGAATGTGGTATAATCGCAGGCGACTTTCTATGCAAGAAAGGCTACACGAACAATGAGAATAAACCTGTGTATTTATACAACAATCCCGAATGGATTTTGTATAATCTCGATGTATGAAGATGATCTGAATATTATCGGAACCACTGAAGGATATTAAGAAAGCAAACTCTTACCAGAGTTGGAGTGCGAAATGAAAGGTTTGGTAAAACCAAATATTGCTTAGGCTTGCGGTTTGAGCATGCCCTGAAGGAACATTATTGCATCGATCACCTACACTCGGAAGGTGTTAGAAAGGTTCGACTTGGCAAAGACATACCCTTTGAAAGTGCCAATGGTGAAAGATCTTTGCGACAAGACAAAGACTCGTACAGACCTAAAGAAGAGGGGGAGGAAGTCCCGGGACCGGAACTCCCACACTGAGGTGCAATAGAAGCACTAATGTATTTAGCAAACTGTACTAGAACGGACATTGTATTTGCCGAGAACCTACTAGCAAGGTATAGTGCAGAACCTACCAAAGGCATTGGCAGGAATAAAGGATATCTTCAGATACCTCTAATGAAGCAAAGAACTTGGTCTGTTTCTCAGAAAGAACAAAGACTTAACTATGAATGACAATGCAAATAACGGTACTTGTAGGACCCATATACACCAAATAGCGAGCAGGTTATGTATTCCTATGTGGTGGGCGCAATTCCATAGAAATCGTCTAAGCGAGTCTTGTACCGACTTGACGAACCACTCGAAATGATAGCATGTATGAGGCCTCACGAGAATGTGCTTGGCCGGCGGATGATTCACCACATCCGGTGGTCGTGTGGATTGAATACCGCACAAACCCCACCGTTATCTATGAAGATAATGCGACTTGTGTCGCATAAATGCGGATGGGTTATATGAAGAATCCTCTCACAAAGCATATCAACCCCAAGTTCTTCTATGCTCATGAAATGCAAAAGATGGACGAAATTAAGGTATTGCATACTAAGTCATGTGAAAATCTTGCGATTTGTTCACTAAGTCACTTCGACATCTAGCTTTGAAAGGTGCATATGTGGAAATTGGAATGATGAGACTTAGAAGTGCGAGTCAGAGGAGAATCTTCACAAACTCATTACTAAAGCTTGATCACGAAGATTGAGTACCCAAAGAGCAAATCACGGAGATTAAATGAAATTGGGTGGATTGTACTCTTTTCCCTTGTGAGTTTTCCTGAAGTTTCTCGGCTAAGGTTTTTAATGAGGCAATTCAGTGCAAACATAACGGAACATGATTCATGTACTCTTTCTCCAAATTTTCCCATTGGGTTTTATGGAGTTTTGACGAGACATGGGCATGAAGGATGAGTGCCCAAGGGGAGTGTTAGGAACCGGCCGGGGCCAGGAGTCTGGCCCAAGGTGGGCTCCTCATCCCAAACCCTAGCAAGGCGTAGCCTATAAATAGGGGTGCTATTCATTGTAAAGGATTGATCGTTTGATGAAGGAATAAGAGAAGCAAGAAGTCCCCCACATCTCTGTGTTCTATCTCTTATTCTTCTTGTTGTTCATGCATTGTTCTTACGATTCTATGCTTGTCTACGAGGTAATCGCTCGGACTGGACTCGCCAGCGACGGTTCCTCAACAATTATGTGCACTGTGCAGTAACTACAACTATGGCCCGGCCGGGAAGGCAATCGGGGTGGACCTGCTCAACAACCCGGATCTGGCGGCGTCGGACCCGACGGTATCGTTCAAAACCGCCCTGTGGTTCTGGATGACACCGCAGTTGCCCAAGCCGTCGTGCCATGCCGTTATCACCGGGCAGTGGACCCCGACGCCGTCAGACCGGGCGGCACGGCGGGTGCCCGGGTACGGTGTCATTACCAATATCATCAACGGTCGGGAGGAGTGCGGTCACGGTGCAGACAGCAGCGTCGCAGACCGGATCGGTTTCTACAAGCGCTACTGTGACATGCTTAGTGTCAGCTACGGGGACAATCTGGACTGCTACTTCCAGGTTTACTTCGACTAGTTAAGGGTGCGTTTGGTTGGTGGGATGAGAATGAATGGGATGTGATAGTACAGATAGGATGTGATCGTTCTGAATGAGATGATTCAAGTATAGTGTTTAGTTGGTGGGATAGGATGATATATGATTTTGTTTGGTTGGTGAGATAGGATGGTTCTGGATGGTTCAAGATGATGTTTGGTTGGTATGATATGATTTTTTTTGCAGTAAAATATGCCAAAAGTGGTCTTATTTTGTTGATTAAATGACAAGGAACACAACAGTTCAATCGGATCGCAAATCGGATACTCGGTTTAGAAAATATGATCTTTTGAAACTCGTTAATCTTGCCTTTTTTTTCCGTACACACTTTGAAATTCGAGTGAACCATTGTGTTCCTTGTCATTTAATCAACAAAGTTCGGAATTTTTTTTCCCGAACGGGATGATACAGCGTAAACATGGAATATTCTTATTTCTTAAACCATCTCATTCCAAATGGTTTGGTTCCATTCAACCAATCAAACACTGAACGAGCTCATTTTCCATACCGAACGGCTCAGAACCAAATAATTCGACGAACCAAACGCACCCTAAGTTAATCTGGTTGTGAAATAATGCTTGCTTGCAGTAAAAAGAGTACGTGACTGCAATAAGAGCTTAAACTTGGTGTGTTTCGTAAGCGGTGCTCAACTTCAGTTTCAATGTAACTATGTTTTTTTTTTCTTCTCAAAGCAGCACAAGGTTCAAGTCCTTACACGAGTCCTGGATCGGTCCACCCGGAGGTGTTAACACCTCCATCAAATCTAGCCATCCATCGATTAGGGGTAAAACTATACATTTAAGAGAAACGAGGTAACGAGGCCCACGAGCAACGAGGTGTCGTTCTCCTCGTCAGTCGTCAGTTACATCCGGCGATCAGTTGCGTGCTTTTACGTCAAAAAAAAAAACCAGTTGCGTGCTTGTTGTTTGTGCCCCTCTCTCCCGGCGGTCAACACTTCCATCCGGCGGGTCTGCATCTCCTCGTCGACCATGGCCAGATCCCCTGCTAGGCAGCTACCCAACCTTTTGATGCTTACTCCGGCGTCCTGATCCAAACCTCCTTCCGTCGGTTCCCATCCCCAAACAGTACAAATGATCGTATGGACAGAATCCCAAGATGGGTGTGTTTGGTTGCATGGCTCCTGTAGCCTAGCCCATGCGCCTCATCCAGGCTGAGTTTTGGCTGGCTGGGATGCGAGGGCTTCTTTTGTTGGACTTGTTTTTATCTTGACAGATTATACTAAGATATTGTTTGGTTAGTTATATTAGGGATTAGATTAGATGCTTCTATGCAAGAAATTGTGCATATTTGGTTAGTTGCATATGTGGTGAGTTTGGTGAACCCCTGTATGCGATGAGATTTGTGGGGTACCCAACATCCCTGAAACAATTTCCACAACTATTCAGATTTCAGCTGCGCACAAAAATAATACATTACACAAACTCTCGGATTTTATTGAAACTTAAAGTTCTCACAATTCGAAAAGGAGGTCTAACGACCAAATTTTTGCGAAAGGCCTTTGGCCGATAATTTACAACAAAAAGAAAAGAAAACTTAAATGCATAGGCGAAGCCTGGGCGTGGAAAAGACCTAAAAATGTAATCTTCCCAATAGAAGGAATTATTGAATTCCTCCTCGTAGGAAGCATCGTCTTCCTGGTATCCCGTGTATAGATGATTAAGCAAAGATGACTACAAAGCATTAGGCAAGCCACGTATACAACCATTTATAATAGTATGTCCGGAATTCAAATGAATCAAGGGCTCTAGGCTAAATTACTACTGAATAATTATTTGATGTGCAAAAAGAAAATTTTGTGTTTTTAAAAACAATTTAAAAGGTTGATTTAAGTAAAATTGCATATCATACGGAAATAGACTCTATAATCATCAAAAAAATACTACTTATGTTGTGGCTTCTGTATCACCAACATAACTTCATTGACTGGAATTACGACACATTCGAATAATTTTAATAAACCTCTGCAGAATTTACCTAGCTTCACTCACAAGATACTTTCAACATATACGGAGTTGGGATAATAAGTTAGCAACACTTCCCTCTAGTTTCTTGCTCCCGCACCACAAGTATAAGGCTATCACGATAGTCATTCATAGTTGCGATAACTGTCGGTCCAATCAATTGGAATTATTCACAATAAAATATTGGCTAGAATTAAGGTCTTAACAATGAAAAATCCATATATTTACGCGGGATCTAGGCATAATTCCCAACCCATTTTATAGGCCGTGTTCAACTTGCGTTTTCATACATGCTCGTAGACATACAAAAGCTATACATCAGCTGTTACCTTCATATAGCCATGCAAAATGAAATTGTTTCTCTTGTGTGTAATTTTCGATTATGCACACTATCGCACTGGAAATTTGTGGCAAGATCACCTAGTATCACTCATTCAACAACTACAATTAGCTACAGTATTGTTAGGCCATATACACTGCTCCACGGGTAGAATCAGACCCCGGGCTGGGGTTTAAGGTTTGTTTGGTTGATACCTTGATTTCTATGTTTGGAAAAAGGTGGTGTCTAGAGGTAGTCTAGAAAGTATATGTTTTTTGTCTGACCAGACAAATTTGAAGATTAATTGTTTGGTTGAAAGTCTGTGTCTGAAAATAGTGAATGAAAAATAGACCAACAGATCGAAGATATAAAGGGTGGATGGAGCTGCCTGCTCTAAACGTCTATTTTCAACGCCTGGGCATTGAGACCTGGCGCAGGCAGCAACGCGCAGGAACCAACCAAACAACGCGTAGGTGAACTCCTGGCTGCCATCCTGGCCAGGCAAGTCGGCCCAGGGAGCAATGCAAAGACGCCTTAAGCCCGGCGTGGAAGTCTGACCCACTGTATATATTCCCAGCAAAAATATAAAGTATATTTTCTAGGCTTTTCCTAGGCTGGCACTCCATTCGGCCTAGTGATAACGGCCCACCAAGATCGAGCAGACCAGCAAAGCCCACGTCACTAAACCTAGTAACAATATAGCCTAGACAACAGACCACCCTAGGAACCGGCTTCCCTAGACCTCTCCCACGCTGCATAGTGCACATGAGCACCACGGAGGCACGTACCGCTTGACCCCTTGTCGCTCCACACACTTGATAAGGCGATCCCGACCACCGGAATAGGTAGGCCTGGTAATGGCCAAGCTCGCCCGGGCCTAAAAGGCCGGGCTATTGCATGGGCCGGTATCAGGCCACGTTGATATGGCCCGTGGTTAAAAAGGTAGCGCTGGGCTGGGCTGGTCTGGGCTTTGCTAAAAAAGGGCTGGGTAAGAATTGAATTAGGGTTGATAAAATGAGTTACAGAAGGGTTTGGCCCACGGGCCAGCCCACCGAGAGCCAACAAGGGCTACCCAATGTGACAATGCCAGCACAACGTCTCGCAAAGCGCAGATGAGCAGAGCAGAGAATATTCCCTAAAAAAATCGAAAAAGCATAGAAGAGATGGGAGAGCACAAAGCTAAGACCGCGAGAGCGTGGAGAAGCTCACCAGAGGGCGCCGAGTCTGTCTGGCGGCGATTAACACCCCCTGCCGGATATGGCGAGGCGAAAATCGACGACTCAACACAGTCCCATGAGCAGAGGCTCGGCGATGTGGTAGTATCGAGTGGCATCTGGGGACCCAAATAGACCCCCGTAACAGAGAAATATCTCTAGGCCCCTCGTTGAGGTCGAAAAAATGAAGTGCATGGCCGTGCTACAAGTGGTCGAAGAGTCGACCACACAAAGTTATCCTTCACTGGATCAAGAAAATATTGAACAATCTATGGATGATAAATATTTCACTTGGACTTCGACCAGATATCGTAAAGTAAAAGGAGATTATGCAAGTAGGTTATTTAGGCCGACTAGATACGAACTGATCGTATGGGGATACGTACTGGTCGTGAGCTGGTTGTATCTGATCACAAACTGGTCAGCGAACTGATCGTAAGGTGTTACGAATTGGTCATGATCAGATGCGAACTAGTTGTGAGGAGTTACAAACTAGTCATGAGTGATGAGGATCTGGTCGCAGATGATATTGTGTAAGTTTCGTTCAATTTGATGTTTATGAGTATTTGGGAGTTGCTATGTCCATCTAGCAACTGCTAATGACTAGTGATTGGAAAGAAGTATTCGGGTCATAGCCGATTATGCATGAACCTACAGGGTCATACATTTAATGAGTTAAAACAAACTAGTTCGAATTGGGTCCATTATAGGCTCTTTACAAGGGGAGACGTGAGCTTGTTGGGACTAAGAGTTGCAACACCAACCGAAACACTAGTCGCCACCACCCCGAAGGCTCTACCGTACGCGCTTGTAACACTCCGGCCCAACACAGAGCCTAGAATGCTACTAAACTAACCTAACTATCAATTTAAACAAAAATTATCACTAAATTACACAAAGCATATCAAGGATAGAACCCATATATGGGTCACAATAACACAAGTATAACTATAAAGAAATCCTAGTTAATTAACTCATAAGAACATGGCAAGGTAATAATCACAGATCGACGTAAAAACTTATCCAATAAAGTCTAATAATAGAATAATAAATTCCAACCTATCTTCTAAGGCTACCCAATACTATCATGTCTTAGCTATAAATCATCGATTGATAAAGTGAGTTCTCATATCCAATGGACCAAGTAAACATGTATATGATGTGGATTCAAGTGTGCTAGCCCTTCCCAAGCGAAGCGCCGTCAACGATCACCTAAAAACAATAGTAGAGTAAGAGTGAATCCACGGCTCAGCAAATACATAATAAAGCCATAAACAATAATTTATCAACCATAATCAAAGTTATCATCATCATCTATCTATTTAATGACATTCTCCTACTCACCTAAACAAGTCATATTCCACATAGGTAAAGTTGCACAATTTAACAATTTACTCATATATGCGAATGCACCATAAGCTCATGCTCATATGCATCTCATCAGCTGATACCGGTATAACGGAGTGTTCACCCGTCGATAACACACTCTATCCTTCACTCTCGTGAAGTTCCCACCAAAGTAGCATTTTATCTAAAGCACTCGAACTAGTCATATATCTTTCTCACTGACCTCATCGGAATAGTTACATGACTTTTTCACCGACCTTGGCTCGTGCATTCTTGTCTTGATGAATGTAAATGACGCAACATCATAATTAATCATTTACACAACTCGTCTCATCAACCCAATATATCATTCTCATTATCTTCATATCATAATCTCATTAACTCAGAGTCATCAATATCATATATATGAATAAGCTTAACGAAAGCATAATAAATATCATGATAAATAATATCAATGACAATGACGAACAACCCATTGTTCCCCACTCTACCATGTACTTGCCTCTTAGCCATTCGAAGCCGGATGACGAAATTGTGGCACAGCGCATAAGGCCACAGTCACTGAACAAGCAAGTAATAACACACACTCAAAAACATCATCAAAATAATATTATCAAAGTACCAACCTGTCACACTAATCAACCTCGCATGTTTACGCCAAATCGACCAAATTAACCCCAAATCTACCGCACGCACTACCCGTTGTCCCCGTAAAAAAACTCCCTAACTTATTTATCCGAACTCCAAATTCAACCAACCAATACTTTATAGAATCCTCACGCAAAAGCCTACAACTCTCTAGTTATGACGAACCTCTGATTCTATCATTTTCTGCCCTATTTCTTTACCCGAAGACCATTATGTCATCTTGTGGACAGCAGACTTCCAAAATTCATACATTTTAATCTACTAATCTAAAAATTGTGTTCTTAGATTTTCTAGAAACCTTAAGAACTTACCTACAACATTCATGTTGACCAAATTCCCAGATTAACTCAACTACTATTTTTAATCTACTAATTACTACAGACTATCAACACACAACAAACTCTACCGGACAGCAGAACTATAAAGTTCATATCTTACAATCTATGCATCGGATTAACATGAATAAAAATTCTACCGAAAGCTATCGAAATTCTCTACAACTCTCTAATAGATGAAATTATCAAATTACGCCCTTACAGGACCCGAGTTAATAGTACAACAATACAATAGACTAAACCATTCTACTAAACATTTTCTCCCGACTAGAAAAATTGCTGACAAAACAAAGCAAAAGAGAACTCGATCGTCACCCTTGTAGATCAAGACGACAAACACGACAACCCAGTTATCCATCTCTCCTTTTTCCTTTCCTTCTCTTCCTTTCTTCCTTTCTTTCACCTTGCTCCTTCTCCTTGGTCAGCAGCGGCACAGAAAATCCCTACCGCCCAGTAGTACCTCATGCCACCTAATTCCTTAATCTTTTCCCTGGTTCTATCTCTGCTTGTTGAAGGATCCAATGGCAGCCAACCACACACACAGCAGCAAACTGTGGCAGCATGCAAATGGCAGAGAAAGCATTCACATGCAGGCTCGGGCGGCGCAAGGAAAAGCTGCAAGAGCAGGCGGTTGGCATGGCAACAACTGGCGATCGGGTGAGTGAATGGGTAAGCAATGACGCGCGGGCAGGCTGCTGGGTCTCCACGCATGTAGGCAGATGCTGGCACTGAGCAAGCAACGTGCATGCGAGCAGGAGCACCAGCGCTGAGCGGCAATGCGGTAGAGTTTGGTGTTTGGTGACGGCTAGCAACGGAAAACGAAAGAAAGAATAAAGCGGCTATGGTTTTTTGATTTTGGGTTCCACCTCTTCCCCACGTCCACTCTTATCACGGTAGATCCAACTCCTTTTGTGCAACTCGTTCTAGGAAAACAACACCTCTCTAAAATTTCGAAGCATCCGTTTTAATGTATCCCTTTCTGTCTAATTTCGCAAAGGTCCTCACGAGGGTTTTTTTTCTTCAAAAAAACCCCACTAATCCTTTTCGTTCTCTCACTAAAGTGTTTCGGGGTATTACATTCTACCCCCCATAAACAGAATTCGACCCTGAATTCTACTCACTGTTCTACTCGAAGAACAACCACAACTGAAATTAATCAACAAATAACACGTACCCGAGGTGAACAATTCTGGATACCACTCACACATCTGAAACTCACTCAACAGACAAGACTCGAAGGCACGATCTTACTTGTTGGTCAACGGTGTAGGATCAAGGATAACCGACTAGAGGGGGGTGAATAGGAGGTTTTTAAACTTTTAAACAAATTAACGAGATAAGCTAATTAATAACTTAGTCTAAACAAATTATACTTCTAGCTAAGCAATACAAGCACAAAGATCAAGCTAGAAATATAAATGCGGAAGAATAAAGACTAGGAATAACCACAATGAGACAACGATGTTTTCCCGTGGTATCGAAGACTTGCCGGTCTTCACTAGTCCACGTTGAGGGAGCTTGAACCAATCAAGCCGGCTCCACGTATTAAGCCTTTTCTCGATCACTATTGGTTGTTCTTCCTCCACTCCGGAGATGGTGAACACCAAACCACTCACAATATGGGCACCGGGCCTCTTCACAATCTTCTTGAAGAGATCACCGTGCAATCACCGCCAAGCCGTCTAGGAGTTCGGCAAAACTCCAAGAGTAACAAACCAAGACCTTCGCTTGACGACACTCAAGTGCAATAGGATCAACTAGAATGATGAATGCACTTTGAATGAGCTCAACAACCTCTCAAAGAGTGAACAAATGAATTTGAGGAGTTGAATGAATGCACAAGGCTCTAAGGATGTTAAATGTGGTTTAGCACTTTGTCCTTGAGCAGGTGGGGGAGTATTTATACCCCCCCCCAACAAAAATTATAGCCGTTGGAGAAGAAAACTCCACTTTTCAGCTTCGAGCGGTACTACCGCCAAGTACCGAGTGGTACTACCGCACTTTTCCAACCACTTCAGCAACGGCTATAACAGAGGCATTAAATGTCCTGACATAGCCGTTTTATTTTGAGGAGCGGTACTACCGCCAACTAACGAGCGGTATTACCGCAGAGCGGTCATACCGCAAAGTGAGTGCGGTACTACCGTTTTCCAAGAGAGACAAAAGAGGTGCGCGCTGGAAAATACATACCGCCAAGTAACGATTGGAATAACCGGCGTGCGGTACTTCCGCTTATCAATTGCGGTACTACCGCATTTCGGTCATACCGCATGAACACTTGCGGTACTACCGCGTTGAGGATTTGGCACCGAAACCAGAGAAGGGTCTCTCTGTAAAAAAACATACCGCCATTACAAGTCCGGTCATACCGCAGAGCGGTAGTACCGCTGGTTCAATGCCGGTACTACCGATTGTCCTGCCAAGATGGTATTTGCAAATATAAAAGCAAACCAGATGCATGCATGATCCTAGATTGATCCATAAGGCACAAGAACATGCTATCAAACTACTAGTCATCATCCCTCTTAATAGTACGGCATTTAACCTATAATCCGGTCTTCCAACCATAATTCCTAAGACCGGTAAAAGGTAAAAGATTTCTAATCTACTTGTACCTTGACTTTGATCCAATTTGATCTGCACGACATCCTTTATCATGTAGCTTCACGATCATTCTTACCATTTGGACTTAATCTTACAAATATTCAACAAACACATTAGTCCAATTATCACATATTATCATAAATTACCAAAACCAATTTTTAAGGGGCCTAGATGCTTTTCAATCTCCCCCTTTTTGGTAATTGATGACAACCTAGTTAATATGTGGGAAGTAACATTTTGAGTAAACCCAAGATAGTGAAATACGAGTATATCCTTTTAATGGCTTAAACAACACAGTTAAAAAAAAATCTTGTTAAGTCGAAACAAAGAAGACTCCCCCTAAACATGTGCATGAAGTAGATTGAACATGTTAAGAGCATAAGGAGAGAATTTTGACAGAGTTTATTTAGTTTGTTGGTTCTGAAGAAACATTTGTAATGAAACGGCATTTGTCATAATTGCAATAAAGATATATATACCAACAAGCTTAATCAACAAGTTTAATAAGAACATAAAGATAGTTGTTTACAAGCATTCAACCAACTTAATAAGACAAGGTAGCAAAAGATTGTCTCCCCCTAGACCTTACTTCCCTTCTAGCTACTTCTCCCCCTTTGGCATCAAAGTACCAAAAAACATTAAACAGCTGGATCCTGAGGAGGAAGAGTTGAGGAATCCTGAGGAGCAGGAGCCTGGGAAGGTGAGGTAGCTGGAGCCTGAGAGGAAGTCCCTGCTGCAGGATGAGTACGACGCCGAGAGAAGCGCTGAGGAGTCATTAAAAACTGTTCCATGGAATCCACCGCCTCTGTTAAAGCAACCAACCTATTATGAGTCTCAGACTGAAAATCTCTTTGTTCTGTCCTCATTTCCTGCTGGGTGACCTTAAGTTGCAGAAGGTTGTTCAGAATCAAAGTTTGATTTCTGAGAATCTGAGCTAAGGATTCTTGACCTTGAGAGACATTTTCAGCTGCAACCTCTGGAGCAACTTCTTCTTGCTGTACTGTTGCCCCGAAGCGAATGGGGGTTTTCTCTTGGCTTGTAATACTTATGGGAGATCCCAAACCTCCACGATACTCAATCTTGCTCGAATTAAAGCCATGATATAAGGAGCATGATAAATCCTCTTTACCCTGTCATTCTTGGAAGAAACTATGCCCTGATTATGACATCCACAACATCAAACTTCCTTCCATGTGTGATATTATCAATGATATTCCATACATGTCCTCGAACAAACATCAAAGTTACCACTCTTGGGAAGAAAAGTATGATTAATAATCCTATTAATCGGTGGGAATGGGTAGCAAGCCATGAATCTTCCCCGAGTGTACGACATTCGATCATAAAACTCTCTGTCGAGCGAGGGACAAGTAGAGCTGGTCTATCAAAAGCTTATCCCAATTTCGAATGTACCCTCGGACACGCTCAAAATCAGCCTTAGTGCACTCCACATAACGTGTAATCTGTCATCCACTTCATTTTCTTGAAATCGGAGACACATAAAGAGTAGCATAGAAGCGTCTTATGATTTCTTCATCATAGTCATTCCGAGAGCCACAAGATCATGAAGACCAACTTGTTGAAAGAGACGATACACACCATCATATTTTTCTAGAGAATTGATGTGCGACCACTTTATGCATTTATGATCCGCAAACTTCTGTGATGATCATAAATTTGCTCATAGACTTGCTCCTGGAACTTGGTGTGGAATCTGGGATTGATTGAGTTGGAGGGTAGTAGATATTGATCCTTGTGTCGTAAAATTGCATAATCATCAGCAGATATGAGCCTGAGATCAATCTGAGATTCTTCTGGATCTTCCATCTCCTCATCTGATTGAGCCTGGACTTCTTCTTCTGTGTCAGGCTCAGAATCAGAATCTGACTCATGAGGAAGAGATCCTTCCTCACTTTCAGAGCCATTTGCTGCAGGCCGTTTTCCCTTGCCTAATGGATCATCAATGGGGTCGGCAGAAGGTTGAGTGAAAGATTGCCCTCGGCGAGTTCCAAATCTTGTTCTTGGCATCTTTACAAAGAGAGGACAAGTTACAAGAAGTTTAAAAGATCAAGGAATCTAGAGATAATTTGAATGGAATGATTATCTGTTCTGTCAGTAAAATCGGTAGTACCGCAAGTTTTCAGCCGGTAGTACCGAGGTGCGGTAGTACCGCCATTTTCTGGCCGGTATTACCGCATCCCGGTAGTTCCACACTAAGAACACGGTAGTACCGCTTTTACAGACTGCGACCTAGGGCAAACGATTTAACCAAAAATTGATGTTTCTATTGGATTTGAATCCAAGAAATGGATGTAATATCATCATTAAACATCAATAATGTTGTATTGCCCAAATGGATTCGCAAAAATCACCAACATTTCAAATTTTCTAGAAAGAACGACCTAGGATTTGATTCGGTGGTAAAACAAGGAAATGGGAATGTTTTACCTTGAGGATTGAAGGAGATAAGCCCTAGAGATGCAAGGAATTTGCAAAGATCTGAAGATCAACCGAGTTTTGGATGGGTTGGCGAGAGTTTTTGGGGAGAGAGAGAAAAAGAGAGAGGAAGAGAGGTAAGAGGCACGGAGAGAAAACCCTCGGGTTACTTTTCTACCAAACCGATGCGTAGTTCCGCCCTATGGCGCGGTAATACCGCAAAGCGGTAGTACCGTGGTTTTGTGCCGAGAGCACGCAGATCTGCGGTCATACCGCACTTAACCCGCCGGTCATACCGATTATCCTGGAACATCAAAAACAGTTCTGGATAAAGATTTGATGGGATTATTTGCAAATGACCCTTAGTTGAGCAATCAAATAAGAGTTATTAGGGATCATTATGCATAGAATAGACTAAAGTCTATATGAGAACATAATTTTTATGAACATAGATAATCGTTATAATATTTTTGAAAAAATTTTCTTACAAAAACTTTTGAATAACACCAAATCAAAAAAAGTTTCAACCAACATTTGAATAGTCTATGACATTTAATTCATTCCTCAATTTGCAAAAACGGCCTTCATCTAATGGTTTGGTGAAAATGTCCGCTAACTGATCTTTGGTACGGATGTGGCTAATTTCAATATCTCCTTTGCCCACATGATCTCTTAGGAAATGGTGGCGAATATCTATATGCTTGGTTCTTGAGTGTTGGACCGGATTATTTGCTATTTTAACCGCACTTTTATTATCACACAAGAGAGGCATATTATCAATTTTAATTCCGTAATCCATCAAGGTTTGCCTCATCCATAGCAATTGAGCACAACAACTACCCGCGGAAACATATTCGGCTTCGGCGGTGGATAAAGCTATGGAGTTTTGTTTCTTGGATGACCATGATACTAAGGATCTCCCTAAGAATTGACAATTTCCCGAGGTGCTTTTTCTATCCACTTTACAACCCGCATAATCGGAATCTGAATATCCAATTAAATCAAATTTAGCACCTTTAGGGAACCATAAGCCAATGCTAGAGGAATGCTTTAAATATCTTAGTATTCTTTTTACGGCCATTAAATGACACTCTTTTGGAGATGCTTGAAACCGTGCACACATGCAAACACTAAACATGATATCGGGCCTAGATGCGGTAAGATAAAGTAAACTACCAATCATAGACCTATAAAGCTTTAAATCTATCGATTTACCTCCCTCATTAAGGTCGAGATGACCGTTGGTTGCCATGGGAGTCTTGATAGGTTTTGCATCTTCCATGCCAAATCTCTTGATCAAGTCCTTTGCATACTTTATTTGACTTACAAAAGTTCCATATTTGAGTTGCTTGATTTGAAGTCCAACGAAATAGCTAAGTTCTCCAATCATGGACATTTCAAATAACCTAGACATCATATCACCAAATTCTTTGCAAAAGTCTTGATTAGTAGAACCAAATATGATATCATCAACATAAATTTGACATACAAAGAAATCATTATCTAATACTTTAGTGAACAAAGTTGAATCAATTTTCCCGATTTTGAATCCTTTTGAAACTAGAAAATCTCTAAGGCGTTCATACCATGCTCTAGGAGCTTGTTTAAGACCATAGAGCGCCTTGGAGAGTTTATAGACATGATTTGGATTCTTAGGATCTTCAAAACCGGGTGGTTGTTCAACAAACACAAGTTCGGATATTTCTCCATTTAAGAAAGCACTTTTGACATCCATTTGAAATAATTTAATATCAAAGCATGATGCAAAAGCAAGTAATATCTGAATTGACTCAAGTCTAGCTACGGAGCAAAAGTTTCACCAAAATCCAAACCTTCGACTTGAGAGAAACCTTGTGCAACCAATCTTGCTTTGTTTCTTATAACCATACCATTTTCGTCTTGCTTGTTTCTAAACACCCATTTTGTACCGATGACATTGTGTTCTTTGGGTCTATCCACTAATGTCCAAACTTCGTTTCGAATGAAATTATTGAGCTCTTCATGCATTGCAATCATCCAATCCGGATCTTGAAGTGCTTCATCTATATTCTTTGGCTCAAGAGAAGAGACAAAAGAGTAATGTTCACAAAATGAAGCAACACGAGATCGAGTTTGAACACCCTTACTTACATCACCCAATATTTGATCTATTGGATGATCTTTTGAAATTGCATTGTGGATTCTTAGTGGTAAGTTTGATGGTTGATCATCTTCCTTATTGTCGTTTTCTTCCACTTGAATTTGACTTGTTGTGGAAGAGGTAGGAGGTTCAACTTGAGTAGAAGATGATAGTTCATCTTTCGGTTTGATGTCGCCAATTTGCATATTTTCCATAGCCTTTCTTAACAATTCATCACCTACATCATCCAAATTCTCATGCCCTTCTTGGGAGCCGTTAGTTTCATCAAATTGAACATCGTGTCTTTCCTCAACTAAACCGGAGTTTTGATTAAAGACACGATATGCTTTGCTATTAGAGGAGTAACCAAGCAAGAAACCAACATCACACCGACTTGCAAATTTTGAAAGACGAACACCCTTTTTCAAAATGTAACATTTGCAACCAAAGACACGAAAATAAGAGATGTTCGGTTTTCTTCCAACAAGGAGTTCATAGGAAGTTTTTTTCAAAAGGCGATGCAAATAGAGACGATTTATGGCATGACAAGCGGTGTTGATTGCTTCCGCCCAAAAACTATCGGAAGTATTATATTCATCAAGCATTGTCCTAGCCATTTCAATTAATGTACGATTTTTCCTTTCTACAACTCCATTTTGCTCCGGAGTGTAGGTTGTGGAAAGTGCGTGCTTTATTTCAAGTTCATCACGAAAGTATTCAACTTTAGTATTTTTGAACTCGGAACCATTATCACTACAGATTTTCTTTATTTTGAAATCAAATTCATTTTGAGCCCGTTTAGCAAAGCTTTTGAAAATTCCGGAGGTTTCGCTCTTGTCATCTAGAAAGAACACCAATGAATATCTAGAGTGATCATCTACGATAACTAAACAATAGCTATTTCCCCCGATACTCTTATAGGTTGTTGGCCCAAACAAATCCATATGTAAGAGTTCCAATGGTCTAGAGGTTGACATGATACTCTTGGAAGGGTGAGAGCTTGCGACTTGTTTACCGGCTTGACAAGCACTACAAAGTCGATTTTTTCTCAAACTTCACATCTTTCAAACCAACAACTAGATCATGTTTGAAAAGCTTTTTAAGTTGAATCATGCCAACATGAGCTAGCCTTCTATGCCAAAGCCAACCCAAAGATGTTTTTGCAATTAAACAAGTTTGTAAGCATGAAGCATTTGAGGAAAAATCAACCAAGTAAAGATTTCCAAATCTAAAGCCTTTGAAAACTAAAGCATTATCCTTTACACTTGAAATTGACACACCTTCATTTGAGAAGGAGCAAATTAAATCAAGATCACATATTTGAGCAACGGATAATAAATTGAAATTAAGTGATTCAACTAAAGATACATTTGAAATGGAAAGGTCATTTGAGATAGCAATTTTACCCAATCCTATTACCTTTCCTTTACTATTATCTCCAAAGGTGATCTTGTCACTTCCTTTTACGTTCTCGAATGTGGTGAACATTTTTCTATCACCGGTCATGTGTTGAGTGCATCCACTATCAAGCACCCAATGTTTTCCGCCGGTCTTGTAGTTCACCTACAAAACAAGAATCAAGTTTTTTTAGGTACCCAAATTTGTTTGGGTCCTTGGAGGTTAGTGACCAAGGCTTTAGGCACCCAAATAGCATTCTTTTTAGCGCCTAAAATCGAAGTGCCAATAAATCTTGCAATTATTTTACCATCAATGTATTTCTTAAGCATGTAGCAAGAATCATAAATTCCATAGGATTTAACATTAATATTTAAACAAGCATTTGACATGTGTCCTACCTTACCACATTTATTGCAATATTTACCATTTTGCTTAATAAACCTTGGAGGCTTGTTTACCGGTTTCTTACCTTTCTTTGGCACATACCCAAGTCCTTCCTTATTGAATGAGCACCTTTGCTCACTTAATAACTTGTCAAGGGTTGATTTAACCTTGAAGCATCTTTCCAAGCTCTTACTTAGCTTGGTGACTTGCTCTTTTAACTCATGATTTTCAACAATTAGCAAAGGGTCACACGTATTATTCATACCAATAATTGAATCATCATTTGAGCAACAAGATATGGATAGCAAGTCATCACAAGAGGTAGAAATACTAGACATGGTTTTAGCATTTGGCATACTTTCTACTCTTGGCATCTCATTCATTAAATCACAAGTAATACCAATATTTGAATGAGATTTTTCTATATCTTTTAGGAGAAAAGAATCATGAGCTTCCTTTAGCTCCTCATAAGAGTCTTTTAGAGAAATATACTCTTTCTTTAAGACTTTAAATTTTGATTTCTCTTTTCCAATATATTCATTTAAATCTTCAACCATGTCCATTAATTCATCATATGAAGGAGCATCATTATCAATAGATTTTACCTTATCTCCTTTTGCCATAAGGCATGTAGGAGACGTGAAGAGTGACGGAGTTTCCTTTATGGCGATGCCGACAAGTCCTCTTTTCTTAGGGGACTCTTCATCACTTGATTCGGAGTCGAAATCCGAATATTTTTCGTCGGAATCCCACTTTCCAATGTGAGCTTCATTTTTGCCCCCTTTGTGAAGCCTTTTGAAAAGCTTCCTCTTTCCATCGAATTCCTTCTTCTTTAATGGTTTATCTTTGTCATCCTTCTTGTTGGGGCAATTTGAGATTATGTGTCCCTTCTCATCACATCCATAACAACGAATGTTACTATATCTCTTGTTGTCACTTGAGGATTGCCCTTTCTTGAATTTGTTGAGGTTGAAGTTTCGATGTGGGCGTCTTCTCATGAATTTCTTCATTTTCCTCACAAGAAGAGCGTACTCCTCATCCGAGTCTTCTTCTTCATCCTCATCATCACTTGATTCCGCTTTAGCTTTCAAAGCGGTAATTTTCTTCTTGGATGAAGATGATTCCAATAGCTCTTCCTTGTCCTTCTTGTATAGCTCGTTAGTGATGAGGTTGCCCAAAAGTCCGGTTGGTGTCATTCTTGGCAACTCGGGAGAGTTGATAAATAATGTCACCAACGTCTCATATTTATCCGGAAGGGCCCTAAGCATTTTGCGCACAACATCAACATCAAGAAGGTTAGTACCAAGACCTTTGAGTTCATTTATAATGTTGTTTAGTCTTGAATACATCTCGGTGATGTTTTCATTTGGCAACATTATGAATGTCTCATATTTAATCCGAAGCCTATGCAACTTGGCTTCTTTGACCGTGGAGGTGCCCTCATGAATTTCGGAGAGGGTGGTCCAAATATCATGAGCGGTTTCCAAATTGTTCACTCTATTGAACTCATCCGCGTTCAAAGCACCAAAGAGAGCATTCATTGCTTGAGCATCTAAATGAGCATTACGTTCATCTTGAACCGTGAGGATTGTTGGATCAAGAGGCATAACATAACCCTCATTTACAATTTTCCATATGTTCGGACTCATGACTTTTAAGAAAATAGACATTCTAATTTTCCAATAAGAATAATTTGAGCCATCAAACAAAGGAGCCTTTCCTATATGCATACCCTCACTAGCCATCCTTTCTCTCTTAGACGGTAAAGTCTAATAAATTGAGAGACCAAGCTCTGATACCACTTGTAGGATCAAGGATAACCGACTAGAGGGGGGTGAATAGGAGGTTTTTAAACTTTTAAACAAATTAACGAGATAAGCTAATTAATAACTTAGTCTAAACAAATTATACTTCTAGCTAAGCAATACAAGCACAAAGATCAAGCTAGAAATATAAATGCGGAAGAGTAAAGACTAGGAATAACCACAATGAGACAACGATGTTTTCCCGTGGTATCGAAGACTTGCCGGTCTTCACTAGTCCACGTTGAGGGAGCTTGAACCAATCAAGCCGGCTCCACGTATTAAGCCTTTTCTCGATCACTATTGGTTGTTCTTCCTCCACTCCGGAGATGGTGAACACTAAACCACTCACAATATGGGCACCGGGCCTCTTCACAATCTTCTTGAAGAGATCACCGTGCAATCACCGCCAAGCCGTCTAGGAGTTCGGCAAAACTCCAAGAGTAACAAACCAAGACCTTCGCTTGACGACACTCAAGTGCAATAGGATCAACTAGAATGATGAATGCACTTTGAATGAGCTCAACAACCTCTCAAAGAGTGAACAAATGAATTTGAGGAGTTGAATGAATGCACAAGGCTCTAAGGATGTTAAATGTGGTCTAGCACTTTGTCCTTGAGCAGGTGGGGGAGTATTTATACCCCCCAACAAAAATTATAGCCGTTGGAGAAGAAAACTCCACTTTTCAGCTTCGAGCGGTACTACCGTAATACCGAAGCGGTACTACCGCACTTTTCCAACCACTTGAAGAACGGCTATAACGAGGCATTAAATGTCCGACATAGCCGTTTTATTTTTGAGCGGTACTACCGCCAACTAACGAGCGGTATTACGCAGAGCGGTCATACCGCAAAGTGAGTCTTGATACTACCGTTTTCAAGAGAGACAAAAGAGGTGCGTATTGGAAAACACATACCGCCAAGTAACGATCGGAATAACCGGCGTGCGGTACTTCCGCTTATCAATTGCGGTACTACCGCATTTCGGTCATACCGCATGAACACTTGCGGTACTACCGCGTTGAGGATTTGGCACCGAAACCAGAGAAGGGTCTCTCTGTAAAAAAACATACCGCCATTACAAGTCCGGTCATACCGCAGAGCGGTAGTACCGCTGGTTCAATGCCGGTACTACCGATTGTCCTGCCAAGATGGTATTTGCAAATATAAAAGCAAACCAGATGCATGCATGATCCTAGATTGATCCATAAGGCACAAGAACATGCTATCAAGCTAGTAGTCATGATCCCTCTTAATAGTACGATATTTAACCTATAATCCGGTCTTCCAACCATAATTCCTAAGACCGGTAAAAGGTAAAAGATTTCTAATCTACTTGTACCTTGACTTTGATCCAATTTGATCTGCACGACATCCTTTATCATGTAGCTTCACGATCATTCTTACCATTTGGACTTAATCTTACAAATATTCAACAAACACATTAGTCCAATTATCACATATTATCATAAATTACCAAAACCAATTTTTAAGGGGCCTCGATGCTTTTCAAACGGCCCTAATGAAACCTCACACTCTAGATCTCTCAAGTACTCTCTCGACACCTGGTCATACAAAACATTGTGTACCCCGCGTCAGGACTCAAGACGGTCCTAGCGAAATGCTAACCTCTAAACTCCCTGTAACTTCCAGAAACAAACTAATGTACCTTGAGCCAACCTCCCCTTTTTTGTACCAACCCACACAACCTGCACATAACACATGAAACTCTTGTTCCATCTCTCAATCGATCACTTCACATTTTCAACGATATCTCCTTTAACCAGGGACGCACAAAAGAACTGTAACACCCCAGTCCGACATGAACCTGGAATGCTACTAAACAACCCCTAATAACTCTAAACTAGACAATCTTAATAAAATTTCGGCAGAACCTCCCTTGTAAAGTTAATTACACGAAGGTTCCAACACACAGATTAATCAAATATTAACTAAAACTTTCATCCAAAGACATCAAAAGATAATCAAGACATGCTAAGAATCCAACATAACTAGAGAGATATAAAGATCCACTACTCATCATTAATACATTTAAACCATTGCATAAGAGAACATAACAATCTAAAATCAATCACGTTCAAGATCATTCAACTTTATTTAGTTCATGTGGTATGTGGGTGACTAGCAGTCTACTTTCCCCCATGCATGACATTCTTGGCTCGGGTACCTAAAACAACAATAAAAGCAAGAGTGAGTCCATAGACTCAGCAAGTACATAAAGAAACTATAACATCAACATACATATAAAGGAGATCAACACTAGAACATCTCATATGCAAATGCAATGCTCAAGGAACCTTTATCTTTAACTTTCGTGTGCATTACACGTGTCATGCAGAGTATGCAACCGCCGCGCATACCCATACCCATGCTGTCTTGCTGCATACGGGGACCAATTGCCCATTACTCCGCAAGTAATGGGGACCTCAACCCACACTCCACGAGTGAGGATCTCGGCCCGTCACCTTCATGACGGGGATCTCAAAGGAAACATACTTGGTCACCACATGACCAAGCCTCAATATGATCTCAATATGCACATGTTCATCATTTAATCATCATCAAATTACCACAAGACAGTAAGAACATATAACAATAGAGCATGGACATATATGACGCATCCATAAATCTTAAATCAACATCAAGCCAACAATCTCACTATGCTACCACACATCGAGAAGCACACAATCATGACCAATCAAACACAACCACGAATCAAACAATGCACTTGCCTTAACCACGTGAGAACTGGGAGCGTGAAGTTGGTGCTGCCTCGGTACTCTTCCCCACCTAAATTCAATCAAGAACATAGACTAAGACCACAGTAACGAACCACATGAATTCTAAAAACAAACACAACTAGCAATAGCTCGCAACCCAATCCCGACTCCAAATTTCTAATTGCTGTTCTGTACCTTCTGTGAACAGTCAAGTTCTAAAATTCATATCTTTCTGTACATAGGTCCAAATTATGTGTTCTTGGACTTCATTGAAAGGTTATCAAATTTCCCAACTAAACCTAGTTGGTGAGCTTCCTGATTCGGCCATCTAAAATCACTTTCAAGCCGATTAACAAGACATCGATTTCACGTCAGACTTTCTGGACAGAGCACTAAAACTAACATAACTTTCAGCTCGTTTACCCAAATTTTGCGTTCTTGTGCTTCCCTGAAAGCTACGATAATTATCTACAACTTTCGTTATACGGAGATCCTCTAATTCTATCTTTAACTGATCGTAAAGTTCAGATCACTAAAACCTGTCAAAATGCTGACAGATTCGCAGGACAGTCACAGTAAATAATTCATAACTTCTGCTGTAGAGGTCCAAATAATATGATCTAGCACTTCATTGAAAGCTATGGTCGTCCTCTACAACTTTCTAGGAGATGCTCAGAACAGAATCTGCACCTATCTATGACATAACGCCTGTCCAATACAATCTGTCCTGAGGGAACAGAAAACCGACATTGCAACAATCAACTAAATACGCATCTAAACGAGGGGAAAACGTGGTTACCCTTGAAGAACCGTTTGCCGGGCACGATGAGCACCCACCAGCGAGCTCTTCCCCCAAAGATGGTCACGTTCCCCTCGCCTTCTTCCTTCTCCAACGCCCGGCCACCTCCAGCGATCTCCAAATCGGCAATCGGGAAGACGAACGGAGTTTGCCGTAGCGAGGAGGCGCCAAGGAGGGAGTGCAGCAACCTGAGAACCCTAGGCGGGGCTGCGGCTTGAGGGGAGGAAGGGGAGGCAAAGGGCGGCTAGGGTTAGGAAGGAGGGGAGAAAGGGTGTCCCCTTGGCCGGCCACATATGGGCCCTTTGGGGCCAAAGCCAGGCCAAGTTGGCAGGAATTCACCGCTAACCCCTTCTCTATTTGTTTAATTGGTTATTTTCTATTAGGTTCTTCTCCGATTCGATTTCCACTACTCGTATCCTTTAAATCTTTAGGTTTTCTCCGAGTCCTATTATGGGGTATTACACTCTACCCCCTTAAATGAATTCGTCCCGAATTCTTTCCATCGCTCTACCCAAGAGCAATCACAGCTAGGATTTACTGAACTAAACCACACACTGCTGTGAACAATTCCGAATATTGCTCGCGCAAGCAAGACTCTAATTCCCAAGTCACTTCCCTGGGACATATGGGATCACACCACCTAGATGGATACCAACATCTTTCACTTCAAGACTAATCTCGACCCTTACGTACGCTCCACGCACGGACTCAAAAGTAAGGTCTTACTCGTGGCCAACACTCCAACAAAAACCTAAGCTCGGACCTCTCATGTGCTCTCTCAAGACCGAAAAACACAAGACATTGAGTACTCGCGCAAGTACTCGAGACGGTCCTAGCGATACGCCAATCTACATATTCCGTGACTAAGGAACCTATCCAACACACCTTTGGTTAAACTTCCTTTTGTACCAAGTACATCGTCACATGAACCCAGAACTCTTGTTCCTACACTCAATCGATCACTTTACCTAAGCAAGCAAGATCTCCTTTAACAAGGGACGCACAAAGAACTCACTGTCAACTCACTTATCCAAAAACTCAACGGAAAACAAAGGAGTCAAAATGCAACCAACTCAAAGTCACCTTCTCTTAGAAGAGCCCAATCCAAAATCAATGGATTTACCACGAAATCTTTTCCACTTTCCAAAATAGGCAGTTTAGAAATAATGCCACACAAGCCAAAAGCGAAATCACTCGAAAAACCAGTCTTACCCTTTTTTCTAACTGGTAGGAATCACACATACCGACAGAACCAACTCAGTTTATAATCGACATCCATCATAACTACATAGTTCAAGTAAGAATTAAGAAAACATCTAACTATCCAAGATCACACCCCTTTACCAAAATCTTTCTTTTAAGAAATCAACTTTCTCTTAAACCATAGGATCCCAAATCATCGTATAACGCATTAACTCATTTCTCTTAAATTGGCAACCTCAAACATATGCTCTACCGAACACAAAATCCACACTTATGTAGGGAGACTCTTCCAATCCACAATATTGTACTCTAGCCAATTTCCCTACCGAATGAACTTGTCAAAATAATTTCCAACACAACACAATATAGATTTCACCCACCATCACATCCCTTAATCCGTTAAGGATGAACAATTTTAAATTCACATCCCACACTCTCATATACTAGCCACAAAGGATACTATCAGTGATCATTCCACTACTCGAAATCCACTCTTATTCTACCATACGCACATAATCAAGTAACCACCCCAAGACGATTTATTTCACAAGTCTTAGACCCTCTCTAATCCACACCAATCCAATTCAGTTACACAACCACATTATACCCATTCGCCAAACCCTAATTGTTTAACCGACATTCAAATATACCCAATCACTAGCGTCAATAAATAAATATATCCTTTGACCATGACATCCTTAGAAATAATTTAACTCCTATAGGGTTACTTACTAAGGCTGAGTCATAGATGACAATAGTTCAACGATTTCTGCTATCCCATTAATTAGCATGACACTTAGATTCCTCCACGCCGCTACTTTCATTAAACTTCACCACCACAATTCTTCTACACAAACATGCTAAGTATCCAATTGCGATACTCTGATAAATTCATCAAGAGTCCATAATTTCGATAATCCCAATATTCCAACACGGACAAAGGTTACTGGATCATTATTCGCAATAGGTTCCACTAGTTGTAACACTAATCACTTTTATCTCATCGACAACTTTCCATTTAAATAGAATTCTCTCCGGTGTGTAAATCGAAACCAATTCACTTTATCTTGCTCTTCAAATTGATTGGTTCTGAAAAATCTCAACATTCCAAATACTTGACCACCTCCAACCAATCACCATATTACTCTTTATAACACTTGGCAACACAACTTGGTTAATACTTTACTCAAAAGGAAGAAATAAACAGATAGAAGGTTCAACAGACAAGAAATCGTGGCTCCTCGAAGTGAGCACGAGACCAAGAGAGACAGTCAAATAGTAGGATCTCAGAAAACAAGATACGAGCCCACTGTCGAGGGCACAAGTCCCACAAGAAGAAATTTTCCACCACCATAAATCATAATAAAATATTGCTATGCAAACCCAAGAAACTCTTAAGTTGAGACAACAAGAAAGTTGCGGATTACATTTTTTTTTTTAGCTCCAACCTCAAATACTTATGGTAGACATTTTCCGTTAACACAACGAAAGTAATCTCTTTGATTACAACATTACTTGCCAAACCAAACAAGAGATGTCTTTAATACCAAAACACATTCATCACTTGAACCAAACGGAACCTTTCCATATGTCACATTGCTCAACTAATTTTATCTCTTGCAAAAATCATGAGTCCCCAAAAGATCACGAATACAAAACTCCAAATATTTCATTTAACCGTTATTAAAACAATCAACTTACTTTCTCTCTAGAAGAATCATCACCACTCCAACACGTCACAATCTCTTGTAGACCTTATTACTAACATCAAGAATATTTCACTCTTAGCAAGGTTCGTTATCTTCAACTCTTCCTTTATAAAGTCCCCAAAAACTGACCAAACTGTTACATTTCACTTTATCCTCTCATCCTCAAATGAGGGTACACCAAATTCTTACACCCTCACTATAACAACCACCATATTTTCCAAGGAACCTACTACACAATTTACAAGGTTACACCAAAACTCTTTCATCAAAGACATACTATTATCGACAATCTCACCATCAAGCAAACACATGTCACCTATTAAATCCCATCATAAACCTTCCCAACAAAACACAAAGATATTCGAATGCTCATACTTATTTAGTACACACTAACTCCAATCTAGAGGTTATCATAAACTTTTGATGATTATTCCATCATGGATGAATTGATGGTCCTGTATCTATTTGTACTCCCACGAGCATAAATAAGATCATCAAATAGCCAATTAAAGAAGATTTCTATATTAATATCTACCAAGACGACAATCGAACACATCTTATATTTCTCTTTTCGCATGATTAGATTAATCCATTAAGATCAAATAATCTAACTAGTTTAGCAAACTAAACAACTCAGGATCAACCACTCGTTAATGTTCCACGATGGTTAATAACTCTATTGATTCCAATTAGGTATAGCCGTACACCTAATCACAGTTCAACAAGAACTACTACATGATACCATCAAATTAATCAACTTTCCTTCCAGGGATCTTAGGTAGGATCGATTATACAACACACTACAGACCCAACTTGATAACTCCTATCATATTCACTAATCTCTCCGATTATAACCTCCCACTTAACCACGAGATGACATCGCTAAAGGGTTTAGCATTTTCTTTTATAAAAGAACTTTTCAACTTCAACACTCAAGATACCCAAAAGAAATATATTGAATCAAAACTTCCACGTACTACAAGACTTGCAAAAGGAAACTTTCATTACCCAAGAACATCAGCCGGATAAATGGGTCATGCTTTCCAATGAGAAGGACAAAACTCCAAAATAACGGTCAAACTTGACAATCAACTCGGTTCACCAGCCGCAAGAATAACTCATCAGTTGGGAAAATAATGATTGCTTTACAGGATAAATTAAGCCAAAGAAAACACACCAATACTTTTTTTTTCTCTCAAAGCAACCTATCAACCACAAGAATAAATAACCCAAGAGAAACTCATCAATCTCAACTGGATAAGAGTTGACCAAAATCAAATTCAGGGAAGAGAACAACTCTTTTAAGTATACTCGCTACCAACGCCTGTACTACGATCTCTCATGTGGATACTTCGCTAATCCTATACCACGAACGGTGGTGTAACCTGGTATAGCCCAGGACCACAACCACTACCTCCACCTCTCAACATGGGTTACCCCCACACATAATAACCATAGTATTATACTATAGATATAATGAGATCATCTCAAAACAGGAATCATTAATACAACTCAATAGATGCGTAAATGCAATGCTTGACCCATCCCATCCCGATTGCACCGGTGTGTCGGGTTTATAAGTTCATTAACCATTACAAAATTTTAGCAATTTAAGTTGCCTAGGTTGTAAATCCAATCACCACGGACCTACCGCCGCTCGATACCAACTGTAACTTTTGATCCGACATGAACCTGGAATGCTACTAAACAACCCCTAATAACTCTAAACTAGACAATCTTAATAAAATTTCGGCAGAACCTCCCTTGTAAAGTTAATTACACGAAGGTTCCAACACACAGATTAATCAAATATTAACTAAAACTTTCATCCAAAGACATCAAAAGATAATCAAGACATGCTAAGAATCCAACATAACTAGAGAGATATAAAGATCCACTACTCATCATTAATACATTTAAACCATTGCATAAGACAGAACATAACAATCTAAAATCAATCACGTTCTGAAGATCATTCAACTTTATTTAGTTCATGTGGTATGTGGGTGACTAGCAGTCTACTTTCCCCCATGCATGACATTCTTGGCTCGGGTACCTAAAACAACAATAAAAGCAAGAGTGAGTCCATAGACTCAGCAAGTACATAAAGAAACTATAACATCAACATACATATAAAGGAGATCAACACTAGAACATCTCATATGCAAATGCAATGCTCAAGGAACCTTTATCTTTAACTTTCTGTGTGCATTACACCGGTAATGCAGAGTATGCAACCGCCGCTGCATACCCATGCCTGTGCGCGCACGCACAGGGACCAATTGCCCATTACTCCGCAAGTAATGGGGACCTCAAGCCCACACTCCACGAGTGAGGGGATCTCGGGCCCGTCACCTTCATGACGGGGATCTCAAAGGAAACATACTTGGTCACCACATGACCAAGCCTCAATATGATCTCAATATGCACATGCTCATCATTTAATCATCATCAAATTACCACAAGACAGTAAGAACATATAACAATAGAGCATGGACATATATGACGCATCCATAAATCTTAAATCAACATCAAGCCAACAATCTCACTATGCTACCACACATCGAGAAGCACACAATCATGACCAATCAAACACAACCACGAATCAAACAATGCACTTGCCTTAACCACGTGAGAACTGGGAACGTGAAGTTGGTGCTGCCTCCGGTACTCTTCCCCCACCTAAATTCAATCAAGAACATAGACTAAGACCACAGTAACGAACCACATGAATTCTAAAAACAAACACAACTAGCAATAGCTCGCAACCCAATCCCGACTCCAAATTTCTAATTGCTGTTCTGTACCTTCTGTGAACAGTCAAGTTCTAAAATTCATATCTTTCTGTACATAGGTCCAAATTATGTGTTCTTGGACTTCATTGAAAGGTTATCAAATTTCCCAACTAAACCTAGTTGGTGAGCTTCCTGATTCGGCCATCTAAAATCACTTTCAAGCCGATTAACAAGACATCGATTTCACGTCAGACTTTCTGGACAGAGCACTAAAACTAACATAACTTTCAGCTCGTTTACCCAAATTTTGCGTTCTTGTGCTTCCTGAAAGCTACGATAATTATCTACAACTTTCGTTATACGGAGATCCTCTAATTCTATCTTTAACTGATCGTAAAGTTCAGATCACTAAAACCTGTCAAAATGCTGACAGATTCGCAGGACAGTCACAGTAAATAATTCATAACTTCTGCTGTAGAGGTCCAAATAATATGATCTAGCACTTCATTGAAAGCTATGGTCGTCCTCTACAACTTTCTAGGAGATGCTCAGAACAGAATCTGCACCTATCTATGACATAACGCCTGTCCAATACAATCTGTCCTGAGGAACAGAAAACCGACATTGCAACAATCAACTAAATACGCATCTAAACGAGGGAAAACGTGGTTACCCTTGAAGAACCGTTTGCGGGCACGATGAGCACCACCAGCGAGCTCTTCCCAAAGATGGTCACGTTCCTCGCCTTCTTCCTTCTCCAACGCCCGCCACCTCCAGCGATCTCCAAATCGGCAATCGGGAAGACGAACGGAGTTTGCCGGTAGCGAGGAGGCGCCAAGGAGGGAGTGCAGCAACTGAGAACCCTAGGCGGGGCTGCGGCTTGAGGGGAGGAAGGGGAGGCAAAGGCGGCTAGGGTTAGGAAGGAGGGGGAGAAAGGGTGTCCCTCTGGCCGGCCACATATGGGCCCCTTTGGGGCCAAAGCCCAGCCCAAGTTGGCGAGGAATTCACCGCTAACCCTTCTCTATTTGTTTAATTGGTTATTTTCTATTAGGTTCTTCTCCCGATTCGATTTCCAGCTACTCGTATCCTTTAAATCTTTAGGTTTTCTCCTGAGTCCTATTATGGGGTATTACAAGAACTCGTTTTAAACAAACTCTTTTACAAATAGAACCCAACTGAAAGCAAAGGATTCGCAATGCAACCAACTCATAACCAACTTCCCTCCAAAAGACTCCAATCCAAAATCAAAAGATTCATCATGAAACTTTTCCACTTTCTAAGTAGCCAGTTTACAAATAAACACCACGTAAGTCAAAGGAGAAATCACTCGAATGTCCTAATCAATGACTTTTTTCCTGAACCGGAAAGAACCATAATACCAACATAAAGCCAACTCAAATTGTAAATGGCCCCTGTCATAAATACACAACTCAAACAAGAATTAAGAGAGCATTTCACTATCTGAGAAAATATTCTTTTCTCAAATTTTCTTTTAGGAATAAACTTTATCTCAAATCATGGGATTCCAAATCATCACACAAACTCCTTCCTTTTAACCAACAAACTCAAAGCGATGCTATCAAAGACCATCACACTATTTGGAATCCACTTTTATTCTACTATTATACACATAATCATTGGGCAACCAAGTTTCTAGCATACAACATAAGCCCAATTTCAACCTCCAAGACTCATATTCAATTACTGGTATAAAGGATAGGAAAATCTTCATATTCAATTACTAAATTTCCCATAGTCCAACAATATCCTCAGTTGTTAATATCAACATTCCTCACTAATCAAATAACCGCCCAAAGCGATTAACTTCACTAAACTTGGACCCTTACTAAGCCACACCATTAATTCCAATATTTCCACCAACATGAAGAAATGTTCTTGGATCATAATTAGTTTTGCTCCAACAACTATCATTCCTTTTACATCCAATGCCCTACAAGATTTATATCACGAAATCAGTTCATCCTCCAATGCTCCTCAAATAACTTACAACCCAAGGCATCGCAACATCATATACTTGACCACCACTATCCAGTTGTCACTATACACTTTAAAAGACCCTTGTAAAACGAATCGGTTAATTATTTCTCAAAAGAAGAGGCAAATGGAAACAATTTTTTAGCACATAGAAAAACGTTTACCACTCGCAGTGAGTACGAGACCAAGATAAATAGTCAAATATCAATGAGCTCGGAAAGCAAAGGAAGAGTCCACAATTGAGGGTGCAAGTCCCATAAGAAGAGAATATCAGACCTCAAATAAGAATAAAACACTGCTTTTGAAAATCAAGAAACTCTTATGTGGCCAAATAGCAATGATCTCCGAAAGCAAAGGAAGAGTTCACAATTGAGGGAACAAGTCCCATAAGAAGAGAATATTAGACCTCAAATAAGAATAAAACACTGCTTTTGAAAATCAAGAAACTCTTATGTGGCCAAATAACAAGATTCAGCACACTTCAAAAATCTGTAAGCTACAAAACTTGACTCTAACATCAAATATTTGTACTACACTCTTTCATTTAACAAAGAAAATAATTTTCTTTGATCCCATAAGAAGAGAATATCAGACCTCAAATAAAAATAAAACACTGCTTTTGAAAATCAAGAAACTCTTATGTGGCCAAATAACAAGATTAAGCACACTTCAAAAAGCTGCAAGCTACACAACTTGACTCTAACCTCAAATACCTCTACTACACTCTTTCATTTAACAAAGAAAATAATTTTCTTTGATTAAGACATCAATTTGCTAACTCAAACAAAGCAGAGCTTTTAAAACCAAATCACATTAATCACTTAAGAACCAAATAGAACTTTCCAACACGTCGCTTTGCTCAACAAATTTCAGCTACCACATAGATCATAACTCCAAAAGATCACGAATGCAAAACTCAAATCATTTTCATTTAAACGATATCACGAAAGGCAATCAATTGTTTTTTTTTTTAATAAAACAATCAACACCACCCTCATAACCCTTTACCTACAATCTTACTAACATAAAAAAACACTCTTAGCAATATGCATCATACCTTACTACCCCACCAATAATGTTTCCAAAAGAAACACAACAAAATTGTTTTTTTTTTAAACAAGAACATACTATCATATGAAAAATTCGCAAGGCACACTAATAAAGTTCACTTATTAGGTTTCATCCATTCAATCCCTAGTGATGCTCAACACCAATTTTAACTTACACTAATTGTACTATAGAGATTATCATTAACAACTAATGATTATATTAACTATGGAAACATTTATGTTCCTATCTCTATTTGCAATCACACAGGTATACAAGCACATATTCAACATTAATATTATTACAATTTTAATAACATAATCTTTTATGAAATAAGGTTTCACAAAGCGATACATCAACATTCATCTAGTCCTTTACACACGTTTCAACAATTTTAGCGTATCAAGAATTATGTAAATCTAGCATTTATATAAAATCATCAAGTAGCTGAATAAAAACCACATTCAAGATTAATATCTATTAAGGTAACAACCTAGCACCTCTTTAACTTAACCACCCCGAATGGTGAGGTTAATCAAATGGACCAATTAACCAAGTTTATCTCACAAGTTTAGCAAATTAAACAATTCTAATGATCAAAACGGTTCATCAAGTTCCACACCTCTTAATAACTATGTTGATTCCAATTAGGTATAGTCATATTCATAATCAAAGTTCATCAAGAACTACTAGAAGACAACATCAAATTAATCAACTACACTTTCAAGGATACTAGTTAAGTTTTAATTATGCACCACGCTACAGACCCAACTTAATAACCCATACCACAATAATTAATTTTCTACGATTACAATCTCTCACTTAGTCATGACAAGACATCACTAAAGGGTTTTAACATTTTTCTTTCATAAAACAGAGGTATTAACTTCAACGCTCAAATTACTCCAAAAGAATTACGTAAGATCAACGCTTCCACATGATAAAGAACTCGCAAATGGCCATTTCCATTATTCAAATACCAAGCAAAACAAACGAGTCATGTTTCCAAAAAAAAAAAATATAGAACTCTCGTGAAAAGACCAATCTTGCAAATTAACAACATTCATAAGCAGCAAAAACAACACAATAGTCAGGAAAACAATAATTGTTTTAAGAAACAAATAAAACCAATGGAAACCCATTAACAACATGGTAAACACATGCCAAATAAAATCTATCAACCACCGTTGTAACAAGAATAACCAAATGCAAACTCAAGGTAACAACAACCTTTCCCAAAGAAACTTACCTCCAACATCTGTAACTAAGATACTCGAGAAAAAACCTTCACTATCCCTATACCACGAACGGTAGTACAACTTAGCCATGCCCATGGCCACAACCAATCTCAACCCCTCGACATCCATTGCCATAGACATAACATTCGTATAATCATATTATAAGTATACAAGATCATCTCATAACATGAATCATCAATACAATATAATGGAAGCGTAAAAGCTATACTCATCCTATACCCATCCTACTGTGCACTAGTGTGTCAAATTTTAAGTTAATTAATTATTATCAATTTTTAGCTGAGTTTACTATTCTTAAAATAAATTTTAGTATTTTTAGGTTACCTAAGTTGTTAATCTATTCACCACGAACCTAAAATCCGCTCTGATACCAAATGTAATACCTCGGCCCAACACGGAGCCTAGAATGCCACTAAACTAACATAGCTGTCAATTTTAACAATAATTATGACTAAATTACAGCAAACATATCAAGGATAGAACCTATACAATAACACAAGTATAACTATAAAGAAATCCTAGTTAATTAACTCATAAGAACATGGCAAGGTAATAATCACAGATCGACGTAAAAACTTATCCAATAAAGTCTAATAATAGACTAATAAATTCCAAACTATCTTCTAAGGCTACCCAATACTATCATGTCTTAGCTATAAATCATCGATTGATAAAGTGAGTTCTCATATCCAATGGACCAAGTAAACATGTATATGATGTGGATTCAAGTGTGCTAGCCCTTCCCAAGCGAAGCGCCGTCAACGATCACCTAAAAACAATAGTAGAGTAAGAGTGAATCCACGGCTCAGCAAATACATAATAAAGCCATAAACAATAATTTATCAACCATAATCAAAGTTATCATCATCATCTATCTATTTAATGACATTCTCCTACTCACCTAAACAAGTCATATTCCATATAGGTAAAGTTGCACAATTTAACAATTTACTCATATATGCGAATGCACTATAATGCTCATGCTCATATGCATCTCATCACTGATACCGGTATAATGGAGTGTTCACCCATCGATAACACACTCTATCCTTCACTCTCGTGAAGTCCCCACCAAAGTAGCATTTTATCTAGAGCACTCAGACTAGTCATATATCTTTCTCACCGACCTCATCGGAATAGTTACATGACTTTCTCACCGACCTTGGCTCGTGCATTCTTATCTTGACGAATGTAAATGATGCAACATCATAATTAATCATTTACACAACTCGTCTCATCAACCCAATATATCATTCTCATTATCTCCATATCATAATCTCATTAACTCAGAGTCATCAATATCATATATATGAATAAGCTTAACGAAAGCATAATAAATATCATGATAAATAATATCAATGACATTGACAAACAACTCATTGTTCACCACTCTACTATGTACTTGTCTCTTAGCCCTTCGACGCCGAATGACGAAATTGTGGCACGACGCATGAGGCCACAGTCCCTGAACAAGCAAGTAATAACACACACACATACACACACACTTAAAAACATAATCAAAATCATATTATCATAGCACTAACCTGTCACACTAATCAACCTCGCATGTTTACGCCAAACGACCAAATTAACCCCAAATCTACCGGACGTACTACCCGCTGTCCCCGTAAAAAAACTCTCTAACTTATTCATTCGAACTCCAAATTCAAACAACCAATACTTTATAGAATCCTCACACAAAAGCCTACAACTCCCTAGTTATGATGAAACTCTGGTTCTATCGTTTTTTACCCTGTTTCTTTACCTGAAGACCGTTCTATCATCTTCTGTACAACATACTTCCAAAATTCATATATTTTAATCTTCTAATCTAAAAATTGTGTTCTTAGACTTTATGAAAACCTTAAGAACTTACCTACAACATTCATGTTGACCAAATTCCAAGATTAACTCACCTACTATTTTTAATCTACTAATTATTACAGACTATCAACACACGACAAACTTTACCAGGCGGCAGAACTATAAAATTCATATCTCACAATCTATGTATCGGATTGACATGAACCGAAAGCCATCGAAATTCTCTACAACTCTCTAGTCGATGAAATTACCAAATTACGCTCTTACGGTACTCGGATTAATAGTACAACAATACAACAAACTAAATTGGTCTACTAAACATTTTCTCCCGACTAATAAAATTGCTAACAAAACAATGCAAAAGAGAACTCGATCGTCACCCTTGGAGATCAAGATCCCCGCGATCCATCTCTCCTTTTTTTCCTTTCATTCTCTTCCTTTCTTCCTTCCTTTCACCTTGCTCCTTCTCCTTGGCCAGCAGCGGCTAGCGGCACAGAAAATCCCTGTCGCCCCAGCAGTACCTCACGCCACCCAATTCCTTAATCTTTTCTCTGGTTCTATCTCTGCTTGCCGAATGATCCAATGGCAGCCAACCACACACATAGTAAAAAACTATGGCAGCATGCAGATGGCAGAGAAAGCAAGTGCATGCAGGCTCAGGCGCCGCAAGGAAAAGCCGCAAGAGCTGGCGGTTGGCACATCAACAACTAGTGATCGGGCGAGCGAACGTGCAGGCGATGACGCGCGGCCAGGCGGCCAGATCTCCACGCATGCAAGCAGATGATGGCGTCGAGCGGGCAACATGCATGAGCGCAGGAGCACCAGCGCCGAGCGGCAACGTGATAGAGTTTGGTGTTCGGTGACGGCTAGCATCAGAAAATGAAAGAAAGAATGAAGTGGCTACTCCTCCTGTGCGACTCGTTCTTGAAAAACAACTCCTCTCTAAATTTCGAAGCATCCTATTTTCATGTATCCCCTTCTGTCTAATTTTACAAAGGTCCTGAGGGGTTTTTTTTTCTTCAGAAAACCCCACTAATCCTTTTCATTCTCTCACTAAAGCGTTTCGGGGTATTACAGTGTTGGTACTAGCATGCTGGTTTACGGTGTTCCATCCTTGGATGCGTGGATACTGTAGAGGCACTACTGCGATCACTGTTGCACTGATCGAGGATGATCCGCGACATACATAGGGAACGTGAGCGGCTGCTAGAGGAGACGATCGGTGGCCAAGAATGTTGGACGATTGACTACAACCACTACATCAATGCGTGCAATGTTGGACCATGCTGCTACAACTCTTCTTCCGCTGCACTGCACGTCTAGTGGTAATGATCTATGATTTCTTTCTCGTATTACTTCTTGGTTTACACAATAGAATTTTGAATTGCACATTAGTGTAGCCTACTCGTATCCTAATAATTAGGGATGGCTAGGGCTTGGTGAGGACATGAGGAGGAGAAATGGGGTACGGGAGGAGGCAGCGACGCCGGAACATGGTTGGTGGGAACGAAGGTAGCAGAGGTTCTCATCGGATGTGTGGACAACCAGCGCCAACAAGAAGCCATGGATACATCTGGTCGACTCATGGTCCTCCTATTTTCTAGTAAAGTTAAGGTACGCATAAAAACCAAGGCTATTTGTGTTGGGCTTTAAGAGGTTTTGTGGGATGTTAATTAGAATACCTAGTATTCAGCCTGTAGGGGCCTTAATAGATACAAGTAAGGTGGGTCGGCTCGAAGGGCTGAAATGGGCGGTGGTCTATTGAGTTTTTTTATTTGGGGCCAAGGGTGGGTTGGGTTTTATATATGCTTAGTGGGCTGGGCTAGGGTTAGGGCCATTCTAATAGCTTTTCAGGGCTGGGTGGGTTTAGGGTAGGCCTTGGCCCGTTACCAGGCCTAGGAAATTAGCAAGGTGGCCACCGGCTAGACCACACGTCATCGTCACCCGTACCTAAGCGTTGTTGTCACCCTAGAGCATGCGCCGCCACTGCCCCTTAGCATGGTGCTTGCCATTGTTGGGCCTTGCCGGTACCGCGCTATAGGAGCTCGTGGTTGCGCTGCCATTGTAACAACCCAGCCTAACATGAGCCTGGAATGCCACTAAAATAACATATTAACAATTTAAAACTAAGGCATTATACTAAATTTCGGCAGAACCTCTTTTGTACAGTACTTAACCATACAGAAGGTTCTATCAATTATCAATGACATAAATCAATTAACCTAAGCAACCAATCTAAATCATAATCATAAACCTCCATGGAACATTAACCAACTCTATTACAATCCAACTGATGCATAATACTTAAACAACAGAAAACATCTTAGTAGTTCGCTCAATTATTAATTCATAATCCCAAAATTAATCATTCGTGAAGGTTCGTGGAGGTGTGCAATAGATCTTATGACTATTCCCTCCTATGCATGACGTCCGCGTATGGAGAACCTAAAATACAAACAAACAACAAGAGTGAGTCAAAAACTCAGCAAAGTACAATTAGTACAACAATTCAATACACAACTCTGTCATCACCCAACCAAAATTCTTTATAGTAAACCAGATCATATGCTCATGCAATGCTATGCACAAATGCAGTTTTTCTTTTCTCTTTGCATATACCGGTAATGCGGAGTATGCATCCGTCGATGCATACCCATGCTTGTGCCTTCTAGCACAGGGACCATAAGCCCACACTCCACGAGTGTGGGGACCTCAAGTCCATCTAATTCATGACGGGAACCTCAAAATCAATACTTGGTCACCACATGACCAAGTCTCAAAGATGATAACATGATGCATATGAATCAATCCTTTTATCCAACAAAATCATGTACTAGCCAGCAGCAACATACATGAATAAAGATCATACACATACTACTAGCATTAAAGAACATACACATCGTACTAGCATTCATGGGTAGAGATCGTACACATAATATTAGCATTCATGAACATTCACTCTTAATTATTCTACCACTAATTGTACTTGCCTCGACCATATGAAGCTTGATGATGCGGAGAGGGTGCTGCCCTCGGAATCAAACCACATGAATATATATAACAATCACACTAAGAGAATATTTCTAGACAAGACATTGCTAGAAATAAATACATGACGAACTACGCTTCCTAGAGCAACCCAAAAAACTAACTTCTATAGACATCGATCTATCCCAAAACAGAACAGCCTTATTCTAAAATTCATAACTATTCGTCTACTTATCCAAATCCGGTGTTCTTTGATTCTCTAGAAGGCTTATTAAGTTATCCACATAAAACTAGTTGGTGAGATTCCCAGATTTTTTCATCGTCTATCCTTACCAAATAGATTACTAAAACTACTAAATCCCGTGAGAGGTTCTGGACAGCGAGACTAAATCTTACATAACTTTAAGTACAATTATCCAAAAATTATGTTTTTTACCTCTCTGAAAACTTTACAAACATACCTACAACTTTCATGTTGGTGGTATCCTTCAAATACTTTGTTAACTAATTTCTATTATCTAGTTAATACAACCTGCTCGAAACCTGACAGAGCCTCGGGACAGCAGCGTTGTAAAATTCATATCTAACAATTCGTTCATCCAAATGACCTGATACAAGACTGTATTGAAAGCTAAAGACGTTACCCACAAATCTCTAGGAGATGGCTAGATCGAATTTCAAAGTTTACAACCCTAAAGCTGCCGAGCATTACAGACTGCCAAAAACCAATCTAATACCGACATTGCCAAATCACAAAACTACACAACTAATCGAACGGGATCGTGGGTTACCTTTGCAGAATCCGCTGAAGAATGTAAGAACCACCACGTGATCCCTCTCCCTTCCCTTATCCCTTCTCCCCCTTCCTCTTCCTTTCTTCTTCTTCTTTCCTCTCCTTCCTTTCTCCTCTTCTCCTCCTCTTGGCATAGCAGCAGGGAAGGGGTGTGCTACAGTACCTGCATGCTACAGTGCAGCATGTTACTATAGCAGAGGTGCTAGGGTTTGGTTGATCCTCCCTTGTCTTCTAGTGGATAGTCATGGGCCTTGGGCTACAATGACCAGTTTTCCCCACTTGAAAATGGATTGGCGGTCCATTCCTCTATTAAAAAAAATGATTTTTCCTTATTTAATTCCTTTAATTCTCTCTCTAATTTAATTGCACTCTCTAATGATATTCGGGATATTACAGCCATCACCTATCTGCCTTGGCTCCTCTTTGTTGTGATTTTTTAATTAATTGTTGTAAGGAGTGTTTGATTTTGTTGCAATATGTAATAAGACTATTACATCAATTAACAAAAAGGCTGCAACAAAGTCAATTTTGTTGTAACATTTTTGTGATTACACGTTGTAATAAAATCAAACACTTCTTTTAACAATTGATAAAAGAGCTGTAACAAAATTTTATGCTCAGATAGTTTTCACCCAATATGCTCCCAAACACTGTAGCTATCTACCGCATCAAAGTGCTGTTAGTTGCACTCTACGGAACCACTATTCATCACTGTAGATGTTTTGCTGTGGCATGGTCGTTGTAGCAGCCAATCTTGGTCGTCCATCATTTGATCAGATGGAACAAAATGGCGTAAATGCACATCACTGTTGCTCTTGCCTTCAGTGAGCAATAGCAGAGGCTCTGCTTCCCCTGTAGGTACTCCCTACTCCTTTTCACTGAATTACTAAAACTAATATGCCGTGGATTCCATGCCCTCTCGACCTATCCACGTCGCCCCCAAAAATCGCGGCCATCCGATCGTCTCCAGAGGGCTGGGATCGTGCCAGCGCTTGGTGCGTTCCTCGTGCGGCCGCTGTGTGAGGACCCCAATTTATTTGGCTTGTAATGCTTAACCAACCACCTGGTCCTAGCATCACAAATCAAATAAACTGATCCTCGAGATATGTATACTTCCCAGAAAGCAGTATACACACCTCGGTACAAACTTAGACATCAATTCCATTCCAAACATAGAGTCCAAACATTACACTACCAAACGGAAGATAAACAAATAGAGTTATTACAGACAAAGGCCGATGTGCCAAGATACACAAATAAACAAGAACGCAATGAAGCAAAGTGCCATAAGATGGCTATAAACAAAGCCAATCGTGCCTCCAACCCACAAGGCATCCGACGGACCGCCAAGTCTAGTCGCCCACGAATCGGCAACACACTCACGTAAGTGAGGCCCTTGGGGCTCACCTTCTTCCTCTGCAACAAAACATTAAGCAAAGCACCGAGTACAAAGATTGTCTTTGTACCGCAAGACCGACGTGTGAACTAGCGCACTGTTCATATGCTACATGCGAGCTTATTTGGTGGAGGCCATATGTTTCATTTGCATAAAGCCAACTTTATTTGCAATAATGTAATGAGTTTAAAGGCAAGTTTGCAATTCATTTTCTTGTTGAAATAAGCTGCGAAATAAGGATAGATACAAGTAACCAACTAGAAGTGACTATCCCAATAGTCACCACAACATAGCACGAATCCCAGCATTCGTACCACCCATCAAGTTTTAATTTAAATGTTGTAGTCTAGTTCTTGGGGCGATCCAGCGTGTCCATAACCTAGACGAGGCTATTCGAATAGTTTTAACCCTGCGGGGTGTACCAATGTACCCACACTTGCATCGCCTTTAAGCCAAAACACACTTCCGAAGGTATCTTTGTACGGCTAAGTCCTACGAGACTTTTTCCAATATTGTGTATTAACTACGAGCTCGTATGGATAGAAATCCATACGCTTACATGGTAAAGCCGAAAAGGCAACTACCCACTCGTGATAAAGCTTTTGGACAACTACCATGCTCCCACCTCCATCCCTCCTGCGACCTCCTGCGACCCGGAGCCAATACACGCCAAAGTACTAGGTCAAGAGAGGTCTCATATACTCTAGTGTGGTTAGCACGCAAAATGCTCAGTACGGTGGCGCAAGTAACTCGGTCCTTAACTGACTCGGGCACCTTTCCAGTCACACCCAACAGATCACACCAGTCTTACCATTGTGCCCAAGTCTAAATCATTTTTGTTTTCATTTTTAATTTTGCAATTAAACATAGCAAAAATGCTAAAACATAAAGGTATAGTAAATTTTGTGTGATCAAGGTTACCGACTAAGTCGATAACCGCCCATTTCTACCGATACTAAGCATGTCTAAGCAATTTGACCCGGATCTACTAAGTGACAAGAGATCATCCAGCGACCTCTAATCACAAAGAAATAACCTAGGCTCGGTAGTAGAGATCAATATTTTGACTACAGGATATGCAGCTACGGATTTAGCTAATCAATTTAACACAAATTAAGCAATGCATACATACAGCTGAAACAAAATATTAGACTTTAAAAATACTGGGATTATCATGATCAAACTGCTTGCCTGGATGCTGTTGCTCAATTTGTTGCGGAGGGTCGTTCTCAGGGTTACCGCAAATGTCGAATCCTAACGATTGAACAAAACAGCGAATAAGAACGAATAACACCAACAAAACTCAAACATGCAACAACAAACAAACATACTAAAACTCATACAGCAGCTTAAGCATGATATAACAAAATTTCAGAAATAGAGAACAATTCATTTTAAGTTATTAAGAATTTTCTATGAATTTCCTAAGCTAAAAACACATCAAAACACTAGTTAATTGCTTAACAAATTTTCATGAACAGAAACAGTGTATATAACCTATCCTAATAATTAGTATACTGAAAATGAAATTTTACAGAATTGGGTTCATTGAATTTGGACAATTATTGAAAGAGATATACATTTTCTAATTTGGAGATTACATTCTACAACATTAAATTAATTAACAGATTTTTGATATAGGGACAAGGTTGACACTAATTTTAGTAAATAATACATTTGAAATGAAAATTAACAGCACTGGTTTCATGCAATTTGGATAAAAATTGAATTAGTTATGCATTTTCTAAGTTTAATTGAATTAACAGCTCAACAGAAAAGCATTTCAGAAATACCAAATCCTTTAAATCTTTTCCTACCGGCAGCCAGCTAACCCGGACATCGACAGGGCCCAAATAACGGTGCCGACGAATGCATCGCTCACGAAGGTGACGTCGAAGCGCGATTCGAGAATACGTCTTGCTACCAAAGTGCAAACCTAACATACTCTCTCAGAGAAATACGCTTCCCAACAGAGAAAACGCATAACCAGAGCTACACAAACCTAACTGACAGCATGGACCCACATGGCAGTGACTAAGGAAATAACATAACGGTTGGATTAAAGGATTTCTAAATGCGATTAACCAAAGAGGGCCCACAAGTCAGTGATACTGACTAAAAGATGATTATCACTAAGAGTAGGTTAGACCTTAACGCCGCCGCTCACCGCGACCACTGGGGGCGGTGGCGCGGCCGCACGACTGATCTCGCGAACCAGGAGGTCTTAGGGCGAGTGAGATATACCTATAGGTTCGCAAAGACCTCGCGAACTTGATGACGGTGACCCGGGACCTCGAGGATGCTGGCGGCGAGCTGACGGCGAACGGAGGCGGAGAAGAAGATGGGCGCCGCGAGAAGTCGCCGCGAGCCGAGAAGACCCGGAAGGTGCGCCACGGGATCGCCTCAGCTCCAGGAAGGATACGCCCCAGATAATGCCGACGAAGGAGGTCTGAGACGGCCGGAATTTCCACGGCGGCGGAAAACCGAGCTCGGAGAAGAAGGGGTCGTACAGCCTCAACAATGCACCAAAGATGAAAATGAAGCCATCATTAGATTCAGTGCATCAGTGCGATCCTAAGGGACCAAACGCCGAGGCATGATACTCACTAGATCGCCAGAAAGCTTACAGGACCAAGATCACCGGAGGCGGAGACGATGAACTTGCTTCTGGTGATACAGTGCACGACAATGATCCGGGCTGGGCAAAATGGAGGCGGCGTCGAGCAAGGATCACAATGGTGCGACCACGGGCTCGAGGGCGGCTCCGATACGGCGGCGCTACACTCGGGTTCTTCTCCGGCCGAGACAAAGAAGCGGGCGGAGAAAGCACAAGAATGCATGCGAGGGCGAATGGGTGACCTAAAGAGATAGGTGAGCTCCTGGCGATTCTCCGGAGTCAGACACGCGTCCCCGGCGTGGCAGCGACGAGCTGCGTGGCACGCATGCGCGATCGCCAGCGAGCTCCGGTAGGCAGCGGAGTCGGCGAGGAAGAACCTGACATGTGGGGCCCGCCTGTCAGCGACAGCAGCAAAACGGCGCGAGCCCGAGTCAAGTGCGGCGCAAACCAGTGGTTTGACTCGACCATTATCGCACCGACCGTTGGATCTGAAATGGACGGCTGAGATTGGTGTATGCATTCGGACAGGTCGGTTGCGCACGCGACGTGGATCGTTCGATCTTCATCGGACGGTCACGATTGATTGGACTCGGGCGGTGCGATTAGTTGACGCGACCGAGTCCATTAGTGCGGTCGGACTCGGGTCTGAGTTGGGTTCGGGCCCGAGGAACAGTGTTTTTAGATTTTGATTTAAAAGACAGAGAAGGTTGGGGAATTTTTAGAGGTAGCTCCTGAGCTCCAAAAATTTCGAAATTTTTATGGTAGCTACTAGGGACAGAGGACAACCTTGCGAAATTTTTCCAGGAGTTTTCATGCAATAAATTTTTCCTACTAAAATTCACAAGCTGCTGAACAGAAGTTTGACCATATTTCAAACTAGGTTGACTTGGCCATTTGAAATAGCAAATAAAATCTAAAAATTGTGAAATAATTCAGAGAGGTATATCAGATGATCAAGATGCTAGGAAAAATAGTTGCAGAGGATGATCACAAGTTTGAAGGCTAATAATTTGATGACAACAATTTTCATTCACAAGAATTTAATTCTAGAAAATGGAAATTGCTAGAGAAAAATGTAGAAACTTTCAAATGATTTGAAGAGACAGCAAAAGTTTTTATTTCTCCTCAAAATTTTACATTTGAAATACAAACCCTAAGTTAGGGCTGTTACACGCTGCAACGCGCGTCAGGTGGGCCCGCGATCGACGCCTTCGCCAGGAGCGACGCGACGCACGTACCGTCGGATCGTCGCTTGACGCTCGAGATCACGCGTGGTGAGGAGGGCCTCCAGCGCAGCAACCTGTCTTCTCTCTTGAACCAGCGTGCGCCGCCTCGACTTTTCTCTCTTCTATCCTCTTTGGCCGTCCTCTTGCTCTCCCTCCACAGCCATCGCCGCTTCCCCCCTCTTCCTCCCTCGCCACCCTTTCTCCTCGCCCGCTCGAGCCTGCGCTGCTACTCCTCACCTCGCTCCCTTTCCCCTCAGCCTCCGTTCCCCTTCCTCTCCCTCCTCCGCCACCTTCTCCACCACCGCCGCCCATCCTTCCCTATTCTTCCCGCGTCGCCCCCTCGGCCTCCCTCCCCAGCCACCGCCGCTCCCTCCCTCCTCCTCCCTCCCACCCCCTTGGCCTCCCTACCCAGCCGATGCATCGAGGCCGTCCCTCGCTCTTCATACTCAGCTGCCCCCTCGGTATTCCTCCCCAACGTTGCTGCTCCACCCCCGGCCCTTTCGGTCTCCCTCCCCAGCCGCCGCCTCAGAGCCTACCCTCCCTTCCATCCCTTGATTTACGGTTATGCTAGCGAAGCGGGAGCTCTCGAGCACCCTCAGGAACTTGAAGGTGAGGAGTCCCTTCAAGTTTTCCACAGCAAAACTGGGGCTTTCAAATTATACCTGCAACAGGAGCCTCGCCGCCGCCCAGGAGTCGCTCGAGGCAGCCAAGGCGATGGCGACTAGCGAAGTGGAGGCCATGGCCGAGGCGGTGGCTCACCGCGACGCGGCGGTGGTGAAAGGCCGGTCTGGAGCTTTAACACGAAGGAGGCGGAGACGACGAGCGCATCAAAAAAAGTCGCCGAATTTGAGGGCGTGGTTGTCAAATTGGAGGGGAAGAGCACCGAGCTGCAAGCGGAGAGAGGCGAATTGGAAAAGCAATTGTGGGAGATGCAGACCTAAACTTTCCGCGTCCAGACTCAGAAGGCAGAGGTGGAGGAAAGCTTCAAGGAGTTCAACAAGAACACTGAGATGTATCAGTAGGAAATGTAGGAAAAGCTTGAGGAGAAATTGAGGGAACTAGGGGTTTTGATATCCAAGAAGGCAGAAATGGAGGCGAAGGTTGAGTCTTTTCCTTCACTTGCAGTTCGTATATTTATCGTTCACAGCTGAAGTATGATGATGGCGAGGCAGAGGAACTTACTCTTTTTGATGAAAGATTATGTGACTGATAAACAAGTATTGAATTAGTATGCATCCCATCATAATTATCACCGTTTTCCTTTCCCACATTGTAAAAAATGTAAGTAATATTGAATATATTTTTTGTTCTTGAGTGACTATGTTAACTCAATGAGAGCTGCTCGGGACTTCGGTTCTAAAATGTCCAGAGATTTACAGGTACTTTGCCTTCAATCATTTCTTTTACTAGGACGATAATAAATTATTAATGGATATATAGCATTATAACAAGTAATGTTTTCAAATATAAACAGGTTGGAGAACTAACTACAGAATGTAACTAAATATTGTTCGCTGTCTTGAGGTACTTTCTCCTGTGGCTTACACAAATTAGATTCTACGTTTTTCACTCTTAGCCATTGTAACACACGTCAAGAGGAACAAGTGAGTTTCCTTTCTGAATGAATATTTCATAGGTTAGTAATGTCATCTGCATCGATAGTGTTCACGTGCATAAGCTCTAACTCTGATTCTACCAATGGTCTAGGATCAGTACAGGTAACTTATTTGGGTCTTCTACTGAGCACATTGTGCTAGATTTTAACTTAAATGTTACCAGTTATTATCTATTTATAGAGAGACAAGTTTGTATGAGCTTTGTCTTTTCAGCTAAGGATCATGAAAACATAATTGCTCGATATTGCATATTATTTATTCTGAGATTTTACTTGCATACGATGGCTAGATTATTTTTTCTAGCTAAGTCTTTATTATATGTTGGTTGTGCAGATGCAAAGTCTCCCATATTCAGTGAATGAACCTCCTCTCGACAGCAGCAAACAAGCAACAAATCATCAACAACACATGCAACATCACGTGCACCCCAGACAACAGCAAAAAAATCCCTCATCACTCCACCCAATCCCGCTCATTGCCCAACCTCCGACATCAACAAAATCCCCCATAAATTCATCCGCCTGATCTCCTCGCAACAAAAAAGAGGAACGTGTGCAACATTTTCTTCAACGGCCACAACAAAAAAGAAACTAACTATCAAAGAAGAGGTGGAGCATCTGGAAACACCAAAATGTGTAACATTTTTTTTTCAGTGGTCGCAATATATTTTTTTCAACAGCCACAACATTTTTTTCAACGTTCGCAACAAAAAGAATCTAACTATCAAAGAAGAGGTGGAGCATATGGAAACACCTATTGCAACAAAAAAATGTACAATTTTTTTTTCCACGGTCGCAACATTTTTTTTCAACGGTCACAACAAAAAAGACTTACAAACTATCAAAGAAGTGGGACTCCTTGGAACTGCGTCCTCCAGCTGCCGTAGATGGCCATCCCCGAGCGCGGGAGGGTGCAACCCCAGACCGGGTGGCTGGCGCTGGAGCTTGGTATACTTGCAACGCCCTGAAAAATCACAGCTTTCCCCTCCGTGCTCCTACTCGCCAAACCAAACCAACAACCAAATCAAAGGCCAAAGAACTCCAAATCGAACCAAAACTCCTAGAGAAAACTCACATTAGCGCGAGCACGAGTCCCGATCCGGATCCTCCTCCGCCTCTACTCGGAGGCCAAGAAGGCCAAAAAGGCCAAATCGAAGCACATGATCCCTTCTCCAAGTCTCTTCCTTTTCTTTTCTTTGGACATGCGAGGAGGAGGTGGGTGTGAAGAGGGGGATGTGAAATGAGGAAAGGTGAGGAACAGTGGGGGAGAGGATGGGAGGGACACGAGGTGTTTGTGAGAGGGTGAGACCGTCCGATAAAAAAAGTTACGTGTACGTCTGGCGTGTAGCATTATCCAAGAAGAAAAGGTTTGTTGTTTTGCTTTAGCCCTACGCGCATCTTTCCGTTGTTTTGCTGAAATAGCTTTTGTCTTCACATGCTTGAGCCATCCATTTCTCTTGTTTAAAACCACCATATTATCATAGTGTTGTAACACATCCACGCACAGGCGCATGCACGTACGCATGTCGCTCTCCATCTCTACAGCTTTGCTAATAAATCCTCCAGGACCAGGTCATGCGTATCTATGGACGGTTACTAGCTTAAGGATGGGTGGAGTATATGCATGCACACAAGAGCCTTCTTGACAGCTTGAATAATGGATGGTCATGACCAAGTTAAGCACGCGAGGGACGGATGGCCAATTTGATGTGATCATGTCGTATGTCCAAGACTTTCATGCAGGCCACTAGGAAAAGTTACGTACCATTTTCATTTATGCATCTCTTTTTACTTCGTCATTGTTAGCTGCTCCCAATGGACAGTATCTTAGTACAGTTTCTTAGTGCATGAGGAGTGTTAGGATATTATCTTCCCTCTTATGATGTAGTATCTTAAGTTGTTTCATTTAATTACATGCATGAGGCTGTTTTGCGTTGGATTTTGAGCCGAACTAGTATCTAAATTAGATACTAGAGAACTCTCTCTCTTCATTAACTATGATGCCACATCATTATTTTGCCTACATGGCAGGCTAAGATACTAGCCAAAGTGGAGCACTGAGAACAGCCTTGATCTCTTCCTGTCGACCTTGCGTGCATTCCGACGTTCATATGCATGCCTTCTATTTTGTACATCTGCTTATGGTCATTGGAACGTTGCAAATTTGCTAACCATGGTTTCAGAATTGGGCATTGATCATGTGATTTGTTTTCTGTCCTAGACAGCTAGATTGCGCCATACAACAACTGCAAAAAGGTGCACACATCGGCCTCATGACTCATAAGCATCAGCTAGCTTTCTGTTTTGACTTTTTATGTAGACAAATTCTACTTGAGTACCCTCTCAATGTACAGTATTACTTTTCTTTTAAGCTAGCAGCACCGTATCAATACCGCATAAGCTTTACTACCACATTATGATGTACATGCAAAGGGCAGAGGGCTCGGGAGCGAGGAACACACTCACGGCCAGTTTGGATGTGTAGTATTTTTGTAGTTTTAAGGGCAAACGGTGTTTTCTAACAAAAATACCGCAGTATCAAATTTATGAGGTGGCTGGGTGCAATTGAAAATGTGGTTTCAGAAACCATGGTATTTTTGAAGTTTTTTTAAAAATATACTCGGTGTTGTTATTGTGGTCACGTTGCCGACGATCAAAACACACGAAAGTAGAAGAAGACACAAGATGCAGTCCCGATAGTCTCTCTCTTTATTAACATCTTATATGTGGATGTACAAATTGCCAGCCCCTACCTATATTTATAGGGTGAGGGGGTTGCCTTGAGCTTTAGCTAAGCAGTTTAGGACTAAACTATACTAATAGGCCTCATAGGACTTTGAACTTTAATAGGTCTCTTAAGGCAACGTGTCCATACATGGATTATTCTACAACACTCAGGACTTTTTTTTGAGATAATTGCACTATAGCTCCCTAAACTTGTGAGGTTGCACCAATTTACTCTCTGAACTTGCATTTTACTTTCTCGGCCCCTTAAACTTATCAACGTTTGCACCGCAGGTTCTTTCATCCATTTGCTAATAGAAAACGATGAGTTGGCGCACGTCCATCGCAGAGGTGGTATCTATGGTTGCCCCTCCATTAAACCCCGACGGCACACATGGCACTGCGCCAACTGTGTCAGCCCCGCCATGTGGTCATCTGTGGAGGCGGCATCATTGGCGTGTGCACGACCTACTTCCTCTCCACCCACACCGCCTCTCCCACCATTTTGACCCTCATCGTGAAGTCCTCCCTCGTCTGTGCCACCTCTGGCAAAGCCGATGGCTTCCTCGCCCTTCTCCATGGCCCTAGGGAGAAGATGGGCAGAGGTATCATGGGCGAAGATGCACAGCGGCGGCGCTGGGAGACGGCAAGATGGAGGCAGCAGCAGTCCGATGAAGTTCCGGTGAGGGTGAAGGGAGCACAGGGTAGAACGTGACAACACGAAGCTAGAGAGGTGGATAAAGAGGGGAGAGGCTCACCAGTGGCGGTGAATTTGGACGACGAAGACTTACGGCCGGTGTGGAGGAACACACACACAATCTCCACGGTGACTACAGTTTGGCTTCAATTGAACATGGAAGAACAAAGGCGAGGTCCGGGAACATGGTGTGACGCAGTCAATCTTGGCAGAGACCCGTCGGAATGATGAAAACAGAAGGTGTTATATGGCGGCCATGATAGAGGGTTGTCAGTGGAATGGTGAGGAAGAAGGCCGTTTTTGCCATGTCATCGTCCATGTCACCTACAAAGGACACCAAGTCAGCATATTTCATCAACTAACTGAGAATATGGCATGTGGTACAAACGGGGACAAGTTTAGGGGGTCAAGAAAGTAAAATACAAGTTTAGAGAGTAAAGTGGTATAACCTCACAAGTTTAGGGAGCTATATTGCAATTATCGGCATATTCCGTCAACTAACTCAGAATATGACCTGTGGTGCAAACAGAGACAAGTTTAGAGGACCGAGAAAGTAAAATACAAATTCAGAGAGTAAAATAATACCACCTCACATGTTTAGAGAGCTACGATGCAACAACTGATGAGGCCGTCTCCCTTATCTAATCTTCGCATGTATGAAAACCATGGCCCATCTCAGTTTTTTCATTAATTCTTCTACATGTTATGCTATTGTACTAGTGTACTATAATCTTTCACATTCTTGTTTTTGTGGAATGAAATTTCACACAACTAAGAAATCGGCATCACAAAAGTGTTGTTTGAATTTGGAAATCTTATATAAAATTTGTAATTATTTTTAATCTTTTATATTAAAACTGTAATTTAATTTATTAGCCATTCAGATTTCAATTTATCAAATGTAAAAATTTAAAAAATAGATGGGTCACCACAAGTTAGGAAAAATTAGGCAAGGATATGTGTATATAACAAGTGGGGGCTAAATTTAAGAAAATGTGGTAAACGATAACTTTGGCTACGAACCAAACCAGTCCTTAAAAACTCAAACTAGCCTAACATATGTGTGGCAAGGTGTGGCAATGAATCGCACATGCCCTTAGGGCCTATTTGGTTCATTACTGTAATTTGCCCTACTCAAGTTAACCAAGTTTGACTTTCATGGTAGGTGTTTGGTTCATTGCCACAGTTGAGATACATCACACTTTCTTAGCCATACGGCTCATATGCCATACACTCATTTTCTTACCATCATCTGCCTAAGTTGTGCTGGCCAATTTCTTAGCCACAAAAAGTGTGACATGCCACACTTTGTCATGATTAGGTTTGGTAAGGTGTGGTAACCAACCAAATGTAGATGATTTTCGATAGCATGTAGGTTATGTGATCAAGTCTTATAACTTTATGTTAACTCTTTTTGTACGAAGCAAAGATGAAAATTCAAACTAATTGTTATTCATAGCCTGATGTCAGTCCTTCATTGTTGTAGTCCTTAGGCCATCGGCAATGTGCTATTTTAGCCGGTTCAAAGGAGGAGAGAGAAGAGATTGGACCGACTCAGTACACTGAAGCAATCGATTCGAACCAAAAAAACCGAGCAATCGATGCAAAATTTGGGTTCAGTTCCACTGAATAGAATAACATTATCTACCAAAACTATTAGAACTTCCCATTGCTCTTGTCGCCATGCCTCATTGCCGGCCGTGGAAGGAACGTCGACGAAGGGGTCATCGCCTTGCCGTCCCTCAGCCTTGCCCTCGACGTCATCGCCTCATCCTCATCCCACCATTGCCACCGTATCATCCTCAATGTTGTCCCCTCGTCCCCCTCCTCATCCTCACTGCCATCACAAGAGACTACGGGGCTCGCTGTCGTCGTAGATCTGGCCTCCATCTCATCGTTGTTGCTTCTTGACGATGAAATTGGCTAACGGCGACGTGGAGGAAGAAGGGTGGAGGGGATGGGCAGTGTGGATGAGAAGGAAGGGGGAAGCGACCTCGATGCCTTGTCCCCATTGCTATGCTCATCGCGAAGATAAGGAAAGAGGTTGTTGTTTTTCTATTTCTCTTGCTTTTTTATTTAGGATGTGGGTCCCACTTGGAGGGAGAGTTCGTTCAATATGCTTATGTGGCATAATATTGAACATATGTTGATTCAATACACTACAAATGTCCATATCGTGTGCTGAGACATTATGATGTTAGACATATGCTACTTATGCCTAACATCAATGCACTACTTCACACTAAAATACAAAAAGGAAACCCGCTGAAACTATTTGGCCAGATTTTTTTTGAATGTCTCTCTCTATATATGAGGTTAGGCTAGACAAAAGCATGCCAATTATTGTCCTTGAGGCCATGTTTGCTAAAATCAAAAACATCGAGCGAAAATTCCCTATTTGCCATTGGAAGTTGGTCACTTCCCTGATATACCATTCAAAATCTTCTTCTTCCCTCAGTGCCATCGAAGTTCAATTTTCATCCTTTTTTTCCACTGTCATCCATCTCCCATCAACAGACTGTTTATTGAGCCGTGAAAAGACCAAAAAACTTCCTCCTCCTCTTCCTCTCTTCTTCAACCTCCTCTTCATGTCTCTCTCTCTCTCTCTCTCTCTCTCTCTCTCTCCATATCACTGTCATTCTCACCCGCCCCCTGTCTCAGTGGAGAGCCCTAGCCTTCTTCCCTCCTCCTGCTGTCGGCCTCCTCAGCCTCTTCTCCCCAGTTGTCGGTGAGCACCATTTATCCAATCAAGCCATTCACATACACACGTACATACACATCCACATATACATGCATACATACACAAGAAAGAGAAGAGAGGTGAGGAATGAATTGGGGGGAATCTCACCCAGTTGGGAAGAAATTGTGAGAGAAAAATGGAAACCCGATGGTTTGAAGCTAGCACTGAATCACCTCCAGTGGGCGGATCCGGGGACCGTCCCCTGAGCTTCATCTTGCACCGCTGATGCTTATCTCCACCACCCCTAAACCCCCCTCCTAGATTGACGGTGGCCACAATGGTCAGGGCGGCAAAGGCGGCAGTGGCTTGGAGTAGCGAGGCCGTGGCTCAGGGCGGCAATGAGCAGCTTGCTGGCTGGCAACGATGGTGAGCCTGAGCTCTGCCCGAAGTGGGAGATGGAGAGTGGAGGGGATTGAGAGGAGAAGAGGAGAGGAAAGACGAGGGAGAGGAATTGGGGAAGAAGACGGTTGAGAAGGAGAAGAGGAGAGGAAGGAGGAAGAATAAGCAAACAAGTGGGCCCGTTGACTTTTTCAAGGGATAAGACTGGTATTTGTGCAAAAACTTAATAACCTCAAGGGACTTGACGAGATTTTTCTAATGGTGGCCTGACGATAGTGGCATAAAGGAGACAAAATTTCATTCCCAATGGCATATAAGGAGGATCAAAATTTCAAGTGGCATATTAGCGAAGTGCCCAACTTTCAGGGGCAAATATGGAATTTTCTCCAACTTCAAAAATAGGTTTATAGGCCTTAGGCCAACGTAAACCCTACCTAGCCTCTTCACAAGACCACAACACGCATCTAGGACTACTAACCTAAATTAAGCTCATGCCAACCCAAAACCCTCATAAACACCCTAGCATAAATGGCTGTGTATCAGGTCAAAATGTTTTTTTACATAAAAGGTAGAGAACTCTCTACCTTATGACCATTATACTGAAATGGTTGTTAAAGAGTATTACAATGCCAATGGCATCAAAAGTTCTTGAACAAATAAAATCAAGCAAAAAGGAGGAAACCATACAAAATTGGAGGCACAAAAGGATAGACAAAACTATATAAAGAAGATTAAGCTAAGAGCTGGCTCTACTAGCGAAGAGAAGCTTGGTGCTTGGGCTTTTACCTGTAAGCCCAAAGGCTAATGGAATCCTGAATTTGATGTTGAATCGAGATGGTGTTGTCTTCAATTATTTGAAACACTCGTTTATTTCTTATAGTTCATAGTGGTATGAGCACAAGCCACAAAACATATTGGCCAAACTTCTTGGGAATTACACATGCTTCTGTGGATGTCCTCTCGAAAAATTCCAGTATGTAGTGTGATGAGGTTGTTGCTGTTACTAGGCCTAGTTTTTTTTCCCACATATTATCCGCAGCTTTACATTGCAAGATGATGATCGATTGTTTCCAATGCAGGGCAAAGGTCGCAGTGAGGGTCATTCATCCAATGTTTACTTATCATATTATTTTTGGTGTTCAGTCGTCCTTTGAAAGCTAGCCATAAGAAGATTTTATATTTGTTTGGTATTGACCTACGCTAGGCATAGTCTGTCGTTGGCCATTTGAGGCCGTGAACTCTGAAGTGGTTAAGTCTGTCATGGTTACGGCCTCCTCGTTGCCCCCTCCATGCCATTGCGCCTCTTGGTTATTGCCGCCACCGACGATTAGCCCATCGGCGTCGTCGGCAGGCAGGCAACAGTGCATATCGATTTTTTTTTTGCATTTCTGGCCCTGTAGCTTGTTTTAATTTCAAAACTAGCCCTCATTCACCGTATTTTACAAATATGGCCTCTGACAAGAGCGATGATCGCGAAAATCACGCGAGGCACTGGCTCGCTTCCTCGCCTCAGCGCGGTGGCCCGATCCCGATTCTCAAAATTTTGGGAAAAACCGAAAAAATGAAAAAAATTAAATATTATTTAATGATATTTCAAAAAAAAATTAAATATTATTTAATGATATCTGATTCATAAAAAATATCGGCACTGAGATTTGTAAAACAAAAAACTTTCATTAAGAAATGAGGGTACGGAGATTTGTAAATTAGGGTTTTCTTTTCTCGAAAATAAGGGTACGGATGTTTGTAAATTAGGGTTTTCTTTTCTTGAAAATAAGGGTACGGAGGTTTGTAAATTATGGTTTCATTTTATCGGAAATCAGGGTTCGAAACTTTTTGTGGAGCCTCCCGTCATAGTGTTGTTGCTTCTGTAATTTGTGTATAATTTTATTATTTCAGAGAAAGGATGATTGATAATCATATCAAACGAGGTATAACCTTGAGGATGTCGTCGAAGCAAACTGTCTTGTTGTCCAAACTATTGGAGTCTCTCCTCGATGAAGTCGTTTGAACGTATATAGGCAGGGAGTCGGTGAAGTAGTTTATGAAGCTTGTAGAGAATATGATTGAAGGGGTTGAGAATGCTCGTTGTGATTACGAAGATGCCCTAAAATATGGAGGATTCGATGTCGGTTGGTTTTTCTAGGACTCCACTAGAAGAGGCATACTTGGAATATAGGCTTGCTTTGATGGCTTAGCAGAGACACAGAACCAAAACTACATTAGTGTCCGCGGATAGAAGCATGTTACATGGCATGATGGTTCGGCAAATTGCTTTAATCATCCTCGCTGCTACAACTACGGTACATTGCGACACAAGCATCCGGACCATATAACTGTACATGCCTTTAGGGGATAGTACAAATATGCGGGGTAGGACTAGGGACTACTACATAATGACCCGACCTACTGCATGGACCGGGGCCATTTTTCCTTCCTTGCTAGCACGGCGTTGAACTCTCGATCGGCCTTCCCCTTCGCCTTATCGCGGGACTATCCACGTCGGGTTGGTATGTCGAAGTCGTCCATATCCTGCGATTTCATGATGTAAGTGCATTGTATAGTGAAAATCTTAAGAAGGATATTAATTCTTCATAACTCACGTTGTCGATACGGATTAGGCCCGGGCGACCAGAGATGCTGTGGCGGCCGGGCTCAGCCGGATGAGCCTTTCTCTTGCCCTTGTCGCGGGACTGTCGACCTCGGGCTGGTATATTGAAGTCGTCCATATCCTGTGATTCCATGATATAAGTGCACCGTATAGTGAAAAACGTAAGAAGGATGCAAATTCTTCATAACTCACGTCGTGGATACGGAATACGCCTGGGCGACCGGATAAGCTGTGGTGGGCGGGCTCAGCCTCATGAGCCTTTCCCTTGCCCTTGTTGCGGGACTGTCCACCTCGGGGTGGTATGTCGAAGTCGTCCATGTCTTGCGATTGTATGATGTAGGTACACCGTAGAGTGAAAAACGTAATAAGGATGTAAATTCTTCATAACTCACGTCGTTCATATGGACTATGCCCATTGAAAATCGGCTCCTCTGAGCCTCCTCAACAGTGGTCCGCACGTAAGGTTTCCACTACACGAAGTTCTCGGCCGCACCGAGTAGTTCAGCATGTACTTCTACTGGATGAATGTCTTATCGTACATCTCCGGACCGTCGATCCACTAGAAGAAGTAGCAGCGCATCTCGGGCTGCCATTACGTGGGGAAGATGTTAAAAATTTAGGAATTGAACGTCGATGAAAATCGATGTGCAGGAAAGAAACGCTTACGAGGTGGTGCCCGCACGTGTAGTACGCCCTAGCGCGTGTGTGCGGGTGTGTGGATGAATGATCTCGCCGCTCGCCACACACACCGCCGCGGGATTGGAAAACGTGGTGGTACTTGAGCATCTTTTATTGTTCGATCTGGGTATTGTAGATGTTTTCTCTTCTGCGCAAGCCACTTGCGCTTCTGCAATATCTTCGCGTAGAAGTTTGCCGAAGAGTCCATAGATGGATATCTGTTGTGTAGTGTTGGGTTTGGCTCAACCCCGTTTTATAAGCCCCATGGTTGGCATGGTGTGGTTAATTTCAAGCAGAGTTCTGTCTCGTTTGGTCATGTCACTGCGCGAAGCTACCCCGTGTGGTTTTGTCACTGCGCAAAGCTGTCTCATTTGGTCTTGTCACTGCACAAAGCTGTCTCATTTGATCTTATCACTGCGCAAAGCTACGCTATGTGGTCTTATCACTACACAAAGCTGCCCTATGTGGTCTTGTCACTGCGCAAAGCTGGTCTGTGTGGTCTTGTCACTACGCAAAGCTGGCCCATGTGGTCTTGTCACTGCGCAATGCTACCCCCTCTGCCAGACACGGTAGGGACCTACCCCCTCTGTCAGGCGCGGTAGGGACCGCCCCTCGCCGTGCACGGTAGAGACCGCCCCTCTCGCCGCCACGGAAGAGACCGCCCGCCACGCTATGCCTCCCGTGTTTGGCTATTTAAACGTGTGGCCACACACTCGGTCGATCATTCCCCTCTTTCTGAGGTGCCTCCCTGTCCCGTACTTAGCATTTTTGTTTGTCCCTTGTTCGCACCATTTGCGAAAGTCGTCGTAACAGTAAGTTTATTTCAGCAACATGCGTACGATTTTTATGCTGTGTTTTTGTTGAAATATTGTCTTATTTTCGTCAGAAAATGAGACACTGTATGTGTTCCACGGAGTGGATTTGTCCAACTGCCAGCGCGCCTTGCTAAACGCTCCCAACCTGGCACACGTCGATTTGCTCGAGCTACGATGCTGCATTCGGCAGTTGTTCGATAGGCACGTCGCTAGGAACAAGATAGTAATAGAGGCGGTCACCGCCAATACGGTCCTACCACACGGGCAGATGGTGTGGGGCCTGGCGAAGGTGACCAGTAGTGCCATGTGGGCACAGTACATGGAGATCGTTAGTAATCCTCATGCTCCGATCTATCGATGACCCATGGTGTATGTCCATTTTGTTTATCCTGTTCAATCCTCTGGGGGGCCGTTGAAGGAGCCAGCGATGCTCTTGTCCCCCTCTTCGGTTTGTTGATGACGGGAGAGGTGTCGAGAACGCTAGACGTCGTTAGGCACGATGCTCCAGTAGATGGAGATTCTGGTAGTTTCGAACCGAATGAAGGTGTCGATAAATGGCGCGGTGCTCGTGTTGATTGTCACGAGATTATCGATGGCATGTCCGAGGGCACTGCCACCGAAGATGAGGCAATTTTTGACTCGCAATCCAGCGAGGACGAAGGCGACGATACGAGTGGGATCGTCGGTGGCATTGTTTCAACCGACACGGACTATGTTCCAAGTCGGTTGGATTGCAAGCGGCCTCTTCCCTTGTTCTGGCCCAAGAGCACGAGTCTTCGTGGACCTTCGATGCGGACACCCTACTTGTGGGCCAACAGTTCCCACACAAGGCTGTCGCCAGGCAAGCCATCATGAGTTTCGCGGTGAAGACCAGTCGGACTTACCGAGTTTATAGGTGAGTTCGAACATTGTTTGTTGTAGCTTTGAACTATGTACAGTAAGTCGCACTAACTATTATATGGCTTCCATTATCTGCAGGTCTAATCCTGACACATACATAGTTAAGTGTGTGCTTAGCTCTTGCCCTGGCAAAGTCCATGCGCAGAGATTCTCTGGGGCAGGAACGGCCTTCCGCATTACAGTCGTGACAGATTACACATGTGAGCTTCAAGAGCCATTGCAAATGCATGAGAATGTAACCTCGGCCTACATCGCGAGCATCATAAACCACGTAGTTGTCGCCGATTTGACCGTTTCGCCGAAGGTCCTCATGGCTAACGTAGCAAATACAGTAGGGTATGCCGTTAGGTACAGTAAGGTATGGCGGGCGAAGCGGAAGGTTCTCGAAGGGTTGTATGGTACCTACAAGGAGGCGTACGACCTAGTCCCTAGAATGCTGAAGCAAATTGTGGATGCTAATCCGGGGACATGTGTCAATAGGATGGACAGGCCCGATCGGTCCAACATCCCACATTCCCTAATCCTTGATCGAGCCTTTTGGGCATTTGGCCTGGCAGTCCAGGGCTTCTCCCACTGCCATCCCGTCCTGACTATGGACGGTACTTTCCTTTGCGGGAAGTACAAAGGTACCATTCTCACCGCTATTGCCGCTGATGGCAATGACCAGTTGCTCCCAGTTTCCTTTGCCATTGTAGAGAATGAGAGCACTGACAGTTGGCTGTGGTTCCTAGTCAACATAAAGCAACATGTTGTAAGGGACCGACCGAATGTGGTCACGTCCTGCTTTCCAAAAAGTAGCCGCGTCCTGCTTTGCAAAGAGTTGTCAAGTCCTACTTTCCAGACGGTTGTCACGTCCTCCTTTGCACACAGTGGCCCCTTCGTGGTCCGAACGCTATATATGGATGCTTTCACTACGATTCACCTCACTCTTCTCTTACTCTTCTCATTTCTTCCAGCGTAAAAGAAGATATCTTCGGCCTCATCTAACTTTCGAATGAGCAGAGAATTACAATCACTATGGAAGCACCTGGTTTGCCCTCGTTGCAGGGATCCGGTGAATGTGTTTACCTCTTATACGCCAACCAATCCGTCCCGAGTGTACATGAAATGTTCAAATCTTACGGTAAGTTGGGCAAAATCGGCACGAATTAAGTTGTACATACCAGCGTATGGTCCCTCCGCGATGAGGATGGGATCAACGTAGGGTCCATCTGCGATGACGACGGCATCAGCGTAGGGTCCCTCCGCGACGAGGACGGGATCAACGTAGGGTCCATCTGCGACGACGACGGCATCAGCGTAGGGTCTCTCCGCGACGACGACCGCATCAGCGTAGAGTCCCTACGTGGCAACTACGCAGACTATCCACCGCCCATGCTGTTGCGCCGCTGGGTCGACTCGCTCGGACGGGAAGATGGAGGGGGTGAGGGTACGCGACGATGCTCCCTCCGATGCCTCAAGTCGACATCGGTGGACCTTCCACAGCTCATGTTACGAACGACCTGCTTAACATCTTTAACAAGCGTCTTCATCACCGAAAAAAGGCGTTCAACTGTGTTGTTCGTGCCCCGCTCGAGTTCCCGGTGGCTGCGCTCCACAACGCTCTGCAAACGGTCCACCTGCATGGTTACCGAACAAACAAAATTTGGTTACTTAACCCTATTGCGGAGGGTGGTTAATCTACTATGTGTTGAACGTACCGAATTGTCACGGCGTGCTGCACGGTGCGGGTCCAGCCCTAAGTCCAAGCGTTCGGCGTGGCTAGGATCTGCATGTCTGGCCAGGGGGCGCCTGTCAATCTCGTTCGCGTGTGCCGTATGTACCACTCCAAGTACGTGTCGTAAGTCCCTTCATCGTAAGGTCGTGCCTCCTGCAAAATGGAAATCAGTGGTCGTTTGCCATGCATCTATCCATGGCTGCTGCGTCTGAAGCCAGTCATCGCTCTTGCGGCCCTTCTTCGTCTGCCTGCAGGTGGAACAAACACAACAAATTATGGTACCGACATAACATATGACTAAATGACCTACAATATTATTAAGCAATGCAATGTACTTACAAGTGACTACGCCTTGCAAGCGGTCGCCCTAAAGCAGGGGGGATCTCCTGGTGCAGCTCGAACTGCCTCATCACCTGTTGTGGGTTGTAGGCCTCAACCATGTGGGAGAAGACCAGATGACAAGTTGTCCTCCAGTACGCCGCATCCTGGTGGCATAGCAAGCTCAACCCGTCGGGCGCCGTGCCCTACACAAAGGCATCCGTCCAAGGAGCCCATATTACGTCGTCCTCGTGCAGGACCTCGAATTCGTTGTGGAACTCGGGGTATATGCGACGCGCTCTGTCCCTAGCCCACCCGGTCTTTGCCACGATCCATCGGATTCCATGGTTGGGCCTTCCACGGGATCCTCGTCGTCCACCCAACCATAGAAATGTTGTGTGCGCGGGTAAGGGTGGACTGGGAGACGGAAGTACGGCCGTCCGACCGCAAAGTGCTCCCACAACGACAGCTGTAATAGCGTGTGGCAATCCGACAGCACGGGCTCTGTTCCCATGCGACGCCACTGGCGTCGCGACAAAGTCATGCAGTGTAGCGCGCGCATACCAACCCCAATCAGATCGCGGCATGTCCTCATCGTTTGTGTCCACGATGGACTCCGCAAGGTGAATATAACTCGGGTACATCATGTCCCCCTGCGTGCTAGGGAACATGACCTACCCGAAAATAAACAACAAATATGCAATTAGGTGGCATCGAACCACCTGCTCTGTTGCGTCATTTGGGCAATACATGAATAGTTGCAGTCAGGCGTGCGGAACGCCCTTAGACCTCTCGGGGATAGGATGCCCGAAGCGATGATTGAGACGCGCTTCCACCACCGACTCGGAGAGGAACAATCGCAATACCGCAACGGCAATGGTAATGAAGTCGACGCCTTGCGTTGTCACGGTTATCTCCCCCCACCGGAAGTGGAACGTGTGGGTCTCCGGCCGCCAACGATCAACCAAGGTGGAAAGAAGGCAGACATCAATCAGGAGGTTATGCCCCATGTTCAGCATGCGAGCGAACGCATCGCCTAGATTGACGGCCTCGAACGCATCGCCGTCCAACGGCCAGGTCTCCCTCGGTCCCCGTGTCACCAGAGTTGGCGGTCCATTGCCACCGATCCAAGCGTGACAGCGATGCTGGGTGTCCCATGCCTCCTCAAGTAGGGGTGGTAGAATATGTGTCATTGCTGCAAATAGAGAACAACTAATAGTTAGCGAAATCTAAGTACGTACTTAACGCTAAAAATTGCAATAAGAAAAAAAAATACGTCATTATCTAATCTAATCAGAACGCGCGCTGCGGCTTATGAGCGATTCAGCCGTGCGTGTTCGTTTATATACGCAGCGTAAAACAGACAGCGAATGACTTGATGTGAAGCGATGTGACTTCGACGTGATTTAAAGAGACAAAAAAAAAGAAAAACGCATGCAGCCAAAACTTCTTTCGGTGCAAAAGCGCGCGCGAGCCGAGGCGGAGCAGGTACCACATCGGGCCGGGCGCCGCCCCACCGCACTGGGTCGGGCGGTGGTCGCGCCTCGCCTCCCATGCATCGCATCGTACAAAGGCTATATTTGTAAATTACAGTGAACGAACGCTAGTTTTGAAATTAAAACAAGCTACAGGGTCAGAAATGCAAAAATTTCGTGCATATCTGCCTCTGAAGTATCGCGTGCAAGCAACGAGCATAGCACGTGCAGAAATTATAAGAAGGCGAGTCTCCTATTCACTCAAACCCTCCAGAACAGGCCAATCGCCCTCCCGATCCACTCGGCCCATGGCCAGGTTGACCCATGCCCGGTTGGCAGTAGCCACCCAAATGGCCAATACTTCCCGTCTCCCTTTCATTCAAAAATCAAAACCCCTCTGCGGCTCCAAAGAGAACCAAGAAACATGGCCAAGAAACAGGAACCCTCCACCCCGGCCGCCGGCGGGACGCCGTGGAAGGCGCGGCTGCGCTCGCACCATGCGAGGCCTCTCAACTTTCCCGCGCTGCGGCTCCCTTCCCGGGCCAAGAACCGGGACGAGGACGAGGAGGCCCAGACGTTCAAGCATGCCGCTCCCAAGAACCCGGGGAGACGCCGCACCCGGGACGGGAACGACGGAGCTGCGCGCCCGCCGAGGGTACCTCCACACCGGTCTCCGCGGATCGCCGGCAGGGATCCGGGGCGCCCGATTGTGATCGACTGGCGGAGCAAGGTAGGGTCCCGTTCTTGGTTGCAGAAATGGGTTCGATTTGGGGCTACGGGATAATTTATTTATTTCCTTGGTTCCTGCCTCTGCGCATTCTAGTCATCTGAGAAAGAGATGATATGATTTGACCCCCCTTGTTCCGGTGTTTTCCTAACCTGTTAGACAAACCCAATTTTGTTCCCCAAAATTTGTCATTGTTTCTTGATTTATGGGGATTTCGTAAAAATGATATATTCTGAATAGTAACATATTCAAGTAAGTCATGCCTACCAAGCAAATTCTTGTCCTTTCCTACTTATCCAATAAAAGGTTAGTTTTTTACTAGTGATTCGTTCATCTGCTTCTTGATTTCTATACTTTTACTATTGATTGAATCTGTTTCATGTCTGTCCAATCCTAATATCAATATGCTCTCTAATTCACTTGATTCAATTCACGGTCCATTAGGACTTTTGGCAATTAATGTACAAATATGATGGTTTATGGACGAATTTATTTCTCCCTTTAACGGCATGGCTTGTGAGTAACGGTGTTGTAATTTCTACTTGCTCTTGTAGGAATGTAAATTCAAGGGTAACAAATCAGCAATTACACCTCTTTGGAGATCCCGACGGTTCCATCCAGATGATAAGAGTTCGAGCAAGCCCTTAGTGGAGAAGGAAAGCTACCAGAAACAGCCGCCATTGCCACCAAATCCCCAGGAAATTGCTCATAACCGGAAGACTCAAAATTCTTTTAGCAAAGATAAACATCGAGAGAATCCAACAAGGAGTCAGAGAAATGCTGCAGTAAAGCCTTTGGCAAGGATGAAAAGCCCCAAGGAACCCCAGCGATTGGGTCAAGATTCCCAAGATATTTATCCTAGGAGAAAGATTGCAGATGTATCTAGCAAAGAGAGTGAGATGCAAGAGCTAAAGCCCAATCATTGTGAAGTGCTGACAAGAAAGAGGAAGAGAGGCAATGAAGGAAGGCTCTCATCAGCGAAGCAATGTCACCATGAGTCCATGAGCCCAAATCATTGTCTCCAGATTGTCAAGAAATTGCACCTAGCATTGAACCCAGAAACACCATCCACAAAAAGAGTGAAAAGTATCCTTCTTCCATAATGCAGCCTAATATAGGTGATGATAGATTGATGAACACTGAGGAAAACAATGAAGAGCTAAGTGGAGTGAAAGGAGGACTACACTTTTGTGGTTCAGATGGCTGGACAGGAGCAGGACATGGCATTGCGCCAGGCTTGCTTCACTGCTCGACCATCCCCACATTTCTGGAAGAAAGTTTCCAAAATGGTATGCCAATTCTTCTGTTTTGTTGCTTTAGTGGTGATGCCTGAAGAAAACACTATTCTATATTGTTGTTTTGGCTTGATTAATCAAAAAATAATGATAATGCTGCATTTGAAGTGTTGTCCTCGAAAATGGTTGGGCTGGAGAGGGTGATGCGCGACGCGTAGATCCGTCGTAGCCGGAGGCCGGAGCTGCAAGGGACGGGAGTGGCGAGATGGAGGCGTCGCCGCCTAGGGTTCCAGGCGAGTCTTCGGCCCTTCACCCTCTCCTCTTTCCCCTTCTCTCTTTGGTCGCTCAAGCTTAGGTCGCTTAGGCCAGCAGCCTAGTCGCGTCGCGCTCCTCCTCTGGCTAAGCGTCGCCTCAAGCCTTCCATTACGCCATACTCCACCTTAGGACATCTTAGAGACGCCTTAGCGCTAAGGCGGACACCATAAGCATGCGCGACAAGGCGGGGCGATGCCTTGACCACCGACTGCGCCTTACCGCTTAGGCGACGCTCCTAAGCAATGCCTTAATAAGCATGGCTAGCACAAAATCAAAAATTTACCGCGTAAACAAGGAACCTCCGCTAGTAATAGATCATGGGATTACCACTAGACGTGTAAACTCATAGCAGAAGTAGAGTCGATGTAGCGTGTTGGTGCGGTGGTAGTCGTACTAACTGCACGTCTCCTCCAACTACTTGTGATCGTCACGAGTTGCGGATCGTCCTAGTGCTGATGCTTTTACAATAACACCTCTAAGGTATCCACACGTACAAGGCAGGGCACCACACGCTGGGGTGCTAGCGCCGGCTGCGTGGTATTGGATGAGGAAGGTGTGGCCACTAGGGTTTCGGGAATTCTGAAAATCACTTTAACCCTATGCCACCGTCCCTCTATATATAGGCATCCATGATGGGTCACGAACTTTGAGGCCTATTAGGAACTCGTGGCCCACAAGAATTCGGATCACCATCCAAAATAAATCCTTAGCCCTTTAAGCGTGCGACTCTATAGGTTCATATACACTTGGACATGGCCCGAGTACTCCTACTCGTCTACTAATCGGTAGCGGCCCCTAGCAAGATATGCCGACTCCTAAGTATACATAAAGATCATATCAGACGAACCTCAACAAAACTTATATGCATTTCCTTTTGCCTCACGATATCGGTTAAGCTCAAGGCGAGTACGTGCCATCCTTGTTGGTTAGCTTGACCACCCTTTCTTGATCACGTGACTCAAATTCTCCGACAACAGTTAACCCTTTAACCGCAAATAATATGGCCATGCATTTCTGGAATCCAATTACTCAAGAGGTCTAGAGATATCTCTACCGTTGTATGGAGGGGCAAATCATATCTTGATCAACCATGTCTCGTTGCATGCATCATGTCAAAACCCGAAAACTACCTTTATAACTACCCAGTTACGAAGTAGCGTTTGGCAACCCCTAAGTAAGCCATTACGCATCTCGAGTACGTGCGACGACCTCAAGTCTCAGAACATACCATACGCATTGTAAATGAGACCAACTGATGACATGTAAGAAAGCAACGTTCTCGCAGTGTCTCATGGTGGGTCGTTCCGACCCTATGTTCGCTGACATGTGTCCATATTATTGTTTTAATATCTCCATATCTATGACCCGTGAAACATAATCATCAACCAATACATATGCTAGTCTATTCATATGTGTCCTCATAAGTTTTCGACTAGAGAACGTTTAAGAATAATTATCGCAGAAATATAGAGTTTCACAATCAAATCACATACTTGATAATAAATATTAACGATATTATTTTTGGAATAAGATAACATATTAGCCAATAAATTATGAATATAACGAAATATAATCATCTCTATAATTGCCTCTAGGTCATATCTCCAACAACATAGCTAGTGCAGAAATGTGGCAATGGTCATAAGTAATTTGTAGATGCTGACAAGTGGCAAGTAACACATGGCATAAATTGTAATAAATAGGATTTACAAACGAGCTAGTCTTATTTTCTTTCTTCTTAGTACATACCGACACCAACAGGGATGTGGTCATGGTCATCAGAAGATTGTTAACGTTGTTAGTTAGATGATGCATGCAACAAAATTTTACTGTCAAATTATGATTGCTAGTACTTCAATTCTGCTCTGTTAATGTTGTCACAAATGGATTTAAAACACTCAGATTTGCTTTCAGAGTTTCAGTTAATTTTCTATTGATGTTTCAACACATGCCCTGTAACTCGTATAATGTGTCACACCGTTTTGACAATCTTTTTTGTACTTCATTGAAATACTTCAGTGGTAGGTCATATTGATTATTTAGCATTTTTCTGAGTGTAGAGTTCTACCTTTATCATTTATTAGTTCAGAATTTTTTGACACAAATATTTCCAGGTGCCTGGGAAATCTGCTGAAGAGTGCTTCAATAGAGTTCATGCTGACCTTTCAACGCCCATTCCAATTGCACCTCGTCCCAGAACAAGTAAAACGAAGTTTTCTCCTCTAGGACATTTCACATTGTCTGATACAAAATTTCCAAATCTCTTGGAACCTACAGTCAGAAAGCAAAGGACCACCAAGCAGAAGAGTCTAGCAGCACAGAAGACAGTGAGACATTTGCTGAAGAAGCATTGCCTCATTGACCAAGCTCAAGAGGCTGATCACTTCTCAGTATTTGAGACTTCACCAACTGCTTTACAACTGAACATTTCGTTTGAGTATTCTCCTGGGACTCCTGACAATTATTTAAATTCTGGTTCTCTACACAAGTGTAGTGAGAGTTCTTTGGTACAAAAGAAACCATTGCCAAGGTCGAAAACTAAGCAAGCTGAACTGAGCCCAGCAGTTCTGAATCCTGTAAAGAATGTTATTTTACATGAGAAGTACATTGATCAGTTGTCCCGTAGGGAAGGCACAAAAAGGCCTCGCAAAAAGGTTGCAGGCATCAAAGCTACTGATTCTGTGAAGACTCTTTCTGAGCAGCAAGCTGGTGGTCTGAAGGCTGCAAGGAATGCTCTCATCTCAGAAGCAATAGACTTTATAAGCCATTTTAAAAAGTAGCAAGCCAATTCCCTTAGACACGTTTTGGAAAACAGTGAAGATGACGAGTGTGATACTATTAATTCTTGCCATGATGACGACGAATAATGAGGCTGCTTACAGTGTTGATTTCAAGCTGCTTTTAGCATATATGTTTTACCCTCAATGTTAAAGCTGCAGCTGGATAGCTTGTTGTCAACTAACTTTAGTTATTAGTGTATAACACTGACAATAAGTCAAGGAAGTTACCAGTATATTCTGTCTAGGAGAAAATACCAAATTTTCATGTCACATCAGCTGTCATCATCACCCACTGATGCTTCCGTGGCAGATTGTGTGGTAGAAGCTGTCCTTTGAAGAGGAGAGGAGTCCAACTGTTGGGTCATTCCTCCAAACGCATCCTGTCGAAAAGGTTAGAGTGGAGGCGACAAGGGCGATCGCCATGCAGGAGAAGGCGAAGGCGACGCTGGTGGCTGTAGGACGGTAAGGAGGAGATAGCCGCTACTTCATCTCCCTCCGTGTTAGGACGGTGAGAAGGGGACGGTAAGGAGGCGACAGTATACGCAGGTTAGTTTTTTCCCTCCAATTTGATGCTGGATAGTGAAAGAAAGGTGTTATGTTGGTTAAATTAAACGGAAGATGAATTTTTGGGATTATTGGGCCTAATTTGTTGTTGTCATAGTGCATTGTGCCATAAAGCTTGATTTTTACATGCAGATCGATTGCATCTTGTGAGAAAAGGGTAGGGTTTCAAGGATTTTGTGTGTGCAGCCTTTGAGTGCTCTCTGTCTCATTGCTGACTGCAAAGTCAACTCTGTAATTGTGCAGAATGCAATCACCAACCTTTATGAGACATCAATTTTCGCAATGTCTGTGGTGATCGGATGAGTCCTTTTTTCCTAGTTTGAGTTTATTTTTTACTAGGTTCCACCTATTCTGTCAGTTCATAGGTGTGCTATTCTCTGTTTCATTGTTATTAAAGTGCCCTCTATTGATTCAAGGGTCACACAGTTGTGAGGCTTGCATATTAGTTTTAACTTTTCCTTGGTGTGTTATTTTTTCCTTGAGATGCAGTCTGAGGGAAGGAACAATAAGTATGTACAAGCATTACAGCAGGGTAGTACTGTACAATCTCTTGAAGTGATTTTGAACAATAGTTAATAGAAGTATAGGACAATGACCATTTTGCCTTGCATTTTTCATTTTTTTTTTGTCTGGAACTCGTTGAATCTTGTTGAATTTTGAGCTTTGCATGGTTAACTAATCCTTTTTCGAAGACTGCATTGTTAACTAATCCTAGAAACACTGTGTCGCAAGTTCCTCTGAAAACTGCAGCAAAAGTTGATGGTTTTTTGTGCTTTGTTTTTCACAGATGGATCGAGGACCTATTTCTTTCAAGGTTTATTCTGGTGGTTCAATTGGAGGAAGTTCATCGAGATATGGTGGGGAAGTTCATAGACAATTCAATTGTTGTAGGGCTGTACCACCATATTCCTTATGGGCCTTGTGTGGGTCCAAAGAGGAAAAAGATGCAAATTAGGACTTGGAGGAACATCTGATGTAGTGCCAGTAGAAAGGTTTATTTTTGGGTTCTTTCAAAATGCAATATTGTTAAGTTTCTGTTTGACAAGGTTTATTTTTGGATTCTTTCAAAATGCAATATGGTTAAGTTTCTGTTTCATGTCAAGATTATGTTAGGTACTTGTAACTTTGGGCACTTTCTGAACTAGGTGGCTGCTACTATGGAATTGTTTTAATGCCTTGTTAAATTTCTGCAATGTGTGATCCAAACTTCCAATTTAGTTACTTTCTGAACTAGGTAGCTGGTAATGGTGTTGAGCACTTCTCAATTTCTGGAATGTGTTAAGCAGTCGTTAAATTTCTTTTGTGATGTTCCGAGTTATTTTCAGTAATTATGGAACATGTGTATTGTTCTGATAAGTGACCGTGCTCAACACGTCATTTTCTTGTGTTTTCAGGACCATTTTCAGTTATCTAGAACCATGTGTCATCTTCAGAAAACTGGAACATGCATGCTGCTGCCGTGCTACCTGTTGCTACAGCCCTGCTAGGCTTCTAGCTGCTTATACCTGATGACTGATGTCATTTAAAAGGAGGAAAAAAAAATGCATTTGACGCCCTTAAACTCTAAACTCTTTTCAAAGTTCGGAAATCAATATGAACTACTAAATAGATATCCGATCTTCCTCAACTATCAATACCGTTCACTTTACCTCTATTGAGTCCATTCCATTAATGTTTTAAGCTGATGTGGCGGTGCTTTGGACATGTAGGTAATAATTTGTTGATCAGATGGACAAGTGTATCTAAAAAATCACCTTCTTCCTCATCTTCCTCTTCCTCCCCCTCTCTCTTTGCGATGTCAATGGCGAGAAGCACCAGATGCCCTCCTCTCCTCCCTGCACACCTCTTTTCCTCCTGCCTCTTCTCTCTGCATGAGAGCAAGCTAAGGGAGATTGTGCCATTGCCTCTGCTCGAACTTCGTCGCACCTGTTGTGCTTGATCTCCCTCTCCGACGAGTCTCTCTCAAAACCACTCGCGCTGAAACATGTTCCACATCTCCCTAATTCATCTCCCCAAATCAATTTCATTCCTTTGCTTTCAACTGACAAATAATAGACGTTCTTCTTCTTCGTCATAGCGAGACAGAGACATTGAGAGAGAGAGAGAGAGAGAGGAAGAGGATGACAATGCTATATGGATGGAACGACGACAATGATGGATGCACAACGTGTTTCAAGATATGGCATAGAGGTGGACGAGAACAGACAGAAATGCGGGCAACGACAAGGCAATAGGGCACAAAGGAAGTGGGCGTGGGGAATAAAAAAAAATCGCATGGCGTGTTCTTGGATGCGGGAGTTCTATTTTGGGGGGTCAAGGAGGGCGAAGGATGCACTAAGGATGCTGTTGACAGTGGCAGCCAAGGTGAGGCGAAGGAACTCGGTAGTGGCAGCCTACGACAGATGGGGAGGTTGAAGAAGGTAGGATTCCACTTCAGCGTGAGAAGATGCACCTCGTGACATGGATGGCTTGGCGAGAAGTGGTCGGAGATGGCGGATCGTCAGAGGCAAAAGGAGGAGGCGGTGTGGCTCAACTCAGGCGGTGGTCCGATGAGCTTGTGTAGCGTCAGGCAGGGGTCCATGCCGGGGGCGGTGACCTAGCGGAGGAGCTTTACGGTGGTGGCAACCAGGGTGACCGACAGTAGCAGGTGCGAGGAACGAGGAGGAAGTGGCCTCGAGTCCCATGGGGAGGAAAGGGAGCAGTGGCAGAATGTGTATGGGCGGCGACACACGGCAAGGTGAGATGGGCGCGGTGTCGGTGAGGTAAAGCCCAGCCTTGTGCGTGCCAAACATGGAGAAGAGGGGAGAGGAGAGGGAGAGATGAGAGAGGGAAGAGAGAGATGAGTAAGAAGGGGAGAAAGAACAAAGGAGATGAGAGGATGACATGTAGGTCCCATAAATAGTTTTTTTTGTTCTATTTGCTGACTAGCTGTCATGTCATCGAAGTGTTATCCATGTCCGATCTACATGTCATCCAAGTGGCGTCTACGTGCGATCGCTACATGTCAAAACCACCGCCACATCACTTGAAACCAGAGTGGAATGGACTTAAGGGGTAAAGTGAACAATATTGATAGTTGGGGCGGATTGGGTGTCCGGTTTAGCAGTTCAAAGTTGATTTCAAATTTTCGTAAGAGTTTAGAGGTGTCAAATAGACTTTTTCCTTAAAATGAATTGTGACAAGTACATGCTAGCATTTCTAGCCCATCAAGGTTATTTTTGTTCAAGATCTACTGCATTCAACTAATGTCAAGGCCTGATACTCTTCATTAAAGAAACCTAATACTGTTCAAGGTTATTTTCATTAAAGAAACCAGCTACTGATCATACAAAAAATGGTACCGTTCGTACAAGATCTGAACTGTTCATACAAACTGATTCTCATAACCAATATAACAAGGCCTAGCCAGATCAACAAAATATAGCAGCTGTTCATACTGTCATAAAAACTGATTCTTGATACTATCTGATACTGTTCATCTGTACTCTTCTTTCCTACAAAGGGTATAGTGACGATGGAAATAAAACACCGGGCATTACATACTGAGGTACCCACATAATGTCCAGCTTGTAGCTAACCAATTAAGTACCCACCTAATCCGGACAAACTCTATTTTAGGCTAACTATATTTGTTGCCAGTGTAGAAAGATTGGAAGCAATCACCACACATGCAAAGGCAGGGGTGGCTTTCTATTAAAAGGCCAACAGGCACAATTACAGGAGCACAATTAAAGGAGCAAAATTACAGGAGATTAGAAGGAAAGGTAATAAAATCACTATTAATTCTAATACCCGTCCGTAGTCGCAGCGGGAGGAGTCCGGAAGCAAAGACTGGACCGAAATTCCTGGAAAAGCTGAGTCGGAAGACCCTTAGTCATGATGTCCGCAAACTGGTGGGAGGATGGCACATGCAGGACACGGACCTCACCAAGAGAGACCTTTTCGCGGACAAAGTGAATGTCAATCTCAATATGCTTCGTCCTCCTGTGTTGCACTGGATTGGTGGACATGTAGATGGCGCTGACGTTGTCGCAGTACACCACGGTGGCCGCAACAGGGGAAACATGAAGCTCCTGAAGAAGATGACGTAGCCAACAGCACTCAGTGACGGCATGAGCAACGGCACGGTACTCGGCCTCTGCACTCGAGCGGGACACCGTAGTCTGGCGTTTGGAGGACCAAGACACCAAGTTGTCACCGAGATAAACGCAGTAGCCGGACGTGGAGCGCCGAGAGTCCGGACAGCCGGCCCAGTCGGCGTCGGAGTAGGCGGTGAGAGATGTCACCGGCGAGAGGCCGATGTGAAGGCCAGCATCGAGAGTGCCCTTGACGTACCGTAATATGCGTTTGATCAACGCGAGATGGGGTTCCCGCGGATCATGCATAAATAAGCACACCTATTGGACAAAGATACGCCAGTCGGGACGGGTGAGCGCCGACATCATGAGAGCCCCGCAAGACTCTCGATTCGACGGATCGCAATGGGAGACCCGTCAAGGCCGGAGAGCTTGGCATGGGTGTCAATCGGCGTAGCAGTTGGATGACACTCAGCCATGCCAGTGCGTCGTAGAAGATCCACGGCGTACTGTCGCTGGGATAGGAATAGGCCGTCGGAAGAGCGCGTGACAGAGATGCCGAGGAAGAAGTGCAGTGCACCGAGATCTGTCATGGCGAACTCCGAGCGAAGCTGACTGGTGATGCGCTGGAGAAGCGCTGTAGAGGAGGCGGTGAGGACGATGTCGTCGACGTACAGCAGCAGATAAGCCATGTTAGTCCCCTGACGAAGGATGAATAGGGACGTGTCGGAGGAGGATGTGACGAAGCTGAGCCGACGAATGTAAGTAGCAAACCGCTGGTACCACGCTCGGGGAGCTTGTTTCAAGCCATAGAGTGATTTCTGAAGAAGACACACATGGTCAGGATGAGCTGGATCCACAAAGCCAGGTGGCTGCTGGCAGTAAACCGTCTCGTCAAGGGAGCCGTGGAGGAAAGCATTGTTGACGTCAAGTTGATGAATTGGCAAGGAGCGGGAAGTGGCGATGGAGAGAACAGTACGGATGGTCGCCGGCTTGGCCACGGGACTGAAGGTCTCAGCATAGTCGACGCCGTGCTGCTGGGAGAAGCCGCGAACTACCCAGCGCGCTTTATAGCGAGCCAGTCTGCCGTCGGAGTGAAACTTGTGCTTGAAGATCTATTTGCTGGAGACAATATTGGCGCTTGGCGGGCGAGGACTAGACGCCAGGTGTTGTTGTCCATGAGAGCTTTGTACTCGTCTTCCATCGCAGCGCGCCAATTGGGATCTGCGAGTACACTGCGAGAGGTAGTTGGGACAAGATACGCCGTGGTACGCTGAGCCGTCAGGGAGAAGAACTCCATGGAGGGGTCAGTAGCAGCCCGAGACCGCGTCACCATCCGGTGGGATGCTGAGGGAGCCGAGACAGACGTGGTCGACGGTGCTGAAGTTGGGACGGCAGGTGGCACTGCCGGTGGTGAGATCCCGGCTGATGGCGCTGCCGCATGTGGTCGTCTGGAGTAGACCAAATGCACAGGCGGGCGGATCGGTGCATCGGTGCCGGGAGGCACCGACGGCGAGGAGGGCAGCGACCGCTCGACACCGGAGGGTGGAGCTATCGCTGGAGAAACCTATAGGGGTGCCATGGCAGCAGTGCGTAGCACCGACACGACAAGATCATGGACTAGGAACTCCAAGTCGGTCTCATTGACAGGAGATGACCCGGGCAACATATCACTACTGGCGTACGGAAAGGAGTTCTCATAAAAAACGACATGACGAGAGATGATGACTCGGTTGGTGGCAATGTTAAGGCAGCAGTACCCTTTGTGCTGAGGAGGATAACCAAGAAACACACATGCCGCGGAGCGAGGAGCAAGTTTGTGGGCAGCAGTGGCGGATAGGTTAGGAAAGCAAAGACAACCGAAAACCCGTAGGTGACTATACTGTGGTGTCTTGTGGTGGAGAAGAGTGTAGGGAATGACGCCGCCGACAGCAGAGGAGGGGCATCGGTTGAGGAGATAGGTGGCAGTAGCTAGAGCTTTAGCCCAAAATCTGGGCGGCATATGAGTGTGCAGAAGGAGCGTGCGAACTACATTGTTTGTTGTGCGAATCATCCGCTCGGCCTTGCCGTTCTGGGGAGAAGTGTAGGGGCAAGATAGGCGTAAAGTGATGCCCCGAGAAGCAAAGAAGGATGTGTTGGCGTGGTTCACAAACTCACGGCCATTGTCAGCCTGAACAGACTTGAGAAAAAGGCCGAACTGTGTGCTAGCATAGGCGGCGAGGTCTACTATGTGTTGGTGGACATCAGACTTCTTTTTAAGTGAAAAAGGTCCAACAAAAATGAGTGAAATCATCGACGATAACCAAATAATATAGCGAACCAAAAATGCTAGCAACAGGGGAAGTCCACACATCACAATGAATAAGTTCGAATGGTGCAGAAGTGCATGAACTAGATGTAGCAAAAGGAAGGCGCGCATGTTTGCCAAGTTGACAAGACTGGCATAGCGAGCGAGCTACATTATTACAAGAAATAAGCGAATGTTTATTCAAAGCATCTAGGGAGGCGACGCCGGGATGTCCAAGACGCTGGTGCCATAACTGGGAGGAGACGGCGAGGTGGACGCTGGCGGTGGCGGGGGGGGGGGGGGGTTGGCATCACATACGGTGTAGAGGTCGCCCTCACTATTGCAACAAAGCATCACTTGTTGCGTCCGAGGATCCTTAATGGGAAAACCGAGAGCGTCAAACTCGATGGAACAGTGATTGTCACGAGTGAACTTTCTAACGGAAAGAAGGTTACGAACGATATGAGGAACAACAAGGACATCGTTAAGGGAAAAAGTTGTGGTGGGTGTATGAAGAGAGGTGTGGCCGCTAGAGGTAATAGAAAGGCGAGAACCATTGCCAACAGTGACAGCCGTGTTAGGGGGAGGTTTGGAGGACATGAGTATACCGTCATTGGACGCCATGTGAGATGTGGCGCCACTATCCATGATCCAGCCGCCATGCCCTTGGACAGCCATCTGGTTCAGCGCGGTGATGAGGCCCTGCTGGTCCCATGTCGGTGGTGGAGCGGCGCGGCGCGTGTGGGCTCGAGGCGAGCACCGAGGAGGCCGGGCGGCGATGGCGCCGGTGGCTGGCGAGGAAGCCCACCGACCAAAGACCGGAGGAGACCACGGCGAAGCGTAACCAGTGGCCCGCAGATGGGGCGCGCGCCGCTCGAAGCCACCGTGGGCCCCGCTGTTGTTCTGCTTGCCGCGGCGGTTGCGCCCACCGCGACTATCGCGCTTGCCGTTGTTGGAAGGGGAGTCGGCCGAAGGCGTGGACGTCGTGGTGGAGCGGCAATCGGACTAACTGCAAGTCGAAGGACCACCGGTGGCAAGGAGGGCCGTCTCGGTGGCGATCTTCGCCTCATTGGCGAGGCGAGTCTCCTTGAGGGCAAGCATAGAACGTGCCCTGGTGAAGGAGGGGAACGACGTCGAGTTGGCGATGTCGTCGGCGGTGTTGGAGTAACGCAGATTGAGGCCACGAAGCAGGTTGAGGACGATCTGCGAGTCAGAGACGGGGTAGCCGACATCGCGGAGGGCATCGACGAGGGTCTTGACGCGCTAGCTGTAGTCGGCGATGGACTCATCGCCTTGCAGCAGTGAATGGAATTGGCTGCTGAGGAAGACGACGCGAGACTCCTTGTTGTCGCGGAAGAGTCCCTCGATCGCGACCCACAGATCGCGCGTGGTCTCGTCGTCGGCCATCGCGGAGTCGAGGACGTCTTCAGCGACAGAGCCGTAAAGCCAGCTGAGGACGGCAGAGTCGGCGAGGGCCCAGGCGGGATCGTCCGGGTGCGCCAGGTCGGAGCCGTCGGTGTGGGAGAGAAGGCCAAACTTGGCGCACATGGTCCGAAAAAACTTGGACCAGCGGGAATAGTTTGTCGTCTTCATATTGATGGTGGTCGACACGTGAGCCTTGACGACGACCGTGCAAGACGAGTTGAGGACGATCGCGCGCGCGCGCGCACTTCGGAGGCCGCCGCTAAAGGCGGCCGCGGCGGCGTCTGTGGCGGTGGCGGCGGCGGCGGCGGCGCAGAGGCGGCGGCCGCAGAGCGGTGGCGCCCGTGTCTTGGTGGCTAAGGCCGACATGGCAGTGGATAGGGCTAGCGGCGGCGTTGAGGAACAGAGGAGGGGCAGCGGAAGGAGCTCAGGAAAAAAAAACTGATACCATGTAGAAAGATTGGAAGCAATCACCACACATGCAAAGGCAGGGGTGGCTTTCTATTAAAAGGCCAACAGGCACAATTACAGGAGCACAATTAAAGGAGCAAAATTACAGGAGATTAGAAGGAAAGATAATAAAATCACTATTAATTCTAATAGCCAGCACAATAGTTGGGTTAAGCTAACCTAGTTAGGTTAAGGTTAGTATAGTCATTTTAACCCTGAATTAAATAACCTAAGGCTCTGTTTTGCGTTAGGGTGAATTATCATAATCTTATTTGGTGGAACCACTTAAAATATTTTAGTTTCGCTGCAAGCTTCTTCCAAAAAAAGTCACAAATGGAGATATTGTTGCATTATAGATAATGGAAAACAGGATCGGAACAACCGTGGGATAACCGAATTTGTTTAACTTTAATGTGATTTGCAAAACAGCTACTAGGTTTTTCATTTTTCACAACTGCTCTTTGCATCAGTATTTTTTTAAAAATAGACTTGCATTGTGAAACAGAGGGAGTATATGTTCAAATTAAGCATGAAATGTTTGCCCAAAAAGAAAGAGTATGAAATGTAAACATGCACGTAAACAAAGGATGCAGAATTTTTTTTCTCACGCACGAATCCTAAAGCGGATTGAATGGCAGATGGCATAGGGAGAGATCGTCTTAAAGAGGTAAAAAGCTTTTCCCCGTAGACAAAAAGCATATGATTTTTTTTTTTTTACACTAGAGGGATGGAGTCCCCAAATACACAACTCGCGCTCATGCACCTATCGATCCTTCAAATAGCCAAGGTACCAGGCCGAAGTCCTTTTCAGTATTGGCCTGCGGGCTGCGGCGCGTGACCTTGTCACTAGCCGATTATAATGCAGCTTGCAGGCTCGCAGCACCACAGAACTATTACAGCAGCGCCTCCACCGCACACGGTCTATCGTGTCCAGGCGGTATCCACCGCGTCCCCACGAACTGCATGCCGCCCGTCGCCGAAAATATCCCTCCGGCAACCGGTCTTCTGCACGCCCTGTAGCTAATCTCTCATCCATTTGATTTTGAGCGAGCGAAGATATTTCTCCACTCCAATGTGTGTAATACCTTCGCCTGCATGCACTGCCAATGTACTATTCCATCTCGTCACTTGCACCACCAGTATAGCACATTCGTTCTACGCACCATGGCTACTATCACCACTTCTCCGGCCACTCTGAAGCCATGCAAGAACGCAAGGGGCGGCGCGCTCCAGTCCCCTCCTCGCCCATGGAGGAGGAGGTACTGCCAAGTGATGAAAGCTACGGCGAGCTCTCGTGGACCCGCGGCGACGGGCGGCCGGCTTGAGACGTCGTCCGTAAGCGTAGCGGCGGAGGGCGAGGAAGGCGACAGGATCCGGAGGCTGCAGAACGGGCCGGACGTGCGGGGCGTCGCGCTGGAAGGCGAGAAGGGCCGGGCCGTGGACCTCACTCCGCTGGCGGTCGAGGTGATCGCCGAGAGCTTCGGGGAGTGGCTGCGGGAGGAGCTCCGACGGGAGGGCGAGAGGGGCGAGGTGCGGGTGTCGTTCGGCCGGGATCCTCGCCTGTCGGGGGCGCGGCTCAGCGCGGCGCTGTTCGCAGGGCTAGCGAGGGCAGGGTGCTCCGTGTTCGACATGGGGCTCGCCACCACGCCGGCGTGCTTCATGAGCACCATACTGCCTCGGTTCAGCTATGACGCGTCTATTATGGTAAATTAAGTTGGCACTCTTATTTGATTCCATACAGCGAACTGAATAGTCCCGTGCTTTTTCACTTAGTCTCAACACTAAACCAAGCACTAACGAATCATAGCATTTTGTTTTTGCAGTCAACAGATTAAAAAATGAACAACCTAAATTGATTTGTTTACAACAGCAAGTCCTGTAGTTATTCCAGAAATCATAGCAAATGAGATATTCTGTCTTTTCGGTTTTGCTAGTTTTAAGTTGTTTGAAAATTTTTTTTAAGTTTAAATCACTTGTTGTGACCATTGGATTAATATCCAATCATATGACAATCATATAAACACATCAATCTCCACACAAATCTAATAGTCACAACAAATGACTTAAATTTAAGAAAATTTCAGACAACTTAAAACTAGCAAAACCCAAAAAACTAACCATCTCTAAAAAACTAACCATCTCTAAAAAAAAAGAAATTCAGAAGTCAAGAATCAAGATATATAGAGCTAACTTTTTTACGAATCTATTCAGAAGTCATTTACTATTGCAGATGACCGCGTCACATCTCCCGTACACCCGCAACGGCCTCAAGTTCTTCACCAAGCGCGGTGGGCTAACGTCCGGCGAGGTGGAAGGGATCTGCGACCGTGCGGCACAAAAGTATGTCGCGAGGAAGATGGGCCTCGGCGGCGGCGTAGGCAAGCCTCCGGTTGTGATGCGCGTCGACTTAATGAGCGCCTACGCGCAGCACCTCTGCAACATCATCAAGGAGCGTATCGCCCACCCGACGCACTTCGACACCCCACTAAAGGGCTTCCAGGTACGTAAAAGAATTACTCCTATGATAGTAGTATCTCTGACATTAAGCCTTACGACAGCTATGTACGGCGGAGACATTGACGTGCATTTAACATATGGGAGTGTCTATACAACATGCGACTGATCTTTTCTTAAAAATCAGTCACTTTTTAAGCCATCAGATTGAGATCCAATGCCCCAGATATCACCCCCACCCCTATATCCCTAATCCAATCTCACTTCCCACCCTCTCTTCCTCTCTCTCATCAATCACAGGGTGCTAAAATCGCAAGATGTATAGCAGTTCTCTTAACCATATTAACATTGACGTGCATGTAATGGCAGGTCATTGTGAATGCCGGCAACGGCTGCGGCGGCTTCTTCACGTGGGACGTCCTGGAGAAGCTGGGCGCCGACACGACAGGCAGCCTCCACCTCGAGCCGGACGGCACGTTCCCGAACCACATGCCCAACCCGGAGGACCCGACCGCCATGTCGCTTACGCGCAGCGCGGTCCTGGCCCACGGCGCAGACCTCGGCGTGGTCTTCGACACCGACGTGGACCGCAGCGGCGTGGTGGACGCCACCGGCTCGGCCATCAACGGCGACCGGCTCATCGCGCTCATGTCCGCCATCGTGCTGGACGAGCACCCCGGGACGACGGTCGTCACGGACGCGCGGACCAGCGACGGGCTCACTCGGTTCATCGAAGCGAGAGGCGGGCACCACTGCCTGTACCGCGTGGGCTACCGCAACGTCATCGAGAAGGCGTGCAGCTCAACGCCGAGGGCGTCGAGACGCACGTGATGATGGAGACCACCGGCCATGGCGCGCTCAAGGAGAACTACTTTCTGGACGACGGTGCGTATGGATACATAAATATTCGGTTCTATCAAGACAAACAAGAAGGCGATTCGATCTTATCATCATTATTTTCTCTTCTTACTGCGAAGGAGCGTACATGGTGGTGAAGATTATCATCGAGATGGTCCGGATGAGACTGGCAGGATTAGAAGGAGGGGTAGGAAGCCTCATCATGGATCTTGAGGAGCCCGCAGAGTCCATGCTGTTGAGGATGAACATCTTGGGTGAACCCAAGTATGCAAAACAAAGGGGTACTCAAGCAATCGAGACCTTCAAGAAATACATCCAGGTGCAACTCAAATAATTTACTCTATTCGCGATTGTTACTTGATATTTAAAGCCATACTACTTGAGTACTATTTTAGGTTCAGAGTACTCTAATTTTTCACCATTGATGTTTGCCTCGAGTTTGTGCTCCGATGGCGGCGGTGGCTCTCTTGTGATGCATTCTGGCTAGTTTGGGTTCAGGATTCACTAAATTTAGGGTTTGGGTTAATCAAAACCCTAGATATAGGGTGAGGTGGGGCGGACGGTGGTGGCAATTCGCGAGGCGGTAGTGGTGCCACCGATCATGGGCACAAGGGAGGGCGGTGGGCAGTGGTGGAGGTGATTCGATGATGGTGGCACTGTCGGAGTTGGAGAGGCAGTTAGCTGTGATTGGACGGTGTCAGAAAAGAGGAGGCGGGCGATCCTGGTGTTGTCATCGACGCCAGTAGCCACATTAACAGGCAAAAATAGCGGCTCAACGGTGCCAAGGGACTGCATGCGGCTAGGATTGGCTTGCCAGTGGGGGGTGGTGGATGGGCAGGTGGTGACTAGGTCTGGAGGTGGAGACCAGCTATACACACGATAAAATCATCGTACATGGTACGACGCATATGGCGGCCGGACAAGCGCTCGGGGACTACGAGGGCGGGCAGGCGGGTGGCTGGGGATGGGACGGCAGAGGCGCACGAGGTGCTGCCAGAGTCAGAGGAGGAGGGTGCTCGGGGGCGACACGGGTGGGCGGTCATGGCCAGCGCGGTGGAGGCGCACGGCATCCGAGTCGAAGGAGGAGGAGGAAGGAGGGTGGAGGGGTGGCGGCGAGCCTGAGGTACACGGGGTGGGTGAGTCAGAGGCGCACGAGGGCGGCCTAAGTCGGAGGAGGAGGGGGTGGCGGGGCGCAGGCGTGGGCGAGCGGCGTGTTCTTCATACACACATACAACGAAAAATATCGTACACAAAGCATGTCTCTTGGAGGTGGGTGGAGTTTAATATAGAGGAAGGGATGGAAATGAGGAGATCCATTGTATCCAGATCTATTGGTCCAGGTTTGAGTATATTTTAACAAAACAGTACTCAAGTTCTCTTTAAACACCTCTATATTATTAAGGCTAGAGGTCGTGAATTCGAGTACAAGTGTTCGATCCTTAGATAATAAGAATCGTAGAGTTTACATGTGCCCCTCGGCTCATGTAAGTCTACATTGTATGAGAACTGGTTTGGATGGTCATGTAAATCTTAGCCATTGATTCAAGAAACGAACGATTAATATTATATCGTAAAGAGAATGGATGGTTAAAATCTAACGAGTCTCATGGGAGGAAAGTTGTTGAAACTTAAAAGCGAATTTTGCTTGCTATGCAATTTAGATCCCTCCATTATTTTTTTACATGCCCCGGTCAATCTTTTAAAAACTTTTACCGTTAATCTATAGAAAAGTATTTAGATTTGTGATATGGAAACGATTTTACTAGATTTATCATAAAAAATACTTTTATGCTATTATATTTTTTATATTTTTCTAACGCATAATTTAAAAAATAATGGTAAAAGAGGTGCATTGAAGACTGTATCTATTTCTGAAATGACAAATAAAAAAGAACAGACAGTACCGTTCTTTGAACCATCGAAAGATAGAGGAGAATCTACATTGAATTCTTCTGATGCAGTATTGCTCTGTTGCTCTGTTTCCCCACATAAATTAGGACGGGAAACTTAACGGTTGGGTGCTCGATGACTGTGGAGATTGCTCAGTTGGTCAGGGATGCCTCGTGGATACGAACGATCATCCAATTGATGTTGATGCGTACATGTACAGGTATGCTGGTTGCTTGCACATCCTATCTTCCGATTTTGTTTCCTGTACTTTCTTTTTCGATCTAAAGCATACCTTCACAATACTTTCTATGTTTCACAATAAGGCTCCATTTACATTTAATCTTATTTCAAAATATAAGTCTTACAAAAATAAGGGGTTCATATATTTTCACATTCATAACGTAGCAATGGTAGGGTTGAATGATTAATTGCATCTTTTAATAGAGGTAGACAAGTCATTTTCCTTCTCACATTGGAGCGATTAATTGTAAATATTATATATTGAAATGGGGCCTATTTTTTTAGAAAGTGGTGTTTCACATTATATGTCCATGGAGTAAAAGTAAGTAAACCTATTGAAACTCGCTCCGTTACTAAATATAGGTTGTCCTAAACTGTGAGCGATCAAATATTGTTTGTTTTGATCATCAATATATAAGATTGTATCTAGATTGGTCACATGAATTTGGCGTTACTAGATTCCTTAAGAAGCATGTCTTCACTATATATATTTTTCTTGCTTTATAACAACATATTATAATAGAAACATCTGTTAAATTAAGTAGTACTTTAGACACTGTCATATTCTCATTACTCTCTTGCACAAAGATTTATTGGACTTACATTATAAAACGTAGTAGAGGTATTTCAGTGAGTAAATCAAAGCAGCAATAAAAAGAACTTGAGAACTACTATTTAAGTGGAAGTAATTCACATACTTAAAATTATTGAAAAAAATATAAAATTCTTGTAGGTTTTAATACCAAGATGAAATATTAAAATCCACACATTGACTTGTGTCAGTCTCGTGTGTTGTCACTCATGTGTTGTCTCGACTCTCATGTGTTGTGCACCGACAGTATGGCTCATAATTGGCGCATAGTCATTTGCTCGAAGGATATATACTTCACCCAATATATTGTTTTCTTATTCTATAGAAAGCATAAATAAATTGATCATTATTTTGTGAAAGCAGGGCAAAATTTTATGACGAGTTTCAGAGAGAACTGGGCTGGGTTCACATTCGTCAAAGTGTTCATAACCCCAATATAGCACTAAACATGCAATCTTCTATTCCTGGTGGTTGCAAATCCATGGCAAGGGATCTTTTTGACAGGTGCACAATCTACATCAGCCATCAGCTATTGGTCCTAATTAATGTTCACTTTGTTTTGATACATTAAGTAATTTTTATTTTTATTTTTATTCCAGGTTTTTGTTGACGAGTGGAGTATATGAGTTTGTTGACATCAGTCAAGTAGAAAACTTTGTACAGTAGATCTTATCTTTATGGCCATTAGCTTTGTACACACTGTATATATAGCAGTTCAGATCCTAGGTGGTAAAAAAGAGCTTACTACCATCTGAGAGTATACTATAGTGCCTACAATATTCGCATGTCCCTTCAATTTGCAATCTTGTATTCATTTCAAAGAATGAGTAATTCCTAATCATGTAATTAGTGATTTACATAGAAATATTGATTCTATTATATATAGGTGATTTTAGCGATTTCAGCTAAGTGTGTGGTTCTATTACGGCTTATGACCCCTTCTTGCCACAATACATAGCTTTTAATTGTATTTTGTATCAAGTTAGTTCAGAGCATACAGAGTCTGCAACCTGTTTTTGTAGCTAGTCATATTTTAGTCATGCACCTCTGAAGAACTACACACTTTGTATTTGTGTAGTCATTCTCTTTCTCTAAAATCTATCGCAGAGATGCTAAAACATAGAAATAAAGCCATGAAATTAGATTCCAAAATTTATTTCTCGTTTTGATTACTGAATTTGGTAAAAACATGTCAAAATTTATGGGCATGGAAAGACAAATTTTAATGGTGACAAAACAGTACCCCGAAACGAGATAAACATTAATTAGCACAGAGACAATGAAATAACTCCATAGATTACTCAATAGTTTGACTGTACCTTCCAGTTCATTTTTGGGCCACGCTACAAAAGATGTTACTCGTCTCAACAGACCGGATAGTTGCAACCATTTGATTTGGGCTGACCAAATGCCTAACCGCCTCCTTCAGTGGGGGAGGCAACGGGGGCAGGTCCCGCGCCCCGCCCCGCCCTGCCCCTAGCTAGTGTCTCGGGACAAGAAGTCCTCGTCCCCAGTACTGGCGAGGATTAAAACAAAGTTAAATACATTAAAAAAAGATGTTACTTTATTTATGAATTCATAAGTATTTAAGTATAATTTCTATTCAATATATATATATATATATATATATATATATATATATATATATATATATTCAAGTTTTAGTCTAAATATATAAGAAAAAGAATACACCTCTCATATTAAAAACTATGATTTATAAACAAAGTAATACATTTCTAATTTTCACCGGATCCCCACAGGCCCGTGAGGGGGGAAGGGGGACGAGCCCATTCCCAACCCACTAGCGTAGCGCGGTCCTCGTCCTCGCGCGGGAGATCACCTCCGCCCCACACCCACTGGGAAATTCGGTGGTCGAGGAGGGGAGGCGGCAGGGCCATAGCTCACCCAATGTTGGTGTACCTGTTGTTACACATGAATTTATAATGTAATGTAGTGAGATTTTCCATTTGGCTCCTCAATGATTCATCTCTTACTATTTAGCTCCTCGTTGGAAATTTTTGGCTCCACACGGGAAATCGCCATCCCTACTCCTTCATCTGCCTACTCACTTTAATCATCTTCTCCCCATCACGCGCACCACCTCGCCTCGCCCCACACCTCCCACGTTGACAATGCCTCACCGAACATTCCCTCCCCATAAGATTTGCCTGTTTTATATAACACTGAGTATCTCTAATCTATATATATTAAACAAGTGATCTCCACTAACTACAATCAATGATATTTCTCTCTCATGTAGCCATAACACCCCTATATTTCACAACCTTTGGATGAAAATTGAGTGTTATAGATGTTTCCTCATTTGCATTGTGTTCTTTTAGGCTCTATTATGTTTCACTTTTATTTGTTCAAATATTACAACCAACAAATTGATTTATACGAATTCCTGTTGTAATGCACGAGGTATCCTTCTAGTGTACATATAATTTGACGACATAATATCCGCATTGGGATCTTCTGCATTGAAGTAGTCAATGCAGAGTATCTACAGTGGCACGATATTATGAGCAATCTCTACCGTCCGATCAGAAACAAAGGTCGACACCAATTGCTACAGTGTTTTCTATATTGCACTTTCCCTCCTGTTGCTACAGTACTATAACATAGTACTGTTTATACTCTATCTAAAAAATACTGTTTATATAATGAACCTCTCCAGTACCGCAAAGGATCCGGATTCTAATATCCATGGTAACCCCACGACAATTCCTGATACACTACAGTTCTAGGATTTCTGGACTCCGTGAATGCTCAAGAGCTCAGGAATTGTGCTTGCGAAGGTCTCTGCCCTCTTGTACCGTCACTTTTGAGTTTCCCCATGACCCAATAATATATCATCTATATATATAAGAGCTGTGCCTCTTTAATGCTGACCGTTAGTTAACAAGAAATCAAGATTTTGAGTTTTGGAAAAAAAAATGTTAGTACCAACTATAGTTGGTACTATTTGTCAATAAACATTCTTAAGGCGGAAATCCAATCGATTGGCCAGCAGACGAGCTACTTGGAAGCGGATTATCTGTCGTAGCAAACAGCAGGGCGAGTGGCATTAGGCCTCTTCGGCACCATCCGATCGTCAAGAACGGCCCTCAATAATGTAAAGTGAAAATCGCGGTGTTAAAACAATAAAATTGCTACAGTATTTTCTGTGTAGGGTAAAACGTCACCGCTTCTACAGATCGCACCGCGTTGCATATCACTGTGGCAACAGACTCAGATATTGTTGGTACAGTGCCTCTGCAGTACGTCCGATCCGAGGTACTTACCGGTTACAGCGTGCCCTGACAATTCTACACCACACAAAGCTATGTACACGCGCTCCTGGACATCTTTCGCTGAAATCAGTAAGAGCTGAAGCTTGCCTGACTAGAGCATGCGTGTTTGTTAGCAGCAAGCGACCAAGATGATCCGACTAGAGCATGCGTACACTCGAGGGCACATGCATGTCTGCAAGTCATATTTAACTGCATATCGGCACAGCTGGTGCGGCTGGATGTTCTCCCGCAATGGAACAACAGAGCAGCAGTAGGGATGGCTCTGTTATGATTTGGGCAGTTAGGTCGTTTTTTATAGCTGAAATACTGTGGCAGCTGTCTACCACACTAATACTCAAATGCACAAAAGGGAGTAATCCATTAGCCTTTTATCCGGTGGCAACGACATAATCATACCTCTGACCAGCAGCCATGAGGCAGTTAACGACCTTTGGTTAGAAAAAAGCCATGCATTCGGTAGTTTCTGTCCCAGATGAAGTTCCTTTGCTCCTTCGAAGAGTACTTGGTATGCCGAAAGGTTCTATATCCATCACTGCATCTACATGCTCTGCTTAAAGGGAAGTCCCATTAATTGACTGAATAGTTTTTGAATGTACGTAGACTAAATCTCATATGTAAGTAGATACCCAAATATCCAAATTAGATATAGTTTTGTAAGATTACCCAAATCACATATACATGTAGTGTACATGTATTATCCTAGCTCCGTCAGGGTTTGTTTGGATAGGAATGGATTAGAACCAATATTTTCGGATCAGAAAGAATTTTAGTTTAAATTCGGAGTCAATCCGAAAGGATTGAGTCGGATCACAATATATCCAAACAAACCCTAAAGTATTTCACCATTTATGCAAATACACTCCAATTATTAGAAAATGGGATGGTTGGTTTGAATTTTGAATGTTGGCATCAACCTTGAGGCGCATTTGTTGGTGTTGATTGTACATGTACATGTGGCAAACCATTCTCCAACTGTATACTTTAATTCACTTTTCTAATGTTAACAGTGAGCCATAATTAAGGTGGCATGCCGCATGCCTCTCATGCTAAAGCGGGAAGCCACACATTTGCCATTTGAAAACTTTCTGAAAACGACATGAAGTCTTGTACGAACTGAAATAAATAGAGAAGATCGTAGAGATAGAACCCCCCACCCCACCCCACCGACAAAAAAAAGAACATATATATTAAAACTATGAAATCTCAAATACAAAATAATATTGTGGAAATAAAAATGGAAAACAATAGGAAAGGTAGGAAATTTTATAAACAATGTTTTCAATATCTACTACTTTTCAGACAAATACAATATTTTGGACACATTCCCAGAAAGAATTAAAACATCATAAAGTTGTATTCATTAGACACGTATTAATGACTGAAATATATGTACACTTCCATAGTAAATATAAATTAAAATAGAAAAAACTCATAATTTTGAAAATAGAAAAATATTTAAATAATAATATGGACATATTATTATTATTTTTAAATGCAACAAATTAAATTTACTTGACATCATAAAATTATTAAGGGAAGTGGCGTAGCTCACTTGGTTTAATGGCAGAAAGGTGCCCACCACTGAGTTCGAGTCCGGGACTCGGCACTGGTGCCCGGTCGGTTCCGGAGGGGAAATCCCGGATCAAAAAAAAAATCTTCTTAAGAGAAAAAAAATAGCTAGTTTCTCCTAGGCATTTCTCAAAAAATAATAATAATAATCTACTGCTGTGTGTTAAACTTTGTAAAAACTCTTCAGCAACGGAGAGTCGAGGACAAACACCATTTAAACAGGAGCGCTGATCTGGTGGTCCTATAAAACGGTACGTGATGGCAGCACGTTCTTGATCATAGATCTACTTGATCGCCTGACAGTAGTACGTGGTCGGTGCTTTAGAATACCTCGTCCTTAGTCGTTGCCTCACGGATGCTTTGTGTGATCAGTAAATTACGTCGCATGCTAAGCAAGTGGAGGAGCTGCTTGAAGCTAAAACAATTCTCTTTCCATTGCTGCTTCAGAGGTGTTTCGAGTTCTTTTTTTTTTTTTTGGGAAACAGGCCAGATCATCACTTTATTAAGGACTCATATTTGAGTTACAAACATTAGGGATAATATTTGAAATAAAATCTGGACACACATCCCATGAACAACTTGATACGCTCGACGACGCCTGCAGTATTGGCTATCCTGCGCGCACAGTTTAACTTGAACTCCTGGAAGGACTTGCACGTCTCCGCAATATCCCGGAGCACAACATCAATATACTAGCAGCTATCATGACTAGAATTCCACATACCTAGAAGGGTTTCGTGATCAGTCACGCTGTGGCCCGATCTTTCAGTGAGGTGATAACTACGATTCGTTGGAGCTGACCTTGACTATTCAGGCTACCAACTGAACTCGACTGGATCACTAAGCAATCGCTAAACCACACTCCGGAGTCATTATCAACCGTGTCAAGACGCGATTGACTTGAACACGAGGTTCAATTCATGCAAGTAATCGAAGAACAAGCAAAAACAAGGATAAAAAATAATATGAAATTGTGGATATATTATAAGGATCGAAAGTGCGGTTCTATAAATCAACACTGTTGGTCTAGCCGACACAAGAGCAATTGACAAGTTTCACAAATGGTGGAAACAATCTAAACAAAATCTAAACTAGAGGAGAGGGGCGGCGGTCAAGGCAGGTGGGGACGGCCAAGGTGGGGGTGTCGACCTAGGGTGTGCGGCCTCTCCTTGGGCCCAAACATTACACGGTCCATGGCCCAAATTAAAGTAGCGTGTACCGTGGGATGTCAAGCTAAGGTGATCGGCCTGGTGGAGTCAAATTGGTTGCTATCGGAGTGGTGAAGTGGTTCGGCCCATTATTGTCCCTCTTACCGTGAATGCTTGGTTTCTCCTCTCTAAGATTCCTAAGTAAAATAAGGTCACATGTTTTAGGCAGTAACACATTCTCTATTAATAAAACATTTACTTCTAGAAAGGAATTCACCTTATAATTTTAACTGTCGTGCTCGTGTTTTGATAATTGGTCCTCGTACAACTTCAGATTAAGGAGCAGTGATTGCATCTATAGAGTTGATGTCCTCATCATTTGGAAATCTATCTCCAATAGCAGCTTCCGAACTCAACAACCAACGCCAGTTTAAGTCCGTCTCGAGATGCATGTCTCTCAGCAACCAAAGCATCCGAGACATTGGTGTACCACCTAGCTTCCGCTCTCACAAATTCACCTTGGTCATTCATAATTACCACACCACTGGCTCCATCAGCAGTCGCAACTCGAAAGCATCCATCCACATTCACCTTATGCCATCCTGCTGGCGGTGGTGACCATTGAGCAGCAATTTCCACAGGGACAGAACGTGTGGGGTTTGCCATGCAAATGACCTCCCCAACAACCTCGTGGATCCACCATACCGCCTGGTTCGCATCCCATCCCTTGCCACCATGCCGGCGACGGCGATCATTTCTTGCACGCCAAAGTGGCGGGATGCATCTCCGGCTATTTATGTCCAGAAAATTTCCTCAGCGCTTCCCAAAATAGACGAACATAAGTACACCCTGTCAGTGCATGTAGAATTGATTCCTCTCTCGCACCGCAGCAATCGCATATAGACATAGTTTCGATATGTTGTCTATGCAGCACAGCTCCTGCCGGGATAAAGCCATGTATCAATCTCCAACAAAACACACGTACCTTTGGTGGCATATTAAGTTTCCATACCTTCCTCCAGATCGGTTCCTGGTCTCCTGCCACTGTCGAGGCCCCCTTAGAAGAAGTTCGTGGCCATGAAACCTTTTCTGACAGCATCCTGTACGCCGATCTAACAGAGAAAACACCGCTCTTCTCATAGGCCCAAGCACTCCTATCTTGTTGTGTTCTACCCAGGAATTTTCAGAATTTCATCTGCATCAGGATGTATGAATTCCTCTCGTGTTCCAGAAAACATGTTTTTGTGTTCGGTAAATTACCCAAATAGCCGAAGTACCGACAATGTGCCATTGGACCAAGGACGGATACGCCTATAGTGATATTAGTATTTTTACTATGTGAGATTCGAATGGAGCACATTTTATTGATTGCCGTATATGCAGGCAATTATCTGTATACTGCTAGCAGGGGCCATGTAAGCATACAAGCCAGGTTTGGGCAACGCAATCAACCTAAAAACTGGTGTACCGTGGTACTAACATTTAAGTCCTTGTTTGAAACGTTGGAATTTTACAGGAATTTCGTTAGAAAAGGTTCAATTCTCGCATAAATAAATAAATAGAACTCCCACGTTCGAAACTAAGCCTAAAAGGTCGAAGTTGAAATTCAATTGGTGTTAAAAGACAAAGAATTCAAAAGTTTCATGCGAGTAACAACTACAAATTCGTCTGACATTTCTACCATTTGCTAGAACTAATCCCTTTCTGCTAAGGCCCATTGAATTAGGGCATACAATTGAGAATAATTTTTGCAATTTTGTTAATATTTTCTTTTTGGACTGTCATGCACTCTTGCTACGGGCGAAAAACTGCACCCATCGTTTCATACCTTAAATGACCACCTTTCATATTTCAATGTCAATGGCGTTGAACCTATAAGCTCAGTTATGACTAATGTGTAACACCCCAATTTCCATGTCTTTTTCGAATTTTCTAAATAAAATAACCTTTTGGATTTTTCTGTAATTAATTAAAGATTAATTTGAATTTTTAGAAATTAAATAAATTTAGTATTAATAAACCAAACATCAATTAAATAAAAAAAAACTAATTTATTTGAGTTCCTCTAGCTCCAAAGTATTTTCTAGAATTTTCTTGAATTTTTCTGAGCTTATTTGCTATTTCTCGTGGCTTATTTGAATTTTTGTATATTCTAAAACCCAAAAACTGTTATAAATAATGTGTTCAACTATTCAAGAGGCCCAATGGGCAATATATATACATGGAGTACAAAGGGGGTTGCCATATATAGATAAGGAAACAATATACAAGAGTCCTTATTCTAACACCCCCCTCAAACTCATGGTGGATCACACACACTGAGTTTGGAGAGAAAATACAAATGTTGTGCCTAGTCGTGGCCGTGAAGAAGTCGACAACTGTAACTCTGATGGCACAAACTGTAAAGCAAGTACTCCCTCCTGCACCTGTGAGCGAGTGTATGAAGCATCCACACCAATATGCTTGGTGAGCTCATGCTTCACTGGATCCCGGGCAATACTGATCGCGCCCGTACTGTCAGACAAAAGAGTCGTAGGTCCCGTCACAGGCACTCCAAAATCTGCAAGTAGCCACCTCAGCCAAGTAATCTCTGCTGTCACTGCTGCCATAGCTCTCAACTCACCGCACTCGAGCGGAAGCTGCGATGCGCTTTAGTCTTCCGGCAATCGGGAGGAGCCAAGAAAACACAAGATGCGTAAAGAGAACGACGATCGGAAGGATCACTAGCCAGTCGCATCGAGTACGCCTGAAGTTGTAGTGAGGTGGAGCTAGAAAAAAACAAACGACGAGAGATGGTCCCGCGCAAGTAGCGAAGAACACGAAGAAGGTGGTGTAGTGAAGATGGGTAGGGACGAGCCATGAACTGACTCAAGATATGAACAGCATAAGCAATATCAGGACGAGTGCTCACAAGGTACACCAAACTCCCAACAAGATGACGATATCGAGTAGGATCCTCAAGAGGATCGCCATCGGTGACACGAAGTTGGAGGGATAGCTCCATGGGAGTCTCGGTGGTGCAGTGTCGGTCTGCACTGCACCGGTCAAGAAGATCTGGACATAATTCGCTGGAGAGGTAGTAGCCCTCAGGCATGGAAGAGACCTCAATCCCAAGGAAGTATGTAAGAGAACCAAGATCAGTCATCAAAAATTTCTCACTGAGGTGCTTCTTCACATATGTGATGAAGGAGGAATCATCACCAGTGATGAGCATGTCATCAACATACAGAAGAAGCATTGTCCTACCCCGAGATGAGGTGTGGACAAAAGAGCAGGATCGTGGAACCGACGGTGAAACCAACGGCAGTAATCACCGAGGTAAAACACGCAAACCGTGCACGAGGAGCTGTTTGAGGCCATAAAGAGCACGACGAAGACGACAGACATGCCCATCAGGAACAGAATACCCAGGTGGTGGCTGCATGTAAACCTCCTCATGCAAAACACCATTAAGAAAAGCATTCTTAACATCAAGCTGAGAGATAGACCACCGTGACGAAGCAACCGCAACAAGAGTGCGAGCGGTGGTCATATGGGCGCGAGGGCAAAAGTCTCGTCGTAGTCACGACCGCACTCCCGCTGAAAACCGCGAGCCACAAAACGAGCCTTGTAGCGCTCGATAGTACCATCAGACCTGGTCTTAATCTTGTACACCCACTTGCACGTGATCGGACGAGCATGCGCAGGTGTCGGTACAATATCCCAAGTCTCCGTACGACGAAGAGCATCAAGCTCCTCTGCCATAGCGAGCTGCCACTCAGAATGAGGAGCAGCCTCACGATAAGAACTAGGCTCAGTGACAGAGAGAGCATGAGCTAGCGGAGCAAATCCAAGACGATTAGGAGGTCGAAGGGATGTCCGATCACGAAGGACGTAACGAGGAGCGTCATCAGGAGGAGCAGAGGTGGGTGTCGGCAAGATACCAGGAGAGGAGACTGGTAAAGGACAAGGACGTCTGGAGTAGTGAATACCAGAGAAACGAGACTGTGGTGGTGCAGGGACAAGAGGCGGTCTTTGCGAAGGTAGCACCGAGGCGAGATCTGAAGGAACCACCGGGGCGGACCGGGGAAGGCGTGATAGTGGAGAAATGGGTGAAGAGTCAGAAAGAGACAACCACAAAATCGACTCAACGGTGGAAACAGGAGGAGCTGAATCTCGATAGAAGAAAGGTCGAGATTCGTCAAAGATAACGTCTCGTGAAACCCTGATCCGTCGAGCAGAAGGATCCCAGCAGCGATAACCCTTATGCTCAGAACTATAACCAAGAAACACACACTCAACGGACTGGGCGGACAGTTTAGTGCGTTCACGAGGTTGTAACAGAACAAAACAAGTGCAACCAAAAACACAAAGGTGAGTGTACTGGGGGGCTCGAGTAGAGCGCTCTATAGGGTGACACCCTTAAGAGCGATGGAAGGCGCATATTGATGAGATATGCAACGTGAGAAAGCAACCTCGGCCAGAGCGTGGTGGAACGTGAGAGGCAAGAAGAAGAGTGCGGGCAGTCTCAATCAGATGATGATGTTTGCGCTCAGCAACCCCATTCTGAGCATGGGCACCAGGACAAGAAGACTGGTAAAGAGTGCCCTGCTCAGAAAGAAATTGTCTAAAAGCGCCCGAGCGTACTCGTGGCAGAATCACAGCGAAAAGTACGGATGGGAGAATCAAACTGAGTACGAACCATCGTTGCAAAGCTACGATAGATCGCAAGAAACTGACCACGATTAGACATAGGAAAAATCCATGTAAAACGGGAATAATCATCAATGAAGATCACATAAAATTTATGCCCACCTTTAGAGATAATAGGTGCAGGTCCCCATACATCTGAATGAACTAAGTCAAAAGGACGAGAAGACAAGGACTCACTAGAATGATAAGGAAGTTGTAGCTGCTTGCCCAACTTACAACCCTGACAAAACATGGACGTGTCAACAGTAACACGTCCAAGAACACCCTTACGAACTAATGAAGAAAGACGGGACCCACACAAGTGACCTAAACGGTGATGCCACTGCGCAAAAACTCCAGAGGTGGTGGCAGCAGTGGCGGTGGAAGTAGTTGTAGATGTGACAGGAGCAACTGAAGTGGACGGAAGGTGGAGGCGATCAAGGATGTAGAGACCCTGACGATCCCTACGGCGCCGCCGGTCCCAAATATCGTCCTCGTTTGTTGGTCTGAACAAAACAGTGTGAGAGTCAAAACCAACCCTACAGCCAAGATCAGTGAGCTGACCCACCGAGAGAAGCTGCATGGCAAGCTGAGGAACATGAGAAACAATTTGGAGCAGAAAAGTCGGTGGATAAAGAGTGCCACGACGGTGATGGACAAAGGAGTACCGTCACCGTATCGAGCAGAGATAGGAAAAACAGGAGGTCCGACTGACGTGAGAGATGTGGAGTCCGGTGTCATGTGGAAGGAGGCACCAGAATCCAGAACCCAAGAAGTACCTGGAGGAGACGTTTGAGCTAGACTGGCAGAACCGGCTGAGCTGTGAGAGAGCTGCTGAAGTAGAGCTCGCGAGCCGTTGAATGAGCAGTCACCTCGGCCGAGAAGGTCTGATGTCTTTGGTCGTCCTCCCGTCGAGGAAGGGCCTCCTCGCCCCTTGGATCGCCACGCGTCTTGTTACGCTTTGCGCACCGCACAACGCCGTAGTCGTGCCGAAGTTCTTGCAATAATTGCATTGAACCCCGATTGGTGCAAAAGCGAGCGCAAATGCATAACCGAGAAGATCCCGTAGTCGAGCGTAAACCGCGGTGTAGTCGAAGAAGAAGGGTAGCAAGCACGGTCGGAACAAATCGTCTGCCGCTAACCGCGCCGAAGCTCCTCAAAGACGGCGTTGAAAGAGCCTCGGTAGCGTCGGTGCGTGGTGGCGGCTCGGCAGATTGAGCCCAGCGAGCTCAAACTCGGGCGTGAGCGGCGAACAAAATCATAAAGCGGCGATCACGATCCGCCTTCAGACTTTATGACACTCGGACAGAGCGAGAAGCGAGCTCGTCGATTGGCGCGAGACGGCGAGGCACGGAAGAAGTCGTCGACGGAGGAGTCGTCCTGGCGAAGCGTCTCCAACTCACGCTGGAGCGAAAAGAACTGAGCATCGCTGCTCTGCTGGTATCGCTCGCGCAAATACTCCCAAACCTGGCGAGTAGAGCGCAGACCAACAATGTCCGGCTGGATGGAGTCGTCGACGCTGACCACCAGGATGGCTCGAACACGGGCCTCGTCAGCACACCAGCGCTCAAAAGCGTCTATGGCATACTGAAAGGCCTCATCAGCAGCTTCAGCAGCGGCGGCGGCAACCTCTGCCTCCTGCTTGGCAGCCTCATTTTCTGTAGAAGGTGCAGAAGTAGGAGGCAGAGGTAGGCTATTTGGGAGGAGGTTGAACCGGCGGCAGCGGACAAGGTCGGGTACCAGTAACATGTCCCCAGAGGCGGAGACCATCAAGCGTGATCTCCATGAGTGAAGACCACAGCCTGTAGTTCGTTCCATGAAGCTTTGTTCCCGAGAATGGGATCGCAGCGGATGGAACAGAAGCCATCGGTAGGCGACGCTGGACGGCGTGGCGACCAAGGCAACGAAGTCTAACAGGCGGCGCGGCGGTTAGATCGACGTTTTTTTTTTTTTTGTTTTTGTTTTTTGTTTTTTGTTTTTTTTTTTTAACGGCTCACGAAGGAACCGCCCTGTTAAGGCCTCACAGCCCGGACGGAGGAAACAAAGTGCTAGGGTTTCCTTCACTTGCGGCGGCAGCCAACTAGTGGCGGCGGCGGCGGCCGACCAACAAGCGGCGGCGGCCGACCAACGAGCGGCGGCGGCGACCAACAAGGGAAGGAGGCGGCCTCGCGTCGGGCAACAACGAGTGGCAGAGGAGGCGGCCTCGCGTCGGATCCCGATCAAGCGGCGGCGGCCTCACGTCGGGTCCCGATCAAGCGGCGGCGGTCCCGATCAAGCGGCGGCGGCCTCGCGTCGGGTCCCGATCAAGCGGCGGCGGCCTCGCGTCCTCCAGCAACAGGCGATGACAACGGGCGGCAGATCCAGTGGCGCGAGGGATCCGGCGGCGGGAAGGCCTCAGATCGGCGGTGATGCTTGCGTCGGACGACCGGGAACACGGGGCGACGGCGGCGGCGACGGCAGCGGAAGCGGAAGGAGAGCTAGGTTAGAAACCTTGCTCTGATACCATGTTATAAATAATGTGTTCAACTATTCAAGAGGCCCAATGGGCAATATATATACATGGAGTACAAAGGGGGTTGCCATATACATATAAGGAAACAATATACAAGAGTCCTTATTCTAACAAAAACTATTTAAAATATTGGAAGTGCTCGTGAGCCAAACCTCTCTCTCGGCCCATCTCTCTTTTTCTCTCCGCCTAGGCGAAAGCCCATTCTTCGCCTGCTGTTGACCAACCTTCCTTCTCTATCCCTCTGGCCTGGTTTCCCTTCGCACTGGCCCATCCCAGCCACGCCAGCCTATCTCTGCAATCGCCTCTGTTGTGTTGCTGACCGGTGGGACTCTCCCACGCATCACCGTCGTGGTAGCCGATCTGGACTCCACCTCTGCCGCCTATTTAAGTCACCCCAGATGTAAGATTGGTCATGATCTTCCAGTGGATGGTAATTCGATTTGTCGAGAGTAACTTTGACAACGAGATTACTTGACCAAAACTTGATCAAACCGTCCAACAATCGCTAAACCACGCTCTTGTCATTATCAACATTGCCAAGAATGACGGTTGACCCGATCACGAAGATCAATTCTTGCAAGCAATCAAAGAACAAGTAAGAATTCAAGTAAAAAGCAATCTAAAAATCGCTAGATATAAAAGTCGCACAAGGATAGTTGAGGTTCTGTAACATGAATCTGTTGGTCTAACCGACACAAGAGACAACGTAGAGTTTGCACACATAGGCTAAACTGATCTAAACAAAACCTCCACTAGAGGAGAGGGGCGACGGCTCCTAGTTAAGAAGAGGGGCGGTGGCCAAGGCAGGTGGGGGAGTCGACCCAGGGTGTGAGATCTCTCCTTGGGCCCCAACGCTACATAGCACATGGCCCAAATTAAGGTGGTGTAGCACCGTGGGATGTCAAGCTAAGGTAATCAGCCTGGTGGAGTTGAATTGGTTGTTGCCGAAGTGGTGAAGTGGTTCGGTCCCTTGTTGTCTCTCTTGCCATGAATACTTGGTTTCTCATCTCCAAGATTCTTAAGTAAAATAAGGTCACATGTTTTAGGCAGTAGCACATTCTCCATTAATAAACATTCACTCCTAGGAAGGAATTCACATGATAATTTAACTATCATGCTCGTGCTCGATAATTAGTTCTTGTACAACCGGTGAGGAGTAGTGGTTGCGTCCATAGGATAGATGTCCTCATCATCCTGAGCATCGGCTTCCGCACCCTGAGTTGCCCCTTCCTCGAAGACCTAGCTATCGCCCTTGGATTGCACGTTGAAGTCACTGAATCGACGCTACAAGTTGCTGCATCGCCACCGCCTTTATCGAGGTTTTCTACCACCAATGCCCGTCGATAGAGTTCCTCCTCCACTGTCACCACCATCGGATTGCCCGTGTCCATATCTACTCCGTCCCCTCCTTGGTTTCGATGATACGCCACTGGAGCTCCGCCTTCACCGAAGTAGTAGCGCCACCACCACTCAAGCTTTAATCGCAGACCACCACCATCAATTAACCCTCGGTCTACACATGCCACCTGGCAATCTCGTCATCGTGTCTTATCTCTTTTGCACTGATTCGCGTCCCTAGAAACCCCATTCACAGCTGTCGTTGTCGCCGTGTCATGTTAGCCTCCATGTCATACATCACGTTAGCCGCCGATGCCAAGTCAGCTGCCATGTGCCCAAGCCCTAGATCGGTTCGGTGAACCGAGTTCACCGTGGACCGTGCCATCGACACATGGACTCCACTTATCAGCCACTGTGATGAGGATATCACTTCTTCAGATACACACAACAATCCTCCACTTGACATTCAAGGACCAATCACTAGAGCTCGCGCCCGACAATTGAATTTACAGGTGAGCTCGTTCCTAAGTACTTCTTTTTGTTTATTTGAGAATCGATTGCTACCTAATGATTTAATTATGATTAGGAACCATGGAGAGGACCTGGAAGTACTTGGATAAGGGCTACGAAGTGCACAAGTCCATCAAGGGCGGTCGAATCATGTTGGAGGCCCAACTCAAGCCGACTTCGAATCCAATTCGGTGTCCAGGACCAGACCGCACTAAAACGGACACCCAGATCGCATCCGGGCTCCGTTTTGGATGTTCCACATATGTATCGAAAGCTGAGAAGACGACCTTTCCAATGGCTCTGGTCCCATGTCAAAATTCCTTCTGAGTCAACAGTAATCGTCGAAACAAGTGGGCATTCAGAATCTGTCGGTCTTTGCGTCACCGTCTTTTGGGCCGTTCGGCTTTGTATCGTGTTGGAGCCCATTAGGGCGCGTCCAGGGGTTTTGCACGCCCCTCAGTCCTCTATATACAGCCACCACCCCCACCATTAGGGTTGGGTTTTGCATAGATTAATTCTGTCTTGAACAGTTTCGCCGTTCATCGGTTTGTGAGACCCCAACTTTCGAGTGCTAAAACAATACATCTGCAATTCCGTTGTGTTCTTCCTTGTTCTTGCTTGTGTTCTTCGATTCACAGGCGAGGATTAGCCTTCTTGGCGAGGTCAACTGGGTTGCGCATGGTTGATAACCTGAGGAGACGTGGTGCTGCGATTGCGGGGTTCGGAACGTGTTGTTCGGAAGCCGAGTCGATTTGTGTCGCGCCTCCACCAAATCAAACTTATCCAGAACCTGTTGGAAGATCGGGACCCCTTTCCCATCAAGTGGTATCAGTGCTTCAGGTGTTCCTTTAGGTTCGAGTTTACCCTACCCTTGTTGTTTTCGGTTTCATCCTAGAGTCCAAGAAAAAGCCCTACAAAAAATTGTAGTCATAGGTTGTTCCCTGTCCCAGATCTCGTTTAGCCTTTTGCACAATTTGATTTCAGAGTCCGTAGTGTTGAGTTTGTGTCCTTAGTCGAGTTGTGTTGCTGGTTTAGATCGTGTTTTATTTCGGGTTGTCTTGCTTCCGCTACCTCTCATACAAACCCTAGCCGTCAACGTTTGTTTCTCCCACCCTCCCACCCTCTGTTTTTGAGTCATACATCGCGTCTCGTGATCACCCAGCACAATTCCCCCTTGAGCCTCGTGATCACCCAGCACCATCCCCCACCTCTTCCCGAGCTTTCGCCCCTATTTTCCTCCAATTTCCTCCACCCAATTTCGTTTCGGCCTCCACAGCAACCATAACTCGGAGGCCCTCCTTCAAATAGCCGTAACTTTCGCATACGAACTCGAAATGAGACGATTTTTTTAAAATTGGGTGAAATTAAATTTTGCATCCGAAACCTCCCCACTTTGTCGGGTTCGGCGAATTTATTTTGCCCAAATTCGGCTTAGAAAGTGTAGTACTCGAGCTCTGAACTTTCATCACCGAATTTACAGCACATTCATCATTTTCTGTAGGCCACACCTTACATCAGATTGAGGTGAAACTTTGTGTGGTTTCTATTTCTGTGCTCCGCTTCGTGAAAAAAATAACAGAAAAAAGAAAAAAAAATCGGCACCTGGTTTTGCCTGAGAAAAAAAAGGCACCTGAGAGCCCTCCGTGCCTAAAAAAAAAGAAAAAAAGAAAAAGAGAGAGAGCATAGTTTTAGGTGATAGATATTGATTTGTGTTGTCCTTACCTGGCCATCCTTGTGCTGTCTTTACCTGGCCATCCTTGTTGCTGTCTTTGCTTTACTATTCTGGTCTTGACTCCTTATTCATCATATCATATCATTATAGGACACATTTAGACCAAACAACTAGGACCCGTATTTTGAACATTTACTCAAAGCATTACTATCTGTTATTGATTTGTGTTCCACTAACATATTTGGCCTTCAAGCTCCATATACCTACTTAGGATATGACTTTTGACCCTTGCAATCGCGGTCACACTCTCCAGTATCACGAACCAGCCACCGGTTGTACCACCTACGGTTTGCGTTGGTAAGAACACTTGTAAGAGCTTGGTAAGCCACTTCCTTTGCGGGTTCCCACTGTCCTCATTTGTAGTTGATAGGGATAATCATTTTGTTTTCCCTTTATTTTCCCTGTGTTTCCACTAACCATGGCAGGGACCGAAGGGGACGCGACACCGGTCGACTTCAACGAGTGTGTTAGTCGCGGCCAGCTACAAGCTGCGCTCGACAAACAAAATGCTTCATTCATCGATCTCGGCGCGCGAATGGACATCATCGTCGCCGCCATTGCCCGATTGAACACCACGAAGGCATTGGCGGGTGGAGCGGCGGATGGTGACCTCACCGGTCGATGGACACATTGAGGCGTGCTCGCCACTGTCAATGACGGCCATCATCATGATGATGACACGGTGCATGATGCGGTTGGCAACATTGATCGCGGAGACACAAGATGCGCGACTACGTCGGCGTCTTGACAAAGCAGACATGGTATGAGAGGTAATAACCGAACCGTCATGGTAACGATGACCCTTTTGCTAAAGTCAAGTTTACCATCCCATCTTTTCTCGCCTTTATGATCTGAAATATATCTTGATTGGGAGATGACGGTAGAGCGAAGTTTAATTCTCACTTGGTTCTGAACAACATAGAGTTAGACAAGCTACTAGTGAGTTTAAGGACTTTGCTATTATCCGTGGAATGAACTGGGTACCATGCGCTACAACCGACACATGGGAGCGGTTAAAAGAAGCTATGCGTGTCGTTTTGTTCCTCCCTCATATAAACATGATTTGAGAAAAAATTACAGCGCTTAGAACAAGGTGATAGTTCATGCGGGACTATTATCTTTGAGCTTCAAAAGGGTATGGTGCGTTGTGGGGTTGTTGAGGAAACAGAGGATAAGATTTGTCGTTTCTATGGGGGGTTACGGCGTGAAATTCAGGACATTGTTGATTATAAAGAATTTACTAATGTCAACCAGTTGTTCCAGCTTGCTATGCTTGCAGAAAAAGAATTGCAGGGACGCAAGGAATCGGTGGCGGCAAGCATCGGACGACCCTCCTACACGCGCGACGACTACATCGACGGATCGCCAAGTCTTCTTGAGTTTCGTTCTCCTCCACCACCGATGAACAAGATTGCCTGCGGCGCCACCAAAGCCACCTTTCACGACACGCCCTGCAGATTCTACAAAAAATTCTTTGCAGGCTCTAGCCAAGAGTTCTTCTTCCGTGCCTTCCACGGGCGCTCCTCCGACATTGATGCCACCGCCGCCATGGACTTGGTCATGTGCGGAGGAATTGCCCTAGCCAACGGGCATACATCGCCACGGAAGATGGAGGCTACATCAAGACTGCCGGATGTCGAGGAGGATGATGACGTTCTCTGCCGCCTCGGGACGACAATGGCGGTGGTCATGACGACTGTTCCTTGGTGGGGCATCCACAATGACGCCACGAGCATCATTGTGCAACGAGTCCTCGCACACGGTACAACAACCCGATAAGCTTCAACGCCATAATTTGTTTCGACTTTCTTTGCAATCAAGAACCGCGCGCACGTGTCATCATTGATGGAGGAAGCGCAACAACTTGGTAAGTTCGATTTGGTCAAGAAGCTTGGTCGACCACGCGACCGCATCCACATCCATACCATATTCAGTGGTTAAATGACTCTGGAAAAGCTAAGGTAACACAAACATGCCGAGTCCATTTTTCCATTGGTGGTTATGCTGATCATGTTGATTGTGATGTGGTTCCCATGGAAGCATGCTCTCTTTTATTGGGTCGACCTTGGGAATTTGATAATGATGCTTTGCACCATGGTAGTAGTAACAAATACACTTTTATGCATAAGGGAAAGAAAGTTACTTTACTGCCTTTGACCCAGCTGAGATTATAGAGGCCGATAGGGAGCGAGCTGCTGCTAATGATCCAAAGGAACATGATAAATCTGAAAACATTCTGTTATGCTTGTCACAAAATCAGACCTTGCTGAAATTGATGATATTAATGATACATGCTATGCTTTTGTGTGCAAAGATGCTTTATTTTCTCTTGATAATATGCCTTGCACTTTGCTCGCTCTGTCACTAACCTTTGCGGGATTTTAGAGATGTTTTCCCGATGAGATACCTCCGGGACTTCCACCCATTCGAGGGATTGAGCACCAGTTGACTTGATCCTCGGAGCGAGTTTGCCAAACCGTGCGGCGTCATGAGGACCAATCCCGACGAGACTAAGGAGGTTTAGCGACAAGTCCAAGACCTTTTGGACCGTGGGTATGTGCGTGAGAGCCTTAGTCCTTGTGTTGTTCCTGTTTTTGGTACCCAAAAAAGATGGTTCTTGGCGTATGTGTGTAGATTGTAGAGCCATTAACAACATTACTATAAGGTATCGTCATCCTATTCCCAGGCTAGACGACATGCTTGATGAGTTGTGTGGTGCTATAATTTTCACAAAGATTGACTTGCGTAGTGGATACCACCAAATAAGAATGAAACTTGGCGATGAATGAAAAACTGCTTTTAAAACTAAGTTCGGCTTGTATGAGTGGTTAGTCATGTCTTTTGGTTTAACTAATGCACCTAGCACTTTCATGCGATTAATGAACGAGGTTTTACGTCCTTTCATTGGCAAATTTGTGGTCGTTTACTTTGATGATATCTTGATTTATAGCAAGTCCATGGATGAACATTTGAATCACTTACGTGCTGTTTTTAATGCTTTGAGAGATGCACGTTTGTTTGGTAACCTTGAGAAGTGCATCTTTTGCACGGATCGAGTCTCTTTCTTGGCTATGTTGTGACTCCACAGGAATTGAGGTTGATAGAGCCAAGGTGGAGGCGATATGGAGTTGGCCCACGCCCACGACGGTCTCCCAAGTCGCGGAGTTTTCTTGGCCTTGCGGGTTTTATCGCGCTTTGTCAAGGAATTCAGCACCATTGCGACACCGTTGATTGAGTTGACAAAGAAGGAGTCGTGTTTCATTGGGGCCATCACAAGAGGAGTCTTTTAATCTTTTGAAGGACAAGCACACACTCACCATTGCTCCAACTTCCGGATTTTGGTAAGACTTTTGAGCTAGAATGTGATGCAAGCGGAATTGGTATTGGTGGTGTTTTGATGCAAGAAGGCAAACCTGTTGCCTACTTTAGTGAAAAATTGAATGGTCCTGCTCTTAATTATTCCACGTATGATAAATAATTGTATGCTCTTGTTCGTTCTTTAGAGACTTGGCAACACTATTTATGGCCTAAAGAATTTGTCATTCATTCTGATCATGAATCACTTAAGCATATTCGTAGTCAAACCAATTTGAATCGTAGACATGCTAAGTGGGTTGAATTTATTGAATCTTTTCCTTATGTCATTAAACACAAGAAAGGGAAGGATAATGTAATTGCTGATGCTTTGTCTCGACGCTATACCATGTTGTCTCAACATGATTGTCACATTTTTGGTCTTCAAACCATTAAAGGACAATATGCTTTAGATGTTGATTTTAAGGATGTGTTGTTGCATTGTAAAGAGGGACAAGCATGGAATAAATTCGTGATCAATGATGGGTTCTTGTTTAGAGCTAACCGCCTATGCATTCCAGTTGGATCCGTTTGTCTTTTGTTATTGCAGGAGGCGCATGGCGGCGGTTTGATGGGACATTTTGGTGCTAAGAAGACGGAGGACGTTCTGGCCACACACTTCTTTTGGCCAAAAATGAGGCGAGATGTTGAGCGGTTTGTGGCTCATTGCACTACATGTCAAAAGCTAAGTCTCGCTTGAATCCACATGGTTTGTATATGCCTCTTCTGTTCCTTCTATTCCGTGGGCGATATTTCTATGGACTTTGTTTTAGGATTGCCCAGGACTAAGAGGGGAGGGATAGCATTTTGTTGTTGTGGATCGTTTTTCTAAGATGGCTCATTTTATACCATGTCATAAAACCGATGATGCCATTTATATTGTGACCTCTTTTTCAAAGAGATAGTTCGTTTGCATGGTATGCCTTCTACTATTGTTTCAGATCGTGATGCCAAGTTTTTGAGTCACTTTTGGCGTACTCTATGGAACAAGTTGGGTACAAAGTTGTTGTTCTCTACAACATGTCACTCCAAACCGATGGCCAAACCGAGGTGGTGAACCGCACATTGTCTACCATCTTTGAGAGCTGTTTTGTGAATAATTTGAAGTTGTGGGAAGAGTGTTTGCCGCATGTTGAGTTCGCATATAATCGAGCGGAACACTCCACCACCAAGGTAAGTCCTTTTCAGGTAGTATATGGATTCAATCCACGTGCCCCTCTTGATATTTTACCTTTGCCTACTAGTGAGAGAGTTCATAATGATGCTAAGGAGCGTGCTGATTTTATTGTCAAAATGCATGAGACTACTAAGGCAAACATTGAAAAGATGAATGAAAAATATAGGATTATTGGTAGTAAAGGTAGAAAGGAAGTTAAACTTGAACCGGATGATTTTGTTTGGTTGCACTTGAGAAATGATAGATTTCCTGAGTTCCGAAAGTCAAAATTGATGCCTAGAGCTGCTGGTCCTTTTAAAATAGTTGAGAAGATAAATGATAATGCATATAAACTTGAGTTGCCTTCCGAGTTTGGGGTTAGTCCCACCTTTAACATTTCAGATTTGAAGCCATCCTTGGGAGAAGAAGATGAGGCTGAGTTGAGGATAACTCCGCTTCAAGAGGGGGAGGATGATGAGGACATCACTTCTTCGGATACACACAACAATCCTCCACTTGACATTCAAGGATCAATCACTAGAGCTCGCGCCCGACAATTGAATTTACAGTGAGCTCGTTCTAAGTACTTCTTTTGTTCATTTGAGAATCGATTGCTACCTAATGATTTAATTATGATTAGGAACCATGGAGAGGATCTGGAAGTACTTGGAGAAGGGCTACGAAGCGCACAAGTCCAGCAAGGGCGGTCGAATCATGTTGGAGGCCCAACTCAAGCTGACTTCGAATCCAATTCGGAGTCCAGGACCAGGCCGCACTAAAATGGACGCCCAGATCGCATCCGGGCTCCGTTTTGGATGTTCCACATATGTATCGAAAGCTGATAAGACGACCTTTCCAATGGCTCTGGTCCCATGTCAAAATTCCTTCTGAGTCAACGGGAATCGTCGAAACAAGTGGGTATTCAGAATCTGTCAGGGTGCTGCGTCACCGTCTTTTGGGCCGTTCGGCTTTGTATCGTGTTGGAGCCCATTAGGGCATGTCCAGGGGTTTTGCACGCCCCTCAGTCCTCTATATATAGCCGCCACCCCCACCATTAGGGTTGGGTTTTGCTTAGATTAATTCTGTCTTGAACAGTTTCGCCGTTCATCGGTTTGTGAGACCCCAACTTTCGAGTGCTAAAACAATACATCTGCAATTCCGTTGTGTTCTTCCTTGTTCTTGCTTGTGTTCTTCGATTCGCAGGCGAGGATTAGACTTCTTGGCGAGGTCAACCGGGTTGCGCGCGATTGATAACACGAGGAGACATGGTGCTGCGATTGCGGGGTTCAGAACGTGTTGTTCGGAAGCCGAGTCGATTTGTGTCGCGCCTCCACCAAATCGAACTTATCCAGAACCTGTTGGAAGATCGGGACCCCTTTCCCATCACACTGTCCTTTTTCCTAAAATCCAGGAAAAGAAATATTCCTGTAATATTCCTTTGGTCCCCACCTGTTAGTCTCTGTTAATTTTTTTCTATTTTCTTTTACTTTCAAAAATCCCAAAAATTTGTAGGTGCCACCTATGAGTCGTAGATTTCTCTTTCATTTTTCCTTTTTTCCCCTATTTTCCCTCCTGTCCAAACTTCCGTAAGCCTGCTATACTTCATACAAGCTCTGATTTAGTTCGTTCTTCTTTTCTAAATTCATCTAAAATCGAGATATTTCTCCCTACACTATTTTTGTTTGGTTTGGAGTTCATTTGAGTCTCTGTTTTGTATTTATTTATGTTTCGTATTTTCTCTCTTGTATTTATTTACGTTTCGTATTTTCTCTCTCGATAGATGTTGATCCTCGGGGAGCGAATGAAGGATTTGAAGAGCAAGATCGAGCAGCGGTAGTGTACAATCAAGGAAAGTTGTGACATGTGATCATGTTGAATCTCGATTTATAAAAGTACTTTGTGTTTACATATCAAATTGCATGCTACTTTTATATCAGTTATATTTACCAGGAGTAGTTGAATACCTAATTGTCATTACGCTCCCTTGATTATCTTGATTGTCATGTATCTATTGTCACTTTAGGTTGGGTCATTATTAATTGGACATAATTGTAGAACTAACACGAGTTTGTCGTATTTATGCTTAGTTGTACGTTGGGCACATTCTCACTTGATCAATTATATCAATTTGATTTAATGAGATATTGAATCGTTGTGTGATGCTACTATTGTAAAATTTGTGTGCCATGGCAGGGCATGGCATTGGTCTTGGTTAAACAAAATTGGTTTCCTTCTCAGGTGAGTGATCGGTGCAGTAAATGGGGTGCGGTGAGCATATTGGGATGATGTAGTCTTGCTTGAGTAATTTAAGGACTTAACATTATGCACCATTAAACTGGGTCATACCATACAACCATATGTTCAGGATGGAGTGAACCTGGCTGGTTAATTTGTGATGTCTTGACTTTGGTTTCCCCATTTGGTTGATGTGGGTGTCGGGGAGAGGAGGCTTCTAACTGGGTGGTTTCACCCTTCGGTGTGAACCCTTAGTTGGCGAAATCAGGTTTAGATAGTGCATTATAAAGTCCTTGTGATAGTCACTTAGTCGCACACATATGAAAGCGTATCAGACAGACATAATAAGCTAATTATCTTTTATTGGTAAAATTGTACAACCTCTGTAGAGTTAAAGCTGCTCGAACAATCGTGTCCCTGGTTAAGGACAATGCCTAGGGATTGCCCATGTCCATATCTACTCCGTCCCCTCCTTGGTTTCGATGATACGCCACTGGAGCTCCGCCTTCACCGAAGTAGTAGCGCCACCACCACTCAAGCTTTCATCGCAGACCACCACCATCAATTAACCCTCAGTCTACACATGCCACCTGGCGATCTCGTCATCGTGTCTTATCTCTTTTGCACTGATTCGCGTCCCTAGAAACCCCATTCACAGCTGTCGTTGTCGCCGTGTCATGTTAGCCTCCATGTCATACATCACGTTAGCCGCCGATGCCAAGTCAGCTGCCATGTGCCCAAGCCCTAGATCGGTTCGGTGAACCGAGTTCACCGTGGACCGTGCCATTGACACATGGACTCCACTTATCAGCCACTGTCCTTTTTCCTAAAATCCAGGAAAAGAAATATTCCTGTAATATTCCTTTGGTCCCCACCTGTTAGTCTCTGTTAATTTTTTCTATTTTCTTTTACTTTCAAAAATCCCAAAAATTTGTAGGTGCCACCTATGAGTCGTAGATTTCTCTCTCATTTTTCCTTTTTTCCCCTATTTTCCCTCCTGTCCAAACTTTCGTAAGACTGCTATACTTCATACAAGCTCTGATTTAGTTCGTTCTTCTTTTCTAAATTCATCTAAAATCGAGATATTTCTCCCTACACTATTTTTGTTTGATTTGGAGTTCATTTGAGTCTCTGTTTTGTATTTATTTACGTTTCGTATTTTCTCTCTCGATAGTTGTTGATCCTCGGGGAGCGAATGAAGGATTTGAAGAGCAAGATCGAGAAGTGGTAGTGTACAATCAAGGAAAGTTGTGACATTTGATCATGTTGAATCTCGATTTATAAAAGTACTTTGTGTTTACATATCAAATTGCATGCTACTTTTATATTAGTTATATTTACCAGGAGTAGTTGAATACCTAATTGTCATTACGCTCCCTTGATTATCTTGATTGTCATGTATCTATTGTCACTTTAGGTTGGGTCATTATTAATTGGACATAATTGTAGAACTGACACGAGGTTGTCGTATTTATGCTTAGTTGTACGTTGGGCACATTCTCACTTGATCAATTATATCAATTTGACTTAATGAGATATTGAATCGTTGTGTGATGCTACTATTGTAAAATTTGTGTGCCATGGCAGGTCATGGCATTGGTCTTGGTTAAACAAAATTGGTTTCCTTCTCGGGTGAGTGATCGGTGCAGTAAATGGGGTGCGGTGAGCATATTGGGATGATGTAGTCTTGCTTGAGTAATTTAAGGACTTAACTTTATGCACCATTAAACTGGGTCATACCATACAACCACATGTTCAGGATGGAGTGAACCTGGCTGGTTAATTTGTGATGTCTTGACTTTGGTTTCCCCATTTGGTTGATGTGGGTGTCAGGGAGAGGAGGGTTCTAACTGGGTGGTTTCACCCTTTGGTGTGAACCCTTAGTGGGCGAAATCAGGTTTAGATAGTGCATTATAAAGTCCTTGTGATAGTCACTTAGTCGCACACATATGAAAGCGTATCAGACAGACATAATAAGCTAATTATCTTTTATTGGTAAAATTGTACAACCTCTGTAGAGTTAAAACTGCTCGAACAATCGTGTCCCTGGTTAAGGACAATGCCTAGGGAATTTCACACGAGATATATATTTTTCATAAATAGTTGGATTGTGGATTGGTTGAGAAGTGAATGTGTAGTTCACTTGTTTTAACTCAAGTGTCTACTTTATTTATTTACTTTCAATTATGCTTTACAATCTATATACTTTATTTAAATTCAATAATTGTTTTCTACAAAAGAACCATATGACTATTCCTTTGTTCATGCCTTGTATGAATATATAATTACATACATGACTTGCTGAGTACTCTATGTTCCCATGACTATATACATTATTGCTCAATTAAGGAAGAGTCAATTAATCAAGAGTTCTATGAGGAGTAGTACTATGAAGACTTTGTGAACTAGGATACGCTCCTCAGTCGATTGTCTCTGGGCATGTCGAATGGCCACCACAAGTTATCTTATTTTCTGCTTCAAGAGTTTATTAACTTCTTAAACCCTGCATGGCAAAGTCATATAAACCTTAACCTTAAGGTCTAGTTGCTACTATTTAGTTATAATTTTCTACTTTCTTAGTTATTTTGTTGAATGGTTGATATTTCATCTATGTTGCTACTGTGTGCACTGGCGTGATCCTAGACTAGTGTAGAGTACATAGAGGATTTCAGATTTGGTAAATCCGAATCCTGACATAATGTGTGGAATTCTATTAATTTGCTCTTATATTATTTTCGTGCGTAATGTCATCCTCTCGATGCGTTGTCGGATAGCATATTTTTTCTCTCTATAATAATATACAAATGAAGGGAGTGACTATGGCATGTATTTGATAAATTTGACATATATATATATATATATATATATATATATATATATATATATATATATATATATATATATAAAGTGAATCATAGATCCTTAAACTTGTGCAGACTGGACTTATCACAAAATAAAAGGGCGGACATGTCACTGAGCTACTTGAACTTGAAAATTGCACATTCATGTCCTTAAACTTGTATAAGTGTATCAATAGAGGTCCAGACCGCAATTAATTGGATCTAATGATTGTGTGGCACTTTGAAAATATTTAAGCCAAAGTTTGAACATGTGCTTGCTAACTAAGATCAATAAAAAGCTTGTAAAAGTTGATGAATGACTTGTGAAAATTACCTTCATATGCAACATATTAATTATGTATTGATTTAAAATGGTGACCAAATGGTCAAATTGTGCTTCAGATTGAGCTAAGGTGTCATTCTCATATCTAATTACCAATAAAGTAAGTAGGATTTGGACCTTTGTTGTTCCCCTTATATAAGTTTAGAGATCTAAATATGCAATTCTGAAGTTTGGGACCTAAATGACACATCTACATAATTTTAGTGTAACATCCTAGCCCAACATGAGCCTGGAATGCTACTAGAATAACATAGCAGAATACTAAGCTGAGATTTTTTCTCTAAATTTCAACAGAGTCTACTTTGAACCTTTGACCACTAAGGGGATTTCAAGCATCTAACTGGTATACAAGCAAGATAATTATGTATCAAACTTTAAAACTTAATCATGAGATTTACCATGAAAACAACGACCAACTCTATTAAAAGTAAACAAATATACCTCGAAGGGTGATCGCGATCATAAAGGCAAATTACGTTCGCTAGTAAGTTCCTCCAATTAAACTTAAGGTTCTGAATTAACGAGCATGGTGTTTAACGTGTTGGAGTGCATCAACTTTGCTAGCCTCTTCCCATGCATGTCACCTTCACAAGAGGTACCTAAAAAAACATATCAACAAGTATGAGTCCACAGCTCAGCAAAGTACAACCAAGACAACAAACCAAACCTCATAAGCAGACTTTGATTATAAAATAAAATTGCTCACATACAGTCATCCATAATAGCATCATAACTGCTCAACTGTTACATCTATGCAATGCAAATGCCACAAATACACATTTTTTTTCTCTTTGCAATACCGGTAATGCGGAGTATGCATCCGTTGATGCATACCCATATCTATGCCTTCTAGCATAGGGACCTCAACCCACACTCTACAAGTGTGGGGACCTCATGACCGTCTAAAACATGACGGGGACTTCAAAATTTCATCACTTGGCTACCACGTAGACCAAGCCTCAATAATCAATGAAATGATGCAAATGATAGAAATAATTCATGAACCTCTATCTCTTTAATTAAACAACATAAGTACATAACCTAATCAACAGCAAGAACATGAATAACTTTCATTTGCGTAAAACATAAACACTTCATGAATTTTGTCCGCATAGATTACCAACTACTTGTACTTACCTCAATCGTGTGATGTATAACGACGAGTAGAAGACACTACCCTCGGAATCACACCACCACCTGAGTATTCATAAAACATACTAAGGAGACAATCCAAGAGCATTCAACATTACAAAAAAATGAATAAATATCACTACTCCTAATCGCAACCAAAACAACCCCGTTCCTCCCTGAACACTGTTCTGTCCAAAACAGAACCGTCACCTTACAAAAATCATATCTTATGATCTATAACTCCGAAAATCATGAACTTATACTTTCTAGAATCCTTAAGACATTATCTACATCTTTCATGGAGATCAAGAATCCCAATTAATCCATTTAATAATTTTAATCTGTATTTTTACCGAACTGCTGCCAAAAGTTGACGCCTCTCTGGACAGCAACATTACAAAAATTATAACTTCCATTTTGTTTATCCAAAAATTGCATTCTTGGTCTCTCTGAAAACCTTAAAGAATTATCTACAAAAGTTTAGTTGGTCAAGTACTCTGGTTAGGTCGTTAACTATTTTTAATAAATAGATTACAACAAATGCCAGAATCTGACAGAAGCTATGGACAACAAGATTGTAATCGCCATAACTTTCTAACGGTTTATCCAAAAATTGCGGTCCAGCACTCTACAGAAAGATAATGAAAATTCCTATAAAATTACTACATTCGTAACGTACTCTTACTTTACTAGGGGCGTTTGGAATGGAAAATGTTCTACTTTGGGGGGTTTTGTAACATCCAAAGTGGCATTAAATTTTGATTGAAATTTCTTTCGAATGAATCACTTCCATAAAGCTTCTTTTAAGTTCGGTTGTTTAAACCACATTTGAAAATTCATTTGCCTATAGCAAATCTATAGCATGCGTACAACGCCTTAGAGAATTTTCGTGTTCTTTTCTACTCTGCGACGGAACAAAGGTTATTACACATTACTGCAATTTAATGGGAGATTCGACAAGATATTGCATTCGGTTGATGTACGTTTTTTTTTTTTTTTTTTGAAACCAAGGGTTGATGCAAGTTCTAACGGAGCTCAAATGTCAAAACCGAATTAACGCACCACCGCAGAAACACTGCTGCGAACTCCACAGCGTACGGTCGAGCAATGCGCATTCCCAGCTTATACTATACTAATCGATTACAGCCTATAGCACTAACAACAGCACGAGGTACTGTACAAACGGCATACTTAGCAAATACGCAAATCCGCCATAAAAACGAAGCATAACTGCTTTACCCACATGTCAACCCATCATGACCAAACCCAGAGGTACATCGCCCGTCCGAAGACATACTCATATCATACCTGCGTACGGCGGTATACGCGACCGGGACACCCACGCCCTCTCCGTCCGCCCCGCCCGACACCGTGCTCAGAACCTATCAGCCGGTCACAGCAGCAGTAGGCTTTTATCGAACCAGACCACGGTACACCAACCGACCGCGGGGTAAAGAAGCGGCAGAGCTATGCACCGAACCCCACCCATCTGTTCATTCTTAAATCAAACCCCAGCTCTGGCCAGATCCACTCGCTCGTCCTCTGTCCTCTGCTCTGCACTCACTCACTCCCCCCACCACCACCACCACAACACACCCCCTCGCCTCACTAGTTCGCTTCACTCCGTAGTCCATTTCCCAACACCAGCCTCAGGACTCGCTTGTCCGCTTCCCCGAGGCCGACGCCACGCACATGGCGTTTCCCCTTCTCCTCTTCCTGCTCCGGGTTCAGCTGCTCTTCCTGCTCGGCTCGCGGGCCGCCTGGGCGGCGGCCACACTGCACGAGCGCGACGCGGCGGCGCTCCGGGACGTCCGGGCAGGGCTGCGCGACCTGCCGGGCTCGCGGTTCTTCGACTCGTGGGACGACGCGCCCAGCCCGTGCGTCTACGCGGGCGTCGTGTGCGCGCCCGACGAGGAAGACCCAGCCGCGCTCCGCGTGGCCGTGCTCACGCTCGGCACCGGCCTCGCAGACTCCCCCGGCCTGGCTGGCACGCTCCCGGCCTCGCTCGCCAGCCTCACCGCGCTCACGGACCTCGTCCTCTATCCGGGCCGTGTCTCTGGGGCCATCCCACCGGACATTGGGTCGGGCCTCCGGAGCCTCCGTCTCCTGTCGCTGTCCGGCAACCAGCTGACCGGGCCAGTACCCGAGTCTCTCGCCGGGCTGCCGGATCTGCACACGCTCGACCTCGGCAATAACCGCCTCGAGGGTGCCATCCCCTGCGGCTTGCTTCTGCCGTCTTCGCCGAGCCTCAAGGTGCTCATCCTGGCGAACAATGGCGGCCTCTCCGGGCAGATTCCCGCCCAATTTTCCAGCTCGCAGCTGTTCCACGTCGACATGAGCCGGAACGCCATTACCGGCATGCTCCCGCCGCTGCCGCCAACAGCCCGGTACTTCTCCGTCGCTGCAAACTCAATGCAGGGGAGCCTCGACGGAGTCTTCGGTAACGGTTCGGCTCCGGCTGACTTGGCCTTCCTTGACCTGTCGATGAACAACTTCTCGGGTTCGATCCCGCCGGAGGTATTCACGCTCCCGAGCGCGTCGTCGCTGCTCCTGTCCCGCAACAACTTCACGGGGCCACTCGCCGTGCCGGCGTCCGTGTCCGAGCATACCGCAACGCCCCCGTGGTCGGTGGTGGACATTAGCCACAACGGCATCTCGGGCGAGGTCCCGGAGGCGCTGGCGGCGGCGGGAAGCCTGTACATGAACAACAACAGGATCTCCGGCGAGGTGCCGGAGGCGGTGGCCCGCAGCGTGTTCACCGGACGCATGACGACCTTCTACGCGCAGCACAACTTCCTCACGGGCTTCCCGCTGCCACCGCTGCCGCTGCCGGACTCCGCGGCGCTGTGCCTCTCATACAACTGCATGGAGCTGCCGTCCCCCTCCGCCTCCGACGGGTGCCCCACCATCGGCGGGCCCCTGGAGTCCAGACCCGCCGACCAGTGCCGGAGCAGCACGGCAGCCGACGCCGGCAGCAGCGGAGGGGACGGCTGAGCCGCGGACATTCCTTGACTGACATGTGGGGCTCCGTTTGTTTCCGGGTTCAGCTCGGCACGGGCGGGTGATTGTGGAGTGTGGACGGGACACCAGGCTGGTTCACACATTTTTCCTTTGTCCGTTTGTTTCAGCTGTGGTTTTCATGTGATTGGGTTTGAATTCATTGGGGTTTGTCGTGGGGCGGGCAACGGTCACAGGGAAGGTTGGCGTGTCCGTGTGCGTGTGCGCTATTACGCGCTAGTTTGTACGTTGCGTCCAAAAAATACAAGGCGATCTGAGGCTCTGAGCGAGGTAGTAATGCTAATTTAAGCATTTCTGTTCATAGCCAAGTCAAGCTATAATGTAAAACTTCTTTACAGGGGTAGTAGACGCTGTGGGCAAAAGGATCCCTCAGCGTTGCTGTATATAATGCTGATTGCATTACTCTTTCTGCCACGTTCATTCAAAATGAAATGGTTTATTTTAGCTGGGTTGACCATAGGCTCAGCTGTGGACTAGTGGTGTGTAAATTTGAAGAGAAAAAAATATATATGTATCTTCCGTGTTATTTGTTCCTTGTAAAATCTCGGATGCCTCTTTTTAGGCTCCGATTGGTACTTGGAATAAGTCTATTTGATCATCTGAACTATTGTGTTTGTCTAGAAAACAATCGTCAACTATGAAACTGGATAGCCGGGTGCTAAGGTAATACTAGAGGTGAGAGAATTCGCTTAACACCGATGCCAAGCCTCGATTGCATGGCACCGAAGCATACCTTGAAAGCTGATCCTAATGTCAGAAATATTGGAAGTTCCTTTAGCTAAATATTTGACTTTAGCATCTATAAGTAATATTAAGGGTTGGAGTAAAAATAGCTAACGATGGTTTTGTGGAGAGAGATGGATTATGTGCTCACCACAGTACCTACTTTAGATGCTAAGGGATGTACACACTCTACCTGTTAAAACCGTTCAGTTTTCACATAAGGTTGGTTTTAAAAAAGGAATATATATATATAGGAAAATGGTATGGTACTCTTGGGAGTACGTACTCCCACTTCTCATATATCACTTAAATCGTCTGATGATACCCCTTTATCAATTTAAGCATACTCCAATAATGATTATAAGATACCTCAAAATGAGTTCTATGAAAAATTTCATTAAAGTCCACCTTTTATAGCAAAATTTGTGTATATACTTCTTTTATATATAAAAAGGGTATATAGCAAAAATAAAGAGCTCCAATGAAATTTTTTCAATCAAGTCGCATTAGAGTATCTTATAATTGATATTTAAGTATACTTAAAGTAATACAAAAATATAATATATTCGTTTAAGTGGTATATTTGAAGTGGGGGTATGTACTCCCGGGAGTATGAAACAGGCGTCTATATATATATATATATATATATATATATATATATATATATATATATATATATATATATATATATATATATATATATATATATATATATATATATATATGTCAAAACAAAGTGCATAGTTTTGAAATAGGGATAATTATCAAAATACCACATCTTTGTTACACTGATTCAAAATGCCATTAAGTTCCATGCAAAAAACGCCACATCTTATTTTCGCACTTTGCTGATTTGCCCTTTTCGAATATTTAATTAGTATTACTGGTTTAATAGCCCTGACCCACATGCGAAAAGACGCTTTTGTCCCCCGGTCCTTCTTCTACCCGCTTGTTTCCTTCTTTGGTTGCTGACTCTTCCTCCCGACACACACCACCGACACACGCCACCGCCCACGCCTCCCGCACACACACCACCGCCGGCGCCCTCGAGTCAACTTCATCCTCCCCATTTTCTCCTCTCTCTCTCTCTCCTGGCGCCCTCTCTACCCTGCTTAGCCCCAGCTCGGCCGACACTGCGCCCGCCCGCTGGCGTCCCCTCCCTCGGTTCGCGCTCGCCCTCGTCCGCTCGGACTCCCCTTGCCTCCCGGCCCGGTCCTCCTCTCTGCCGCCGCCCACGCGCGCCTCCTCTGGCTCAGCCCAGCCCGGGTCTAGCTCCCTTGCCGCTCCCCTGCTCGGCCTCCCCTCCCCTGGAGCCGCACCAAACCACCCCACTCGAGCTCCATCTTCTTCCCGAGATCCGGCCATCTCCCTCCACCACGTGGCCTCCACCTCCGGTCATCCCCGTGCCCTCCCGACCGCGTCATGGTGCATCCCCGGGCCTCCTCTCCCTCCCCCCTCCATTCATCCCCTTGGCCACCAAGGAGCCCTGTAATACTCCGGAAGTGTGAGAAGTCAAGAATCGGGTTAATTAAATTTGTCGGTGAGAATTATTTAATCGGGAAGAGTTTAATTTCAGATTCAAGAAAGAAAAGAAAAGAGAGGGGTTTTTCTGTGTTTTCTCACCTACTTGGGCACAGGCCTTGGCCCATCCAGCCTGTAGTGGCCGGCCAAAGGGAGGAGCCACCTCCCAAACCCTAGCCGCCTCCCTTTTCTTTCCTCCCACTTGCGTACGCCACTACTACAAAACATGCAATAGTAGACACCTCATCACGAGACGGTTAAATAGAACAAATGCATGTGTTGGGTCTGTCGGGCCTATCATGAGACGGTTTGTAATACAAACCGTCAGTGATACTCGATATCATAGACGGTTCTATTAAAGAACCGTCTCGATAATATCATAAACGGTTCTATTAAAAAAACCGCGTGATAATCTAACGATATCGAGACGGTTCTATTAAAGAGAGCGGTTACGATAATACAAACCGTCTCGATACTATCGAGAGCGGTTCTTTAATAGAACCGTCGACGTCTGCAGATTATCACAGACGGTTTTTTAATAGAACCGTCTGTGATACTATCACAGGCGGTTGGTATCACGAACCGTCTATGATAAGTACCTCATCACAGACGGTTGGTGATACGAGACGTCTGTGATATGTGATTCACAACGCGGGAGTTCGAAAATTTTGAATACGTGCGCGGGAATTTTGAATGCGTGAGCGGGAGTAGCGGAAGTCCTTATATTAATAAGGACTCCCCAAATCCAACGTGACCTCTGGGCTCCCTTCTCCCGCACCGGCCCTCGTCCCTCCCGTTCGTCCCGCTGTCGCCTAGTGCTCCCTCCGCCGGGCCTCCTCCTCCCGCCGCTCGTCCTCCCCCCGATGGCCCGCCGGCGTCTCCCCCACCGGCTCTCCTCTCGCGCCGCCCCCATCCAGGTGCCGGGCCTCCTCCTCCCGCCGCTCGTCCTCCCTCCGACGGCCGACCGGCGTCTCCCCCACCGGCTCTCCTCCCCGTGCCACCCCCATCCAGGTGCCGGCCCTCCTCCGTCCGGTGCCACCTGTCCTCCCCCCCGGCTTCTCCTAGATCGAGGTATACATGTGTGCTTGGATACAGTTTTGTGATTGAATGTGTGCTTGAATATAGTTTTGCGACAAGGACAAGATCGATCATGGCCTTCTTCAGAAGGCTCATGAGCGAGTGGAGCCAGGAGGTGGATGAGGTGCCGGAGGCGGAGAGGCGGACGACCAAGGGGAATACATTTAGTATTTTTTTTGCAGTTGAAAAAACTATCACGAGCGGTTCTTGTTAAGAACCGTCGTGATATTACTATCATGAGCGGTTCTTGTTGAAGCAAATGCGCGAAAATATACTATCACGAGCGGTTGGAAGTAGAACCGCTCGTGATAACTACTATCACTGCAGCGGTTCTACTTTCGAACCGTCGTGATATTCGTATCACTGACGGTTTTGAACCGTCTGCGCGATAATGTCTATTATCACAGACGAACTTTTGAGCGGTTGGAAAACCGCTGCGTGATGACGGTTCCGAACCGTCTCTGATGACGTTTTCTGTAGTAGTGGCCCCTTCTCCTCACCCTTGGCCGAATCCTCCCCTCTCCCTTGTGCCTCCCCTGCCTCGGTGCTGCTCCTCGCGATTCCCCTTCGTCTAGGCTGCTGCCTTGCGCAAGAAGGAAAAGAGAAGAAGGAGAAGAAGGAGAGGAAGGAGAAGAAGGAGGAAAGGAGAAGAAGAACTCGCGTGGGGATTGGTTCAGCAAGCTAGCGGTTCTACAAGGGTAATGAGATGCCTTCCCCGCTGTTTGATCCATAGTAGATGCGAAACCGATTAGAATTGTTGGTTAATTGTTGGGCTGCAGAAGATTCAATTCTGTCCAGTATCTTGCGTGGGTTTTTCGTGTATTTAGAGGCTGAATTTTAAGATTCCATCTCCTAGAGTTATGTGGGTTATGTCGCTATCTTTCAGTAGCCGCGAAGATCACTCGATTCGAGGTCTGAGTCAAAAGTTATGGTCGATTTAGTATCTGCTGCCAGAAATCTGACGAGAATAAACTGTCTGGATATTTCCTAACATATGATAGGGAAATTGGAAGAATCTGAAAGTTCACCCAACTAGGTTATTGTAGGTAATTCGATAACCTTTTCAGATTGATAAAGAACGATCAATTCAGGTTACCTATTAAAAGTTATGGTCATTTTAGTTTTGCTGTTCGATTGTGTAGGCAGTTTCTGTACTGAAAGTTCAGACAATGGTTAGCCTAATATTTTGGCCGAATTGGTTTTTGTGTCAACTAGAGTATTGTAGATTAGTCAGTTAAGAATCTACAGAAATTGGGTTTACCTCTTTTGACTTCCAGTTCATGAGTTATGTCAATTACCGTGCCGCTGTCCAGGAACGGTATATGGCAGGAAACATTGTTTTTCAGTTTCAGATTTGTAAACTCGTTTTGAGTCATCAAGTAAGCGATGTAGAATGCCGATTAGTAGCGCTGAGTATATTATGTCTTAATTGAAATTATTTTACCTGTTTAGGAGGTGAAGCCTCAGGTTTAGGAGTATCATCTTTGCCGGCTAACGCGTCGCATCGTGGAAGGCAAGTAAATGTAGCGGTTGTGCTACGGTTTAACCCGTTTTTCTTACTACTTGCACCATGCATGATTGACGTAATGTTAAATGATATGCCATGGTTACATGTTTTCTAAGTAAGAATGTGGTAGCAAGATATTAATCAATTGCTATGTTTGGTTGAGTTTGGGTAGTATTGTGGTAATTCGCCTAATGAGCCAAATGCGGAATATGAAAAATAAACTCAAGGTGGACATGTTGATAATTCCTTGTGGTTATTTTCATGATGATCATGTGGTGGTCTATGTGATAGAGTTCCATCTAGATCGATTGATTTTGATCTTGGTGAATCGGGTGTGTGTTATGTGGTAATGGTCTTATGACACGTTGGTATTATGCTTAATGAGACACATGTGGATTATGAGAAAATATTCATGATGAGTATGTTGTTGATCTTCGTGGTTAAATTCTTGTGGTTTATGATTTTCATATCATTCATGACATATCATGACATTTGCATTGTGGATGTCGCGCTTATAGCCGCGATCAGTGCCGGTACAACATCGTGCATTGCAGAAGACGATGCATACCTTTACCTTGTTGGGTAAAGGTGCGAGTGGAGCATAGCATACATATGCATTGCATTGTGGAAAGATCATTTGCATACTTGTGCAAGATATTGAGGTGAAGTTATTTTTGCAAACAAACGCAACTTCATAGTTGCAATGTGAAATTGACTCATGAGAGTCTCTTGTGGTATGAGTAATGTGGTTGTGGTTGTGGAATGGGGTTTATCCCTTGTGGTATGGTAGAGGTTGTGATTGTGGCATGAGATTCTTCTCTCTTGTGGTAATTGTGGATAGCAGTTGTGAATGCGAGAAATAGTAAAGTTATGAGGTAAAACATGTTAATACTTTATTGTCATTGGTAGTGGTAGTGGTGATTAACATGAAGCAGTTGATCAAGATGTAATTGTTAATATTTTACTATCATTGGTAGTAAATATGGTTGAGGCTATAATTGTGATCATTATGGGGATTGGATTTTGATGCTTAATATCATTGTAGTTTAATTGGCTTGTAAATGAATGTGGATTCACATTATGGATGTTGACATTTGGATACTTTAATGATGTTGTATGTTTGTTTGTAGTCCGAATAGCCGGTTAAGCAGTTTGCTTGTTGAGATTTTTATCTCACCCTTGTTTTCTCCCCTACTGTGTGTTTGTTGAGCATTCATGGGATGGGTAGAGCGGCACCACAATAATGCACATGGTTCATCAACTCATGTTGTAATAAAGTCGATGAAATTCTAGCCAAATGCTTAACTATTTGTGGAGGTTTATGTTATTTAATAAGGATGGACTTGTGAACCATTCTTTGATTAATCTGCTAGAGGTTGTTTAATTATTGAACTTGTTACCGTTATCTTTATTCCCTTAGTTGTTTATGCTTCCGCAATGCTTCTTGTCTAGAGATGTTGCCGAATTAATTTATCTTGAATTTATTGGTGGTCAGAGAGTGGTTTAGTAGCATTCCAGCTAATGTGGGTCTGGGTGTTACAAGCCCCACCGCCTTGACCCATGTCGCCGTCGGCGCACATCCGAGCAGTGAAGTTATTTGGACCGTTCGATTTCAATCGAACCGTCCATGTCGCTTGGGCCATTCGGACCACCCGAACGACCATCTCAATCGGGGCCGTCCATTTTCAATCGGACCGCCCGAATGTTTTGACCCAGTCACTTGGCCCGACCCAACCCACTAACTACACCAGTCCGAACATCACCATTAAGATCCACCGTCCATTTCTAATCGGTCCGTCCAAACGCTCGGTCCAATCGTTCGGTCCGATCAACCATCCGCCCCAACCCTCCGATCTCGATCCAACGGTCTCAATCCAACCGCTCGTTTAAAACCCCGACCAGCCACTTACCTCTTTCAGCCGTTGACTGGTGGGCCCTTCGTCTTCAGACCTTCTTCTCCACACCGCCATGAACCGAGCCCTCGCCGCCATGGCCTCCTCGCAAGTCCTCCGCCTTGAGGCTATAAAAGCTCACCCAGGGTTTCCTATTCTCCCTTTAGACACCGCTGAACACTCCCCTACCTGTTTCTCCTCTCGTTGAGCTCAAGCCGAGGAGAGGCCAAACCTCGGGTTCACGGCTGCGACGCCGCCACAGTACTTCGGCCATTCCCGTGCCACTCTCTCCTCCCTACCCATGTCATTTAGTGTTCCTAGGCATGAAGATCAAAACCCGTAACTTGAATTGGTTTTGGTTCACAAGAACCACCGCAACCAGGTTTCTTCCCTGTCTCCGGCCGAAGTGCCCCCTTCCACGCCACCGCCTCTACGGTAAGTCATTACCCAAATTTCTCGTGTTTTAACCATCTCCTGGCCTCACCTAAGTTTCCCCTACCTCCTTTCCCCTTCCTTTTTTGCCCAGGTTGAGCTCTCCATGGGGACACCAACCCCACCGCCGTCGTCCATCATCGCCAGCCCAACTCCGGCAGCCTCCTTAGCTCCGGGTCATCTCAGTAAGTTCCTAGCACCCCTTAGCCTCCTTAGCCTCTCGTGCGCACGCTATTTTGGTTAATGCATCACTTCGTCCGAAGTTGCACAATTGCCCAAATGGCACCGCTACCTTATGTCGTCGTGCTACGCCTTCGGTCACCGGAGACCTCACCACCAATATCGGCAGGTTCGCATGGGTCGTGGCTTTCCATTTTGACCACCCGGCCGCACCTCCATGCTCTGGTTCGCTGGTGATTCGCCGGGCAATCCTGCGGCCGGGAGCACCTCTGTTTAAATCCACTCGAAGGAGAAAGAAAGGATGATGGGCAAAAACAGGGAAGGGCAAAAGCGTCTTTTCGTATGTGGGCCAGGGCTATTAAACCATAAATACTAATTAAATATTCGAAAAGGGCAAATCAACAAAGTGCGAAAGTAAGATATGTCATTTTGGCTATTGCATGGAACTTAATGGCATTTTGAATCAGGCAGAATAAAGATATGACATTTTGACAATTATCCATTTGAAATATGCCACTGAAGAGTTTCTTCTTTGAAATATGCCATTGAAGAGTGACCATATTTGGAGATATGCCATCATGTACTCTTTACATCACTTTTGTACGTATTCAAATCCCATACTTGACTGTGTATTTTTGTATGGACGAAAATGCCCCCACCTGCTCTGTCCATTACTACCGACTAGTCCTAGTCCATTCGGTACCAAATCCTTTCCCTACCTCGATTTTGCATGGTTCAATGTTCTGAATATAGCATGGTATATATAACAAGTTATGACCACACATGTTAGGACATGGTCCAGTCCGTAGTAATGATCAGGGCAGGTGGGAGTATTTTCGTCAATACAGAAATGCGTAGTCAAGTATGAGATCTGAACAAGTACAAAAGTGATGTAAAGTGTATATAATGGTATATCTCCAAACATGGTCACTTTTCAATAGCATATTTCAAACAAAAAACTCTTTAGTGGCATATTTCAAAACCGTACACTTTATGATGGTATATATCTAATTTTTCTTTTTAAAAATGGATTTTGCCATGGAGATGCCACAAAGCTGGTTAGAACCAGCAACCACGTCATCTAGCTTACACGTTATCACGACTTTTGCCACAGTTGTTGGAAAGTAATCTAAACTTGCTGAGTAATAGGGTGTTAAAATCCTAATGCAATCAACATCGGATCAAATTTGTTAGTTTGTTTCCTTTGTTAGGCTTTCCATGTTTAGTTATTGGCTTGGTTAGCAAGTTGATTAGGCAGTCCTTCTAATCACATGTGTTTGACAAGATAATAGAGAAAACAGAAAAGCTCTGGCTAGGCAGGTTGTAGCTGAGCACCAAAGTTTTTGTGTGCGTACATCCTTGTTCTCTTCTACCGTGAATATGTGTGTGTGTGTGTGTGTGTATCCAGGTGCTCGTCCTAGTTGTGTCCACGGGTTCATGTGCGTGACTATTTGATATGTGCCAACATTTAGTATCAGAGCGCAAGGTGTAGCGCGTCATGCCGAAACAGATATCGTCCCCACTCAAGTCTGTGGGCAGTGGTGACACCTCGGACATGGCGGCGTCCAAGGCACCGATGAAGCAGGGATTGGTGTCCCTCCAATACCCAATGCTCACGGAGAGTAAATATGGATCTTGGGTGGTGAAGATGAAGGTGTTCATGAGCACACAAGGGGTGTGGGTGGCGATGAGGGCAAAGAGCGGCCGACGAGCACAAGAACGGATGACTCTCGCCACCATATTCCAAGTCGTGCTGAGGCCATGATGATGGTCTTGGCCGGAAAAGAGACAACCAAGGAGGCTTGGAACACCCTGAAGGAGATGCACGTCAGTGCTGATCGCGTCAAAGAGGCACGAGTAAAAACCCTCGAGAGTGAGTTCGAGGTGATGTGCATGAAGGAGATGGAGCCCAACAATGACTTCACCATGAAGTTGGCCACCATCGTCAACAAGATTCGTGTCCTCGCAGACAAGGTGGAGGAGTGCGCCGTCATGAAGAAGTTTCTCCACGCTATCCTCAACAAATTCCTGCAGATCGTTTCTATCATTGAGCAATGTAGTGATGTCAAGACGATGACGGTTGTGGAGATGGTTGGGCTTCTGAAGGCGCACAAGGAACACATGAAGGGATGGCGGCACGATGAGGAAGGTGAATATCTATTGTTCATCCGTGCCAAGTAGGAGTCCAGGGCCAACAAGAAAGTGGGCGCCAACAACTCTGGCAAGAAGAACCGCAAGTTCGACAAGGCGAAGGTTTGCTGCTTCAATTGTCAAGACTACGGGCACTTCGCTTCTGAATATCATATGCCAAGGAAGGAGAAAGAGGAGACACATTTAATTGAGTCAGATGCTCAAGATGAACTGGCGCTACTCTAATGCTAAAGTAACAACAGTAAGATTAAGGGGGTGTTGTCTTAGTGTTTTGCATGTTAGTCCAGTTAGAGTGCCTGCGTGTAGATGGGCGTGTACTAGTTGGGTCAAGTTCCTGCGCTCAGGTATGTGTGTTTTAGTTTGCATGTAGACCGCTTCATGTGGAGGCGTAGTTGGTAGTTCGGATCATGAGTTGAGTCGGCAAGTCTGGATTAGGGGAGAGATTGTTAGAAAGTAATATAGACTTGCCAAGTAATAGGCGTTAGGATCATGATGCAATCAACATCGGATCAAATTAGTTAGTTTGTTTCCTTTGTTAGGATTTCCATGTTTAGTTGTTGGCTTGGTTAGCAAGTTGATTAGGTAGTCCTTGTAATCACATGTGTTTGACAAGAGAGTAGAGAAAATAGAAAAACTCTCGCTAGGAAGGTTGTAGTCGAGCACCAAAGTTTATATGTGTGCACATCCTTGTTCTCTTCCACCATGAATTCGTGTGTGTGTATACCTGATATGTACCAACAACAGCAGCAATGATAGGTTGGGCGATGGACGCAGAGACTACACCCACACGGCTTTGTCGCCTCAAGCTGCCTTCTCCCCCAATTTCGTCCACCTCGACACCCCTGCGGTGCCTACCTTGCCATGGTCATGCGCTAACTAAAATGAGTGCCACCAACTCTGCAGAAAAATCCAAAAAATTGAGCTCCATGGAAGCACACTTTGAGTTCCATCAGATCTGCCTCTAACCTGTTGTGGAGAGAGGTGGAAGGAGAGGAGGGGGGAGAGAGGGAGGAAGAAATGAGGGAGTGACGCGAGGAGGCAGAGTTGCACGATGGTTGATCAGAATAGGACATGGAAGGTGAGGGAGGCAGATCATGGACTGAGAAAGAGAAAGGAGAGGAAGAAATGTAAGGAAGAAGGGTGATGCGGATCTCACATATATGTTTGACATGGGTGCCATATTACCAAAATTTATTCATGTAGATTCCATGCTAGTGAAACCAAACCAGGGTGGTTTTGGTCCAAAGGCATAATATACCTGGTTTTGATAGCTGAAGGGTGTCAGTTATCATGTTTCGTAGTTGAAGCTTGAATAGATGAGGACGGAGGCTAATTTGGATGGATTACCGAGAAGGGTCGCGAGACAAAAACACGTCCTGCTAGACTTGGAGACGATGCCGGTGCTGGTGGCGACGATGAAGAGGTCTCACAAGGTTAGGGAGAGGAAGGAAGAGGAGCTAGCTACTGCTGCTGCTACGGATTTGAGAGAGGGGTATCGATGCGAAGTGAAGCGAGGCAGTCAGACACGGCAATGGCGAGGTCACGGACTTAGGAACGGCCTGTCGGCAGCGTCGGTGGCCTCATGGAGCAGTCGGGCGGTGGTGGCCGCCATTCTCTGTGTGTGTGTGTGTGTGTGTGTTGTGTGCGATAAAGAAGAAGGAAGAAGAAAACAACAAGGGTAAAATGGTATTTTTACAATACTTCACGGCTTGATTGGTCAAGGATAGCATAAAAGAGTATGGTTTCTAGTTTGCAGTGGCATGAAAGGGCGATATCACTTTGCAATGATAGATCGGGGGCTTAGGAATTTTCCAATGGCATATAAAAAAATTTCCGCTTTATATTTAGTGTTGTGCCTTTTAGAAATGAATGTCGTGTGCCCCCACCTTGGTTACCAAGGATACACCGAGTGTGCAATGAAGACCAGGGAACTCGGTGTTCTAAGAGGAGTACTATGAAGACTTCACGAGCTAAGATTGCGCTTCCGGTCATATCGTGCGTGGGCATGTTGGATGGATATAAGTTATCTTTGTTAGTCCGTTGTAATAGTTTATTAATTTCTTAAGCCATGTGTGGCAAAATAATGTAAACCTTGGTCATAAGGTTCAACTGCTACTATTTAATGATACTCCATCCGATCATAAATACATGTCGTTTTAGACATTAACACGCTCCTCAAAACGCAACTTTTACCACTAATATCTACTGTAATATAGTTATAACACCTAATAAAATTATAATATTATGAAAATAATTTTTGAGACAAATCTATACATATGATTATCATGTATCAAATCTAAATATTTAAAAAGATATCGATAGCCAAAGTTTTGAAAGTTTGACTGCATGTATCTCAAAACGACATGTATTTGTGACTGGGGAGAGTATTTTCTTAGTTATTTCGATGATAGCTTAATATTTCATCTATGTTGTCATTGTATGCACTAGGGTGATTCTGAACTAATGCAGAATACACATATGGTTTCAGATTTGGTAATCCGGGCCCGACAATAACCTTGATTCTTCTCTTTTAGTTTATTAAATCATCTTATTGATCTTCGCTTTAGTTAGCAGTAAAATATTCAAAGTAGTGAATCTATATTTCGCTTCCCTGTTGATTTCGATATCTTGGAATACTTGGAATACTCTTAGGTGAAAAGCTACGGACTACCTATGCGGTATTAATTTATTGTACGTATCTAACGTCAACGATGAGTTGCAGCCGACAAAACGAGACAGGGATGCAGAGGTCCAACGAAGTATCAGGACTGGAACTCGACGAACTGACACGCCAGCCAAACTTTAAGTAAACTGAAACTCCAATCAACCTTACTTCTCTCAAGTGTATCACCTCCATTAATGGACTAACTGTCCTAGGAAGCGCCATTGTCATGGACATATTAATCTAGTTACTAGCCATGTACCATCCCATTTTGTTCTCTGGGCTCGACAAGACAAAAAAAAGGATCCATCTATTTTTTCACGTTAATTGAATGGCCTTTTCTCAATTCATTCCAAAAAATCTTTCATCCTTGGTTAATGTCAAGAACATTTCCACCATATTGGTGCTTCCTCGAATTTGTTTCTTCAAACTTTCAATGAAGTACGAACCAAAACACAGGCTACACAACATCCATTCGTGCTCAAAGAAGCTGACTTGGATGATGGTGTCGCCGGAGTCCACGATAAGGCTTCGTCCTGTCGGTGGTGGTCACCGGTCCATCGTCGCTCCGCCGTCCACCGCCGCCCCTATCGGCGTGCACACCCACCAAGTAGATGATTCAGTGTTTGATCCCGTCCGCCAGGACGAACATCAACTGGTTCCTCGTCCCTAGCGCCAAGTCCATCCACCATGACTAACATGAAGTGCTTCCGCACCCCTTGCGCCACCTCGTACCGAATCGCCCAAACCCTAGGTCACCACATTTGGGGGAGGTGAGCTCCGGGAAGGAGAGAACACTGAGCAGGGGCCTTATTGCGAAGTACATGATGTTTTGTGAGAGGTTAAGGGTGCGTTTGGTTACTTGTCAAGTGGTGTGTATATATATATATATAGGTTCAAAAAAAATGTTATCTATGTGCTTGGTTGATTGGATGGAATTATCCCATCCTATATGCTGAGATACAAATTTATAGAATACTCTTTGAATGCTGAACCATCTCATTCATCCAAAAATATTCTTTTTTGGATACTGAACCATCTCATTTATCCAAAACAATAAACCATAATATCATATGATACAAGACCATCCCATCGACTCTATCCCACCAACTAAACATACCTAAATGCATAATGTCCTGCGGGATAGGGGTCACGAATCTTGCTCGTACACTTCTCATCCAACGGTTCGTTTTCCATGTTTCAATAGGTGGTTTCCATTGGATACGCGCCCATCGTGGAAAGTCAATCCATACCAGAATGGTGTGGTTGCTCGAACCAAGCACCCGATTGTTGTGTAGTCTCGGCAAGTCGGCATCCTTCACAGGCTCCTTAGTGCTAAGCTAAATGAACACAAACAGTTGGCTTAAAAGAAAAGAAATCCTAGATAGAATTATGATCAGCCAAATAAATAAAGAAGTACAAATCGAGACCATTAGACACGTCTAGTAAATGATAACAAAGCCGCAAACATATATATTAATAGAGCCGCAGCACATCGGGCAACATAATATTTCGCAAGGCTACATATAATAAGCTACGTTTTCCAGAAACTAAGTTATGTTCTAGAATCTTTCAAAATCCAGCACAGCAACAGGAAGTACCACAAATAAGTTTTTATCAAACTAAGTTTTATCAGGTCGCTCATGCATAGCCAGTCATACCAACATTGGGGGTAGTCTTGTTGATCTTTTTGGCAGCTTGGCTTGTCGATTTTGTGTAGTACATGTAGAAGTAAACGTTCAGAATCATGGTGAACACCACGAAGACTGCTCCCGTAATAAACACTCCTTTCCGCAGAGACTCGCAAGTCCAATTCCCTGCATACACCATATGCCTGTACTTGGTGTGGTATGCGTTCTTTCCTGCTCCAGCAATCAGACAGGACTCGGCAATTATGAATGTGATCCTGACAATGTGCAGAAAATACATATTAAGGAAACAAAACTTGGGCAGTACCCGGGTTTTTTTTAACGTGAGCTTAGAAATTACCACGAAGAGGCAAAGTATATAATGGACCAGGCTCTGCTTCCACCAGGTGCAAGTGGTTTGCCGAAGCACATGCACTTTGTAACTCCCATAAGAAGTGACTGACCTGAGAGGAGAAACAGGAATGCACCAACACCATAGCCAGTAGCAATATCGGAGTCATAAACACAAAATGTGGAATTGAAGCTGTCCGTAACTATTGAACCCTGAAATGACAGTGTAATTGATAAGCAATTCATGAACAGCAGAAGCACAGTTACCGGATTCGCTATAAAACCCCACGAATTGCAAACCGGATTCGTCGAACCTGAACCGGTTTAGGATACGGGGTTCGTGTTCGCAGTAGAAATTGGAAGAAAAAGTGGCGAACTACGAACCCGAATCCCGCATCGCGACTCATTTAACTGTGTTTCTGGTAACTATGAGCAGAAGTACAAGATAGAATCAAGTCAAGAGATAACAACCAGTATGACACAAGCTCTCAAGCTCCAAACAAATGAAACTTTTGCCGTAAGTAACATAGTTTACTGCGAACATTGATCAGTTTTTAACAAATGAAGTGTGTAAATACAAAAAATAAAAAACAATGCTTTATATATACATTAGAGATTAGTACATTCTAGGTATTCTAAAAAGTGCACATAGTACAAAGTTTAAGTTATCAAAATTTACCAGTAGATTACTAGAGATAACAACATATTAGTAACTATGTGCATCACATTTACTCAAGTGCAAATAGTCGATCATTTATCAATGCAGAACGATGATCTTTGAGGCTTGAGATAACCATATACATGAATTTGATCTCAGTAAAATGATCTTCCAATTTGAGTAAACTAGTATGATAAAGTGATTCGTTAATTTTCTATACTGGTGCTTGTAGACGCTACTAACATGTGTATCTTACAATAATACCAATAATCCTTCAAAGACATATAGGTAAGAGAAAAAAATACAGAGAAAGACAAGGTAAAATTAAAAAGAAACAGGGAATAAAAAATCTAAGCCATGGAGACATTGTTTGGAATCTCTAAATAAAACAATTCTTCAAAGTGAACAAGAAATCATAAGATGATCAGTTAACGAAATATTATAGGGATAATGTCTTATATGTCACATTGCCACTCCAAGTGAACATTGCATAGAACAAGGGCATTTTTTGTTTTTTTTTTCCCTACCATTGACCATTGAAAGTGGCATGGAGAATTAGTGCCCTCCGTTGGCAAATACAATAATACCCAGACTTGAATGGCAGAACCAACATTTTGCAAACTCGGAGTGGCATACAAGATATTTTCACAATATTACAATATGGAAGCAGATTCGAGGGAAATTTCTAATATATTTACAAGCTCCAAATGAAGAAGTTACTTTCTATATATTTGAGGTAAACTAACGCCTTCATGTCAATGCATTTGGGGTTAGCTAATGTCCCATATAAGGAATTATGGAAAAATATCAAACTATGGAACATAATGACAGTGTGAACAGAACACAGTAAGTTAAATGAACAACACTGTTTTGCTAAGCTATCTTATGTTCAGATATTCCACAACATTAATGATGAGCTACAATTCAATCTCAGCGCCCACTCATGTCGATATTGGGATTCAAACTATGAACTAAATTATCTAAAAATAGTATGGTTTTATTGCAGTAAATTCACCCTAGAAATTTATAAACATCCAAAAAGCCACCTTGAAGCCCTACAAAAGCTACGATTTAGCCAAATTATAAGTCAATCTCCATCGCACATTGCACAAAAAGTTTCAGCACACAACCTGAACACATCCAGAATATAAGGTGATAAATTGGTCATTCCTTGCACGTAAGATCAATGAATCAGGATCGAAACCAGGGCCTGGAAAAATGGCCTGTTATAACCCCTTCTATGTACAGTAGCTAAAATCGCAGATACATAGGCAGCCTGAGGGTTGATGGCCCAGCCCGGGGCTAGCTAGGCAGCCAAAGCCAAACCATGCGCACACAACTCCCTCCTGCCCAGACGAGAAACAACAGCCCACAGCCCATTTCCACAATCCCACCAGCCCAGACTTTAACCCTACACACGACATCATCACGAATCGCACGCGGTCACGCACAATGCACACGCACCACTCGATGGCCTGTCACCCTCGACCCTCCCAATCCATACTAGGAGAGCAAGATTATTAAGTCATAAAGTCAAATCAAGTTGCAAGAGGGGCGACTTGTCGACTAGTCGTGACTAGCCACGACTAGTCCACATACTAGAAAGTATTTAAATAGGGCATGTAATATACTAAGTTGTATAACAATTAAACACATATGCATATTGTAAATCATGAAATAAAGAGAATAACAACATATCATGATGATGAGTTGATGACTTACTCATTTTGATCGTAACAAATCTTTCTTGATGAATGGCTAGTCGTTTTGATCGTAACAAATCGTGACACAATCATGATGATGAGTTGATGACTTACAAGTTCTATAGCAAGTCACTCACTTGACAGTGGGCCAGCAAAACAAGTCGGGCGGGTAGCAAATCTCGATTAGTCGCGACTAGCCCTCCTAGTCGAGTCGATGAATCGAGTCGGAGGTTGTGTACTTATTTGTTGATTAATCATCGACTAGTCACGCGACTTAATAACAGTGCAGGAGAGGCGACCACACACCGCCGCCTGCCGTCACCCAAAGTTGCGGCCCACGTGCCGCCAATCCGTCGTCCCACAGCCCGAAGCCCCAGCCCTTGCACCGCTAGACCGTGCCAGTGAGGCGCTGTGGGAGCTTGCCGCTGCTTGCCCTCACTGGCTTCACACTCACTAGTCCCTGTAAGCGCTCATTGCTTCTTAGCCCCTTCATCAATAATTTATATCGGGGATGAGTGAATCGGTGGTAACGGCATGTTAGATTATTCCTTATATCAATAATTAGCTTTGTAGTTTTCTGTCCGCGATTTTGATTTACATGTGCAATTTCATTTTTGTAGGTTCAAGTTCCTCTTTCTTTTTCTTTTTTGAATGACTAGCAAGAAAATTAATGAGTAGGAATGAAATCAGACAACATGTTAGATTATTGCTTTATATCAATAATTAGCTTTGTAGTTTTCTGTCTGTGATTTTCATTTACATGTGCAATTTCATTTTTGTAGGTTCAAGTTCTTCTTTGAAGCGATTTTCTTGACACGACAGTTGATGGAGAGGTATAGGGAGCAAAAGAAGGATCTTCACATGGTGTTTATCGACTTAGAGAAAGCCTATGATAAATTGCCAAGAAGAGTCATGTGGTGGGCGCTTCAAAGGAAAAAGTCCCAATAAAGTATGTTACTCTAATTAAGGATATGTACCAAGATGTTGTGACTAATGTCAAAACATATGGTGGTGATACTAGTGATTTCCCTACTAAGATAGGACTACACCAAGAGTCAGCGTTGAGCCCATACACTTTTGCCCTAGTGATGGACGAGGTCACACGGGACATACAAGGAGATATCCCTTGGTTATGCTTTTCGCTGATAATTTAATGTTACTTGATGAGAGTAGGATATGTGTTGATAGAAATTTGGAAATGTGGAGGAAGACCCTAGAATTGAAGGGCTTTAGGCTTAGTAGAACTAAAGCTGAGTATATGAAGTGTGATTTCAGTGGTGTCAGGGCAGATGATGGAGATGTTAGGCTAGACGGACAAGTAGTGCCTAGGAAGAACACGTTTCAATATTTGGGATCGATGCTATAGCGAGACGAAGAGATTGATGAAGACGTGAGCCACAGAATTAGAGCAGGGTGGGTGAAATGGCGCCAAGCATCGGGTGTCCTGTGTGACAAAAAAAGTTCCTTAAAAGTTAAAGGGTAAGTTCTATAGGACGACGATCAGGCCTGCGATGTTATATGAAGCAGAATGTTGGACGACTAAAAGATAACATATACAGAAGTTGAGTGTAGCGGAGATCAGGATGCTGCGGTGGATATATAGTCACACAAGGCGAGATCGAATCCACAATGAGGATATACGTGATAGGGTGAGGGTAGCACCAATTGAAGAGAAGTTTATCCAACATCGCTTGAGATGATTTGGACATCTCCAACGGAGGCCTTCCGAGGCACCGGTACGTAGTGAAATTTTAAGACATACTGAAAACGTAAGAAGAGGCAGAGATCGACTAAGACTAACGTGGGAGGAAACAGTTAAAAGAGATTTAAGGGATTGAAATATAGATAAAGAATTAGTTTTGGATAGGAGCGCATGAAAGTTAGCGATCCACATACCAGAACCATAAGAAGGTTTCGGGGCTGTGTTTTAGGCTCTCGGCTCGGATGACAGGATGTACAACTTAGAGTTTTAGCCTTGTAGGTTTTATTATTATTATTTTATTTTATTTTTTTATTTGCAAGACTCTTGTCTCTTTGACTTTAAGGAGGTTTCATTCCTAGCCTACCCTAACTTGTTTGGGATCAAAGGATTTGTTGTTGTTGTTGTTGAGGTTCAAGTTCTTCTTTCTTTTTGTTTTTTGAATGACTAGCAAGACAAGTTGCTCGCGGATTATAATGAGTAGGAATAAAATCAGACAGTAATATATTAAGTAGTAATGATATTTGTAGGTTCAGGCACTTGTTCAATTGTTGATGAAGACATGGCATGTTAGGATGAGCCAAAACTTCGATAATTACGCACAACTTTTGTATTTTTCTACTATGATACATTGTTTTTGCCATGCTTTTACTATTTTGTTATATTGTGAAGCATGGAGCTCAAGTTTTCAACCAATTGTGCATTTGTGCTACACTTTTTGTTATGCCTTGGTGTTGGTAGTATTTGGTGCTAGTTTTAGGCCGTTAGTTTTTAGCCCGGGTCATGGCGGAATCCTGGCTCCGCCACTGATGTCAATCCATTAAAACCTTTGGATTTGTCATGAACATTAGTTCAAGATGGGTAAATACTGTGTGGACAAAGGCCGGATGGTGCAGCATGAATGGGAAGGGCTTTAGATGAAAGAGATAGTATAGACCGGGGAGACTTCTTTATTGTTTCTTTGGTTGTCTCTGATGATCGTGCCTTCTTCTCTTATATAGACAAAGCCTCTAACAAATTCAATCTAATGCACAAAGGGAGAAACGAATAAAATCATATCTCTAATAATAAAACACCGAAACCTCTCTTATCTCCAGGCCTAGATGTTGTTCATTTTGTGGCTGCCAGCCACAGGGCCTGCATGAGCAGTACCTTGATCTGCCCACTCCAAGACAGGAATGATATCTCAACATCTTAGAACTTACTGAAAGAAACTATATCCAAGTTTTGTTTCTAGAAGTGTGTAAATTGTGGAGAATGTATTAGATAAAAAAATTGTCAATTCGTAAGGGTATATTTAGGATCAATAAATGGTTGGCCAAAGCTTTCGTTTGTACCAACTAACAATTCAAGGTGAATTACACAATCTGTGTGCCCCCATTGGGCCCATTCAAGTCCAGCCCATTCTCCTCTTCACCATGACCTATGAATTATGTGCAAAAGAAGAAATCTGCTTAAGATAGATGCCCCTGAATACGGGCAAGATCTTACAAAGCCTCAGCTAAAAGATACACTTCATTTCAATAAATTAGTGTTATGGTGTGGAGGCCATAGGACATGGTGCAGCAGAACAGTGAACATGATCACAAGCAGCAAGAACTATAACCTTCGGTAGCAACAGAGGAGGGCAGCAAGTTGTTAGGAGATAGAATCTTATCTCATTATCTTAATATTAGGAAGTTGCATTAGTTTGACATATATCAGGATTTGGTAGTAATTGCATGCATATTTCGTTAATGATGCATATCAGATGGTTAGTTTCCATGTTATTAGGAGTCCTACGCCTATTTATATAGATGTCATCTTTGTATTCAACAAGAAAGAAATAAACAAGAAGTTCTTCCCAGTTTGTAGTCCCCCTCTCCTCAAGCACACTGACGCTGCCCGGCCATCCTCTCGGCACTGCTTTGCTGCAACCGGGGGCGGAACCCAAGAGGTCCACCTTGTGTCACAGGACAGCAACGGCGGTGGTAGGATGACAGCGGAAGGAGTTAGGTTAATACCCTAGCTATGATACCATGTTATGAATATTGTGTATATATTCATGAGGCCCAATTGGCAATATATATAGGGAGTATAAGAGGATTTACAAAAGAATATGTCATACATATATAAGGAAATACAAAGGAATTCCTATTCTAACAGTAGTAAGGCTTACAACTATGACGTAGTCGTAGAAAATTTTACGACTACCAAATAGTCGTAGAAGTACTTTCGACCATATAGGATGGTCGTAATATGGTTTACGACCATTCGGCTAAACTTCTCCCTTGTTAATGATAAGGAGTATCTTTGCGAATAACATAAAGATATTGCTATCTATAATAACAATTATAGATAAACAATTTAATTAATTGCAGATTATTAGATACTCGTCGGTAAGCATTTTGATCGTTACTTCTTTATGATTGTACATTGTCATTGGTTATGTTGAATTATTGATGCTAAAAGTTGTCGGATACATTACTATTTAGTGCCATGTTACTTGAAAATCATATATGTTGTTATATGTATGATGAAATAGTGAACCTTGGTTATTTTCATTCTAGTTCCACCCCTGGCTGCACCACGTCCTATGGCCTCCATGCCATAACATATGAATCTAGGTTAAAGCCCTTGATTGTATCAGGATGAGATAAGCACATTGATCAGTACCTACATAAAGCTTCCAAATATCATCTAGATAACACTAAGGGGTTTGAAATACAAAAACCAATAAGACATGCCACTAGCCCACTGCCCATGATAACACAAGTTCATGATAGAATCACTGGGTTGTAATGTATTTTCAAAGTACCCTTTCTGTGTAAAGAACTCAAGAATGTAAAAGCAATCCATCTACCAAGTACCAGCCCCAAAAATATGAGAAATATATGTTAGATATGTTATGTTCTAATAACCTATCTAAATCCCATACTCTGATGCTTTCTAAAACGCGAGAGAAAAATAAGTCCATCAAAGTAAGTGATGTGTATAATTATATTACATTTTCTTCTGAAACGTGAACCCTTTTTTCCTTCCATTCTAAAACGAGTTTGAGCACAAAACTTGGCCAAGTTGTCGAAAATACAACATAGCAATACATCCTCGTTCTAAAGAGAGTTAGAGCGCAGAATTTGGTCAAGATCCTTTTAAACTTTTAAAATATTCTGATGGTAGGAATGGTAATTGAGTTACTGGTCCTATTGCTGTGCTTAGATGCGTTGGGAATTGGGATTAAGAATTGAGTTTCTAGCCATATTACCCCATATTGATGTGTTGGGCTTGTGTCGGCCTTATGGCCCAAGGATTAAGGATAAGCCTCGAACCAGCAACAACGGCATTAGGCGCAGCAGTATTAGGTGCATTAGATCACCTCGAATCATTTGTTAGTTCCTTAGTTTCAGCAGATTGCTATTCCTTTAAATTAGCTTTATCTTATCATTAGTTGGTTGGTTAGATGAGTTTGTTAGGGCCGACTCTACTTAAGGGCATCGACAGCATGATCAAACATTAAGCAATGAATAACCAGAACTTCTATCTCTAAGTCTCCTTCTCCATGTACGTCTCCTCCCTCTCTGCCTTCTTGCTGTTTCCCATCTATCTGTTGCTACTTTCTTCCATCCCTACCCCAGCAATGAATAACCAGAACTTTAATCTCTAAGTCTCCCTCTCCCTGTATGCCTCTGTTAGATCTAATCTTGTTTTAGAAAGTTTTTTTTTTTTTTGAGTTTCCGTTTTGCTTTGCCGTATCCGAGTCAATTTGTTTGCCCGTGTGCGTGTGTGAGTCGAACTTGTTGCGTGTGTATAAAACAAGCCCAGGGTCATGTAAAGAGTTGAGGAGTTGAGAAGCAAGAAATAAAAATACAAAATGAGGAGCTGTGCTCCCGACCAAATCGTTCGATTGTCCCAGAGTTTTTTGGTTGTCGTTCGCTGGTTTTTCTTCGGCAGGGCAGCAGCTTCCGTGGAGACAAGAAGCAAGACCAAGGTGCTCCAACCAAGGCCATCACGTGAAGGACAAACGAGGAGCAGAGGCGCTGTTTCTTTCCAACAGGAAGCGAGCACCAAGCGGGTCACGTCCAGCAGGGGGCAGACGAACAGAGCGCATCCTGAAGTCAAGCGGTGCCAGAGTAGTGTGTCTCACGGCCAAAGCTCGGGCGAAGATCATCAAGGACAAGGACCGAGCGGCTCACGAAGAAAAGAAACGAAGATTTTTTCTCGGTCGAGCGATGAACGATGGAAGATCAAAGAAAAATTCCAACAATTGGTATCGAGCTTAGATCATTGGAAGTGATGTCTGGAGATAAGTCGTCAAAGAAGGAGACACCACAGTCACCACTGGCGGTGAATGTCGTCGAAACATCAACGACAGGAAGATCGCTGATGAGAGGGGTTCCGATTCAATACCCGATGTTGACAGAGACGAATTACGGCCTGTGGGTAGTAAAAATGAAAATCATCCTACGATCCCTTGATGTATAGGCTGCAGTAGAAGGCGATGCATTGGTTGAGGAAGAAAGAGACCAGGGCGCTTTAGCAGCAATCTCCCAAGCTGTGCCGGACGCGATGATGATGGTCATTGCGGAGAAAGGAACAGCCAAGGCAGCATGGGATGCAATCAAGGTGATTCATGTGGGTGAAGATCGTGTCAAGAAAGCAAGGGTGCAGATACTAAAGAGGCAATTTGATCGTATGATCATGGAGGATTCGAGACAATCGTGTATTCTCTCGAAGCTTTCCACGATGAGTTGGAGAAATTCGCTCTCTCGGTACTAAAGTAAAGGACAGTACAGTGGTTGAAAAGCTATTTGGTGTTGTTCCTGATTGTTTTCTTCCGATTGTCCGGACAATCGAGCAGTGGAGCGATGTCTCCACAATGTCCATGTCAGAGGCAATTGGAAGACTCAGGGCATTTGAAGAAAGTTTGAAGGGGAGACGACATCGCAAAGAAGAAGGTGAACAGCTAATGCTCTCTAGAGCACAATGGGAAGCATTGTCTATAAAAGAAAAGGAAGAGGGTCAAGACTCCAACAGTGGCATGAGGAATAGAAGCGGGCGAGGCGGCCAGAGTGGCCGAGGCGGCAAAGGAGGACATGAAGACTGGGATGGGGAAGGCGGTGAAGCCAGATCTCATGATAAGTCACATGTCAAGTGTTTTAAATGTGAAGAATTCGGTCACTACGCGTCGGAGTGTCGCAGCCACATAAAATGCTTCAATTGTGACAAGTACGGGCACTACGCTTCGGATTACCGAAACAAGAAGAAGAACGAGGAGGTAAACCTCACCTGTGCGTGTAAAGACGATGACGAGCCTACCCTGCTTCTCTCCTTATGTGTCAAAGAAGCGCCGATCATGGTGATGTTGAACGAGAAGAACGTAGTTCGTAAACTACGCACAGAGGGAGGCAACCACGATCACACTGATTTGTGGTACTTGGACAATGGAGCAAGCAATCACATGACGGAAGATCGCTCCATGTTCTATGAACTTGACGAGAAGATCGCGGGCAACGTCAAGTTTGCGACGGCTCCACAGTGCAGATAAGAGGCAAAGGTACAATGCTACTGCAATGCAAGAACGACGATAAGAAGTTGCTACCTGAAATTTATTTTATACCGAGCTTGTGCAACAACATACTCAGTCTCGGGCAGTTGGCTGAAGAAGGATGCAGGGTGGTGCTGCAGGATGAGTTCTTACGTGTCTATGACTTGAACAAAGATCTGCTGATGAAGGTGAAAAAATCCCCGAACCGGTTATATAAAATTTCCCTAAAAACTTGTAAGCCGGTTTGTCTGAAGGAGCAGAGTGGAACTGGAGTGTTAAACAAGGGCATGGTGGGACCCAAGGACGGCACGCAGTTGGCGCAGAAGACAGTGGCCATGGAGGTGCATATGCGGCAGGGGCTGCTCGCATAGGAGGCGCACGCACGCAAGGTAGCAAGGCGTGTGGTGACTCTGGGGGAAAGTCGACGAAACAGGATGCGAAGAGCATTATGCGGATCCGCTGCACCAATCCCAATGTGTGAAGCTGGTGGAGCAGGAGCTTTGGCAGCGGGAGGAGAAGGGTCTGATCGGGGTTCTTCCCGTGCGGGACTCAGAGGTTGCAGCTGTTGTTTCACTACTTTCTACTAGTGTGGGCAGTGATTCAGGCGCAGAAGATGGCGCTGCTGGTCTAGCCGACAGGCCCTGCGGGCATGCAGCAGGCGCAGGAGAGAGCGTCCCAGGAAGCCAAGGCAGGGGCTCAGATGATAAAGTCAACACGTCCCATCGCCAAGAGTTCCACACACATACGGCAGAGAGCAAAGGCTCAGGAGGTCCATGTGGCGGACCCCACGGACATGCAAGAGACGTGGGAGGGAGAAAATTAGTTGGTCCAGGAGACTGCTGGAAGCAACAGTACAAAGGTACTGATCACTATCGAGAAGCAAAAGGTAGTCGAGAAGAGGCAGAAAATCAGAAGAAGATTGGCATGATCAAGGAGAATAAACAAGATTAAGGGGGTGATTGTTAGATCTAATCTTGTTTTAGAAAGTTTTTTTTGTGAGTTTCTGTTTTGCTTTGCCGTATCCAAGTCAATTTGTTTGCCCGTGCGCGTGTGTGAGTCGAACTTGTTGCGTGTGTATAAAAGAAGCCCGGGGTCATGTAAAGAGTTGAGGAGTTGAGAAGCAAGAAATAAAAATACAAAAAGAGGAGCTGTGCTCCCGACCAAATCGTTAGATTGCCTCAGAGTTTTTTGGTTGTCGTTCGTTGGTTTTTCTTCGGCAGGGGCAGCAGCTTCCGTGGAGACAAGAAGCAAGACCAAGGTGCTCCAACCAAGGCCATCACGTGAAGGACAAACGAGGATGTCATGTGGGGCCTACACTATGGCCGCAGGACACAGATTACCGGCTGCTTAGTTAGGCGGTAGGGTAATCAAGTTTGTTTGCTTACCGATTGAGTTAGCTAGATAAGAGTTGTTAGGCAAGAGATAGAGTTGTTAGTCTAAAGGGATAAGGTGGTTGGGCACAGAATCTATCCTGCGCCAGGTTGGTTGTGCGCAGGATTGAATCCTGCTGGCCGGCCGCATGTCTTACTTATTGAGGATTGATTACCATGAATAGACCAAGCAAGAAGTCATCAACTTATCTCCCTCCTGTTTCTCTCTTCTACCAACCCCGTGTTTCTCCTCTAATCCTGGCGCATCCTTTCTCCCCTGCGCTTCCCCTTCCGCCACCACGGCACCAGGCCGCGGCCGAAGGCCGAAGCCTCCTGTCTTCCATGACTACGCCCTGCGCTCCCGCACAGGCCGTGACACGAGGAGCAGAGGCACTGTTTCTTTCCAACAGGAAGCAAGCACCAAGCGGGTCACGTCCAGCAGGGGGGCAGAGGAACAGAGCGCATCCTGAAGTCAAGCGGTGCCAGAGTAGTGTGTCTCACGGCCAAAACTCTGGACGAAGATCGTCAAGGACAAGGACCGAGCGGCTCACGGAGAAAAGAAATGAAGATTTTTTTCTCTGGTCGAGCAGTGAACAGTGGAAGATCAAAGAAAAATTCCAACAGCCTCCTCCCTCTCTACCTTCTTGCCGTTTCCTATCTATCTGTTGCTACTTACTTCCATCCCGACCCCAGCTATCCTTCCCCTATCGAAGCACATAACAGGCTGGGAATAGAAACATATAGTTGAATGTTTGGATGCCTTACTCTTTTATATAAAAAAGAAAAAATGCGAAAAAATACAATTGCTTGCCAAGACTATGTAAAACCATACTACATTTTTATGAATAAAGCGTCACTTACCAAAAGATTTGGTGCATGCAGTGGCCCAGCAAGGCCAGCTAGGCACCAGCATCATTGGTGGCCTCCGTTCTCGCTAATTATGCGCATCAAATCTTCCAAAAAGTTTTACTATTTCAGGCTTGTTTTGATAGGGAGCTTTGGATCCAAATCTTTATAATTTAGTTCAAATTTGCACTAAATCCCAAAAGTTACCAAAGCAATCCCCTCATCCAAACATCCCTTGCATTCTAACAGCCCCGTTAACTAGACCGAATCAGGAAACGGTTGAATATAGTTTTGAACGCCCGTACATCAGTTAAACAAATATTAACTCTAGGTCTCTAGCAATATTAGCAGTTTCGGTGACTAAAACCAATCTGGGCTCACCCCCTTCCAGTTATACACTCCATAAACAAACCAAATGATGACATTCTCTACAATTACTTAAACCTAAGTTAATTTTAACTACATTAAAAAAATAATTTTAACTTTTTGTACTTAAACCTAAGTTAATTTTAACTATATTAAAAAAATTTAACTTTTTGAACGCCAAACAATTTATACTAAGAATCTCCCTCGCCAAACCCTTGGTTAAACCAAATCGCAGATAGCCCTTAATACAAGTCTAAAACAAAAATCTGCAGTGAACTTGTTTGCTTGCACTGAAGGGAGGGACATATAGGCCTGCGGTCTAAAACAAGTCTAAAAATCTACACCTGATCTCTCGGGATCTTTCCGATCCAGAGTAGACGCAACTCGGGCATATAGACACTTACAGGATATTGGAAGGAAGATAGAGAAAGAGACGTGTATATGCATATCAGTAGTTCAGTACCGTGCTGCGGCGGCGCTCGGCGGCGATAGCGAAGCCGAAGGCGGTGAGGCAGAGGGCGATCACCAGAATGTGCACCAGTAAAGAGCTTCTCCCCATCTCCCCCATCTCTCTCTCTCTCCCCTCAAGGCTCTCGCTCTGGATTTGCTTGCTCTGGAGTCTGGATCAGGAGACGAGAAGAGCGCCTGGGGGATGGGGAAAGGCAGCCAAGCGTGAGTGAGAAGAGGAGCAGGGACTGAGGAGTGACACTAAAAAAAGGGACTGTGGAGTGAAAGCAGCGAGTGGGCCCACGTCCATAGTGACACAAACAAGAAGAAGAAAATGCGCGAGAATCCGCGGAGTGGAATCCGAATAAAGACAGGGGTCGAGGACCACCTCTTTTTCGGCAGCAATCGAACGTTTTAAATAAGCTGTCTGTCTAAGTGCTCGTACGTTAGGCTGTTTTCAATGGGCAGTATCTTAATGTAGTTTCTTAGTGTATGAGAAGTGTTATGATATCATCTTCTCAATGCATAGTTTTTAATAGTGTAGTATCTTAAGCTGTTTCATTTAATTACATACATGAGACTGTTTTATGTTGGATTTCGAGCCGGAGTAGTATCTAAATTAGATACTAGAGTACCCTCTCTCTTCATTAACTATGGTGCCACATCATTATTTTGCCTACATGGCAATCTAAGATACTAGCCAAAGTGAAGCATTGGGAGCAGCCTTAGGCTGCTTCAGTGGATGGTTTCTTAATGCAGTTTTTTATTACATAAAAGGTATTTAGATATTATCTTTCCAATGTATAGTATCTTAAAGTATTATATCTTAAACTTTTGATATATAGTATTTACTAGTATTTCTACCTAGAAAACTGTGTATAAGTGGTATCTAAATAAGATATCAATCTGCTCTCTCTCTTCCTTAATTACAGTGTCACATCAGATTTTTGTCTACGTGGCAGCTTTAAGAAACTTGCTAAGGTAGAGCATTGGGAGCAGCCTTAGTGCAACATATTTTATGAATGTAATTATTTATTAATTAAATAGATATAATATATCTCAATTCATCAAGACATGCGAAGTAGAGTAGAAAAGCGGGGCAGAGAGGAGGAAGTGAGACCCGTCCAGATCCGGCCGATAGAAGCGACGACAGGTGACGGGGCGAAGGCACGCGGAGCAGAGCAGAAGAGTGGGGGTGGATGTAACACCCCAGCCCAACACTGAGCCTAGAATGCCACTATACTACCTTTTCAACTAATATTCATTAGCACACCATAAAGTTTCAGCAACCAAAGCATTAAAATAGTCCAACAACGGGTCACAATAGATCATGAATAAAGACTTATCAAGTATGTATGAAAAAGCGAGGGAAACGTAGCAAGATAATAAGTCTAAAACAACACCAAACTAGTAAATCCAAAACATTAAAACAAAATAGACCAGTCCAAAACATTCATCTAAGCTTATTCAATTTCTAACATGTTCTAACAGTAGTTCAGTGATAATGAATCAAGTGGTTCTCATGGCAAAATCATGTGTTTGAAGTATGAAACTATTCCATGTGCTCTAGTCCCTCTCAGTCGTGGCGCCCTTAACGATCACCTAAAAACAACAAAGAAGCAAGAGTGAGTCCACAACTCAGCAAATACATCAATATACAACAAGCAATGATAAATCAACAGTATTCAATAATTTCATTACCATCACATGTCCTTCTATTAATATTCTCATGCCATTCTCTTCTCTTTGTTTTCACACACATTCATCTCGTATCTCAATACAACCCTACTCTACATGTCCACATGCACTTCTTTCGCGTATACCGGTATAGCATGAGTGAACGCTTGCGACAACGTTCACTCTCATGCCCGCTCCTCCTCGAGGATCGGGGACCTCCTCCACTCCCGTGGAGTTGTGATCAATCATGATCACCTTATGAATGCATAATTTCATCATGCTCATCATATCAATTTTCTTCATGTTCACCAACAAGATATATAGTCATACCATTCCATTGCTTGTAATTAAATTAAAAAAAAGCACAACAATAATGGTAATGAACGATAAAGAAATACAGAGATCAATAATTGATCGCTGACTACCATGCACTTGCCTTTACTAGTTGTGACGCACGGTTTGACTAGAAGATGACAACAAGCACGACGTCTCTCCTACATTAAACACTCAAATTTCAATACAAGCTACAGCATCACAAGAACAACAATTTAATTGACATCGCTCCTACACGCTTTGCTGAGAGAGTTGGTGGGAGAGATCCGTGCTCTTCGTCAACAGGCGCCGGCAGCCCCTGCTGCTGCGGCATCTGTTGTTGCTCCTGTGACTCATCCACCTGCACCTGAGGCGCGGATGACGCTTCGAGAGTGAATGGGGTTGAGGTTGGATCCGTTTGACGGGTCGGGCACACCGGTCCAAGCAGCGGATTGGCTGCGCTATATGGAGAGGCAGTTTGGGGAGAGAGAGACTAAATAGTGCTGTTGTATTATTTAATTGGAAATGCATGCACATCAAACCATGAGGCCTTTTTCCAGATTGGCTGCTAGTATTAGTCAACAACTAGTAGTACTAGTGCAAGGCCCTTTGTCTGCATGCTACGGTGGAATTAGTAGTAGACAAATTAATGATGTACTACAAAGATTAATTAATAGGAGATGCATTGCATGCCTTTTTTTTGTCTGTTTAGTTAACTTCATGCCTTATGCTGTTTTAGTGTTGTGACTAGTTAGATGCGACTTTTACATTGGCTGCTAGTACTAGAAATTAATTAGTAGGTATACATGCATGTTTAAGGAGTAAAGATGAGACAATAGCTAGTAGTGTTGCATGCTTCGTATTTATGTGTTTCTCTGGAGTATTAAAGGAGAGAGAAGAGTTAGCATGTTGTTGGACAAAGAAGAGGTGACTGTTCGGTATTGGAGAAGAGTTGTGGATTTAGGGAGCGTGTAGGAGCGATGTCAATTAAATTGTTGTTCTTGTGATGCTGTAGCTTGTATTGAAATTTGAGTATTTAATGTAGGAGAGACGTCGTGCTTGTTGTCATCTTCTAGCCAAACCGCGCGTCGCAACTAGTAAAGGCAAGTGCATAGTAGTCAGCGATCAATGATTGATCTCTGTATTTCTTTATCGTTCATTACCATTATTGTTGTGTTTTTTTATATTTAATTGCAAGCAATGGAATGGTATGACTATATATCTTGTTGGTGAACATGAAGAAAATTGATATGATGAGCATGGTGAAATTATGCATTCATAAGCATATTTGCATATGAGCAGGTGATCATGATTGATCACAACTCCACAGGAGTGGAGGAGGTCCCCGATCCTCGAGGAGAAGCGAGCATGAGAGTGAACGTTGTCGCGGCGTTCACTCATGCTATCCCAGATATCGCTGAAAGAAGTGCATGTGGACATGTAGAGTAGGGTTGCATTGAGATACGAGATGAATGTGTGTGAAAACAAAGAGAAGAGAATAGCATGAGAATATTAATAGAAGGACATGTGATGATAATGAAGTTATTGAATACTGTTGATTTATCATTGCTTGTTGTATATTGGTGTATTTCTTTGAGTCGTGGACTCACCCTTGCTTCTTTGTTGTTTTTAGGTGATCGTTAAGGCGCCATGACGAGAGGGACTAGAGCACATGGAATAGTTTCATACTTCAAACACATGATTTTGCTATGAGAACCACTTGATTCATTATCACTGGACTACTGTTAGAACATGTTAGAAATTGAATAAGCTTAGATGAATGTTTTGGACTAGTCTATTTTGTTTCAATGTTTTGGATTTACTGGTTTGGTGTTGTTTTAGACTTATTATCTTGCTATGTTTCCCTCGCTTTTTCAGACATGCTTGATAAGTCTTTATTCATGATCTATTGTGACCCGTTGTTGGACTATTTTAATGCTTTGGTTGCTGAAACTTTATGGTGTGCTAATGAATATTAGTTGAAAAGGTAGTATAGTGGCATTCTAGGCTCAGTGTTGGGCTGGGGTGTTACAGTAGAGGTGAGGGCAGAGAGGAGGAGAAAGTGCAGACGATGTCGCAAACGATGCTGGGAGAGGAAGAGTAGGGAGCGCACGATACGAGGAGATAGTTTGCTGATAACGTGGTCCATATGTCAGTAGAGAGGGACATGGGTGGGAGGGTGGGGAGGATAGACGACTACCAACTCTAGTTTTTAAGTAGTAGAGAAAACATCATATTATTCAACGTGTCGAGGCGGGGCTCGGCATACTCCACACATTCCACTGCGTTACCACCCTTGGCCGAGCTGTGGCTGTTGGGGTTATAATAATATTTGTTGGTGTCGTTGATCAGCTCGTTTGGGGTTTGATTATGTGTGGATTTACATAAACAAAGACCTACTGAGGGCTGTCGGCTTACAAGACTCATTAGTTAGTTTAGTTTTAATGATGATTCTTGATCAGGTCAATATTTTTGTTCAAAATCATTTTTTGTGTGAAAGCAAGTCTACATATTAGAGACTCATTTTATAACGATTATGACCTACGACCAGTGTTAAAAGGAAGTCTATTCCCTTTTATTGTGGTCAAACTAGTCGCATACCAGTTTGAGTCATGAGTCGATTAGTTATAGAAATTATACGACCATCTATACGATTTGTTCATCCCCGACCAATTTCCTCGACCAAAAAATTGGTCGAGAGACATGACAGTTTCCCACGTGACTAATGTGAGAGCGGTTATTAGCATATCTGACAACTTACAACAGTTGGCTAAGAGATGTGATGGTTTAAGACTCAACAGAGGAACTTACGTGGAGATATAAGACGCCTTTAGCGGCAGTAACTATCACCCCCTTCAATAACTATAAAGGGATAGCTTATGTATTTTGTAACAGGACAACTTGTAACGTCATCATTATGCTTTCAACATTCTCATTGTATTCCTATGCACTCTTTGTGTTCACGGCAATAAAGGTCTTTGTATAGACTGTGCTCTCATATTATTTTCCCTCTAAGCTTGTTAGAGGACCTTGGGTCTCTATCATCGATAAGTCTCATATTGCTTATTCATGCATGAAGAGCAATATCCTCCTCCTACATAAATGAGGGGCATCTGCTGTCATTGTACACACAAGCCTACAAGAGATCAATAAATAGAGGAGGTTAGGACTACATTCTTGTGTTCTTATATATTGTTTATTATTTATGAGTTGAGAGATTTGTTCATCAGCAACACAACCTCTATTCTACAACACGTTATCAGCACGATAACACCCTAAGCTAAGGCTTCCTGGTACGTTGCTTTGATCTAAGTTTTCAATTCTATTGGTAATATTCTTTTTAGTAAATTAATTTTTATTTTGATGTTCATTTCCGTCGATCCCGTCGGCCGGCTGGGCGCAGGTTTTGCATGCGCGCCAATCACACCTTCCTCGACCGCACTGGTTGTATGCCTCCATACGCACCGGCGTGCCATCGCCATCGTCGACCGGGCTACGCATCCCCGGCGCGTCGCCAGTCAATCGAGTCGACCGAGCGTGCGCCTTCGCACATGCGCCGTCGGACTCCACCATGATTGGTTCGAGCACGCCTCCATGTACCTTCGCCAGCCATTGTCGACCAGCCATCCGATCGTGTGCCTCTGAGCATGCGCCACCGGCAACCACCGCTCAGGCAACGATAGTGTAACATCCAAATTTTCGAGTTTTAAAGCATTTTTAAGTAGTTTAGTCCCTTAGAAAAATTTGAACCAATTTTATTTGATTTAATAAAGCTTGAATGAGACTTTTAAAGTCAAAACAATTTAATATGATTAATATGAACATTTATTAATTTGAAAACTATTTTATTTGACTTCTTTGTGCGTAGAAGTATTTTCCAGATTTTTCTGGAATTTTTCTAAGTTCATTTGCTTTTTTAGTTGCCATTTGAATTTTTTGTTTTTTTTAAATAGAAAATCTTAGGAAATCAATTAGGCTGAATTCCTATTCCTTAGCCCATCTCCTATTCACCCCAGCCCAAACTCGTGCGTAGCCCATCTCTTTCTCTCTCTATCCCACTTGAACGCGCCCTTGGTCCCACCTGTTAGCCACACACCTGTCCTTTCTGACGCAAACACACCCGGGCCACCGCTACTAACATGTGGGCCCGCCTTGCATCACTGTTCATCGTTCTCGTCGTGCATGGGGTGGACTCCACCGCCGTGTCGCCCTCGGACTCTCCTGTAGCCCTGTCGCTACGGGCTATTTACAGCTCTTCGACGTGCGTGTCAAAACGATCACCTCAGCCCTTGCTGCAAATGCCCTAAAGCTCGGAGCCCTAGATTGCCGTCGTCACACCGGAATTTTAGATCTAAACCTAGGGTCGTCGCCTTGGTGTTTCGTTGATTCCGCTGCCGCTGGTGAGCTCTTGTCGTCGTCTACACCGCCGGATTTGCCTCCCCGTGTTCTACCTGGTGCACACCTTTTCGAAGGAGGAGGAAGGCTGTAATGCCGTCAAAGCCCGTGCCGCCACTATGCTTTGCCGTCGTCACCGTGTTCCCATCGCCGCCGATGACCATTGGTCCTCGTGCATGACCTGGTCGCATCGCCTGGTCCTTAAGATCCTTGTGCGCGCACCCAAAACTCGCCAGAGCACCCTACCGCCGTTTAGCCGTCAACCCGAGCCACCGCTATCATCCTCATTACCATTGAGCCCCTTGTCGACCCTCGCCGTCGCATTAGAGGCGCTAGATGAGTTCCCCAGAGCCTGAGCATGTCGGCGATGACCTCCTTTCGCCGTCGGTCGTCGTTGACGTCATCGAGCCATAGTAACCGTCGATCTTATCGACATGGTCGCCTACGTGTCAGGCTTGTCCCTGCCAGCACCACCTGCACCCAAACCCTAAACCTAAACCTAAGTGAACCCAGTCTACCATAAGCCGTGTTTATGACATGTGGACTCCACATGTCAGTCTACTATTCTATGAATTCGTGAGCCATAGACCCGTGAACCGAATTCCATAGACCTGGTCTATAGACCGTGGGTCCAACCTGTCAGCCTATATTTCCTATTTTTGGGATTTTATTTTAATTATGAAATTCATTGCTGATGCCATGCCGATGCAATATTTCAGAATTTCCTTTAGAAAGAAAATTCCAAAAACCCAAAATAGTGTTTTCTTTCTTTTTCCCCCTTAGATTTAAATCTTTCGATAGCCCGTTCTTCCTCGTACGAACTCCGATTGAGCTCATTCAAGTTTCTAAATTTGTCTAAATTAAAGCCCTACCTATGATTTTTATTTAATTTTTGGAGTTTATTTGTTGATATATTTTGTATTTATTTGCATTTTTACTTTTGTTTACGAGTAGTCGTTGATACTTCAGGTGGTTTCGAGGAAGGAGTTGACCATGCTCAAGACCTGTACCAGGACTTGTTTCAAGCCAAGTTGTACCTTTGACCATGTTGAACCCTATTTTACAAAAATTACTTTGATTCAAATTATTGCATGTTACTTCAATTATTAATTGTTTAAATGTTTTGGGATTAGCAATATACCCATTTGATTATATCCACTTTGCTCATTGTATTACCATAATCTTTTGTTACCTAGCTTGGTTAATTATTAGTTGGCATTATCATAGCACCAAAGTGGGTTGGTTAGACACGAATAGTATGCTTAGTCATGCAACGAGTTATTGATATAATTTTGAGTTGCAAATCTAAATTTGGCTAAGTGATTATGGAACAACTTTGTGGAAAAACTATGTGTTGTATGTTGTTACTCGTTGATGGCATACGATGCTCTTAATCAACAGGGTGGGAAAATATTTAGACTGAGGCAAGTGAAAATGATTTGTGATATGGTGGAACTTAGTGATTATGAAATATAAATGTGGTTACCTAGTTAGAATTTGGCAGTCTCGTCTTGGTCAATTAAGGACTTGACTTTATGCACCATTGAACTAAGCCACAACTGTACGGCCACATGTCTAGTATGGGACATGCCTAACTTAGTAAGTTGTGGAGTTTTGACATTGAATACTCAGCTAGTAGGTTAAGCGCTCTATGATAGGTGGAGATGTGGACTACTCTGTAGGTCACATTTGTGGGCGGTTCACCGTTTTCAGGTCCAACAGTGTGTGTCGGACTAATAAGTGAGGTTAGGGGTCGGTAGTATGTACATTGAGAGAGTCAATTGTTGAGATGAAACTTTCAAAAGGTTTTGTTATTGTTCAGCTACACTAGTTATACCGTGTGGGTAAAGTGTACAAACTCTGCAGAGTGTTAATTAATCTATTCGAATAGCCGTGTCCGTGGTCATGGACATGCTTGGGGATTTCATACGATGGGTAGATTTTCATAAAAACAATGGGAAGGGTACAACTACATGGTTTAACTCATGTGGCTATGTGAAAGAAATTGATTAGGTTTGGTGAGCTTTGTGAAATACTTGTTAAACTACTATTGTTTATTTATTTTAAATTATACTTTAAATCTGTTATTCGTATTCAAATGCGAATGTTGCTTTTTAACAAAATAACCATGGAAGCCATTCCCTTTGAAATAAGCCATTATTTATAGTTGCATTCTGTGGTACAACTTGTTGAGTACTTGGAGTACTTGTTCTTGCTGCAATCATTCAACTGAAGTAGAGGAGTCTTCGCCAGCGTTTGAGGAGGAGTTTCACGAGGAGGGTGATCGCTAGGTCTTGATTCCAGTTGGTTGCATGTGGCAAGTCGATAGATTCCCGCTGAAGTTGTTTCCGTTCCATTGCCGTCTCTTTATTTAATGCTAGCCCTGCATGTCTTAATAAGTGTAAACTTGATAATAAGATTACAATTGTTATTTATTAGTGAGATTAGTTGTTTATTCTTATATTCATCTTTGTGTGGAATGATATTCATCTATGTTGACATTGTATGCATTAGCATGATTCTGGACTAGTGTATTATACATAAATGGTCCAGATTTGCATATTTGGGTCCCAACAAGTAGCAAGGCTCTATGTGCACGCCAACGCCATGAACCATGCATTGGGCATTGCCTCTGTAGTGTGCCATCGTCAAATTGATCTCGCCATCCCGACCGGATAGGGCGTTGCCTTTGCACGCACCACTGACCGAGATCAGGCTTGCCTCCGCGCGTGCCGTCGGGCTCCATGGGGCAAGGGCCTCACTGTCGGCTGGGGTGTTGTGAGGACCCGAGGTATTCAACTCGTAATACTTAACCTCCAAATGGTTATAGTATTACCAATCAAATATCCTAAGCCTCGGTGGACATGTAATTCCCAGAAATACAGTACACATACACCTTTACAAAATCATGCATCATTTCCATACAAGCTTACAAAGCTAAGTCTAGCAAAAGACATACACAATGTAGAGTTATTACAACAAGGGCCGACCGGCCAAATGACAACGAAATAACAAACTAAACAGCGGAAGCAAAATGCCATAAGATGGCGATGACCAAAAGCCAACCGGTTAGCCAATAACCCACAAGGCAACCGATGGGCACGAGCTAGTCGCACTCCATCGCAAAAAACTCACAAAAGTCGATCCCTTGAGGATCCACTTCCTCCTCTGCAACAATAAAGCAATACAACCGAGTACAAAATGTACTGCAAGACTTACAAGTAACAAACCTATACATAGCTACATGCAAGTGAAACAAAGGAGATGATTATATGGTTAATTGGATGCATAAACTAATTTTCATTTGCAATAATGTAATAGATTGAAGGCAATTTGTCAAATTTGTTTTTAATGGTTGAAATAACAGCAAGACAATGATAAGTAACATAAATAACAACCTAGAGGTGACTAACCCAATAGCCACCACAACATAGCACGAATTCCCCATTTGTACCACACAAGTCAAGTTTTAGTGAAAAGGTTATAGTCTAATTCTTGCGGGAAATAACCAAGCGTGTCCATAACTTAGGACGAGGCTATTCGAATAGATTTAATCCTACAGGGAGTGTACCAATGTACCCACACTTCAGACCGCCTTTTTGCCATAAGATTAAGCACATTTCCAAAGGTATACCGACACGGCTAAGTCCTACGAGACGTTTTCCAATATTGTGTATTAACCACAAGTCGCCTGTATGGATAGAAACCCATACGTTGCATCGGACTCATTGTAAAGCCGGGAGTCAACTACCCATATAGGGTAAAACAACCTGGACAACTACAATACCCCTCGGTGTGGAGAACCTAGAAAGGATTCCACTCCCGTGCACCCAACACATAAGCACCAACCTCATTTTACCACAACACACACACACACACATCCTCCTGCGACTCGGAGCCAACACACGCCAATGTACTAAGTCAAGAGAGGTCCTATATCCCTCTAGTGTGGTTAGCACACAAAAGTGCTTGGATCAATGGCGCAAGTAATTCGGTCCTTGTTAACTCGGGCACCAACCATTCACACCCAAAAGCACACCATCTTACTATTGTGTCCAAGTCTAAAACATTTTGTTTCCAGTTTTAGTTTTCCCAAATTAACAAAGTACAGGGTGCTGGACATAAAGTCATAATAAGTTTTGTGTGATCAAGGTTATCGACTAAGTTGACAACCGCCCAATTCTACCGGTAGCTAAGCATGACTAAGCAACATTAACTCGTTGTAACACCCTGGCTAATCGGAAGCCAAGATGTCACCTAAAACATCTAACATACATCCATAATGCAGAAGAATTTGAACTAAGTATTTCAACTAAAGACAGCATTAAATTAAACAGGACATGGTGAAGGTATCATTCCTTCACCTTCTAAGTTATTTAATACTGATCATCAATAAAGAAGGTTCACACGCAGTAATAAATCAACATCCATGTGGAGAAGGTATCCTTCCTTCACCAATTATAATTTAATTATTACAGTTCATCATTAACGAATGTAAGATAGAACTAAATTTAATCTTGAACATGAATAGGATGATGTGAGCGAGTAGTGCGTGTCTACTCCCTCCCAAGTGAGCCAACATCGGGGTTACCTAAAATAAACAAACAACGCAAGAGTGAGTCCATGACTCGGCAAGTCTGATGAAAGAAAAGAACACATATACAAACAGGACATCACCATTTAAGAATGCGAACCTTGCATCGAGTGAACACTTATGAAAACATGAAATGAATGAATGTAATCAAGGATGGATCGCACACATGCATATACTGGTATAGTGAGTGACACACCCGTCGGTGTTCACTTAAGCCCGCACTTAACAAAAGTGCGGGATCCAAGTCCTATATGAAGAACGTTTCATATAGGTGTCCAAAGCTGCCCATACCGGAATTGATGGGTCTTACGTGCCCATATTGGAATTGATGGGTCTTTCAATCCACTCCGTGGGACGGGACATGACAATGTCCAAATTTGCCCACATTGGAATGGTGGGACTTACAATCCACTCCGTGGACATAACATGAATAAAAGGATGCATGATATGAACATGAGCAGTGATAATACCATCTCTCTTATATACTCCACATAATGAAAGAACATAACCAATTCCGCATCTCGGGTAACACAATATGTCACACTATATCCATGAAAACATTCACAATCACAAAGCACTCAAAAGCAACAAAGTACTTGCCTTCGCGTTGCGGACGCGTTAGCGAGCAACGATGGCGCCCCAAACCCGTAGCCTCGTGGCCTAAACAATTAAATAACCGAAATAAGAACAACATAGAATCCAACCCGAATTAATAGTCTACAATACCCCCTTGAACTCCCAAGGAATCGCCATAAAACCTAATCGAAAAAAGGCTGCAACCCAAAAGCGTGTCGGGACAGCAGCACGAAAATGACAGTAGTTAATGACGTGGGACTCAAATGAGATGAGTCCAGATCCTACCTCATCTTAACGAACATATCTATAACATTCAAGTTGATGAGATTTCCCAATTCGGCCAATAAACTACTCTAATAAAGAAAACAAAACAGCAGCACAGCTTCTGTCTGAACAAACAGGACAGCAATACTAAAACAACCATAACTTTTAATCTACAACTCCGAATTGAGCGTTCTTTAACAATCTGAAAAGGTTATGAAATTACCTACAATAAACTAGTTGGCACGACATTCAAATTTTGCCTTTAAAAAAAGTGGCACACGGGTCAAAACTAAAGATAGAAACCGACATACAATCTGGACAGACTGATCTACAATCTGGACAGTCACAAAGAAAAGTGCATAACTTTTGATCTATAAATCCAAATGAGGTGTTCTTTATCAATCCTGAAAGCTAGTGATATCACCTTCAAAATTTGTTATGGGCAAGACCTCTGAATCAGCCTCTAACTAGGCCATATATCAACCTAAACAGAGACTGCTAATTCTCGTCAGGATTCTGGACAGCAGATATTAAATCTATCATAACTTTTGACTCGAAAGTCGGAATTAGGTGATCTTGGCGGCCACCGAAAGCTAAGAACAAGACCTACATATCTCTAGGAGATGGGAAACTCAGATTCGGCCTCTAACATCACGAAAAAGTCCACGCAACAATCTGGACAGAATCGAATTTCTACCGCAGCAAATCGATATAATCAAAATTGAACCAAAACACATCTACCACTAATCAAGCGATGAGGATCGGCACTCGTTACCCTTGTAGCAACCAGGACGTAGGTGGGAGAACCTTGGAGAAGATGATCTTCCTCCTCCTTTCTCCTTCTCCCTTCTTCTCCTTCCACCATGGCCGCGGCACCTGAGCTTCTTCCTCATCTTGGTAGAGCAAAGACGGAGGGGGCTGCTCTGATGCAGCGTGCTACAGTGCGCGTGGTACTGTAGCAGAGGGTAGGGTTTTGGGAAGGAGACCCCTTCTTGACTCCACTACAAGGCCGCCCACTTGGCTAGGACACCTTGGGCTAAAAGCCGAAGGTCCAATCCTCTCTCAAATCCTGAATTTTCTTTCAATTTTCCTCTAAACTTTAATGCATTCAAATTTGAATAAATTTCTCTTCCGAATAATATGTTCTCTCTATTTGATATTTGAGGTATTACATTCTACCCTTAACAGAATTCGACCTCGAATTCTAACCAGTCGAAATAAACGAAAGAATAATTGCCACTAAAAGAAACATCTATTAACATATGCCCGAGCAAACATGTCGGGATAAAACTTCGCGCATGCGAGACTCCAGTCCCAAATGACCTATCTCTCGGTGACAAGACCACAAGACATTGGCGTAAACTACATCGACCTAACACTCAATCCGACATTGCCAAGTACACTCATCGGAAGAGATTCAAAGGTAAGATCCTACTCGATGGTCAATGACGTTAACGAATATTCAAACTCTAGTTCTCACAGTACTCACTCGGCACCAAACATGCTAAATGTAGTACACCACATATGGACCCGAGACGGTCCTTGCGATACGCCAACTTCCGAATTCCGTAGCTAACGAAAACAACCCAAAGTACCTTGGCTAACCTTCCAATTGATCTTGAACCACACAACATGCACATAGAACACAAACTCTTGTTCCACCTCTCAATTGAACTCTTCACTAAAATAAGGATCACCTCCTTTAACGAAACACACAATGAGCTCTCTTTAAGCAAACTCTTTTACCGACAAAACCCATCCGAAAAGAAAGATTCACATCGCATCTATGCGTTACCATTTCGAGACTAAAGAGTCAAACACATAAATCGAATTTCATCACGAAAAACCTTTCCACGTTCCAAGTGGCGGTTTGCGAATAAACGCCACGAAATCCAAAGGAGAAATCACTTGAATGCCCAAAAAAATCATTTATTCCGTCTCAATGGAAAGAATCACACATATCAACATAAATGTCGAGCTCAACTTGCGAAAGACATCTCAAAACACATAGCTCAAACAAGAATCAAGAAAACGTGTCTCTACTTTAGGAAGCATCAATTTCTCGTTTCTCTTTCAGAATAAAACTTCTCTCAAACTTTGGAATTCCAATTCATCGCATAACACCCTAACTCATCTCTCTTAACTTGGCATTCTCAACGCTATGCTCAAGTCGAAATACATCATCCACACCTCGGTATAGAGGCTCTATCGACTACATGAAACTTTCTCTCAACAACTCCTACCGATGAATTAATTTGACAGATGACTTCAATGCATCTCAAAATAGATATCACATGCAATCACATCACCTCAATGTTTTAAGAATAAACAACTCGAAATTCCCAAAGACACACATTCATATACTTCCTCAAAAGGGTTCTATCAATGACCATCCCATTGTTGGAATCCACCCTTATTCTACTTTCTCTACACATAATCATTGGGAGACTCAAGGTCCTAGCAAAAGAATGTGAAGCCCAAAATTAAACTCCAAGACTCCTACCATGAACTTCTCATATAGAAGATAGGGGAAGCCTCAAATTAAATCCCTAAAATTCTTACAATCCAAACATACTCGCGCATTGACATCAACACAAAAACATTTCTTCGATCCAATTATCTTTATCAAGATTCTAATTCTTAGAGAGTTACTTACTACGTCCAAGTCATTCATGGCAATAATCCAACAATCTCGCTATCTCTTTAATCTCTTTAACGATCAGATCACTTTGCTAATATTACTCCCATTACAACACCATCATATTTCATCTACACAACCACGCAAGGTACTCAACCGCGACACTCTAATACATTGATCAAGATTTTCATACTTTGGATAATTCTATGTTCCATTGAAATGAACAAAAGAACTTAGACTACGTCTCGCTATAGATTCTACTAGTTGTAACCATGCAATCAGGTTAACCTCCAAAGGCAACCTTCTAATGAGATAAACTCCTCTTAAATAACTATATTACGAAATTATTTCATCCTCCAATGCTCATCGAATAATTTCCAACCCAAAGTTTCACAACTACAATCATTAAACACCTCAAAAGACTCCGGTGAAACGAATAGATTGATTCTTTCTCAAAAGGAAGAGCGAATGAAATCAATTTTCTTCAACTAGGAAAACATGTGCCACCCGCAGTGAACAAAGGATCAAGAAAAAAATAGTCACTTAGGCAAAGTACTCGGAAAACATAAGGGAAAATCAATAGTCGAGGGCTCAAGCCCTATTGAAAGCAAATACCAAACCACAAATGAGAAGAAGGTAATGCCTTTGAAAATTTGATAAACTCTTATGGAACAAATGCATAAGGTTTAAGCACACCCAAATAAACGCAAGTGGCGAAACGCGACTTAAATCTCAAATACTTTTACTTCACTCCTTCCTTTAACCAGAAAGTTATTTTACGTGATTACTACATCACTTTGCCACTTAAACAAGATAAGCTCTTAAGACCAAATCATAAGAACCACTTAAGAACCAATAAAATCTTTCAACCCGTCTCTTTGCTCAAATGCAGACAAAGTTACCACATAACTCATGAGGTCCAAAGATAACAAACGCAAAACTCAAACACTTTCACTAAAACATTATCATGCAAATGATTTTTCATTGAACATTATCATCACAACCACAATCGACAATCACACTAATCAACGAAATAATATGCTATTGGCGAGAATCATCAAATCTCTTAACACTCCATGAACTTTTGAAAAGAATCACAATGAACTACTTCATCATGTCTCTAAAATCTAAATAAGGTTACATATACTTGATCTAGGAAAACCTAGTGCAAAAACCTTATAATTGAAACAAACTCTTTCAACAAGATGATAATAGAACATGACAATCTCACCAATGTACACCAAATGAAATCTCGATTAGCTTTCATCCATTTAACTCTTAGTGACACTCGATGCCAAGATAGTACACACTAAATGCTCTCTAGCCACACATGGCACAAACATGATCCTACCTCTGTTTGCAACCTCAACAACGATTAAGAGGATATAATCGAGATTCTAACTTATGATCAATTAGAATAAAATGTCCTTAACTTCAATAATATAGGACACATAAGTCAAGGTTTCACAAGGCGATACATCATCGTTCATCTAGTCATTTAAACATGTTTCAATAATTTTTAGCATGGCAAGAATCAAGTAAAGCTATCATTTAAATAAGATCATCAAGATCCAAATAGAAGACAAATTCAAGATTAATATTTATCAAGACAACATTCGAACACATCCTTAACTTAACCATCACTAGCGGTTAGAATAAGCGAAAGAGGACCTAGATTTCAACTTATCTAACAAATTTATCGATTATCCGATCGTAAAGATCAACCCGATACATCCACATTTTTCCACAATTCTTAACAACAATAGCTTCTTGAACAAATATGAACAACCTCTTATCTAAAACTCATCCTGTACCAAATACAACGACATTTCACTTTAAGCAATTCACTTCACGGATACTAGTTAAGAATAGACTGTTTGCACAAAGCTAATAACCCAAATCGATAACTCATACCATAATAATTAATTCATTTAATTAACACCTCGTACTTAAGCATGTCAAGACATCACTTAAAGATTTTAACCTAATCTTTCGTAAAAGAGGCATTACATTCCAACACTGGAACTAATCCAAAAGAAATACATAAAGTCAAAGCTTTCACATGTTAAAGAATTTGCAATGAAAACTTTCATGCCACCTGAATACTCGTGAATAAATGATTCACATTCTCCAATAAGAAGGACAGAACTCCCAAGAAAAGATAAGTTTTTTTTTGCGATATCCAACGATCCCAAGAACAACTTTAGACCAAAGAATCGGAGAACAAGTAGTCGACTTATGGAACCAAGAAAGTCCAATGAGAACTCATCGGAAGAAATGTAAAACACTAACTCAAGAAAACTTCATCAAACGCAACTATTACTGAATCGCCACACTGGAACCAAGGAAGAGAATAATATTTTCTAAAGAATCTCACCTCAACACTCCACTATGGTATTCGGGTAGATACTACTCTATTCTCGCTACCACATATCTTGGTGCAATCGACAAAGTCGGGGCCACAACCACGGCCTCCACTTCTTAACCTCCATCATCGACACGCTTAAACAATATAATCAATTATGATTATACATGATCATATCATGACAATCATAGAATAGATTCATAGATATGGAATATCATAACATATCATAGATTAACAACAAGAAAGATAATACAAAAGCAATTCAACAATTGCTCAACGAATGAAACATAACAATAGAAATACGAAACAATGGATTTCCCAACCCCACCTATCGTGTACGAGGTGTCAATTTAATATTCAATTACCACGGACCTAAAGCCCGCTCGATACCAAAGCTGTAACACCTCAGCTAATCGGAAGCCAAGATGTCACCTAAAACATCTAACATACATCCATAATGCGAAGAATTTGAACTAAGTATTTCAACTAAAGACGACATTAAATTAAGCAGACATGGTGAAGGTATCATTCCTTCACCTTCTAAGTTATTTAATCACGATCATCAATAAAGAAGGTTCACACGCAGTAATAAATCAACATCCATGTGGAGAAGGTATCCTTCCTTCACCAATTATAATTTAATTATTACAGTTCATCATTAACGAATGTAAGATAGAACTAAATTTAATCTTGAACATGAATAGGATGATGTGAACGAGTAGTGCGTGTCTACTCCCTCCCAAGTGAGCCAACATCGGGGTTACCTAAAATAAACAAACAACGCAAGAGTGAGTCCATGACTCGGCAAGTCTGATGAAAGAAAAAGAACACATATACAAACAGACATCACCATTTAAGAATGCGAACCTTGCATCGAGTGAACACTTATGAAAACATGAAATGAATGAATGTAATCAAGGATGGATGCACACATGCATATACGGTATAGTGAGTGACACACCGTCGGTGTTCACTTAAGCCCGCACCTTAACAAAAGTGCGGGGATCCAAGTCCTATATGAAGAACGTTTCATATAGGTGTCCAAAGTCGCCCATCTTTGGAATTGATGGGTCTTACGTGCCCATACCTGGAATTGATGGTCTTTCAATCCACTCGTGGACGGGACATGACAATGTCCAAATTTGCCCACATTGGAATGGTGGGACTTACAATCCACTCCCGTGGACATAACATGAATAAAAGGATGCATGATATGAACATGAACAGTGATAATACCATCTCTCGTATATACTCCACATAATGAAAGAACATAACCAATTCCGCATCTCGGGTAACACAATATGTCACACTATATCCATGAAAACATTCACAATCACAAAGACTCAAAAGCAACAAAGTACTTGCCTTCGGCGTTGCGGCGTTAGCGAGCAACGATGGCGCTCCCAAACCCGTAGCCTCGTGGCCTAAACAATTAAATAACCGAAATAAGAACAACATAGAATCCAACCCGAATTAATAGTCTACAATACCCCTTGAACTCCCAAGGAATCGCCATAAAACCTAATTGAAAAACAGGTGCAACCCAAAACGTGTCGGGACAGCAGCACGAAAATGACAGTAGTTAATGACGTGGGACTCGAAATGAGATGAGTCCAGATCCTACCTCATCTTAACGAACATATCTATAACATTCAAGTTGATGAGATTTCCCAATTCGGCCAATAAACTACTCTAATAAAGAAAACAAAACAGCAGCACAGCTTCTGTCTGAACAAACAGGACAGCAATACTAAAACAACCATAACTTTTAATCTACAACTCCGAATTGAGCGTTCTTTAACAATCTGAAAAGGTTATGAAATTACCTACAATAAACTAGTTGGCACGACATTCAAATTTTGCCTTTAACAAAAAGTGGCACACAGGTCAAAACTAAAGATAGAAAGCGACATACAATCTGGACAGACTGATCTACAATCTGGACAGTCACAAAGAAATGTGCATAACTTTTGATCTATAAATCCAAATGAGGTGTTCTTTATCAATCCTGAAAGCTAGTGATATCACCTTCAAAATTTGTTATGGGCAAGACCTCTGAATCAGCCTCTAACTAGGCCATATATCAACCTACACAGAGACTGCTAATTCTCGTCAGGATTCTGGACAGCAGATATTAAATCTATCATAACTTTTGACTCGAAAGTCGGAATTAGGTGATCTTGGCGGCCACCGAAAGCTAAGAACAAGACCTACATATCTCTAGGAGATGGGAAACTCAGATTCGGCCTCTAACATCACGAAAAAGTCCACGCAACAATCTGGACAGAATCAATTTCTACCGCAGCAAATCGATATAATCAAAATTGAACCAAAACACATCTACCACTAATCAAACGATGAGGATCGGCACTCGTTACCCTTGTAGCAACCAGGACGTAGGTGGGAGAACCTTGAGAAGATGATCTTCCTCCTCCTTTCTCCTTCTCCCTTCTTCTCCTTCCACCATGGCGGCGGCACCTGAGCTTCTTCCTCATCTTGGTAGAGCAGCACGGAGGGGGCTGCTACAGTACCGCGTGCTACAGTGCGGCGCGGTACTGTAGCAGAGGGTAGGGTTTTGGGGAAGGAGACCCCTTCTTGACTCCACTACAAGGCCGGCCCACTTGGCTAGGACACCTTGGGCTAAAAGCCGAAGGTCCAATCCTCTCTCAAATCCTGAATTTTCTTTCAATTTTTCCTCTAAACTTTAATGCATTCAAATTTGAATAAATTTCTCTTCCGAATAATATGTTCTCTCTATTTGATATTTGAGGTATTACACTCGTAAACTACTAAGTGACATGGGCTCATCCAACGAACCCTAAATCATAGCAAGATAATCCTAGGCTCAGTAGTATAGGATAAACATTTACCTACAGGTTATGCATCTAGAGGACCAACTAACCGACAATAGTTTAACAGCAAAATAGCACATGCATACATAGACTTCGCAAACAAGATATTAGACTTTAAAAATAATAGGAGCAATATGATCAAATGAATGCTACATCTGCTTGCCTTGCTGGAGGTCACTGTCTTGCTGCAGAGGATCACTCTCGCACTCAATAATTTCTTCGGAACGTATCACAAGAACTAGAAAATCCAATAAAAACGACGAACACCGAAAAAGACTCAAAATCCAAAAGTAATCCAAAATCCATGAAATTTACATAGCAGGTAGAGCATGATTTGACATGAATTTAGCAACAAGAATTAATCGATTTGGACTAAGCATGCAAAAGTTATAGCCCAAATAATTTCAATCTGCTCGATAATTCCAATTTAATTGCTTTCTGTTATTGTTCATCGCACAAATTTCTAGGAAATTTTTGAACATGAGATTTTTATGGTAGACAGATCATGGCATTCTAAACACAACAAAAATGGGTTCACTTTATTTGGAGTTAAATTGAATTTCATATGATTTTTCTAAGTTATGAAACTAGTGCACAACCTTTTTCAAAGGTAAATACATAAATAAAACCTATTCTATTCTAAAGCATATTAACAGAGAAATCTAACAAATTTTAGTTTGCTCAATTTGGAGTTATAGAGAATAACTTATGCATTTTTCAAGTTTTAATGAATTTTTAATGCACAAATGAAACCTAAACAGAAAATAAATCTAGTAACAAATTTTATGGAACAGAACCAAGCTTTCAACCATTTTTAGATTAAAGCTTAGTTAAAATCAGAACCAACAAAATTTGAATCAACCGAAAAGGAGTTAAAATGAATTGGTTATGCTATTTTGAAGTTTAACACATTTTACAGCTCACAAATAAAGGATTTCCATATTTCTTTAATACTAACCCAAAGCGGAAAAACTTGAGCCGTTGAAATCAAATCCAACGGCCCACGCGCATTGAGCACAGCACCCGCGGCGCGCTCGCTCAAGGCCCAACAGTGCCCATCGTTGGATTAGATCCAACAGTTCACAAGAGATGGAACATTCGGACTTCCCGAATGCTTCAACCAATCTGGCCGTGGATCTAAAAAGGAGCAGGTCAGATCAAGGTCACATCCGAAGGTCCGAAGGTTCACGAGATCTGAGCCGTAGATCTAGAAATGAACGGTAAAAGGGGATTGGAACGTTAGAACTCCGAACGCGCCGAAGAGGTCTAGACCGTTGGATCTAGATATAACGGTCCGGAGCTACAAGGGAGGTCCTAAAGGTTAAGATCTAAAAACGGGGAGGTCCTGGACGGCTCAGATCTCCATGGGGAGGTCCTGAACGTTCAAGATCTACAGGAGGAGGTCCCGAACGGCCAAGATTCACAATAGGAGGTCTTGGACGGCCAAGATTTACTAGAGGAGGTCCTGGACCTTTTCTTTACGGAAGTCCAAGGGGTAGTCTTTTGCACAGAGGACCCCGAGGGTGGTCTTGAGGGTTGTCTTTGCAAAAGACCCACGGGGTGGTCTTTGCAAAAATATAGAAGGTGGTCTGAGGGTGGTCTTAGGGAGGTCCTTGTAAAAGACCAGGGTGGTCTTTTGCGAAAGACTAAGGGGTGGTCTTAGGCTTACGACAACGGAAATTTTATGTCCGACACGTTTTGCCCGACGGCTTGCCAGCGCTACGTGCCACGGTGGCGCAAACCAAAACTGAAACGAGTGTGCAATAGTATTGCGCAACTCACTGAGGTGATCTCAACGGCGGAGCTGGCCTAAAACGGCGGCGAGCCGGAGATGGGCGGCGGCGCAAACACGACAAAAAACGAAAACAGCAAAGAGCTCCGCAACAGCTCAAGGTAGCGGGTGCCATAGCTACTAGGGACTAACAAGAGGCTACCTTAGCTGAGAAGAGCTTCAAAGATGGTCGGAGGAGTTCTGACGACGGAGGAGCTCACCGGAGCTGAGGAAGAAAGCGACGAGAACACAGCCTGAGCAAAAAGAAGACCACCAGGTGGTCAAGAGAGCTTCATTAGGGCCCACAGAAGGTCCACGACCAAACAATTGACAAATGAAGCTACTTACCGGAGTTGAGGAAGGAAGGGGGTGAACTCGGTCGAATTTGAACAGACCCCAAATTTGACAATTTCTACGAATGCCAAACAAAATTAAGTTAGGGATTTTGCTAAGAATGATTAGAGGAACAAGGCGGCGCAAAAAGATCTGGAATGGAACCACTGGAGCACCGAAATCACCAATAGAGCTCCATGGCCAACAATGGTGACTTGAGGTTCTTTAGCTTAGGGCTTAAATTGCGAGGTGAGGAAGCTAGAGAAAACAACCGTGGCACAGGAAAAGAAGAAATTGAGAGGTCAAGGGCTATTTATAGCCGAAGAGCAACGACCTTTAGCAAGGATGGAGCTCCACAGCGTGCTCGGTCCAAGCTCTGCTGTGGAAAGACCGGAGGCGATGGGGCAGGTGAGAAGGACGACTTTAGGGCAAAATTCTGACAGGCAATTAATGCCAAGGCTCAAAGACGTCGAGGATGATGTACAGGAGTTGACAGAGCGCAACCGCTCTCTTCCATGGTGCATGGGCGCGAGCCAGCGAAGAAGATGACCAGGACCGACAAGGGCCCATAGTCAGAGACACACACGAAATGGCTCGGGTTGGGAAGAATGCGAACGGGTTAGGCTAAGTCACAAAGGCTGAGTCAAAACATCCCAAACCTTGGATTAAAAACGGACGGCTTAGATTTAAAAATGAACTCGGATGGTCCAAAAGTTTCTTTTGATCTGGACGGTTGGATTAAAATCCAATGGTCCACAAGGGCTGGCAGAATCGGAAGTCCGAAAGGGCACGCGCGACGCGAGCGGTACGATCAAGATCGGACGGCTCAGAACTCATGCGCGTTTTGAATGGTTGAAAGTGGCGCTGGCGGTCCAACCAAGATCGATGGCTCGAGCACGAGGCGGTTCGCGCAGGAGCAGTGAAACTAGGTTTAGGGTTAGATTAGAATAGAGAAGGGTTGAGAATTTTTAAATGGAGTTCCTCAACTCCGAAATTTCTAAAATTTGAACTGGAGGTTCCTAGCTTCAGGATAAACCTTGTGTAAATTTTTTAGAGGTTTTTATGCAAAATATTTTTCTCCAAAATTTTCTCAAGGCTTGTTCTAGGGTTTGACCAAGAGTCAAACTGGCTTGACTAGCCTCTATAATATTCAAACAATTTCTAAAACTGGTTTGACTGGTACAGGGTTACGACGGTGCGGCGAGGAGGCGGTTCGGCGTCGATGTTGCGGACGAGGAGGCGAGGACCGAGGAGCCACCCACACGGTCGGTGACGGCTCGGAGGCGAGGAGGTGGCGGTGCGGTGAGGAGGCGGCAAGGTGGAGGTGGGGTGGCGAGGAGGTGAGGAGCCGAGGAGGAGGTGGCGGTGTGGCGAGGAGGCGGCAAGGAGGTGGCCGTGCGGTAGTACCGCACGCATGCGCGTGGGCGAGGGGAGGCAGTGGGGAATTGGGGAAGAAGAAGGGACAGGGCATGGGCAGGCTGGGCAGGGGAGGGGCAGCCAGGCCATGGTAGGCTCGTGGGCTGTGCCTAGGCACGACACGGCCCAAAAAATCCGGTCGTTGGGGTGAATTTAGCCGTTTTTCGACCGTTTTTTACCATTGGGGTTTTAGAAAATAGCAAAAAATTCAAAAAAAATCCTGAATTTTTTTTTCTATAAATAGTCACCATACCCCTCCTCATTCAACACAACTTCAATCTCCATTCTCTCTTTGCAATTGTGTTGTGCAAATTCAAATCCGTGTTGAGCTAATTTGGCAAAATTCAAAAAAAATTGCCAAAATTTGGAAATTTCAATTTTCGGCCGCAAGTCAGCGTAAGAGGTACAATACTATTTTTGTTATACTTTTATTGTTAGTTTTTGTTATGCTAATAAGAAAGTAGTAATAGTGTTAGTTTCAATTTTGTAGTTTTTGTTATGGACAGTCCTTACGACAGCTTTCCTATTGGTGATTACCGACTTTCACCGGAGGAAATTACATCCATGGAGGCGGCTACGGCTACCTCAAGCCAACGGGAGGTTTCACTGGAAGAAGTGCAAGGCGGAGTTCCGTCATCAGGCTCCACGGTGGCATCAGGCTCCACTGCAACCGGAGCAAAGAGGTTAAGACCGTCTACATCGGGAGTGTGGGAGAACTTCGATAGGACAACCAAGAAAGATGCAACGGGAAATGAGGTACCATATGCTATTTGTAAAAATTTTCGCCATGAATTGTCTGCAAAGTCTACAGGTGGAACGGGGCACTTGCTTAGACATGCTACAAGATGTCAAAGCAAACAAGGATTAGCGATGAGGCAGACGTAGCTACAATACCAACCCGATGGTACGGTATCTAGCTGGGACTATGATCCTCATGTAGTCTGCCAAAATCTCTATCATTTAATTGCTTCTAAAGATTTACCGTTAGGCTTTGGCGAGTCTGCTTCTTTCCAAAATTACATTAGGACTACGCATAATACTAGATTTTCTTCCATTTCTAGACTGAAACCTGTTATAACTCTGACAACAAGATTATAATAGTCATAACTTTCTAACGGTTTATCCAAAATTACGTTCTTGAGTTACCTGGAAACCTTATGGAATTTACCTAAAATATTCATGTTGGTGGAATTCTATAATTAATTCATTAACTAATTTTTATCATCCAATTACTACAATGTTGTAAAATTCATGACTCGAGATCTGTCCATCCAAACGATGTGATCCAGGACTCCATGGAAAGCTATTGACATTACCCACAATTATCTAGGAGGTGATGAATCTAAATTTTGCCATTACAGAACCCAAACTTCCAGCACACTACAAATTGTGGAACTGAAAAGAATACCCCCTAGAGAGTTAACTAGAACTGATCGAGCTATCTGTTGCATACTTAGATTTGCCTTGCTAGCGAACTCTAATGTTACAAAAGAGAATGCAGCCCCTAAATAAAAAAGAACAAAAGCCTCCACTGAATCCACTGGAAGCGTACCTATCACCACGTCGGGACGGCCTACTGACTCGGCAGTAGGCATGGTGTAGGACACCGACGCTGGGGCGACGGAAGCCCCAACTCCTTGGTGTGGTGGTGCAGCAGCTACTGAAGACACGATGATCGGGGATGGAGCCACGGGGGTGGGCAGCCAAGAATACCCTGATGGTGTAATCCCTACAAGGGCGGGGAAGAAAGGCTATGGTAGAATCCAAGTTGGTGTAGGAGTAGCCACCATCATCTGCACATATCCCCGAGAAGAAACAGCTAGCGATGGAGCTTGCATCAGCTCCCACTTAATGCATCGCGTGATTCCACCAGACACCGCGCCTTGTGGCCCTCCCGACCACGATGGCGGCGACCACTGGACCAAGAGCACTCTGTAGCGCGATGCCCATTGCCACACTTAAAACATATCATGCCCTTCCCTGGGACAGGACGAAGCATAGGCGCACCTACAGAAGGTCGAGATGTAACTGAAGACTGTAGCTTCGAGATCTTAGGCTTGAATGAAGCTTGAGGGCCATTAAATTTCTTGGAAGCGGGCCGCTGAGAAGGCCCATCTCCCCTACCAAAACTCCTCTTTTGGCTACTACTAGAACCACTAAAAAACACAGTATCTCCAGAGCCTTGCAACTCCTCACTAAGCTACATCTCTAACTCTATGCCCTTGGCCTGCTCTACCAGGGAGCTAAAATCACGCAACTCCAAAGCTCCCAGCACATGACGATACTCGGGTTTAAGCCCCCTGTGAAACCTCTTTCTCCCCCTCATTTGTGGCCACAGCTGGAACGAAGCAAATTAGGTTATTAAAACCCGCTTCATATTCTGACGCTGACATCTTACCCTGCTTATAATTGTTCAGAGAAACCTCCATCCTCTCCAAAAAAGAATCTGGATAAAACTTCCTTCTGAATTGCTCAACAAACAACTCCCAAGTAACAGGCCCATGAATGGGAGTCCTAGCTGATAGGATTCCTTCCCACCAGATATCCACCTGTCCCTTCAGTTGAAAGGCCACAAACTGGGCCCTCATCTCTAATGTCATCCCCAGAGCTCCAAAGTGCTTCTCCATATGACGCAACCAGTTTGCAGCATCAACGGGTGTGCCCAATCCATCAAAAGTGTCCAACCTCAGAGTGTTCCACTAATGAAGCCCCATACCAGCAACGGCAGGAGAAACCACTAGAACAGCGGTGGGAACAGCAGCTGGAAAATGCTTAAGGTTGAGCATGGCTTCCTTGCAATTCTCCATGCTGAACTACTGAAGCAACTTCCTCATCTGATCTGTCAAGACTGGCTTCCCCAGCTATAGATTCTTGAACATTCAGATGGTAGTGCCACCTAGCCCCGTCCACCAACTTGTTGACCCCGACCCCGACCATGGCCATGACCACGTCCACGATCACGTCGTCTACCCTTCGCCATAGCTAAACACCACAAACAAGAACAATAATACATTAAGCACAAAGATTAGCTAGCAACTCAATCACAAGAACAACTATATAAATCTCAATGGAAATGTATATGCAATGCAAAAACCCAAATCCCACCTATTCTGCATCAAAGTGTGTCAAATTTAATTTATTTTGTTATCCACAGACCTAAAGCCCGCTCTGATACCAACTGTAAACAACCGATCTACTACCCGATATTGCCGAATCGCAAAAATAATAAACAAAACAAAGGAGATCTGAGAGTCACCCTTGATGAATGCAATGACAACCACTGAAAACCATGTGAGATCTCCCTTGCCTCTACCTTTCTTCCGTGGCCGGCAACACCCACAATAGGCTTCTCCCTCCTTTCTTCTTCTTGACCGATAGCAAGGAGGCACCACCAAGAGGAGGCGGCATGGGGAGGAGGTGCTGGATAGAGGGGAGGTGGCGGCCAGGAGGGGAGATGGGGGTGGCGGCCAGGAGTGATGAGGACATCAACTCTAAGGATGCAACCACAACTTCAACACGCTGCACTCGTTGCTCTACTTCAACCACATCTTCACCAATTGGACTTTCAGCCACTGCAGTGCCATATTCACTAGTTGGACCGAGCTACGTCTACATGCTATGGTTCTACATCTACATGCCATGGTGCTACTCCACGTGCCAAGCAAGAGTTCAAGCTGGATATGTTTTGGAATCCAATTCGGCCTCCGGAGACAGCACCGACTTCAAACGTACATAACTTTCACATACGGAGTCCGTTTGAGGTCCATGAGTACTCGATCGAAAGCTTATTTTGTCCTCTTTCCAACGGATCCAGCCTCACCTCCAAATTCTTTTTGTGCGCATCACAATCGCCAAAAGAAGGTGCTGATCCTTTTGCTACCATATTGTGCCTTCCGAGCTCCACCTACTCTTGATCAGAATAGGTCCCCTCTTGCAATCGTACCCACGCTCGACACGGTATCACGAACCAGCCACCGACTATACCATCTGCTGTGTGCTTTGGTAAGAACACTTATAAGAGTGTGGTAAGACGCTTGAGAGTGTGTGATTCCACCTTCCATCACCTAGTAGTTGATAGGGATAATACCTTTGTGTTGTCTTTTGTTTCCTACTAACCATGGCAAGTGAGTCGTCTGATGAGAAAGAGTGTGTTATAAAGGGAGAGCTCATGACGCTCTTGGATGAACAACGTACTACCATTAATGAGGACATCGACAGGAAGCTTCAAGCTACTACGGCTACATTGCAGCGCTCAATCAACGATAGTATTGCAGCACTCACTACACGCTTTGAAAGAATGGTGAATCGGCCACTGAACAATAGACACGAGTATGAACACGATGCATCCCAAGATCTTGAGGAGGGATATGATAATGAGAGGCAATACCGTGACGACGATGCTGCTCTTACTGCCCAAGATGCATGTCGACGACACCGTCTACATCACAACCATCACGGTATGGGAGGTAATAATTTTCAGTACCACAATGCTTGTGTTAATGATGACCCATTTGCTAAAGTTAAATTTACCATACCATCTTTTGTAGGTGTTTATGATGCTGAAATTTATTTAGATTGGGAGATGACTGTTGAACAAAAATGTAATGCCCATCTAGTTCCTGAAGTACATAGAGTCAGAAAAGCGACTAGTGAATTTAAAGATTTCGCTATCATTTGGTGGAATCAAGTAGCTAATTCTGGCTTAACACCTGATACATGGGATAGATTGAAGGTAGTTATGCGTGTTAGATTTGTTTCTCCTGCTTTTAAACGTGATATGCGTAAGAAATTACAGCGTTTAGACCAAGATAATAAATCTGTCGAGGAATATTATCAAAAACTACAATTAGGCATGTTGCGTTGTAATATTTACCAAGGCAAAATAGAGTGAATCTAGCTTTTGAACAAATTCTTCAGGTATCCAAATGGAAGACATATTTAAGGTTAATATTTACCAAAGCAAAATTAACTTCACTTTTGAAGACAATAACTAAGGGTCATTGGTTTGCACCAAGATAATAACCCAACCTGATAACTCCTACCATACCAATTAATTCATTAATTAAAACCTCTTAGATCGTAAGACAATACATCACTAACGGTTTGACATACTCTTTCTCATAAGAGAGGCATAAAACTTCAACTCTCAAATTAATCCAAAATAAATATGCAAGGTCAATGCACCGACTTAATAAAGAACTTGCAAAAGAAACCTTCCACTGCCCAAGATTCGAAGCGAACAATTGAGTTACAATTTCCAACAAAGGATTAAATAGAACTTCCGTGAAAAGATTAATCTTGCAAATTAACTATGTTCTCAAGTAGCAGAAATATCACACTAGTCAGAAGAACGATACTTATTTCAAAGAACAAATAAAGACCAAATGGAGTTTGCCCACTTCATTAAAACCACCATTCAAAAGAAGTTCATCAACTGCAAGGAACTACAACCAGAAAACCAATTAAAAGCTCAAGGAAGATGACAATTTTAACAAAGAACTCATTCTCAACACATAACTATAGAACAGGGGTAAGTACTTCTCTAATCCCCTATCCCGAACGGTGGTGTAGCCTGGCGAAACCGAGGACAACAACCATGCCTTCAATTTCTCAACGTCCATTACCAGCACGCTTGACCGTTATAATCAATTATGAATATATAGGATCATCTCATGACAATCATAGAATAAATTCATATATATATGATATCACATGATATAATAGACTAACAACAAAAAAAGATAGTACTTGAGCAATTCAACAATTGCTCAACTAATGAAACATAACAATAGAAATGCGGAAACAATGGATTTCCCAAGCCCACCTACTGTGCACAGTGTGTCATTTTAATAACTTAATTACCATGGACCTAAAGCCCGCTCTGATACCAACTGTAACACCCTGGCTATTCGGAAGCCAAAATGTTACCCAAAAGCCTAATCTATAACAATTGTGCAGCAGGATTTCAACAAAACTCATCGACTAAAAATAAAATGTTCAACATTGTTTTAGAGCCTAAACAGTTATTAACACTATATCCAACAACAGTTCACGAATTCTGAATAATTAAGTCTAATGCATCCATGAAGGTAAACATGACGATCGAATGTTTAGGGACAATTGCAGTTAACTAATCAACCTTAGCAAGAAGAATAAAGAAATGTCATCCACATCTAAGTTTTTTTTTATTACAGTCCGTCAATTAATAAAAGAAGAACATAATCTAGTTTTTTTATTGGAGTAGGTGTAAGGTTGGGTGAATGAGTGGTGCATGACTACTCCCACTCAAGAGCAACATCTTCATTGATCACCAAAAATAAATAAACAAAGCAAGAGTGAGTCCAGGACTCAGCAAGTACATGGAATAAATTAACATACAACCAGTAATGACAAGACAACCCTTTCATAATTTCTGTACATACCAGAAACGAATATTTGGGAATGCATGAAATGAATGAATGTAATCGAAGGATGGACTGCACACATGCATATACCGGTATAGCTAGTGACACACCCGTCGGTGTTCATTTAAGCCCGTGTTTATCGAAACACGGGGATCCAAAATACCGTATGAAGAACGTTTCATACGGGTGTCCAAAACTGCCCACATTGGAATGGTGGGACTTCACTTGCCCATACTGGAATTGATGGGACTTTAGACTCCACTCCCGTGGACGGAACATGAACATGGATGCATGAATAAACTTATAAATAATGACTAATATCATCTCCACACATATGAAAAGGCATACGCAAAGAACATAATCATCGGAACCTCTTGAATACTATAATCTCCACTCCCGTGGACGGAATATGAACATTGAAGCTTCTCACATAACAAACAAAACACAATACTAATCATCGAGCATCCAGTGTTTACAAATCACACAAAAGTCATTGTACTTGCCTTCCGCGATGCGACGCGTTAACAGACAACGATGATGCTCCCAAACCCGTAGCCTCGCTGCCTAAACAATTAAATAAATGAAATAAGAATAACATGTTACTCGACACGTCCTAACATACTACAATACCCTCTTGCACACCCAAGACATAGCCATAAACCCAAATCTGAAATTCCGACAGCACCATGGAATCACATCTGGACAGCAGCACGGTAATGACCATAACTATTGACCTGTGACTCCAAACGAGGTGAGCCCAGATCCTACATGAGATTAACGAACATATATACAACTTTCTAGTTGACGAGATAACCCAATTCGGCCAATTTAATTTGCTAATAGTCAAATGAAACATCAGAACAGAAACTGTCGGAACAACTAGGACAGCAATAATAAAACATCCATAACTTCTGATCTACAACTCCGAATGAAGCATTCTTAACAATCTGCAAAGGTTATGAAATTCTCTACAATAACCGATTTGGGTGAAAACCTTGAATCGTCCATTAACATAAACATATTTTAGAAGACAACTTACAAGGTAATTCTCGTCAGAATTCTGGATAGCAGAAACTAAAACGATCATAACTTTTGATCCGTATGTCGGAATCAGGTGTTGTTGGCGGCCACCGAAAGCTAAGAACATTACCTACATAACTCTAGGAGATGGACAACTCAAATTCGGCCTCTAAGATCACGAAACAGACCACACAACATTCTGGACAGAATTAACTTTCTACTCGCAGCAACTCGACCCAATCGATTAATCGAATTCACAACTAATCCTCATTAAACAGTGGGGGAAATCACTTCGTTACCTTTGTAGATCCTTAGCAAGACACGGATCAAAACCCATGAAGAAGATCTTCTCCCCCTCTCTTTTTTTTCCTTTTTCTCCCTTCTCTTGTCTTCCTTCTTGTGGCCAACTGTTGCGGGAGAAACCTCCGGAGATGGCAGCCATGGAGGGCTCGATCTTGAGGGATGGAGTGGGAGGCGCCATGGGAGGGAAGGGGGCAGGGAAGGTGACGGCCAAGGGAGGGAGAGGGGTGGCGGCTTGGGGTCGAAAAGGGGAGGGAGGAGGAGGCTTGGGCTAGGGTTAAGGGGAGGAGGTGGGCGGCAGGCTGGCCCCTTGTGCGCCCTCCCCCCACTTTTGGCCCATACGGGGCCGGCCAACAGGCTGCCCTACGCTTGGGCCAGAGGCCCAAGATCCGAAGATTTCCCCTACAGTTGAAAGTTTCGATTAAATTCCTTCTCCCAAACGCAAAACTTTTTAATTTCAATTTGGGATATTACACACGTACCAGCACAGAGCTCTTCATCAGTTGCTTCTACGGGTCGTACGACGAGGGTTGTGTGCCACCGTTGCAAAGAGATGGGTCACGTCATGAGAGATTGCCCAAGTTAGTGAGCGTACATTGCGATAGAAGATGGTGGTTATGTAAGTGCTAGTGATGTTGAGGATGAATATGCTCTTGCAGCTAACCTTGCTGGTAATGATAATGATCACGAGGCAGATAGCGATGGTGATGAAATTTTAGGTGCCGATGCTACTGTAGGGAAACGGGTAGGCTACACTAGCGCAAATTAAAAAATTCTACCCGTAAACCAAGATCACTGCAGCTTATAGATCACGGTCTTACCACTAGACGCGCAGTGCGAAAGTTGATGCGTAGCGTCGGGCGATGTAGTCGTACCAAGTTGATGCGATGCGTCGGGCGAGTAGTCGTACTACTTCCTCGTCCTCGTCGTGGCGCCCCACGTCTGACTCCTTTCTTGCGGTTCGTCCCAACGCCACGGATGCGGCGCCTTCAAAGGTATCCACACGCACGGGGAGGCGGCGCACGCGGACTACTAGATCCGCGCGGCGACTAGGGCGTGGGAGGGTGGCGGCGGGGTTTGGGATGTCACGAAAACTCAACCCTCAACCAGCGCACCCGCCCTCCTTTATAGACGTCCTTATAATGGGCTTCTACAAATAGAGGCCCATTAGGACTCAATGCCCAGTCTAATTCGGATCCAATCCGAATTAGGCTTCAGCCCCTTAAGTGTGTGACCCTATGGTTCACATATGTTTAGACATGACGCGAGTACACATACTTGGTCAATAGTTGGTAGCGGCCTCTAGCAAGACGTGCCAACTCCTAAACATACGTAAAGATCATATCGGACGAACCATCACAACGTTATGTACATGCCAATCCCTTTGCCTCACGATATTCGGTCGAGCTCCAAGCTGACCACTCTTTCTCGATCCTGTGATCTGGAATCCCTTACTAGGTTAACTCTTAACCTTAAGTAGCATGGCCATGCATTTCTGGATCCGATCACTCGAGGGGCCCAGAGATATCTCTCTCAGGTAGAGAGGGGCAAATCCCATCTCGACTGACCATGCCTCGCAGCATGCTTCATGACAAACCCGAAAGCTACCTTTATAACTTCCCGATTCACGGAGTAGCGTTTGATAGCCCCTAAGTAGGCGATTCACATCTCAAGTACATGCGACAATCTCAGGTCTAAGGACAAGGCGTACACATTGTGTAGAGAGAACCATAAGAATAATTACTATGTCTCATGTTGGGTCGGTCCAACCCCATGTTCTAAACATGTGTCCACATTATTGGTTTGACATCTCCATGTCTATGACCTGTGAAACATGGTCATCAACCGATACATGTGCTAATCCATCATTCACGTGTGTCCTCACATGAACTCCGACTAGGGACAACTTTAGAATAACCATACAAGTAAAGAGTTTCACAAACAAGTCACATACTTGTTAATCAACACAAAGGCAATATTCAAGGAACATTTATTAAATCATGGATACAATGAAATATCATCATCAATATGATTGCCTCTAGGGCATATCTCCAACAGCTACAAAGATTTATGGGACCGTAATTGTGTAGTGAGTATTGAGCACTCAAAGAGAGCATGCAGAGAAGCTACAACGCCATAATTTGTTTCAAATGTTCCTCATCATCAAGGATTGCCGTGTTCATGTCATAATTGATGGTGGGAGCTGTAATAACTTGGTGGATTCAGGTTTGATCAAGAAGCATAGCTTGACCACACATGCGCATCCTCACCCATACCACCTTTAGTGGTTCAACAATAGCGGTAAGGTGAAGGTAACAAAATTTGCAAGAGTGCTTTTTTCCATTAGTTCCTATCATCATGTTGCTGATTTCGACGTAGTGCCTATGCAAGCCTGTTCACTTTTATTAGGTCATCCATTGGAATTTGATACCGATGCAAGTCATCATGGTAGAAATAATAAGTACTCTCTTATACACAAAGGAAAGAAAATAACTTTGCTACCTTTGACACCTGCTGAAATTGTGAAATGTGAACAAAAGATAACTGAAAATGAGAGCAACTTGAACATGAATCTGAAAATCTGCAAGTAGTGAAGAATGTTTTCCCATCTAAAAAAGAGAAGTTGGCACATAGTTCTAGGACTGAGGGAATTAAATTAAAGGGTTGTGTCATGCTTGCAACCAAACCTAATATTGCTGAAAATTTTGATAATGATATGCCATGTGATGCTTTGAAATCCAAAGATACTTCATTTTCACTTGATGATATATCTAGCTCTATGCCGTCGGCTGTTACTAACCTTTTTGCAGAAAAATGATGATTTGGAGACAACGATTGAGTCGAGGACGACTCAAATCCAAGAAAGGGAGGATGATGAGGACATCAACTCTAAGGATGCAAGCACAACTTCAACACGCTGCATTCGCTGCTCTACTTCAACCACATCTTCACCAATTGGACTTTCAGCCACTACAGTGCCATATTCACCAGTTGGACCGAGCTACGTCTACATGCCATGGTGCTACATCTACATTCCATGGTACTATGTCTACATGCCATGGTGCTACTCCATGTGCCAAGTAAGAGTTCAAGTTAGATACGTTTTGGAATCCAATTCGGCCTCCGGAGACAGCACCGACTTCAAACGTACATAACTTTCACATACGGAGTCCGTTTGAGGTCCACGAGTACTCGATTGAAATCTTATTTGGTCCTCTTTCCAATGGATCTAGCCTCACCTCCAAATTCTTTCTGTGCGCATCACAATCGCCAAAAAAGCTACTATGTCACCTGTTTGGGCCCATTTGGGCATTGTAATCCTTGGGCCCATCTCCCTAGCCGCCCCCTCCTTGGGCCGCACTATTCATGGTGGTACTGTTTACATGAACAGTACCACATGAATAGTTCCACCCTTTAGTTGTTTAGCTATGTGAGGCTCCCTGTTAGACTCGAGATTAACATCCCAGATCTTTTGTGCATTTGTGAACTAGTCCCATGATCAGTCGCTAGTTCACACAGTAAACAAATATGATATCAAATTCATATCACAACTTTATTAATAATCAACAGAGTTTATTACAAATAGGCTTACAAGCCAGCAATAAAGAACACAGCGGAAGACGAAGAAGTAGTAGGGTCCAGCAATCTGCCACAGGCAATCGACTGGGTAGCGGCCTAGTCGTCGAGATCCACACTGGTAGCGAAGTCCTTCTTCTCTGAAATTTTGTTTGCATAAAGCAAGTATGAGCACAACTTCCGTGCTCGCAAGTTACACCCGTCAAATAACAGAATGACTTGCATACATGGATGTAACAAAGGATGGCTTATTGGTTGATTTGCATAAAGCAGCATTTTCTTTAAATACATGTACTAAGTTCCAAAGCAGATGTTCTATAACTAAAATACGTTTTATAAATTCTCAATTTTATAGTCAGATAACATTCACACATGAATGGTGAAGGATACCCTCCTATCACAAGGCTACCTGCCCAAAATTGCCGATTGGATAAACCAGTTTTGAAGAAGTCTTTTTCAAACAAAACCAAAGTCTAACTTTGAGTGGCTTTGCCAGCATGTCCATGACCGTGGACACGGCTATTCGAATAGTTTTACACTCTGCAGAGGTTGTACAACTTTACCCACAAGACACAACTTCTCTAGTTTGTTTGGCATCCGTCGATACCACCCACCGCTCACTACCGTAGGTAAGCAGTCTAGAGCTCGTGACAAGGTTTTTACAAAGCGCCATTCCACCACAGTTACCCCTCGCTAAGGTTTTGCCACCCCCTTTGGAATAAAGACCTCCGGGTTCGGGCCCCCTCTTGCGCTAGGTGGGACTAACATAAGTCGTAACATGACTACCCATTGCATCTGTAGGGAACGACCACGGTGGAACATTGCAGATTAATTAGCCAGGTCCTACTCCCCACACTGAGGACATGTGGTGGTACGGTGGTGGCATAGCAAGATGCGGCTCGAAGACCGGTCCTTAATTGACTTGGGCAACTTTCCAACAAACCCATGGGCCTCAACCTACCCAGTTGAGCTCGTGCATAAACATGCACCCACCAAACATCCATTATGCCCAAATCCAAACCCATTTTCATTTTATTCTCCACGTAAAAGTATTTTATAAACCTTCTATGGCAAAATAATACCATAGACTCAATTTAAATTACATTTGAAAGATTTGGCTAAAAACTTCCCAAATACAAGATTTGATCTAAGCATTGGCTAAACATTTAATTATTTCTAATATTATTTTATCTAATGGTGACAAGGAAATGATAATCAATATTCAAATTGGCTATACACAAGGAATTGGAATAACTAAGTATTTAAACAGGGGATTAAAATAACTGGATAAAAATTATGCATGCAATAGTAATTTTAGAACAGAATTAAATAAATTTAAAATAATGGGATCGATATGATCAAGGGTATAACTTGCCTTGCTGGAGGTGATGTTGTTTTCCTTAACAGATCAACTGGTACTGAGGTAATGTTGTTTTTCTTAATAGGTCACCTAGTACTCACAAGTACTTTCTCCAGGTAGTCCAAGTGTATAATCACGATGATCATACAGTCAAAATCAATCCCCTTATGAGCTCTTCAAACGGCGTCGAATTCTGACTCTCCGAAGTCGTCGAAATCTAATCGCGAAATAAGCCAAATTCAAATAAAAATTCAAATACAATTCAAATGAACTCCAAATAAAATCCAAAAATTATAAAATAAATACTGGACAGAAGGTATCAACTTTATATGAATATAGGAATTTGAATCGACGGAATCGGAGTTCGTATGAGGGAGAACGAAATTGTAGAAAATGACATGCATGCATAAAGCACTATTCATGCATGGCACTGTAGCTTGCATGCAATGTGAACAAACAGTGCATGGAGAAATGGTGATACCGGGCGAGAGGAAAGGACAGGCGGCAGGTGAACTACAAAAATGGAATCCCGGGAGCAAGACGGACCCACTGGTGGTGGTTGCGTCACCTGCGAAGGTTCGGTGCGGCAGCGGCGCGCAAAATAGTGTTGGATGAATAGTAGTGTCGGTGAGCCAGGGTGTTTTGGAGAAAAGGAAAGGAGCACCGCGTAGAACGTTGCGAGGCGAAGCCAACGGTGTGGACGATGTCGTCAGGGGATAAAAAACGGCACCGAAAATGACGATAGAAGGTGGTTCGGCCGCTCGCGCAAAACTTTTGCTTGAGGCGAGATAGAGGGGCGAATTCCAGGGATATGAAGAGGACGCCGAGGGGCACACCGCGACACGCTCGGCTCGGGAAATGAATTAACGAGGAGAGAGAACGGAGGAGAGATTATTAATGGATCAAAATAAATGACAGAAAATAAATAAAATCTAAAAATTCCGAAATAAATACTGAAAATAGTAGAGGAATTTAGGTGAATTTAGGAAGAAGAATCAACGGATTTGGAGTTTGTATGTGAGAGAAATAATTTTTGGAAGATTAAAATTTCTATGTACAAACTACAAAGCACCGACTAGATAATTTTGGCTACTGTTCATCATCTTCTCCAGAAAGCATAGCTCGCATGAAGGAAAAGAAAAAATGGCGGCCGACGGTGACGGAAAGGAAAAGGTGGTCGGCGAATGGCATAAATGGATTGCTCACCTTGCGACAAGGCCGTAGGAGGTGGCTGTGCGGCGAATGGTGACCGGTGACGGCGGCGGTGGCCATGGAGGCGCACGGTGGTGCACGGGGGCGCCGGCGCTCCGTCGAGGTTCCCGCGAAGAGGGAGGCTGCACCGTGTAGACCACGAGTCGCGATGCCGGAGAAGGTGACGGTGGTGGAGGAGCTCCACTGACGGGGGCGCTAGAGGCGGCGGACGACGATCGGCCGGCGAGAGGAAAAACTTCACTGCGTCGTGGAGGAAGGGAGGGAGGAGCTGAGTTTTCATGGGATGGATGAGCGAGAGGAGAGGCACCTGATGCTGCTATTTATAGGACTGGAGAGGAGCCGAGGAGGGAGAACCGCGTGCGTGGTTAACGGCCGGTCAAATGCGTGATTTGCAAATTTAGGTGATTAAGGAAATTAAGGTTTAATGGCCGGTAATGGGGGAGGCATGATGTGCGGGTTTGAATGCCATAATTTTTGTGATGAATGGTGGAGAGATTTGTGGGTTTGAGAAGCTTTTGGAAGGTTCTTTAATGGTGGTCGGCTGTTGTTTGTGCTCTCTGGACAAAGCAATTTGGTTGGAGAAGATGATAGAGAAAGAAAGGAATAAAAGGGCAAAAAGGAAGGTATGTATTGATTAAAAGCAAACTTGGCAAGGTGGTAGTGCATGCATGGAAGGTCTTGGTGGTTAAGTGTGCTGCCCCCTGAGCACTGCTTGGATGGGTTACCCGACTGGGAAGTTGGAATTATTATTATTATTATTTTCGAAATACAGAATAAACAACAAATCAAATAGATTTTTAGAACATAGCAAATAGAGTCCAAAAATTCTAGAAAAATTCACAAAAATACCTTGAATTATTTTGAACTTAATAAAAATAATTCCAACTTAAAGTTGGCCTTTATTTTTGAACAGTTATTATTTTTGTTTTAAAATAAATAGTAAAATCTTTTAAAATTCCAGAAATTACCTAAAAATTTATTTTTCACTTTAAATCCAATAAAAAAACTCATAAACTCAATAAATTTTATTTTTGACTTTTTAAATATAGGAAATTCAAGAAAATCAAGAAAACACTATTGAAACTCAGAAAATCCAATAAAAGAATAACTTTATTACTTTTTATTTTGGTAACAGAACTTTGGGATGTTACACTCCCCCTCTCCTATTTAAGGAGGCCTCACCCCTTTAGTTTTTCTTGAGTTTTTCTTTGAGATTATTCTGCATAGCAGTTTCGCCGCTCGTCGGTTTGAGAAACCCCAACTTTGTGAGCTTAAACATTTATCCGTAATACAATTTCAGATTGCATCTTCTACTCTCTTGCTTATGTTCTCGATTCGCTTACAGGAGACAACCTTCTTGGCGAGGTCAACCGCGTTCAGCACGGTTGATAACCAACGGAGCAGTGGTGTAGTGATTGCGAGGGGTTCGATCTGTTCGGGTCGGAGCCTTTGGATCATCAACGTCGTGTTCTCCACAATCGACGTATCAGTACCTTTCGGAAGATCGGGCCAACATTCTCATCAAGGAGGTGGGAGGGGTGGCTCATGGGAGGGGGATTAGGGTTTGGCTCCCCCCTCCACATGGCCGGCTGCCCCCTTTGGGCCAAGTGGTTGTGGGCTTTCGGCCCACAGCCCAGGTTCTTTGATTTACGCGCAAACCCCCCTAAACTTCTGTTAAAATCCACTCTCCAAATTAATTCTCTTCCCTAAAGTATTTCTCCTCTCCTAAATATATTTGGGATATTACAAGTCATATAACCAATTTGTATCATCAAACATCCACTGTTGCTCTAAGATGTACTTGCCTTCTAGAAGCGATGATCGGTTTGATGTGAACAAGACAACACACCCGATGTTACCTCACTTACAAAAGATATTCAGTCACGACGCTGACCAAACAATTCAAAACACTCACTTAGACGTCCTCGATCCTACACGAATCCCAAAACCAACAATTCAAATATTTAATCTACTCAAACAAAATGATGAATTAGTAGTAACTCGATATTGGATAGCAACGCTCCAAAAAACATAACTTCCAATCTGTTTATCCAAAATTTGCATTCTTGGTCTCTCTGGAAACCTTAAAGAATTATCTACAATAGTCTAGTTGGCGAGATTCCCTAATTTGTTCATTTACTATTTTTAGTATATAGATTACTTCAACTGCTAGATTGTGATGAATAACCTGGACAACAGGTTTGAAATAATCATAACATTCATTCTGTTTATCCAAAAATTGTGTTCTTGGACATTCTAGAAATCTTAAGGAATTATCTGCAATAATCTAGTTGGTCAACTTCCCTGATTAGGTCGTTAACTATTTTTAATCTACCAATTACTACGACTGCCAGAACCTGAGAGAGACTCTAGACAGCTGCAAGATTGTAAAAATCATAACTTCCAAATTACTCGTCCGATCAACATGATCAAATACTCTACAGAAAGATAATGAAGTCATCTACAATTCTCTAGAAGATGAAATCCTTAAATTCCTCACTAAAAATACCCAAAGCTACAGAACAACAGAAACTACAAATTACTGATCCACTAACAGCCCCTACCGATCATTAGCAAATAGGTAATGAATTATTTAGAGAATCTCACTAAAACATAAGTTTTAGGTATGCTCGTAAGCTTTTTAGAGAGCTAAAGATCATAATTTTTGGATAAGTGTACTGAAAGATACATTAGTTTTAGTCTCGCTATCCAGAACCTCTGATGGCAGCTCTAGTAATCTGTTTGGTAGGAATAGAAGATGACAAAATCTAGGAATCTCACCAACTAATTTTATGTGTATAATTTAATAAGCTTTTAGGAGAATCAAAGAACACTAGATTTGGATAAGTATACGAAAAGTTATGAATTTTGAAAGAAGACTGTTCTTTTTTGGGACAGATCGATGCCTATAGAAGTTGGGGTTTTGGGTTGCACTAGGGAGCGTAGTCCGTCGTGTACTCATTTCTAGTACCGTCTTGTCTAGAAATGTCCTCTTAGTGTGGTTGTTACATTTATTCAGGTGGTTGGATTCCGGGGGCAGCGCCTTCTCCGCATCATCAAGCTTTGCACGGTTGAGGCAAGTACAATTAGTGGCAGAACAATTAAGCGTGATTGTTCATGAATGCTAGTAGTATGTGTATGTTCTTTGTTCATGTATGCTAGCATGATGAGTATGTTCTTTGTTCATGAATGCTTGTAGTATGAATATGTTCTTTACTCATGTATGTTGCTACTGGCTATTACATATTTATGTTGGATAAAAGGATTGTTTCATATGTATCATGCTATCATCTTGGAGACTTGGTCATGTGGTGACCAAGTATTGATTTTGTGGTCCCCGTCATGTATATGACGGGCTTGTGGTCCCCACACTTGTGGAGTATGGGCTTGTGGTCCCCACACTTGTGGAGTATGGGCTTGTGGTCCCCACACTTGTGGAGTGTGGGCTTATGGTCCCCATACTTGCAGAGTACGGGCGGTTGCTCCCTGCTCTTGCGAGCACAGGCATGGGTATGCAGTGACGGTTGCATACCCTACATTACCGGTAAAATGCAAAGAGAGTCAAAGAGAAAGGATGCATTGAGCATTGCACGTGCATATGAATTGGATGTTAAAGAGAATCATGATGGATGATGGTATTATGGTTGTGAATGTTATTATCTCATTAATTGTACTTTGCTGAGTCTTGGAGTCACTCTTGCTGTTGTTTGTGTTTTTAGGTACACCTTACAAGAAAGGCATGTATGGGAGAGAATAGTCATAAGTTTGGATGCATACTATCGTGTACTATTCACAGTTGAATAAATTGGATGGTGATCTAGTATTTGATCAAACTGCTTAAAGGACTTATTATGATTATGCCATATGCTTTGGATGATTTGTAATAGAGTTGATTAGCATAATTTGGATGCCTTCTGATTATGTTTTAAATTGGATGTTGGACTATTGAATTATGACATAAATGTCTATTAGAACCTCTAGTACGGTTAACTATACAAATGAGGTTCTGTTGAAATTTAGTAAAAATGCCTTAGTTTTGTTGTTTTTAGTAGCATTCCAGGCTTATGTTGGGCTGGGATGTTACAGTAGCAGAGGCTAGGGTTTTAGTGACTTGATCCCCCCTCCCTTGCCTTCAAGTGGGCTACTGGCCTCCTATGGGCCTTGGGCCTCGAAGGCCAGCTCTTTCCCCCCATGACTATGGGTTGGCAGCCCAAAACTCTCTCAAATTCTGAATTTTAACTACTACACTCAAAATTTTTAATTCCAAATTATTGATGTTTAAGCGAGATATTACAGGTGCACTTCTAAAAAATAAGACATGGCATCTAGTTCCTCATCCACGTGGTGTCAATATAATTGATTCCAAATGGGTGTTTAAGATCAAGCGCAAGGCTGATGGGTCTATTGATCGCTTCAAAGCCATGCTTGTGGTGAAGGGGCTGAAGCAAAGGTTTGGTCTAGACTACAAGGATACATTCAGTCCTGTTGTCAAGCCTGTTACTGTGCCACTGATACTCTCCATTGCCGTCTCCCGAGTGTGGTGTCTTCGGCAACTGGATGTTCAAAATGCCTTCCTTCACGGTATTCTTTAAGAAGAGGTGTACATGCGGTAACCCCCAGGTTTTGTTGACTCTCGGTTCCCTCATCACTTATTGAAGGATCTAGACCCACCATTATGTGTTAATAGAGTATTTTGGTGATTAATGACAAATCTATTTATCAGACTAACACTCTTATTGTTATACCATGATTAGTCTCAGCTTGGATATAAAAGGAAAAATCCAAACAGGTATGCATTCATAATGACAAATTTATTTGTGAGACTAACAATTTTATTGATTACCTATTGTTTAGTCTCGTTTGGATATAGAGGTGAAAAACACAAAAGGTATGCATTCTACTTCATATTTATATATATTGTTGCATTCCTCGGATCCAAAATATAGATTAAACTCCACTAAAAGTCTAACTTGAATATGTGCATATGTTCTTATTACATATTCGTGTATGCACACATCTAGGGGGAGTTCACTCTATGTTTTGTGGTTTCATTAGTATTGATCCATATTTCGTTATCCACATATTGAGGATCTCTACTTTGAAATATATCCTTTGAGTATATAAAACTTGTGTAGTTCATATATACTTATATTATTTTATATTCAATTATTTGCAATTGTGTTGTGGGACTAATGTGTGTGCTAAGATGTTTTCAAGGCTTAGTCCCAGAGTTTGAATGATAACATGAAAAGGAAATGCAAAGATGATAAAAGATTAACATGGCTCAAGACATAGGAGTCATGCATTGCATTTCGAAAAGCTTCTGGAAGGATTTCAGTGGAAATCGGTATGACCGCATTTGGTAAGTGGTACTACCGATGTGCGGTAGTACCGGAGTTCATGTGGCGGAACTACCGCGTAGCGGTATGACCGCAAATATGCTGGCAGAACTACCGCAACCCGGTTGTTCCTTTTGTTAATTGGCGGTATGCATTTTCCAGAGAGCGTGTATTTTCGGCAAATTTGGAAACCCTGCAATCGGTAGTACCGCTCCTTCGTGCGGTACGACCGGACCAAGCGGTAGTACCGCAACTTGGTTGGTGGTAGTACCGGTCTAGGATTTTCAACGGCTTGTTTAGAAACATTTAATGCAGGTATATCTTGGTAATTAATGTTAATCATTGTGGGACTAACATTTTCCATGAGTTGGATGAATAGGTTATGTGTGAGGGTGATGAAGACTTTGGATGGCATCATGAGTTGATCGTCATCAAGTCAATGTTCAAGAAGAGGATGCATCATGATTCAAACTTTTGATAATTCTAATATTCCACCAACATAAACAAATGTTCTTGGATCACCATTTACTATAGTTTCTACTGGTTGTAACAAAAATCAATTTTATTTCAACGACAATCATTTCATTTAAATCAAGTTCCCTCCAAGAATTATATCACACAATCAATTTATCCTCCAATACTCCTCAAATAACTTGCAATCCAAGGTCTCACAACATCCTATAGTTGACCACTACTAACCAGTTACCACTATATACTCTATAAGGTTTTGTAAAACAAATCAATTATTCCTTTTTCAAGAGAAGAGGCAAATAAAAATAATTTTTCAGTACATAGAATTTTTTTTATACCTTTCATAGTAAACATAAGACCAAGAGAAATAGTCAAATAACAAAGATCTCGGCAAAGTAAAAGAGGAGACCACAATTGAGAACATAAGTCCCACAAGAAAAGAATATCAAACCTCAACCAATAAGAATAAAGTATTACTTTGGAAACTCGAGAAACTCTTAAGCGACAACGACAGAAAAGTTAAACGAACTTCAATAAGTTGCAAGTTACAAAGCTTAACTCCAACCTCAAATACTTCTACTACACTCTTTCCTTTAACAAAGAAAATAATTTTCTTTGATTACAACAACACTTTGCCACCTCAAACAAGAAGAGCTTTTAAGACCAAATCACCTTAATCACTTAAGAACCAATAGAACTTTTTAACACATCGCTTTGCTCTACAAATTTCAGATACCACATAAATCATGAACTCCAAAAGATCACGAATGCAAAGCTCGAAATATTTCATTTGGGTGATACCCCGAAAGACGATCCAGCTTTCTATAAGAATCAACACCTCCCTCACCAGTCACAATCCCTTGCAGACAATCTTACTAACATCAAGAACAACACACTCTTAAAAAGAATCATCATAGTCTACTCTTCCACTATAAAGCTATCTAGAAATTTACCAAATTATTTCATACTACTTTATCATCTCATCATCAAATTGAGAGCCCACCAAAACTTTACAACCCGACTACAATAACCACTTTATTCTAAAGATGATCTACTATACAAATTAAACGATTCTACCAAAACCTTTTCATCAAGAACATGCAATCATCCGACAATTCCACAATCAAGTAAACATAAGCCACCTATTAAATCCCATCAGTTATGCTCAACACCAAACTTCAACACACGATAATTACACTCCAACGATCGTTGTTATCAACTGACTTCATCATAAAATCTAGTTGCTACCTACTTCTCTTTGCAAATCACATGAATATTTACAAATACATATTCAATTGTTCCTCCTCATGTTTAGATTTAGACAAAATCACGCTAAAACTTTAAGAATCGAAATCTTCCATCGATCAAAAGTCTCAACAACACTACAACCAAATTCATTCAACCATTTTTGCTAGATTAATTGTCCAGAAATTTCTCCCATAAATTCTAGATCCACCGATATTCAACCCCTCCAATCTTTTGTACACAATTCAAACAATTAACCATACTAAGGACTATGTAAATCTAGCAATTATATATGATCACTAAGTATCCATAGAAAATATAACTCCAAAATTAATATCTACTAAGGCAATAATCTAACACCCTCTTAACTTAACCATCCCAAACGGTTAAATTAATCCATTGAGACACATTAATCCAATTTATCCAAGAAGTTTACCGAATTCAACAATCTTAATGATCAGACCAGTTCATCAATATCCCATACTTCTTAATAACTCCCAGATTTTTAGTAGGTATGGACATACCCTTAATCATAATTCATCATGTAACTGCCCCAAAACAACATCAAATTTATCAACTTCACCTCCAAAGATCTTGGTTAAGATCGATTATGCACCACGCTACAGACCCAACTTGATAACTCATACGTTATCAATTTCCTCTATACTTAAAACCACTTAACACAAATGCGTAGAGTCAAAACATTCTTCAACGAATTTTGTAAAAGATAATTTCCATTATCTAAAACACCAACCGAATAAACGGGTCACGTTTGCCAACAAGAAAGTAGAACTCTCATGAAAAGGAACAATATTACCAATAACAACATTTACAAGTAGCAAGAATAGCTCAACAATTAGAAGACAATAATTACTTTATAAAACAAATAGAGACCCATTGAAACCCATCAATTGTATTGTAACCACTATCCAAAGAAAGTTCAAGAAGCGCAAGTGGTCAGTAATCATAATAACCACAATCTCTACCTCTCGTCATAGCTATCAACCAATCAACAACACACAATAGGTTCAAAGAACCAATATCAACTCATACATCAGTATAACAACATATCGAAAGCGTAGAGCAATACTCGTCCCATTCCCATCCTACTGTGCACTAGTGTGTTAAAATTTTAAGTTAATTAACCATTAGCAAATTTTAGTTAATTTTACTAGTCCTAAAACAAATTTTAGCAATTTTATTTTACCTAAATTGTTAATCTATTACCCACGGACCTAAAGCCCGCTCTGATACCAACTGTAACACCCCGGTCCAATCCTAAGCTCGGAATGCCACTAACTACACTAACTATCAATTTTAACATCATTTTATAATAAATTACAGCAAACGTATCACAATAAAACCCGTCCACGGGTCACAATAATATAAGCATAATGATATGACAACCAAAGATAATTTACTCCTAGACGCATAATAAGGTATTACACCGCATTTGGTAAGTGGTACTACCGATGTGCGGTAGTACCGGAGTTCATGTGGCGGAACTACGGCGTAGCGGTATGACCGCAAATATGCTGGCGGAACTACCGCAACCCGGTTGTTCCTTTTGTTAATTGGCGGTATGCATTTTCCAGAGAGCGTGTCTTTTCGACAAATTTGGAAACCCTGCAATCGGTAGTACCGCTCCTTCGTGCGGTACGACCAAACCAAGCGGTAGTACCGCAACTTGGTTGGCGGTAGTACCGGTCTAGGATTTTCAACGGCTTGTTTAGAAACATTTAATGCAGGTATATCTTGGTAATTAATGTTAATCATTGTGGGACTAACATTTTCCATGAGTTGGATGAATAGGTTATGTGTGAGGGTGATGAAGACTTTGGATGGCATCATGAGTTGATCGTCATCAAGTCAAGGTTCAAGAAGAGGATGCATCATGTGTTGATGCATATCAAGATCTCGAAGAGGAGATGATCATGAGTTAATCATCAAGTCAAGAGAAGACTCATCATGTGTTGATGGAGGTAAAGTAAAGGATGCATCATGGGTTGATGCATATCAAGACGATGACCTGGACATGAAGTGAAGATGTGCGTCATCAAGCTTCAAGTGAATGTGCAAGGCAAAGGTATGACTAGCTAGGGCTAAGGATATGTTTCTAGTCTTTTACCGGTCTTGGTGTTTGGTTGGAAGACTAGATTGCTAGTATAGGTTGTCGTACTATTAAGAGGGGTCTTGTCTAGTAGCTTGAGTCTCATCATGTGTTGATAGCTCAATCTTGCTTGCTCTAGCTCATCGTGGCATGATGCTATTATTTGCGAATGTGTTTTGCAAATAGTCGAGGCTCATGCATTTAATCCTTGTAACATGTGACTATACTTTGCAAATGTGTTTTGCAAATGATTGAAGTCCATGTACCTACTCCTTGTGGCATGATCTGAGTTTGCAAATATGTTTTGCAAATGGTTAAGATTCATGTGTATACCCTTGACATGGTCTAAGATTGCTTGTTGCTATTTCCTTGGACTTAGACCATGGTAGTGGCTCTTTTAAGGTGTCCTTTTTGATTTGATCAAATATGTTTGAGATCAATAAAATAGGTGGGTTGTGTAGCCCTCTGAATAAGCTTTCAATAGAGTCCAAGATCACTCAATTTCGACATCGGAGTCAAAAGTTATGACCTTTTTACCGAGTGTCGTCTGTGCTGATTTTGAGCTGCGGTACTACCGCCATGAAAAGAGTGGTATGACCGCCCAGAACGGTAGTACCGGCCATTGTGAGTGCGGTAGTACCACACCAAAGTTTTTAATGGCTTGTTTTTGAGCTATTATTACACCCTTTCCGACCATTGAGTCAAAAACGGTAGTACCGGCCCTTGTGAGTGCGGTACGACCGTATTTCGGCTGAGTTTGCTGATTTCTGCTTCAAACGGCTAGTTTTTGTTGTGGGGGCTATAAATACCCGCTTGACCGGTTGAGAGGCAACCTTTGGCATCCTATTTCACTCTCTTGAGCTAGTGTGAGCTTCTCCACTCAATTGTGCCTGTGTTGCACCTTGTGAGCAAAAGGGAGAGGTTCTAGTTGCATGTGTTGCAACTAGAATTGGATTGAGCATTCAATTATGTATGTGTTGCACTCGGTGAGAGTCAAGCAAGGGGCTTGGCTTATTAATCTTGGTGTTTGCCGACACCTAGACGGCGTGGAGGCGTCGTGGTCTGGTGATCTTCTCAAGTGAAGCTTGTGAGAAGGCCCGGTGTTTGTGAGTGGCTTGGTGCTCGCCATCTCCGGAGTGGAGTAAGAGTAACCCTAGTGGAGCGAGGTGTTGATACCTCGGAGGAAGGCTTAATTCGTGGAGCCGGCCCAATTGGTTTGAGTTTCCCTCAATGTGGATTAGGGGAGACCGGCAAGTCTCCGATCACCACGGTAAAACATCGTCGTGTTTTTTTTGGTTTGCACTCTATTGCTTTACATTGTGCAATTTATATTTCTTGTATTAAATTGCTTATTCATTGTGTATGAATGCTTACCATGATTTGTGCTATTTACATTGCTAAAATTGAATAGCTTACAAGTCTTTGCTTAATTGCAATATTCATCAATTGACTTGTATTGTTGGTGCACTTAGTTGAACCTAGTTGATTTAGGCTTAAATTGTGCAAAACCGTATTGTTGTAAGCTTCCGCATTAGAAATCGGTTTTAGCGCATAGAAGTTTTAAAACGCCTATTCACCCCCCTCTAGTCGGCCTCCTCGATCTTACACTTATGTAGGCTCAAAAAGACATTGTATGGCCTAAAACAAGCCCGACGCGCATGGTATTCTCGGTTGTGTTCTAAACTACAAGAGTTTGGTTTTGTTGCTTCCTAAGCTCGGGGCTGACGATCTTCATGTTAATATATGCGGAAGATATTATTGTGGCCAGCTCGTCTGCTCCTATTGTAGAAAAATTGCTCATGTAGCTACAAGCTGAGTTTTCCATCCAAGATCTTGGCGAGCTTCATTATTTTCTTGGTATTGAAGTGAAGAAATTGCAAGGGGGAATTGTTCTAACCCAGCAAAAATACATTGGCGATTTGCTTCAGAGGGTGAACATGTCAAATTGCATGCTTGTGTCTACACATATGTCAGTCACTAAGAAGCTCTCCATGGACATCGGGAATCCGCTATCAGCTGATGAAGGCACTAGGTATCGGAGTCTGTGGAGGCTCTACAATACTTGACACTCATGAGACCTGATGTTGTGTTCTCCATCAATCGAGTTTGTTAGTTCTTACACTCACCCACCTCAGAACATCTATCTGCAGTCAAGAGAATTCTTCGCTACCTCAAGGCCACAACCAACACAAGGCTAGCCATACGCAAGTCTTCATCGACATTGCTTAGCACGTTCTCGGATGCTGATTGGCTTGGCTATAGTGATGATCGTAGGTCAACAGGTGGGTTTGCAGTATTTTTTTTTGGTTCAAATCTTATTTCATGGAGTTCTAGAAAGCAGGCGATAGTGTCAAGATCTAGTACGGAGTCTGAATATAAGGCCTTAGCAAATGGCATGGTAGAAACAATCTAGGTGCAATCGCTTCTTGGAGAACTTGGTATATTCCAATCAAGACCACCAGTTCTTTGGTGTGACAATTTAGGTGCAACCTACATGTTGATGAACCCAGTGTTTCATGCACGTACAAAGCACATAGAAGTTGACATTCACTTTGTGCGCGAGCGTGTGGTGGCAAATGTTTTAGAGATTCGAATCATCTTGTCGAAGGATCAAACTACATGTGTTTACCAAACCACTGGCAGAGGCGCATTTCACTGCTATACGAAGCAATCTCAACCTTGTGGCTACCGGTTAAGATTGAGGGGAAATGTTAAGATAGCTAACTTGACACCAAGAAGACGTGTGGTTATACTTAGAAGTTAGTGCCTTGTAATTCCTGTAACTAGTGGCTATTAATGCCTCCTGTGACTCCTGTAGCGAGTGGCTATTAATGCCTCTTGTAACTCCTACTGTTACTGTTGTGCACATATATATAATAGAAGCCAAAGGCCACAAAATTGAGTGTGCCGAATTATTTATCTTCTCTCTAATTCGTATTTACTCATAATCATAACAGATAATGGTACTCAATTTTTTAGCACAAAATTTCAAGAATTTTGCGAAGAATTTGGTACTAAATTGTTCTATGACTCTATTGCCCATCCACAAAGTAATGGGGTAGACAAAAGGGCAAATGACCAAATTATGTAGGGAATAAAGACTCGAGTTTTCCACCAACTTATAAAGCGCTGGGGCTTGGGTAAAAGAATTACCCTTAGTACTATGGAAAATTTGGACAATCGCTAGTCGGGCTACAAACAAAACACCATTTGTTCTAGTTTTCGGTGCTAAAGCTATGCTTCCACCAATACTAAAGATTTGCTCTACAAGGGTCAAAAACTATATTGACCTTGACCAAGAACAACTTCGAGCTGACGATATCAATCTACTTGAAGAAAAAAGGAATAAAGCCTTAATCCGTTCGGCAGTCTACCAACAAGCCCTACACAAATACTATGATCGTAAGGTCCAACCTCGTAGCCTTGATGTAGATGACTTAGTTTTGAAAAAGATTCAAACTCAGTCTAATCGAAACAAATTTCCCCCCAAATGGGAAGGTCCTTACACAGTGGTCGAAGTCACGTGACCAGGTTGGTACAACTGGCAATGGTAGATGGTAGGATTCTCTCTAATTTATGGAATATCAACTAGTTATGAAAATTCTATGTGTAATCTCTTATTCTCTCAATAAAGTTTATGTTTTTTCAATCTTTATTGTGTTAGAAGTCAATAAAAGAGCAATGCTTTCATATTCTTTCAATCACTTTTAAATGCTTGGATTTTCTTACACTGGTCTGAGGAAGGTAACATCACCTAGTCAAATTATTTTCCTCTCTACATGTGCTCTTGCCCACTAGAAGGAACTTCCTAGCGTCGACCTATTCCTAACTCTTGCAACCAATACAAGGAAACTAAGTTCAATAAAACGTGATCAAAGAATTTTTAAGCAAGTTCTTTTCTTCACTTTTTCCTCATTTATGATTATTTTCTACAGTATTGTTGTTCAAAATAATTATTTAGTGAGCAAAACTTAAGATCCTAATTTCGACCATTTTTCAAACTCTTGATTCTCCCGATACTAGTCGAAAAACGGGAATGACACCTAGTCGAAGTCTCTCCTGTTTGCATGTGGTCCTGCCAACTAGAAGGAGCTTCCTAACATCGACCAGACCCTTATTCTTGCTGCCAATACAAGGGATTAAGTTCAATAGATGTGGTCGAAACTAAGGTATTAAAATGAGCTCTTTTTCCACTGTTTCCTTAGTTCCATTGCTTCAACTAAGCAAACAGTGTGGGCTAGGATAAAGTTATAATCATGACTTTAATTCATAGTCTTATATTTCAATTCTTATTTTTTTTTCTTTGTCTTATGAGTTACTAACAACTCGAAAAGGTAATTGCAAGAAATGAAGCTTTATACATATGTAAAGATAAATATTGTTTTTACAATAAGTTCCCTATTACAAACTAATCAAAAGATGAAGGAAATCCTACCTGCATCTCCTCGGCGACCTTCTTTCTATCTGATTGTGCTTCTTCGACCAATTGTTGGGCTTCTACTTTAGGGCAGTCGAAATTAGCCTAAATTGGAAGGAGATTAAGGCTATGGTCATGAGCTTTAAGTTTTGCTAAGGCAAAACTTACTCCATTTACACCTACCTGCCTTATCAACTCAGCTTGGCTGGTCTTCAGAGTGGTAATCAACTCCAGGAGAGTCCCAACCTGTAGCCCAATAGTGCCTGAATATCCGACCACATTGTCTTCGAGAGGAGCAATCTCCTTAGCACCTAGTCCTCCAAGCATGTTGTTCTTGTTCAGGAGGCAAACATTGTCTTGAACAATGATCTTCGTGGCTTTTGTCTCCTGGCTACGGGTCAAGATCTCCTGAAGTCGATTTATTTCTAATGCTTGCTCTGAAAATAGAGTAATGACCCATTAATAAAACCCTAATTAAGACTAGTACTTTATACTAGTCGTGGGTAAAGAATTCTTACCTATCAAGCAACCGTCAAGCTTGGTAACTTCGTTTTCATGAGAGTTTGCTTGCATCTTTCGAGCACTGCTCCTCCCATTCCTTTATGCTCTTGTCTTTTTCTTCAGTGACACAGGTAAGCTCATTGATCAACATGCTCTTTGATTCGACCTCAGATCGAAGCTTACCCATATCAACTTCTTGATCTGAAAAATAAAAGAAGTTAGAAAAATAAAAGAAGTTGTCACAATGGCAAACATAAGTAAGCTACTTACTTTTAATTACATTCTGCAGCTTGCAAGCTGCAGAATTAGCCTCCTGAAGATTCTTTAGAAGGTCTTCTTTTTTAGCCTTTAATTTTGCGACTCGGCTTTCTCATAGTTGACTGCATCAGCTAAGGACTTTTCGTCGCTTTTAAACCTACAAAAGTTAAAGTGATATGTTTACTGAACAAATGGTCGAAAACTACTCGTTATAGTAACTTAGCATCTCTCTGCCTGCTCGCAGCGTTCACTCTTCTGCTTACTCAGCAACTCGAGCTACCTACGGTATTAACCAATTGTGGCAATTTGTTCAAGAGCTTTCTAAAAAAGAAACATGCAATGAGGAAAAGTAGAAATGTAAAATCCTAAATATGAAAATATTTGGTATCGAACACTTACATCGATTGCTGATCGAGCGAAGTGTTCAAACATAGTCTATGCGTCCTCAATATTTGGTATCGAACACTTACATCGATTGCTGATCGAGCGAAGTGTTCAAACATAGTCTATGTGTCCTCAAGTTTATTGAGTCCCTTGACCTTGTCCCACCATGTCTCTTGAAGACGCTCGTCATCAAAGATGTACCCTCGATTGGGAATATCTTTGGGATGGGGACTCGGTCACGCGACCTAAATGATGAGGTCCCAACTGATGGAACTATGAAGAACTCTGGAAAGAAGCTGAAGTATTCTTCATCTTATTTATTGTCGAAGGAAGGAGAGACTTCACCTTGAGGTCCCGCAGGGATTTCTTCGACGACCTCCTTCCCAGCACGGTGGTTGGAGCTCTCCACTGCCGCTGGATCAACCTCCCTTGGTGATCGCAAAGTTAAATCTCCTATATGGATGTTGATATCCTCGATAGTTGACTTGATCATTAGAGAGGTTTGATCCTCCACCGTCTTCATCTCCACCTCCACGACAATTGGTGGTTCGACCACTCCAGTAGGTGTGATTGGCTTGATGGTAGCTATACCTTCCCTTGCCGCCTTAGGGGCGATTGTCGAAGACTTGACCACTTCTGCTCCTGTCTCTACGACCATGGGGGAAACTAATGCCCCCATAGTCATAGCTAGAACAATTGTAGACTTTTCTATGGAGATGTCCCTGGGGCCAGAGAAGCAGGACTGAAACGAGAAAATAGATGTTGACACATCAAATTGTGAAATAAAAGAGTAAGTATACTTATCCTTTCATTTTACATACATTGGTTTCCTGGACACGATCTTGAAACCAAAAGATATCTTCCTGAGGGATGACTTTGTCTTCTTCTCCTCCTCTTTAGCCACCCTCACCAGCTCCGAACTTCCAGCTTTTGGAAGGCTTCCAGCATCACTGGTCTGTGGGACCACGCTTTGTATGACCTCGACTGGTCGTACCTTGTGAGGGGTCGATGGAGCTTCTCTTGCAACTCCCCCCCTCTTGGTGGGCTATTGATACTTTCGACCACAGGCACTGCTAAACCGACAGTAGCCTTCACAAAAGACATGTAACTCTTTCAATTTTCCTTTTCAATTTGCTTGACAAGAGCATAAGAAGAGGAAACTGAGAATGTTTTATTGTCATAATAATAGGGTACCTTGGGCTTTGGGACCTTATGCTTAAGGTCTATGACCACTCTCTCTTTCTCCCCTGTAGTCATAACTGCTAGGGAATGACTCACGGGAGAGGTTGGTGGAAGGGTGGAGCTCGAGCTCCCATCCTTCTTCTTCTTCTTATTGACCACCATCACAAGGCAACGTCTCTTACTCAGAGGAACTTGGTCTTCCCCTAAGTCATCTTCAGCAGACCCCAAGTCGATGTCAGATGCATCTTGGGGGTTTGTTACGCTAATTTGCTACAAGAGGCCATGAAATAAGAATTGATAAGTGGTCCAAGTTAAGACTACTAATCCCCAAAGACGAAATCAATATCAATATTGATTACCTTTAGGTATCTTGTTCTCTCTTCTTCGGATATGACCCCCAATATTTGAGGAGCCCCCTCCGTGATCGTAGGGGCCTTCTCACAAATAAGCTTGACTCGAGTGTCAATCTCCCTCTGCAACAGATCTACAAATGGAAGGACATAATCAGTAAATGTGCTCGAATCACAAATCGAAAAGAGCAAGTTAACTATAAGATTACCTTCCTTGTAGTCTCTGGTCGAATCCTTAACCCCTAAGTACTTCCACATTGGTTGTGCTCGTTTCTTCAGGGGACTAATTCGGTGCGTGATGAAATCTTTCACCACATGCCATCCGGTCAGTCCTCCTTCTCTCAAGTCCTTGATGGCTTGAATGTAAGGGGCCAGTCGGTTGAGGTTTCTTGGAATCGAGTCCCACGACTTGTTCTTCTCTGTGGCTTTGTCCATGAAGAAGTTGTCATCCTTGGTCAAGGTCTAGTAGAGTCACTTCTCCCTCCATCCCGGCCACGACAACCGAGTGAACATAAGGATATACTCCTTCAACTTTCCATCGTGGAGTTGATGCCGCAGCTACCCGCAATTGATCGTTGCTTCCCCATTCCATAATAATACTTGAAGAGGTCCAAATCTAGAAGGATTCCCAAATAGGCTTTGCACAATTACACGAAGACACTCAACATTGTATTGGAGTTGGGAACCAAGTTCACCAACTCCACCCCAAAGAGCTCGAGGACCACCTTCAGGAATGGGTGTGCAAGTAGTCAGAGGCCATATTCGTAGTATACTTGGAATACTGGAATCTTCTCCTACTCATCTAATGGCCAATGTTGAACTTTAGAGTTGCTCTACTTCACCAAAACTCGCTTTGGAATCTTCTTCACAGTGACCAAAGCTGTCATCTTCTCCACATCCAACTCTGATTTCTACCACTTGGAAACGACTCTAGCCATTTCTTGTGAAGATTTGTGTTGGATTCGAAGAAATTTGGGGAAAGATTGTGACTCGCATGGAAACAGAGGAGGCAAGAGCTCAAGAGAGTTGGAACAAATGGGAAAAAGTAAAAATCCTAAGTTTACCCCCCGGCGGCTATTTATAACCATGGGCCTGAGGCAAAGATCATGGGGAACCCAACAGTTATAATCTCTTCGGGAACCGCTCCCAACGGACAGAAAATGTAAGAGGTAGTTGATATTCTTTATTCTGTCATTTCAGGAAAAAGGAATTTTATTTTGAGAACTCAAGTAAAAATATCTTTCTTAACCAAGTCAATTTCTGGTCAAAAGAAATACCAAGTCGAAGATGTTTTTTCTTCGACCACTATCCTACGACCTCTTTTTCAAGTAAGTCATTTTCAATTGATGTTGGGGGCCTAGATGACGAGGATCTAATAATCCTCAATTATTTAAATTATTTATCTATAATATTTGTTATAGACAAAGTGTATTTACACAATCTTCAGAGGTACCCCTTATTGTTAATGATAAGAGAAGATCGTAATTACATAGTGGTCATAAGCTATTCTACGATCACCTTATATAGTTGTAAGCTATTCTACGACTACGATAAGCTCATAAGATCTTCTATGATCACCTCATGATCATAAGCTTTATAATGATCACCTCAAGGTCATAAGCTTTACTACGATCAGGCTAATCATGACCACTCTATGGTTGATAAAGCCCATAGACATGTGGACCCAATCGACTAGGGACCTTATGCGCTGTGTTTAATTATACGTATTAGTTAAATACACATTGTTATACTTCAATGTAATTGCACGTATTAATCTATGTCTCCGACGTAACTACGAGGTGAACGTGGGAGGTTGTTTCTCTAACAATAACTACCATCAAAACGTGCACATTTCATCAACCGTTGAGGTGTCTCTTGGCACAGACAACTGCTACCCCCGCAAATGCTATATAAAGGATGACATTGGTGGACATAGGGACAAGAACAACCGAATAACAAGACAAGAGTCATTAGCCTTTGCCTTCGGTGACTTCTTTCTTGTTGTACACATAATCAATATAGAAACACATGAGTAGGGTTGTTATTGTTGGTGATATGCCCTAGAGGCAATCATAGAGATGATTGTATCACATCTATGTTTATGAGTTATTGAATAAATGTTAATTCTATTCCTTGAATGAATCATCAGTTATATAGATCAACGAGTATATGACTTGTTGGTGAAGCTCTTTAACTTATATGATGTCATTTTAAATGTATCCCTGGTCGAATGTCACTAGTTGGAACACTAGTGACTTATCGACCAGCACATGTATTGATTGATGATCATGTTTCACCGGTCATGGATATAGGGATATCGAATCGATAATGTGAACACATGTTAGAGAACATGGTGTTGGATAAGACCCACCTTGAGAGACTATTGAGATTGTGACTTATCGACCAGCACATGTATTGATTGATGATCATGTTTCACCGGTCATGGATATAGGGATATCGAATCGATAATGTGAACACATGTTAGAGAACATGGTGTTTGATAAGACCCACCTTGAGACACTATTGATATTGTTATGATCCTATGTGTCATTAGTTGGTCTCAAGCAATGATGATGTATAATCCTTAGAGATGAGATCAACATGATTCCCTACATGTGTAATAACACTCTTAGAGATTGTCAAACGCTACTCATAACTGGGTAGTTATAAAGGTTGCTTTCGGGTATGCTATGAAACATACGGAGGGATGGACTGGTCGGATATGGGATTTGCCCCTCTTAACATAACAAAAGAGATATCCCTGGACCCCTCGAAGTGGTCGAATAAAGAAAGTGCATGGCCATGCCACTGGTGGTCGAAGAGTTCGACCACATAAGGTTATCCAACACTCAATCGAGAAAGTATTAAACAGTCCATGGATGGCACAATATCTCACCTGGAGTTCAACCAGATATCGTGAGGCAAAGGGAGAATACATGAGTAGGTCGCTTAGTTCGATCAGTTACGGATTGGTCATATGGAGATACAAGTTGGTCGTAGACTGGTCGAACGTAATCACAGAGTGGTTGAAACCTACTCGTAAGGAGTTATGAACTGGTCGAGACTAAATATGAACTAGTCGTATAGAAATACGAGCTGGTCATTAGTGATAAGGACCTGGTCATAGATCATATTGCATTAAGGTTCATCCGATATAATTTGTGTGTATTCGGTAATCGTTATGTCCTGCTAGGAACCACTAACGACTCGTGGTCGAAAAGGGTTTCTGAGTTACAACTGATTACGCATGATCCTACAGGGTCACACACTTAACAGGTTGGAACAAAATATGTTCGGATAGGATCCGTCATGGGCACTATATAAGGAGATGCTTGAGACTATTGGGAGACATGCGAGACACATGAACTGATCCACCGAGACCCTAGCCACCACCTTCTCAAGAGAGCCCTGCCGTGTGACTTGGTGCTAGCACACCTGTGTACGGTGTTCCTCCCCTGGACATGTGGATACTCCAACTCTTCTTTCGCTGCACTACGCGTCTGGTGGTAACGATCTGTGATCACCTTCTTGCTTAGCTTCCTGGTTTACGTGGTAGATTTTTGAATTGCCAGCTAGTGTAGCCTACCCATATCCCTTCAGTGGTATCAGAGCCATCCTGCATAGTTTTTGGTCTAGATCGATTGCATATACTAGATATGTGGTGGTGGTAGTAGATTGGATCTATTACTGGTCGGATCTGGTAACCTAGATCGGTTCATGAGGATAGAACGATCTAGGCACTAGTCGATAAGATCGATCGGTTTTCGATGGTAGTAGATGGGTTTACGAGGAGGTATGAGTTAAAAGGGCCAGATGGTTTATTACGCTTGTTCACGACCACACTGCATAATACTCCTACTAGTCAGAATTTTGCCATTGAAGTATGCCACAGTGCGTGGTCGTATCAAGGCAGTGATCAGATTGATTCGGAGTAGGGTTAATATGATTAATCCGATGATTTCCACGGCTCAGTTATGTGAATAAGATTCATGTCCCGGAAAAATTTCTGGAGCGCATTGCCATGCTGGGTATTTGTACTGCGCGTTATATGTAGTATGTGTTCATGTCGTCCGATAGAATTGGATTCTATGCATAATTCATTTTTGCAGGGATTGATGTGAATAGTATGGCCCATTGTGTATGTGATGCTGTAATACCCCAAGTCTATTTAAGTGAAAACAAAGAATTAGATAGAAGAACCAACTAGAAAAAATAGAGTTAACAGAGGATTAGAGGGGTTTTGCAATTATTCGACAACTGGGCCTCGGGCTTTGGCCCAGAGGCCCGTGGAGGGCCGGCCACCAACAAAAGAAGGGGAAACCTAGGGTGGTACTGTAGCACGGCATGCTACAGTAGCCGCCACTGCTCTGATACCAGTGAACAGTACCGCCCCGCCTCCTTGCGCTGTCTCCTTGGTGGTTGCGACCAAGAAAAAGAAGAAGAAGAAGAAGAAGAAGAAGAAGAAGAAGGGGAAGAGGAGAGGATCTTCTTCGTAGGGGTGGTTTGTCATCTCCTGCGATTCTTCAAGGGTAACCTCAATTCCCCTTTGATCCGATGCGTTTTGGATAGTTAATCAATGTCGGTATTTCTGTCTCCTCAGGACAAATCGTGTTAGACAAACGTTTTGATGTAGTTAAGTTTGGATTCAGTCTTGGCCTTCTCCTAGAGAGTTGTAGAGGACGTCAATAGCTTTCAATGAAGTGCTAGATCGTATTTTTTGGACCTCTGTAGCAAAAGTTATGAATTTATTAGTGCGACTGTCCTGCGAATCTGTCAGCGTTTGGACAGTCTGTAGCAATCTGGTTAAAACCATAAGTTACAGAGGAATTAGAGGATCTCAGTATAACGAAAGTTGTAGATAATTGTCGTAGCTTTCAGGAAGCACAAGAACGCAAAATTTGGATAAACGAGCTGAAAGTTATGATTGTTTTAGTGTTCTGTCCAGAGGGCATGACGTGAAATCGATGTTTTGTTAATTAGGTTAAAAAGGATTTTAGATGGCCGAATCAGGGAGTATCACCAACTAGGTTTAGTTGGGGAATTTGATAACCTTTCAATGAAGTCTAAGAACACCCAATTTAGACCCCTATAGAGAAAGATATGAATTTTAGAACTTGACTGATTACAGAAGGCACAAATCAGCATTTAGGAAATTGGAGTCGGGATCGCGTTGTAAGCTAAGGCTAGTTTGTGTTTGCTTTTGTAATTTTTGTGGTTCGTTACTGTGGTCTTAGCTTATGATCTTAATGTATTAGGTGGGGGATTGGTACCGGAGGCAGCACCGTCACGCCCTCCATTCTCACACAGTTAAGGCAAGTGCATTGTTTGTTATATGGGTGTGATTGATTGGCTATGTTTGTGTGCTTTTGATATATGATTGCATAGCAAGATGGCTTACTTGATGATTGTTTAAGTATGGTGATTGCTCAAATTATGCTTATGCTTTATTGTGGTACAATGTTGTTGTCTTTTGGTAAGATTGATGATGAATAAGAGATAAGCATATGCATATTGAGAACATGTTGAGGCTTGGTCACGCGGTGACCAAGCATGTTTCCTTTGAGATCCCGTCATGAATGTGGCGGGCCGAGATCCCCACACTCGTGGAGTGTGGGCTTGAGGTCCCCATTACTTGCGGAGTAATGGGCAATTGGTCCCGTGGCGTGCGCGCATACGAGCATGGGTATCTTGGCGACGGTTGCATACTCTGCATTACGTGTAATGCACACGAAAGATAAAGAGAAAGGTTCCTTGAGCATTGCATATGCATATGAGATGTTTTAATGATGCGTTTACGATTATGGATGCTAATGTTATAACCTTTGTGGTATGTCTTTATTTTGTACTTGCTGAGTCTGTGGGCTCACTCTTGCTTTCATTATTGTTTTAGGTACCCAATTCAAGAACGGCATGCATGGGAGGAAGTAGACTTGATTTGGATTCACTCACTGCCACTCATCTTTAAAGTTGATTAAGTTTTAGTCGTACCTCAATAATTTAGCAAACTGCTTAGGAGTTGATTATGATTATGATTATGCCTCATGCAATGGATTAAGTGTAATAATGATGAGTAGTGTAATTAAGACTCCTTTGGATATGCTAGTTGGTTAGTATGTTTTGAACGCCTATTGATGATTCTGGATGTTGGATTAATTGTTTATGATTTACCTAAATGTTGGAACACCTCCATGTTGTTAACATGTTAAAGGAGGTTATGTCGAAATTTGGTAGTTTGAACTTGGTTTTGAAGTTTTTAATGTTAGTTTAGTAGCATTCGAGCTCACGTTAATGGGTGTTCTGATTAGTATCGAGCGGTGTCAGGTCCGTGGTGAACAGATTAACGACTTAGGTAACTTAGCTTGTTAAAAATTGTTAATGGTTAATTAAGCGAAAACGACACACCTTGGTGCAGTGATGGGATGGGGTGGGTCAAGCATTGCATTTACGCTTCATTATCTTTGTATTGATGATTCTGTTATAAGATGATCTTACATACCTATAATATGATTATATGATTATTATGAGTGAGGGTAGCCCTTGTTGAGAGGATTGAGGTCATGGTTGTGGCCTCAGGCTTTACCAGTTACACCATTGTTCGTGGTAAGAGAGAAGGAAAGAGGTTACCTCGGATATCTTAGTACCGACGTGATAGTGAGTATTTTAGAGAAGTTGTTCCCTTCTTTGAATTTGAATTTGGTCAACTCTTGTTCGGTTGTGGTCGATGAATTTCTTTGGGTCGATAGTTCATTGCGGTTGGTGGGTTTCTTTGAGAAGGATTGATGTGTTTTATTGGCTTAATTTGTCCGTTAAGCAATCATTGTTTTCCAACCGATGAGTTATTCTTGCGAATTTGGTGGACTCGGTTGATTGTCAAGGTTGACCTTTATATTGGAGTTTTGCCTCTCATTGGAAAGCATGATCCATTTATTTCACTTGATGTTTTGGCTAATGAAAGTTTCCTTTTGCAAGTCTTGTAGTACTTGGAAGTTTTGATTCAATTTATCTCTTTTGGATATCTTGAGTGTAGAATTTGAAAAGTTCTTTTATGAAAGAAAGCGCTAAACCTCAGAGCGATGTCGACTCGTGGTCAAGTGAGAGGTTATAATTAGAGAAATTAGTGAATATGATATGAGTGATCAAGTTGGGTCCGTAGTGTAGTGTATAATCGATCCTAACTAAGATCCTTGGAAGGAAAGTTGATTAATTTGATGATGTCATGTATTAGTTCTTGTTGAACTGTGATTAAGTGTATGGCTACACCTAATTGGAATCAATAGAGTTATTAACAACTATGGAACATTAACGGAGTGGTTGACCCTAGAGTCGTTTAGTTTGCTAAACTTGTTAGATTATTTGATCTCAATGGTTTAATCTAATTGTGCGGGAAGAGAAATATAAGATGTGTTCGATTGTCGTCTTGGTAGATATTAATATAGAAACTTTCTTTAATTGGATATTTGATGATCTTATTTATGCTCGTGGGAGTACAAATAGATACAGACCATCAATTCGTCCATGATTGAATAATCATCAAAAGTTTATGATAACCTCTAGATTGGAATTAGTGTGTACTAAATAAGTGTGAGCCTTCCGAATAGGTGAAGGGTTGAAATTTGAAAGTAATTTATTCACGAGTGTTTCACGAGGATGTATTGTGGTTGCATGTCCTTGTTATAAGAGGTCTTGCCCGATAGTGCGATTGGGGTATTAGATATACTCTAGAACAGGTTGGTATTGCAATCTTTTGAGATAACAAAAATGTTATGAAATAATATCTTGTGTTTCTTTTGGAAAGGTTTACAATGGGATTTAATAGATGACATGTGTTTGCTTGATGGTGAAATTGTCGGATAATAGTATGTCTTTGATGAAAAGGTTTTGGTGTAACCTTGTAAATTGTGTAGTAGGTTCCTTCAAAAATATGGTGGTTGTTATAGTGAGGGTGTAAGAATTTGGTGTACTCTCATTTGAGGATGAGAGGATAAAGTAAAATGTGTGATTTGGTCATCTTTTGGGGACTTTATAAAGGAAGAGTTGATGATAATGAACCTTATTAAGAGTGAATTATTCTTGATGTTAGTAATAAGGTCTACAAGGGATTGTGACGCGTTGGAATGGTGATGATTCTTCTAGAGAGAATGTAAGTTGATTGTTTTAATAACGGTTAAATGAAATGTTTGGAGTTTTGTATTCGTGATCTTTTGGGGGGGCTCATGATTTATGTAGTAGATAAAATTAGTTGAGAAATGTGACATATGAAAAGGTTCCGTTTGGTTCCGAAGTGATGAATGTGATTTGGTATCAAAGGCATCTCTTGTTTGGTTTGGCAAGTAATGTTGTAATCAAAGAGATTGCTTTATTTGTTGACAGAAAATGAGTACCATAAGTATTTGAGGTTGGAGATAAGAATTGTAATCTGCAACTTTTCTGTCATTGCCGCTTAAGTGTTTCTTGAGTTTCAAAAGTAATGTTTTATTGTGATTTATTAATGTTTGAAACTCCCTTCTTGTGGAGCATGTGCCCTCAACTGTGGTCTCGTCCTTTGTTTTTCGAGATCAATGCTATTTGACTATTTCTCTCTGTCTCGTACTCACTATGAGGAGTAGTGTTTTCTCGTGTGTTAAAACTTGTATTTGTTTGCACTTTCCTATTGGGAAAATATTAACCGACCTGGGTTGCAAGGTCTTTTAGAGTGTAATGTGGCGATTGGTTGGTGGTCAAGTAAATGATCGCAGTCTGAAATACGAGGGCCAAGCTATTTGAAGAGCAGTATAAAGTGAATTGGTTTCGATTTACAATACCTGGAGATAATTCTATTTAAATGGAAAGTTTGTCGATGAGATAAAAGTGATTAGTTTTACAACTAATGGAACCTATGGCGAATTATGATCCAGTAACCTTTGTTCATGTTGGAATATTGAGATTATCGGAATTATGGACTCTTGATAAACATGTTAGAGTATCGCAATTGGATACTTAGTATGATTGTGCAGAAAAGTTGTGGTGGTGAAGTTTAATGAAAGTAGCGGTGTGAAGAAACCTAAGCGTCATGCTAATTAATGGGATAGCAGGAACTGTTGAGCTAATGTCAAGTATGACCCGGCCTCAATGAGTAACCCTATGGGAGTTAAATTAATTCTAAGGATATCTTGGTCAAAGAATATATTCATTTATTAACGTTGGTGATTGAGTATGTTTGAATCTGGTCAATTAGTTAAGGTTTTGCTAACGCAGTATATTGTGGTTGTGCGATGAATTGGATTGGTGTGGATTAGAGAACGTCTAAGATTGGTGAAATAAATCGCCTTGGGGCGGTTATTTGATTAGTGAGGAATCTTGATATTAATGACTGAGGTTATAGTTAAGCGGTGTGAAATTTTAGTAAACGAATTTGAGGATTTTTTGTCGATTACACCAGAGATTCATGGTAGGAGACTTGAAGGTTGGTTTTGGGCTTTGTATTTTATGCTAGGATCTTGGAGACTCAATATTTTGTGTAGAGGTAGATGAACAGGAGCAAATTTTGAATAATGTGTTGATCTTTGATAGAATACTTTGGGTAAAGTAAAAGTGTGTGTGTGTGGTGAGAATTTGAAGTTGATTTTCTTTAACAGAATGAGATGATGGGGTTGTGGGTGAAAAATCTTTATTGAGGTGTTTGCAACCTTTTGTCAAGAAAATTCCATTGGAATAGAAGTGGACTAGAGAATCCTTTTGTGGATTAATAGAGTCCCTCTAAATAAGTATGGTTGTCTTTTTTTGTTTGAGGATCATTTTGGGATTGCCGGTTAAGAGGAAGGAGTTAGTGTGATAGTTCTGGACACCCATGATTCGGAAAAGGGTTTGTTTCTTAAAAGAACATCTGAGAAAAGATTGTTCTCTCGAGTAGAGAAGTGCTCTAGTGGTTCTTGGTTGAGTTGGGTTTTATGACAGAGAACATGTACAATTTGAGTTGCCTCTTTGTTGGCAAGGTGGTTCTTTCGGTTCAGGAAAAAATATAGTGTTTGATTTGGGCATTTGAGTGAATTCTCTTTTGGCTTATGTGGTGCTCAATTGCAAAGCGCGAGTTGGAAGGATTGAAGGTTTTGTGAAGAATCTCGATTTTGGATTTGAGTGTTTTGGAGGAAAGTTGGAATTACATTATGAAACCTCTGTTTTCAGTTGAATCTAATTATTAAAACTTGACTAAAATAAGTTTTGTTGTGTGTCCCTGCTTAATGGAGGATCTACTTGTTATGATGAAGAGGTCGACTGGGCGATGGAACAAGAGTTTCATATGTTTACGTGCAATTTTTTGTGGTTTGGATCCGAAGAGATAGATAGCCTAAAGTATATTTGGTTGTTCTGGAAGATGTGGGCATATTGGAAGATGGCAAATTGCTAGAACTATCTCGAGTCCTAGAGCGGGGAATATAACGTTTTGTATGACCTGGCGTTCAGAGGAGTCTTGAGGTATTTGGAGTGTGAGGTTTCATAAGATCTGTTAACCAGCGAGTAATGTCGCATCTTCAAGTCCTATCCGTTAAGTGGTTCTGGTCAGGTCAGTAAGTGTAATGAGGCGTAATACGTCAGTTGCATCAAAGTGCGGTGGTCCCATATGTCCGAGAGGAAAATGACTTGGAAGCTAGAGGTCTCGCATGCGCGAGCCTTATGCAGAGTCGTTCACGCCGTGTATGTGTTAACGCTTGTTAAGTTCAGTTTCGGTGCTCATTCAAGTGGATCAGTGAGAAGAATTCGGGGTCGAATTCTGTTTAAGGGGGGTAGAATGTAATACCCCAAGTCTATTTAAGTGAAAACAAAGAATTAGATAGAAGAACCAACTAGAAAAAATAGAGTTAACAGAGGATTAGAGGGGGTTTCTGCAATTATTCGACAACCTGGGCCTCAGGCTTTGGCCCAGGAGGCCCGAGAGGGCGGCCACCAACAAAAAGAAGGGGGAAACCCTAGGGTGGTACTGTAGCACGGCATGCTACAGTAGCCGCCACTGCTACAGTACCCCGTGAACAGTACCGCCCCGCCTCCTTGCGCTGTCTCCTTCGGGTGCTGCCGACCAAGAAAAAGAAGAAGAAGAAGAAGAAGAAGAAGAAGAAGGGGAAGAGGGAGAGGATCTTCTTCGTAGGGGTGGTTTGTCATCTCCCTGCGATTCTTCAAGGGTAACCTCAATTCCCCTTTGATCCGATGCGTTTTTGGATAGTTAATCAATGTCGGTATTTCTGTCTCCTCAGGACAAATCGTGTTAGACAAACGTTTTGATGTAGTTAAGTTTGGATTCAGTCTTGGCCTTCTCCTAGAGAGTTGTAGAGGACGTCAATAGCTTTCAATGAAGTGCTAGATCGTATTTTTTGGACCTCTGTAGCAAAAGTTATGAATTTATTAGTGCGACTGTCCTGCGAATCTGTCAGCGTTTGGACAGTCTGTAGCAATCTGGTTAAAACCATAAGTTACAGAGGGAATTAGAGGATCTCAGTATAACGAAAGTTGTAGATAATTGTCGTAGCTTTCAGGGAAGCACAAGAACGCAAAATTTGGATAAACGAGCTGAAAGTTATGATTGTTTTAGTGTTCTGTCCAGAGGGCATGACGTGAAATCGATGTTTTGTTAATTAGGTTAAAAAGGATTTTAGATGGCCGAATCAGGGAGTATCACCAACTAGGTTTAGTTGGGGAATTTGATAACCTTTCAATGAAGTCTAAGAACACCCAATTTAGACCCCTATAGAGAAAGATATGAATTTTAGAACTTGACTGATTACAGAAGGCACAAATCAGCATTTAGGAAATTGGAGTCGGGATCGCGTTGTAAGCTAAGGCTAGTTTGTGTTTGCTTTTGTAATTTTTGTGGTTCGTTACTGTGGTCTTAGCTTATGATCTTAATGTATTAGGTGGGGGATTGGTACCGGAGGCAGCACCGTCACGCCCTCCATTCTCACACGGTTAAGGCAAGTGCATTGTTTGTTATATGGGTGTGATTGATTGGCTATGTTTGTGTGCTTTTTGATATATGATTGCATAGCAAGATGGCTTACTTGATGATTGTTTAAGTATGGTGATTGCTCAAATTATGCTTATGCTTTATTGTGGTACAATGTTGTTGTCTTTGGTAAGATTGATGATGAATAAGAGATAAGCATATGCATATTGAGAACATGTTGAGGCTTGGTCACGCGGTGACCAAGCATGTTTCCCTTTGAGATCCCCGTCATGAATGTGACGGGCCCGAGATCCCCACACTCGTGGAGTGTGGGCTTGAGGTCCCCATTACTTGCGGAGTAATGGGCAATTGGTCCCCTGGCGTGCGCGCACGAGCATGGGTATGCGGCGGCGGTTGCATACTCGCATTACCGTGTAATGCACAGAAAGATAAAGAGAAAGGTTCCTTGAGCATTGCATATGCATATGAGATGTTTTAATGATGCGTTTCTGATTATGGATGCTAATGTTATAACCTTTGTGGTATGTCTTTATTTTGTACTTGCTGAGTCTGTGGGCTCACTCTTGCTTTCATTATTGTTTTAGGTACCCAATTCAAGAACGGCATGCATGGGAGGAAGTAGACTTGATTTGGATTCACTCACTGCCACTCATCTTTAAAGTTGATTAAGTTTTAGTCGTACCTCAATAATTTAGCAAACTGCTTAGGAGTTGATTATGATTATGATTATGCCTCATGCAATGGATTAAGTGTAATAATGATGAGTAGTGTAATTAAGACTCCTTTGGATATGCTAGTTGGTTAGTATGTTTTGAACGCCTATTGATGATTCTGGATGTTGGATTAATTGTTTATGATTTACCTAAATGTTGGAACACCTCCATGTTGTTAACATGTTAAAGGAGGTTATGTCGAAATTTGGTAGTTTGAACTTGGTTTTGAAGTTTTTAATGTTAGTTTAGTAGCATTCCAGGCTCACGTTGGGCTGGGGTGTTACAGATGCATGTATGGATTTTCGTAGCCTGTGAGTTATGGTGAGATAGCCATCGAGCTACATATTATTGTATAACAGCCTACGTGCCGACATGTGATGCTTGAAATTATCCTCTGTAATTCATTACTAGCTTTTAGGAGTAATTGCTAGGTAGATGAATGTGGTCAGAGATTTCGAGCATGGTGGTCGTAGAATAAGAAGCATGCTGATGTAGATCGACATGTTAAGAGCTATACAATTTCACAGTTTAATTTGATTATCTGTGAATGTTTGTGTTTATTCTTGTTATTCTATTTGATCATGTTTTTCATAGAATGTTTTAATATGATAGAGTAGTATCCCTCAAGAAAAATTAAGTAAAATTGATGCCTTTTTGATTGCTGCGCCTATCGCGATTTTGATCATTAATTTGCATGTCTACCAAAGTAGGGTACCATTAACTATCTTAATAAGATGGGGTGGGTGTCAGACACCCACATGTATAGTATTGGTTTAACTTGACAAGGCTATCAAAACAGTTTTGGGCCTTGGGCATGGTGTTGATTGCCAGGGCATAGAGATGCCACCCAACAAACAAGAGTCATATGTGACATGATTAGCAAGAGGTTGCTTACCTAAATCACTAGGTTTCTAGCAGTGATGCCAAAGCTCACTAGACTTAATGATATTAGGATCTTGATCCCACTATATGATGTTAGAGGAAAACATGGTTTAGAACATATAGTGGGAGTATCTTTTGTTAAATTGTTTAATAGAAGATCTTACATAAATATAGTGTTGAATTTTTGCATATTTTGTTGTAGATCATGGCACCTACTACTTCTTCTGCATCTACCTTTAATTTGCGATCTATTCTTGAAAAGGAAAGTTGAATGGTTCAAATTTCATTGACTGGTTTTATAATCTGAGAATTGTTCTCAAACAAGAAAAGAAGGAATATATTCTAGAGGGTCCCCATCCCGAGGAACCGAGTTCCGATGCTACTCGTGCTGAAAAGAATACTTACGAGAAGCATTGCAATGACGCAGTCGATGTGCACTGCCTAATGCTTGCTACTATGAACTCTGAGCTTGAGAAGCAATATGGGACCACTGATGCTTACAATATGATTGTGAGTCTGAAAGGTATGTTTCGGGATAAAGCAAGGGTAGAGAGGTTTAATACCTTTAAGACATTGTTTTCTTGTAGGCTGTCAGAAGGTAACCCGGTCAATCCTCATGTGATCAAAATGATTGGTCTCATTGAGAGCTTAGAAAAGTTTGGTTTTTTCCTTAGCCAAGAGTTGGCTACTGATGTGATTCTCCAATCGCTCCCTACGAGTTTTGAGCCTATCATATTGAATTTTCATATGAGTGGCATGGAGAAATGAATGACCGAGTTGTATGGCATGCTTAAAGGTGCTGAGGAGAGCATCAAGAAAAGTTCTAATCATGTGATGATGGTTCAAAAGACTACTAGCTTCAAGAAGAAGCGTAAGTCGGGAAAGGGAAAGTGCAAAGGAAAGACTCAAGATGAGATCGAGAGTCTCAAGGCTAAGCTTAAGAAGCTCAAGTTGGGTCCTAAGCCTGACACAAAATGTTGCCATTGTCATGAAACTGGGCACTAGAAGAGAAATTACAAGAAGTACTTGGCAGAAATGAAAAGGAACAAAGGAAGTAAGACTTCCAGTTCAAATATAAATGTTATAGAAATTAATATTGCCACTTCTCCAACCAGTTCTTGGGTATTTGATACTAGATCGGTTGCTCATATTTGCAATTCGATGCAGGGACTGATAAGGAGTAGAAGTTTGGTCAGAGGGGATGTTGATCTTCTCGTGGGCAATGCAGCAAGAGTTGCTGCATTAGCTATTAGCACTTTACCATTAGCTTTACCTGCAGGATTAGTTATGGAATTAAATAATTGTTATTATGTTCCAACTTTAAGCAAAAACATTATTTCTGCTTCATGTTTAGGAGTAGAAGGTTATGAGTTCAGAATAAAAAATAATTATTGTTCAATTTATTTTAAATGTATACTTTATGACCATGCTCCATTGGTGAATGGATTGTATGTTTTGAATCTTGAGGATATGCCTATCTATAACATTAATGCTAAGAGACTTTGACCTAATGAAATGAATCCCACTTTTATTTGCATTGTCATCTAGGTCATATAAATGAGAAGTGTATGATGAAGCTCCATAAAGATAGTCTTCTAAGCTCATTTGATTTTGAATAATTTGAAGTATGTGAATCTTATTTACTTGGCAAGATGACAAAAGCACCTTTCATGACCAGAGGTGAGAGGGCAAGTGACTTATTGGCCCTTGTACATACGGATGTATGTGGACCAATGAGCACTTTGGCTAGAGGCAGTTTTCAGTACTTCATAACTTTTACTGATCACTTTAGTAGATATGGCTATATCTACTTAATGAGGCATAAGTTTGAATCCTTTGAAAAGTTGAAAGAATTTCAGAATGAGGTACAGAATCAACTTGACAAGACAATCAAATATTTATGATCTAATCATGGAGGCGAATATTTAAGCCATAAGTTTGGTGATCATCTAAAGAGTTGTGGAATTGTTCCACAACTTACTTCACCGGGAACGCCTCAATGGAATGGGGTATCTGAACGACGAAACCGAACATTGTTGGATATGGTTCAATCAATGATGAGCCAATCTGATCTTCCATTGCAATTCTGGGGATACGCTCTAGAAATAGTGTCTTTCACTTTAAATAGGGTTCCATCGAAAACATTAGAGAAGACACCATATGAGATACGGACCGGGAAATGTCCTGGATTGTCTTTCCTAAAGACATGGGGTTGTGAGGTTTACGTAAAATGTTTGACGTCTGATAAACTCACACCCAAGTTTGATAAGTGCTTCTTTGTGGGGTATTCTAAGAAAACTAAATGATATTACTTTTATAAGCGGGATGGTAATAAAGTGTTTGTTGCCCGAAAAGGTGTCTTCTTAGAGAAAGAGTTTCTTTCCAAAGAAGTATGGAAACAATGTGCAACTCGAAGAAATTCAGAAAACATATAAAAATGTTTTAACTCCTACAGAGCCTCTATAGGATGAAAAAAATATTGTTGAACCTGTAAATGAGGCATAAGCCCCACAAAGATCTAAAAGGCCACATCAATTGCCTATAAGGTATGGACATGCCATTTTATTATTGAATAATGATGAGCCTAAAACTTATTCGAAAGCGATGGTAGACCCAGACTCTGAGTCATGGCTTGAAGCCATAAGATCTGAGATAAAGTCCATGCATGACAATCAAGTTTGGAACTTGGTTGATGCACCTTATGGTATTAAAACCATTGAGTGCAAATGGATTTTTAAGAAAAAAATAGATATGGATGGAAATGTTCACATTCATAAGGCATGACTGGTTGCGAAGGGTTTCAAACAAATTCAATGTGTTGATTATGATGAAACCTTCTCACCTGTTACTATGCTTAACTCTATCCAGATCATTCCAGCTATTACTACTCTGAATTCTAACTTCCAAACCTATAACTTGGTTTGCTTGCCTGCTTCCTATCTAACCTATCAATCAAAGAAATGTTCTAGTTTCGCGATATTTGATTATGAGATATGGCAAATGGATACCAAAATGGCTTTCCTAAATGGAAACTTAAGTGAGAATGTGTACATGACACAACCTGAGGGTTTGTCGATCCAAAAGAAGCTAGAAAGGTATGTAAGCTTAAAAAATCCATCTATGGATTAAAGTAAGCATCTCGGAGTTAGAACATTCGTTTTGATGAAGTGGTCAAAGGGTTTGACTTCATCAAGAATGAAGAAGTACCTTGTGATCACAAGAAGGTTAGTGGGAGCAAACTTGTGTTTGTGATATTGTATGTGGATGACATATTACTGGTCAGAAACAATATTCCTATGCTTGAATCTGTTAAAACTTCATTGAGAAATAGTTTCTCTATGAAAGATTTAGGAAATATAGCATATATTATTGGTATAAGGATCTATATAGATAGATCTAAGAGGCTAATTGGATTAAGCCAAGATATGTATATTGACAAGGTGTTGAAACAGTTCAACTTGCAAGATTCTAATAAAGGTTTCTTGCCCATGTCACATGGTATTAATCTTAGTAAGACTCAGTGTCCTTCGACCACTGATAAGCGAGACAAAATGAGTAGAATCCCATATGCTTCGGCTATAGGATCACATATGCCATGCTGTGTACACGACTAGATGTGCCGTATGTTCTAAGTGTTACGAGCATATATCAATCAGATCCAGGTGAAGGTCACTGGATAGCAATCAAGAATATCCTTAAATACTTAAGAAGGACTAATAATGCATTCCTTATATATGGGGGTGAGGAAGAGCTGGTCGTAAATGGTTACACCGATGCTAGCTTCCAAACCGACAAGGATTATTTCAGATCGCAGTCTGGGTTTGTGTTTTATCTTAATGGAAGAGTAGTGAGCTGGAAAAGTTCCAAGCAATGAACAGTTGCTGATTCTACAACAGAGGCTGAGTACATTGCAGGTTCGGAAGCTACAAAAGAAGCCGTATGAATTAGAAAGTTCATTAATGAACTGGTTGTGGTTTCGAGTACTTCCAGTCCAACAGATCTCTATTGTGACAATAGTGGAGCCATTGCACAAGCTAAGGAGCCTAGATCGCATCAAAAGTCCAAAGACATATGTAACACCCTGGCTATTCAGAAGCCAAGATGCCACCTATTTACTCTAACAATCTACACATTGCGGAAGAATATGAAATAAGTATATCAACCAAGTGACAGCATTAACATAAACAAAACATGGTGAAGGTATCCTTCCTTCACCTTCTAAGTTATTTAATACTGATCATCAACAAATAAGGTTCACATGCAATAATAAAGCAACATCAATGTGGAGAAGGTATCCTTCCTTCACCATTTATAATTTAATTATTACAGTTCATCATTAACGGATGAAAGGTAGAACTAAAATCTAATCTTGAACATGAATTGGATGATGTGAACAAGTAGTGCTTGTCTACTCCCAAGTGAGCCAACATCAGGGGTTACCTAAAATAAACAAACAACGCAAGAATGAGTCCACGACTCAGCAAGTACAGTAAAAGGGACATAACTCACATATGAACAAGTCATCATCATTAAAGAATATGAGCACACCTCGAATGAAACTTAGGAATGCATGGCATGAATGAATGCATTCAATGATGGACTGCACACATGCTTATACCGGTATAGCGACTGACACACCCATCGGTGTTCACTTAAGCCCGCATCTTAACAAAAATGCGGGGATCCAATTCCCGTATGAAGAACGTTTCATACGGTGTCCAAAGTTGCCCATTCGGAATTAATGGGTCTTACATGCCCATCCCGGAATTGATGGGTCTTTCAAATCCACTCCGTGGACGGGACATGACAATGTCCAACACCGCCACATTGGAATGGTGGGACTTGAAATCCACTCGTGGATGAAACATGCAAAATGAATGTATAACATGGATTGAGAATATTGAAAGACATGATATCTAAACATGGTTATAACACATATATCAAAACATAAACAATCCACCTTCTCATGTGTTATATGGAATCACCACAAGATCATAAAACATTCACCAATCACAATCAATGAAGGTGGCAAGGTACTTGCCTTCCTCATTGTGACACGTTAACGAACAACGGCGTTGCTCCCAAACCCGTAGCCTCGCTGCCTAAGCAAATAAAATAAATGAAATAAGAACAACATGGTGCCCGAGACAACTTAATGTTCTACAACTCCTCTTGAACATCTAAGAAATAGCCATAAATCCTAATCTGAAAAACAGTGCAACCCAAAATCGTATCGGACAGCAAGACGATAAGGACAGTAGCTAATGACGTGAGACTCGAAATGAGATGAGTCAAGATCCTACATCATCTTAACAAACATATCTATAACATTCAAGTTGATGAGATTTCCCAATTCGCCAATGAACTTCCTAATAAAGAAAACAAAACAACAGACAGTAATCTGCATCGAACAAATTAAACAGCAGAACTAAAACGTCCATAACTTTTAATATACAACTCCGAATTGAGTGTTTTTATCAATCTGAAAAGTTTATGAAATTCTCTACAATAACCTAGTTAAGTGAAAACCCTGATTCGTCCCCTAACAATAACATATTTTAGGATATAAATTGAAAGGCAGAACTCGTCAGGTTTCTGGACAGCAGATACTAAATCCATCATAACTTTTGACTCGAAAGTCGGAATCTAGTGTTCTTGGCGGCCACCGAAAGCTAAGAACAAGACCTACATAACTTCAGGAGATGAACATCTCATATTCGGCCTCTAACATCACGAAACAGTCCACGCAACAATCTGGACAGAACCGAAATTATGCTCGCAGCAAAACATTCTAACCAAAGATGAATCAAATCGCCTCTACCACTAATCAAAAGACGAGGGTCGGCATCCGATACCTTTGCAGAAACCAGGAAGTAGGCGGAAGAGCGTTGGAGAAGACGATCTTCCTCCTCCTCCTTTCTCTCCCTTCTTCTACCTCCCGATGGCCGGTAGCAAGGAGCAGCAAAGGGCGACATGGAGGGCGAGGCGAGAGGGGAGGAGGGTTGCTCTGATGTGCGTGATGCTGTAGCTGCGTGCACAAGATAAAAGACCTAGGGTTTTGGTTGGCCCCTTCTTAAACCAACTTCCTACTTGGGCTGGACAACGTAAATAAAGCCCAAGATTAATTCTCCTCTAAAATCTGATTTCTCTTTTAATTCTGTTAAATACCTTTCTCATTTCAATTAATTCTCTAATGTTAAACAGGATATTACATAATCATGACGGATACTTTCCTTGTTAGGAGAAATCTCTCTCTAAACTATATTGCACTCGAAAATTGAATAAATTTCTCTCCCCCGAATAATACATTCTCTCAAATTGATATTCGAGGTATTACAACATACTTCAACAATATCACACTATTCGTGAGATCGTTGAAAGAGGTGATGTGAAGATATGCAAAGTGCACATGGATTTGAATATTGCTAATCCGTTGACAAAGCCTCTCCCACAACCTAAGCATGAGATGCACATAAGAGCTATGAGTATTAGATACCTGTATGATTAACTCTAGTGCAAGTGGGAGACTGTTGGTGATATGCCCTACAGGTAATCATAGAGGTGATTGTATCACGTCTATGTTTACGAGTTATTGAATAAATGCTATTCTGTTCCTTGAATGAATCATCATTTATATAGATCAACGAGTATGTCACTTGTTGGTGAAGCTCTTTAATTTATATGATGTCATTCTAAATGTATCCCTGGTTGAATGTCACTAGTCGAAATACTAGTGACTTATCGACCATCACATATATTGATTGATGATCATGTTTCACCGGTCATGGATATAGGGATATCGAATTGATAATGTGAACACATGTTAGAGAATATGGTGTTGGATAAGACCCACCTTGAGACACTATTAAGATTGTTATGATTCTATGTGTCATTAGTTGGTTTCAAGCAATGATGATGTATAATCCTTAGACCTGAGATCAACATGGTTCCCTATATGTGTAATAGCCCTCTTAGGGGTTGCCAAACGCTACTCATAACTGGGTAGTTATAAAGGTAGCTTTCGGGTATGCTATGAAACATGCGGAGGGATGTGACTGGTCAGATATGGGATTTGCCCCTCCTAACATAACAAGAGGGATATCCCTGGGGCCCTCGAAGAGGTCGGATAAAGAAAGTGCATGGCCATGTCACTGGTGGTCGAAGAGTTTGACCACATAAGATTATCCGACACTCGATCTAGAAAGTATTGAACAGTCCATGGATGACACAATATCTCACCTGGAGTTCAACTAGATATCGTGAGGCAAAGGGAAAATACATGAGTAGGTCGCTTAGTTCGATCAGTTACTAATTGGCCGTATGGAGATACGAGCTAGTCGTAGACTGGTCAAACGTAATCGCAGAGTAGTCGAAACCTGCTCGTAAGGAGTTACGAACTGGTCGAGACTAAATATGAACTAGTCGTATAGAGATATGAGCTGGTCATTAGTGATAAAGACCTGGTCATAGATCATATTGCATTAAGGTTCATTCGATATAATTCGTGTGTATTTGGGAATCGTTTTGTCTTGCTAGGAACCGTTACCGACTCGTGGTCGGAAAGGGTTTCCGAGTCGCAACCAATTACGCATGAACCTACAGGGTCACACACTTAACATGTTGGAACAAAATATGTTTGGATAGGATCCATCATGGGCACTATATAAGGAGATGTTTGAAGCTATTGGGAGACATGCGAGATGCATGAACTGCTCCACCGAAACCCTAGCCACCATCTTCTCAAGAGAGCCCTACCATGTGATTTGATGCTAGCACACCTGCATACAGTGTTTCTCCCCTTGACGTGTGCATACCGTGAGAGACGCTACTCTGATTCTTTGTTGCGCTTAAGGACGATCCACGACTTCACAAGGATTATGATTGGTTGCTGGAAGAGGCGATCGGTATCGAGGACGATCGACTACGTTGGACATTTGACTTCACTGGACGATCGACTACGGTGGACGATCGACTACGACCACTTCATCGACGCACTCTACGTTGGATCAGGCTACCCTAACTCTTCTTCAGCTGCACTGCGTATCTGGTTGTAACGATCTGTGTTCATCTTTTTGCTTGGCTTCCTGGTTTACATGGTAGATTTTTGAATTGCCAGCTAGTGTAGCCTACCCGTATCCCTTCAGTTATTCTCTCAGGAGAAGACCCGAACCTATCTAAAAATCCTTGTCTCATCTTACGTAGTCTCGATCAAGGAGCCCCTAGAATTCATTTCATAAGTTCGATATTAAAACATCGACAACAGCTGAACCCTCCAAGACCATTCGCATTGGAGTCGCCATCGATTTCGCATAGGAAGACACGCTCGTTGTCTTCCTTCGAGCAAATGTAGATGTCTTCACGTGGCAAGTATCTGACATGCCTGGGTCCCTAGGGAGGTGATCGAGCACAGGCTAGCTTTATGGCCTAATAAAAAGCTCGTAAAACAAAAATTACAACGATTTGCACCTAATCGATGAGAGGCTATCTCATCAGAGCTAGACAAGCTACTTAAGGCAGGTTTCATAAAAGAGGTCGATCATCTAGAGTGGTTAGCTAACCCTGTAATGGTTATAAAATCTAATGGTAAGTGGAGAATGTGTGTAGATTTCACTGATTTTAATAAATTTTATCTCAATGATTATTTTCCCCTTCCTCGTATTGATCAATTAGTTGATTCTACTGCTAGTTGTGAAAATTTTAGTTTCCTAGATGCATATTCTAGTTACCATCCGATTAGCATGTGTTTAGATGATGAATAGAAAACCACATTTATTACTCCATTTGGAATTTTTTGTTATGTCAAAATGTCATTTGGTTTAAAAAATTCTAGTGCTTCAAGACCTTTTTCCTCAACTAGGCCGAAATTTAGAAGCTTATGTAGATGACCTATCGTGAAAAGTATATATCGTCTCAATCATATTTCAGACTTGCAAGAAACATTCAAAAACCTCAGAAAACACCATTGGAAACACAATCCTAAGAAGTGTGTGTTTGGAGTCTCTTCCGGAAAGTTACTTGGATTCCTTATTTTTGCTCGATGAATCGAAGCCAATGCTGAAAAGATAGTGACCATTAAACAAATGTGCCCTCCGACCATAAAGAAAGAACTCCAGAAACTCAAATTATGTATGGTGGCTTTAAGTCGTTTCATCACACGATTGGGAGAAAAATGACTTCCTTTCTTTAAACTTCTCAAAAAACATGAAGGATTCGAATGCTCTGAGGAGGTAAACAAAGCCTTCGAGGATGTCAAGAGATACGTTGTGAGTGCTGTAGTTTTTCTCTGAAACCTGGTGAACCACTCTTGTTGTATCTAGTTGCTACACCGCAAGCAGTGAGTACAGTATTAGTCGTTGAACGTGAAAACATTAAACGACCAGTTTACTACGTCAGTGAAGTTTTACATGGGCCTAACGAGCGTTACCCTCAGGTCCAAAAACTTCTATATGCCCTACTCATGTCTTTGAGAAAACGGAGGCATTATTTCCAAGTGCACAAGTTAACCATGCTGTCTGAGCTTTCCTTAGGACAGGCCCTCCAGAATAGGGAAGCTATGGGGCGCATGGCTATGTGTTCGGTCGAACTTTGGGAGTTTGACCTCCATTTCATGTCCCGAGCGGCCATTAAATCTCAGATCTTGGCAGACTTTATCACCGAATGAATAAATCCTGAACCTATTCAGGGACCCCAGTACGAATCCCAAGACCAGTGGATAATGTACATTGATGGGTCATGTAACACCCTGGCCAAACGGAAGCCAAGATGCCACCTAATTAATCTAACAATCTACACATTGCGGAAGAATATGAGATAAATATATCAACCAACTGACAGCATTAATATAAACAAGATATGGTGAAGGTATCCTTCCTTCACCTTCTAAGTTGTTTAATACTGAGAATCATTAAAGAAGGTTCACATGGACATAAATCAACATCATAGTGGAGAAGGTATCCTTCCTTCTCCAATCATAGTTTAATTATTACAGTCAAAGATTCACGAATGAAATATTAAACTAGAATTTAGTCTTGAACATGATTTTGATGTTGTAGACAAGTAGTGTGTGTCTACTCCTCCCAAGAGAATCTCATCAACGATCACCTAGAAATAGATAAACAAAGCAAGGTGAGTCCATGACTCAAGCAAGTACAATGATAAAGAACACATTTATCAATACAAATAAGACCTACTCGGCCTCGACGCTGACCATAACACAAATGAGTACTTATGATGACATGAAATGAATGCTTAAAAATCAAGGGAATGGATCGCACACACACATATATCGGTATAGTCGGTGAACACCCGTCGGTGTTCACTCAAGCCCGCATCTTAACAAAAATGCGGGATCCATTTCCGTATGAAGAACGTTTCATACGAGTGTCCAACATTGCCCATCTTGGAATTAATGGGTCTTACTCAACCATCCCGAATTGATGGTCTTCCTCATCCACTCCCGTGGACGGCAAATGATAATGAATGCATGAAACAACTTATTGAATTAACATTACCATCATTTCTAATCATGAATTCAACACAAGATACGAAACATGAATATCTCACTTCATACTACACAAAAGTTATCACAAAGACGATCATATCAATAACCACAATGCACAACCTGTTCGATTAACAAAGTATTTGCCTTCGCGTTGAGACGCTAAGTATCGGGGCGATGGCGTTCCTAAATTGAAGCTCGCCGCCTAACCAATGAAATACATTCAATAAGAACACCAGAAAAATACACATTTCTACTAATCAACGCTTATACACCGCTTCCTCGAAGACTCTAGTCGTTAATACAAAACTTAAACTGAAATCAACAATTCTGTCATAACTTAATTCTGGACAACGGCACAAGAATTGGCATAACTTAAGATCTGGAAGTCGAAACGAGGTGAATCCAATTTCTGTAGCTTCTTAACTGACTAAACTACAATACTCTAGTTGACGTGGTAAACCAATTTGGCCAATTTAAAAGGCTAACAGCTGTTTGAAATAGCAGTACAGAAACTGACCGATCATAATAAACAGTAGTACTAAAACATCCATAACTTTTAAACTACAACTCCAAATTGAGTGTTCTTTAACAATCTGAAAAGGTTATGGAACTACCTACAATAACCTAGTTGGCACGACATTCAAATTTTGCCTTTAACAAAAAGTGGCACACGGGTCAAAATTAAAGATATAAACTGACATACAACTCTGGACAGACAGACCTTCAAACTGGACAGTCACAATGAAAAGTGCATAACTTTTGATCTATAAATCCAAATGAGGTGTTCTTTATCAATCCTGAAAGCTAGTGATATCACCTTAAAAATTTGTTATGGGCAATACCCTTGAATCACCCTCTAACTAGGCCAAAAATCAATCTAAACAGAGACTGCTAATCCCCGTCAGGATTCTGGACAGCAGATAATAAAACTATCATAACTTTTGACTCGAAAGTCGGAATGAGGTGATCTCGGCGGCCACCGAAAGCTAAGAGCATCCTCTAGCTAACTCTAGGAGACCAGAATCCCAAATTCTGCCCTAAGAACATGAAACAGGGCCCGAAACATACTGGACAGAAACAGATTTTTAATCGCAGCGAGTCTGCCTAAACAATTATGAATCCAAATCGCTTCTACCAACAAACAAACAATGAGACCCGGCATCGTTACCCTTGCTGCAACCAGGGAGTAGGTAGAAGAACCACGGAGAAGACGATCTCCCTCCTTTTCACCTCTTTTGCCCCAAGCGAGCTGCTGTCCTCCTCAACTCCTTGCGCAACCGGCAGCGGGAGAAGGTCCGAAGGTAGGTTGGGGAGGCAAACCAGCAGGGGCCAGCACCAATGGAGATTGGGGGCGACTCCTAGGGGCAGGGCGTGAGGGGGAAGAGAGGAGGAGGGGAGGGGGCGGCGGCCAAAGGGGAAGAGGGGGGGTTCGGCCAAGGGGAGAATAAAAGGGGAGGAAAAGGGGCTGGTTAGGGTTTGGAGGGGGAGGGGCGCATGGGCCAAGCCCAAGAGGGAGGTGCTGGCCGGCCACTAGGCAAGGAAGGCCTGGCCGGAGGCCCAAACCCAGAAACTGCTCCAAAAGCCGGAAAAAGAACTCGCAATTTTTCCCGATTCAACTCCCTCTGAACGAAACTCGGAGTATTACAGTCTACCTCTTACAGAATTCGACTCGAATTCTAACCAACGAGATGAACACAGGAATGGAATACTAACAAGTTGGAAGCAAAGGTTTAGCACATACCGGAAATGAATAGGTCAGGATACTGCTCGCGCATGCGAGACTCTAACTCCCAAGTGGCTTCCCTCTCGGACTGATGAGACCAAAGAACCTTGACATACTTCAATGTCTTGTTCCTCGTAACCATTGTGACTCTTCCAAAATTTTCACCGGTCGGGACTCAAACGTAAGGTCCTGCTCAATGATCAAGGGCTCCAGCGGAATAGCATGCTCCGGGTCTCTCAAGAACTTCCTCAACATTGATACGTGGAACACATTATGAACTCCTTGCATGGATTCCGGAAGATCCAAGCGGTAAGCTAATTTCCCAATTCTTGCCATAACCGAAACGGTCCGATGTACCTTGGGCTAAGCTTCCTTTAGTACCGAACGCATTACGCCTTTGGTAGGCGATACCCTCGGAAGAACCTCATTTCCCACTTCAATTCCAACTCTCGCCTTCTCACATCTCGCATAACTCTTCATCGGCTTTGAGCGAGCGCATTCTTCCCGATCTCTGCTACTCTAACCACGGTTCTTGAACCCGGTCCAGACCCAAACAGCCCGCTCTCCAACCGCATCCCAACACAATGGAGATCTGCATCTTCGCCATAGAGAACCTCAAATGGTGCAGCTAACATCGGCGTGATAGCTATTGTTATAGGCGAACTCGCCAAAGCCGTGATCTTCCCAACCTCCCTTCCAGATAAAACACAACACCGAGCATATCTTCTAAGGTTTGGATTGTACGCCGCATCGACCATGCTCGAGGGTGGAATGCAAGACTAAGACGGAGTTGCGTGCCCAAAGCACTCTGCAAGCTCTCCCAAAACTTGGAAACAAATTTGGCATCCGGCGGAAACAATAGTCTTTGGCACCCTGCAAACGTACTATCTCTCGCACATAGAGTGGAGCCAAATCGCTCAGAATTGGTGGTTCGAATAGGAATGAAATGTGCGACTTCTTGAACCGATCCACTATAACCCATATAGCATCCTTCCTCGCCGAAGTGCGTAGGTAAACCAACCACAAAATCCATGGAGATGTCATCCCATGGCCATACCGGAACCTCTAAAGGTTGCAACAATCCTGCCGGCCGCTTATGTTCAGCCTTAACCCATTGGCGATCCCACACGAGGCCACATCGCGCAATATCGACTTTCATTCTCTTCCACGAAACTCTTCTTCAAATCTTTGTACATTTTGGTCTCACTGGATGTCTCAGATACGATGTGTACGGTGTGCTTCCTTTAGAATCTCGTCTTTAACTCGTGCCCTCGTGGCACACAAAGGCGACCTTTAAATCGCAATGCACCGACTCATCTATCTTTGAAGTGGCCTTGTTTGCCTTCATCTAGGCGTTTCCTTGCACGTGAAACATTTGATCAAGTCGTTGTGCTTCCCGCACTCGATCCGAATGGTTGACTCAAGAAGCAAACGGTCTCAGTTAGGCGGTGCCCGCAAAACAAAAGGAGATATCCATACGCTCTAAATCAGCAATGAGACAACCGAGAGTAGGAGGGTCGCTTATGCGACTCAGGCATCGGCTACAACATTTGCCTTGCCCGGTGATACCGAATGGTGAGATCATAGTCTTTTATCAACTCTAACCATCTCCTCCGCCTCGAGTTTAAATCTTTCAGGTAAAGATGTATTTGACTCTTGTGATCGTGAAAATGTCACAAGATTCGCCATACAAATAATGACGCCAAATCTTCAAAGCAAGAACCACCGCAACAAACTCTAAATCGTGAGTAGGATAATTGCTCATGTTTCTTCAATCGCCGCGATGCATAGGCAATCACCTTGCCATCCCGCATAAGTACACAACCAAGCCCAACTCTAGAAGCATCTCGAATAAATAGTGAACCGCCTCGGTTCGTGAAGAGTGAGTCTGGAGCGGTCACCAATCTATCCTTCAAAGTACGTAAACTTCGTTCACACGTGCTCCATCGAAACTTGACCCTTTCGTGTCAATCTGTGACAATGGTCTAGCAAGGGTAGAGAAACCTCCACGAAACGCCGATAATAACCAGCTAAACCTAAAACTCTCACTTCTTTTACATTAGTTGGTCTTTTCCATTCCACCACCGTTGAGATCTTACTTGAATCGTGAAATGCCCTCTTGATTTATTACATGGCCTAAACCCAACTTCGTAAATCCGTAATTCACATTTCTTGATTTGGCATAAAATTGGTTCACTCTCGTGGTCTCAAGTACCAACCTCGGATCTCGAGCATGATCTTCTTCGTCTTGGAATAAATCAAGATGTCATCAATGAATACTACGACGAAATCATCAAGGTAAGGGTGCAACATACTATTCATGGCTTCCATGAAAATCTGCAGAGCATTGGTTAGCCCAAAAGACATAACCTTATACTCATAATGACCATACCTTGTAGAGAAGGCTGTCTTCTCAATATCTTGCTCTCGAACTCTAATCGATTATAACTCGATCAAGGTCAATTTTGGAGAATATTTTAGCTCCCTTCAACCGATCAAAGAGATCCTCAATACGGGCAAAGGATATTTATTCTTCACAGTTGCTTGGTTAAGAGCCGGTAATCCACACACATACGCCTAACTACCGTCCTTCTTCTTAGTGAAAAGAACAGAGCTCCCACGGCGAAACACTACGCGAATCAAACCTTTGGATAGCAAATCATCCAATTGCTTTTTCAACTCCTCCCGAAAGGGACGCCAAACGATATGGAGATATAGAAATAGGTGGGTTCGGAACAAGATCTATCCGAACTCCACTTTACGCCGGAGGCATTCCAGAAGCTCTCCACGAAAAACATCGGAAACTCATTCACTACTGAATATCTTCAATACAGTGGAGATTCGAGACTTCTCGCTAAGGGACCAAAGCAACCCAATGGTCGAGGCCCGACGATCGGAAACAGACTAGCCAACACGAACAAGGAATCGACGCGCTACCCCGAAATACCGATTCGTCACCCGATGGAGCCTGCAAGGTCACCGTCTTCCAAAAGCAACAAATCTTGGCACGAAAATTGAATAACGGTCCATACCCAAAATAACATCAAAAGGTGATCATGAATCACCATAAGGTTGGCGATGAAATTCTCATCTTCATTAGTGATAGTACAGCCAGACACAATCTGTAGAACTAGATATGAGACCCCGAGAACCGACTACCACGGCACTGTAAATACGTGCAAACTCAAACCCGCCTTCTAGCAAACTCTAAGGACACAAAAGAATAAGTAGCTCCGGAATCAAATAGTACGAAAGCCTCATGTGAATCAACTAGTAAGGTACTGTCACCACATCGGGACGCCCATGATGTCGGGAGTAGGCATGGCGTGACTCCCATGGGTACCGGGAGCGTAAGACGCACCAAAGACTCTGTGAAGGATGAGCGAGGCTGCTGCAGAGAAGCATACGAAGGTGGTGCAGACGGCGGGGTTCCAGTGAGAACCCGAAGGAGGCGCAGGAGTAAAACTGCGGGAGGAGCCCATCTCGACGAAAAATCGAGGCACGGGAGGTGCGGCTAGAGTCTGCATCGAGCCCCGAGGTGCACTGGAAGAAGACGAATCGAATCGCTTCCCACTTGATGATGCTCGGTTCGTTTGCAAATCGATGCTTTGTGGCCTTCCGCCACACCCGGCGACACGCCCTCTCGAAAGAACACTCAAGACCGGTGACTCTCCACATCTCAAACATTTCATACCTTGTCCCGGACGACGCAATCGAGGTGCGACTAACGACGTGCGTGGCGCCGAAAGAAGGTTGCCTACGGTGGTACCGAAATAACGAGACCGCGACTCCTTGAAATCTCTTGGATGCGTCGTCGAGAAGACCCGCTCCACCACTAAAGCTCGCTCGCCACGCGTAACCACCAACAGAACAAGGTTACTAGCCGATCGCGTCGCGAAGGAGATTCTCACCAACTCCATCCTCTAGCTTGCTCAACCACCGCATCAAATCACGCAAGACGATGCCCCTGAATCCGGCGATACTCTGAACGAGACCGACGGAACCTCTTGGCCTTCTCCATATCATCATTGGCTATCACGGTACAAAGCGTGCAGCCGTTGAACTCACCATACTGACATCGACCTATGACCCGAGTCAACGTCGGCAAAGATCGCTCCATCTTCTCCACGAAAGAATCCGGATAGTACTTGGCTCTAAATTGCCCCACAAAACTTCCCAAGTAACCGGTCCTCGTGACGGGGTCTGGCGGACAAAACCCCTTCCCACGGATATCGCAGCCTCCGGTTGAAAGGCCACAAAACGAACCTTTGCACTGAAGTTCATCTCCAACGCGTCAAAGCGCCGCTCCATGTACCGAGCCAATCTGCTGCACAACCGGGTACCCGCCCCATCAAAAGTGTCAAGTCGAGCGACATCCACTCGCGAGACTTATCCTAGTCTCGTGGAACCGCAGAACGATCGGACTGCAAGCGAGACAACAAAGAGGAGAGGAGCAGCGAACAGCAGCAGATGAGCCGCTGCAGATCCGCCGACGGAGCACTCGTTCTCCTCCAAGATTCGAATAATAGCAGCGACGCCGCTGGGCATCCACGGCGGCGCAGCTTGAGCTTCTGCGGTGGTGAGCAACAAGCAACCTCCTCAGCAGCTCCACCAGCGGCCTTCTCGGAAGTTGCGGAAACAACGGACCACGCCCACGATCGCGACCACGGCGGCGAGACGACCACGTCCTCTACCTCTCGCCATCTAAGAACACCACAACGAACAAAACTAAACACTTAACTTAACGATTCGGTAAGAAGCACGGAACTAAGCAACAATTACACAACAAATAAAGCATAACAACGAAATTGCGGAAACAATGAATCACCCAACCCATCCATCATGTACACGGTGTGTCAATTTAATAATTTTATTTTAACCACGGACCTAAAGCCCGCTCGATACCAACTGTAACACCACGCCAAACGGAAGCCAAGATGCCACCTAATTAATCTAACAATCTACACATTGCGGAAGAATATGAGATAAATATATCAACCAACCGATGCGCATTAATATAAACAAGATATGGTGAAGGTATCCTTCCTTCACCTTCTAAGTTGTTTAATATCGAGAATCATTAAAGAAGGTTCACATGCGGACATAAATCAACATCATAGTGGAGAAGGTATCCTTCCTTCTCCAATCATAGTTTAATTATTACAGATTCAAAGATTCACGAATGAAATATTAAACTAGAATTTAGTCTTGAACATGATTTTGATGTTGTAGACAAGTAGTGTGTGTCTACTCCTCCCAAGAGAATCTCATCAACGATCACCTAGAAATAGATAAACAAAGCAAGGTGAGTCCATGACTCAGCAAGTACAATGATAAAGAACACATTTATCAATACAAATAAGACCTACTCGGCCTCGACGTTGACCATAACACAAATGAGTACTTATGATGACATGAAATGAATGCTTAAAAATCAAGGGAATGGACTGCACACACACATATACCGGTATAGTCAGTGAACACCCGTCGGTGTTCACTCAAGCCCGCATCTTAACAAAAATGCGGGGATCCATTTCCCGTATGAAGAACGTTTCATACGAGTGTCCAACATTGCCCATCTTGGAATTAATGGGTCTTACTCAACCATCCTGGAATTGATGGTCTTCCTCATCCACTCCCGTGGACGGCAAATGATAATGAATGCATGAAACAACTTATTGAATTAACATTACCATCATTTCTAATCATGAATTCAACACAAGATACTAAACATGAATATCTCACTTCATACTACACAAAAGTTATCACAAAGACGATCATATCAATAACCACAATGCACAACCTGCTCGATTAACAAAGTACTTGCCTTCGCGTTGAGACGCGTTAGTCGGGCGGCGATGGCGTTCCTAAATTCAAGCTCCGCCGCCTAACCAATGAAATACATTCAATAAGAACACCGAAAAATACCCATTTCTACTAATCAACGCTATACACCGCTTCGAAGACTCTAGTCGTTAATACAAAACTTAAATCAAATCAACAATTCGTCATAACTTAATTCTCGGACGACACGATGGTGGCATAACTTAAGATCCGAAGTCGAAACGAGGTGAATCCAATTTCGTAGCTTCTTAACCGACTAAACTACAATACTCTAGTTGACGTGGTAAACCAATTTGTGAGGACCCGGTTTATTCGGGCTTGTACTGCTTAACCATCCACTTGGCCCTAACAAGTACAAATCAAATAAACCAAGCCTCGAGATATGTATACTTCCTGCACTGCAGTATACACACCGTTACAAAATCATGCATCAATTCCATTCATACACATAGAGCCAAGCAAAGCAACAATGAAAGACATAGATAATATAAAGAGAGTTATTACAAAGAGAGGCCGACCGGCCAAAAGTCAAACAAATAAGTAAATACACAATGAAGCAAAATGGCCATAAGATGGCGATAAACAAAAGCCAATCGGTGTGCCTTTACCCACAAGGCAACCAACCGGACCACCAAGCTAATCGTCCCTGACGGCGCGCAACACAACTCACAAAAGTGAGGCCCTTGGGGCTCACCTTCTTCCTCTGCAACAATTAATATTAAGCAAGCGGATGAGTACAAAACTTGTTTTTGTACTCGCAAGACCGACGTGTGAGATAATGTAACTATAATTAACTACATGCAAGCTTTATTTAAGTGGATGAGGCTCTGGACTTATTTTTAGCATAAAGCAAGTTTTCATTTGCAATAAGGTAGTAGATTCAAAGCAAGTTTGCAATTAACTTTATTGTTCAAATAAAAGAGAGACAATTATAACAATAGATAGATGACAACACCAACCTAGAAGTGACTAACCCATAGTCACCACAACAATAGCATGAAGTACCCCTTCATACCACCCATGTCAAGTTTAAGTTTTTAAAAGGTTGTAGTCTAGTTCTTGTGGGAAATAACCAAGCGTGTCCATAACCTAGGACGAGGCTATTCGAATAGTTTTAACCCTGCAGGGGTGTACCAATGTACCCACACGATAGACCGCCTTTCCACCAGCCACGGTTAGCACACTTCCTTTGGTATGCAGGCATGGCTAAGTCTAACAAGACGCTTTCCAATGGACGATGCTAATTAAGAGCCGCAACCCACGGGAGAAAGACACATTCGACAGCCTAACCGGTCTGCCAATGCTCCCCTCCAACACCACAACACACACACAGGAACACACCCACCGACCAGCTCATAATTAACACCTCCCAAAGTACTTAGTCAAGAGAGGTTCCATATCCCCCTCGTGTGGTTAGCACGCAATAATTGCTTGGATCAATGGCACAAGTAACTCGGTCCTTAGGGACTTAGGCACCATTCCAATCACACCCAACAGATCACACCAACATACCATTGTGCCCAAGCCAAGATATAATTTTTGTTTTCAGTTTTTGATTTGCAAATTGATAAAACACAAGGGTTGGACATAATGGAATAATATAAGTATTTGTGTGATCAAGATCACCGACTAAGTCGATGATCGCCCAATACTACCGATACTAGGCATGGCTAAGCAATATTTATTCGAATCTACTAAGTGACAAGAGCTCATCCAACGAACTCTAATCACAGCAAATAACCTAGGCTTAGGTAGTAGAGGATATTGATTTACCTACAGATTATGCAACTAGGGATTAACTAATCAATTTAACACCCAAATAGCAATGCATACATAAAGTTTAAACAAGGTATTAGACTTTAAAAGTAATGGGATTGAATGGGAAATGATCAAACTGCTTGCCTTCGTGCTGTGGCTCAATTTGTTGCGGAGGGTCGTTCTCGGGGTTACCGCAAATGTCGAATCCTAAGCGAAAGAGCGAAAACAACCAATAAGACGAGCAACACTTAAACAAAAGAGCAAGCAAAAATTATCCAAATGCGATGAAATTTATACACAAGGTAGAATATGGACATACCTAGACATAGGAACTGGAAAACTTAATTTGGATTTGTGGTGCAAAGATATTCCCTAAAAACCTATTTTTCGCCATAATTAGCAATGTAGCAAAAATATTTTCTAGAAAGATTTTGAAGCTGAAATTTTTAGGGTAGCTACCTATTGGTATGGTGATACCCATATAAAATTTCAGGTCATTTGGAGTTATATTGAAAGAGTTATGGTTTTTCTAAATTGTTTAGGGTGTTAAACTAAAATATGATCCTTATGATTTTTAAAAATAGTAAAATTTGTGAAACCAATTTTCCTAGGAAATACACTATAATTGGAAGCTAATCCAATTGGATTCATACAAAAATGAGCTATAGACTAAAAGTTATGCATTTTACAAGTTTGCTAAAAGTTCTGAAAACAGTATTAAGTTCACTTGTTTATTATTTTTGAAAATGGTTTTCCAGATTTGATCATGGTCTACAATTATTTTTCTATTTAAGTGCAAGTTATAAGGAAGCTAACAAAACTGGAATCATCTAATTTGGATCTAAGATGACAAAGATATGAAAATGACAAGACCCTAATGTGACACTGATTTCTGGACTTAGCACTTTCGGGACTTCACTAACACCTAGCGACGTGGACGAACCAGAGCCGTTGATCTCAGATCGGACGTCCCCGGTTGAACCACGCCAAAACATCCCTCACGCGCGCAGAACAGAGGGCCGACGTGGAGGCTCCAGGGTCGTTGATCTCTGGATCCAACGGCCGAAGATCATCCACGTCGCTCACCCAGCGTTGTCGTCCGACAACACGGCCGAGGGCTTCACCGGCAAAACGCCGGCGACCAAAGGCACGGCGGCGCGAGTGAAAGCCAGGAATGGGTGCGCAATAGCATTGCGCACCCCCTGGTACCACCCACACCGACGGTGGTGGACCAGAGCGGCGCGGCGGCGGCGCGGAAAAGATGGCAACGACGACAAGCGACAAGGAGCCCGCAGCAGTTCATTCAGCGGTGCCCGAGCATCTAGGGGCTACCAGGAGCTACCGACCGACGGAGGTGCGAGAGGAGGGTGAGCAGCTCGGCACGACGCACCGCAACGGAGCGAGAGGAAGACGACGTGGAGCGGACGGCCCGAGCAAACCAACCACACCGCGTCATCAAGATGGATTCCAAAGCGACTCCGAGGATGCTACCGAGCAAGGAATCGGAGGGAGGAGGACTCACCGCGCTGAGACGAAGAAAGGTGCTCGCGGCCGATTTGGGGAAATCAAAATCTCGGTGCTCCGTGAAACAACCCGAAATGGAGTGGGGTTAAGCACCACCGAGGTGAGGAGAAGCAACAGGAGAGAGAGGGAGCCAGGAACCATCACACTGGGTTCACGAGAAGCTCGCGGGCAACAATGGCGGTGAGGGATTTTGAGCGCTGGGAACTCCACAAGGCGGTGGGTGCACGGGAAGCTCAAGGGTGTGCAAAGGAGGATAAGGGAGGACAATGGGGCTTAAGTAGCCGGGAGGCGGGGAGCACCGTTGCTCGCCTCGGGTTCCCGCTGCCGCTGCGATGCGCCGTGAGCGGCGGAGCGATTGAGACGACGACTAAACGGGCGGTGGAGTGACGGGCATTTAATGCTGCAGACACCCGTTGCGAGTCGCCGGATGGGACAAGGCATCGCGCGCGCACGCTCGGCTCGCCATGGCGCGCGTCGCGCGAGCGAGAGGAGAACGACGACGCCACCATCCGATTTGCATCCAAGGGCTAGCGCGATCGCGTTGAAACGGCATCGGCAAACGTGGGCGCGGCGATGGAAATCAACCGCCGAGAACCAAAGGGCAACCGGAGTTGTCCGAATGCATACACGGATGTGAGCCGTTCGATGGAGATCCAACGGCCCATAACGCGCGCGCCCGCTCGACCGCGCCGGTGCAGTTAGTTGGCTCGGCCGAGTCAAGTGGCTCGAGCCCGAGCCTGACTCGCACCCGAGGAACAGTGCAAACCAGTTAGGTTTTTAATTTCAAAGGCTGAACTTTGGGGATTTAATTGAGGTATCAAATCAACACCAAAATTCGTGAAATTTTAACTGAGCTTCTGACCTTAGGGTTTACCTTTCATAAAATTTTCAGAGATTTTGTGCACTGAATTTTCTCAGAAATTCCAGAAGGTTAAATCAGAGGTTTGACCAAGGTTTGACTTGCCTCTAAAATATTTCAAATAATTTCCCAAAATTATGAAATAATTCAGAGGTGTTACCAAGCCACCCTAGAACCAGGGAAAATTATTTCCAAGGGTTTGACAAAAGATTTGACCAAGGAGGTTGTTGACTTGATAAATGAGGCCTTTGATTTTTTTATTTTCCAAAATTCTTTTACAAGAATTTCAGAAAAGTTTCAAAAGTAAAAGGATGAAGGAAAAGTTTTAATTTACCCTCATTTTATTACATTTGAAACACAAGCCAAAATGGGGATGTTACAAATCTCCCCCCTTACAGAAATCTCGTCCCGAGATTTGGTTCACTCGGAAAAGAAAGAGGGGTAGTCTGCACGGAGGCGATCTTCTCGCTCCCAAGTAGCCTCATCCTCGGAATGGTTTGACCACTGAACTTTAAGGAACTTGATGGTCTTGTTCCTTGTTCTTCGCTCGGCCTCCTCGAGTATGCGAACAGGGTGCTCGCGATAGGTCAAATCCTCCTGAACATCAAGAGTTTCCAACGGAGCTTCCTCCGTTGGAACACGGAGGCACTTCTTTAGCTGGGACACATGGAACACATCATGTACCCCCGCAAGTGCAGCAGGCAACTCCAACTTGTAGGCAACAGCTCCCTTCTTCTCGATAACACGGTATGGACCGACATATCGAGGAGCCAATTTGCCCTTGACACCAAAACGCTGGTGACCCTTCAGAGGAGAAACCTTGAGATAAACGAAGTCATTGGGCTCAAAACTCAACTCACGTCGACGGCGATCCGCATAGCTCTTTTGCCTGGATTGAGCTGTGCGTAAGCGATCACGAATGAGCCGGACTTGACCCTCGGCCTCATTAATCGAGTCCGGGCCAAAGAAAGGTCTTTCACCGGTCTCGGACCAGTTCAACGGGGTTCTACACTTTCTCCCGTATAAGGCCTCAAATGGTGCCATGCCGAGACTGGCTTGGAAACTGTTGTTGTAAGAAAACTCGGCGAATGGCAAGCACTTCTCCCAATGCTTCCCATAGGAAAGGACACAAGCTCGGAGCATGTCCTCCAAAACTTGGTTGACCCTCTCGGTCTGACCATCTGTTTGGGGGTGATATGCTGTGCTGAAAGAAAGACGAGTTCCCATGGCTTCTTGCAAGCTATGCCAGAACTGGGAAGTGAAGATGGAACCACGATCAGAAATGATCGTCTTCGGTACCCCATGCAAGCTCACGATCCTGGCGATATAGAGCTCCGCAAGGTGACCGGTACGAATCTTGGTCTTGACTGGAAGAAAGTGTGCCACTTTTGTCAACCGGTCAATGATGACCCAAATGGCATCATTGCCCCTCGGTGACCTGGGTAGGCCGGTGATAAAATCCATCCCGACCGAATCCCACTTCCACTCCGGAATGGGCAAGGGCTGAAGCAATCCAGCTGGGCGCTGATGCTCGGCCTTGACACGACGACACACGTCGCATTCGGCAACGAACCTTGCGACTTCCCTCTTCATCCGGGTCCACCAAAATCTCTGGCGGAGATCATGATACATCTTTGTGGCCCCGGGATGAATGGACAGGGGAGAATCGTGGGCTTCGCGAAGGATCAAATCCCGCAACTCCTTGTCCTTTGGAACCACGAGGCGTTGCCCGAACCTCACAATACCAAGCTCATCTACAGAGAAGCACTTGGTTGTTCCATTCCTGACATTTTCCCTGATGTGGTTCACTCCAACATCTGACTGCTGAGCGGACGTGATTCGATCCACCAAGGTTGGCTGTACAACCAAGGCAGCGAGGGAACCATGCTCAACCAAACCCAAGTTGAGACGCTGGAACTCCTCCAGAAGGGGGGGCTGATGCTCTTGAAGCAACAATGCATTGCAATGCGCTGCGACTAAGCGCATCCGCAACGACATTAGCCTTGCCCGGATGGTAGTGAATACCACGTCATAGTCCTTGATCAACTCCAACCATCTCCTTTGCACGAGGTTGGATCTGGTTGGGTGAACAAATACTTTAAGCTTTTGTGATCCGAATACACTTCACAACGACACGATTAGGTAATGTCGCCAAATCTTAAGTGCATGGATCACACGCCAACTCAAGTCATGGGTAGGGTAGTTGAGTTCATGAGGTCTCAATTGCCTTGATGCATAGGCCACTACCTTGCCTTCTTGCATAAGGACACACGAGGCCTCGACGAGAAGCGTCACAAAAGATATCGAAGCTTCGACGGACATCGGGAGAACGAGAACGGGAGCGGTGGTCAATCGCCGCTAAGTGCTTGGAAACTTTCTCGCAATCAGCCGGACCACGAGAACTTCTTGTCCTTCTTGAGTAACTCCGTCATCGGCCGCTATCTTGGAGAAGTTCTCGATAAAGCGGCGATAATATCCCGCTAAACCAAGAAAACTCCGAACCGGTGACCGAAGTGGGTGACTCGTGAAAGCACGCCACCGATCTTGCTAGGATCCACACTACGCCTCTGCCGAAAGAATATGGCCTAAAAGGCTACTTCCTTCAACCGAATGCGCACTTCAACTTGCGTGATACGGTGGTGCTCACGGCTTGCCCAACACAAGCCTCAAATGCTCGGTGTGTTCCTCATCGCTCTTGGAGTAGATAAGGATATCATCGATGAAGACCACAACGAACCTATCCAAATACTCCATGAACACCGAATTCATGAGGTTCATGAACAAGGCGAGCATTGGTTAAGCCGAATGACATGACGGTATACTCGTACAAGCCATAACGAGTAGAAAGCCGTCTTTGGGATATCCTCCGGTCGAATCCGAACTTGATGATATCCCTCTCAAATCAATCTTGGAGAAGACTCGAGCTCCGTTAATTGATCGAAGAGGTCATCGATACGGGCAAAGGGTACTTGTTCTTTACCGTTACTTCATTAAGTGGACGGTAATCCACGCACATCGCAGCGTCTTGTCCTTCTTTGGGACAAAGATTGCTTGAGCATCCCCAAGGAGATGAGCTAGGCGGATGAAACCTTCTCTTGCACTCACCACCGCTTCTTCAACTCCACCAACTCAATCGGGTCCATCCAGTGAAGGCCTCTTTGAAATCGGGCGATGCACGGAACCAACTCAATGACAAACTCGAGGTCTCGAATGGCGGCATCCACGGAAGGTCGTCGGGAAGACATCCACAAAGTCACATACCACCGGGACTTCACTAATATCTAGAGTGGCTTCGCCGAGCGCGAAGAGATGCGGACCTGCAGACTTGCGAAAAGCGAACTTGCTCGCGAAGGATCGTGAGGTAGATGAGCCTCCTAGCGCAATCAATTTGTCCCATGTGCTGAGACAACCAATCCATGCCTAGGATTACATCTAAGCTCGCCGATCGAAGGAGGATAAGGTGTAACACCCCAGGAACCACATTACCCTGGAATGCTACTTAACCACTCTACAGCTAGCCAATAATTCTCAAGACAAAATTAATTCGGCAGCAACTCTAGACAAGAAGCACTAAGCGGAAGCATAAACAACTAAGGGAATAAAGATAACGGTAACAAGTTCAATAATTAAACAACCTCTAGCAGATTAAACCAAGTGTAGTTCACAAATTCATCAATAATAATTTGACAGAACACTCGCGAATAGCTAGTCATTAGGCTAATTTCCTCTCAACTTTATTACTGACATGAATCTATGAATTGAGTGCATTATTGTAGTGCCGCTCTACCCATCCTGTGAATGCTTAAGAATCACCCGAAAGGGGAAAGAAACAACAAGGGTGAGATAAAATCTCAGCAAGCAAACTGCTTAATGTGCTATTGGACTACAATCAAATATACAACATCATTAAAGTATCCATAAGTCCACATCCATAATGTGAATCCACATTCGTTTACAAGCTAATTAAACTACAGAGATAATAAGCATCAATATCCAATTCCCATAATAATCACAATTATAGCCTCAACCATATTTACTACCAATGATGACAAAATATTAACAATTGAATCTTGATCAATCGCTTCATATTAATCACCACTACCACTACCAATGACAATAAGGTATTAACATTTTTTACCTCATAACTTTACTATTTCTCGCATCCACAACTGCCATCAACAATTACCACAAGAGAGAAGAATCTCATGCCACAATCACAACCTCTACCATACCACAAGGGATGAACCCCATTCCACAACCACATCCACATTACTCATACCACAAGAGACTCTCATGAGTCAATTTCCACATTGCAACTATGAAGTTGCGTTTGTTTGCAAAAATAACTTCACCTCAATATCTTGCACAAGTATGCAAATGATCTTTCCACAATGTAATGCATATGTATGCTATGCTCCACTGCACCTTTACCCAACAAGGTAAAGGTATGCATCGTGCTACGGCAATGCACGATGTTGTACCGGTACGGTCGCGGCTATAAGCGGCGACATCCACAATGCAAATGTCATGATATGTCATGAATGATATGATATGATAATCATAAACCACAAGAATTTAACCACGGAGATCAACAACATACTCATCATGAATATTTTCTCATAATCCACATGTGTCTCATTAAGCACAATACCAACGTGTCATAAGACCATTACCACATAACCCACACCCGATTCACCAAGATCAAAATCAATCGATCTAGATGAAACTCTATCACATAGACCACCACAGGATCATCATGAAAAATAACCATAATGAATTATCAACATGTCCACCTTGAGTTTATTCTCATATTCCGCATTTGGCTCATTACGCAAATTACCACAATACTACCCAAACTCATCCAATCATAGCAATTGATTAATATCTTGCTACCACATTCTTACTTAGAAAAACATGTAACCATGGCATATCATTTAACACTACGTCAATCATGCATAGTGCAAGTAGTAAGAAAAACGGGTTAAACCGTAGCACAACCGCTACATTTACTTGCCTTCCACGATGCGACGCGTTAGCCGGCAAAGATGATACTCCTAAACCTGAGGCTTCACCTCCTAAACAAGTAAAATAATTTCAATAAGGACATAATATACCCAGCGCTACTAATCGGCATTCTACATCGCTTAAACCCAGCGCTACTAATCGGCATTCTACATCGCTTACTTGACGACTCAAAACGAGTTTACAAAGCTGAAACCGAAAGACAACATTTCCTGCCGTAATCTGATTCTGGACAGCAGCACGGTAAAAGACATAACTCAAGATCTGGAAGTCAAAAAGGGGTAAATCCAATTTCTGTATATTCTTAACTGAATAATCTACAATACTCTAGTTGACACAATAAACCAATTCGGCCAAAATAATAGGCTACCCATTGTCTGAACTTTCAGTACAGAAACTGTCTACACAAACGAACAACAAAACTAAAATGACCATAACTTTTAATGGGTAACTCCGAATTGATCGTTCTTTATCAATCTGAAAAGGATATCGAATTACCTACAATAACCTAGTTGGGTGAACTTTCAGATTCTACCAAATTCCCTTTCAAATTTTAGGAAATAACCAGACAGATTATTCTCGTCAGATTTCTGGCAGCAGATACTAAATCGATCATAACTTTTGACTCAGACCTCGGAATCGAGTGATCTTCGCGCTACTGAAAGATAACGACATAACCCACATATCTCTAGGAGATGGAAACTTAAAATTCAGACTCTAAATACACGAAAAATACTCACGCAAGGTTCTGGACAGAACTGCATCTTCTGCAGCCCAACAATTAACCGACAATTCTAATCAAATTCGCATCTACTAAGGATCAAACAGCGGAAAAGCATCTGTTACCCTTGTAGAACCACTAGAAATCGCTGAACCAAACCCCACGCAAAACTTCTTCTCCTTCTTCTCCTTCTTCTCCTTCTTCTCCTTCTTTTCTTCCTCTCCTTCTTCCTTCTTGCGCAATGGACAGCACCTTTGATGAGGGAGGTGCAGGGGCAGCACCTTGGGAGAGGGGAGGAAGGGGGAGAAGGGCTGCCAAGTGGGAGGAGGAAAGGGGGAGAGGGGAGGGGCGGCTAGGGTTTGGGGAGGTGGCCTCCCCCTTGGCCGGCCACACTAGATGGGCCAAGGCCCACCCAAAGGTAGCGGAAAAACGCAGAAAGCCCTCTCACGCTGGATTTGACGAAAACTAATAAAAACCTTCCCGATTAAAATTATTCTCACCGATTAATTTTAATTAATCCGTTCTTGACTTCTCACACTTCGAATATTACATTCTTCCCACCTTAAAAGGATTCGCTCGAATCCAATTCTCTGCACTACAAGCGATCAAAGAACCCAAACTAGGTGTACTCACCACCTCGAAGAACTCGGGGTACTTCTTTCGCAAAGATCCTCCAATTCCCACGTAGCTCTCTCTCGGATCGATTCGCCCAAAGGACCTTCGTGATACTTGATGGTCTTATTCCTCAAGACCCGCTCCGATGTATCCAAGATACGAATCGCCGACTCTCCACGGTGAGATCTGCTCCACCGTGACTGTCCCAGTCAATTCTATGTTCGGATCCGCAAGTATTTCTCAAGATAGACACATGAAAACATTGTGCACACCACTCAAAGAGTCCGCGGCTCCAAACGATAAGCCACACTACCCACCCGAGCAACCACCGGAAAGGTCCGATGTACCGGGCTAAGCTTCTGGTGGTACCAAAACGAACAACACCCTTGGTTGGAGACACCCGAAGGAGCACAAGGCTACCCACCGCAAACTCCAACTCTCGGCGCCGAACATCCGCATAATTCTTTTGTCGGCCCTGAGCAGCCAACAGGTCCTGCCTTTTTTACAAAATTTCCCGCAATAACTATTAAGACCACTTTCTCAAACCATCCTCTTTCTTAAAACACTTTTCTCTTATTAAACATACTCGGGATAACCCAATATACCCTTTTTAAAGAATTTGATCACAAATTCCACTCACATCATTCTACTAGAAGCACAACGGTATCATTTGCAAACAGAACCCAGCAACAGGAGAGTAAAGAACTCTCAAGCATCACACTAGCAACCAGCTTTCCTTCAAAGGACCACGATCCAAATCAAAGGATTCACCACAAAGTATTTCTACTCGTTAAGTAGACAATTGGAGAACCACACCACATAAGCTAAGGGTGAAAATCACTCGACAGACCAAAACAATCAATTTCTTTTCCTAACTGGAAAAGACTACGCCTCAACAAAAACACCATTCAATTTTGCAAATGGCCTCTGCCGTAAACACACAGCATAAACAAGAATCAAGAGAGCATCACACTACTTGACATAACCAAAATTTCCCAATTCATTTCTTTTAACAATTTAACTTCCTTGAACCAAGGATTTTCAAATCATTGCCCAACACACCAACTCATTTATCTCAAGTTGGCCAACTCAACAATTAGCTCACTTGATTACATCATCTACACCATTGTAGATAGACTCTCACCGCCCCACAAAACAACACTAGACTACCACTATTAAGTCGTCATCACGCAACAAAAGGCGTTGCAACCCACAACAATTACCATGTTCTTAGAAGAAGAGGTAAGAAGAAATAAATTTGAGCATACAGAAAAAGGTTATCATCACAATAGCCAAAAGACCAAAAGAATAACAAATAACAATGAGGTTGGAAAAACACAAGATAAGATCATCTGTACCTCAAATACTTCTAGTGCAACTTTTCCTTTCAATAATAAGCAATTTTCTTTGATTACAACATCCCGCCATTTCCAACAAAGGATGCTTGAAGACCACAACACAAGATTCAAATAAAACCAATAAGATCAATCAACACGCCGCTTTACTCAGAGCAACCTCGACTATGACACAAGTCATACGGTCCAAAAAGATTCCAACCGTAAACCTCACACCCTTCAATGCAATTAGTATTATGGAATTAACAAATTACTTTATTTTTTTTAAAACATTCAACACCATAAATCACTTCATCATGTTCTTATTATCCAAATAAGATTCCAACTACTTAATCTAGTTAAACCTAGTGCATAAGCCATCATATTAAAACAAACTCTTTAACAAGATGGTATTAGAACATAACAACCTCACAAAACATGCTAGTATGAACCTCTTATTAGATTCCATACATTTATCTCGTACTGATGCTCAACTCTAGTTTAGAAAAAGGTAAATACACTCTAGCCATTCTTTGTCAATAATTGATTATTAATTTTTTCATCAAGATAGCATTAATGATCCTATCTCTAATTTGCAATCACAAAGACAAAAAGAGCACTGATTCGATACTCCACCTTATGTTAAGATATTAAAATAAAATAACTTTAAACATCAATAATACCGACTTTATAAGACAAGATTCCACAAGTCAATACATCACCGCATCCATTTCTTTATACATATTTCAACAATTTAGCATGGTAAAAGTTACATAACTTTGACAAATTGTACATGCTCATCAAGTATGTAAAGAGAGGACATAATTAAGGTTAATCTTATTAAGGCAATATTCCAACACCTCCTTACTTGACTATCCCGAATGGTCGATTAATTACTTAAGATCAATCAATCCAACCTATCCAACAAGTTGGGAAAATTAAACAACTACAATAGTCAAAACAATTGTTTTTCATAATCCTTAATAAATGCATGAGTTCTACACATGTATCGCTAAATTCTTAGCCACAAATCTTCAAGAAACTACAACAGACAACATCATATTAATCAACTTCACTTCTAAAGATGTTAGTAGAAATTAATGATGTACCACACTAACTTTTCAACTTGATAATTCACAATCTATCAATTATTTACATAATTGTCACCTACTACTTAAACACAACAAAACATCATAAAGGGATTTTAACACTCTCTTCTAGGGAGAAAATCAAACCTCAAAAGTCGAAATAACTCAGAAGAAATGCATAGAGCCAATGTGTAACACCCAGGTTCGTCATGAGCCTGGAATGCTACTAAACAACTCTAAAAACTCTAAAGAAGACAATTCTAATAAAAATTTCGGCAGAACCTCCCTTGTAAAGTTAATTACATGAAGGTTCCAACACACAGAATAATCAAATATTAATTAAACCTCCATTCCAAATCATCAATGAATAATCAGAAACATGCTAAGAAACCGTCATAACTAGAGAGGTATAACATTCCACTATTCCTCATTATTACATTTAATCCATAGCATAAGATGTGATCATATTATTCAAAGATCAATAACTCTCTCAAGATCAATCATCCTTATTTAGTTCATGTGGTATGTGTGTGACTAGCACCTAATTTCCCCATGCATGTCATTCTTGTCTCTGGTACCTAAACAACAATAAAGCAAGAGTGAGTCCATAGACTCAGCAAGTACATTAAGAAACCATGGCAATAACACACATATAAAGGGAAATTAACATTAAAAACATCTCATATGCAAATGCAATGCTCAAGGACTTTTATCTTTAACTTTCGTGTACATTACACTGTATGTGCAGAGTATGCGCACGCCGCCAAGATACCCATGCTCGTGCGCGCACGCACGAGGACCAATTGCCCGCATCCGCAAGTAACGGGACCTCAAGCCCACACTCCACGAGTGAGGATCTCGGCCCGCTCACATTCATGACGGGATCTCCAAAGGAAACATACTTGGGCACCACGTGACCAAGCCTCAACATGATATCTTTATGCAAATGCTTATCATGTAATCATCATCAAATTACCAAAATTCAACATCACTTAATCATAGTAAAGCATGAGCATCATTTGAACAATAACCATACTTAAGCATTCATTAAGTATACCATCTTGCAATGCATCCATACAGCAATTAACACACAATTTAGACAATCATTCAAAACAACAATGCACTTGCCTCAACCGTGCGAAGGTGGATGTCGGGAATGAGGTACTGCTCCCGGAGCCAAACCCACACCTGACAACAATTGAGACAGGCTAAGGCTACCATAAGGGCCTAATAACGAAATCATAAACACAACATGAGTACATGGTCCACTAAACGCAACCCCAACGTTAAAGCTAGCTGTCAGATTTCCTTTCCAGAGAACAGCCCTTCGAAAAATCATAACTAAATGTACAGAAATCCAAATGGAGTGATCTTGGACATTCTGAAAAGGTTATTGAATTCCCTTCTAAACCTAGTTGGTGAGGTTCTCTGATTCGGCCATTTCCTAGTCCTACCAATCTAAACAACAGAGTATCAATTTTCACGTCGGGTCTCTGGACAGCAACATTGAAACTATCATAACTTTCTACGTTCGTCCGAATTTCATGATCTTTAGTTTTCCTGAAAGCTAGAAGGATTATCTACAACTTTCGTTATACTGGGGTTCTCAGATTTCCACTTTAACCATCACTTTTAATTGGTTTCCTACAATCTGCCTAAATACTGACAGAGCAGTGGAACAGCAGACTTAGAAAATCATAACTCTCTAACCGTTAATCGGATTTGAGTGAACTTGGCGGCCACTGAAAGCTAAGACAATAACCTACAACTCTCTAGGAGACCAAAACTCCAGATTCAACCTCTAACCACACGAAATTTACCCGCAAGCCGCTGGACGAAAATTGCATTACAGCAGGCCGACTACCACCTAAACAAAGACTAACCAAAATCTCTCCCAAGACTAATTATCCTTCAAGAACAGCGTGTTACCCTTGACGACGCTGCCGGCTTAACCCGGATGGCGATCCTTCCTCTTCCTCTTCTCCCTTCTCTTCTCCTCCTTTCTTCCCTCCTTTCTTCCTCTATGGCCTACTGCAAGGAGGGCTTCTTCCTCAAGGCCGGCAAAGAATGGAGGAGGTTGGGGGGCGCAAGGGGGAGGAACCAGGAGGTGGTGCGCATGGAGGTGGTGCAAGGGGGAAGGAGAGGAGATGGGGGCGGCCAAAGGAGTGGGGGCTCGCTAGGGTTTGGGGGAAAAGTGGTGCCTTCCCCTTGGCCGGCCACCTAAGGCCCGATGGGCCGGAGCCCAAGCCTGTGTTGGCGAAAACGTGCTTTCACCCCCGCTAGTTGCGAAAATCAACTCTTTCCTTTGATCCTTTACTAATACCGAGAAGTCCCTCCCAAACTCTTTTCGAACCTCTCGAGCTTTTGGGACATTACATTCTACCCTCACACGCACTCGCCCTAATTCTAACCCACCACGCCAAGGGACTGATACGAAAAGACTTAAAGCACAACACGCACTGTAGAGAATAATTCTGATATTGCTCGCGCATGCGGCCTCCAACTCCTGTGTGGCTTCTTTCTGATCGCTGCGACCAAAGAACTTTAACATACTTCACGTTTTGTTTCTCAAAACCTTCTCTCGATTTCTCCAAGATCCGCACCGGCTTTGACTCAAAGGTCAAATCTTGCTCTATGTGTAGAGGCTCTAGCGGTACATGATGCTCCGGATCTCGCAAATACTTCCTCAAAGATGGATACATGAAAACATTGTGAACTCCACGCATAGACTCGCAGTCTAAACGATAAGCCAACTTCCGATTCGAGCCAAGATCGTGAATGGTCCTATGTACCTTGGGCTAAGTTTCCTCTCGTACCGAACCTCACCACACCTTTAGTGGGGACACTTTCAAGAGCACTGATCCCCACTTCAAATTCCAAGTCTCTTTCTTCTCACGCCTCGATAACTTTCTCTCGCCGAGCCAGCACAGGTTCTGCCTCACCAGAGCCACTCGCTCTCTGCGCTTTTGTACCCAATCCGACCCAAAATCGCCTTCACCCACTTGCTTCCTCAAAGCAAAGTGGGGACTCGCACTTACGCCCATACAAAACCTCGAACGGAGCGGCTTTTATGCTTGAATGATAGCCTGTTGTTATAAGCAAATTCCGCTAAGGGCAATTGATCCTCCCACTACCCTTCCAAGACAAAACACAAGTCCGCAACATGTCCTCCGAGTGGTCCGGATAGTACGCCCGCCCGCCTGTCCGTCTGCGTGGATGGAATGTCAGACTCAGACGGAGCCAGGTGCCCAAGGCACTCAGTAAACTTTCCCAAAACTTGAGACAAACTTGGCATCTCTGCCGGAAATGATGGTCTTTGGCACCCCATGTAATCTCACAATCTCCCGCACATAGATGGGGCTAAATCACTGGCCGAGTTAGTAGAGCGAATTGGTATAAAGTGTGCGATTTCATCGAGACGATCCACTATCACCCACATCGCATCCTTACCCTTGGTGACCGGGTAATGCAACTACAAAATCCATAGAAATATCGCCCCACGGCCATTGCGGAATCTCTAAAGGTTGCAACAACCCGCAGACGTTTATGTTCCGCCTTCACCGTTGACAAACACCACATGAGGCCACATAATTAGCTATGTCCACCTTCATCCTTTTCCACCATAAATTCGCTTTAGATCACGATACATCTTCGTTTCACCCGATGAACATTAATGTACGGGTACGATGTGCCTCTTTCGAATCGTCATCTTGACCTTCGCTTCACGTGGTACGCAAAGGCGGCCCTTAAACCGCAACGCACCACACCCATCCAAACTGAAATCTCCGCCCTGCCCAAATCCAACCGCCAACCCTTTGCAATAATTGATCTTCTGTTGTGCCTCTCGCACTCCGCTCTCGAATGGCCGACTCAAGATCACCAGTGTTTCAACACGCGCCCCCGTGATAGCAAAATGATATACCCATACGGCCAAAGTCGCGAATGAGATAATCCAATGAAGCGCGTTGCCTTGCGACTAAGAGCATCACCACCACATTTGCCTTTCCAGATGGTATTGAATAGATAGATCATAATCCTTAATTAGCTCCACCACTGCGCGCTTTAAATTCAGATCTTTTCGAGTGAAAATATACTTAAGACTCTTGTGATCTGTGAAACATCACAACCCTCACCATACGATAATGCCTCCAAAGTTTCGTGGCAACACTACACCGCCAACTCTAAATCATGAGTTGGGTAATTGCTCATGCTTCTTCACCGCTTGACGCATAAGCTATCACCTTCCCTTCCCGCATAAGGACACAACCCAACCCAATCCGAGACGCATCGAGTACATCAGAAATCGCCTCCCGTGCTCGGGAAGTGTAAGGATAGGGCGGTCACCACTTTTCCTTAAGGGTTTGGAAACTATGCTCACAATCATCATCCCACTGAACTTCACATCCTTCGTGTGAGTCCGGATAAGGGTTTAGCAATAATGGAGAAATCTCGCACAAAACGCCGATAGTATCCCGCCATGCCGAGAAAGCTTCTCACTTCTTTGACGTTGGTTGGCGTCTTCCATTCTACCATCAGAGAAATCTTACTTGGGTCAACTGTGATTCCTTATCATTGATGACATGCCCTAAATCCCACTTCGACATCCAAAACTCAGACTTTTTCGTTTGGCATAAAATTTATGCTCCTTAGTGTTTCCAACACAAGCCTCGTGTGTCGCTCATGTTCACTTCACTCTTTGAATATATCAAGATATCATCTATAAAGACTACCACAAAATCATCCGGTATTCATGCAACATCCTGCTCATAGTCTCCATGAAAGCAAAGGGGCGTTCGTTAGTCCAAAAGACATAACTTTAAATTCAAAATGCCCATACCTTGTAGAGAATGCCGTCTTCTCAATATCCTCCTTTCTGACAGGATTTGATTATAACCTGATTGAAGGTCAATCTTTGAGAATACCTTGGCCCTCTCAATCGATCAAATAGATCTTCTATACGAGGCAGAGGATACTTATTCTTGATGGTTAATCGGTTAAGAGCACGATAATCAATACACATGCGCCAACTACCATCTTTCTTCTTGGTAAATAGAACAGGGCTCCCCATGGAGACACACTGGGACGAATGAGATCCTTTGCTTTTAAATCATCCAATCGCTTCTTTAGTTCCTCCCGAACGGACGGGCCAACCAGAAGGGGTCATAGAGACAGTCGCGCGCCGTACCAAATCAATTTCAACTCTACAGACGAGGTGGGGCATCCTCGTAGTTCTCACTGAAAACATCCAGAACTCCCGAACGACCAAAATTTCTTCTCTGCACAGATGAACTCGGCTTCTCCACTAGAGACAAAAGAAACCCATTCTTCGCCTGCACGCCACCGGAAAAGACTAGCCATCACAAAAAGTGAGTGAGATGGAGCGCTACATTGAATACTATCTCCCGCCTGCACGGAGCTTGCAGGTTATTGTCTTCCAAAACAGAAATGACAAAGACGGTAATTATGCAACCACCCAACCCCAAGATGACATCAAATGGCTCCATCCTCATAACCATCGATTAGCAATGAACTCTTCTCCATCTAACGAAATCACACAACCAGACAAATCAGAGCTAGAGAGAATTCCCAGGAGAATTAACTAGAACCGACTGAGCTATTGGTCGCAGACTCAAACTCGCCTTACTAACAAAATCTAGTGATACAAAAGAAAAGGTAGCCCCGAATCAAACCAGAACAAGTGCCTCTATCGAATCCACTAAGAGCGCATCTGTCACCACATCGGGACGACTCACCACCGCTCGTCGGCATAGCGTAGGAGACCGCTGGCGGGGCGTAGGGGCTCCAACACCTGGTACGGTGGTGCGGGAATCGGGCTGGAGGTGCCAAGGTGCTACTGGAAATGGAGCCACGAGGGGGCGGCCAAAAATACCTCGGGCGGTGGAGCTCCTCCAGAGCAGGAAGTAAGGCCGAGGCGGTGCCTGTTGGAGTAGGAGTAGCCGCTAACATCCGAACCGACTCGAGAAGAAGTTGGCGCTGCACCGACATCGCACAGTTCCCACTTGATGATACCGCGGATTCCGCCGACAAACCAATGCCTTATGGCCCTCCGACCACAATGGCGACAAGACCGAACCACCTGCATCAAGCTCTATGCTCACCGCCGCACTTGAAGCACTTCATGCCTTGCCTCGGGACCGACGTAACCTAGGTGCACTGCAGACGCCGAAGTGGAAGAAGACTGTGCCCTGTGAACTTGGTCTTGAATGACTTCGGACCTTTGAACCTCTTGGAAGTAGGCCTCAAAGGTCCCACCCCACCGCTAAAACCCTCTTCGGCCGCCACCGCTCCCTCGATACCACGCGCCTTCTCCTCCCGGCAACTCCTCACCAAGCCGCATCTCCGCCCATGCCCTCGCTTGTTCGACCTGTGGAGCTGAAATCCCGCAACTCCAATGCTCCCAATACCGCCGGAACTCTTGCACGAGCCCTGCAAACCTCTTGGCTTTTTCTCATCATTTGTGGCCACATGGAACAAAACGAACTGTGTTGTTAAAACTCGTCAGACTGCCACCGCTATCTTCCCTCGCTGAAGTTACGCAAGGAGACTTCCATTCGCTCCACATATGAAGCTCGATAAAACCTCTTCCCCAAGTGCTCAACAAAATACTCCTGTAATCGTCCATGAGTCTCCGCCCCGCCATCGTAACTCCTTCCCACCGATATCCGCCGCCTTCAATTGGAAGGCCACGAACCGAGCCTCATTTCAGATGTCATCCCCGAGCTCTGAAGTGCCTCTCCATGTGTCGCGACCAATTAGCTGCGTCGACAGTGTGCTCGACCTGGCGAAGGTGTCCGACCTCAAAGCGTTCCATTGATGTAATCCCATGGCATACGCCGCAGTGCCACCGCAGGCCACCACAGAGCGACAACAGCGCGGTGGCGGGCTCGGTTCTCTGCATCGAAGCAACCTCTTCCTCCGACTCGCAGGCTAGCTTCTCCCACCACGGAATTCAACCTCTGGCGGGGCGATGCTCGGCCTCGCCGGCCCTGCCGCCTCGACCACGACCTCGGCCTCCACCCCTTGCCATATCTAATCATCACAAAAAACAATCAAACAATAAGCAATTTCATCATCTAGGACCACAAGAGAAATCAAAATCTCAAAAATAAAGATAATGCAATGCATTAACCCATTCCCACCTATCGTGTATAGTGTGTCAAATTTAACCTTTCATATTCCACTGACCTACCACCGCCTCGATACTAATCAGAACACCTGTGTTCGCCATGAGCCCGGAATGCTACTAAACAACTCTAAAAACTCTAAAGAAGACAATTTAATAAAAATTTCTACAGAACCTCCCTTGTAAAGTTAATTACATGAAGGTTCCAACACACGAATAATCAAATATTAATTAAACCTCCATTCCAAATCATCAATGAATAATCAGAAACATGCTAAGAAACCGTCATAACTAGAGAGGTATAACATTCCACTATTCCTCATTATTACATTTAATCCATAGCATAAGACAGATCATATTATTCAAAGATCAATAACTCTCTCAAGATCAATCATCCTTATTTAGTTCATGTGGTATGTGTGTGACTAGCACCTAATTTCCCCATGCATGTCATTCTTGTCTCGGTACCTAAACAACAATAAAGCAAGAGTGAGTCCATAGACTCAGCAAGTACATTAAGAAACCATGGCAATAACACACATATAAAGGGAAATTAACATTAAAAACATCTCATATGCAAATGCAATGCTCAAGGACTTTATCTTTAACTTTCTCGTACATTACACTGTAATGCGCAGTATGCACCGCCGCAGATACTCCATGCCCGTAGCGCACGCACAGGACCAATTGCCCGTTACTCGCAAGTAACGGGGACCTCAAGCCCACACTCCACGAGTGAGGATCTCGGCCCGTCACATTCATGACGGGATCTCCAAAGGAAACATACTTGGGCACCACGTGACCAAGCCTCAACATGATATCTTTATGCAAATGCTTATCATGTAATCATCATCAAATTACCAAAATTCAACATCACTTAATCATAGTAAAGCATGAGCATCATTTGAACAATAACCATACTTAAGCATTCATTAAGTATACCATCTTGCAATGCATCCATACAGCAATTAACACACAATTTAGACAATCATTCAAAACAACAATGCACTTGCCTCAACCGCGTAAGGTGGATGTCGAATGAGGTACTGCTCCCGAGCCAAACCCACACCTGGACAACAATTGAGACAGGCTAAGGCTACCATAAGGGCCTAATAACGAAATCATAAACACAACATGAGTACATGGTCCACTAAACGCAACCCCAACGTTAAAGCTAGCTGTCAGATTTCCTTTCCAGAGAACAGCCCCTTCAAAAAAATCATAACTAAATGTACAGAAATCCAAATGGAGTGATCTTGGACATTCTGAAAAGGTTATTGAATTCCCTTCTAAACCTAGTTGGTGAGGTTCTCTGATTCGGCCATTTCCTAGTCCTACCAATCTAAACAACAGAGTATCAATTTTCACGTCGGGTCTCTGGACAGCAACATTGAAACTATCATAACTTTCTCTACGTTCGTCCGAATTTCATGATCTTTAGTTTTCCTGAAAGCTAGAAGGATTATCTACAACTTTCGTTATACTGGGGTTCTCAGATTTCCACTTTAACCATCACTTTTAATTGGTTTCCTACAATCTGCCTAAATACTGACAGAGCAGTGGAACAGCAGACTTAGAAAATCATAACTCTCTAACCGTTAATCGGATTTGAGTGAACTTGGCGGCCACTGAAAGCTAAGACAATAACCTACAACTCTCTAGGAGACCAAAACTCCAGATTCAACCTCTAACCACACGAAATTTACCCCGCAAGCCGCTGGACGAAAATTGCATTACAGCAGGCCGACTACCACCTAAACAAAGACTAACCAAAATCTCTCCCAAGACTAATTATCCTTCAAGAACAGCGTGTTACCCTTGACGACGCTGCCGGGTTAACCCGGATGGCGATCCTTCCTCTTCCTCTTCTCCCTTCTCTTCTCCTCCTTTCTTCCCTCCTTTCTTCCTCTATGGTCTACCGCAAGGAGGGCTTCTTCTCCTCAAGGCCGGCAAAGAATGGAGGGAGGTTGGGCGCAAGGGGGAGGAACCAGAGGTGGTGCGCAAGGGAGGTGGTGCGCAAGGGGAAGGAGAGGAGATGGGGGGCGGGCCAAGGGAGTGGGGGCTCGGCTAGGGTTTGGGGGAAAGTGGTGCCTTCCCCCTTGGCGGCCACCTAAGGCTGATGGGCCGGAGCCCAAGCCCAGTTGGCGTAAAAACGTGCTTTCACCCCGCTAGTTGCGAAAATCAACTCTTTCCTTTTGATCCTTTTACTAATACCGAGAAGTCCTCCCAAACTCTTTCTAACCTCTCGAGCTTTTGGGACATTACACAATGCTTCCACAAGTTAATGAACTTCCCACGTAAGCTTTTATTCTCTCTCAAAATATCAATCGAAATACAAGAGTCATGTTTTCCAGCAAGAAAGATGGAACAACACGGAAAAATACCAGAGTCTCCAAAAGCACTGCTCACGAGCAGTCAAACAACCCATCAATCAGAAAGAAACAATACTTGGCCTCAAGAACAATTGGAGGCCTAGTGACACCCAACAATCGCAATAAACGGCTAACCCGAGAGAAAATCATTAATCGCAATAGGCCAAGAATCGCCAACATCAATTCAAGGAGGATAACACTTTGCTAAGAAACTTACCCATGACATCCGCAAACTAAGTTACCCGAGGTAATCGATCAATATCCTCGCACTACGAACGGGGTAAAATCGCAATGCCCAAGGCAACGAACAGAAACCCTACCTCTTATCATTGACTATCCTCACTCATAGCAATGAGAAACAACACATAAACATACAAGATTATCTCATAGCATGAATAATCAATATAACATGTCAAAGCACGAATGCAATGCTTGACCCATCCCTTCCTACGTGCGCGCCAAGTGTCAATTTAATATTTTTAATTACCACGCACCTAAAGCCCGCTCGATACCAACCGTAACACCCCAGAACCACATTACCCCGAATGCTACTTAACCACTCTACAACTAGCCAATAATTCTCAAGACAAAATTAATTCGGCAAAGCAACTCTAGACAAGAAGCACTAAGCGGAAGCATAAACAACTAAGGGAATAAAGATAACGGTAACAAGTTCAATAATTAAACAACCTCTAGCAGATTAAACCAAGTGTAGTTCACAAATTCATCAATAATAATTTGACAGTAACACTCGCGAATAGCTAGTCATTAGGCTAATTTCCTCTCAACTTTATTACAAGATGAATCTATGAATTGAGTGCATTATTGTAGTGTCGCTCTACCCATCCCAGAATGCTTAAGAATCACCAAAGGGGGAAAGAAACAACAAGGGTGAGATAAAATCTCAACAAGCAAACTGCTTAATGTGCTATTCAGACTACAATCAAATATACAACATCATTAAAGTATCCATAAGTCCACATCCATAATGTGAATCCACATTCGTTTACAAGCTAATTAAACTACAGAGATAATAAGCATCAATATCCAATTCCCATAATAATCACAATTATAGCCTCAACCATATTTACTACCAATGACAAAGAAATATTAACAATTGAATCTTGATCAACTGCTTCATATTAATCACCACTACCACTACCAATGACAATAAGGTATTAACATTTTTACCTCATAACTTTACTATTTCGCATCCACAATCGCCATCAACAATTACCACAAGAGAGAAGAATCTCATGCCACAATCACAACCTCTACCATACCACAAGGGATGAACCCCATTCCACAACCACATCCACATTACTCATACCACAAGAGACTCTCATGAGTCAATTTCACATTGCAACTATGAAGTTGCGCTTGTTTGCAAAAATAACTTCACCTCAATATCTTGCACAAGTATGCAAATGATCTTTCCACAATGTAATGCATATGTATGCTATGCTCCACCGCACCTTTACCCAACAAGGTAAAGGTATGCATCGTCTTACGGCAATGCACGATGTTGTACTGCACGGTCGCGCTATAAGCGGCGACATCCACAATGCAAATGTCATGATATGTCATGAATGATATGATATGATAATCATAAACCACAAGAATTTAACCACGGAGATCAACAACATACTCATCATGAATATTTTCTCATAATCCACATGTGTCTCATTAAGCACAATACCAACGTGTCATAAGACCATTACCACATAACCCACAACCGATTCACCAAGATCAAAATCAATCGATCTAGATGAAACTCTATCACATAGACCACCACAGATCATCATGAAAAATAACCATAATGAATTATCAACATGTCCACCTTGAGTTTATTCTCATATTCGCATTTGGCTCATTACGCAAATTACCACAATACTACCCAAACTCATCCAATCATAGCAATTGATTAATATCTTGCTACCACATTCTTACTTAGAAAACATGTAACCATGGCATATCATTTAACACTACGTCAATCATGCATAGTGCAAGTAGTAAGAAAACGGGTTAAACCGTAGCACAACCGCTACATTTACTTGCCTTCCACGATGCGACGCGTTAGCCGCAAAGATGATACTCCTAAACCTGAGGCTTCACCTCCTAAACAAGTAAAATAATTTCAATAAGGACATAATATACCCAGCGCTACTAATCGGCATTCTACATCGCTACTTGACGACTCAAAACGAGTTTACAAAGCTGAAACCGAAGACAACATTTCCTGCCGTAATCTGATTCTGACAGCAGCACGGTAAAAGACATAACTCAAGATCTGGAAGTCAAAAAGGGGTAAATCCAATTTCTGTATATTCTTAACTGAATAATCTACAATACTCTAGTTGACACAATAAACCAATTCGGCCAAAATAATAGGCTACCCATTGTCTGAACTTTCAGTACAGAAACTGTCTACACAAACGAACAGCAAAACTAAAATGACCATAACTTTTAATGGGTAACTCCGAATTGATCGTTCTTTATCAATCTGAAAAGGATATCGAATTACCTACAATAACCTAGTTGGGTGAACTTTCAGATTCTACCAAATTCCCTTTCAAATTTTAGGAAATAACCAGACAGATTATTCTCGTCAGATTTCTGGCAGCAGATACTAAATCGATCATAACTTTTGACTCAGACCTCGGAATCGAGTGATCTTCGCGGCTACTGAAAGATAACGACATAACCCACATATCTCTAGGAGATGGAAACTTAAAATTCAGACTCTAAATACACGAAAAATACTCACGCAAGGTTCTGGACAGAACTGCATCTTCTGCAGCCCAACAATTAACCGACAATTCTAATCAAATTCGCATCTACTAAGGATCAAACAGCGGGAAAAGCATCTCGTTACCCTTGTAGAACCACTAGAAATCGCTGAACCAAACCCCACGCAAAACTTCTTCTCCTTCTTCTCCTTCTTCTCCTTCTTCTCCTTCTTTCTTCCTCTCCTTCTTCCTTCTTGCGCAATGGACAGCACCTTTGATGAGGGAGGTGCAGGGGCAGCACCTTGGGAGAGGGGAGGAAGGGGAGTAGGCGGCTGCCAAGTGGGAGGAGGAAAGGGGAGAGGGAGGGGGCGGCTAGGGTTTGGGGAGGGTGGCCTCCCCTTGGCCGCCACACTAGATGGGCCAAGGCCCAGCCCCAAAGGTAGCGGAAAAACGCAAAAGCCCCTCTCGCTGGATTTGACGAAACTAATAAAACCTTCCCGATTAAAATTATTCTCACCGATTAATTTTAATTAATCCGTTTCTTGACTTCTCACACTTCTGGAATATTACATAAGGGTTGCCAAGAATCCTACCCCTTCTATCTCAACAGGACATCCCTACACTGACTCACCCTCAACTCCAACCGAGAGCGGATGAGCAATGGACCAACAATGGAGTAAAAGAAGACCTCCCACATCAAGAAAAGACTCGAAACAAATGAATGAGATGCGCTCAATCAAACAAAATCAGAAAGCGAGGAAAGAGTTAACCGAAGGGTACCCAACACGACGTCGGTGCCTCCTCGCGCCTCCGCGGAGATGAGGTTGACGCGACCACTACCCACGCCTTGGGTAGCGGGGACAACCTTCGCGCCCCGAGAAGAACCACCTCCTTGCCGCGTCCTCCATTAGGACGAGGGGCTGCTCCAACTGTTAGGGCAAGTATTTGCATAATGCCCCTTCGGTTGCACGAAGCAAGTGACCCGTGCACCGGGTTGCGGGGGCCACTGATGAGGGCATCCCTAACACTTATACATCTTTCCGTATTGGTGGTCATACACATGCGAGGTGGACGCCATACGTGACGCTACAAATAATTCAAGTACAGTAGTGCATATTGGTCCAGCGACGAGCAAGAGCTAAACTTCTAAATCAACAGTGCTTTTGTTTCTTAATGAATCTTCTATTGTCATTGATGAGAATTGGGTATTACCTCATGCAAATGTTTTGTGCATTCTCGGTTTGAACATTGTGAAGCCTTTGGAACCAAGAGGAGGCCGGAGTCAAAGCAATGGAGGAGAAGCTCACGTGGGTCAACCAAGGAGAAAAGCCCAAGAATTCAAGCCCAATTCGGATCTTCCACAAGTGCAACCGAAATTCATCTCGAATCGACTCGAATTCAATTCGGATTCGGTTCGGGACAGCCCAACAGGGCTGTAATAAAAGGCCATAACTTTTGCATACGGAGTCCGATTGAGGTGTTCTTGGACTTGTTTGAAAGCTTATTCCAAGGCCCACACAATGGTTTTGGCCCCAGCTTCAGAAGACTTACGGTCGCGCCGCCATGACCGAAACAATGTGACGGACTTAAGTTAGGTTTTCCTTTTGTGTGTTTTTAGGTCTTAGCCGAGTTAGAGTTTGATTTGGCATGTGGCGGCCCTAGGTCGTGCGTGAGTCATGGAGGGCGCCTTAAATACCCTTGCCCTCCCTTGTATCCATTAGACCAGTTATGCATAAGATTGAAACATAGCTATTGCTTGTTCTTTCGACACCGAGTTCATGCGAGGACTTTGAGAGAGAATTAGGCGATCCATTTGTTTTGTTCTCGCAATCCAAGGTCAAGCCGTCGTTCCATTGAGAATTGGGGACTTGGCGTCGTCGCTCGTGGTCTCGCGACGAACAACTACCGTGTATTGTGGGCGATTCAAGAGTTGAGGGTTCGTGCATTGGCGCGAGTGTTCAACTAGCGACATCGCCTACTTCGCATCAACTATCCACGGTTTCTCGAGAAGATCGGGCCCCCGCATCATGTGGTATCGATTCTAGGTTTACTCGGTGAGAACTTCTTTACCCGTAGTTAGATTCGTTTTGTTTCCTATCGCACAATAAACCAAAAATTGCAGCATCAAAACCGTAGTTTAACTGTTATTTCTTGTGCGCTTAGTTAAGTTTTCATCCATTAGAGTTTTGTTTTAGTGCTGATCCTTGTGTTTCCATTGCGTAGCTTAATCTTTATCAAAAAAATTGCTGATTGAACTCCTCAATTAGCACCCAAAACCATCATCCGATTCGTCTGCATACTGTCTTGCCAGCACAATCCGAGACGGTGTTGTTTCCTTATCCGAACTCCTTGGTGGGACTAGAGTCCTAATCAACCTCTAGCTCAAACACAATCCGAGTCCAATTGCTCCATCTTGAGTTTCGGCCACTACATCATAGCCGGCCGAACCACATTTGGTGTCCTTTTATATCCTTTCATCTTGAGACTAGCTATTGATATTGCACCTAGGGCTGCTCATTCAAGTTGATTACACGTTGCTGTTTTGTGAGGGTTGCGCAGTTCCACGGGAGCAAAGCAGAGGGAAAAGAAGGAAAAGGCAGCCGCATATAGAAAGAGCCGCGACATAAAAAAAAATAAACGCTAACTTTTGCATACGACCTCGATTGAGCGCTTGATCCGTTGGAAAGGAAACGGAAAATAGAGCCAAAAAAGAAGTCCGGAAATCGGGTTTTACATCCGCGAAGCCACCGTGCATACGTGTGCGGAAAACTTCGACCCCAAAAAGGTCGTTTAGGGCCTCAAACGGCCCGCAAACCGAGAAAAATTCGGTTTCGATTTCGCCAAAATTGACAGAGCCCTCGCAGTGATTCTAAGGTACCCCGTGACGACGACATCCCTTTTCGAGTTGATCCGCGCATACTTTTAGCTACTACAGACGGTCATCTTTTAGCTTGTGTTTTTCAATTTTGTTTGAGCAATCTTGTGCCCTAGTATATTCCTTTGCAATTGGCTAGCGTCTATCCCAGATTTGGTGCAAAACGAGCTGGTTTCATCTCTTTTCTCGCCGCTAGCTCGGTCCTTTGTTTGCATTAAGTCTCATTTATCCTTGCGTGTGCGTTCATACACTTCGCTTAAACTCGTTGGATCAAGACATAGGCAAAATACTCTAGCTTGGATCATTACTTAGCTTTACAATACCATGAATATCGATTGCATAGGATATACACATACCCGTCCAAGCTCCACCTACACCCGCTTGTGTACTCCCTTGCTCTTGGTTACGCTCCTACATTACGGGTTAAGGTCGTTCGTCACTGGCGCTGCTTTGCCGCCCTTGATTCACTTTGGAACGGTAAGCTTGTCTTGTTTTCGTGATGGTGAGTTGCGAGCGTAGTAGAGAGCTTTTGTTTTACTAACCCGGATATAACCTCGTTTCTTGTTTGTGAGTTGTTGCTATGTCAGTCACGAGGAGGATCCACCTAATCCGAGGCACCGTTACGTGTGACGAGTACACTCTGCTGCGCGAGATGCTACAAAAACAACTTCAAGATGGTGACAATGGCGCGGCGCGATGAACTCGGGAAGTTCGATCGATCAACACCCTCGGGAGGAGGTCACACAACCGCAGACGGCCATCAACAATAACTTCCCGGAGCTACGCGCCATGTTCGCTCAACACAATCACGTGGGGTGCGCAGTCGATGACACGAGTGTGCACGGCCCTCCGCCGTTTGTACAATGAGACCGAGGATGAGCGTGCTATTCGTGTGGATGAGGAGCGACGGCGGCAGCGCGCGCCGCATGGCGGTGCCGCCAAACGCCGGGATGGCGCCGCGCACACCGAGCTCATGGGCGTGGCCGAGGCAACGGCGGCGTGGTGGAGGCGCACCACGTGGTGTCCACGAGGAGGTGTGCATCGTGCACCTCGTAGCATGGCGGATGAGGCCGAGCAATGGGATGACGATTTCCCCATCGACGACACGATGACCGACAGCGCCACCATCGCGAACAACGCAGCGCCGTCGACACGACGACGCCGACGATTTTGTCGCTAAGCCCAAATTTACTCTTCCTATATTTTCGTGTGGTACGGATGTGGAGCAATACTCACTTGGGAGTCGAAGGTGGATAAGTTGTTTCAATGAACAACTATTCCAATGAGAAGAAGTCGTTGCTTGCTTCCAATGGCTTGGATGATTATGCTACACATTGGTGGGAGAGTTCATTCGTAGCGCATGGAGCGCCATGAGTTGCCGACACCACCGGGAGCAGATGAAGCAAGACATTTGCGGGCACGCTTTGTACCTCGCCACTACAAGCGCCACTATTTGAGAAGTTGATGGTGGTGCGACAAGGTATGAGGTCAATTGACGAATATCATAAGGAGATGGAAACTATCATGATACATGCGTATGTCCGCGAGAATGAAGAAACGCATCATGGCGAGATTTCTAGCCGGCATGAATCATCGCAGCGCATTGTCAATCACCATCCCTATAATGATATGATTGAGTTGCTACACCAAGCACGCCGGCCGAGCGACAAGTGATTGAAGATGCACGGTTCGCTACCCGCTCACGCCCTTCACCACCAGACAACCATATACCAACACCACCAAACAAGAGCACTCCGCGGAAGCAACGGCAATGCGCGATTCGCAAGTAAGAAGTCGGAGAGTACACCAAGACCGGCGTCGACTGCGGCGCCCGCCGCTAGTGCGACTCGTCTATGGGGTCACGGGACGCTCACGTGACATCATTTGCCACAAGTGCAAGGGTGTTGGCCATTTTGGAGGGATCGCCAAATGTCGAACTATGCTTATCACCGAGGATGGCGGTTATGTTTCACTAGTGATGACGAAGTCGCTCGATGCGCAACCAGCTCTTGCACACCGATGACATAGAACAATGTGAGTGCAATCTCGAAGTTTCCTAACACCGAGCAAGATTCCATTGTTTGCACGCCCAAGGTGCTTAGTGTGATGCCATCGCCGTCACTCGAACAATGTGCAATTTGTTTCAGATTTGGCGAAGCTTGATAAGGGTAAGGTCTGCAAAGTGATCATTGATGGCGAAGTTGTCACAATTTGGCTAGCAAGGATATGTGTCATAAGTTGGGTTTGAAGTACTTGCGCATCCACGCCCTTATCATGTGCAATGGTTGAGCGACAAAGAGAAGTGAAGGTGAACTATATAGTGCAGTGACGTTTTCTATTGGGAAGTACACCGACACCGTGGACTGCGATGTTGTGCCTATGACGTGTGTCACTTGCTCTTGGGACGGCCATGGCAATATGACCGTTCATTGTTCATGATGGGCGTACAAATCGCTACACATTTCGATGGAATAATATGGATATCATCTTGAAGCCCCTTACACCGCACATAGCATTGTGAATTCTTCAATGCGAGAAATTGAGATGCACGTTGAGATCGCCAAAGAGCGAGAGAAGAATTTAGTGATGTTAGCCACCAAATCGAAATGAGAGAATTCAGCGAAGATCCCAATTTGGTGCACTTTGTACTATTGTACAAAGACGCTTGCTTTCGACTAACGACTTGTCTTCTCTTCCTAGTGGTGTTGCTTGTGTTTTGCGGGACTTTGACGCTCTTTCCAAACGAGGTACCGGTGGGCTACCACCAATTCGTGGGATAGAACATAAGATCGACTTGATTCTGTGAGCTGTCATTTGCCAACCGACCACCGCATCGCACCAATCCCGACGAAACAAAGGAAATTCGAAACAAGTACAAGAGCTTTCCAAAGGGTATGTACGTGAAAGCTTAAGCCCTTGTCTGTTTGTTCTGTTATTTTAGTTCCTAAGAAAGATGGTTCATGGCGATGTGCGTAGATTGTCGAGCGATTAATAATATCACAATTCGATATCGCCATCCTATACCTCGCTTAGATGATATGCTAGACGAATTGAGTGGTGTTGTTATTTTTCTAAGATAGATTTGCGTGATGGTTACCATCAAATTAGGATGCATGAAGGGGATGAGTGGAAAACAGCATTTAAAACAAAATTTGGGTTGTATGAGTGGTTAGTCATGCCTTTGGTTTAACTAATGCACCTAGTACATTCATGCGCTTTAATGAATCATGTTTTAAGGCATTTGATTGGTAAATTTGTGGTTGTGTACTTTGATGATATTCGATTTAAATGATGACCTGAATCTGAACACATAGACCATCTTAGACAAGTTCTACAAGTTTTATGTGAGGCTAGGTTATTCAGTAACTTAGAGAAGTGTACCTTTGCAAAGATCGTGTCATCTTTTTGGGCTATGTTGTTTCGCATTGTGAGTTGAAGTAGATGAGTCTAAAATTGAAGCGATTAAAAATTGGCCAACTCCGTGAATGTAAGTCGATTAGAGCTTTCATGGTCTCACTGGTTTTTATCGGCGCTTTGTGAAGGATTTTAGCACCATAGCTGCCCCTTTGAATGAACTTACTAAAAGGGTGTTGAATTTGTGTGGGGTAGCGCAAGACAATGCTTTGTTGAACTTAAGAAACGCTTGACTCAAGCACCGTTGCTTGTTTTACCCGATTTCACTAAAATTTTTGAAATTGAGTGTGATGCTAGTGGATTGGGTATTGGCGGTGTTTTAATGCAAGAGGAAGACCGGTAGCTTATTTTAGTGAGAAACTGAATGGTGCTCAATTGAATTATCCGGTCTATGACAAAGAGCTTTATGCTTTAGTGCGTGCATTAGAAACTTGGCAACACTATTTATGGCCTAAAGAGTTTATTATTCATTCCGATCATGAGGCATTAAAGTATTTAAAGGGCCAAGCAAACCCGAACAAGTAGACATGCCAAATGGGTCAATTCATTGAGTCGTTTCCTTACATTGTAAAATATAAGAAGGAAAGGAAAATGTGGTAGCCGATGCTCTCTAGGAAATGTGTGCTTTTAACTCAATTAGGAGTGCAAGTTCTGGTTTAGAGAGTTTGCGGGATTTATATGCTCATGACCATGATTTTTCCGTTCCTTATGCACATTGCAAAGAGGAAAAGGCTGGGATAAATTTCACATCCATGATGGGTTTTGTTTCGCACTAACAAATTATGTGTTCCAGACTCCGCGTGCGTTTGCTATTATCGCAGGAATCACATGCGGTGGGTTGATGGGACATTTTGACGTGAGAAGACGTTATCTATGCCGAGCGATCACTTTTATTGGCCTAAGATGAGGCGAGATGTAGAGAGGTATGTGCAACGGTGCATTACTTGCCACAAAGCGAAATCAAAATTGAATCCACACGGTTTGTATACCCTCACCTGCTCCCAATGCACCATGGGAGGATATTAGTATGGATTTTGTTTTAGGATTACCTAGAACTAAGAGGGGAGTGATTCTGTTTTTGTCGCTGTGGATCGTTTTCAAAGATGGCACACTTTATTCCGTGCCACAAGAGCGGCGATACGCGTCGCATATTGCTAACTTGTTTTTCAGTGGAGATCGTGAGGCTACATGGCGTGCCACGCACTATTGTGTCGATCGTGACGTGAAGTTCATGAGCTACTTTTGGAAGACACTTTGGGGTAAACGGGGACGAAGTTGTTATTCAAAGACGACTTGTCATCCCCAAACCGATGGTCAAACGGAGGTGGTGAACCGCACACTTTCGATGCTACTTCGACCATGATCAAGAAGAATCTGCGCGAGTGGGAGGATTGTTTGCCGACGTGGAATTCGCATAATCGGGCCATGCACTCCACTACGCAGCTTGTGTCCTTTGAGGTGGTGTATGGTTTCAAACCCTTTACGCCGCTTGATTTGTCACTACCAAGTCAACACCGTGTTCATATGGAGGCATCCAAGCGAGCCGAGTATGTGAAGAAATTGCATCTCAAAACAAAAGAGGAGATAGAGCGCAAGGTCAAGTCCTATGCCGAGAAGGCGAATAAGAAACGGAAGAAGATGATTTTTCAACCGGTGATTTGGTTTGGGTGCACTACCGCAAGGATCGTTTTCGTAACGCCGCAAGTCTAAATTGCTGCCACGAGGTGATGGACCTTTCAAGGTGCTTGCAAAGATTAATGACAATGCCTACAAGATAGAGCTTTCCCGCGATGACTATGGCGTGAGCTCTACTTTCAATGTCGCGATTTATCACCTTTCTTTGGTGGTGATGATCCAAAGATCGAGGACGACGCCTTTTCAAGAGGGGAGGATGATGAGGGCATCCCTAACACTTATACATCTTTCCGTATTGGTGGTCATACACATACGAGGTGGACGCCATACGTGACGCTACAAACAATTCAAGTACGTATGCATATTGGTCCACCGACGAGAGCAAGAGCTAAACTTCTAAATCAACAGTGCTTTTGTTTCTTAATGAATCTTCTATTGTCATTGATGAGAATTGTATTACCTCATGCAAATGTTTGTGCATTCTCGTGTTTGAACATTGTGAAGCCTTTGGAACCAAGAGGAGGCGGAGTCAAAGCAATGGAGGAGAAGCTCACGTGGGTCAACCAAGGGAGAAAAGCCCAAGAATTCAAGCCCAATTCGGATCTTCCACAAGTGCAACCGAAATTCATCTCGGAATCGACTCAGAATTCAATTGATTCGGTTCGGGACAGCCCAACAGGGCTGTAATAAAAAGGCCATAACTTTTGCATACGGAGTCCGATTGGGGTGTTCTTGGACTTGTTTGAAAGCTTATTCCAAGGCCCACACAATGGTTTTGGCCCCAGCTTCAGAAGACTTACGGTCGCGCCGCTATGACCGAAACAATGTGACGGACTTAAGTTAGGTTTTCCTTTTGTGTGTTTTTAGGTCTTAGCGAGTTAGAGTTTGATTTGGCATGTGGCCGGCCCTAGGCCGTGCGTGAGTCATGGAGGGCGCCTTAAATACCCTTGCCTCCCTTGTATCCATTAGACCATTATGCATAAGATTGAAACATAGCTATTGCTTGTTCTTTCGACACGAGTTCATGCGAGGACTTTGAGAGAGAATTAGCGATCCATTTGTTTTGTTCTGCAATCCAAGGTCAAGCCGTCGTTCCATTGGGAATTGGGGACTTGGCGTTCGTTGCTCGTGGTCTCGCGACGAACAACTACCCGTGTATTGTGGGCGATTCGAAGAGTTGAGGGTTCGTGCATTGGCGCGAGTGTTCAGCTAGCGACATCGTCTACTTCGCATCAACTATCCACGGTTTCTCATCGAGAAGATCGGGCTCCCGTATCAGCCACTCGCTGGTTCGCAGCGCGCGTGGCGGGGCACGGCTGCGGAGGGCGAGGAGATGGTGCCGCGGCCTCGGTGGTAGTGAAGCCACGAACGGCCCCTGGGTAGGCCCGGCGACGGGACGGAGAGGCCGGCTGTGCGGCACCATTGGGCCTCCCACTTGCGCTTGCGGGACTCGCCACGCCTTGCGCTTGTGCTCAGCAACAATGGCCTTGTCCACCAAGGCACCGAAAGTCGACAAAGTCCACAATGGAGAGCTTGTCTTGCGGCTCCTCGGACAAGCCCTCCATGAACTTCTCTCGCTTGGCCTCATCATGGCCACCTCGGATGGAGCATAACGAGCCAAGTGGTTGAACTCGCATGATACTCCATCACCGACTTACGCCCATGCTTGAGCGCGAAACTCCTTCTTCTTCGCCTTCATCAAGCGGCAGGATGTGAGCTCGACGGAACGCCGTCCGAACTCATCCCAAGAGACAGTGTGGCGGCGGATCGCATGGCCAAGAAGTTCTCCCACCAGAGAGTGCCTTGCTCCCGCAAGCGATGGGAGGCAAAGAGTGCCTTGTCTGGTCCAGACCGAGCAACGCCGAGCTTACGCCAACCCGACGCAGCCATCATCCGCGCCCAAAGGGTCCTCGGATTGAAACGTGAAATGCGAGTAAGAAACTCACCAAACCCCACGAGATCGATGTCCACCCCTTGCCGGACCCCGAGGCACCGGAAGGGCGGAGGTGTTGCGCGCGATAACATCCAGCCAGACCCTCCGTCCTCCGAACAGTTGCGCTCTATCTCAAGAAGGACCTCACCATGGTCGGAGGGGGCGAAGCTCCTCATCCAAACCAGTGCGACCACGGCCGCTACGAGTACCTCCACCATCCGATTCAAGGAAATTAGGTTAGCAACCCAAACACTAAGACTAGAAATCGATGAAAGCGAAAAGCTAACGATTAGGGAATAAGATATCACCCTAACCGAAGCCAAAAGCAGCAAGTAAACAAACTTTAATTGCTTCCAAAAGGCTCCAAACCGCAAGGGAAACATCAAACCAAATCTCAACTTCTCAATGCCATCCACCGTATTGAATGAACGAGTAATGGTGTGAGAAGATAAGAATTTCAGCACCTTACCACAAATCTAACACTACTTAAGAGCAAGGTTAAACCAGCGAAATAAACGCTAGGTACTTAGCTAACTAATATCACATCTCACCCTTTCATTCCCACAAGTTTTAGTTGATTAACCTCTCATTATCTACCCTATTTAGAACCTTTGAGCTTGCTGTCCGGAAATTGAACGATCGCTGTCCAGATTTTGCATCCAAGCCTCCTAATTGAAATCTTCCACTTCGGAAGCTTCAAAACCTTGTAGAGGGCAGCTAACACTTCAATTTGCCAAACTCATTGGTTCCCAAAACCCAATTTAAACGACAACACTATCTTTTAGAGGAAGGTAAGAGGAAAACAAGTTTTAAAACTCAACTTAGAGCAAGATGAGAAGAGAAAGCTAAGATAGGTAAGGAATAAAATCCGAGAGTTTACTTAAGCTTTCATAAATTATTTGACTCTTTGAAATTAAGGTTTTCAAAATATCCTAAGGACGACCAAGCTTGGGTTACTACGGTTGGAATGGCTCTGATACCAAACTTTGTGAGGACCCGGTTTATTCGGCTTGTCTTTGTTTAACCATCCACTTGGTCCTAACAAGACAAATCAAATAAACTAAGCCTCGAGATATGTATACTTCCTGCACTGCAGATACACACCCTGCTACAAAATCATGCATCAATTCCATTCATACACATAGAGCCGAAGCAAAAGCAACAATCTGAAAGACATAGATAATATAAAGAGAGTTATTACAAAAAGAGAGGCCGACTGCCAAAAGTCAAACAAATAAGTAAATACACAGCTGAAGCAAAATGACCATAAGATGGCGATAAACAAAGCCAATCGGTGTGCCTTTACCCACAAGGCAACCAACCGGACCGCCAAGCTAATCGTCTGCACGGCGCAAGAACACAACTCACAAAAGTGAGGCCCTTGGGGCTCACCTTCTTCCTCTGCAATAATTAATATTAAGCAAGCGGATGAGTACAAAACTTGTTTTTGTACTCGCAAGACTGACGTGTGAGATAACAGAACTATAATTAACTACATGCAAGCTTTATTTAAGTGGATGAGGCTCTGGACTTATTTTTAGCATAAAGCAAGTTTTCATTTGCAATAAGGTAGTAGATTCAAAGCAAGTTTGCAATTAACTTTTATTGTTCAAATAAAAGAGAGACAATTATAACAATAGATAGATGACAACACCAACCTAGAAGTGACTAACCCATAGTCACCACAACAATAGCATGAAGTACCCCTTCATACCACCCATGTCAAGTTTAAGTTTTTAAAAGGTTGTAGTCTAGTTCTTGCGGGAAATAACCAAGCGTGTCCATAACCTAGGACGAGGCTATTCGAATAGTTTTAACCTGCGCAGGTGTACCAATGTACCCACACGATAGACCGCCTTTCCACCAGCCACGGTTAGCACACTTCCTTTGGTATGCAGGGCATGGCTAAGTCTAACAAGACGCTTTCCAATGGACGATGCTAATTAAGAGCCGCAACCCACGGAGAAAGACACATTCGGCAAACCTAACCGGTCCGCCAATGCTCCTCCAACACCACAACACACACAGAACACACCCACCGACCAGCTCATAATTAACACCTCCCAAAGTACTTAGTCAAGAGAGGTTCCATATCCCCCTCGTGTGGTTAGCACGCAATAATTGCTTGGATCAATGGCACAAGTAACTCGGTCCTTAGGGACTTAGGCACCATTCCAATCACACCCAACAGATCACACCAACATACCATTGTGCCCAAGCCAAGATATAATTTTTGTTTTCAGTTTTGATTTGCAAATTGATAAAACACAAGGGTTGGACATAATGGAATAATATAAGTATTTGTGTGATCAAGATCACCGACTAAGTCAATGATCGCCCAATACTACCGATACTAGGCATGGCTAAGCAATATTTATTCGAAATCTACTAAGTGACAAGAGCTCATCCAACGAACTCTAATCACACAAATAACCTAGGCTTAGGTAGTAGAGGATATTGATTTACCTACGATTATGCAACTAGGGATTAACTAATCAATTTAACACCCAAATAGCAATGCATACATAAAGTTTAAACAAGGTATTAGACTTTAAAAGTAATGGGATTGAATGGGAAATGATCAAACTGCTTGCCTTCGTCTTTGTGGCTCAATTTGTTGCGGAGGGTCGTTCTCGGGGTTACCGCAAATGTCGAATCCTAAGCGAAGAGCGAAAACAACCAATAAGACGAGCAACACTTAAACAAAAGAGCAAGCAAAAATTATCCAAATGCGATGAAATTTATACACAAGGTAGAATATGGACATACCTAGACATAGGAACTGGAAAAACTTAATTTGGATTTGTGGTGCAAAAGATATTCCCTAAAAACCTATTTTCGGCCATAATTAGCACTCTAGCAAAAATATTTTCTAGAAAGATTTTGAAGCTGAAATTTTTAGGGTAGCTACCTATTGGTATGGTGATACCCATATAAAATTTCAGGTCATTTGGAGTTATATTGAAAGAGTTATGGTTTTTCTAAATTGTTTAGGGTGTTGAACTAAAATATGATCCTTATGATTTTTAAAAACAGTAAAATTTGTGAAACCAATTTTCCTAGGAAATACACTATAAGTGGAAGCTAATCCAATTGGATTCATACAAAAATGAGCTATAGACTAAAAGTTATGCATTTTACAAGTTTGCTAAAAGTTCTGAAAACAGTATTAAGTTCACTTGTTTATTATTTTTGAAAATGGTTTTCCAGATTTGATCATGGTCTACAATTATTTTTCTATTTAAGTGCAAGTTATAAGGAAGCTAACAAAACTGGAATCATCTAATTTGGACCTAAGATGACAAAGATATGAAAATGACAAGACCCTAATGTGACACTGATTTCTGGACTTAGCACTTTTGGGACTTCACTAACACCTAGCGACGTGGACGAACCAGAGCCGTTGATCTCAGATCGGACGTCCCCGGTTGAACCACGCCAAAACATCCCTCACGCGCGCAGAACAGAGGGCCGACGTGGAGGCTCCAGGGTCGTTGATCTCTGGATCCAACGGCCGAAGATCATCCACGTCGCTCACCCAGCGTTGTCGTCCGACAACACGGCCGAGGGCTTCACCGGCAAAACGCCGGCGACCAAAGGCACGGCAGTAGCAGTGAAAGCGAGAATGGGTGCGCAATAGCATTGCGCACCCGGTACCACCCACACCGACGGTGGTGGACAGAGCGGCGCGACGGCGAGGCGGCGCGCGCAGAAAAGATGGCAACGACGCAAGCGACAAGGAGCTCCGCGTTAGCTCATTCAAGCGGTGCGTCTCGAGCATCTAGGGGCTACCGAGGAGCTACCGACCGACGCGGAGGTGCAGAGGAGGTCGGAGCGACTCCGCGACGACGCACCGCAACGGAGCAGCAGGAAGACGACGTGGAGCGGACGGCCGAGCAAAACCAACCACACCGCGTCATCAAGATGGATTCCAAACGACTCCAGGATGCTACCGAGCAAGGAATCGGAGGGAGGAGGACTCACCGTGGCACGGAGACGAAGAAAGGTGCTCGCGGCGATTTGGGAAATCCAAAATCTCGGTGCTCCCGTGAAACAACCCGAAATGGAGTGGGGTTAAGCACCACCGAGGTGAGGAGAAGCAACAGAGGCAGAGAGGAGCCGAGGAACCACAAGCACCGGGTTCACCGAGAAGCTCGCGGCAACAATGGCGGTGAGGGATTTTGAGCGCGGGAACTCCACAAGGGCGGTGGGTGCACGGGAAGCTCAAGGGTGTGCAAAGGAGGATAAGGGAGGACAATGGGGCTTAAGTAGCGGGAGGGGCGGGAGCACCGTTGCTCGCCTCGGGTTCCATTGCCGCTGCGGTCACCGTGAGCGACCGGAGCGATTGAGACGGCGACTAAACGGGCGGTGGAGTAGCGGGCATTTAATGCGCTGCAGACACCCGTTGCGAGGTCGCCGGATGGGACAAGGCACTGCGCACCCACGTTCGGCTCCGCCATGGCGCAGCGTCGCGCGAGCGAGAGGAGAACGACGACGGCCAGCCGTCCGATTTGCATCCAAGGGCTAGCGCGCGATCGCGTTGAAACGGCATCGGCAAACGTGGGCCGTGCGATGGAAATCCAACGGTCGAGAACCAAAGGGCAACCGGAGTTGTCCGAATGCATACACGGATGTGAGCCGTTCGATGGAGATCCAACGGCCCATAACGCGCGCGCCCGCTCGACCGCGCCGGTGCAGTTAGTTGGCTCGGCCGAGTCAAGTGGCTCGAGCCCGAGCCTGACTCGCACCCGAGGAACAGTGCAAACCAGTTAGGTTTTTAATTTCAAAGGCTGAACTTTGGGGATTTAATTGAGGTATCAAATCAACACCAAAATTCGTGAAATTTTAACTGGAGCTTCCTGACCTTAGGGTTTACCTTTCATAAAATTTCCAGAGATTTTTGTGCACTGGAATTTTCTCCAGAAATTCCAGAAGGTTAAATCAGAGGTTTGACCAAGGTTTGACTTGCCTCTAAAATATTTCAAATAATTTCCCAAAATTATGAAATAATTCAGAGGTGTTACCAAGCCACCCTAGAACCAGGGAAAATTATTTCCAAGGGTTTGACAAAAGATTTGACCAAGGAGGTTGTTGACTTGATAAATGAGGCCTTTGATTTTTTTATTTTCCAAAATTCTTTTACAAGAATTTCAGAAAAGTTTCAAAAGTAAAAGGATGAAGGAAAAGTTTTAATTTACCCTCATTTTATTACATTTGAAACACAAGCCAAAATGGGGATGTTACACAATTTGGCCAATTTAAAAGGCTAACAGCTGTTTGAAATAGCAGTACAGAAACTGACCGATCATAATAAACAGTAGTACTAAAACATCCATAACTTTTAAACTACAACTCCAAATTGAGTGTTCTTTAACAATCTGAAAAGGTTAAGGAACTACCTACAATAACCTAGTTGGCACGACATTCAAATTTTGCCTTTAACAAAAAGTGGCACACGGGTCAAAATTAAAGATATAAACTGACATACAACTCTGGACAGACAGACCTTCAAACTGGACAGTCACAATGAAAAGTGCATAACTTTTGATCTATAAATCCAAATGAGGTGTTATTTATCAATCCTGAAAGATAGTGATATCACCTTCAAAATTTGTTATGGGCAAGACCCTTGAATCACCCTCTAACTAGGCCAAAAATCAATCTAAACAGAGACTGCTAATCCCCGTCAGGATTCTGGACAGCAGATAATAAAACTATCATAACTTTTGACTCGAAAGTCGGAATGAGGTGATCTCGGCGGCCACCGAAAGCTAAGAGCATCCTCTAGATAACTCTAGGAGACCAGAATCCCAAATTCGGCCCCTAAGAACATGAAATAGGGCCCGAAACATACTGGACAGAAACAGATTTTTAATCGCAGCGAGTCTGCCTAAACAATTATGAATCCAAATCGCTTCTACCAACAAACAAACAATGAGACCCGGCATCGTTAACCTTGCTGCAACCAGGGAGTAGGTAGAAGAACCACGGAGAAGACGATCTCCCTCCTTTTCACCTCTTTTGCCCCAAGCGAGCTGCTGTCCTCCTCAACTCCTTGCGCAACCGGCAGCGGGAGAAGGTCCGAAGGTAGGTTGGGGAGGCAAACCAGCAGGGGCCAGCACCAATGGAGATTGGGGGCGACTCCTAGGGGCAGGGCGTGAGGGGGAAGAGAGGAGGAGGGGAGGGGCGCGCCAAAGGGAAGAGAGGGGTTCGCCAAGGGGAGAATAAAGGGGAGGAAAAGGGCTGGTTAGGGTTTGGAGGGGGAGGGGCGCATGGGCCAAGCCCAAGAGGGAGGTGCTGGCCGGCCACTAGGCAAGGAAGGCTGTCGAGGCCCAAACCCAGAAACTGCTCCAAAAGCCGGAAAAAGAACTCGCAATTTTTCCCGATTCAACTCCCTCTGAACGAAACTCGGAGTATTACAGGTCATTTCCACTAAGTGACTCCGGGGCTGGGGTGGTCTTGGTATCTCCTACTAGAGAAATCTTAAAATATGTTGTTCAGTTAAACTTTCCTACTACTAACAATGTGATAGAATACGAGGGTTTACTAGCTAGCATCCGAGTAGTGAAAGCACTCGGGATTCGATGACTACTGGTGAAAGGTGATTCTCAGTTAGTCATGAATCAGGCTAGAAAAGAGTACCAATGCTCTAATTCAACCATGGGAAACTACTTGTTGGAAGTTAGAAAGCTTGAAAAGCAATTTTTTGGTCTAGAAGTACAATATATCTCTCGAAAGGATAATCTTATCGCCAACCAGTTAGCTCGAATAGCTTCTTCTCGATCGCCCATCCCACAAAGGGTCTTATTGGAACAGCTCCAGAAGTCGTCTCTAGTCGAAAAACCAGAAACTACTCTAAGTGAGATAGCATCCCTAGAATACCAAGATACATGGATGACGATTTTTAAAATAATAATATTTTAATAAAAATTACAAAAATAAATAGTCAAAATAAAAAAAATGCAAAATTAGGCTACTGTCGCTAGTTGGAATGGCGAAATTCTCATGTCTCCATTCCAACTGGCGGCAGTAGCCTACAGGGCCTCTATTGCCAACTGAACCGACAATAGGGCCCTGTCGCCAGTTCAACTGGCGATAGAGGGCTGTTTTGTATTTGTGTGTATATAATTCAGCCTATAAATTTAGTGGGTTTTAGGGAATTTAAGTGTCCCCGCGTAGTTCAGAATCCGAAATTAGAGAAGATAACAAAATACGAAGTAAAGAATGCAAGATCGGCGGCGCAATAACATAAACAGACCCCTTCAGAGTGAAATAAAAAATATTTGGGTTTAGGGTTGCCATCGCGCTGTTATCCCGATTGTATTGTTCGTATAACTGATTCCTTTGGGAAAAAGATTACGAAATATGTAATTGTCAAAAATATTTGGGAAAGTAGATTTAAAGTTGAAAGACTTCATAATTTAATTGTTAATTATATGGTGCATTGGGTTTGGTTACGTACATAAAAAATGACAGCATGCATGAATCAACAAACCGAAAAACCACTATGATACATGCGTACCTTTTTTGAATAAAAAAAGTTGACTGGAACAAAGTTAATTAGTCCTAGTGGCCCATTGGTCCCTTTCCCTTGTCTTTGGACTACTCGTGGCAGCAGACAATCTGGAAGTCAGCCATATTCTGTGAGACAGGCTAGACTATTGACTGATGTTAGGATAGCACAGCATAGGGACAAATCAATAATCAGGATGCAAATTGAACATAACTTACCTCTTCAATATGGAGTGCGCCCAGGCGACAGGGAGCGCTGTGATGACTACCGGTCTCACTAGCAGGAACCTTCCCCTTGTCCGCCGCATGCTCGACCCGGTCGTACTCAGCTTCTTGTTTGAGGGTCCTCCACCACCACGTAGCTTTCTTGGGATCCTCCAGTGTCTTTTCAATAGGGTCGGGTACATAAGGTTTCCAGCGTTCGAAAGTGTCGGCTCATTTTGCATAGTTGAACATGTACTTCTTCTCGATGAATGCCATATTGTACATGTCCCGGTCGTCGATCCATTGGAAGAGTTTGCATCGCATTTTTGGTGTTCCAAGTCTGATCATAACTGATGACGGTACTCAATTTTTGAGCACAAAATTTCAAGAATTTTGTGAGAAATTTAGTACTAAATTGTGTTATGCCTCTGTCGCCCATCCACAAAGTAATAGGATAGTTGAAAGGGCAAACGACCAAATTATGCATAGAATTAAAACTCGAGTTTTCAAGCAGCTTGTAAAGCACTCGGGAGCTTGGGTCAAAGAACTACCCTCAGTACTGTGGGCAATTCGCACAACCGCTGGTCGGGCTACAGGCGAAATGCCATTTTTTCTAGTTTTTAGTGCTAAAGCTATGCTTCCACCAGAACTAAAGATCCGGTCTATAAGGGTTGAAACTACAACAACCTTGACCAAGAACAACCGGCCGATGATATCAATCTACTCAAGAAAAGAGGAACCAAGCTTTAATCCATTCAAGATCTACCAATGAACCCTACACAAATAATACAATTGTAAGGTCCAACCTCACAGCCGTGGTGTAGGTGACTTGGTTTTGGAAAAGATTCAAACCTAGTCTAATCGGACTAAACTTTTCCACAAGTGGAAGGGTCCTTACATAGTGGTGGAAGTCACACGACCAGGCTCGGTACGACTGGCAATGGAAGATGGTAGAGTTCTCTCTAATTAATGAAACATCGACCAATTACGAAAGTTCTATGTGTAAACTCTCATACTCTCAATAAAGTTTATGTTTTATACAAACTTTATTATGTTAAGAAATTACAAAATGACCAAAGCTTTCATGTTCTTTCGATCACTTTTAAACACTTGGTTTTCCTTACACTGGTCGAAGGACGGTAACATCAGCTAGCCGAAGTCATTTGTCTCTACACGTGTTTCTACCCACTAGAAGGAACTTCCTAGTGTCGATCTGTTCCTAACTCTTGCTACCAACACAAGAAACCGAGTTCAACAAAATGTGGTCGAATTTTTTTTTAAAAGCGAGCTCTTTTTCAATTGTTTGCTTAGTATAATTACTTCAACTAAGCAAACAGTCAGGACCTAGGATAAAGTTATAATCATGACTTTAATTCTTAGTCTTATTTTTCAATTCTTATTTTTTATTTTGTCTTATGAGTTACTAACTACTCAAAAAGACAATTTGCAGGAAATGAAGCTTTATTCATCCACAAGATTAAAAGATACAAATTAAATGTTACAAATTACTCAAAAAAGAGAAACCCTAGTTGCATTTCTTCTACGATCTTTCTTCTGATTGGTTAGTCTTTTTGAGAAGTTCTTTGGGCTTCTTCCTCAAAGTAGTCGAAGTTGACCTCAATTGGAAGAAAGCAGAAGATATGATATGTAGACTGGTAAGCACTTGTCCAACATGCTGCTTCCTTCTGATATGAACTTTAGTCTTGATCAGAAGTTACACATCATAGACAGTGAAGTGCTCACCTACTCATCGGGTTCTTTTTCATCAAATTCCTGAAGACTTCAATCCATGCAACAAATTGACTTTTCAACCACCTTAAAATCATGTTCCATGGTCCCTCTTTGTCCATAGAAAAACTTACAAAAGGATACCAAAGTAGTCTGAGTTCATACTCACAAAAGCTTTGAAGATGAAAACTTAGCCTTTCTCGTCCAACAACCACAATTCATTAGCTACTCTTTTCCACTCCAACAAAAGTCTTGGATAATTCTTTCTGCCAACATCAAAGATGGTTGTTTTCTCCATATCCATCCTTGATCCCTCCCATTCAAACTTAGATCTGACTATTTCTTCTAAGAAATATATTCGGACTCAAGAAGTTTGGGGAAAGTGGTGAACCCGAAGGTCATATTTTTGGCCCGATCTTTCGATGAGAAGATACGTTCGGTGGTAGTCGCTCAACTCTCACGATCCTAGCTACGAACACGCAAGGCCCGAAACCACGCAATCGCTGAACTGCTCGACAAGTCGTTATCAACCATGCACGAATATCCGGTTGACCTGATCACGAAGATCGATTCCTACATACACCGAAGAAGCACGCAAGAACAAGATAAATAAGCAATCTGAAATTGCGAATATGAATGAAATACTTGATAAATTGGGATTCTGAAGCGGTATTATGATTGGTCTAGTCGACACAAGCCAATACACGAAGTTGCATGGAAGCTAACTTTTAACTAAACAAAATCTAAGGAAAACTAGAGGGGTAAGGCCTCCTTATATAGGGGAGGGGGAGCCGCACATATCCAAGAGCTAAGGGGTGATACTATTCATGGGTACTGTTCATGTGAACAGTACATCAATTTAGGTTACAAGGCCCAATTTAGCCCAAACATGTGACGTAGCACCTTCTTTTGATGATTGCGGCACGCACATAAAGAATTTGGAGGTGAGGTTGGATCCGTTTGAAAGAGGACGAGATAAGCTTTCAATCAAGTACTCGTGGACCTCAAACGGAGTTCGTATGCGAAAGTTATGCCTATTTGAAGTCAGGGCTGTCTCCGGAGGCCGAACTGGATTCCAAAACGTATCCAACTTGAACTCTTCCTTGGCTTGGACACAAAGTGACATGGAAACCTTCCTTGTACTATGGCGTGGAGTAGCGCTCATATCCGGAGGGTTGATGTCCTCATCATCCTCCCCTTCTTGCATTTGAGTCGTCCTCGACTGAAGCTCATCTTCCAATTCCAAGAAAAGTTTCAAAACTTATAGCAATGCATGCTCATCTTTCTGCAAAATGTTAGCAACAACAAGTGGCAAAGAAATAGAGAAAGCTTTGGAAATTACAGGTGATTGTGCATGCATCAAATGAGCAAAGGTATATTTTCTTATAGCAGTCAGTTTGCAACTCAATTTGCAAGTATAAGTGAAGTGTATAGTGGAGTTATTTATTGCTTTGTGAAAGGGCAGCACAATAATTGAATCCAAAGAGCTCAAGTTATTCATATAATCATATTTCAATTGAGAAATAGCAAATTCTTCTAGCAATGGTGAAAAGATTTGTAAATTCTTCCATAATTCAACACCTTTATTCAGATTGTCCATACTAGATAGTGCAATAAAAGGTAAACACATAGGCATTGGATGAGTATTAAATTTTATTTTCCTCTCATATTGAACAAGACTCAGCATACAAGAATTATTGTCCCAAACAACAAGCTTCAATTCGTCCATGTGATCACAAGTTATGCATATTTGATATACCAGAAATTGATTGTCTACACCATAATCTCCAATTAATTTAAAAAAGTAGGTGTAGGTGCTAGAAAGAGAATTTAGAGATGAAAGTTCGAAACTTTCTACATAGACATTCCGGATTAGCGGGATCATTAAGCATGATATAACATAAAGCTTCAACAGGGGATATTCTATGCAAAACTTTCTTATGTGTAATTAATTCAACACGTGCAAAATTATGAGAATTCAGATCAGCACATGGTTCATTCAAGTCAACACAAGGAATATCAAAAGATTGCACCAGTACAGCAGGTATATACTCACAAGGTTGCTCTATGTCTTGCTGTAGCACTAAATCAGTACCTTTGTCATGATCATCCTGTCGAACCCGGGAACGAAGGATTCCGAATTCTCTGTGTTTAAACACCAGTCCAGGATTCCCAGTGTACACAGTCACAAAAATGAATATCACATTCATATCACGAAAACGTAAATGGTATTAATTAAATAATTGTTTAATACAGATGAGTCTCAAATACAATATCAAATAACAAATGATAAACACAATGAAACAAAATAATAGGGAGCTACACGATGCGCCACAGCAATAAATGCAGGTCAAAAGGCCTACTCGTCCGGTCCTCACCGTCGTAGTAGATCTTCTCTGAATAAGATTTATTCAGAAGGATGAGCACAACTTCCGTGCTCGCAAGTCACACCTAATATTGAATTTAAATGCACGCATAAGGAAACAAGTGAGTATGGCGGGGTTGTTTTGCATAAACAAAGATTTTCAGTTTGAATAAGCATAGTAGTTTCTAAGGCAATTTTATACTATGGATAAAATCATATTTTAAAATGCCAATGATATAATGTGGATAACCTCCAATGATAAAGTGAAGGATCCTCCTAACACTTGGCTTCCGCCTAAATTTTCATAAGGATTAACCATCCTCAACATTTAATAAAGCATTTAAAACCAAAAACAATTCTAACTTTAAGTGGCCCGCTAGCATGTCCATGACCATGGACGCGCTATTCGAATAGTTTCTACTCGCAGAGTTGGTACAACTTTACCCACACGAGGTGACATGCTCGTTATGTCGCCAATTCACGCTCGTAGGGCGTGTGGATGAGCAATTACCATGAGGCCTTTACAATGTTTTATCCTAGTACATTCATGCCCGCTAAGGTTTCTCCCTTTGGGTGACCGTCCTCCGGAAGCCCCCTCTTGCGCCAAGTGGGAATAAAACGTCTAACCGACACCCACAAAATCACATGACATAAATATACTAGAACATCACAAATTAGTTAGCCAAATCCTGCCCATACAGGACATGTGGTAGTACGTTATGGCATAGCAATAAGCGGCTCAAAGACCGGTCCTCAATTGACTTGGACGTCATTCCTACAACCCATGGGCCTTGATCTTAACCAGATCAAACCCGTGCATAAACTTGCACCCACCATTCCGACCATTTCGCCCAAGTCCAAACCCATTTTGATTTTATTTTGAATAAAAACTTCATTTATAAATCCATGTGGTAAGACAATACCACAATATCAAGTTTGAAACAAATTTATAGAAATTTGGTGTAAACCCTCCCAAATTCTGTAAATGTGAACTAAGCTTGGCTAAGCATATATTTGCATTTTGGTAATATCTTGCCTATGGTATCAAGGTAGGCAGATACAACATTCAAATTTGGCCATACAATAACACATGGAATTAACTATATGTAAACAGATATTAAAATATTTATAACAACATATGCATGCAATAAGGAATTTAAAATTGAAAATAACTTAAAATAATAGGGGCAATATGGTCAATGGTGTAACTTGCCTTGGTCGATGTCTTGGAATTCTAAATCTTGATTGATCGAACTCTCCTGAGTCGTCGAATTCTATACGTAAAATACGACAAATTCAATATGCAAATTCAAATAAATTCAAAACATAGTTCAAATTAACTCCAAATTGAAATATTTTGGTTTAGTTAGCTAGATTATAATTTTATATAAATTTTGCAATTTGAATCACCCAATTTGGAGTTCAGTATGCAAAAGTTATGAATTTTTGAAGTTTATATCTAAATCAAATTTTATTGAATTTCCGAATTATTTTCCTCGAAAATCCATTTATTGCGCATGATTACCTCAGCACAGATTTCGGAAAATAAAAGATTTAAAATTCATTTCGGCAGGTGGGCCCCATGAGTCGCTGACTCGCCCATGTGGACCAAGTCCACCGTGCTTTGGAAGGATCGCACGTGGCGCGCTGCAAGGCAGCGTGCGTGGTCGGCGACCGGCGCCACATGGGTCGTGTCTTCGAGATGGTGCCTGTGGCACCACGGTGGCGGCCACGCCGGCTTGACGACGGCAACCGTGTCGGGCGCGGCCGACAACGGCGATCGGCGCCTCCGGCGAGGTGAGTGGTCGCAAATGTAGGGGAAGTAATGCGATCACGATGGTACCGTTTTGGCGTGAATGGTCGCCGAGCCGACCGACGGCGGGTCTTTGGCGCGAGAGGCTCGGTGTCGACGAGGTAGGAGTTCCGGCGGCCCAAGCGAAGCGGAGAGGACCACCGTGTTCGCGAGAAGGTGCTGATGCCGAAGGTGGCGACAGAGAGGATGCGGCCGCGTCGCCGGCGGTGGGAACGAAGCTCCAAGCTTCACGGTCGCCGGCGATGGAACTTCAATTCCGAGCACTAGAGATGATAAGCATGGCGATGGGTGGTGGCTTCGGGATCGGTGGAGGAATGCGCACCCGAGGGCGCTTTATAGGCGCCGGTGCTCTGGTGCGGCGTGGAGGAGGTGGGGTCATGGCGGCGGTTCGGCACGTTGGTGAACCGCCGCGAGAAGAGGGGAGAAGGTGGGGAAAAGTGGCGAGGTGGACACGGTCTCGTGCGCACGCCGCGGAAGTCGGGGCGCGCGAGGTGGCGCGAAGCGGAGCTCGCGCGCGCGGAAATGGCGCGATCGCTGCGGCGTGGACGAGGAAGAAGAGGCGAGGAAGACGGCGACTTCGGAATCGCTCGATTTCGATCGGACGGTTGATAACGTGATGGAATGAAGCGCACGCTGAGATTATAGTACACCGCTGGATTTTGATCCAACGGTGGAAATTAGATCGCGCGACCGGTAAGTGATTCTCGAGCGCACCGCTGGATTTAGATCCAACGGTGGATGGGGAGGAAGCGCGCGGCGAAGCGGGCGTTGCTATGGCTGGTGGGGGAGATTTGGGCCGAGGCCAATGGGTTTCGGCCCAAAGCCATTTCTGGATTTTCTTTTGCTTTTCTATTTGTTTAAATCCTGATAATTCATAATAGCTTTAGAAAATAGCAAAATACTTCCAAAAATTATGGAAAATTCACGAAATTCCCATACTCATTCTGGACTTAATAAAATTATTTCCAACTTTATGTTGGTTTTTAATTTTACAAATAAATTTGTTTTAGCTTTAAGATATTTATAAAAAGCTTTTGAAAATTCAGGAAAAAAAACCACAAACATAAATAAACTTTTAAATTTTATGAAATTGAAAATTGGGTCATTATAAACCTACCCCTCTTAAGGGAATCTCGACCGAGATTCGTGGATTGGTCGACAAAGAGATCGGATAGTTGGTCTTGAGGTCTTCTTCTTTTTCCCATGTGGCTTCACTTTCCGGTGATGACTCCATCGCACCTTGTATGATCGATGATCTCGCGGTGACACGCTCTGCGACATCCGTAATCTTGATTGGTCGCTCCACGTAGGTGAGATCTTCCCAAGATCAAAGCTTTCCAGAAGGTATGGTCTTCTCGGTGCTTGCAGCATTTCTCAACTGGGATACATGGAAGACATCGTGCACTGGTGACAAGGCTTCGTAGCTCAGCCGATATGCCACTTCACCTCTTTTGGCTAGAATTTTGTATGGCCCCACAAATGCAGGTGCGAGTTTTCCTTTGTTCGAATCTTCTTACTCCTCCGAGTGGAGTGACTCGAGATAGACCAAGTCTCCTATCTCAAAGTTTAAATCCTCCAACGTTATCAAGATAACTCTTTGTCGGGTTTGTGCCACTTTGGATGTTCCTTATAGCTTTGACCTTACTTTGCATCTTTGATTATCTCAGTCCAAAGAGTGATGTTCTCCTACTTCATCCCACGTATGGAGTTCGCATTTTCTTCCATACAAAGCTTCAAATGGAGCCATTTGCAAGCTAGCTTGATAGCTATTGTTATACGAGAATTGCTGATACGGCAAATTCTTGTCCCAACTTTGTCCAAATTCCAGGCACGTGCTCTGAGCATACCTTCGAGGACTTGATTGGTGCGCCTGGCCCCGACCATCCGTGCGAGGATGATAGGTTGTACTAAAGTTGAGTCCGGTGCCTAAGGCTTCATGCGGGCTCGCGTAACCTTGATGTAAATCGAGAACCTCTGGTTTGACACGATTTTCTTGGGTACCCCGTGTAGACAAACAATCCTAGCCACATATAACTCTGCCAACTGGCTGCTTCTGTATGTAGTCTTGACGGGAATGAAGTGAGCTACTTTGGTCAACCGATCAACTATCACCCAGATAGAATCATATCCCGATTGGGTCCTAGGAAGTCCGATGATGAAATCCATGCCAATTTCTTCCCACTTTCATTCTGGAATTGGTAGTGGCTGCAACAATCCAGCTGGTCTCTGATGTTCTACCTTAACTCGCTGACACACATCACAGCGAGCAACGAACTCAGCGATCTCTCGCTTCATACTGACCCACCAGTACTTCTCCTTCAGATCTTGGTACATCTTGGTGCTTCCGGGGTGAATGGAGTAAGGCGTTTCATGAGCCTCCTTCGAATTGGATCGCTTTAGCTCTTGTTGGTTAGGTACACAAATGCGGTTCCCAAACCATACTGTTCCTTGTTCATCTTCAGCGAATCCTGGAGCCTTGCCTCTTCGCATATTCTTCTTGATCTCCTTGATGTCATCATCTTCTAGTTGTTTTTCTCGATCCGACTTTGAAGAGTTGGTTGTACTTCAAAGCATTCACACAACCTTGACCGACAATCTCCAAGTTTAGACGCTTCAATTCTTCATGTAGTTCGCTGTTCTTCGCACCATCATGGTATTGCAATAGGCCTTTCGCTCAGAGCATCCGCAACTACATTTGCTTTGCCCGGTGATAATGGATTCCAAGATCATAATCTTTTATCAACTCTAGCCATCTTCTCTCCAAGGTTTAATTTACTGTGTGAATATATACTTCAAACTCTTGTGATCCGTGAAAATCTCACGTTACCAATGAGATAATGCCGCAGATCTTCAAGGCATGCACATCGCCGCTAACTCCAAATCATGGGTTGATAATTCCCTTCATGTGGCCTCAATCGCTGGATGCATAAGCTACTACCTTGCCTTCCTGCATCAATACGCATCCGAGACCTTGACGGGATGCGTCGCAGAAGATCTCGAAATCTTTACGGATATCAGGTAAAACTAACACAGGTGCTGAGACTAATCTCCTCTTCAGGTCTTGAAAACTTTCTTCAGTGCATCCGTCCAATCAAATTTCTTCTCCTTCTTGTGGTTGAGTCATGGGTCTTGCAATCTTAGAGAAATTTTCTATAAACTCGCGGTAATAACCCGCTAGTCCAAGGAAACTTCTCACTTCGTGGATCATCTGGGTTGCTTCCAATCTGACACTGCTTCAACCTTGGCAGGATCTACTGCAATTCCTCCTGCTGACACAATATGTCCAAGGAATGCCACTTGACTTAGCCAAAATTCACTTTTGCTGAATTTAGCATAAAGCTGATGCTCTCGAAGCTTGTCCAGTATCATCCTGATATGCTTCTCGTGTTCTTCTTCATCCTTCGAGTAGATGAGAATGTCATCGATGAAAACAACCACAAACTTATCTAAGAATTCCATGAACACTTTGTTCATCATATTCATGAAACAAGCTGGGCGTCGTCAAACCGAATGACATCATCAGAACTCGCATACCCATATCCGTGGTGAAGGCTGTCTTCGAAATATCTTCTAGTCTAATCTTCAGTTGGTGATAGCCAGATCTCAAATCAATCTTCGAGAAGACACTTGCTCCTTTCAGCTGATCGAATAGATCATCTATCCTGGGTAAAGGATATTTGTTCTTGATCGTCACCTCATTGAGTGATCTGTAATCAACACACATCCTCATGCTATTGTCCTTTTTCTTGACGAACAACACTGGTGCTCCCCAAGGTGATGAACTGGGTCGGATGTAACCTTTGCTTCGCAATTCTTCAATTTGTTTCTTCAATTCTGCTAACTCATTAGCTGGCATTCTATAGGGTCGCTTCGATGTTGGAGCTGTCCCTGGGACTAAGTCAATTAAGAACATTACGTCCCTATCTGGTGGCATTCCAGGTAAATCATCAGGAAAGACATCAACATATTCTCGGACTACAGGTATGTCTTCAAGTTTCACTTCCTTCATGCTGGTGAGAATAGAGCTTCCAATGGTGCGGGTCTTGGGCTTGAACTCGACTGAAATTCCTTCTCCGTTAGTGAGAGTAATAGACCTGTTGGCACAGTCTATTTGTCCATGATTCTTGGCTAACCAGTCCATTCCAAGAATAACGTCCAGACCTTGGGAATGCAAGACTATCAAGTCTGCTAGGAAGGATACTCCGGATATTACAAGGGTGAGGTTCGGGCATAGAGAACTAGTTCTCATTTCTGAGCCCGGGGAATGGACTATCATAGGATTGTTTAAGGAGGATATAGGTAACCCATTTTTACCCACAAACTTATTTGACACGAAAGAATGCGAAGCTCCGGAATCAAATAACATCAAGCCGGGTATTGAATTGACAAGAAACATACCAAGCACAACATCCGGTACGCTCGGCTTCCTCGGCCGTGACGTGGTTGACACGTCCCTTGATGAACCGCTCGCCGGCTTTGGCGCCGCCGGTGGCTATGGCTCTCGGTGTTGCCTTGGCGTATGCCGCTCGCCGCTTCTTGGGGCATCTGCTGGCATAGTGGCCTATTTCGCTGCGGGGAAACAGTCACCTCCGCACGGTGAGGAGTGGAGCTCTTCTTTGAAATTGTCCTCCGCTGATGCGCCGCGAAGTTGGAGGTGTTGGGGCGCCGATTCGCACCGGCTCGATGTGGAAGATCGAACTTCCCACGCCTGTGGTCGCTGCGGCGAATAAAACGAGGCTTGGGAAAGCCTCCGCGTTGAACTCGGGCGCCATCCTCCGCTATGTTCTCCATCTCGTGATGCTTGGCCTCTGGCGGATCGCCTTGTCCACCAACCGGAAGTCGGTGAAGCTCGGGAGACGAGCCGGACGGAGATATCATCGTTGAGTCCTCTAGGAACCTTTCTTGCCGTTCTTCATCTTGTGCCACATCACCGGGCGAGCGTAGCTAGCTGGTTGAAGCGGTGGAGATACTCGCCACCGAGCGATTGCCTTGGCGAAGGGCATGGAACTCCTTTTTCTTCAACGCCATCATGCGGCAGGATGTGGGCATGACGAAAGCTCTAACGAATTCGCCCCACGATGGCTCGGGCATTGGCGTGGGAGATAAATTGTCCCACACCGCAGGTGGTCCGTTGAGTCGATGAGTTGCGCAGCAGACCTCTCGCGATCGTGCATTGCGCGATGTCCAGCTTCTTCCGATGGCACGGAGCCAATCGCCGCATCCATTGGCCTCGGTCGCTGGAGAAGGTTGGAGGACGATACGCATGAACTCCGACATGGTCACCCCCGAGGAGGGTGTGTCGGCGCTCGAGTTGCGCGTAGCCGCTTGTTGTTCGTTGTTCGAGCGCTGTTGAGCGATCGAGCCAACAATTCAATAAGGTGAGTTTGATTGGCCATCATCGCTGCCAATCCGGTCCCTACTCGCTGGTGGTGGGGAGGTCACTTGAACATGCTGCTCATGGTTGTCAGTATTCCATTGCTCGACCACTCGATCTTTGCCATTTCCTGTGCGGGTGTTCACCATCTGCTTGAATTTTCCAAAGACTTAGGAAAGGGAAGAAAAGGTTGCACTAAGGGGGAGTAAATTTATATTAGCCCAAAAAGCACACAAATACAAGACAAAGAATCCAAATTTCTTTTTCAAAGTAGTTCTTTATTTTATTCATTTGCTTATGGCTACCACAAAAGGTTAGTAGCTCATAATACGCTGCTAATCGAACAACTAAAGGGAAAGCAAACATCTAAAATGGTGGAAGTAAAACATCTATGGGGTGGATGGGGTGTAGTCAAGTGAATTGCAGGTGCTGCCTTGGCCCTTCTTGTACAGAGCTAATTCAGCTTCGGCTGCCTTCAACTTCTCCTCTGCAGCTTCTAGCCTCCCCTGAACGAGATACAACTCGTCCAGGGTGTTGCCATAGGCGTAATCCATCGCCTTGGCTAACTCCACCTGGTGGGTGATCTCCGGCATATCCTCATTCTCGACTGAGCTGAAGGCACTGCCTAGCCGAGTGGGGATGTGCATGGGATAGTACTGAAATGCAGTATCCCGAAAGTGGGCGTCGTAGGTGTAGCGAAGTCGTGACGGCTTCTCTTGCAAGATCCTCGATACCGCCTCAAGGTCTCCGACGCATTGGGGCGTCGAAGATATGGTATGATGTATCCGCGCCAAGTTAGAGTAGAGGATAACCTCCACCCTCCAAAGCCTCATTGTCCCACAATGTACTTGTATCCTTGGTATGTGGGTCTCTTCGTGAAACTTAGATGTCAGATCATCTTCCATAGGATATCCGCCCATTCTCCAACGTAGACTCCATGGGAGATACTGGTGGTCTCTCGACCATCTACAATTTTAGAAAGGACAAGAGTTTAGAAATCTTTTAATAGAGAAAGGAAGAGTAAGACTCTGGAAGACAGGTAAATAATTTGTAAATTTTTGAAAAATAGTCCTTAATGGTTTTACCAATTCTACCATGGCCATGACCTACAGACGATATGGCTCTGATACCACTTTTGTCGAACCCGGGAACGAAGGATCCCGAATTCTCTGTGTTTAAACACCATCCAGATTTCAGGTGTACAAATCACAAAAATGAATATCACATTCATATCACTAAAACGTAAATGGTATTAATTAAATAATTGTTTAATACAGATGAGTCTCAAATACAATATCAAATAACAAATAATAAACACATGAAACAAAATAATAGTGGAGCTACACGATGCGCCACAGCAATCGCTCAGGTCAAAAGGCCTACTCGTCCGGGTCCTCACCGTCAAGGTAGCAGTCTTCTCTGAATAAGATTTATTCAGCAAGGATGAGCACAACTTCCGTGCTCGCAAGTCACACCCAATATTGAATTTAAATGCATGCATAAGGAAACAAGTGAGTATGGCAGGGGTTGTTTTGCATAAACAACATTTTCAGTTTGAATAAGCATAGTAGTTTCTAAGGTAATTTTATACTATGGATAAAATCATATTTTAAAATGCCAATGATATAATGTGGATAACCTCCAATGATAAAGTGAAGGATCCCCTCCTAACACTTGGCTTCCCACTAAATTTTCATAAGGATTAACCATCCTCAACATTTAATAAAGCATTTAAAACCAAAACAATTTAACTTTAAGTGGCCCCGCTAGCATGTCCATGACCATGACGCGTTATTCGAATAGTTTCTACTCGCAGAGTTGGTAGAACTTACCAACACGAGGTGACATGCTCGTTATGTCGGCCAATTCACGCCTGTAGGCGTGTGACTCAGCAATTACCATGAGGCCTTTACAATGTTTTATCCTAGTACATTCATGCCCGCTAAGGTTTCGCCCCTTTGACTCGACTGCCCTCCTAAGCCCTCTTGCGCCAAGTGGGAATAAAACGTCTAACCGACACCCACAAAATCACATGACATAAATATACTAGAACATCACAAATTAGTTAGCCAAATCCTGCCCATACAGGACATGTGGTAGTACGTTATGGCATAGCAATAAGCGGCTCAAAGACCGGTCCTCAATTGACTTGGACGTCATTCCTACAACCCATGGGACTTGATCTTAACCAGATCAAACCCGTGCATAAACCTGCACCCACCATTCCGACCATTTCGCCCAAGTCCAAACCCATTTTGATTTTATTTTGAATAAAAACTTCATTTATAAATCCATGTGGTAAGACAATACCACAATATCAAGTTTGAAACAAATTTATAGAAATTTGGTGTAAACCTCCCAAATTCTCAGAATGTGAACTAAGCTTGGCTAAGCATATATTTGCATTTTGGTAATATCTTGCCTATGGTATCAAGGTAGGCGATACAACATTCAAATTTGGCCATACAATAACACATGGAATTAACTATATGTAAAACAGATATTAAAATATTTATAACAACATATGCATGCAATAAGGAATTTAAAAACTGAAAATAACTTAAAATAATAGGGCAATATGGTCAATGGTGTAACTTGCCTTGGTCGATGTCTTGGAATTCTAAATCTTCGATTGATCGAACTCTCGAGTCGTCAATTTATACGCTGTAAAAATACGACAAATTCAATATGCAAATTCAAATAAATTCAAAAACATAGTTCAAATTAACTCCAAATTGAAATATTTTGGTTTAGTTAGCTAGATTATAATTTTATATAAATTTTGCAATTTGAATCACCCAATTTGGAGTTCGATGCAAAAGTTATGAATTTTGAAGTTTATATCTAAATCTGAAATTTTATTGAATTTCGAATTATTTTCCTCTGAAAATCCATTTATTGCGCAGTTGATTACCTCAGCCTGATTTCGGAAAATAAAGATTTAAAATTCATTTCGACAGTGTGGCCCCATGAGTCGCTGACTTCGCCCATGTGGACCAAGTCCACCGTGCTTTGGAAGGATCGCACGTGGCGCGCGCGCGCAGTGCGTGTCGCGTGGTGGCCGACTGGCGCCACACGGTCGTGTTCTCGAGATGGCGCCTGTGGCACCACGGTGGCGCCACGCCGGCTTGACGACGGTAACCGTGTCCGCGCGCCGACAACGGCGATCGGCGCGCTCTCCCGGCGAGGTGAGTGGTCGCAAAATGTGGGGAAGTAATGCGATCACGATGGTACCGCTTTGGGCGTGAATGGTAGTCTGAGCTGACCGGCGGCGGTCTTTGGCGCGAGAGGCTCGGGTGTCGACGAGGTAGGAGTTCGGCGCTCCGTGCCAGTGGAGAGGACCACCGTGTTCGCGAGAAGGTGCTGGCGTCAAGGTGGCGACGAGAGGATGTGGCGGCGCCGCCGGCGGAACGGCTCAAGCTTCACGGTCGCCGGCGATGGAACTTCAATTCCGAGCACTAGAGATGATAAGCGTGGCGATGGGTGGTGGCCGGATCGGTGGAGGAATGCGCACCGAGGTCGCCTTTATAGGCGCCGGTGCTCTGTGCGGCGTGGAGGAGGTGGGGTCATGGCGGCGGTTTCGCAGACGCAGAACCGCCGCGAGAGAAGAGGAGAAGGTGGGGAAAAGTGGCGAGGTGGACACGGCTCGCGCGCACGCCGCGAGGAAGTCGGGGCGCGCGAGGTGGCCGCAGCGAGCTCGGGCGCGTCGCGAAATGGCGGATCGCATGCGGCGTGACGAGGAAGAAGAGGCGAGGAAGACGGCGACTTAATCGCTCGATTTCGATCGGACGGTTGATAACAGATGGAATGAAGCGACGTTGAGATTAGGTATGTACCGCTGGATTTTGATCCAACGGTGGAAATTAGATCGCGCGAATCGGTAAGTGATTCTCGGCGCAATGCTGGATTTAGATCCAACGGTGGATGGGGAGGGAAGCGCGCGCGCGCGCGCGCCGCTATGGTCGGTGCGGGGGAGATTTGGGCCGAGGCCAATGGGTTTCGGCCCAAAGCCATTTCTGGATTTTCTTTTGCTTTTCTATTTGTTTAAATCCTGATAATTCATAATAGCTTTAGAAAATAGCAAAATACTTCCAAAAATTATGGAAAAATTCAGAGAAATTCCCATACTCATTCTGGACTTAATAAAATTATTTCCAACTTTATGTTGGTTTTTAATTTTGCAAATAAATTTGTTTTAGCTTTAAGATATTTATAAAAAGCTTTTGAAAATTCAGGAAAAAAAACCACAAACATAAATAAACTTTTAAATTTTACTGAAATTGAAAATTGGGCACTGTAATATCGGTGCAATGCAAACAACCCTCTAGATTGAGCAGAAATAATAGCTAGTCTCAAATGATGAAAAAACAAAGTTTTATATGTCTTATATATGCTTGTTTGAAAGGTTTCGACGATATATACAACTTTGCAGTTGAGGAGAACTCCAAATTCCGAAAGGAAGATAGAAGAAAACGGCAAAAACAGAAACCGAAAACATGCGACGCGAATTCGGGGCCGAAGTTGCATGAAAGTTAACTTTTAACTAAATAAAATTCAAGAAAAACTAGAGGGGTAAGGCCTTCTTATATAGGGGAGGGGGAGCCGCACATATCGAAGAGCTAAGGGGGTGGTACTATTTATAGGTACTGTTCATGTGAAAAGTATGGCCATGAATAGTGCGGCCCAAGGAGGGTGGCCAAGGAGGTGGCCGGACCAAATAGGTTACAAGGACCAATCTAGCCCAAACAGGTGATGCAACACCTTCTTTTGATGTGTGAGACCCCGGTTTATTAAGCTTGTAATACTTAGCCTTCCATTGACCCTAGTATCACAAACAAAATAACCCGTGCCTCGATGGACATGTGCTTCCCAGAAAATGCAGCACACATACATCCTCACAAAAGTATGCATCAATTCCACACAACAATATATAACAAGTCTAGCAAAAGACATACATAATAATAAGTTATTACAAAACAGCCGACCGCCCAAATGATATAAGTATTTAAGTATCAGCGAAAGCAAAAGGTGCCATAAGATGGCTTAAACCAAAAGACGACCGGTTAGCCACATAATACCACAGGGCAACCGACCGGGCCGCCAAGCTAGTCACCCCACACACCGCCACAGCACAACTCACAAAAGTGAGGCTCACCTATACATAACTATGCAGATGAGTACAATAATGTACTCACAAAACTTACGAGTAACAAGCCCTATACAAAACTACATGTGAGCTAAATTCAAAGGGGATGGTTATATGGTTATTTGGACGCATAAAGCAAGTTTCATTTGCAATAATATAATAGATTGAAGGCAATTTAACAAATGAGTTTTTAAGCATTGAAATAACAGCGAGTAACAATAAGTAACAAGTAACCACCTAGAAGTGACTAACCCAAAAGCCACCACACATAGCATGAATCTCTGATTCATACCACCCATCAAGTTTTAATTAAAATATTGTAGTCTAACTCTTGAAAGACTTCCCCAAGCGTGTCCATAACCTAGGACGAGGCTATTAGAATAGTTTTGACCCTGCAGGGATGTACCAATGTACCCATACTCTAGACCGCCTTTTTGCCACATGATTTAGCTCACTTCCTATGGTATGCCGGCACGACTAAGTCCTAAGAGATGTTTCCAATATTGTGAATCAACTACGAGTCGCTCGTATGGATAGAACTCTATACGTTTACATTGTAAAGCCGAAAAGACAACTACCCCTCGGGGTAAAACTTTTCGGGCAACTACAATGCTCCCACACATACACCATCTCATTTTACCACAACACAACACACACACGCCCTCCTGCGACTCGTAGCCAACCCACACCAAAGTACTAAGTCAAGAGAGGTCCCATACCCTCTAGTGTGATTAGCACACAAGAATGCTTGGTTTAGTGTAACAAGATATTCGGTCCTTGTTGACTCGGGCACCATTCCAGTCACACACAAAAATCACACCATCATACCATTGTGCCCAAGTCCAATTCACTTTGTTTTCAGTTTTAGTTTTTGCAATTAAACATAGCACAAAGCTGAAATATAGAAACATAGTAAGCATTTGTGTGATCAAGGTTATCGACAAGTCGATAACCACCCATTTCTACCGATAGCTAAGCATGGCTAAGCAACAAACTCGTAAACTACTAAGTGATAAGGGTTCATCCAACGAACCCAAAATCACAGCAAGATAAATCTTGGCTCAGTAGTAGAGGATAAATATCTGCCTACTGATAATGCATCTAATGGGTCAACTATCGACAATAGTTAAAACAAGATAGCGATGCATACGTAGAATTTGCAAACAACATATTAGAATTTGAAAATAATAGGAACAACATGATCAAATGATATTACACTGCTTGCCTTACTATACCATTATGTTCCTAATACTATTGCGAACCTAAAGGTACCACTCTCGACAGTGAGTCGTTCTGCATCGCCATGAGCCGAGAGGGGCGGAGGACCACTTTCGGTAAACACCGAAAATGCGAAAAAGTGGGCTATGCTTCTAAACTACCTGGCCCCTGAGCTCTACTGGACCCAAGTGGGCTCACCTGAGTGCGGAGGAGGATCAGAGGAACACGGAGATGAGCTGGCGGCGGAGCGGTTCGCCGGAGTTGAGGAATACAGCGCGGCAAGAACCCCTGAGCAAACTGAGTACAATAGAATGATCAGAACAGGGTCACAATGGCCCATAGGTGGTCCAGGAGCAGAGGATTGGACGGAGAACACTCACCGGAGTTGGAAACGACGAAGACCCATTTTCGGCCGCGAAGACCTAGAACTTGAATTCAAGTTGTCCCAGAGAAACAAACTAGACTTCAAGTTAATGGACAGGCTCCAGATGACCAGGAGGTCCAAGCGACAAGAAAAGAAGCTTAAAGAAACACTGGAGCTCCCAGGTCGCCGGCAGAGCTTCCACAACAACAATGGTGGAGAGAAAAACTCACTGCGGTTTGAGTTTGACACTCAGAGAGAGCTGGAGGTGTTTGCGAGTGGAAGGGAAGACCAGAAAAGGAACCTGGGGATTTAGAAGCTACTGAGCACGACACAAAAGCAAAGGGGACCCCCGCGGTGAGTTGCAGCGAGCTCAGCTCAAGGGACCGCCAAGGACAGACAGAGCAGATGGAGCAGGTGAGGCGCACGATTGCGGCGGCACTGGAGGTCAACGAGGGTCCCGACCGGAGGGACGCTGATGGGATCGCTTGACGAGATAATCCCACGGCTCGTGTTCGGAACGTGCTGTGCGAGGAAGAATATAGAGAGGAAGAAGAAGGCTGGGGTGGTCATGAGCGCCACGATCAAAATCGGACGGTCTAGAGCTCACCAGACCTCCGGAGGTCTGAGAGCGATAGGGGAGGTCGTGGGCGTTGGATTTTAATCCAACGGCCAGAACACACACACCCAAAGCGACTAAAAGACTTGGCTCAACCGAGCCCAAAGGTCGGTTCGACTGAGCCCAGCCGACTGCACTGCAGTTCAATTTGTGAGTTTGGATTAAGCTAAACTTTGGGGAATTGTTTGAGGTAGAAAAACATCTCCAAACATTCTGAAATTTTTACAGTAGCTTTCTAACTCAGATATTGTCCTCGTGTAAAATTTTCAGATGTTTGGGTGTTGTGCATTTTTCTCCAAAAATTATGTAAAGTTCTGGAATAGAGTTTTGACTAAAGTCAAACAGGTTTGACTGCCCTCTGAAAATATTCAAATAATTTCTAAAAATTGTGAAATTTTTCAGAAGGGTCACAAACCATCCCTAGAACTTGGGAAAAATATCTTCAGGGGATGGACACAAAGTTTGATATGAAAGTTTTTGGAGGAACACAATTTAGGGCACAATGACTTGTGACTTTGTATTTCCATAACTTCTTTACAACAATTGTTCAAAGCATACAAGAAATACATGATGTAAGAAAAGTTTTAATTTCTACTCATTTTCTTACATTTGAAAAACAAGTCTGAAACTTGGGATGTTACAAATCTCCCTCCCTTACAAGAATCTCGTCCCTAGATTCCGTTTACTCGGAGAAGAAAGACGGGTAGTCAGCACGAAGGCGATCTTCCCATTCCCAAGTTGCCTCATCCTCGGAGTGGTTCGACCACTGAACCTTAAGGAACTTGATGACACGGTTCCTTGTTCTTCATTCAGATTCCTCAAGAATTTGAACAAGATGCTCGCGGTAGGTCAAAGTCTCCTGCACATCAAGAGTTTCCAACGGAGCTTCCTCAGTTGGAACACGGAGGCACTTCTTCAGGTGAGACACATGGAACACATCGTGTACCCCCTCAAGTGTAGCTGGCAACTCCAATCTATATGCAACAGCTCCAATTCTCTCGATGACGCGATAAGGCCCAACATAACGAGGAGCCAACTTGCCCTTGATGCCAAAACGCTGATGGCCCTTCAAGGGTGATACTTTGAGGTACACAAAGTCATTGGGCTCAAAGCTCAACTCACAACGATGACGACCCGCATAGCTCTTTTGCTTGGACTGAGCCGCGTGCAAATGCTCACGAATCAACTGAACTTGGCTTTCGGCCTCATTGATTGAGTCTGGGCCGAAGAACTGTCGCTCACCAGTTTCTGACCAGTTCAATGGGGTTCTACACCTCCTCCCATACAAGGCCTCAAAAGGTGCCATACCGAGACTAGCCTGAAAGCTGTTGTTGTAGGAGAATTCGGCAAGCGGTAGGCACTTCTCCCAATTCTTTCTATAGGAAAGGACACTAGCACGAAGCATATCTTCCAACACTTGGTTGACTCTCCATCTGACCATCAGTTTGAGGATGAAAGGCTATGCTGAAAGTAAGACAGGTCCCCATAGTCTCTTGCAGACTATGCCAAAACCGAGAGGTAAAAAGCGCACCACGATCAGAAACAATCGTCTTTGGCACAACATGAAGACTCATGATCCTTGAGACATAAAGCTCAGCCAAGGGTCCCACACGGAGCTGAGTCTTGACAGGAAGGAAATGTACCACATTAGTCAGTCTATCAATCAAGACCCATATGGCATCATTCCCTTTGGACGAGCGAGGCAGGCCGATGATGAAATCCATACCGACGGAATCCCACTTCCACTCTGGCACTGGCAAAGGCTGAAGGAGGCCTGTTGGACACTGATGCTCGGCCTTGACATGACAACACACGTCAAACTCGGCAACGAACTTGGCAATCTCACGCTTCATACGGGTCCCCCAAAACTTCTAACGAAGGTCCTGATACATCTTGGTAGCCCCGGGATGAATGGACAAGGGGGAGTCATGGGTTTCGCGGAGAATCAAGTCCCGCAATTCCATGACCTTTGGAACTACAAGACGCTGTCCAAACCACACAACACCATGCTCATCCTCTGAGAAGCACTTGGCTATCCCATCCTTGATGTTCTTATTGATTTGACTCACACCAACATATGTCTGCTGTGCCGCCTTGATTTGGTCCACCAAGGTTGGTTGCACAACCAAGGAAGCAAGGGAACCATGTTCAATCAAACCTAAATTGAGTCGCTGAAATTCTTCAAGAAGGGCAGGCTGTTGCCCTTGGAGCATCAAAGTATTGCAATACATCTTCCGACTAAGTGCATCGGCAACCACATTGGCCTTGCCCGGATGATACTGAATGCCCATATTATAATCTTTGATCAATTCCAACCATCTTCTTTGCCTGAGGTTCAGATCTGGTTGGGTGAACAGATATTTCAAGCTCTTGTGATTAGAATACACTTCACAACGGTTACCAATCTGGTAATACCGCCAAATTTTGAGTGCATGAACCACTATAGCTAACTCCAAGTCATGGGTAGGATAATTGAGTTCATAGGGCCTCAACTGCCTTGATGCATAGGCCACTACCTTGCCTTCTTGCATAAGCACACAACCGAGTCCCTGACGAGAGGCATCGCAAAAGATATCGAAGCACTTGTGGACATCGGGAAGAACAAGCACTGGGGTTGAAGTCAACCGCTTCTTGAGTTCCTGAAAACTCTCATCACAAGAAGAGGACCACACAAATTTCTTGTCCTTCTTGAGCAACTCAGTCATCGTCTTTGCGATCTTGGAGATGTTCTCGATAATGCGACGGTAATAACCCTCTAAACCAAGAAAACTCCGTACATCAGTGACTGACTTGGGCTGACCCCAAGATAGAACATCGCTGACCTTGTTAGGATCCACAGCTACGCCTCCTGCTGAAAGAACATGACCCAAGAATGCCACTTCCTTCAACCAGAACTCACACTTGCTGAACTTGGCATACAGCTGGTGCTCACGCAGCTTCCCCAATACAATCTTCAGATGCTCAGCATGCTCTTCTTCACTCTTGGAGTAGATAAGAATGTCATCAATGAAGACCACAACGAACTTATCCAAATACTCCATAAACACTGAGTTCATAAGATTCATGAATAAAGCGGGAGCATTGGTTAAGCCAAAAGACATGACGGTCTACTCGTAAAGACCATAACGAGTAGTGAAAGCCGTCTTTGGAATATCCTCAGCCCTGATCCGGACTTGGTGATACCCCAATCTCAAGTCAATCTTGGAGAATACCTGAGCTCCGGTCAACTGGTCAAAGAGATCATCAATGCGAGGCAAAGGATACTTGTTTTTCACCGTCACTTCATTAAGCGGACGGTAATCAACAGACATACGCAGGGTCTTGTCCTTCTTCTTCACAAAAATAACTGGACAACCCCAAGGAGATGAGCTAGGATGGATAAAGCCCTTCGCTTGAAGCTCACATAATTGCTTCTTCAACTCCTCTAACTCATTAGGAGGCATTCGATACGGCGCCTTTGAAATGGGAGCGGTACCGGGCAGCAACTCAATAACAAACTCCAAGTCTCGAACTGGAGGCATCCCAGGCAAATCTTCAGGAAAGACATCCACAAAGTCACACACTGTAGGCACATCCTGAATCTCCAAGGCTGGGTTGGCTTCGAGGGCACAAAGATGTGGCCCTTGCAGCTGCGATGAAATCCCAACCTGCTCGCCTGAGGGGCTGGTAAGGTAGACCATCTTCTTGGCACAATCGATTTTCCCCAAGTGTTGGGACAACCAATCCATACCAAGGATCACATCCAGACGCGCCGAGTCGAGTAGGATGAGATTCGCCAAGAATCCCACTCCTTCAATATCAATAGGAACGTCCCGGCATTCCTGGTCAGCTCTCATTTCCGCGCCCGGAGAGCGAATAAGCAAAGGAATCCCCAAAGGAACAAAGTGAATGTCACTAGCAGCAGCAAAAGATCTTGAAATAAAAGAATGCGATGCTCCTGAATCGAATAATACTGCAGCAGAACGAGAATTGACAAGAAGCATACCCAACACAACGTCGGGCGCCTCCTGTGCCTCCTCAGCCGAGATGTGGTTGACTCAGCCACTTCCCACACCCTGACTCTTCTGGACCACCTTCTGGTCAGGTGGGTGACCATTCCCTTGCCCGCGTCCTCTATTAGGACGAGGGGCCACTCTAGTCCTCTGAGGGCAACTGTTGGCGTAGTGGCCCTTCTTGTTGCAGGCGAAACAGGTGACCTCGGCAGTTGGATTGCGGAGGCCACCCTGCTGCTGGGCCGCAGGTGCACGTGGCTAAAACACAACCTGTGGGGGACGTGGAGCTGGTGCCGACGGCCTCGGCGGTGGTGAAGCCAAAGAACAGGCCCCTGGTGCAGGCCCAACATGGGGACGAGAGAGGCTGGCCTGTGCAGACCTCTGGGCCTCCCACTTGTGCTTGCGGGACTCGCCCAGCGCCCTCGCCATGTGCTCGGCGATCACGGCCTTGTCAACCAAGGCCTGGAAGTCGGGGAAGTCCACGATAGAGAGCTTGTCCTGCAGCTCCTTAGACAAGCCCTCCATGAACTTCTCCTGCTTGGCCTCATCGGGCTACCTCACCCGAGCATAACGAGCCAAGTGATTAAACTCGCATAAGCACTCAGTCACGCACTTGCGCCTGCTTGAGCGCGAAACTCTTTCTTCTTAAGCTTCATCAGCCATCGGGATGTGGGCCCAACAGACGGCAGACTCGAACCTCCCACGAGACCACATTCGCGCGGTCGCATGGCGAGAAAGTTCTCCCACCAAGAGAGTGATGCACCCTCCAGCTGATGGGATGCAAAGAGTGCCTGATCCCGCTCCTAGCATCGAGCAATGTTGAGCTTCCGCCGACTGCACGCAGCCAATCATTTGCGCCCGCATCGCCTCGATCGGGAGAAGGTGGGTGGCTGTGTGCGAAGGAACTCCGCGAGTCCCCCACGAGGCTGATGCCCACCACATCTAGATCCCGAGGCACCAGAGGGAGTGGAGGTGTTCCTCGTGATGACCTCCAGAATCCGAGTCTGATCCATGCGGTTCGGCTCGATCTGAGCAAGAACCTCGCCATGGCCTGAGGAGGGGAAGCTCCTCATCATGACCACCTACCGATCACACGAGTTCTTCCAGCCATCCTGTTCCACAAAGTAAGTTAGCAACGAATTTGGAACAGAAAGCATGGAAACACAACTAACAATTCTACAAAATGAACTCCGAAAGCTTAAAAACCAGCATAAAGCCATTACAAGATCTCAATTCATAAAATCAACTTTCCGATATGACTAACTCGTATGGAAGAACGAGCAATCAGTTTTGGGAAGGTAATTTCAGCACCTAGTCCTCGGTTCAACATAGCCAAAAAGCAAGGTAAACCACCTAAAAAAGAGTTAGACACGTAACTATCTCATATCACATCTTATCCTTTTATCCCCACAAGTTTTAGTTAAATTAACCTCTCATGTTCAAGTATATATACCATAAAATAGCTAGTTGTCCAGAACTTGTACCTGCTGTCCAGATTTCTTTTCCAAGTCCCTGGCCGAATCCTACAATTCCAGGAGCTCCTATTCTTCACTCCAAAACAGCCAACACTTCAATTTAAAGCTCTCATGGTTTTCTCAAAACCAATTTAATCAATTAAACAACTATCTTTTGAAAGAAGATGAGAGGAAAATCAGCATTTTAAATTCAATCCAGAATAAGGTGAGATGAGCAAGCTAAGATAGATAAGAAGTAAAATCTGAGAACTTACTTAAGATTTTCATGAAACATTTGATATTTAGAAACTAAGTTTTCAAAATACTCTAAGGACCACCAAGCTAGGGGTTTCATTGTCAAGATGGCTCGATACTAACTTTGTGAGACCCCGGTTTATTAAGCTTGTAATACTTAGCCTTCCATTGACCCTAGTATCACAAACAAAATAACCCGTGCCTTGATGGACATGTGCTTCCAAGAAAATGCAGCACACATACATCCTCACAAAAGTATGCATCAATTCCACACAACAATATATAACAAGTCTAGCAAAAGACATACATAATAATAAGTTATTACAGAACAGCCGACCGACCAAATGACATAAGTATTTAAGTATCAGCGGAAGCAAAAGGTGTCATAAAATGGCTTAAACCAAAAGATGACCAGTTAGCCACATAACACCACAGGGCAACCGACCGGGCCGCCAAGCTAGTCGCCCCACACACTGCCACAACACAACTCACAAAAGTGAGGCCCTTTGGGCTCACCTTCTTCCTCTGCACATAACAAGCAATGCAGATGAGTACAATAATGTACTCGCAAGACTTACGAGTAACAAGCCTATACATAACTACATGTGAGCTGAATTCAAAGGGAATGATTATATGGTTATTTGGACGCATAAAGCAAGTTTCATTTGCAATAATGTAATAGATTGAAGGTCATTTAACAAATCAGTTTTTAAGCATTGAAATAACAGCGAGTAACAATAAGTAACAAATAACCACCTAGAAGTGACTAACCCAATAGCTACCACACATAGCATGAATCCCTGATTCATACCACCCATCAAGTTTTAATTAAAATGTTGTAGTCTAACTCTTGAAAGACTTCCCCAAGCGTGTCCATAACCTAGGACGAGGCTATTCGAATAGTTTTGACCCTGCAGGGTTGTACCAATGTACCCACACTCCAGACCGCCTTTTTGCCACATGATTTAGTACACTTCCTATGGTATAATGGCACGGCTAAGTCCTACTAGACGTTTCCAATATTGTGAATCAACTACGAGTCGATCGTATGGATAGAACTCCATACGCTTACATTGTAAAGCCGAAAAGACAACTACCCCTCGGGGTAAAGCTTTTCGGGCAACTACAATGCTCCCACACATACACCATCTCATTTTACCACGACACAACACACACACGCCCTCCTGCGACTCGTAGCCAACCCACGCCAAAGTACTAAGTCAAGAGAGGTCCCATATCCTCTAGTGTAATTAGCACGCAAGAATGCTTGGTTTAGTGTAACAAGATGTTCGGTCGTTGTTGACTCGGGCACTATTCCAGTCACACACAAAAATCACACCATCATACCATTGTGCCCAAGTCCAATTCACTTTGTTTTCAGTTTTAGTTTTTGCAATTAAACATAGCACAAAGCTGAAATATAGAAACATAGTAAGCATTTAGGTGATCAAGGTTATCAACAAGTCGATAATCGCCATTTCTACCGATAGCTAAGCATGGCTAAGCAACAAACTCAGAAACTACTAAGTGATAAGGGTTCATCCAACAAACTCAAAATCACAAGAAGATAAACCTAGGCTCGTGAGTAGAGGATAAATATCTACCTACTGATAATGCATCTAATGGGTCAACTATCGACAATAGTTAAAACAAGATAGCAATGCATACGTAGAATTTGCAAACAACATATTAGAATTTGAAAATAATAGGAACAACATGATCAAATGATGTTACACTACTTGCCTTGCTAGAGGGCAGAGTTTGGCTGCTGTGGATCAGATTCAATATCAATAATCTCTTTGGAACCTAACGCGAAAAGACGATAAAACCAATAAGAAAGAACAACACAAAAAAAAACTCAACAGCAAAACTCATCCAAATCTCATGAAATTTATACAGCAGCAAGGGTATGATTTTAGACAAATTTAGGAACAAGAATCATGCAATTTGGACTAAGCATGCAAAAGTTATAGCTAAAACTATTTCTTTCAAACTTAGAAATTCTACTAAATTAATTCATCGTAATTGCTCATGGCAAAAATTTCTAGAATGATCTAAGGTCTGAAATTTTTATGTTGGGTAGGTAATGGCATCCTAAGATCAACAAAGTTGAGTTTACTCAATTTGAAGTTAAAATGATTTACTTATGACTTTTCTAAGATGTAAAACTAGCACATATCACTTTCCAGGAATGTGAACATGAGCAAAACCTATTGCATATTAAAGTATGCTAACAGAGGAAATTTACAAAATTGAGTTTGCACATTTGGAGTTATACAGAAAAAGATGTGCATTTTACAAGTTTCACATTAATTTCTGGGATATTCTAAAATGACTAAAAACTAATCAATATTATCTACAAGGTTTTCTGGCACAGAATAATGTCTATATGCATTTTTAAATTAAATTTTAGTCAAATATGAATTTAACCCAACTGGAATCATCTAGAAAGGATTTAAAATGAAACAGTTATGAAATTTCAAAGTTTAATACAATTTTCAGTTGTTAAATAAAGACTTACCAGAATTATAGAAAACCTATTAAAAAAGAAATGACGTGGACAAACGTGGGCCCTTCATGCGAAATCGAACGACCCATGCGCATGGAGAATAACGCACGCATGCTAACAAACGGAGCTCACCGTTGGATCTAAATCCAACGGTCTACGTAGATTGGGACGTTCGGGGACCCGAACGACCCAAACAATCTCGACCGCAGATCGAAAAAATGGAGGGCTCAGGGCGCTGCGCTCTTCGGTGGTCCGAACGTCTCCACCACTCACAACCGCAGATTTGGAGATGGACGGCAGAAACTAGATCGAAGCACTTGGAGTTCTAACGCACCGAGGAGGTCCGGCCCGTTAGATCAAGATCCAACGGTCCAGAGCTGTTGGGGGAGGTCCTAAGGTCAAGGTTCTACGGATGAGGTCTGGGACGGTCAAGATCTACCCGAGGAGGTCTTGAACGGCCTAGATTTACATGGAGGTCTTACGCGATAAGATCTAAAGGAGGGAGATCTCGACGGATAAGATCCCGCGTGGGAGGTTCTCAACAGTCGAGATTTACACGAGGAGGTCCTCAAGGACAGGGTTTAACAGGACGAGATCTGGACGACTCAGATCACCCTAGGGAGGTCCTGAATGGTCCAGATCGAAGCGGAGGGAGGTCTTGAGGTTAAAAACTTTACAAAGGAAGGATCTAACGGCTAAGAGCTAATCCACAGAGCTCTTTCAACGGCTGAGATTAATCCTAGGAGGTCCTGTGACTTAGCGTTTTACCGGAAAAGACTCTACGGTCCAGATATAATCTCGAAGAGGTCCTGAACGGCTGAGATTAACTAGGGGGAGGTCTTAAGACTTAAAGCTTTACAGAAATAAATCTAAGGCTCAGATCTAAACTTGGGGAGGTCGTGGACGGCTAGGATGAAATCGAGGAGGTTTAATGACTTGACAAAAACGCGGCAAAGTACAGAGCACCGCACTGAGATCGCCGGCACATCGCCGACGACGACGCCACTACAAAGCTAACCAACTATACCATTATGTTCCTAATACTATTGCGAACCTAAAGGTACCACTCTCGATGGCAGAGCTGGCCTGTATCGCCGGCGAGCCGGAGAGGGGCGGAGGACCACTTTCGGTAAACACCGAAAATGCGAAAAAGTGGGCTAGGTTTAAACTACCTCGCCCCGAGCCCATCGACCCAAGTGGGCTCACCTGAAAGTGAGGAGGACCAGAGGAACACGGAGATGAGTCAGCGGAGCTGTTGCGGAGTTGAGGAAGACAAATGCGACAAGCACCCCGAGCAACCGAGTACAATAGAATGATCGTATCAGGTCACGATGGCCCATAGGTGGTCCAGGAGCAGAGGATTAGACGGAGAACACTCACCGGAGATGGAAACAACGAAGACCCTTTATCGGCTGCGAAGACCTAGAACTTGAATTCAAGTTGTCCCTGAGAAACAAACCAGACTTCTAGTAAATGGACAAGCTCCAGACGACCAGGAGGTCCAAGCGACAAGAAAAGAAGCTTAAAGAACCACCGAGCTCCTGTGTCGCATGAGCTTCCACGTCAACAATGGCGGAGAGAAAAACTCACTGCAGTTTGAGTTTGACACTCAGAGAGTGAGCTGGAGGTGTTTGTGAGTGGAAGGGAAGACCAAAAAAGGAACCTGGGTGTAACATCCCCAATTCTATAAACAGTAATTAAATGCTTTATGAACAGTAATGAGGTGTTGTTCATAGCATTACCGTTCATTTCTACAATTTGGGCAGCATGTTACAAATTAAAAACCTTCCTTTTTAGCCAAAATCCAAAAGAACCATTTAATGTCTTAAGGGAATACAAGATCAAACTTGTATTATGACTGGGAAGTATTTTTATTAAAGCCTAGATAAATTATCTTGGCTGAAAATATTTTTGTTGCATTTTTTAGAAATTAAATTGACTTAAAGAAAAATAATTGTCTTTAAATGAATATTTTCGGGCTAAAATAAATATTTATGTATTTTACAAAGTGATTATGTGATTTTAAAATTTATCTGGGAAATATATCATCCCAGTAGCTCCAAAGAAAATTTCATGATTTTACAAATTTATTTGCTATTTTAAACCCCTACCAAACCTTTGAGCAATTGAATAGGTTCTCGTCAAATAATCAGTCTAAACCTAAACTCTTGTAATCAGTAGCGACTCGATCTCATGCGGCCGGGTCCAACCCAAAGGCACCGTCCGCTCACACGCTCGCGCGAGCCCAATCCTCGCGCATTGTGAGCCGTTGATCTTCAATCGAACGGCGAGGCCGCAACGCCACGCGAGCCGCCCACGTACGCTTTGATCTCCGCCGTTGGATCTTAATCTAACGATCGAGGTCGATGTATGCATCGGACAACTCCGAGCCCTTCTCAATCTCCACCGCTCATTCTCGATCCAACAACGCTCCCTTTCGCTTTAAACTTAAAGTCGCGCTTTTATCTGAGCCGTTAGATTCAAATCCTATGGCCTTCCTTTTTACCGCGTGTTATTAAGGCCCGCGCTCCGGGCCGTTAGATCTTCATCGTGTGGTCCAGATTGGTGTATGCATTCTGACGACTCCGATCCTCACGATCTCACCGTCCATTCTTGATCTAACCGCGCCGCCCTTTTCTTTTGAAATTAAAAGCATGCGGCTATCTTGAGCCCTTAGATCTAGATCCTACGGTGCGCCTCTTTGACCGTGGGCTTTTAAAGCCCAAATTCGGTGGATCGTTGGATTTCAATCGTAGGGTCCATATGAGTGTATGCAATCGGACCATCCGGTTCATTTTTCCATCTTGACCGTGGAAATCCAATCTAACGGTGCCGCGTCATCTCATCTAATCGAGTGACGTGTATTCCTTTTAATTGACCGTCGGATTCCAATCCAACGTCCAGATTTGAAAGTAGATCCCGAGATTCCTTTTGGGCTCTGTTTTAATCTCGATCGACCGATTGAGATCGCACGGCCCATATTTTAAGATACCGATTAGAATCTTTTAACCTCTCTATTTATCACAGCCGCCCATTTCTAATCGGACACTGATATTCTTTTGAGCTTTTATGAAGCGCGCACGGCTGAGGATGACAAAGGGACCCACATGTCATATTTTGCCTCCCTTCTTCCTTATCTCTGCGCGCAGCCATTTCTGAGAGCAGAGGAGAGGATTATCCAAAGATTATGCCACAAATTTTTGGATATTTAGCTAAGTAGACACCTCATCAACTCTAGATCTTTCTCTCTTGCCCTGTAGCTCAACATCCATATATAAACCCTAGCTTTTCTTTGCTGTTACCATTGTTGACCACTGAAGCTCATTTTCCTTGTTGTCCAGTGGAGTTTCTTGCTCTTGTCCATTGCTTATCCACCTTAAGCACTGGTTTTACCTTACAATAAAGATTGGCTATCTTTTGTAGGTTAAATCCAGAGTTTATTTCTCTGTTAATCCACTTCGGTTTTCAAAATCTGTGGTGCCTTTCCTTTACTGGTAAGCTAAAACCCTAGTTTCTAATATCTTGAGCATCTTAAGGACTTTAGAAGCTCCTGTGAATCATTCTTTTGAACATCAGTAGCTTCAACTTGCTGTAACCTGAAAAGTTGTTATTCTAACTTTTCGGTCTTTCATATCATTTTCAAGACCTAGGGTTTCTCCTGTCGACTTGTTATCCTAGTTAGGTTTAAACTAAACCCTAGTAGCATAACAAGTTATTCTTTTAATCCTTGTTATCATCTATTCAAGTTGATAATGTAAATCGCCTCTGTTTCCTTTTGTCTACTCAACCGACAATGCAAGTTTCTTTCACTTTGGTAATCTAACCGATTAGGTTAGATTAAGGTTAGTTTGGGATATTAATTACCTAAAAGATCATGCTAAGTTTCATTTATGAACTTTTGCATGTTCTATTTTCCTTTTTCAAAATCGCATTTGTCCTGTTTTGACTCTTTAAAAATCAAAACCGAACTTTGCACTAAACCTAGTTTCGTTTTTTTAAAAAAACAGAAGTTATTGTAATACCCTAAATTATATTCAAAGGATTGGTGGGAGAAATTAATTAAATCGGAGAGAGTAATTGAATCGGAGAAGGGTTCTTTAGTAAAACACCAAATCAGGAAATGAGAGGGTTTTCCGCGCTTTGTGGGCAACTGGGCTTGGGCCTAGGCCCATGTGGGCTGGCCGCCATAGGGGAGGCGCCACCCCTCCCCAAACCCTAGCCTCCCCATCTTTCCTCCTCCTCCACCCCTTGTGCCGCCACTTTCCCACCCTCCTCTCCTCCACCCTTGCGCCCCAACCTCCCCTCCCGGTTACTCTCCACCCTTGCACCCCTCCCCTAGTCCCCATTGTTGCCGGCCAAGTGATGGAAGAACGATCTCCTTTGTTGGCCGGCCAAGAGGAAGAGAAAAAAAGAGAAAGGAAGAAGGAAGAGAAGAAAGGGAGAGGGAAGAAGGATTCGCAATCGGAGAACGTGGTGATCGTCGATCCGCTGCGTGCACTCCGCTTCGCAAGGGTAACTTGTTGATCATAGTTTTGGGTCGAATTCTGGTTGTCTGATTTTCGGATCTCAGTTCGTCGGTTTTCTGCAGCAGTAAAGGTTGTCGTTTTGTGTTAGGTTAGATGCAGATTTGGGTCTGGGATTCTCCTAGAAAGTTGTAGATATCTTAGTTATCTTTCATTTCCGACAAGAATCAGGTCATTTGGACTTCTGTAGCCAAAGTTACGAATTTATTAGTAATACTGCTCTGCTGGTGGATTGATAATCTGACAGATTGTCTTAACCTGACCTAAGTGCGTAGTTAAAGGGAGTTTCAGAGGGTCTCACCACAACGAAAAACGAAGATAATCCTCTCAGCTTTCAGGAAAACTAAAGATCACGAAATTTGGATTAATGTAGAAAAAGTTATGATAGTTTGAGTGTTGCTGTCCAGAAACCTGACGCGAAAATGGATGTTCTGTTATATGGCTTGGTAAGGTTAGTAGAGGGCCGAATCAAAGGAGCTCACCAACTAGGTTTAGAAGGGAAATCCAATTACCTTTTCAGAATGTCCAAGAAAACTCCATTTGGACTCCTGTAGAAAAAGTTATGGATTTTTTAGAGCGCGGCTGTCCGTTGAGGGGACAGTTTGACAGTTAGGAGTTGGAAATTTGGGGTTTTGCACTAGAGAGTATAGAAAGACCGTTTTCATTCTTACCCATGTGTTGGTCCTGTACGATTGTCTTAGCGAGCTCTATAATTGTATTCAGGTGGTGGTGTTAACTCAGGGGCAGCTCCTTCGGCACGCCCCGCTGCTCGCGCGGCTAAGGCAAGTACATTAAGGATAGAATCGATTTTATTGAATGACATTGTTTGTTAGGGTACATGATTAAGTGTGTGGATCATGATTGCCGAAGTGGTATGAATGGTGTTGTTTGTGTGAAGTAGCTTATGAGTTATACATTACACATTGATGTTTGAAAGTTATGAAATCTACATATATGAACGTTGCAAGATGGTTAGTCGATTCATATGCAAGTATTCGGTTTAGTGGAATTCTTGTTGCCCGCCATGATTGAGTTGTGTAATGTTCATTGTTGCCATGTGAAATGATGTTGAGAGGACTCTAGTTGCGTTGGTGTTTGCATATTGTGATTACGCTCTTCATGATGCTATTGTTTACATGCTCAAAGTACATGTTGAATTGTTAAATGAGAAGATGTAGATGCATTACTCAAGCATTTCGAGCATATTGAAACTTGGTCATGTTGCGTACTAAGCTAAACAGATGAGGTCCCCGCTGTGCAATGACAGCTTGAGGTCCCACATTCGTGGAATGTGGGCAATGAGAAAGAGGTCCCCATCATTCGATGATGGGCAAAGGTCCCTATACATGTGGTGTATAGGGCTTTTGGTCCCTCGTGCCGGAGGGGCAGTGCAAGGCTATACAATGACGGTTGTATACCCCAGACACGGTAAAATGCGAAAAGAGATAAAGTTGAAAAGGTGCATTGCATCGGTTGCATTCACATGAGCATGAAGGCTATTCTTTGGTGCATTGTTTATCTTGGATCGTTGATGCTATGAATGATAACTTGCTTAGCCTTGTTGGTACTTGCTTAGTCTTTGGGCTCACTCTTGCTTTGATGTGTTTTAGGTACAACGGCAAGACCCGCATGCATGGGAGGAGTAGATGTTTGGATGCACGACTACCACTCAATCTTAAGAATTATTTATGGATGTTTTGAGTTTCAGATTAATCAGAATAATGAGAATAGCAAATTTTGGTTACGTTATGAGATTATCCCGCATGCTTGAATGAACTCGATTATGAAGATATTGATAAATGCCATGTTTAATTGTTGGAACCTCGATAACCGGACTATACAAAGGAGGTATTGCCAAAAATTTGTAATTGGTCTTAGTTTAGTTTAGTTTAGTTTAATTTAGTAGCATTCCAAGCTCAACGCCGAGTGGGTGTTACAGTTGGTATTAGAGCGGGCTTTAGGTCCGTGGTTAATAGGAAAATATTAAATTGACACACCGTGCACGTGAGGTGGGATTGGGAATTACATTGCTTCCGCATTATCTGTTGATATGTTTTTTTGTTGAGCAATTGTTGAATTGCCTCTGTGCTATCTTTCTTGTTGTTAATTTATGTTTTGATAGGTTATGATATTCTATATCTATGAATCTATTCTATAATTGCCATGAGATGATCATGTATAATCATATTTGATTATATTGTTTATGTGTGTCGATAAGGTTGTTAAGAAGTGGAGGCCGTGGTTGTGACCTTGGACTTTGTCAGTTATACCACCGCTCGTGGTAGACTAATAGAGTAGTTACCCGAATACCATAGTTGCAGGAGTTGAGCGTGAGCTGCTTTAGAAAGTTGTTTTCTTCTTGACCTCAAATCTTGGTAAATTCTTGTTTTGTGGTGGATGATGATTTTCTCATGGGTTCTTGGTTTATGGTGGTTGTTGAGTGTCAATGGTCTCTTATGGTTCTCTGAATCAATTATTGTTTTCCGACTGTTGAGTCGCTTTGGCTACTTGTGATCTTTCTCAATTGGCAATTATCGATAATTCCTTGGTTGTTCCTTCTTATTCTTTAGCAAAGAATGACTCATTTATTCGTTTGATAGTTGGGTATTGAGAGTTTGAAGTTGCAAGTTTGTTATCATGAGAAGCTTTGGCCCTATGTGTTCCTTTTGGATTATACCGAGTGTTGAAGTTTAAGGCATTTATGTTCTGTTGGAAATTGTTAAAATCTTTTTGTGATGCCTCGTTATGGTTAAATCAGAGATTGTAATCAAATAACTTGATATGGTATGGGTATCAAGATGAGTCATTGGTATGGTGCGAAATTAATATTAATTAGTAACCTTTGGAAGTGAAATTGATTAAGTTGATGTTGTCTTTTCCTAGTTCTTGATGAACGGTATATATGAGTAGTGATTGAGAGATATCAAGAAGTATGGAACTTGATGAACTAGTCTGGTCATTAAAACTGTTTAGGTTGCTAAACTTGTTGGGTTCTTTGGTTCCCATGGATTAATTTAATTGTGTGGAAAGAAAAATTAGAGCGAATACCAGATTTACGTATTCCTTAGTATGATTAGATATCGAACCGTATAACCGGTTGACTGGATTGAATATCGGTGGATCTAGAATTTATGAAAGGAGTTCTATGTAGTTCTTCTGTATAGAATGACACGATGAATTTGGTTGTAACGTTGTTAAGACTTTTGATCGATAGAAGATTTCGATTTTTGAAGTTTTAGTGTATTTTTGCTGAAATCCAAACATGAGGAGGAACAGTTGGATACGTGTTTGTTAATATCCATGTGATTTGGGAATAAAAGTAGGTAGCAACTAGATTTCATAATGAATCCAGTTGATAACAATAATGGTTGTGGAATAACTGTTGTGTGTTGAAGTTGATGATGAACATCGTTAAGAGTTGAACTGATATGGGCTTATGCCCACATAATTATAAAATAATCGGATGATAATGTGTCCTTGATGAAAGAGTTTTGGTAGGAGCTTTTCAATTGTGTAGTAGACCCCTTCTAATCATAAGAGGTCGATGTAGTGAGGTTGTATGGTTCTGGGTATACTCTCATCTTGAAGATGGGATGAAATGATAGTATGGGAACATTTGATGAAACTTTGGGGGCTTTCTAATGGAATAGTTGATGATAAATATTCGTGTTCGTGAGTATATTATTCGATGTTAGTAAGATTATTTGCAAGAGATGGTGACTTGAGTGTGTGGTGATGATTCTTTTAGAAGTAAAGTAATTGATCGTCTTTCGTATATGGGATTTTGTAAGAATGTTTCGAGTTTTGCGATGGGGATCATTTGAACCTCTTGAGTTATGTGGTGATTGAGTTGCTTGAGCAAAGTGATATGTTGAAAAATTTATTGGTTCTCAAGTTGTTCCTATGATTTGGTCATAAGAGCTTATCTTGTTTAAGCTGGCAAGGTGATGTAGTAATCACATAAAATAACTATCCTTGTTAAAGGAAGGAGAGAAGTTAAGTGTTTGAGATTTAAGTCGTTTCGCATCTTGCGGTTTATTGAGAGTACTTAAACCTTATGCGCTTGTTCCATAAGGGTTTATCAATGTTCAAAGGGTATTACGTTCTTCTCTTTGTGGTTTGGTATTCGCTTTCAAGAGGGCTTGAGCCCTTGACTATTGACTTTCCCTTATGTTTTTTCTTTCGAGTTCTTGGCCTAAGTGGCACATGTTTTCCAAGTTGTTCAAAAATTGATTCTATTCGCTCTTTCTTTTGAGGAAGAATCAACCTATTCGTTTCACCGAGTCTTTTGAGGTGTTGAATAATTGTAGTGGTGAAACCGTGGGTTGTAAGTTATTCGATAAGCTACTGGAGGATGAAATAATTTCAGTAATATAGTTCTTTGAGACAAGTCTAACTCAATGGAAGTTTGTCTTATGAGGTTAAACTGATTGCATTGTTACTGACTAGTAGAACCTATAGTGAGTGTGGTCCAAGATCTTCCTGCTCACTTCGGAACATTAGAATTAATGAAAGTATAGAAATATTGATCAATTTTATAGAGTATTACAATTTGGTAGTATTGCAAGGCTATGAGAGTTAAACTTGATGATGTGGTTTAATGAGAGTGTGATTATAAAGTAATCGAATCGTCATGTCACTTAATGGGATAATGGAAAATGTTGAGTAATGTCAAGAGTGATTTGGCTCTAAATGTGTAACCTTCGAGAGTTATAATCCTTGTAATGGTTAATCGGTCAAGAAAATATTTTCATGATGATTTTAATGAGTGAGTATGTTGGAATTGTGGATTTATAGGAATTTAATATGAGGATTTCCTATACTTTATATGAGAATTTCGTTGCAAGAGTCTTGGAGGTTAAATTTGGGTTTTGCATTGTTGTGCTAGAACTTTGAACGCCCATTGATAATGTGAAAAGTAGTATAAGGGTGGATTTGAATGGGATGGTCATTGATAGAAATATTTTTATGAAATACATGAGAATATGTGATGTGAATTCGAGTTGTCCATTCTTGAGGATTGAGGTAACGTGATTACGTGTGAAGATCCATTTTGGGATGCATCGGTTATCTATCAAAGTAATTATGTCAAGAAGAAAATCGGTTAGAGAATGTTTTGTGAGATCATCGAGTCCCTTTTCAAAGGTGTTGACAAGGTGTTTTGATTTGGGTTTGCTGAGATCGCCAAGTTAAGAGTAACAAGTTAGTGTGTTGTGCGATGATTGGGATTGCATAACTTGAGGGAAATTTTGGTCTTAAAAGAGAAATCGTTAAATTGATGTTTCCTCAAGAAGTGAATCGCTTTTCGATTTTCGCTTAAGTTCTATGTCGTTGACCATTGTCTTTCGCAGTTGAGTTTGGCTTTATGTGGTATGTGTGGTTCTTATCGGTTCGTAAAGAATAACATAAATGATGGATTTGGTTATTCGAGTGATTTTCCTTTGGTGGACGTGGTGTTTAATTGCAAATTTTCTAATTTGAAGGTGGAAAGATTTTCGTGATAAATCTTCGATTCTGAATTTGACTCTTTTAGTACCGAGTTGGTAACGTTTGGTTGCGATGAGAGTCCTTCATTTTCAGTTGGGCTATATCGGTAAAAGAGTGTGTTTAAAGCGAGTGCTGTTGTGTGTCCCTCGTTAAAGGAGGAGATCTTTGTTTGGGTGCAAAAGTTCGATTGAGAGGTGGAACAAGAGTTCAGTGTTCTGTGCGCATGTCGCGTGGTTTGGTACCACTAGGGGGGTTGCCCCAAGGTACATTGGGTTGTTTTCGCTAGTTGGCGTATCGCTAGGACTGTCTCGAGTCCGTGCGCGGAGTACGTAACGTCTTGTTTGTTCCGTGTTGAGTGAGTACCGGAAGATCCAGAGTTTGAGGGTGTGTTAACGCCGTCGACAGCCGAGGAAGATCTCGCCTTCGAGTCTCATCTGATACATGTGCTGAGAGGTCGAGAGAGTGTTGAGGTTTAGACATGGGTATATGTTATGGTGAGATATGTTCACGTCGGTCTGAGCGAGAAGAGACTTGGGAGGTAGTCTCGCTTGATCGAACGTTAACCAAAGTTGTTCACGCGGGTACATCTTGTTGGTTTGATTTTCATTGGGGTTGTTGTTGTTTTGCTAGTAGATGATGTGTAGAATTCGGGTCGAATTCATTTAAGGGGGTAGAATGTAATACCTAAATTATATTCGAAAGGATTAGTCGGAGAAATTAATTAAATCGGAGAGAGTAATTGAATCGAGAAGGGTTCTTTAGTAAAACACCAAATCAGGAAATGAGAGGGGTTTTCCGATTTTGTGGGCAACCTGGCTTGGGCATAGGCCCATGTGGGGCTGGCTGGCCATAGGGGAGGCGCCACCCTCCCCAAACCCTAGCCGCCCCATCTTTCCTCCTCCACCCCTTGTGCCGCCACTTTCCCCACCCTCCTCCTCTCCACCCTTGCGCTCAACCTCCCCTCCTGGTTACTCTCCACCCTTGCACCTCCCCTAGTCCCCATTGTTGCCGGCCAAGTGATGGAAGAAGGATCTCCTTTGTTGGCCGGCCAAGAGGAAGAGAAAAGAAGAGAAGGGAAGAAGGAAGAGAAGAAAGGGAGAGGGAAGAAGGATTCGCAACCGGGAGAACGTGGTGATCGTCGATCCGCTGCGTGCACTCTCCGTTTTAGCAAGGGTAACTTGTTGATCATAGTTTTGGGTCGAATTCTGATTGTCTGATTTTCGGATCTCAGTTCGTCGGTTTTCTGCAGCAGTAAAGGTTGTCGTTTTTTGTTAGGTTAGAGGCAGATTTGGGTCTGGGCTTCTCCTAGAAAGTTGTAGATATATTATTTATCTTTCATTGCCGACAAGAATCAGGTCATTTGGACTTCTGTAGCCAAAGTTACGAATTTATTAGTAATACTGCTCTGCTGGTGGATTGATAATCTGACAGATTGTCTTAACCTGACCTAAGTGCGTAGTTAAAGGGAGTTTCAGAGGGTCTCACCACAACGAAAAACGAAGATAATCCTCTCAGCTTTCAGGAAAACTAAAGATCACGAAATTTGGATTAATGTAGAGAACGTTATGATAGTTTGAGTGTTGCTGTCCAGAAACCTGACGCGAAAATGGATGTTCTGTTATATGGCTTGGTAAGGTTAGTAGAGTGCCGAATCAAAGGAGCTCACCAACTAGGTTTAGAAGGGAAATCCAATTACCTTTTCAGAATGTCCAAGAAAACTCAATTTGGACTCCTGTAGAAAAAGTTATGGAGTTTTTAGAGCGCGGCTGTCCGTTGAGGGGACAGTTTGACAGTTAGGAGTTGGAAATTTGGGGTTTTGCACTAGAGAGTATAGAAAGACCGTTTTCATTCTTACCCATGTGTTGGTCCTGTACGATTGTCTTAGCGAGCTCTATAATTGTATTCAGGTGGTGGTGTTAACTCAGGGGCAGCTCCTTCGCACGTCCCGCGTTCTCGCGCGGCTAAGGCAAGTACATTAAGGGATAGAATCGATTTTATTGAATGACATTGTTTGTTAGGGTACATGATTAAGTGTGTGGATCATGATTGCCGAAGTGGTATGAATGGTGTTGTTTGTGTGAAGTAGCTTATGAGTTATACATTACACATTGATGTTTGAAAGTTATGAAATCTACATATATGAACGTTGCAGTATGGTTAGTCGATTCATATGCAAGTATTCGAGTTTAGTGGAATTCTTGTTGCTTGCCATGATTGAGTTGTGTAATGTTCATTGTTGCCATGTGAAAATGATGTTGAGAGGACTCTAGTTGCGTTGGTGTTTGCATATTGTGATTACGCTTATCTCATGATGCTATTGTTTACATGCTCAAAGTACATGTTGAATTGTTAAATGAGAAGATGTAGATGCATTACTCAAGCATTTCGAGCATATTGAAACTTGGTCATGTTGCGACCAAGCTTAAACAGATGAGGTCCCCACTGTGCAATGACAAGCTTGAGGTCCCTACATTCGTGGAATGTGGGCAATGAGAAAGAGGTCCCCATCATTCGATGATGGGCAAAGGTCCCTATACATGTGGTGTATAGGTCTTGGTCCCTGTGTGGAGAGGGCAGTGCAAGGCTATACAAATGACGGTTGTATACCCGCATTACACGGTAAAATGCGAAAAGAGATAAAGTTGAAAAGGTGCATTGCATCGGTTGCATTCACATGAGCATGAAGGCTATTCTTTGGTGCATTGTTTATCTTGGATCGTTGATGCTATGAATGATAACTTGCTTAGCCTTGTTGGTACTTGTCGAGTCTTTGGGCTCACTCTTGCTTTGATGTGTTTTAGGTACAACCGCAAGACCCGCATGCATGGGAGGGAGTAGATGTTTGGATGCACGCACTACCACTCAATCTTAAGAATTATTTATGGATGTTTTGAGTTTCAGATTAACTGTAATAATGAGAATAACAAATTTTGGTTACGTTTATGAGATTATCCTGCATGCTTGAATGAACCTGATTATGAAGATATTGATAAATGCCATGTTTAATTGTTGGAACCTCGGTATAACTGACTATACAAAGGAGGTATTGTCGAAAAATTTGTAATTGGTCTTAGTTTAGTTTAGTTTAGTTTAGTTTAATTTTAGTAGCATTCCAGGCTCAATGCTGAGCTGGGGTGTTACAGTTATAATATGGGTTATTCTCACTATTATGGGTAGTTATGGCTTAAGCATATTGTCAATCATGCATTTCCAGATTGATCATGCATATTTCTTCCATTTTGGACTTATTGTCAGTTTTGGTATTTATTGGGTCTTATTGCTTCTTTTAGAATCGTTCTCTAAGCAATTGAATATATTTCGAGCAACCCAACTCGCAATGAGGTTTATCAAGGCAAGCATCCTCTCGCACCATGTTGATCCCAAATTTTATACATTAGATTTTCTAAATCCAGTGACAATCAGTGCATGCTATGTTTCAAAATACAAAGTATGATCTGTTAGTAGTTAGTTATGACCTAACATGATGGATTACCTCAATTGTCATCATACACTCAACCTTAGCATAGTACTGTATATTATAACCTATATTTTCAGTTTTGGCTTAGACATGCAGTCTAGAGATTTTAGAGTTTGACAAGCATATCTTGTCAAACATGGGAATCACAACTGAACTTTTGTTATTTCAAACTCTTTGTCCAGTTTCTTTAAATCAGACTTGTATTTGAAATTTAAACTGATCTGGACAAGAGGAAGCTAGTGATGGTGCTTTTGTGCACGAGATTGGGTTTTGTGGTGGACTTGTCCGGATTATTTAAGGACCAAACTCTGACTATTCAATTCAAGTCCCCCACGTACTTCCACATGCAGTGTATGGGCGCTGTTTGGTTAAGTAAAATGTTAAGACTATTGGGTTGGAAACAGGAGAGTAAGAATATGTGTATTGACCTTGTATGGCATAGATGCTTTGGTCCGATGACTGCGTTGTATGCCATGTGAGCTTGTATGTCAGTATCAGATGTTCTTAGAAGGGTGAGGGCGTATATGTGCTCCGTAGCATATACGATACCTTAATGGTGCCGATTGCATCCTAATATGGATAGTGAGCCCAGTTCGCATTTAATTGTTTGGATCGGCATTACTGACGCAACATGTGTGCCCCGGTTAAGCAGATGCTATCAGTCGTTGTTTAAGCGAGATCAGCTCACACATGGGGGTCCAACTCAATAGTGTTAGCTTGTTGAAAAATACCAAATCTTAGTTTCCCCGGTCGGCATACCAAAGGAAGTATGTCATCATTCGGAGGCATCCGAAGGCAACGGGCTAGCTAAGTCATGTGGGTAAAGATGTACACCCCTGCAGGGTATAAACTGTTCGAATAGCCGTGTCCACGGTCATGGACGACAACTTGAGTTGATGTCACCTGTATAGAAGTTTTGATTTTCAAAATCTGGTTTCGGTTTTTGGCTGTGTATGAGGGATTTATGCACTGTACTATTTACAATTATGTCATTTACTTACTGTTTTAATGAAACTTTGATTTATTAAATTGTTTTATCAAAATGTAGCATTTGTAGGATAAGATGTATTGCTTTATGCAAATTTGAACCTTTATACCTTCCTGTTGTAACCTTATGCATGTAACAATTCTATTCCTTTGATTAGGTTCTAATAAACACTTTCTTTTATTAGTTTGTGTAAGACTTGCTGAGTACCTTCCGTACTCAAGGTGCTATCACCTATTGTTGCAGGTGAGGACGGTTTTCTTTATGAAGTACCCGTTAGCGCCGATCAGGGTGACGCTAACGAGTAAAGCTACTTCTTTCCTCCACGCAATTGCCTGCGGGTGGATGAGGCCATTGGTGGATCTTAATATTTTGTTTTTGCTTCCGCTGTTAAACTTTTGAAGTGACCAAGTCACTTAATATTGTAGTACTAAACCGAATGATGTAAACTTATGTTTAATTATGCAAATGTATGACTTGTATGTGTATGATGCAATGTTGTTGAAGGATATATATATGCAATGGTCGTTGATCCTGGGAACCATTGTGAGATATATATATATCCGGGGATCCTGTTTATTGGAATTGTTACTTGTTAAATTTATATCTTTAGCATGATCTTTAATTAAGGGACAGTACTGTTCCTTCATTAATAATTGTGCTACAGTATGAATTTAATTAAGTACATTTCCAATAACCTGGGGCGCCCACACTGGGGCTTTAGAAGCTACTGAGCACGTCACAAAAGCAAAGGGGACCCCGCGCTGAGTTGCGGCGAGCTCAGCTCAAGGGACCGCCAAGGATAGACAGAGAAGATGGAGCAGGTGAGGCGCACGATTGCGGCGGCACTGGAGGTCAACGAGGGTCCCGACCGGAGGGACGCTGACGGGATCTGTGGAGGCCCGAAATATTGGAAATGTGTTTAATTAAAGTTATACTGTAGCACAATTCTTAATTAAGGAACAGTGCTGCTCCTTTATTAAAGATCATGCTAGGAACATAAGTTTAATAAGTAACAAATCCAATATTCAGGCTTCCCGGATATATGTCTTACAATGGTCCCCAGGATCAATGACCACTACACATATATCCTTAAACAACATTGCACCATACACATACAAGTCATACATTTACATAATTAAACATAAGTTTACAATTCAGTTTAGGACTATCATATAAGTGACTTGGTCACTACAAAATTTGACAGCGGAAACAAAAGATTAAACGACAAAACCACCAATGGCCCCATCCACCTGCAGGCGATTGCGTGGAGGAAAGAAATAGCTTTACTCGTTAGCGTCACCCTGATCAGCGCTAACGGGCACTTCATATAAATAACCATCCTCACCTGCAACAATATGTCATAGCACCTTGAGTACGGAAGGTACTCAGCAAGACTTACACAAACTAACAAAAGAAAGTGTTTGTTAGAACCCATTCAAAGGATTTAGATTTGTACATGCATATGGTTACAACAGGAAGGCACAATGGTTTACTTTTGCATAAAGTAATACATCTTAACCTATCATTGCTAGGTTTTGATAAAGCAATTTAATAAATCAAGGTTTGAGTAAAACAGTAAGTAAATGAAATGTAAAAATAAATAGTACATTGCATGAATTCCCTCATGCTGAATCAAAACCCAAACAGTAGTTGAAAACAAAATTCTATACAGGTGACATCAACTCAAGTTATCGTCCATGACTGTGGACACGGCTATTTGAATAGTTTGATACCCTGCAGGGGTGTACATCTTTACCCACACGACTTAGTTAGCCCGTAAGCCTCCGGAATAATAGCACACATCCTTTGGTATGCCGGCCGGGGAAACTAAGATTTGGTATTTTTCAACAAGCTGACACTATTGAGTTGGATACCCATGTGTGAACTGATCTCGCTTAAACAACGACTGATAGCATCTGCTTAACCGGGGCACACATGTTGCGTCAGGAATGCCGACCCAAACAAAAGAAATACAGGTTGGGTTCGCTGAGTCGGACCAAATGCACCGGTCGGACCCAACCTCATTGGGTTCGAGTCGCTACAGTGCTAGGGTTTGGGTTTAAACCAAAAGAGTTGACTAGCCCTAAATTCAAAGTTTAAAAGTTTGACCGGGCTTTAAAAATAGTAAATAAATTTGTAAAATCATGAAATTTTGCAAGGGTGCCACTGGGATGATATATTTCCCAAATAAAGTTCGAAAACCACGGTTTCACTTTTAAAATTCAAAGATAATTATCTTAGCCCGAAAAGGTTTATTTAAAGACAAGTATTTTTCTCTAAGGCAAAATAATTTCTAAAAATTCAACAAAATTATTTTTGGGCAAGATAATTTATCTAGGCTTTGATAAAAATACTTCCCAGTCATAATACAAGTATTGACTTGCATTCCCTTTAAAACTTCAAATGGGTTTTGGATTTTGGCTAGGAAAGGGAAGTTTTTATTTGCAACATAATGCCCAATCTGTAAATATGAACAGTGATACCATGAACAGCATCTCATTACTGTTATGAACAGTACATCATTACTGTTCATAAAACATTTTATTACTGTTCATAAAATTGGGGATGTTACAAACCTACCCCCCCCCCTTAAGAAAATCTCGTCCCCGAGATTTTGGAAAAGATAGAATTTGGGAAAGAGTGAAATTGAAAAGGCTTTCATAGAAATCCAATATCTGTTGTCTTTATTTCCTTCAAAGATAGCAAAGAGAGATTTTACATAATAACGTAGGGTTATTATTACATCTCCTTTTACACTGCGTTGCTTAAACTTGCCTTTCTTGATTCAAAGGTCAGTTCTAAACAGCAAAGAGATGGGGGTGCTCAATTTGCATCAAATCTTCGCTCTCCCAAGTGGCTTCATCCTCAGAATGGTTAGCCCACTGAATTTTCAAGAACTTGACAGTGCGAGTTCTTGTCCTGCGTTCCATTTCGTCGAGGATACGTACTGGTTGCTCTTGATAGGAAAGGTCGGGTTGAAGATTAAGATCCTCATAAGCAGTTGCCTCAGTAGGAACACGAAGGCATTTCTTTAACTAAGAAACATGAAAAGTATCAAGCACTGCTGATAAAACTTAGGTAATTCTAATTGATAAGCCACGGCTCCTCGTTTTTGCAATGATTCGGAAAGGTCCGACATAACGAGGTGCTAGCTTTCCTTTTACCTGAAAACATTGAGTGCCCTTCATCGGTGACACTTTAAGATAGACATAGTCATCTACCTCAAAGCTTAACTTACGACGACGACAGTCGGCATAGCTCTTTTGACGTGACTTTGCAGTTTTCAAATGGTTTCGAATCAGGTGAATTTGCTTTTCTGCTTCTATCACCAAGTCCGGACCATAGAATGGTCTTTCACCCGATTCTGACCAATTTAAAGGAGTCCTGCAAGCTCTCCCATACAAGGCTTCAAAAGGTGACATTTGAATACTTGCTTGGTAGCTATTATTGTAGGAAAATTCCACATATGGCAAAGATTTCTCCCAGTCTTTGCCATAGGATAGCACATAGGCTCGAAGGAGATCCTCCATCACTTGATTTACTCTCTCGGTTTGACCATTAGTTTGAGGATGATACGCAGTGCTGAAAGAGAGTTCAGTCCCCATAGCTTGATGAAGACAACTCCAAAAATGAGAGGTAAATTGAGGACCTCGGTCAGACACAATGACCTTAGGAACACCGTGAAGACAAACAATTTTAGCAATATAGAGCTCTGCTAATTGTTTGCCAGAGAAGATGGTTTTGACAGGAATAAAATGGGCCACCTTCGTTAGACGATCAATGAGTACCCAAATGGCATCGGATCCATTCGGAGTTTTAGGAAGACCGGTAACAAAATCCATACCAATCTCTTCCCATTTCCATTGTGGAATAGGCAAAGGTTGAAGGGTACCGGCTGGATTTAGGTGCTCGGCTTTACCCCTTTGGCAAATATCACATTCAGCAACATATTGAGCAATTTGCATTTTCATTCGGCTCCACCAAAATGTATTTTTCAAATCCTGGTACATCTTGGTACTCCCAGGATGCAAGGAAAACTTGGAATTATGAGCCTCTTTGAGAATTAGACCCCTCAGTTGAGGATCTGCAGGTACCACCAAATGATTGCGACACATCAAGGGCACCGCGGTCATCCTCAGAGAATTCGTTGGCTTTACTCGCTTCAAATTTTCCTTGATCTCGCCTACCTCGGCATCGCTTTTTGGGCCTCTGCACTCGAGCTTCTAACGTGGGCTCCACTTCTAATGTAGCGAGAAAACCTTCTCCCACCATTTCAAGACTTAGGCGCTGAAGATCAGCACACAAGTTCTTGGCCGCAGGTAGAGAGGACATGCAGTTGCACTGTGACTTTCTGCTTAAAGCGTCCGCCACAACATTGGCTTTGTCAGGATGATAATGAATACCCATATCATAGTCCTTGATCAATTCAAGCCATCTTCTCTGCCTCATATTCAAATCAGCTTGAGTGAATATGTACTTCAGGCTTTTATGATCAGTATAGATCTCGCAACGATTACCGTGAAGATAATGTCGCCAAATCTTCAATGAATGAACCATGGCAGCCAATTCCAAATCATGAGTAGGATAATTGATTTCATGAGGTCGCAACTGCCGGGATGCATATGCCACAACTCGGCCTTCTTGCATAAGCACACAACTAAGTCCATGGCGGGATGCATCGCAATAAATATCGAAGCTCTTATGAATACCCGGGAGAGTGAGAACTGGAGCTTTAGTCAAGAGAGTTCTCAAAAGCCGAAAACTCTCCTCACACTTAGCCGACCATTCGAATTTCTTTTCCTTCTTCAAAAGCCGAATGAGGTCTTGCGATTTTGGAGAAATTTTCAATGAACCTCAAGAATAACCCGCAAGTCCAAGAAAGCTTGATATCAAGAATATTCTTGGGTGTTTCCAATTTAGTACATCTTGTACCTTGCTTGGATCGACAATGATACCCCTTCGGATAACACATGTCCCAAAATGCAACTCGCTTAAGCCAAAAGGCACACTTGCTAAACTTAGCATACAATGATGCTTGCGTGAAGTGTTTCAAGACAAGCCTTAAATGTTGCTCATGGTCTTTGTCAGACTTGGAATAAATAAGAATGTCATCAATGAAAACGACAACAAACTTATCCAAGAAATCCATGAACACCGAATTCATAAGATTCATGAAATAAGCTGGAGCATTGGTTAGACCAAAGGACATGACAGTATACTCGTACAACCCGAAACGAGTAGAGAAAGCTGTTTAGGGATGTCCTCAGCTCTAACCTTGATTTGATGATAGCCCGACCGCAAATTAATTTTTGAAAAGACTCGGGCACCAACTAACTGATCAAAAAGATCATCAATTCGAGGCAAAGGATACTTGTTTTTGATGGTGACCTCATTTAACGGAAGGTAATCCACACACATCCGCAAAGTATTGTCTTTCTTTTTGACAAAAATTGCCGGGCATCCCCAAGGTGAGGAACTTGGTCAAATGAATCCTTTGTCAAGCAATTCTCCGAGCTGTTTCTTTAATTCAACCAGCTCATTGAGAGGCATTCGATAAGGACTTCTGGATATAGCGCCTGTTCCAGGAACTAGGTCAATTACGAACTCCACTTCTCGATCTGGCGGCACCCCGGGAAGGTCTTCAGGAAAGACATCAACATACTCACAAACAATTGGTACTGTCTCCAATAAAGGAGTGGCATCAACTTGGTGAGCACAAAGATGAGAACCCACGGTCCTGGGTTGAAAAACGATTGAGGTGCCGCTTTCATTAGTTAAAGAAATGGATCTTTGGGCACAATTGATTTGCCCACGATTCTTGGACAACCAATCCATTCCTAAAATAACATCCAACCCTTTAGAACCTATCACAATCAAATCCGCCCAAAAGTCTACCCCTTCAATAATTGTGTTGACATTATGGCAGACTTGATCAGTCACAAAGACTGATCCAGGTGAATGGATGCTATGGGGTGGATGAAGATGATGCACAACTAACTGATGTTGAGCAGCAAACTGCCTACTAACAAAAGAATGTGATGCTCCGTAATCAAATAAAGCTAAAAAGAAGAAGCTGAAATTAACTAGGAGCATACCAAAGACAACTTCAAGAGTATCAACCGCTTCTTCAATGTAATCGATTCACATGGCCTCGATCGAGTGGGTCGACTTGACCACGATCGAGGAAGATGGTGCAGACGACCACACTGGTGGAGAAGGTTGAATATGTGGTATCCCACGTGCCTTTGCATAACATTGGTTGGCAAAATATCCCGGCGCCCACAATGATAACAAATCACGCCACCGACATTGACAATCGAGGTGGCCGATTTCCACTAGGCCTCGGTGAGTAGTGGGAGGAGATGGGCGAGGTGCAAACACCGCGACCTCGGTGAAAAGGAGTTGGTGCGCGGAGGTCTAGGCAACCACAAACAAGGCCTCGCGAATCGCCACTAGGAACAAACCGAGAAGTCCTCATGCGCTTATGCGTGACTCCTCCAAAGCCTTGCCCTTGCTTTCAAAGAACAATGGCTTTGTTGACAAGATGGGAGAAATTTCTGAAGTCATGCAAAGCTACAGCCATCTGCAATTCTTCAGACAGCCCATTCAAGAACCGGTTCCGACGACGACGGAGCATATCTGGCAAGGAAGTTAAATTCATGCAGGTACTCAGTCACAGTCTTCCGCCCTTGCTTAAGAGCGAGAAATTCCTGCTGCTTGATCATCATGACTCCCTCAGGAATATGGGCTTCACGAAAGGCCTCCATGAACTCATCCCAAGTAGGGACGTGTCCAGCAGGTTGAATGGCAAGAAGATTATCCCACCATATTGTAACATCCCAAAGTTCTGTTACCAAAATAAAAATAAATAAAATTATTATTTTACTAGTTTTTTGAGAATTTGCCAGAGTTTAATTGCTTTATTTGAATTCCTGAAGTTTTAAAAGTCAAAATTCAAATTTATTTGAAGTTCTTAAAGCCTTATTTGGTTTTATCTGAAAAATAAAAATTTAATTAATTCCTTTGATTTTTGAGTTTTTAAAAGCTTTTTTTCCCTATTTATTTCAAAGCCAAAATAATTTTTTTGCAAAAAGTATAGCGAACTTTAAGTTGGAAATATTTTATTTAAATCCAAAATGCCTCAGGGAATTTCTGTGAAGTTTCTCATAATTTTTGGAGTTATTTTGCTATTTTCTAAAGCCCTTTTTAATTTTTGGAATTAAATCAATTAAGAAAGCAATTTAAAATTCCTAAATCCCTTTTGGGCCTAAACCTCCTCGGCCCATCTCCCTTCACCGCGCGCGCCAGCCCATCCGGCCCGCTTCTCCCGCCGCTCCTCCTCTCCCTCCTCCCCAACCGTCCGATCCACATCGGACGGTACCCACACACCCACGCCACCTATCTCCTCTGCGCCGTCCGATGCGAATCCAAGGGCCATGCCTTCTTCTTCCTCCCCGCTCGGCCGCGCCCAACGCCGCCATTGCCGCGCACTCGGAGCTCCGTAATTCCGTGATTTCCACCCTATTTCTCCACACGGCCGCGCGCATTAATGCCCACGCATCACGCCGCCCTCCTCCCGACCGTTTTCTTCGCCCGCGCTGAATCGCCGGATCACCCCGCCACCGCCGTAATCCCGCCGCCATCTCCCGCCTCCGGCCCCCTCCGCCCCTATAAAAGCGAGCCTCGGCGCTCTCTCACCCTCATTCCACCGCCACCACCCACTCCTCCTCTCGCATCCACCTCGCCGGATTGGCACTTCTTCACCGACGGCCGCTCTCCTTCGCCACGATTGCGCCGCCGACACCGCCGCCGCGCGTCTCGCCGCCGACACACCAGCCAGCCGCCGCACCGCCGCTTACATCGCGGCGCACCTCCGCCGCCGAAGCGCCACCGAGCTCGCCGCGCCGTCAACCCGCTTCGCACCGCCGCTTTACGCCGCCGCCGGCGATTCCTCCGTCCCCGAGCGTCGCAGTGGTGAGCATCATGATCCCCGAACCCTCCTCTTCCGTTTGGCACCTCTCGCCGCCGGCAAAACGCTGCCAGTCGCCGGAGCCATCGGGCCCCGAGCCGCCGCCGGCCCCGTGCCGACGTGGCCCAGCCACGTGGCTGCCACATCACGGCACCGTGATGCCACCTCGGTGCCACATCGCCAACTTCGTCTACGTGGCCGCCACACACACACACCCGCCACCTCAACCCCAGCCCTGGTCCACATCAACCGTGGACTTAGTCCATGTGAGCCGTGAGACCGACATGTGGGTCCCACATGTCGGAATTTCTTTAATTCTTTTAAATTTGAAAATCGCCACGACGTCACCCATGCGCAATAATTAGGATTTCCTTAAGAAAAATAATTCAAGAAATTCAATAAAATCTGAAAATTAGGGTTTGTGATATTTACAACTTCCCGGGGTTCGTTCTCCCTCATACGAACTCCGATTTCGTCGATTCAAATTACTAAATTCATATAAAATCAAGATCTAGCCATCTATACCAAAATTATTTAATTTTGGGTTCATGTGATCAATAATTCCTTTAAACCCTAATTTATCAATTCATGTAATTTCAAACTTCTAAAATTCATATCTTTTGCATTTGAACTCCAAATTGGGTGGTTCAAGTTGCAAAATCTCTATAAAATCATAATCTAGCTATCTAAACCAAAATAATTTGATTTGGAGTCCATTTGAGTTGTTATTTGAATTTAGTTTGAATTTGGCTTCTTTTCACGTTAGTTTTCGACGACTTCGGAGAATCAGATTTCGACGCCGATTGAAGAACAACATAAGAGGATTGATTTTGACTGTATGATCATCGTGATCGTACACTTGGACTACCTGAAGATAGTACTTGTGAGTACTAGGTGACCTGTTAAGAAAAAAAACAACATCACCTCAACACCAGACGTTTTGTTAAGGTGATCTGTTACGAAAAACAACGTCACTTCATCAAGCAAGGCAAGTTATACCCTTGATCATATTGATCCCATTATTTTAAATTATTTATATTCTGCTTTTAAATTATTAATGCATGCTTATTTATATTCGTGAATATAAATTCTGCTTTTAAATTCATAGTTATACCTAAATCCTTTGTATGACCAATGTTGATATTGAATCAAAAACATTGACACCTAGATAAAACCGGTTGATACGATAGTATGAACTAGGATCATTTAAACGTATTGCTTAGCCATGCTTATAGACCAAACTTGTTTCATTTGGGGAATTTCAGCCAACAATCAATTATTGTTTAAATTGTACCCTTGGCATTGGTGTGTCATGGGAGTTTTACAAATGACTTGAAAAGTAAAATAAAAATGGGTTTGGACTTGGCGAAATGGATGATTGGTGGGTGCAGTTTATGCACCGCTTAATCTGTTAGGGTTAAGGCCCGTGGGTTTTATGGAAAGTCGCCCAAGTCGATTAAGGACCGGTCTTCGAGCGCATGATGCTACGCCATACCGCACCACCACATGTCCCAAGTATGGGTGGGACTTGGCTAAATAATTTATGATGTCTTAGTGTCATTGGTGCTATGTTGTTGGTATAGGTGTTGGTCGACAAAGAGACCCATCCGCGCAGGAGGGGCTTCCTGAGGATGGCCACCCAATGGTAGCGAAACCTTAGCTGCACAAATACATTAAGATAGAACATTGTAAAGGCCTCGACACGTGCTCTAGACCGCTTACCAAAGGTAGTGAGCGGTGGCATAGATATATGCCAAACAAACTAGAGAAGTCTTGTCATGTGGGTAAAGCTGTACAACCTCTGTAGAGTGTAAAACTATTCGAATAGCCGTGTCCGCGGTTATGGACATGCTAGCAGAACTACTCAAAGTTAGATTTTGGTTTTTGTTGGAAGAGACTTCTTCAAAACTAGTTTATCCAGGCGGGAAGTGGGCAGGAAGCCATGTGATAGGAGGGTATCCTTCACCGTTCATGTGTGAATGTTATCTGACTATAAAATTGAGAATTTTATAAATTTTAGTTATAAAATAATTGCTTTGGAACTTAGTACCAGTATTTAAAAGAAATGCTGCTGTAACAGCCCTAAGTTAGGGTTTGTGTTTCAAATGTAAATTATGAGGAGAAATAAAAACTTTTGATGTCTCATGAAATCATTTGAAAGTTTTCTACATTTTCCCCTAGCAATTATCCTTTTCTTTAATCATGTTCTTATGTATGATAGTTGTTGTCAACAAAATTATCAACCTCAAACTTGTGATCATACTCTAGGAATTTTTTTCCTATCATCTTGATCATCCTATCTACCTCTCTGAAAAATTTCACAATTTTTAGATTTTGTTTGCTATTTCAAATGACCAAGTCAAACCAGTTTGAAGTCTGGTCAAACCTTAAGACAACAGCTTGTGAATTTTCTTGGGAAAAATCTAGTGCATGAAAATTCCTGAAAAAATTACACCAGGTTGTCCTCTGTCCCAGTAAGCTTCAATACAAATTTCGGAATTTTTGGAGCTCAAGAGCTACCCCTAAAAATTCCCCAATCCTCTCAGCCTTTTAAAATCAAATTCTGAAATCACTGTTTGTCGGGCTCGAACCCAACTCGAGCTCGAGTCCGACCGCGCCACTCAGTTCAGCCGCACCGCCTAGCTGCACCGCACGCTCCCGATCGTTGCCAACCGTCCGATACAAATCGTGCGGCCCGCGTACGCCCGATGCAACCGACCTGTCCGATTGCATCAGTAGATCTCGGCCGTCCATCTTAGATCCAACGTTCGACATCTTCTTGATCAAGCCAGGCCAGCTCGTCACGCCGCACGTGACTCCGGCTCGCGCCGCTTTGTCGCTGCCGCTGGCATGTGGACCCCGATTGTCAGGCCGTCACCTACCTCGCGCCTGAGAGCCGAGTGCCGACGGCAGCGTGCATGCGCGCCACCTCGCCTCGCCGTCCATTCTCGGTCTTCTGGCGCTTCACCTACGCGCATCGTCGGCGCTAGCCCATACCCCGTAAGGCATTAATAGCCCATCATCTACCTCACCAACTCGCCGCCTCTGCCCGAGCGCATCGGCGTTGAGGGCTCCTCCTCTCGGGTTTCTCCGTCCTTTTTCCTACTTAAGGGTACCCAAAGCTTCCTCTTCCTCTCTTTGACATCACAAAGCCATTCACTACCTTCCTTGTTCGCTCTGAGCTCAAACCAAGGGAGTGCGCGTTCTCTGGTTCACGGCCGTGCCGCCGCCGCCGTGTCAGCACCACAACCAGTGAAGCTCACCTTCTTCCTTGCGCGTCACCGTGTTCCACTCATCGATTGTTTCTCAACTAATTCTCGAAGTTTCACTCGCAGGGGGCCGTTGAATTTTGGTTTCCCTCTTCTTCGGCCGAAAGTTGGATCTTCGTCCTCATCTCCGGTGAGTTAGTCCCTAGAGTAATTGCTCGCGCTAGCACCATCTAGTGCACTCACCCGAGCTATCTCCATCTCTCTTTTCTCCTGTTTTTGCTCAGGTTGTTCCTTCCTCGGTGACCCCTTGATCGCCGTCGCGGTTCATCGTCGTCAGGTCATCTCCGGCAAGCTCTTCCTCTCCGCATCATCCCGGTGAGCTCAGAGAACCATAGAGTAGCTTGTGAGCCCATTTATTCGCTTGTAGCGTTGCCGGTTTGGCGTTGCCATTTTCACCGTAGCTTGTACTCCGCCCCTCGCCGTCGCGCCGCCTCGTCAGGTCACCTCCGACCTGACCGCCGGTGTCTTCAGGTGTGCGATAGCGTTAGGGTTCCATTTTTGTCCTTGCCCAAGACGGCGAGCTCTCTTCGCACGCGAGGCGCCGTGCCGGTCACGGTCGGAACTCCTCTGTTGTCGGACGAGCTAGCGCATTTTTAGAGTACGCTGAGAATGTTCGGAAGGCGTATTCTTTGAACCCGCTATCGACGTCACCTTCGGCGGGGCTGAGTCGGGGCTGACTCAGTCAGCGTTTTCACTCGGGTCCACATGTCAGTGGCTGGGGCTAGCTGGCTGTCGGTAGAAAAGGGTTTAAATGCTTTAGTATTTCTGAAATGTGTTTTCTGTTGCACTGTTAATTCAATTAAACTTAGAAAATTCGTAACTAATTCAATTTTGATCCAAATCAAGTGAATCCAATTTTGTAAATTTTCATTTTTAGTGTACTAATTATCATGATAGGTTTTAGATATGTTTCTATTCATAAATTTTGTTAAAGAATTAAATGATGCTTTATGTGTATTGTTAGCTTAGAAAATTCCTAGAAAATTCATAACAAATTAAAATGAGTTGTTCTCTATTTCTAAAATTTGTGTTAAGCCATGCTCTAGCTGCTGTATGAATGTTGTGCTCATTAGATAGTTTTGAATGTTTGAGTTTTGTCGGTGTTATTTGTTCTTATTCGTTGCTTTTGCTCGATCGATAGATTGCATTGCTCGTTTTTTCGAGAGTGATCCTCTGCAACCGCTGAGCCTATTGAGCAGTGTAGCAGTGCAAGCAGTTTGATCATGTTTATCCCAAGATTTTAAAGTCTAATATTTTGTTTCAATTGTATGTATGCATTGCTTAATTTGTGTTAAATTGATTAGTTAAATCAGTAGTTGCATATCCTGTAGGTGAAATATTGATCTCTACTACCGAGCCAGGTTACTTGTCGTGATTAGAGTTCGTTGGATGAACCCTTATCACTTAGTAGGTTACGAGTGCGCTTGCTTAGCCATGCTTAGCTTCTTAGAGAATTGGGCGATCATCGACTTTGTCGATGATCTTGATCACATAAAATTATTATTGTGCTTATGTTCTTGTGCTTTGTCTAATTGCAAAACTAAAAATGAAAACAAAAACGATTTAGACTTGGGCACAATGGTAAGTTTTGGTGTGATCTGTTGGGTGTGATTGGAAAGGTGCCCCGAGTCAACAAGGACCGAACATCTTGTTACACTAAACCAAGCATTTTAGCGTGCTAACCACACTAGAGGGTATGGGACCTCTCTTGACCTAGTACTTTGGCGTGTATTGGCTCCGGTCGGAGGTCGCAGGAGGGATGGTGTTGGGAGCATGGTAGTTGTCCAAAAGCTTTACCCGCAAAGGTAGTTGTCTTTTCGGCTTATTCATGTAAGCGTATGGATTTCATCCATACGAGCTGCTCGTAGTTAATACACAATATTGGAAAAAGTCTCGAGGACTTAGCTGTGCCGGCATACCTTCTAAGTGTGCTTTGGCTTAAAGGCGGCTCAAGTGTGGTACAGTGGTACACCCTCGCAGGTTAAAAACTATTCGAATAGCCTCGCTCTAGGTTATGGACACGCTTGGCAAGGTCTTCCAAGAGTTAGACTACAACATTTTAAATTAAAACTTGTTGGGTGGTAATGAACTGGGATTCGTGCTATTGTTGGGGTGACTATTGGGATAGTCACTTCTAGGTTGTTTATCTTTACTCTTTGTTATTATTACCTTTACAGATTATTTCAACAAGAAAATGAATTGCAAACTTGCCTTTAAACTATATTACATTATTGCAAATAAATTTGTCTTTGTGCAAATGAAACGTATGGCCTCCACCAAATAAGCCTGCATGTAGCATATGAACAGGTCTGCTAGTTCACACATCAGTCTTGCGAGTACAAAGACAATCTTTGTACTCATCGGCTTTGCTTAATGTTTTTGTTGCAGAGGAAGAAGGTGAGCCCCAAGGGCCTCACTTCGTGAGTTGTGCCGCCGTGTTTGACGACTAGGCTTGGCGGTCCTGGCCGATGCCTTGTGGGTTGAAGGCACACCGATTGGCTTTGTTTATAGCCATCTTATGGCACTTTTGCTTCCATTTGTCTGCCTTGTTTATTTGTGTATCTTTTGGCCGGCCGGTACCGGTCCGTAATAATCTCATTGTTGTTACGCTTAGTAGTGTAATGTTTGGACTCTATGTTTGGAATGGAGTTGATGCATAATTTTGTGGTGAGGTATGTATACCGCTTTCGAAGTATACATATCTCGAGGCTCAGCTTATTTGATTTGTGATGCTAGGGCCTGTGGTTGGTTACATTACAAGCCAAATAAATTGGGTCCTCACAAAGTTGGTATCGAGCCATTACGACCGTAGTAACCTGTGCATAGTCGTCCTTAGAATATTTTGGAAAGACTTATTTTCAAAGTATAAAAGGGTTTATGAAAACTCAGGCATTCTCGATTTTATCGCTACCTATCTTAGCCTTCTACTCTCATCTTACTCTAAATTTGAGTTTAAAACTTGGTTTCTCTCTTTCCTTTCAAAAGATAGTTACTACCTGTGGAATTAGTCTTTGGGAGAACTATAGAAGATTAGCCTAATTAAAATTTGTGGGAACATAAGGGTAAGATATGTTGTGAGTTTGCTAAGTGTCTAATTTTGTCGCTTGGTTTTGTAACTTAAAAGTCTTGTGCTTATTTTGTGTCATAGTGAGTTATTTGCAAGTGAGTTATCGACTTCATGTTTTCCGCTATTGCTAACCTATCCTAGTGAAACAGATGGCGGAGGACGCATGGCGCCACCGGTACTGGTCATGATGAGGAGCTTCCCCCTCCTCCGACCATGGTGAGGTTCTCGCCGATCGAGCGAAACCGCATGGACCAGACGCGCATTTTGGAGGTTATTGCTAGGAATACCTCCACTCGCCGCGGTGCCTCCGGATCCGGAGGTGGCGACATCGACTCACGGGGACTTGCAGAGTTCCTCCGCACGCGGCCGCCGACTTTCTCCGCCCGAGGACCCTCTCGATGCGGATGATTGGTCTGCGCATGGTTGAGCGAAAGCTCAACATAGCTCGCCGCGCACAGGATAAGGCACTCTTCGCCCCACCACCGAGGGCGCAAAGACTCTCATGGTGGGAGAACTACTCGCCATGCAGCCGCGGGCCATGTGGTCTCGTGGGAGGAGTTCAGTCGCTTTCCATCGGGCCCCACATCCCCGATGGCCCGATGAAGTGAAGAAGAAAGAATTCTCGCGCTCAAGCAAGGGCGCAAGTCCAGGATTTGAGTATCTCTACGAGTTTAATCATTTGGCTCGTTATGCTCATGAGAGGTGGCCTCTGATGAGGCAAGCAGAGAAGTTTATGGATGGCTTGTCCGAGGAGCCGCAGGACAAGCTATCTATTGTGGACTTCTCCGACTTTCGTGCCTTAGTGGATAAGGCCATTGTTTCAGAGCATAAGGCAAAGGCGCTGGCGAGTCCCGCAAGCGCAAATGGGAGGCACATCGCCTACTCACGCCACTCACTCGCCTCGGTGAGGCGGCACCGGGCCGTTCTTTTGCTCCACCGCGCCGAGGCCATCGGCGCGCTCCTCATCCACCGCAGCCGTGAGCCAGCCACGCGCGCTGCGTGGTCCAAAGACAGGTGGCCTCGTAATCCGGCCGCCGAGGTTACTTGTTTTCGCCGCCACAACAAGGGCCACTACGCGAATACCGCCTCGTATGTTGCAGCAGCCCCGCCCTAATGGAGGACGCGCAGGAGTGGTCACCCACCGACCGTAAGCTCATCCGTAAGGCCCAGGTGCGAGCAATGGTCGAGTCAACCATCTTTCACCGAGGAGGCTCAGAGGCGCCGATGTCGTGATGGGTACACTTTTGTCAATTATCGTCCCGCTGCAGATATTTGATTCTCGAGCGCCGCATTCTTTTATTTCGATATCATTTGCTGCTGCTAGTGGTCTTCACCGTGTTCCTTTGGGGATTCCTTTGCTCATTCGCTCTCCGGTCGGAAATGAGAGCCGATTTAGAATGTCTGGATGTTCCTATCGGTCAAAGGAGTGGGATTTTGGCAATTCTCATCCCGCTCAACTCAATGAGCCCGGATGTAATTCTTGGCATGGATTGGTTGTCCCAACACATGGAAAGATTGATTGTCCCAAGAAGATGGTTTTCTCACCAACCTTTCCTACGAACAAGTTGGCTTTTCCCAACCGCAAGGGTCACACCTTTGTGCACTTGTAGCAAAGCCACTTTGAAGATTCAGGAGGTTTCCACTGCTTGTGATTTTGAGGATGTTTTTCCGATGATTTACGGGATGCCTCGAGCCGAGACCTTGAGTTTGTCATCGAGTTGTCGCCCTGCACGCGCCTATCTCAAAGGCGCCGATCGGATGCCTCCCAATGAGCTAGAAGAATTGAAGAAGCAACTTGGTGAGCTCCAAGCAAAGGGTTTCATCCGCCCTAGTTCATCTCCTTGGAGTTGTCCTGATCTTTGTGAAGAAGAAGGACAAGACTTTGCGCATGTGTGTTGATTACCGCCCGCCAATGAGGTGACGGTGAAGAACAAATATCCTCTCGCCCGCATTGATGATCTTTTCGACCACTTGTCCGGAGCTCGTGTTCTCCAAGATTGATCCGAGATTGGGATATCATCAAGTCCGGATCGTAATGAGGATATTCAAGACGGCTTTCACTACTCGTTATGGCCTTTACGAGTATATCGTCATGTCTTCCGCTAACCAATGCTCCACTTATTTCATGAACCTCATGAACTCTGTGATTCATGGAATATTTGGACAAGTTCGTGGTGGTATTCATTGACGACATTCTTATCTATTCCAAGATCAAGAAGAGCATGCCGAGCATCCAAGATTGTTTTGGGCAAGTTGCGGAGCACCACCAGATGCGAAATTCAGAAATGCGACTCGTTGAAGGAAGTGGCATTTTGGGCCATGTTCTTCACTGGAGGCGAGTCGTGGATCCCAGCAAGGTCGCGATGTTCTATCTTGGGGTCAGCCCAAGTCACCATCGATGTGCGGAGTTTTCTGCTTAGCGGTCTACTACCGCCGCTTTATCGAGAACTTCTCCAAGATCGCCAAGCCAATGACCGAATTGCTCAAGAAGGACAGAAGTTCGTGTGGTCTTCGCTTGTGATGAGAGCTGTGAGCTCAAGCGATTGACTTCACCCAGCTCTTACTTTACCCGATGTCCACAAGAGCTTCGATATCTATTGCGATGCCTCTCGCCGTGGACTCCTGTGTGTTCTTATGCAAGAAGGCAAGGCGCTTGCCTATGCATCTAGGCGCTTGAGACCTCATGAGCTCAACTATCCCACCCATGATTTAGAGCTTGTCGCTGTGGTTCATGCACTCAAGATTTGGCGGCATTATCCGATCGCAGAATCGTGGAGGTGTATTTTGATCACAAGAGCTTGAAATACTTGTTCACCCAACAGATCCAACCTCAGCAGCAGGAGATGGTTGGAATTGATCAAAGATTATGACATGGGTATTCAGATCATCCGGCAAGGCCAATGTGGTTGCCGATGCACCGAGTCGAAAGGTGTATTGCAATACTTTGATGCTCCAAGAGCAACAACCGCACTTCTTGCGTAATTTCAGCCTCAACTTGGGTTTGGTTGAGCATGGTTCCTTTGCTGCCTTGGTTGTGCAACCAACCTTGGTGGATCAAGTCAAGGCAGCCCAAAGAATCGATGACGGCAGGAACTGGATCAAGCGTAACATCAAGAATGGATCACCAAGTGTTTCACGTAAGATGAGCACGTGTTGTATGGTTTGGGCAGCGCCTCGTGGTCCCAAAGGTCCCGAGTTGCGGATTTGATTCTCCAAGAGGCCCATGATTCGCCTTTGTCCATCCATACCGGCCACCAAAATGTACCAAGATCTGCGCGAGATTCGTGGACTCGCATGAAGCGCGATTGCTGTGTTCGTTGCCGATGCGACGATGTTGTCGTGTCAAGGCCGAGCATCGGGCCAAAGCAGTCTTCTTCACTTACCTATACCAGAGTGGAAGTGGGATTCGTGGGCATGGATTTCATCACCGGATTGCCCCGCTCATCCAAGGGAAATGACGCCATTTGGGTTGTCATTGACCGGCTAACTAAAGTGACGATTTCCTCCTGGCCAAGGCTCACCCGTGTGGAACCTCCGCCGAACTCTATGTATCAAGGATTGTGAGCTTGCATGGTGTGCCCAAGACGATTGTGTCGACTGTGGCGCTCGTTTACCTCTCGGTTTTGGCATAGTCCGCAGGAGGCCATGGGAACTGTTTACCTTTAGCACGCCTATCATCCTCGGATCGATGGTCGACGCAACGCGCCAACCAAGTGCTTGAAGATATGTCCGTGCTTGTGTTCTTTCCTATGGGAAGAATTGGGAGAAGTGCCTACCGCTGCCGAGTTCTCCTACAACAACAGCCTTTCCAGCTAGTCTCGTGATGGCACCGCTTGAGGCTTTGTATGGGAGACGATGCGCAACCCCATTGAACTAGTCGAAACTGGGAAAGACGGTTCTTGGTCCAGATTCAATCAATGAGGCGGAAAGTCAAGTGCAGTTGATTCGTGAGCACTTGCGCGTAGCTCAGTCCAGGCAAAAGAGCTATGCAGATCGGCGTTGTCGTGAGCTAAGTTTCCGGCCCAATGACTTTGTGTATCTCAAAGTCTCACCTTTGAAGGGTCATCGCCGTTTCGTGTCAAGGGCAAACTGGCTCCTCGATATGTCGGGCCGTATCGCATCATGAAGAAAGTGGGAGCTGTTGCATACAAGTTAGAATTGCTAGCTACACTTGAAGGAGTGCATGATGTTTTCCATGTATCACAATTGAAGAAATGCTCCGTGTTCCGGTGGAGGAAATGCCATTGGAAAATATCGATGTGCAAGAAGATCTGTCTAACGCGAGCATCCTGCGGCGCATTCTTGAAGAATCTGAACGGAGGACTAGAAACCGTGATCAAGTTCTCAAAGTTCAGTGGTCGAATCACTCCGAGGATGAAGCCACCGGGAGCGGAAGATCGCTCCGCGCGCATCACCCGCCCTTCTTTTTCAGTTGATCGTAATCTCGGCGTAGATTCTGTAGGGGGAGATTTGTAACAGCCCTAAGTTAGGGTTTGTGTTTCAAATGTAAATTATGAGGAGAAACAAAACTTTTGATGCCTCATGAAATCATTTGAAAGTTTTCTACATTTTTCCTAGCAATTATCCTTTTCTTTAATCATGTTCTTATGTATGATAGTTGTTGTCAACAAAATTATCAACTCAAACTTGTGATCATCCTCTAGGAATTTTTTCCTATCATCTTGATCATCCTATCTACCTCTCTGAAAAATTTCACAATTTTAGATTTTGTTTGCTATTTCAAATGACCAAGTCAAACCAGTTTGAAGTCTGGTCAAACCTTAAGACAGCAGCTTGTGAATTTTCTTGGGAAAAATCTAGTGCATGAAAATTCCTGACAAAATTACACAAGGTTGTCCTCTGTCCCAGTAAGCTTCCATAAAAATTTCGGAATTTTTGGAGCTCAGGAGCTACCCTAAAAATTCCCAATCCTCTCAGCCTTTAAAATCAAATTAAATCACCGCTTGTCTGCTCGAACCCAACTCGAGCTCGAGTCCGACCGCGCCACTCGGTTCAGCCGCACCGCCTAGCTGCACCGCGCGCTCGATCGTTGCCAACCGTCCGATACAAATCGTGGCGGCGCGCGCGCCCGATGCAACCGACCGTCCGACAGCATCGGAGATCTCGCCGCCCATCTTAGATCCAACGCTCGACATCTTCTTGATCAAACCAGCCAGCTCGCCACACCGCGACGCGACTCGGCCACGCCGCGGCCGCCGCCACCGCATGTGGACCCCGATTGTCGCCGCGTCACCTACTCGCGCCGAGCCGAAAGTGCGACGGCAGCTGCGTGCATGCGCGCCACCTACGCCGCCGACCATTCTCGGCCTCTCGCGCTTCACCTCGGCCGCATCGTCCGCTGCTAGCCCATACCCTGGTAAGGCATTAATCCCCATCATCTACCTCACCAACTCGTCGCCTCTGCTCTTGAGCGCATCGGCGTTGAGGGCTCCTCCTCTCGGGTTTCTCCGCCCTTTTCCTACTTAAGGGTACCCAAAGCTTCCTCTTCCTCTCTTTGACATCACAAAGCCATTCACTACCTTCCTTGTTCGCTCGAGCTCAAACCAAGGGAGTGCGCGTTCTCTCGTTCACGCCGCCGCCGCCGTGTCAAGACCACAACCCTGAAGCTCACCTTCTTCCTGCGCGCGCCACCGTGTTCCACCATCGTGATTGTTTCTCAACTAATTCGAGTTTCACTCGCAGGGGGCCGTTGAATTTTGGTTTCCTCTTCTTCGCCGAAAGTTGGATCTTCGCCCTCATCTCCGTGAGTTAGTCCCTAGAGTAATTGCTCGCGCTAGCACCATCTAGTGCACTCACCCGAGCTATCTCCATCTCTCTTTTCTCCTGCTTTTGCTCAGTTGTTCCTTCCTGTGACTTCTTCATCGCCGTCGCGTTCATCGTCGCCGTCATCTCCGCAGCTCTTACTCTCCGCATCATCCCGGTGAGCTCTGAGAACCATATAGTAGCTTGTGAGCCCATATATTCGCCAGAAGCGTTGCGGTTTACGCGTTGCCATTTTCATCGTAGCTTGTACTCCGCCCCTCGCCGTCGCGTCGCTCGTCAGTCACCTCCGACCGACCGCGGTGTCTTCGGGTCAAAAGGATAGCGTTAGGGTTCCATTTTTGTCCTTGCAAGCACCGCGAGCTCTCCTTCGCCGGCGAGGCGCCCGCCGGTCACGGTCGAACTCCTCTCGTTGTTCGGACGAGCTAGCGATTTTTAGAGTACGCGAGAATGTTCTAAGGCGATTCTTTGAACCCGCTTATCGACGCCACCTTCGGGCGGGTTGAGTCTGGCCGACTCACCAATGCGTTTTCACTGGTCCGCATGTCGTTGGTCGGGCTAGTCGGGTTGTCGGAGAAAAGGGTTTAAATGCTTTAGTATTTCTGAAATGTGTTTTCTGTTGCACTCGTTAATTCAATTAAACTTAGAAAATTGTAACTAATTCAATTTTGATCCAAATCGAGTGAATCCAATTTTGTAAATTTTCATTTTTAGTGTACTAATTATCGTGATAGGTTTTAGATATGTTTTGCTCATAAATTTTGTTAAAGAATTAAATGATGCTTTATGTGTATTGTGTCGAACCCGGGAGCGAAGGATCCCGAATTCTCTATGTTCAAACACCACCCAGATTTCGCAGTACACGTTTCACAAAAATGAATATCACATTCATATCACGAAAACGTAAATGGCATTAAATAAATAATCGCTTAATACAAATGAGTCTCAATAATAATATCAAATGTCAAATGATAAACACAATGAAATAACATATAATGGGAGCTACACGATGCGCCATGTGCAATCGTCTGGGTCAGAAGGCCTACTCGTCCGGGTCCTCACCGTCAAGATAGCAGTCTTCTCCTGAATAAGATTTATTCAGCAAGAGTGAGCACTACTACCGTGCTCGCAAGTCACACCCAATATTGAATTTAAATGCATGCATAAGGAAACAAGTGAGTATGGTCGGGTTGTTTTGCATAAAAAAGATTTTCGGGCTTGAATAAGCATAGTAGTTTCTAAGGCAATTTTATACTATGGATAAAATCATATTTTGAAATAGTAATGATATAATGTGGATAACCTCCAATGATAAAGTGAAGGATCCCCTCCTAACACTTGGCTTCCCGCCCAAATTTTCATAAGGATTAACCATCCTCAACATTTAGTAAAGCATTCTAAAAACCAAAACAATTTAACTTTAAGTGGCCCCGCTAGCATGTCCATGACCATGACGCGCCTATTCGAATAGTTTCTACTCGCAGAGTTGGTACAACTTTACCCACACGAGGTGACATGCTCGTTATGTCGCCAATTCACGCTCCGTAGGCGTGTGATCGAGCAATTACCATGAGGCCTTTACAATGTTTTATCCTAGTACATTCATGCCCGCTAAGGTTTCGCCCCTTTGATCGACTGCCCTCCTAAGCTCCTCTGCGCCAAGTGGGAATAAAACGCCTAGCCGACACCCACAAAATCACATGACATAAATATACTAGGACATCACAAATTAGTTAGCCAAATCCCGCCCATACAGACATGTGGTGGTACGTTATGGCATAGCAATAAGCGCTCAAAGACCGGTCCTCAATTGACTTGGGGCTATTCCTACAACCCATGGGCCTTGATCTTAACTAGATCAAACCTGCATAAACCTCGCACTCCACCATTCGACCATTTCGCCCAAGTCCAAACCCATTTTGATTTTATTTTGAATAAAACTTCATTTTTAAACTCATGTGGTAAGACAATACCACCATGTCAAGTTTGAAAACAATTTGTAGAAATCGTGTAAACCCTCCCAAATTCTCAGAATGTGACTAAGCTTGGCTAAGCATATATTTGAATTTTGGTAATATCTTACCTATGGTATCAAGGTAGTCGATACAACATTCAAATTTGGCCATACAATAACATATGGAATTAACTATATGTAAAACAGATATTAAAATATTTATAACAACATATGCATGCAATAAGGAATTTAAAACTGAAAATAACTTAAAATAATAGGGGCAATATGGTCAATGGTGTAACTTGCCTTGGTCGATGTCTTGAAATTCTAAATCTTCAGTTTGATCGAACTCTCCGGAGTCGTCGAAGTCTATACGCGAAAATACGACAAATTCAATAAGCAAATTCAAATAAATTCAAAACATAGTTCAAAATAACTCCAAATTGACATATTTTGGTTTAGTTAGCTAGATTATAATTTTATATAAATTTTGCAATTTGAATCACCCAATTTGGAGTTCATATGCAAAAGTTATGAATTTTTGAAGTTTATACCTAAATCTGAAATTTTATTGAATTTGAATTATTTTCCACGAAAATCCATTTATTGCGTAATGATTACATCAGCTACAGATTTCGGAAAATAAAAGATTTAAAAAGTATTCGACAGTGGGCCCCATGAGTCGCTGGATCACCATGTGACCAAGTCCATCGAACCTTGGAAGATCTCGCGCGGTGGACCAAGCCACGCGAAGCGCAGCGTGGCGCCGACTGTGCCACATGGGCGACACGCAAGCGAGGGTGAGGTGGCGCCGAGGTGGCAAGGCCACGCCACCGACGGCGAAAGTGCCTCGGCGCAGCTTGCTTGCGGCTTAGCGGCGCCTCCGCGAGTGTGGGTGGTACTAAAAGAAAGAGGGCAGCGGGGATCCGATGCACTACCTTGGGGCGCGAACGGGCGCTTGGTCGCCGGCGACAGGTTTGGCGCGCGAAGCCGGTCGAAGCGCGGGAAGGCGTTCGGCGCTCCCAAGCGGCGGAGAGGACCACCGTGTTCGCAAGAAGGTGTTGATGCCGAAGGAGACGACGGAGAGGATGCGGCGCATCACCGGCGGCGAAACGGCTCCAAGCTTCACGGTCGCCGACGATGAAAACTCCACCCGGCGCTAGAGATGAAAAGAGTGGCAATGGTTGGTGGCGCTGAGCGGTGGAGAATTGCGCACCGAGGCGCTTTATAGGCGCCGGTGTTCCCGAGCGACGTGGAGAAGGTGGGACGGGCGCGGCGTTATGGTGTTGTGGCGAACCGGCGCGAGAAGAAGGAAGGAGGTAGGGATCGTAGCGCGATCGTTCGGCCTCGCGCACGACGCGGGAAGTCTGGGGCGGTTGGGATTTGGCTGGCATAAGCTCCTCGCGGCGCGTAATGGCGGCGCACCGCTATGCACGCGAGGAAGGAGAAGGCGAGGAAGACGATGACGGAGCCGTTGGATTTAGATCCGCGGTTGGGACTTGGTGGAAGTAGAAGATCGTGGAGGAAATCCCGCCGAGGATTTAGATTGAAGGGTTTAGATTAGAAGGTTTTAAGTCTCCAAACGCATTTAAGATCTCGCCGTTAGATTAAGATCGCACGGCCCTATTGATGGTGTCATTCGGACGGCGCGGCGCTACGAGATCTTGATCGTTGATGCCGATCCATCGGTGGATACAGAGGAGGGTGCGTAGGTGGCGTTGCGTGCGTTGGATTAAGATCCAACGGTGGATGAGGAGGTGGGAGAGAGGGTGCGAAGCACTTGGGTGTGGGCACACATGAGGGAATTTGGGCCGGAGCCTTTGGGTTTCGGCCCAAACACTGTTAGAGGATTTTCTTTTGCTTTTCTATTTGTTTTTAATTCTGATAATTCATAATAGCTTTAGAAAATAGCAAAATACTTCCAAAAATTATGGAAAAATTCACATAAATTCCCATACTCATTCTGGACTTAATAAAATTATTTCCAACTATTTGTTGGCTTTTAATTTTGTAAATAAATTTGATTTAGCTTTAAAATATTTATAAAAAGCTTTGAAAATTCAGAAAACCACAAACATAAATAAACTTTTAAATTTTATCAAATTGAAATTTGGGTGTTACAAACCTACTTCTTAAGGGAATCTCGACCAGATTCGTGGATCAGCCAAAGAGATCGGATAGTTGGTCTTGAGGTCTTCTTCTTTTCCCATGTGGCTTCACTTTCCGGTGATGACTCCACCGCACCTTGTATGATCCGATGATTTCGCCGTGACTCGCTCGCGACATCCGTAATCTTGATTGGTCGCTTCCACGAGGTGAGATCTTCTCAAGATCAAGCTTTTCAAGAAGGTATGGTCTTCTCGCGCGCAAGCATTTCTCAATCGGGATACATGGAAGACATCGTGCACATGACAAGGCTTCGTAGCTCAAGCCGATATGCCACTTCACCTCTTTTGGCTAGAATTTTGTATGGCCCCACAAATCAAAAGCGAGTTTTCCTTTGTTCTAATCTTCTTACTCCTCTCGAGTGGAGTGACCGAGATAGACCAAATCTCCTACTCAAAGTTTAGATCCTCCGACGGTTATCAAGATAACTCTTTGTCGGGTTTGTGCCACTTTCGATGTTCCCTTATGGCTTTGACCTTACTTTCGCCTCTTTGATTATCTCAGTCCAAAGAGTCGATGCTCTCCTACTTCATCCCACGTATGGAGTTTCGCATTTTCCGCCATACAATGCTTCAAAAGGAGCCATTTGCAAACTAGCTTGATAGCTATTGTTATACGAGAATTCGCAGATACTGCAAATTCTTGTCCCAACTTTGTCCAAATTCCAGCACGTGCTCTGAGCATATCTTCGAGGACTTGATTGTGCGTCTCTCGACCATCCGTTCGAGGATGATAGGTCAGGCCGGTTGAGTCCGTGCCTAAGGCTTCATGCATCGCTGTAATCTTGATGTAAATCGAGAACCTCTGTTGACACGATCTTCTTGGGTACCTGTAGACAAACAATCCTAGCCACATATAACTCGCTAACCGGCCGTCAGATGTAGTCTTGACGGAATGAAGTGAGCTACTTTGGTCAACCGATCAACTATCACCCGTGATAGAATCATAACTCGATTGGGTCCTAGGAAGTCCGGTGATGAAGTCCATGCCAATCTCTTTCCACTTCCATTTCGAATTGGTAGTGGCGCAACAATCCAATTGGTCTCGATGTTCTCGCCTTAACTAGTCGACACACATCACAAATGCGCATTTAACTCAAGCAATTTCTCGCTTCATGTCGACCCACCGCATTTCTCCTTCGATCCCGTACATCTTGGTGCTTCCGGTGAATGGAGTAAGGCGCTTCATGAGCCTCCTTCAGACTGATTGTTTTAACTCTCGTTGGTTAGGTACACAAATGCGTTTCCAAACCACACAGCCCTTGTTCATCTTCAAATAACTCGTAGCCTTGCCTCTTCGCATATTCTTCTTGATCTCCTTGATGTCATCATCTTCTAGTTGTTTTTCTCTCGATCCGACTTTGAAGAGTTTGGCTGTACTTCCAAAGCATTCACACAACCTTGACCGACAATCTCCAAGTTTAGATGCTTCAATTCTTCATGTAGTTTCGCCGCTCCTTCGCACCATCATGGTATTGCAATAGGCCTTTCTCGCTCGTGGCATCCGCAACTACATTTGCTTTGCTCGGGTGATAATGGATTCCAAGATCATAATCTTTTATCAACTCTAACCATCTTCTCCGCCAAGGTTTAATTTCGCCTGTGTGAATATATACTTCAAACTCTTGTGATCCGTGAAAATCTCACACAAGTTACCAATGAGATAATACCGCCGATCTTCAAGGCATGCACAATCGCCGCTAACCTGCATCATGGTTGATAATTCCTTCATGTGGCCTCAATCGCTCGATGCATACGCTACTACCTTGCCTTCTCGCATCAATACGCATCCGAGACCTTGACGGATGCGCCGCAGAAGATCTCAAATCTTTATGGATATCGTAAAACTAACACTGTGCCGAGACCAATCTCCTCTTCGTGTCTTGAAAACTTTCTTCACGTGCATCCGCCCAATCAAATTTCTTCTCCTTCTTCGTGGTTGAGTCATGGGTCTTGCAATCTTAGAGAAATTTTCAATGAACTCGCGGTAATAACCCGCTAGTCCAAGGAAACTTCTCACTGGTGGTATCCGGTTGCTTCCAACTGATACTACTTCAACCTTGGCGTGATCTATCGCAATTCCTCCCGCCGACACAATATGTCCAAGGAATGCCATTTGACTTAGCCAAAATTCACTTTTCTTGAATTTGGCATAGAGTTGATGCTCCTCGAGTTTGTCCAAGATCATCTCGATATGCTTCTCGTGTTCTTCTTCATCCTTCGAGTAGATGAGAATGTCATCGATGAAAACAACCACAAACTTATCCAAGAATTCCATGAACACTTTGTTCATCATATTCATGAAGTAAGCGGGCGTCACAAACCGAATGACATCATCAGAACTCGATAGTCCATATCCGTGGTGAAGGCTGTCTTCTAATATCTTCTCGCCTCGATCTTCGCTGGTGATAGCTCGATCTCAAATCAATCTTCGAGAAGACACTTGCTCTTTTTCACCGATCGAATGATCATCTATCCCGGCAAAGGATATTTGTTCTTGATCGCCACCTCATTGAGTGATCTGTAATCAACACACATTCTCATGCTATTGTCCTTTTCTTGACGAACAAAGACCGGTGCTCCCAAGGTGATGAACTGGCCTGATGTAACCTCTTCGCCGCAGCTTCTTCAACTGCTTCTTCAATTCCGCTAACTCATTAGCCGGCATTCTATAGGTCGCCGATATTGAGCCGCCCTCGACTAAGTCAATTAAGAACATGACGCCCCGATCCGGTGGTATGCCGTAATTCATCAGAAAGACATCAAGATATTCTCTGACTACGGTATGTCTTCAAGTTTCACTTCCTTCATGTTGGTGAGGATAGAACTTCCATTGGTGCAGTCTTGGGTTTGAACTCAACTGAAATTCTTCTCCATTTGTGAGAGTGATAGACCTATTGCACGCCTATTTGTCCATGATTCTTGGCTAACCGGTCCATTCCAAGAATAACGCCCGACCTTTGGAATGCAAGACTATCAAGTCTCGCTAGGAAGGATACTCCGATATTTCAACGGTGAGGTTCGGGCATAAAGAACTAGTTCTCATTTCCGAGCCCGGGGAATGGATTATGATGGGATTTGCTAAGGAAGATATTGGTAACCCATTTTTGCCCACAAATTTATTTGACACGAAAGAATGTGAAGCTCCGGAATCAAATAGTACTGAAGCTGGTATTGAATTGACAAGAAACATACCAAGCACAACATCCGTGCGGTTGCTGGTTTCTCGGCCGTGACGTGGTTCACACGCCCTTGATGAACTAGCGTGACGGCTTTGCAAAGACGCCGCTGGCCGTGGGCTCCGGTGTCGCTTGGAAGACGCCACGCTCGCCGCTTGGGGCATCTGTTGGCATAGTGGCTGTTTCATTGCGTGGAAACAGTCACCCGCTGCCCGAGGAGGCGGAGCTCTTCTCCAAATTGTCCTCCCGCTGATGCGCTGCGAAGTTGGAGGTGTTGGGGTGCCGATCTCGCACTCGGCTCGATGTGGAAGATCGAACTTCCCACGCTGCGGTGGTCGCGTACGAATGAAACGAGGCTTGGGAAAGCCTCTGCGTTGAACTCGGGCGCCATCCTCCGCTATGTTCTCCATCTCGTGATGCTTGGCCTCTGGCGATCGCCTTGTCCACCAACCGCTGGAAGTCCTGAAGTTCGGGAGATGAGTTGACAGAGATATCGCCGTTGAGTCCCTCCGTAAACCTTTCTTGCCGTTCTTCATCATCTCGCCACATCACCGGGCATAGCGAGCTAGCCGGTTGAAACGGTGGAGATACTCGCCACCGAGCGATTGCCTTGGCGAGTGCATGAAACTCCTTCTTCTTGAGGTCATCATGCCGGCAGGATGTGGGCATGACGGAAGGCTCTCACAAACTCGCCCCACGAGATGGCTGGGCATTGGCGTGGGAGATGCAGTAAATTGTCCCACCATTCTCGAGGGTGGTCCGTTGAGTCGATGAGTTGCGCACAGACCTCTCGCGATCCGTGCATTGCGCAATGTCCAGCTTCTTCCGATGGCACGGCCAATCGCCGCATCCATCGGCTCTGCCGCCGGAGAATGTCTGAGGACGATACGCATGAACTCCGGCATGGTCACGCTACGAGAAAGGTGTGCGGTGCCGAGTTGCGCGTAGCCGCCGTTGCTGGTTGTTCGAGCGCTGTTGAGCGATCGAGCCAACAATTCAATAAGGTGAGTTTGATTGGCCATCATCCGCTGCCAACTGGTCCCGCCGGTGGTGGGGGAGGTTGTCGAACATGCCGCTCCCGATGGCTCAGATATTCCGTTGTTCGACCACTCGATGTCGCCATTACACAATGTGGTGTTCACCATCCGCTTGAATTTTCCAAAGACTTAGAAAGAGAAGAAAAGGTTGCACTAAGGGGAAGTAAATTTATATTAGCCCTAAAAGCACACCAAAACAAGACAAAGAAACCAAATTTCTTTTCAAAGTATTTCTTTATTTTATTCATTTGATTATGGCTACCACAAAAGGTTAGTAGCTCATAATTGCAACTAATCGAATAACTAGGGGAAAGCAAACATCTAAAATGGTGGAAGTAAAACATCTATGGGATGGATGGGGTGTAGTCTGGAGTTGCGGTGCCGCCTTGGCCCTTTTTGTACAGAGCCAATTCAACCTTCGCCTTCACCTCTCCTCTCAGCTTCTAGCCTCCCCGAACGAGATACACTGTCTGTGGTGTTGCCATAGGCGTAATCCATCGCCTGGCTAACTCCACTGGTGGGTGATCTCCAAGATATCCTCATTCTCGATCGAGTGAAGGCACCGCCTAGTCGAGTGGGGATGTGCATGGGATATCTTGGAATGCAAGATCCGAAAATGGGCGTCGAGGTGTAGCGAAGTCGGCGTGACGGCTTCTCTTGCCGCATCTTGATGCCGCCTCGAAGTCTCCCGACGCATTGGGCGTCGAAGATGTGGAAGGATGTATCCGCGCTAAGTTAGAGTAGAGGATAACCTCCACTCTCCAGCTCCCCGTGTCCCACGATATACTTGTATCCTTGGTATGTGGGTCTCTTCGTGAAACTCGAATCGTGCATCATCTTCCATAGGATATCCGCCCATTCTCCAAAGTGAGACTCCATGGGAGATACTGGTCTGTCTCTGCCATCTACAATTTTAGAAAGGACAAGAGTTTAGAAATCTTTTTAATAGAGAAAGGAAGAGTAAGACTCTAGAAGACAGTAAATAGTTTGTAAATTTTTGAAAAATAGTCCTTAATGGTTTTACCAATTCTACCAGTGGGCCATGACCTTCAATGATATGGCTCGATACCACTTTTGTCGAACCCGGAGCGAAGGATCCCGAATTCTCGTGTTCAAACACCACCCAGATTTCGGTGTACACGGTTTCACAAAAATGAATATCACATTCATATCACGAAACGTAAATGGCATTAAATAAATAAAGCATTTAATACAAATGAGTCTCAATAATAATATCAAATGTCAAATGATAAACACAAATGAAATAACATAACGATGGGAGCTACACGATGCGCCATAGGCAATCGTCAGGTCGAAAGGCCTACTCGTCCGGTCCTCACCGTCAAGATAGAGATCTTTCTCCGAATAAGATTTATTCAGAAGAGTGAGCACTACTACCGTGCTCGCAAGTCACACCCAATATTGAATTTAAATGCATGCATAAGGAAACAAGTGAGTATGGCGGGGTTGTTTTGCATAAATAAACATTTTCGCTTGAATAAGCATAGTAGTTTCTAAGGCAATTTTATACTATGGATAAAATCATATTTTGAAATAGTAATGATATAATGTGGATAACCTCCAATGATAAAGTGAAGGATCCCCTCCTAACACTTGGCTTCCCGCCCAAATTTTCATAAGGATTAACCATCCTCAACATTTAGTAAAGCATTCTAAAAACCAAAAACAATTCTAACTTTAAGTGGCCCTGCTAGCATGTCCATGACCATGACGCGTCTATTCGAATAGTTTCTACTCTGCAGAGTTGGTACAACTTTACCCACACGAGGTGACATGCTCGTTATGTCGGTCAATTCACGCTTCCGTAGGCGTGTGACTGAGCAATTACCATGAGGCCTTTACAATGTTTTATCCTAGTACATTCATGCCCGCTAAGGTTTCGCCCCTTTGGACTGACCGTCCTCCGGAAGCCCCCTCTTGCGCCAAGTGGGAATAAAACGTCTAGCCGACACCCACAAAATCACATGACATAAATATACTAGGACATCACAAATTAGTTAGCCAAATCCTGCCCATACAGACATGTGGTGGTACTTTATGGCATAGCAATAAGCGGCTCAAAGACCGGTCCTCAATTGACTTAAGGTCATTCCTACAACCCATAGGCCTTGATCTTAACTAGATCAAACCTGCATAAACTCGCACTCCACCATTCGACCATTTCGCCCAAGTCCAAACCCATTTTGATTTTATTTTGAATAAAAACTTCATTTTTAAACTCATGTGGTAAGACAATACCACCATGTCAAGTTTGAAAACAATTTGTAGAAATCTGGTGTAAACCCTCCCAAATTCTGTAAATGTGGACTAAGCTTGCTAAGCACATATTTGAATTTTGGTAATATCTTACCTATGGTATCAAGGTAGTCGATACAACATTCAAATTTGGCCATACAATAACATATGGAATTAACTATATGTAAAACAGGATATTAAAATATTTATAACAACATATGCATGCAATAAGGAATTTAAAAACTGAAAATAACTTAAAATAATAGGGGCAATATGGTCAATGGTGTAACTTGCCTTGGTCGATGTCTTGAAATTCTAAATCTTCAGTTTGATCGAACTCTCCGGAGTCGTCGAAGCCTATACGCGAAAATACGACAAATTCAATAAGCAAATTCAAATAAATTCAAAAACATAGTTCAAAATAACTCCAAATTGACATATTTTGGTTTAGTTAGCTAGATTATAATTTTATATAAATTTTGCAATTTGAATCACCCAATTTGGAGTTCATATGCAAAAGTTATGAATTTTTGAAGTTTATACCTAAATCTGAAATTTTATTGAATTTCCAGAATTATTTTCCCTAAAATCCATTTATTGCGCAATGATTACATCAGCTACAGTATTTCGGAAAATAAAAGATTTAAAAAGTATTCTGACAGGTGGGCCCCATGAGTCAGTGACTCAGCCCATGTGGACCAAGTCCACTGAACCTTGGAAGATCTGGCGCGGTGGACCAAGCCACGCGGCGTGTGCGTGGCGGCGACAGTGTGCCACATGGGCAAACACGCAAGCGAGGTGAGGTGGCGCCGAGGTGGCAAGGCCACGCCGGCCCGACGGTAAAAGTGCCTCGGCGGCGAGCTTGCCGGCGTTTGCGCGCGCCCGGCGAGTGTGGGTGGTACTAAAGAAAGAGGCGCGCGGGATCCCGATGCACTACCTGGGGCGCGAACAGGCGTTTTGGTCGTCGGCGACGAGGTTTGGCGCGGCGAGCCGGGTCGAGCGGCGGCGTTCGGCGCTCCCAGCGAAGTGGAGAGGACCACCGTGTTCGCAAGAAGGTGTTGATGCGAGAAGGAGACGACGAGAGGATGCGGCGGCGCCACCGGCGGAAACGGCTCCAAGCTTCACGGTCGCCGACGATGAAAACTCCAATTCGGCGCTAGAGATGAAAAGAGTGGCAATGGTTGGTGGCGTCGGGAGCGGTGGAGAATTGTGCACCGAGGCGCGCTTTATAGGCGCCGGGTGTTCGGAGCGACGTGGAGAAGGTGGGATCGTGCGCGGCGGTTGCGGTGTTGTGGGCGAACCGGCGCGAGAAGATGGAAGGAGGTAGGGATCGTGTGCGCGATCGGTTCGGCCTCGGCGCACGACGCGGGAAGTCGGGCGGTTGGGATTTGGCCATTGGCGGCTCCTCGGCGCGGTAATGGCGGGCACCGCTTGCGCGAGGAAGGAGAAGGCGAGGAAGACGATGACGTGGAGCCGTTGGATTTAGATCTGCGTTGGGACTTGGTGGAAGTAGAAGATCGTGGAGGAAATCCCGCCGTAGGATTTGGATTGAAGGGTTTAGATTAGAAGGTTTTAAGTCTCAAAACGATGCGAAGATCTCGCCGTTAGATTAAGATCGCACGACTCCTATTGATGGTGTCATTCGACGGTGCGGCGCTACGGAGGATCTTGATCGTTGATGCGATCCAGCGGTGGATACAGAGGAGAGGTGCGTGTGTGCGTTGCGCATGTTGGATTAAGATCCAACGGTGGATGAGGAGGTGGGAGAGAGTGCGAGCGGCTGGTGTGTGGGGGCGGCGTGAGGGAATTTTTAATGAGCCTTTGGGTTTCGGCCCAAACACTGTTAGAGGATTTTCTTTTGCTTTTCTATTTGTTTTTAATTCTGATAATTCATAATAGCTTTAGAAAATAGCAAAATACTTCCAAAAATTATGGAAAAATTCACAGAAATTCCCATACTCATTCTGGACTTAATAAAATTATTTCCAACTATTTGTTGGCTTTTAATTTTGTAAATAAATTTGATTTAGCTTTAAAATATTTATAAAAAGCTTTTGAAAATTCAGGAAAAACCACAAACATAAATAAACTTTTAAATTTTACTGAAATTGAAATTTGGGCTGTTACATATTGTTAGCTTAGAAAATTCCTAGAAAATTCATAACAAATTAAAATGAGTTGTTCTCTGTTTCTAAAATTTGTGTTAAGCCATGCTCTAGCTGCTGTATGAATGTTGTGCTCATTAGATAGTTTTGAATGTTTGAGTTTTGTCGGTGTTATTTGTTCTTATTCGTTGCTTTTGCTCGATCGATAGATTGCGACTTGTTACTCGTTTTTTCGAGTGATCCTCTGCAACCAGTTGAGCCTATTGAGCAGCAGCAGCCAGGCAAGCAGTTTGATCATGTTTATCCCAGTATTTTAAAGTCTAATATTTTGTTTCAGTTGTATGTATGCATTGCTTAATTTGTGTTAAATTGATTAGTTAAATCCGTAGCTGCATATCCTGTAGGTGAAATATTGATCTCTACTACCTGAGCCCAGGTTACTTGCTGTGATTAGAGTTCGTTGGATGAACCCTTATCACTTAGTAGGTTACGAGTGCAGTTGCTTAGCCATGCTTAGCTTCCAGTAGAATTGGGCGATCATCGACTTTGTCGATGATCTTGATCACATAAAATTATTATTGTGCTTATGTTCCAGCTTGTGCTTTGTCTAATTGCAAAAACTAAAAATGAAAACAAAAACGATTTAGACTTGGGCACAATGGTAAGTTTTGGTGTGATCTGTTGGGTGTGATTGGAAAGGTGCCCGAGTCAACAAGGACCGAACATCTTGTTACACTAAACCAAGCATTTTAGCGTGCTAACCACACTAGAGGGTATAGGACCTCTCTTGACCTAGTATTTTGGCGTGTATTGGCTCCGGGTCGCAGGAGGTCGCAGGAGGGATGGTGTTGGGAGCATGGTAGTTGTCCGAAAAGCTTTACCCCGCAAAGGTAGTTGTCTTTTCGGCTTTACCATGTAAGAGTATGGATTTCTATCCATACGAGCGGCTCGTAGTTAATACACAATATTGGAAAAAGTCTCGTAGGACTTAGTCAGTGCTTGCATACCTTGGAAGTGTGCTTTGGCTTAAAGGCGATGCAAGTGTGGATGCGATGGTACACCCTGCAGTGGTTAAAAACTATTCGAATAGCCTCGCCCTAGGTTATGGACACGCTTGGCAAGGTCTTCCAAGAGTTAGACTACAACATTTTAAATTAAAACTTGTTGGGTGGTACGAATCTGGGATTCGTGCTATTGTTGGGGTGACTATTGGGATAGTCACTTCTAGGTTGTTTATCTTTACTCTTTTGTTATTATTACCTTTACAGTTATTTCAATAAAGAAAATGAATTGCAAACTTGCCTTTAAAGCGTATTACATTATTGCAAATAAATTTGGCTTTGTGCAAATGAAACGTATGGCCTCCACCAAATAAGCCTGCATGTAGCATATGAATAGGTCTGCTAGGTCACACGTCAGTCTTGCGAGTACAAAGACAATCTTTGTACTCATCGGCTTTGCTTAATGTTTTTGTTGCAGAGGAAGAAGGTGAGCCCCAAGGGCCTCACTTACGTGAGTTGTGCCGCGCCGTGTTTGACGACTAGGCTTGGCGGTCGGTCGGATGCCTTGTGGGTTGAAGGCACAACGATTGGCTTTGTTTATAGCCATCTTATGGCACTTTTGCTTCATTGTCTGTCTTGTTTATTTGTGTATCTTTTGGCGGTCGCCCCGGTCCGTAATAATCTCTTTATCGTTGTTACGCTTAGTAGTGTAATGTTTGGACTCTATGTTTGGAATGGAGTTGATGCATAATTTTGTGGTGAGGTATGTATACTGCTTTCTGGGAAGTATACATATCTCGAGGCTCAGTTTATTTGATTTGTGGTGCTAGGGTCAGGTGGTTGGTTAAGCATTACAAGCCAAATAAATTGGGGTCCTCACAGCTGCTTTATGCAAATAAACCAATAAGCCCTGCTATTGTTACATCCATATATGCATGTCATTCTGTTACTTGACGGGTGTAGCTTGTGAGCACGGAAGTTGTGCTCATTCTTGCTTATGCAACCAAATTTCAGAGGAGAAGAACTTTGCTACCGATGTGGACCTCGACGACTAGGCCGCTTCCCGAGTCGATTGCGTGTGGCAGATTAACTGGACCCTACTACATCTTCGTCTTCCGCTGTGTTTATTTTATTGTGGGCCTGTAAGCCTCCTTTGTAATCAACTCTGTTGTTTATCAATAAAATTGTGATATGATTTTGTTACCATAATTGTTTACTGTGTGAACTAGCTACTGATCATGGGACTAGTTCAGAAATGGACAGAAGATCTGGGATATTAATCCCGGGTTCTGACAAAGTGGTATCAGAGCCATATCGACTGTAGGTCGTGACCTAGTTAGAATGGCCGTTAGTTGAAAAACTTCAAAACTTATTTTACATAACAAGAAATATAAATTGTTCTCTCCTCATCTTGGTCATCTATCTATAGTTTCTTCATAGCAATTCTTTCTCACCTGATTCTCTCTTCACCATTTTATAAAGTTAAATGGATCCTCTTTCCCTTATAAATTTCTATAGTTGGTCAACACGTCTCTTACCGTTACAATCAGGACCAGAAGACCAGAAGTCATCAAGAGAGCCTCGTCATGCAAGAATCATCAAAGACCGTATACCGAAGGTCGTTTCATCAGCCAAGCCATATAGCTTAAGAGTGCCAAGACTTATTCTGTGTACTGAGTTGCTTCACCCAATTAAGAGTCTCGATCGATAGAACGTTATGAAAAGTTGTTCTGAAAAGCTTTTCAGTTGGTTCTTTCATTTGGGAGTAATGCTTCACTCTATCCCCTTAGTCCCTCATATTTGCCTCTTCCCTATCCTTTGTTCTCCTTTCCTAAATCTATGGTGTAACCGGCAGATGAAGAACACCCGTCGTTCGGAAGACGATAGTAACACCAGCAAGGATATCCCTGCTGAAGGCAACCAACAGCTGATAGCAGAAACCCTTCGGAATATGAACCAGTTTTTCATCACCCAGACTCAACTAATGCAACAGTTGATGCAACAAATGAGAAACAATAATGTCGCCTCAGCCACTGCTCTTACAACACAAGAACAACGTGACTGCACCAAGTGTTCCAAGAGAAAGATGGTAGATCAAGGGAAACATGATGCAAGAAACCTCAAGGCTCGTGTGATTCAACCCCAACCCAACCAAGCACCAACGACGACCGTATTCAAGACTCCAGGATCGGCACCACATCCACTCATGCAGACGTTCCACAACATCAATGATGGCCAATTTCAGCAGAACAAGACATCAAGGGAAGGAATACAATGCCTCGCTCGTCAGGATATGGGACAATATGCCAATCAATGCCCAAAAGGACGCTTAACACTCACCCCTGACAGCATTCCAAAAGCCATTCTGATCGCAACAATAACACCGGCAGCAGGAAGAAAAGCCAACGCGAGAATATTGTCACAAGTACAAAAGTACAGAAGTTTGGGCTTACCAATACCCCAAGATGAAGCAGTGAAGCATCAAGCTAGCCCTAGCACCTCCAAGTTATCTGCTCAAGGCCAACCTCAGAAGAAGTTTCCTCCTATTGCAAGTGTCACTTGTTTTCACTGCCAAGAGAAAGGACATTATGCCCACAAATGTCCAAAGAAGCAGCAGGCAGCAACTCCGAAGCTCCAAAGGGAAATCATTCAAGCAAACAAGAAGTCGCAAAATTCTGGACAAGGACGTCTGTACAATGTCACAACTCAAGTTCTGTCAGATGATGAGTAGGATGCAGACGACAACGACTCCAGTTGAAAACCTTGTATTCCCAGTTTTCTTTCTAGCCACTCCGAATCTCGGGGACGAGATTCCTTTTAAGGGGGGTAGTTCGTAACATCCCAAAGTTCTGTTACCAAAATAAAAATAAATAAAATTATTATTTTACTAGTTTTCTGAGAATTTGCCAGAGTTTAATTGCTTTATTTGAATTCCTGAAGTTTTAAAAGTCAAAATTCAAATTTATTTGAAGTTCTTGAAGCCTTATTTGGTTTTATCTGAAAAATAAAAATTTAATTAATTCCTTTGATTTTCTGAGTTTTTAAAAGCTTTTTTTTCCTATTTATTTCAAAGCCAAAATAATTTATTTGCAAAAAGTATAGCCAACTTTAAGTTGGAAATATTTTATTTAAATCCAAAATGTCTCAGGGAATTTCTGTGAATTTTCTCATAATTTTTGGAGTTATTTTGCTATTTTCTAAAGCCCTTTTTAATTTCTGGAATTAAATCAATTAAGAAAGCAATTTAAAATTCCTAAATCCCTTTTGGGCCTAAACCTCCTCGGCCCATCTCCCTTCATCGCAGCGCCCACCATCCGCCCGCTTCTCCGCCGCTCTCTCCTCCTCCCAACCGTCCGATCCACATCTGACGGTACCACACACCCACGCCACCTATCTCCTCCGCGCCGTCCGATGCGAATCCAAGGGCCATGCCTTCTTCTTCCTCCCCGCTCGGCCGCGCCCAACGCCGCCATTGCCGCGCGCTCGGAGCTCCGTAATTCCGTGATTTCTGCCCTATTTCTCCACACGGTCGCGCGCATTAATGCCCACGCATCACGCCGCCCTCCTCCCGACCGTTTTCCCCTTCGTCCACCCGCGGAATCGCCGGAATCACCCCATCACCGCCGTATTCCCCGCCGCCGATCTCTCGCCTCCGGCCCCCTCCGCCCCTATAAAAGCGAGCCTCGTGCGCCTCTCTCACCCCTCATTCCACCGCCACCACCCACTCCTCTCCTCTCGCTTCCACCTCGCCGGAATTGGCACTTCTTCACCGACGGTCGCCTCTCCCTTCGCCGCGGATTGCGCCGCCGACACCGCCGCCGCGTCTCGCGCCGACACCGCCACTTTCGCAAAGACTGTCGCCACATTGTGCGCGACTCGCCGCGCCGAGCGCCATCGAGCTCGCCGCCGTCAACCCCGTTCGCACCGCCGCTCTTTACGTTGCCGCCGGCGATTCCTCCGTCCCCGAGCGTCGCAGTGGTGAGCATCACGATCCCCGAACCCTCCTCTTCCGTTTGGCACCTCTCGCCGCCGGCAAAACGCCGCCAATCGCCGGAGCCATCGGGCCCCGAGCCGCCGCCGCCCGCGCGCCGCGTGGCCCGACCGTGGTCGCCACATCACGCCACCGTGATGCCATCTCGGTGCCACGTCGCCAACTTCGTCTACGTGGCCGCCACACACGCACACACCCGCCACCTCAACCCCAGCCCTGGTCCACATCAACCGTGGACTTAGTCCATGCGAGCCGTGAGACCGACATGTGGGTCCCACATGTCGGAATTTCTTTTAATTCTTTTAAATTCTAAAAATCAGTCGCTCACGTCACCCATGCGCAATAATTAGGATTTCCTTAAGAAAAATAATTCAAGAAATTCAATAAAATCTGAAAATTAGGGTTTGTGATATTTACAACTTCCCGGGGTTCGTTCTCCCTCATACGAACTCCGATTTCGTCGATTCAAATTCCTAAATTCATATAAAATCAAGATCTAGCCATCTATACCAAAATTATTTAATTTTGGGTTCATGTGATCAATAATTCCTTTAAACCCTAATTTATCAATTCATGTAATTTCAAACTTCTAAAATTCATATCTTTTGCATTTGAACTCCAAATTGGGTGGTTCAAGTTGCAAAATCTCTATAAAATTATAATCTAGCTATATAAACCAAAATCATTTGATTTGGAGTTCATTTGAGTTGTTATTTGAATTTAGTTTGAATTTGGCTTCTTTTCACGTTAGTTTTCGACGACTTCGGAGAATCAGATTTCGACGCCGATTGAAGAACAACATAAGAGGATTGATTATGACTGTATGATCATCGTGATAGTACACTTGGACTACCTGAAGATAGTACTTGTGAGTACTAGGTGACCTGTTAAGAAAAAAAAACAACGTCACCTCAACACCAGACGTTTTGTTAAGGTGATCTGTTAAGAAAAACAACGTCACTTCATCAAGCAAGGCAAGTTATACCCTTGATCATATTGATCCCATTATTTTAAATTATTTATATTCTGCTTTTAAATTATTACTGCATGCTTATTTATATTCAGTAATATAAATTCCTGTTTTTAAATTCATAGTTATACATAAATCCTTTGTATGACCAATGTTGATATTGAATCAAAAACATTGACACCCTAGATAAAACCTAGTTGATACGATAGTATGAACTAGGATCATTTAAACGTATTGCTTAGCCATGCTTATAGACCAAACTTGTTTCATTTGGGGAATTTCAGCCAACAATCAATTATTGTTTAAATTGTACCCTTAGCATTGGTGTGTCATGGGAGTTTTACAAATGACTTGAAAAGTAAAATAAAAATGGGTTTGGACTTGGGCGAAATGGATGATTGGTGGGTGCAGGTTTATGCACGGGCTTAATCTGGTTAGGGTTAAGGCCCGTGGGTTTTATGGAAAGCCGTCCAAGTCGATTAAGGACCGGTCTTGAGCGCATGATGCTACGCCATACCGTACCACCACATGTCCCAAGTATGGGTGGGACTTGGCTAAATAATTTGTGATGTCTTAGTGTCATTGGTGCTATGTTGTTGGTATGGGTGTTGGTCGACAAGAGACCCATCCGCGCAGGAGGGGCTTAGGAGGATGGCCATCCAATGGTAGCTAAACCTTAGCGGGCACAAATACATTAAGACAGAACATTGTAAAGGCCTCGACACGTGCTCTAGACCGCTTACCAAAGGTAGTGAGCGGTGGCATAGATATATCTGACAAACTAGAGAAGTCTTATCATGTGGGTAAAGCTGCACAACCTCTGCAGAGTGTAAAACTATTCGAATAGCCGTGTCATGGTTATGGACATGCTAGCGTAACTACTCAAAGTTAGATTTTGGTTTTGTTGGAAGAGACTTCTTCAAAACCGGTTTATCCAGATGGGAATTGGGAAAGCCATGTGATAGGAGGTATCCTTCACCGTTCATGTGTGAATGTTATCGACTATAAAATTGAGAATTTTATAAATTTTAGTTATAAAATAATTGCTTTGGAACTTAGTACCAGATTTAAAAGAAATGTCGCTTTATGCAAATAAACCAATAAGACCTGCTATTGTTACATCCATATATGCATGTCATTCTGTTACTTGACGGGTGTAGCTTGCGAGCACGGAAGTTGTGCTCATTCTTGCTTATGCAACCAAATTTCAGAGGAGAAGAACTTTGCTACCGATGTGGACCTCGACGACTAGGCCGCTTCCCGATCGATTTCTGTGGCATTAATCTGGACCCTACTACATCTTCGTCTTCCGCCGCTGTGTTTATTTTATTGTGGGCCTGTAAGCCTCCTTTGTAATCAACTCTGTTGTTTATCAATAAAATTGTGATACGATTTTGTTACCATAATTGTTTACTGTGTGAACTAGCTACTGATCATGGGACTAGTTCAGAAATGCACAGAGGATCTGGGATATTAATCCCGGGTTCTGACACATATGCTAGCCGCCCCATCCAATTGGTAACTGGCAAAAAGGACCTTCTTCCTTTCGGAACATTGAGCAATCAACAGCTTCTTTTCAATAGTCCGAAGCCAGTCTTCAGCTTCCATTGGATCTTGAGAGTCGAGAACACCGCGGGTTGGTCATTGAAATTGACAAGACTTCCGCACATGATGACATCCTGCTCGGCGGTGGCGTGGCAGTGGAAGAAGTGTTGCGCGCAATTTGCTCCAAAATGCGCATCTGGTCCATTCTGTTGCGCTCAATTTGCATGAGCACATCAGCCATAGTGGGTGGTGGAGGAGGCTCCTCTTCCTGGTGACCACCTTGCGGACCATGAGAACCAGAGGGTTCAGCCTGCTCTTCCTGAGAGTGGGGCATTGGAGTTGAAATGCCCTTCCCTTGTTGTGTTTGCGCATGAGTAGTGGGTCCTGTCATCCTGTTACCGCACAATGGTTAACAACATAACAAGGAGATTCTCGAGCAAGCACAAACAAGGTTATAAATAGAAAAGCACGAACACTATACTTATAATGCATTATGTTATGTCATGCATTCAGATCAACATCAAAACCATAAACTTCATACATACAACAAAAGAAGTTCGGTCCCAGTCTCATATAATAGTCGGCTACCACATTTATAATTCAAACCAAAAGTCTGACTTACATATTCTTTACAAAATACCACTACCCTATTACATTTATTTAAGGGCAACTACTTGACGATATAACACCTATCCACGAGGGTTCATCGTCGAGGTACTAGCATAAAGATCACGGTTAATTCACCGGAAACTCATTCAGAAGATAAGCTCCAGGGGAACCCGTGTTAGTAGGATCCAAAGGACTGATGAGACGCCTCGGAGACCCTAGTAATGGCTGATGACCTCCAGGAGGTGCAGTCCGTAGAGTGCGAGGAAAACCTACAGTCATGCGGGCTTGACACACTTGTCCATAAATAGGGATACACCCGGCTACATCTGGAAGTCGATAAGCTGGTGGTGCAGCTGCAGCGGGAGAGATCTCGTTGTCACCATAAAGCACGTTGCGAGGAACGCGATTCATGTTGACTCAAAGTCTAAGGTACTCCTGGGCCTCGCTAAAACGATGTCGAGTTTCCCACAACTCCCTCACAAGGCAGCGATGGATTTGGTCCATGATGCGGACCATCCTCGCCAACTGTCGCACCTGAGGGTCCTCCCCAAACTGTACCTCATCAAACATGCTCACTTCTGCACTAGGACCTTGCTTCGGGAAGTGATCATAGGGTGGTTGAGACAGATCTGTCAAATCATGACGAAGGAGGCTCATCATCCTACTAGCAGCTTCCTGAATCGCCATAGACTCAGAAGTGGCAAGTGCTTGGACACAGTATGGGACACTACCTGCCACCTGCCTAGCAATGACGTTGATGATGGTGCGGTACTCCTCCATCCCTGGTCCTCGATCTCGTCGATAGATGGCGTACTCCGGCTGGTAGGTGAAATTAGCTCGCCACATCATGTCCCGCAGCAAAGCCGAAAATCCATCCACATCCTCAGCTCGGGTCTCCTTGACCAAGTACCACCCGCTCATCTATAGACAAAAAGACAAGGTAAGAAAACAATTCACCTTGAAAGAAACCAAATGAAAGTTGGGACAAGATTTGATACTAGGGAAGATAAGAAATAAAGATGTCATACTTAAACTTTCAAAATTATATTACTAACTTGAAAATAATTTCTCAGAAGCCTCTCTAATAACAACGACCATGCTATTTCTAACCTACAGGCAACGTATGCTCTGATACCAACGCTGTGGAGGCCTCGGAATATTGGAAATGTGCTTAATTAAAGTTATACTGTAGCACAATTCTTAATTAAGGAATAGTGCTGCTCCTTTATTAAAGATCATGCTAGGAGCATAAGTTTAATAAGTAACAAATCCAATATTCAGGCTTCCCTGATATATGTCTTACAATGGTCCCCAGGATCAATGACCACTGCACATATATCCTTAAACAACATTGCACCATACACATACAAGTCATACATTTACATAATTAAACATAAGTTTACAATTCAGTTTAGGACTATCATATAAGTGACTTGGTCACTACAAAATTTGACAGCGGAAACAAAAGATTAAACGACAAAACCACCAATGGCCCCATCCACCTGTAGGCGATTGCGTGGAGGAAAGAAATAGCTTTACTCGTTAGCGTCACCCTGATCAGCGCTAACGGGCACTTCATATAAATAACCATCCTCACCTGCAACAATAGGTCATAGCACCTTGAGTACGGAAGGTACTCAGCAAGACTTACACAAACTAACAAAAGAAAGTGTTTGTTAGAACCTATTCAAAGGATTTAGATTTGTACATGCATATGGTTACAACAGGAAGGCACAATGGTTTACTTTTGCATAAAGCAATACATCTTAACCTATCATTGCTAGGTTTTGATAAAGCAATTTAATAAATCAAAGTTTGAGTAAAACAGTAAGTAAATGAAATGTAAAAATAAACAGTACATTGCATGAATTCCCTCATGCTAAATCAAAACCCAAACAGTAGTTAAAAACAAAATTCTATACAGGTGACATCAACTCAAGTTATCGTCCATGACCGTGGACACGGCTATTCGAATAGTTTGATACCCTGCAGGGGTGTATATCTTTACCCACACGACTTAGTTAGCCCGTAAGCCTCCGGAATAATAGCGCACATCCTTTGGTATGCCGGCCGGGGAAACTAAGATTTGGTATTTTTTTCAACAAGCTGACACTATTGAGGTTGATACCCATGTGTGAACTGATCTCGCTTAAACAACGACTGATAGCATCTACTTAACCGGGGCACACATGTTGGATCAGGAATGCCGACCCAAACAAAAGAAATACAGGTTGGGTTCGCTACCCATACTAGAATGCAATCGGCATCTTTAAGGTACGTACATGCGATGGAACACAAATACGCCCTCACCCTTCTAAAAACATCTGATATTGATATAAAACTCACATGGCATAAGACACAGCCCGAAGTCCTAAGCATCTATACCATACAAGATCAATACACATATCCTTACTCCCCTGTCTCCAACTCAATAGCATTAACCCTTTACTTAACCAAACAAAGGCCCATACACGCGTGTGGAAGCACGTTGGGACTTGAATTGAATAGTCAGAGTTCAGTCCTTATTCGGTCCAGACAAGTCCACCACATTTCCCAATCTCGTGCTCAAAGGCACCACCACTAGCTTCCTCTTGTCGGATCATTTGAAATTTAAAATTCAAATATGATTTAAAGAAACCGACAGAGTTAAAATGACTGAAATTTATTTGTTGCTCCCAGGTTTGACAAGAGAATCTTGCCAAACTTTAACGTTCTATGGACTGCATGGCTAAGCAAAATTCTGAAATTAAATATCGTAGTATACAACCCTACTCTAAGTTTTGAGTGTATACTCAGATTTAGGGTAAGCCACCATGACAGGTCATAACTACTTACTAACAGACCAAAATTGTATTTTCAGAAAATTAGCATGCAACAGGTGTCACTGTATTTGAAAAATCTATTGTATAAAACTTTAGGATTAACATGGTGCAAAGAGGATGCTTGCCTTGATAATAATATAGTTCTGGTGCAGGCTCTGGTTGCTCAGAATTAGAATCAAACACTTCAAAAGGACCATATTCTAAAAAGAAACAATAAACTCCAATGAATAGGAAAACTGACAGCAAGTAAAAATTAAATAGAAGATATATGATCAAGATGGTAATGCGTAATTAACAATATGCTTAAGTCATACTTACCCTAATAAAGATAATAACCCATTTTATCATCTACTACCTTTAAATAACAGAAACTAGAGTTTCGATCAAAGTTAAAATTTTCAGATTTTGAAAAGAATGGAAAACAGGGCAGAATGGAGATTTCGGGTTAAGTGAAAATAGACTAAGTAAAAGATCCTAAATTGAAGCTTAGTCTGATCTTCAGAATAAATAATACCCCAGGCTAACACTAATCTAAACCTAATCGGTCAAATTACAGAAACTGTCAGAATTTCAAAAAGGTGTCGGTTTAGCCGACAATAGATGACAGAGGTAGATCTTTGCTACAAAACTAAATAGATGACAACAAGAATCAAAAGAACACTGATTATGCTACTAGGGTTCAACTAAGAGCTAACTAGGCTAAAAGGATAGCCAATGAAACCCTAGAACTGGAAAACAATATGAAAGACCGAAAAGTTATGAAAACAACTTTTCAGTTTAAAGAAGGTTGGAGCTACTTAGGTACAAGTGAAAGATTCATGTGAGCTACAGAGGTCCTTAGTGTACTTAAGATGACAAGAACTAAGGCCTTAGCTTACCAGAGTATGAGAAACACCGAAAATTCCCAAAACCGGCTTTGATCAACAGAGAAATAAACTCTGGTTCAACCTACAAAAGATGCTAAATCCTTATTACAAGGTGAAACCAGCGTTTAAGATGGATAAGCAAAATGTAGGAGCAAGAAACTCCACTGGAACAACAATGGAAATGAAGAGCTCCTTGAGTCAATAATGGCAGTAGCAAAAAGCTAGGGTATATATATAGATGTTGAGCTACAGGGCAAAGGGGAAGTGTCTAGAGCTGATGAGGTGTCCAATTAGTGCTAAATATCCGGACAATAGTTGCATGATCTTTGGATAACGCCTCTACTCCGGTCACAAAGCCGGCGGCGGCGCACAGAGACAAGGAGGAAGAGAGACGACTCCCTGACATGTGGGCTCCGCTGGCAGCCGCAGTCGCGCGCGCCTCCTAAAACCCCAAAAGAACATCGACCGTCCGATTAGAGATGGACGGCTGCAATGAAAATGGGTGTTAAAATAATTTAATCGAGATCGTTTAATATGGACCGTGCGATATCAAGTGGACGATTGAGATTTAAAGGAGCCTTAGGGAAGTTCGGAGGTTATATTCAAAGAGGGACGTTGGATTTGAATCCAACGATCGATCTAAAAAGATACACGTCACTTTAAATGGGATGATGTGGTACCGTCAGATTGGTTTTCTACTGTCAAGATTGAAGGAAGATCCGGAGTGGTCCGAATGTCATCTCGATAGGGACCCTACGATTAAAATCCAACGGTCCAATAAAACTGAGCCCTAAATGTACGCGGTCAAAAAGGGGCACCGTAGGATTTGAATCCGACGGCCAAAGACGATTGCGCGCCTTTAAGTTCAAAACAAAAAGAGCGGTGCGGTTGGATCTAATATCAACGGTGGAGATCAAGAGGGGATCCGGAGGTCCGATTGTTATCGCGCCTCTCGGTCGCTCGATCTAGATCCAAAGGTGGAGATTGTTTCGCATACGTGGATAGCCCACGCGGCGTCGCAAATCTCGTCCGTTCAAGGGGAGATCAACGGCTCGCGGCACGTGAAGAGTTGGGCTCGCGCCCGAGCGTGACTAAGCCGGACCAAATGCACCGGTCGGACCCAACCTCATTGGGTTCGAGTCGCTACAGTGCTAGGGTTTGGGTTTAAACCAAAAGAGTTGACTAGCCCTAAATTCAAAGTTTAAAAGTTTGACCGGGCTTTAAAAATAGTAAATAAATTTGTAAAATCATGAAATTTGGCAAGGGTGCCACTGGGAAGATATATTTCCCAAATAAAGTTCGAAAACCACGGTTTCACTTTTAAAATTCAAAGATAATTATCTTAGCCCGAAAAGGTTTATTTAAAGACAAGTATTTTTCTCTAAGGCAAAATAATTTCTAAAAATTTAACAAAATTATTTTTGGGCAAGATAATTTATCTAGGCTTTGATAAAAATACTTCCCAGTCATAATACAAGTATTGACTTGCATTCCCTTTAAAACTTCAAATGGGTTTTGGATTTTGGCTAGGAAAGGGAAGTTTTTATTTGCAACATAATACCCAATCTGTAAATATGAACAGTGATGCCATGAACAATATCTCATTACTGTTATGAATAGTACATCATTACTGTTCATAAAATATTTTATTACTATTCATAAAATTGGGGCTGTTACAAACCTACCCCCCTTAAGAAAATCTCGTCCCCGAGATTTTGGAAAAGATAGAATTTGGGAAAGAGTGAAATTGAAAAGGCTTTCGTAGAAATCCAATATCTGTTGTCTTTATTTCCTTCAAAGATAGCAAAGAGAGATTTTACATAATAACGTAGGGTTATTATTACATCTCCTTTTACACTGCGTTGTTTAAACTTGCCTTTCTTGATTCAAAGGTCAGTTCTAAACAGTAAAGAGATGGGGGTTCTCAATTTGCATCAAATCTTCGCGCTCCCAAGTGGCTTCATCCTTAGAATGGTTAGCCCACTGAATTTTCAAGAACTTGACAGTGCGAGTTCTTGTCTGCGCTCCATTTAAATCGAGGATACGTCATGGTTGCTCTTGATAGGAAAGGTCGGGTTGAAGATTAAGATCCTCATAAGCAGTTGCCTCAGTAGGAACACGAAGGCATTTCTTTAACTGAGAAACATGAAAAGTATCAAGCACTGCTGATAAAACTTCAGGTACTTCTAATTAATAAGCCACGGCTCCTTGTTTTTGCAATGATTCGGAAAGGTCCGACATAACAAGGTGCTAGCTTTCCTTTTACCTGAAAACACTGAGTGCCCTTCATCGGTGACACTTTAAGATAGACATAGTCATCTACCTCAAAGCTTAACTTACGACGGATTTACGATCGCGCATAGCTCTTTGACGTGGTATGCAGTTTTCAAATGGTTTCAATCGGTAATTTGCTTTTCTCGCTTCTATCACCAAGTCGGACCATAGAATGGTCTTTCACCCGATCGACCAATTTAAAGGAGTCCTCGCAAGCTCTCCCATACAAAGCTTCAAAAGTGACATTTGAATACTTGCTTGGTAGCTATTATTGTAGGAAAACTCCACATATGACAAAGATTTCTCCCAGTCTTTGCCATAGGATAGCACATAGGCTCGAAGGAGATCCTCCATCACTTGATTTACTCTCTCAGTTTGACCACTAGTTTGAGGATGATACGCAGTGCTGAAAGAGAGTTCAGTCCCCATAGCTTGATGATGACAACTCCAAAAATGAGAGGTAAATTGAGGACCTCGGTCAGACACAATGACCTTAGGAACACCATGAAGACAAACAATTTTAGCAATATAGAGCTCTGCTAATTGTTTGCCAGAGAAGATGGTTTTGACAGGAATAAAATGGGTCACCTTCGTTAGACGATCAATGATTACCCAAATAGCGTCGGATCCATTCGGAATTTTAGGAAGACCGGTAACAAAATCCATACCGATCTCTTCCTATTTCCATTGTGGAATTGACATAGGCAAACATGCACAAATTAAAAATCGAATCAACTTTTTAGCTTTGAGCCAGAACTATCAGAATATGTGTTTGGAAAATACACAAAAACAATTATACAGAATGAACAATCATCAGTTTACATTGTAGGACAAAAGACTCACCACCAAATTGATACAGAGTATGTTCTATCAGTTCTTATTAAATAACCAATTACGGTATGCATTAATCTTTGTGTATACTGGATTGGAGCAAACATGTAGGAGCTTTCATACAATGTATTCTCACAAAATATTTCGTTGCAAAAGAATACCACCAACTTTTCTTGAGAAGAAAAGGAGCATATTTCCCTCTAACAAAAGTTCATCAGTCCCTTACTCCCTGCAGTTTGATCTCGGGAGTGTCAGAGTTAAATTAATACTATTAGTATTATCTAACAAATAAACAACACCCTTATCTTGTGATGAGCCTAACCACTCAAGATTTAGTTTTGATTCTAGCAATTCACAGTTTCGCACCATCTATGAGAGACAATTAAGAAGACTACCGACGTTGCAAAATATCTCGTTGCAAAAGAATACCACCATCTATGTTAGAGGTGGCAGATAAGGATTGGGTGAGGAGTGTATAATTAAGAAAGACAATGCATGATCATAAATCTAAAATTTCTTCATGTAGGCAGTATACAAATCATTGCAAGCATATACTAATTTGTTTCGAGAATCCAAATACAAAATATATCGTTTGAACGACCTTTTGATTAAAAAGGGAGTAAAATCCTATAGAACTATAAAAGTAACGTATTTGCCTTTTCCTAGTACACTTCACGAAAATGCCCCCAGCGTCATTTTTTTCCAAAACCAATGCAATATTCTTTTCAGAGACCAACCCATTAAAATACAATGTGATCACCATTTGAGGAACCGTAGTGCATGCAGTTCATGCAAAAGAAGCATAGTTCTACCAATAAGAAAGGAACACACGATGATTCAGGTATGCTATTGCCGCCTAAACGAATCACATTTGTACTAAAAATAGAAATAATACCGCAACTTTTACGAAACATATGCACATTCCTCATAATAAATTGCAATCAAAATTCACAAAGGAATAGGAAGCATCTCTTGATACCATTTTTTTTGTTTTGAAATAAAACATACTTACCAAAAATAAGCACCAACACATACAATGAGGATCCAATACTCATATCCCAAGTCCCAAAATGCACCTAAAACCCCAATTAAGAAACAAAAAAGGGAGCATGGTATCCAACAAAGAAACATTGCCTATGAGAGATGAAAAACTTAACAGAATAGCTAGAAGCTAAAAAAACCATCATAAACATGATGGTGACTAAATGCTAACTATTAATTAAGTAGCTTTGCATGAAATAACAGAGAGATAACCATCCCAAATCTTATATATGTATCAGGCCAGCGGTAATTGTTATATGAATGTAACCGCTCTTAGCTGGTTAAATCTGAGGTCTGGAAGCATGTTCGATAGAGGTTCCTACATACAGTGAGAACGGTCGTAATCCATAGTTAGTTCAATAAATCACAATAGAAAGCAAAAAAACCGATGTGTGCAATGGCTGCTAGCCTGTTCTTCAACAGAAAAGACAACCATACGATAATATTATGACCTGGGCATCTCGTGGACCACATGGCACACAGATGGAAAATAATGGCTGGGTTGAACTCGCACGCACCATATGAAGAGGACGATCTGTTTCTACAAAGCAATCAAAGGAAATTACCAATAAGATGGTACAAATTGAACTAAATACACATACCAAGAGAGAGAGACCTGCGATGGTTGAGGGGGCTTGTGCGGATCGATTGGTGCGGCCCTCAATTCCAGCCAGGCCGAGGCGTGGATGCGTCGCCGCCGTGGTCTTGTGCCGCGCCATGTATCCGTCTTGTCGCCGATCTTCATCGGCACCTTTGACCGTGGAGGCGCGCGGCAGGCTTGCGAAGAGGAGCAAGGCGCGCGGGGTGGTGCGGCCGAAAGGGAGGCTAGGGCATGGGGCGCAGGGAGAGAGGCGGGCAAGCGCGGCGCGCGAGAGGGGTAGGCCTAGGGTCAGGGGCGTGGAGGTTGAGTGGGCAGATCTGGGTCTTCTGTGCCTAAGCAAGCAGGGGAGAGGGGAGCGCAGGAGAGGACGGCGCTGGTGGCCGCGAGGCAGAGCGAGGGGCGAAGCGGCAGAGAGGAGCGTGGGAGAGGACGGCGCGGCCAGACTCAAGGGAACGCGAAGGGCGTGGGAGAGAGAGGAGGCGAAGCGGTAGCGGGGAGGAGGAGGTGGTGGCGAGGCGACGCGAGGGAAGGAGACTGGCGGCCAGGCGCGAGAGAGAGAAGAGAGGGAGAGGGCCGCAGCCGCGGTCGCGCGGCGGTAGAGGACGGGAGATGAAAGGGTGAAAGGAAGGGGAAGAAGATGGAGGTAGAACGATGGGGCGGTAGGGGAGAAAGGGGAAGAGGATTGAGGGAGCAGCGGATGCTGGCGAGGGAGAGGTTGGGGGAGACTGGAGTGAGAGGTGGGGATGGGCGCGACGGGAGACTCGAGCGAGCGTGAGGAGGCGGCGGATTTGCCAGGGATGAGAGAGGAGGGAGGGCGCTAGAGGGAGGGACGGCGCCGGAGGCAAGCGTAGGAGGCGGCGGGCGGAGGGAGAGCCGGGGAGAGGGGAACGGGAGGTAGACGGGGGGAGCAGCTGGACCGCACGGCGTGGGGCTCGAGCGAGCGCGAGGAGGAGACGGATTTGCTGGGGATGAGAGAGGAGGAAGGGCGCTGGAGGGAGGGACGGCGCAGGAGGGAAGCGTCGGAGGCGACAGGGAAGAAGCGAGCGACAGGAGGGCGTGGGAGGCGGAGGGGAATAGGCGAGCGGCAGGAGGCGCATTCGAGAAGATACGAGAGGAAAGCGCTGGGCTTCGGGGTGACCTGGAGCGCGCGAGGCCGGTCGTTCACATGCACGCGCACCGGGCGAGATCGGACGTCTCGGAGCTTAGATCTGCGCGATCCGACGGCGGCCGATTTCCTGCCGACGTAGCGCGCCCGGGAGAGCTCCAAGGCCACGGGCCTTTAAGGTTAGTAATTAGCTTCTTTGAAATGCATGGATTTCTAAATTATTGGGGACAAATGTCTATACCCCTCTATATCATCTAGAGACAAGACTAAATACAACTTATGGCATCTCCAATAGTGCATTTATTGTCATCTTTTAGCTATGTCATGTCAACAAAATCCTACGTGGAGGAGAGAGGGGGAGAAGAGAGAGAACAAGTCGTCTCTTCCTGAAGAGACGATCGTGCACGCGAAATAAGATATGCTACATTAATTTACTCTAGATGACATGTAGGCCCGTTTTAAAGAAAAATTATAAAATATAAGTTTTAGAGAGTGTACTAGAGACTGTCTATTGGAGATGTTGTCTCTAAAGATGAGATAACATATGTTAGAAACAAGATTATCTCTAACTATTGGAGATGCCCTTATATAATGAGTTGTCACTTAAATTGTGTTTATTGAACCCTTACAATCTTTTAATTTTAACATAGAAATATGTTACTCATACTGTGGTGGTTTTTACTTTCTACAGGTTCTTGTTTCATGTGCTCGGGTGTTCTATTCACCTAGAGACAAGTACTCTTCTTTCCACATCAATAAAAACCCTAAGCAGCAAGACGAGGAGACGATTGACCTTTGTACACGTCCTTACTAGAATCAAAATCATTTTATGTGGGAATCATGCGTTTAACTGGGTATAAGAAACACATGACATACTACATTTCAACCCCACCATGTGGCACCTCTCGTGTGTGAAAATGTATGTGCACAGTATCAATTGTGGACTGGGTTAGTGAGATGGCCTGTAATAGTCTAGGTGTACGACAGACCATCTGTCGCTGGATGAGAGGTCGTCATATATCCTGTCACGACTTCTAAGTGGCCCGTCGTGATGTTTTTATGAAGTGTTATTTTTCACGTAATAGAAGTGTTTTTTTTGTTATTTTACTTTTTAAAATATATTTTTACTATTTTGCTTTAAAAACTCGCTAAAGGAGGGAATCTGTCCCGTTTTCCGTGGCGTGTTTTGAAGACTTCCTCGAAAGCTGCTCCAGTTGGTCGTCTCGTCTCTTCCGTCTCTCCTCGTTAACTTCGAAGCTGCTTCGCCTCGTCTGGCCCCGCGACCACGCCGACCTCGTCTCTCCCGGACCCCAATCTCTCCTCCCCGATGGACCCCACATCTTCCTCGCCCGGCGCCCGTCGTGCCGCTGCCATCGCCCGCCACCTCGCCTGCGTTCCCGCGAGCGCGTCCACCTCCCTCGGGCCCTCCTCCTGCCTGGGCTACGTGCCGCCGGAGTCTGTCGAACCATCGCCGGCGTTCGCACCCGCTGACCTTCGGCAGGTGCTGGACGGGCACAACCTGGGCGTGCGCGATTGGCTGTTCCGCGCCATGGAGGAGAGTCACCTGTTCTGCCGCCAGAGCGCGGGGGCGGGGGTCAGGGTGTTCGTCTCGCCGGACTTCAACGAGAGCATGGAGGGGCAGCGGGAGGCAACGATGAAGCGGATTGGGTACCTGGCGCGGCGCGGCGTGTTCCGCGGGTGGCTCACAGAGGACGGCGCCGAGGCCGAGCTCCGCAAAATCGCGCTCCTCGACTGCATCGGCGTCTACGACCACTCCCTCGCCATCAAGATTGGCGTCCACTTCTTCCTCTGGTGATTCCTCTTGATCTGCTTGCCTTCTCTTGAGCAGGCTTCCTTGATCATTCTTACATAATTCTGTTCAGTTTTGCTTGGTTCTAGACTTTCACAAGCGCCATGGTGTGTTTAAGGTATTGGTTCACTGGCATGGAAATTCGGGTATGCCATTCCATTCGGGTCATTTGAGTTGCCTGACGTCTTAAAATCCCTTCTTCTCTATGCTTTTCATTTGCCTTTCGCTTGTGCTGGATTGGTAACCGCTAACGTTTAACCAGAATTGGCAAATAATGGTGCTGGCGTTGACCCGTGGGAAGCTATGACTCAATTTAACGACTGGATGTCCCATTAATCCATGATACTGTTCTTCTTATACAACTTAAGTAGCAAGTTTGACCTCCCACCTCTTTTTCTGAGATTAACCATATTGTATAGGGAAACTGGTACCTATCTGATAACTGTATATTGTACCAAAATTTGGATTTTCTTTCGATTCTATTTTGTTGCATATCTCTGACTTTTTAAAGTGTAACATATTTAGTACTACTTAAGTTGAACATGGTGTTATAAATGCTAATCAACATTAAAAAACTAAAATACCTAGAAGGAACTAGGTATATTTTCATTAAAAAGAAAAATAGGCACCAAAATTCGAGTCTGAAAGGACTCGAACTTGATGGTAAGGGTGTACATCCATACCTCTCACATCAACTGAGCCAGGCTCAATTCCTTTTTAATCAACAATGAAAATCACAAAACTAATTCCTTTGACTTTAACTGCTTTCTTTTTAATATTTGTTCGTTGTTTATGATGATCTAGGAATATGCTTTTGGATTTAATCTTGTATGGTTGTATGCTAGTGTGTGACAAGCAGTCTATTAAGACTAGAACAGATGGAAAACACCAAATCTAGATGATCATTTATAAGACTCTTGTGGTTCATTGGACCGATTTTCATATATAAAAGCCATGCCTTATAAGCATACTTGAAATACGGGAATGTTCTGGAAAAAGCAACAGGTGGTGCCTTGCTGTATGTTCCTGTACTTGGCAGTTCATTCGATATTTTTTCTATGGACATTGGGCAATCATATGTTCCTTTACTTGGGCAGTACATCGAATATTTTGCAATTACTACTTTGCGTAGTGAAAAAGCTTAACATAGAAGTATACCCTGGAAGCCTTGCTTCTCACGGTCCTCGATTAAATTTCGCCAGCTGAATTTCACACCCAAAATTAGGAAGTTAATACTAGCCTGGAACTAGTTTTAGCCCTTAAGATAAATCGCTCAATCATTTATTGATTTTTTTTATTCCTTGTCATGTGCAGCAGTATGGTGGCACTGTTCAAGGGGTTTGCTGCACGGAACAGCACGTATGCGTTACTGTAGCAGCAGATTAGATGCAGCAGCAGTAGATTTAGTTTTTTGAAGAGGGGTGGAACATCTAGTTGTTAGCATCTTATCTCTTAGTTGCATTAGTTGTTATTTGTTAGCCATTAGTTGCATGATAATTTTTCGTCAGTTACCTTGTTAGGGGGCTAAAAGGATGTCATAATCGCTACTTGGGATTTAAGTAAAGAATGAGTTGAAGTTCCTCTCAACTCTCTCTCTCTCTCTCTTTCTCACTCTGTCTCTTGGTATTAAGTAAAGAATGAGTTGAGGTTCCTCTCAACTCTCTCTCTCTCTCTCTCAGCGGAGTTGTGTCCCTACCCCCTGACGTGTGCTCTTCCTAGAGTGTGCTCTTCCTCCAAGAACGAATTGTCTGTCAAGCGTCGCAGTTCAACCACTCTCTATGGTGTTTATACCATTATGAACTAAGTGTTATGAATATTGTGTGTATGTATTTAGAGACCTAATAGGTAATATATATAGTGTACAAAGAGATATAAGTCTAAACCCTAATACAATAAGAAATACCATAAATACCCTTATATCCTTAACACCCCTTTAAATGCAAGGCGTATGCAATAGCATCGCATTTGGAAAGAGTTGATAATAAAGTAGGGAAAATACAAAGTCTGAGTCTTGATAATGTCATCGTAGCATGCAACTCTTGGAAAATATGTCGATAAAAGATCCCCTCTCATCCGGAGTCGTGCGACAGCCCATAAAGCACATGGTGCGGGAGCAAAGTCGATCACGGCAACATGACGAAGAAGATGATGAAACTGACAAAAATAGAGAAAACTGTCAAATAAAACCGAATAGGAATAGATACAAGCATGACGGCGCAGATCGAAGCCCAAGACGACGGCGGCGCAGTGCACAGGGCATAGAAAGCGCAATAGAGACGCAGTGCACAGGAAGCGTAATATAGATGCAGTGCACAGAAGTGCAATAGAGACGCAGTGCACAGAAGCGCGGCGGCCTTAAAAGCTTAGAGCGATGGATCTACAGCGGCTCGAAGAAAAGAATAGCGGCTGCTGTCATGCAAAAAAAATTCCTATACTTCTACGACTGATAATAAATTTATGAACTCGCATGGCTTAGATGAACTCAAAGATTGAGTGATACGGATTTAGATAAACGCAACGGAAGAAAAAAAAATAACACAAAGTTTAGCTAGCAGTCGAAACTAGAATTTTTTTTTAAAAATATTATTATTTTTAAAGATATTTACAAAAATAAATAGTCGATTAAAAAAATTACAAAAATGTATCTGTCGCGCTTGAATCAAGCGGCGTAAATAATCGCCGATTCAATCGCAACAGGACCTGTCCCGACTGTCGCCGATTGAGGTATTTATCGCCGCTGAATGGCGACAGAATGAATCGCCATTGAATCTGGCGACAGACCTATCGCCGCTTGAACTGGCGATTCATTCCCAACCCTTATTTTCCTATTTCACTTAGGCGGTTTGTGATTTTCATAAATTTTAAACGACGAAATCATTAGACTCGTAATAACATTTTATCATCGTCGTATGTTGTTCTAGTACGGTTAATTTTGGAGAATTTAGCGAGGACGTTTGAGGTATGAACGATTCGTAAAAGGAAGATAAGTGATATTGCCATTCCCAACCCTTATTTTCCTATTTCACTAAGGCGGTTTGTGATTTTCATAAATTTTGAACGATGCGAAATCTGTTAGACTTGTAATAACATTTTATCATCATCGTATGTTGTTGTACTACAGTTAATTTTTGGAGAATTTAGCGAGGACGTTTGAGGTATGAACGATTCGTAAAAAGGAAGATAAGTGATATTGTCATTCGATCGGGAATTCATACACTCGATATTACGTAATCCTGCGTAAGAACGTCATAACACTTAACTAAAATGATAATTGACAACATTGATAATAATATTTTTGTCGTGGTCGCGACGTCAACGTCTCCCATGTGCACTGCCTCTAGTCGGGGCACCGGATGAGGTCCCCGTGGTGACGTTCGGAATGCCGATGTCTCCTTGGTCCTGAGCATTTCGCGTGGGGCATGTCTTGAAGGTGTGCCGCACTTCGCAAATGGAGCACTTCTTCGCGACGTCCGCCGCCTCGCCCATATCGTTCTCGATCGTCAGACTGCACATCGCCAACCTTTCCTTGAGCCTACCAATGTCCGCGCCCGCATTAGTTGCTCCCAGGATGGATGGCCAGTGAAATGGCCAACAACGGCGTAACCATACATCTCTCCACTCCATGTTTGCATCACCGCCTCCTTGGTGAAATAGTGAGAGAGGTACTGACCGGGATGCTGCGCCACCGTCGAACAGGCGGCCATGACATGGGAGCAGGGCCTATGCAGAAGAAGGGGCTTGTTACAAGTGCATACGCAACTATCGCGGCGTAGCGTGCACTCATGGGTTAGTCCCGCGACGCCCTTTATCCCTGCACATTATCTCGAAGCGAAGCTCCCTCGTGCCCATCTTGAATGCCCGGTGCATCTCACCCTTCTTGCTCTTCTCCTCCATGTATGCGGTGATCATGGCGGAGTAGAGTACTCTGTCATTTGCCATGGTGAGCGACGCATTGCTGCATCTGTTAACAAAGTAGTTTGTGGTACCGCGGAGAATTGCCTCCACAATACGAACCAAAGGGAGGCACTGGCGCGCGCATGACCCAGCTTGTAGACCTCGGCTAGGTTGGTTGTCATGATACCATATCGAGCACCACCCACGTCATGCAAAGGCGACCACTTCTCCTTAGGTTCGTGCTCAATCCACCGAGAAGCATTTGACCTGCCCCCTGTCTTCCTCGTGACACTAGGAGCGCCCGTGGGTAGCCGTGGCAATGCTTGGGGCCTGGTCGGCGCTTAGGCGGCCCTAGTCGATGCCTCCTTCGTGGGTTTGGGTCCGGTCGCCCGAATCTTCCAGTGTGTCGAACTTACGCTGCTGGTTACGGTTGCTGCACAGCGCTGAACATGTTCATCAAGTCCTTGTTGCGGAACCGCTATAGAAGTTTGCACCCAAGTGCCTCATGCACCACCGCTCGTAGATCCGCCATGGAAGTGGAACATTCTCTCCTCGTCAGAAGCGTGTTATTGCACGCAGCAGCCCGCGTGCGGCCATGTATGAGGCATACGTGGGGACGGTCCGCACAACGTAAATCCTCACATTCTTCAGAACCACGGCCCACTATCCGTGTTCTCGCTTTCATGGCGAATGCCATGGGAAGAACTTGATTGTTTCCGTCCGTCGCTATTGCGGTCGATTCGCCCTTGTACCGCCATCAGAATGTGCCATCGATACACAAGATTGGACGACGAGGTTTAATGCATTGATGCATGGACCAAACGCGAAGAATGCTCATTGTAGTACCCTCTTATTAGGCCACCGGATGCAGGCGTCTTGAATGTCGACATGAGTGCCGGATTCTGTCTTGTATGACTCGGAGTTGCCCGGGAGGTTGTGGTAGGAATCCTCGAACGCGCCGAACCTTGATTCCAATGCCTCGCTTTGCCCTCCAAGCTTTGGCATAGCCGATAGTGTATGGAACCTTGCCTCAATGGTTCGAATGATGGATCGTGGCTCAAAATCTAGGTTATCCACGATCTCACCGTACATGAGATTGGCAATGAAGCCTGATGATAGGTTCCGGTGGGACTGCGCTGACTCAGCGACGACGCATGTGTGAGGGACCACTATGGAGCACTTCCAGTAGGTGTCCCACTTGGGCTGAAATGCGTGCACGCGCCAAGGGCATCCCTCTATGCCTCACTTCACGTCGTAGCATCTTGGGGTAGACTTGACGACGGTGAATGTGTGTCGAACCGACAATGCCCAGAATTTGACCGCATCTTGCACGGCCTCCTTGCATTTGTACGTAGCTCCTAGTCTGACCTTGCTCTGGTCGTACTCCCATGGTACATAGGAGCCTTCGTTGACGACTAGGTTCTCGAACTGGTATGTGTTCCACTCGGACGGAACCGCCTGCTGGTCCGCATCATCGTCATCATAAGAACCTTCATCTTCGGACAATGCCATGTAGTCTTGGTCTTCGAGTTCCATCATTTCCACTAGATCTTCCAGCTCCTCCCCCTCATCAGCAAGCCCACTAGGCTGTCTCACTGAATGAGGTAACTCGGCGTAGTCTTCATCGACGACATCAGCAACCTCTTGCTCTTACGCCATTTGTGCGCCACCGAGTCACCTAGTTCTTCCCCGGTGTCAGCAAGCCCTACTTGTTCTGACGCGGATGCTGGAGTGGGTTTAGCATACGCCTGAACCAGAAGGACCAATTTCCATCCCCTCTCCCTCGCCATGCGTACATACGACCGCCATGAATTTGTTCCCTTTAGTTGCACTAACTCCCAATACGTGGGTTGTCCTGCCCGGGGGGCGAGGCAGCTCAATGTCAGATCGTAGACATCACGGTCCACTTGGAACGTGTGGAACCATCACCGCATCACAGCGCCTATTGTACGTTGCTCAAGTCTTGGTAGGGGCACGTCCGCGGACTGGAAATAACTCAAATCAATTCCCTCGGGACCCTCCATAATAGTTCCTCGGCCATAGGAAATTTTGAAATTGACGACGTCGGAAATATTTGACGTACTGCAGTGTGAAGAACATTTACACGATGAACTACATATGTGCAACTAAATATCCCACCAAAAAAGTATGTAAAACGGACTTAACTACGTAACAGCACATCAAGAATCATGTAATCCGTTCTGTTAAGAAAATTACCCGAGGGGTGGGCAACTTGACGAAGCTAGCTTTTCTCCTCGTCCTCTCTGTTGTGTCCTTTTTTTTGTTGAGTAAGACTGAGTCCTGTGTGGAATATCGACGGTTGCAAGAGGGTTTTGTAGAGGTCGGGGCTGTCGCGCTTAATCGGCGATACCTTCTGTCGCCGATTGAAGCTGGCGATACCTTCCTGTCGCCAGTTGAACTGGGGATACATAGGTGAACCAAAGCAACTAGCGGTTCAAGCGGTGACGAGATGAATTTATGCAACTTGTTGCGCGGCTATTTGTTGTTGTGCATTGTTGCAAGATTTTTTGGAGGACGATTGAGGGATTAATGATTCGTATGTAGCAAGGCAGGTGAGATTACAATGCGTTCGGGAATCTCTGCACAACTCCATTGGACAACTTTGGGGAAATGACGCAACGATAACCACACGACATTTCATCGGACAAGGGGATTACATGGCACGCAGGACAACGAACCGAGGACGGTACACGCATGCCTTTAGGGAAATTGAAATACATGGGACATGTGGAGAAATAGGGTAGAACTACTGAGTCGAACGTGGCCATTTACCCTTGCGGCCCAGCTCGGCGTTGTACTCCTCGCCTTGCGCCTTGGCTCTCGCCGTGATGGCCTTCTTCGCTCCTCTCGGCCTCCCGTCGCTCGCATGCTCACGCCTGCTCCTCGCGCCTGTCCCGCCTACCTTGCTCGGCTGCTCGGCTTTCAACTCTTTGAGGCGCTTTCACGGTCTCGATGTGCTCCCTGGCCCAGCTCTTCCGTCTAAGCAACGACCACATGTCGTAGGGGTGGATCTTGTCGTCGATCCACTGCCGGAAGTCGCATAGTGGTGGCGGAGACTGCGGTGGGTAAAGAGAGTTCGTTACCCCGTTGTCCGGAATAAAAAAAGCATTGTACCATGAAATACGGTTTCATTACCGGATGCATGTTGTTGCAGTCAACGGCGTAGTTTGGGCAGCACCAATAGCGCTGCCCAATGGTCCACTCATCGGTTGATTTGACGCACTTGCAGGCGTCCCTACACCAGCATAGGGGGGTGCCACCCCTATCGGGGGTCCTTCCGGAGGACGTTCATGAGCATAGGAGGCGGGTCGCGGCTGGACCCAGAATCGTTGGGCGTACTACGAGGCAGCTTCCTCAGATCCACCAGTTCCGGAAAAGTTTGGTGTGTGAAAGGCTCCTGACTAGCGGCATGATAGCGAGCGGTGGTCTCATGGGGAGACACCCAGTCCTTCAAAAGCTTGCGGATTTTCTCCCATTCCTTCTCCTTGTCCATGTTTTCTACTTGGTGGTGCTGCTGTGGACTAGTTGGACGATTACTGCCAGATTTATAGCTAGAGCGACGGAGCCGCCGCCGGGATCTCGTCTTGGTAAGTCGCCCAGAAAAGCTGGCCCGCTTGGACACATCGTCCTGAAAAGCTAGCCCGTGTGGTCACATCGTCCTGAAAAGCTGACCCGCATGGTCACATCGTCCTGCAAAGCTAGCCCGTGTGGTCACATGGTCCTGAAAAGCTCGCCCGTATGGTCACATCGTCCTGAAAAGCTGCCTACTCGGTGCCATCGTTCAAAAGTCGACCCGCCTTGTCGATCGCCTTAAAAGGTAGCTCGTGTTCTCGTGACGCCCAAGAAACCCATTTCGTTTTGTCACGTCGTTGCGTAACAGTTGAATCGTGAAAGAAAGTATGCATATTACTCATATTCAAAAGTCAAAACAACGATTGGCATAATGAAAAAATTACATAAAGGGAAATCTAATGGCGTCCTCTTAGGCTGCACCCTGCGTGTCGTCCTAGGCCTCTGCCGTCGCTGCAGCGAGTACGTCAGAGGGTCAGGCTGTCTGACTACCCGATCCGCGCGAGTAGTCAGTGGTGGTGTAGCCAGGGCGCTCTGCGTCGGTGATCTGCGTCGTGCAGTCTGCGTCACTGAAGTCGAACTCGCACCGCATAACCGAGAAGCTTCCAAAGAGAACTGCGTGTCACGCGGATCCCTGAAGAAGTCCTCGATGGGTGCCGAGAGAGTGCGCATCGTCGGCCGAGAATGCATCGTCCTCCCAAGCCGTTCCTGCGAAGAATTGGGTTACAAACATAGTCATGACTAAAAGTACGTTACGCAAGCAAACGGAACTTACCTGTTGGCCCAAAGATGTGCTCCGACGACGCGGCATAGTCCTGGCCCGCGTACGGGTGGAGCTGAGGACCTGTAACAGAAGATCGTCGTTACAAACTTACGAGGTTCGAAATGAAATGAAGAAGCGATGTCAGCGTGTCGAACTCACCTCCCACATGTCCGGAGGTGCTCCCCCCGCCCTGCCACGCCGACGTGCCCGCCACGTGCGGAGCAGGAGGCTGTGTCCTACCACCTCGTCCTCGGACAGCTCGGTCCACCGGGTGGTCGGCGCGCGCGACGATCGCGCGTCCGCACTCGCGCATCGCTGCCTCCCCGATCTGTGCGAGAGCCCTCGATCTCCCGGCATTGCCATGTGCCGTGCGGAGTCTACCATCTGGACGACCTCCCGGTGAAGATCCACCGCATGTAATCAACAAGTTGTACACGTAAGTATGTCAAATTAAATACGAAATATGTAATATTGAGTACGACGCCGCGTGGAAAGCGAGTCGGTGGGTGGGGTACGTGTCCGACGTTGCGGCCACATGTCGACCAGGGTCGACCACGACCCGGACGCAACGGAGCCTCGTCCGAGCTGAGTACCACTCCATGTAGTGCTCGTACGTCTCGGGGTCGTAGGCCTCGTCCCCAACCTCGATGAGGGTCTCGTGCGCGGCACTCCAACCGTCCACCCAAGGGGCCATCCTGTTCGACCGTGACATCGTGCCACGAACTCCCTTCCTAGTGTACTGTGGGACGGCAAGAAAAATATTTGGCTGCGATATAACACATATTGTATGCGGACATAAGTCAACAGTGAACTTACGCGTGTACGTGCGCCGGCACCCGCCTCCCAAGGGGCTGGGACCTCCTGCCGCAGACCGAACTGGCGCATGACCTCCTGTATCTGGTACTCCTCCACGAAGATGTCGTGCACCAAGGCACTCCGCGTGTACCAGTGCAGGTAGTCTCGCGTGCACAGCACCGACAGACCGTTGGGGGCGCGCGCGATCACCTTGTCGTCACTGTACGGGGTCCAGATGACGCGGTCATCGGTCAGCTGATCGAACATCGCAACGTACTCCGGGTAGGAGCCCTGCGAGGTGATCGGCGTGAAGGTGACCTGTGCAATACAACACTGCAAACTAAGCACACAAAAATAATGATTGCAAAATGAAAATAATAAATGATTACGAAACTAACCCGTCGGCGGCACCACAAAGTGCCCATGGTCGGCGGTCCAGTGAATCTGCGGGACGTATAAGCCGCCCTCAGACGTCAAGTCCACCGTGGTCGTCCGACCGAAACGCCCAACGACCACACACCGCAGAGGAGCGGGCATCCCGAGAGGATGGAGCCGCCACGCCAACGCCGCACGCGCCGCACGGGCGCGTGACGTCGCGCCGACAAAGACGGCCGACCCCACGCGCATCGCGGATCCGCCGATCGGTGACACCGCCACCTCGCGCGCGCATCGGATGTAATGCTTGTCCACGCCGCCGCCGTGGGAGCTCAGAACATCACCCACCCAACAACCACGGCGGGTAGGCCTCAAGTGCCTCGTAATGGCGACGGGCGCCGCGTCGGCGACCATACGCCGGCCGCAAGAAGACAAGTAAAGCGTTAGCGGTGGTTCACAAACGAATTGTTACGAGAAAATAGTTAGGAAAACACTTACGTAGGCGGCGGATCCACCGGCGCGGCCCGTGCGGTGCCGAACTCCACGCACGCCGCTGGCGCAGGATATCGCGAACCGGCTAGGAGGTCCGTGGCGCCACGTGGCGGGACGTCGTGCGCCACCATCGAACGCTGCGCGCAGGCAACCCGGTCGGTAGCTCACATCCCGCGGCGTCGGCGTCATCTCCCGCACGGAGATGGAACGTATGGGTCTCACGGCCTCCGCCGGTCAACCCGCCGCCGTCGAGGGGCGGTCGTATGGAAACCGCCAGACGCACGGCCGCACGGTGGTCTGGTTGTCCTCGTTGTCGCCTCCACCATCCTCGCTAATGGAAGGAGGCTCGCCGCTCTCAACTGCGTCGAAACGATTCGAACAAACATTAGTCAACGCCACATAAGCGGATCGCGATTGAGTGCATCAAGGTCGAACTTCACGCACTCGAATCCGGCCTCGGTGCAGCCTCCATGCCCCGATGAAGTGCGTGGCGAACGCCCAAGCTCTATCGGCGCCTCGCCCTCCGGAGGGAGCACGGTACTGAGGCGGCTACGGTGACGCTCGTCAATCACTGGGTCAAGCAACTCGTACTGACTCGCGTCTGCCATACCTGAAAATGCAGCAAGAGAGAAAGTTCATATTTTTTTCATGCATCTTTACATAGCCTATGTAGCAACTACGAATTTTCTTTACAAATGTAATACATGTCATGCTACTTTTCTAGTTAAACGGTGTTTTCAGCACTAACAAGATATTGACCGCGCACTAACACAACTAATAACAACGTACTAACAAAATAATAACCGCGCACAAATATTCTCATTGTTTTTTAGACCTACACAGCTACTCCGTGTTTTTCTCACAATTCAAAAATGTATCATGCAATTCTCCTATTTTAAAACAGAAATGTATCGTGCATTAATTATGTTACTACACCAGTCAACCAGCGCCATACTCAATTCTATGTCGATATTGCCGCAATTCCATGTCCAACTCAAAATATGTACTACACACTTCGACTATATTTATGTAACATACTCGATTCTATGTCGCTATTGTCGCATTTCTATGTCGCTACACAACTCAAAATATGTACCGCATACCGACTAAATTTATGTGACCTACGCAATTTACGTCGCTATAGTCGCAATTCTACGTCGCTACACAACTCAAAATATGTACTGCACAGTTCGACTAAATTTATGTGACCTACGCTATGTCGCTATAGTCGCAATTCTATGTCGCTACACAACTCAAAATATGTACTGCACAGTTCGACTAAATTTATGTGACCTACTCAATTCTATGTCGCTATTGTCGCTTGCTAACCTACAAGGTTTGGACGTAACATACAGCTTTGAAAAATTTACCGCAACACGAGATGATCGATCGAAACTGATGCTTTATCAATCTCTCTCCACCGCGACAAACCGACAGGGCTTCGCCGCAATTTTCTTCTCTCCCTCTCCAACTCTCTTGTTTTTTCTCGGAATTAAAATGAATTATGGATTGATTTTTGGGATTTTATAGTCGCTTTTTCGCCGCCGATTGAAGCGCGACAGAATTTATCGCCAGCTCAATCGGCGATAGCTTCTATCGCCGATTGAATCGGGACAGAAATCGCCTTCTGTCTCGCCGCCGCTGAATCGGCGAATGTAGCCGGGCTCGGCCGCGAGTGGCGGCGAGTTCCTGCCGCCGATTCAATCAAGCGGCAGGACACATTTTTGTAATTTTTTTAACGACTATTTATTTTTGTAAATATCTTTAATAATAATAATATTTTAAAAAAAATTCGTCGAAACTAGCGGCAAGAATAGCTAGCAACATCTCCACCGGTAGCAAGAATATCGCCCTCCCATCCTCCATTCTCTCTCTCACGCACATAGCAAAGCAAACCACCGACACCATCATGAGACATAGTCTGGGCAAGCCTCCGAAGGCAAAAGCGCATGCACACCATTCAATCTGCATGTTGCACTTGACGAAGTCGAGCGGCGTGACGACCATATGGGTGAGCGCACCGCGGAGGCGCAGAGGAAGCTCGGGAGCAACGACTCGCGGGAGCGGTCGGAAAGATGTGCCAGATCCATTTCAAGCGGTGCGAGGGCGGCCGGATCCGACGAGGAAGACACGGCGCGTCGGATCGGGCAGCGTCGTGGCGCGCCGAGCCGAGGACCCGTTCCGCGGCAGCATCGGGCGCGCATGAAGATCGGGGCAGCGGCCCGATCCAGGGTGTTGGGAGCACCCGTCGCCGGATCCGTCTTCCTCGAGCCCGTCGCCAGTGGCCCTACGGCAATGACGAACAGAGGTGGCGCTAGAAAGCTCCATGGCGACAAAGAGGACCGGATACGAGGCGAGAAGCTCGTCGACGGAGGTGAAAGCGGCGGCGCTACCGCTGCGCGCGGACGCCGATCTGGCGGCGGCTCGAGGTGGTCCGATCCGAGCGGCGGCGCGACGAGGCGCCCTCGAGCGAGAAGCTCTCCCGGGCAGCGGGCAGCGGGCAGCGAAGACGGCGACGGCTAGGAGGCGGCGGCCGCCCTATAATCTTGGCTCTAATACCATGTTTATTGTGTGTATATATTCAGAGACTCAGTGGGCAATATATATAGTGTACAAAGACACAAATCTAAACCTTAATACAATAGAAAATACCACAAATACCTTTATATCCTTTAACACAAAGGACCATAGCATTTCCTCATATGGAATGTCTAGCATATTAAATTAGGAAGTTCCCGAAATTAGAAAGTCAATGTTAGCTTGGAACTGGTTTAGCCCTTAATACAGATTATTCAATTATTTTTTGATTTTTTCCTCATATCTAATGTCTAGCATAATAAATATAAAAATGAAATAAAAGTCTTTTTCTTATAGAATTTACAACATGATGCTGAATAGACCTCTATTCTTTTGAGAATTTTCTGGTGTTCACCCTATTTCTTTTTATTTATATATTCCAGGGGCAGTGCTATCAAGTTTCTTGGAACAAAGCGCCACCATGATAAATGGTTGTCAGACACGGAAAACTATGTTATCAAGGGTTGTTTTGCCATGACAGAACTCGGTCATGGGAGCAATGTATGTGGAGATATTTGGGTTAAGAATATCTGTTCTGGGTTGCGTAATTTTGTTAGCTGTCCAGATGAGGTTTTCCTTTACCTCCTTTTTTTTAACCAATTTCAAGGTACGAGGAATTGAGACGATGGCAACTTATGATTCCAAAACAAGAGAGTTTGTGATAAATACTCCTTGTGAATCAGCTCAAAAATACTGGATTGGTGGAGCTGCTAATGTGAGATGAAACTACAGTTAACAAATTGTGTATGTATATGCTTTGCATTTGGTTATAACCTACTATAAGTGTTCATGTCCTTTTACAGCATGCTACACATGCAATAGTCTTTGCTCAGCTCCATATAAATGGAAGAAATGAAGGAGTCCATGCTTTCGTAGCTCAGATTAGGGATGAAGATGAAAATGTATTGCATAATGTCTATATAGCTGACTGTGGCCATAAGATTGGATTAAATGGTGTTGATAATGGTCGGATTTGGTGAGTCATTGTAATTCTAGATTTTTTTAATATATTGTATGGCATGCATTGTATATCGATCAAGTTTGACTGTCCTATCAGGTTCAAGAATATACGTGTTCCTCGAGAAAACTTGCTGAATTTGGTTGCTGATGTTTTGCCAGATGGGCAATACGTTAGCGTGATAGATGACCCAGATCAGGTACCCTCCCTCTCTCTCTCACACACACACATACACTTACACACACAGATTGTCAACAAAGCTTCACATATTTTCTGCATTTATTTTATCCTTATTTTCAAAATTGACAATGTTCTGATTTGCAGAGGTTTGCAGCATTTTTGTCTCCACTTACGCTTGGTCGAGTAAATATTGCAGTTAACTCGGTTTATATTTCAAAGGTATGTTGTACGGCCTTTCCTTTAGAAGTTGTTCCATACTTTTTTTAAGAGCTCCAGAAGCTTGCAGTAACTGGCTGATTAAAACTGGACCTGGTACTTTGTCAAACTAGTGGGACTCAGTAAAGGTAATCTGCCCAGCTCAACTGAAGTGGGATGTCATCCATTTGGAAAGGGACAGATCACGAGTTTATGCTCTTGTTTAGATCATCCCAAACAAGTTTGGTTGGAAGCACCTTTTTAGTGCACAATAACATTTTTTTAAAACCTAGATTTAAATAAAAAGTTATGTGGAACTTGATTGTTTATTGGATAGAATAATCTGTGTCCAGATTTTTACCAGCATAAACTTTTTTTTTTTAAAAAAAAACTATTTGGCTGAGTCCAGACCAGTTAGTGCTAGTAATAAGCTAGTAACCAGTACTGGTCACCAAGAGGAATGTGCTTTGCAATTGATTTTCCATGCGTAGATACAATTATGATAGATACGCTTATGTACTCTTTTGTTTCCACGCTTACAGGTGGGCCTAGCAATTGCTGTGAGATATGCTTTGTCAAGGAGGGCCTTTTCAATTATACCAGATGGTCCTGAAATGCTGTTACTTGATTATCCCAGTCACCAGCGACGCCTTCTACCACTACTAGCAAAAGCGTAACCTACTAGCTTGCTTTGGTTTATTGTACTTGCAGTGAATATATAGTTATTTGTCAGAAGATGGTAGTTCTTACATTTTTATGGTTGGATTTTTTTGCGGTAGCTTGGCTATTTTTAGTTTTTGCTAATTGTCTATCGTCGTTGCTGTAACATTCGGCACTGGACTAGATCTGAATATTCTAGATATGAATCCCCAAATCCGTTTAATCTAGTTATGAAATTGTATGAAGTACTACCATTTTGATGGACAAATATTCCACTCTGTAATTGAGGTCATAGTCACTAATGCTAAGCCCTTCTTTTCTGCCAATGTTTTTCTGCTACTTAACAGATATCATCGTATGCTAATGTATTTTTCCTAATCCAGATGTCTGATGAGCTGTGCTGGTAATTTTATGAAAAGGATGTATGTGAAGAGGACTCCTGAAATTAACAAAGCTATACACATTTACTCTAGTGCTCTGAAAGCTACACTGACATGGCAGAATATGGCCACGCTTCAGGTATTGTTAAAAAGGCCATGTGTATTTTTCTTTATTTGGATCAATATTTTCTCACTGAATTTTCTTTTATTTCTATTAGGAGTGTCGTGAGGCTTGTGGTGGCCAAGGTTTGAAAACTGAAAACCGTATAGGAATTTTCAAAGCTGAATTTGATGTCCAGTCTACATTTGAGGGTGATAATGATGTTCTAATGCAGCAGGTTATTTTTACTTATTGCTGTTAGTCATCCATGTATTTTTCTCAAAGTTACTTCAAGCTTGGCTTGGTTAACAATTTAATCTTGTTGACTCAGGTAAGCAAAGCCCTTTATGCTGATTTTTTGGCCTCACAAAGGAAGAAGAAGCCATTCAAGGGATTGGGATTGGAACATTTGAATGGTCCTTGCCCTGTTATTCCTGATAATCTGACAAGTGGCATATTAAGGAGCTCCAAGTTCCAGGTATAGAATCTTAATTCAGATCGTTAGTGATAAGATATGTCTGTCGTGATGTAAATCTTGTCTTTATGTCTGGCTATGTGCACATGGATAGATGGACTTGTTCTGCTTAAGGGAGCGGGATTTACTAAAGCAGTTCAGTGAGGAGGTTTCTCGCTATCTGGCACAAGGCGAAAGCAGAGAGAAGGCTTTGATGCTGGTAGAACTCTGTTTCTACTGTGCATTTTCTTGCTGATCTAAACTTCCTTTATGACTAATGTGAAATGTGAATGACATTTATCAGAGCTACCAAATCGCCGAAGACTTAGCTAGAGCATTTACTGAGCGCACGATTTTGCAAATATTTTTGGAGGACGACATGAGTGTTCTTGCTGGTTCTTTAAAGGTACATTCACTTTCCTCTTATCATTATTAATAAGAGGACAGGTGAAATCTCCTTGCGTCTTTGGCATCAGAATTATGTGTGAATTTTTCTTGCAAAAGTATCTTCATGTCACCTTGAATTTGTCATTTGCAGGATGTATTGGGTTTACTGAGGTCTATGTATGTTATGGTCTGCATAGATGAATCTGCTTCTTTTCTGAGATACGGTTATTTGTCTCGTGACAATGTAGCCGGTGTGAGGAAAGAAGTCATGACACTGTGCAGTGAACTCAGGCCCCATGCGCTTGCTATTGTCAGTTCTTTTGGAATCCCTGATGCCTTCCTCAGCCCACTTGCTTTTGACTGGATTAACACAAATGCGTTGTCTTCCGGGATCGAATGACTACACACCTTCAGATACAAGTGAGCTAGTCCAGTGAAACTACTACAGATGGACAGCCAACCACGTACACAAAGATAGGTATCGTTTACACAGTTTACAATAATTGCTGTTCAAGTGTACAGTTGAAGATGCTGATGCTGATCTGCGCTGCAAAAAGGGGAGTTTCGTGTATTGTGCGCATTAGATGAGCACCTGAATAAGCGGATGTAGCACTATACCAGGGGTTTACAGCGAAAATAACTTATAAGCTGTAAGTAAATGTACGTATTGTTGAACAGTACATAAAGTAAAGGGGAAATTAGCTCAGTGATATCGTGTTAGGACATAATTAGAGAAATAGCATCGCGATCGTGACACATTGGAAAACAACACTGCGAATATTAAAAAAATTAAACGAATGACATTGCCGTCGGTTGTTTTTGTTTCTAAATTTTTTTAAATATAGAAACTGAACTTAAAAAATTATCAATTTTTTCGAGTGCCTCTTAACACACTTTAATTTGTTGTGTATTTTTTTAAAAAAATTTATACGTTCTGATTTTATCTTTAAAATTTACTGAAGTATACAATTTGTAGAAACTTTTTAATATAGAAAATGAGATCTAAATATTATGAAAAAAAATTCAGGCTTCTTACATAGTGGACTTGATTGTCTAATTTTTTCAGAATTTTACAAAATTAAGTAGTTCAATTTCATAATATTCACTATGTGAGGAGTCTAATATTTTATAATGTAAGAACATTATGAAATTATATTAATTAATTATGTAAAAATTCTGAAAAAATTATACAGTCAAGTCCACTATGTAAGGAGTTTGAAAAAAAATTCATAATGTTTGGACCTCATTTTCTATATTAGAAAATTTCTACAAATAGAATACTTAAATAAATTTTAGAGATAAAATTATAACGTATAAAGTATTTTTAAAAAATACACAAACAATTAAACTGTGTCGGGAGGTTTCACAAAAAAATTGATAATATTTTGAGCTCCGTTTCTATATTTAAAAAATTCCGGAAACAGAAGTAACTAGCGGTGATGTCATTCGTCTAACTTTTTGGCGTTCGTGGTGTTGTTTTCCAATGCGTCATGATCGCGATGTTATTCCTCTAATTACGTCCTAATACGATGTCACTAAGCTAATTTTCCCTAAAGTAAAGGGTGACAACGAATGGAAAACGGTCAAAGCCTAGCAGCTTACCATATGCGAATCCATGCTTACGTGTAGTTTTGGATACCAATACGGTCTTCAAAACGCAATTTGATTACTAATTTATATTATAATATATTTATATTCTTCAATAAAATTATAATATTATGAAAATATTTTTTGAGACAAATTTATAGTATAATTTTGAGTAATTTTTACTTTAGACCATGTTATCTCACCATAGTTTTATTTAGCAAATATTTCACTTTGCACCACCTCTTTGTACCAAAGGAACGCCCTGTTAGCGAGAGAAACATGAGGCGTGCGGGAGCTTGTCGGTAGTGAGGCACGGTGGTAGCAAAGAACTCGAAAAATAGAGAGAGCAGGCCGTTTGTTGTCGCCGCCGTTGCTATGGTCGGCACCGCGATGCTTCAGGCGTTCTTCTCTACTTTTGATCTATTTTCGAGCTCCATCTATCTCCCTCTCTCCACCCCATGCTACACCGTAGCCTCTTGTGCCACTATTCACCGTCGATGAGCACGAAAGAATGCGATCAAATCCTTATCCTAGCGTAAAGTGCAATACATAGTAAGAGGTGATGCAAAGTGAAAATATTTGATAAAGATAGTACAAAGTGAAATTTACTCTGTGATTTTTGTAAGATTACATGGTCGATAGTGAAATTTACTCTATGATTTTTGTGCATCCAATCTAAATATTTAAAAAGGTATCGATAGTTAAAGTTTTGAAATTTTGATTACGTGCATCTCAAAACGATATGTATTTGTGACAGAAGGGCATACTGTTTTTATGGATAGACATACTAATGCGTCTACCACGAGAACGTGAGTCCCCATTTGAAATGTAGGAATTTAATAAGAAATAGTTCAAATTCTCGCAGGATTTCTAAAAAATTCCGATGTTCCAAACAAGCCTAAATTTGGATTATTTTAATAGATTTGATAGAGATCACGTTCCTGATTTCTCCTCTCCCATCGAACCAATTGTTGTGGCAGTTGATGCACCTCAAGATTTGTTCTTAGGTGGTGTTCTCTTTGTTACATCATAGCCTAAAATTCGTTCAATATCTAGCCCATCGTAGGGCGGACTTGCACTCATATAGCACCCAGTTTACACTTTCGTCATCGTTTCGTGTAAAAGTGTTAACCTAGATGTGCTACATTTGGAAGTAATATGCATTATATACTACTATAACTCATTTTAGACAAACAATGTGAGACTAATCTCACTACACAACTCCATATAGGTCACACGGACCACAAATCCGCATTGGGAGAAGAAGGGTATTACACTCTTCGATGATTTTCATACTTTCATGGCCATTTTGGGACCATGTTCACCGATTAAGGTCAATGATCAAGTGGTAACAGCTGCTAAGGATGACACTTTAGAGCCACCAATGGCAGCGCACCGAAGCCGACAGGAATGAGGAGGAAGCCGTTGGGCATCACCAGCAAAGAAGCTGTGAGGATCCCAGAATATTGGAAATATACATAATTAAAGGAAATATACATAATTAAAATTATACTGTAGCATAATTCTTAATTAAAGAACAGTTCTGCCCTTTTATTAAAGATCATGCTAAAAGTATAAATTTAACAAGTAACAAACCCAATATTCAGGATTCCCGGATATATGTCTTACAATGGTTCCCAGGATCAGTGACCATTGCACATATATCCTTAAACAACATTGCATCATACACATACAAGTCATACATTTACATAATTAAACATAAGTTTATAATTCGGTTTAGTACTACAATATCAAGTGACTCATGGTCACTAACAAAGTTTGACAGCGGAAGCAAAAGATTAAACGACAAAACCACCAATGGCCCCATCACCCGTAGGCTATTGCGTGGAGACTAGAAATAGCTTCATTCGTTAGCGTCGCCCTATTCGACGCTAACGGGTATCTCATACAAATACCCATCCTCACCTGCAACAAGTGGTGAAAGTACCTGAGTACGGAAGGTACTCGCAAGACTTACATAAAACTACTAAAATAATGTGTTTATTAGAGCCTAATCAAAGGGATAGAGCTTAACATGCATAAGGTTGTCAACAGGAAGGTTATAGTGGCATTAAGTTTGCATAAAGCAATACATCTTAACCTACACATGCTAGATTTTAACAAAAGCAATTTTATAAACTGATTTGAGCTAAAAACAGTAAGTAACATAATATATAATTATAATCTACAACAATAAGAAAGTGGCTTTCCACCACAACAAAGATATTGCATGAATTCCCTTCATGCCGAACCCAAAACCCAAACAGTAGTTTAAATCAAAGTTCTATACAGGTGACATCAACTTCAAGTGTCGTCCATGACCGTGGACACGGCTATTCGAATAGTTTTAACCTTGCAGGGGTGTACATCTTTACCCACACGACTTAGTTAGCCCGTTGCCTTGGATGCCTCGAATAATGACACACTTCCTTTGGTATGCCGACTGGGAAACTAAGATTTGGTATTTTTCAACAAGCTGACATTATTGAGTTGGGCTATCTATGTGCGACTGATCCTATTAGTGTGGGCTATACCCCCTACACCAACAGGACACACATGTTACGTCGGAACATCCGATTCAATAAAAAAACAAAAGTTGTGCTCCCTGCACATATAGTATTGAAATCGGATGCTTTATGAACCCCGATACATTGAAGTCCTCGCCCTTAAGAACATATGATATGATATGGTAGAAACCAAACACATATGGCATATGTTCTCGATAAGCAAGCACATAAGTCATATGCAATCAATACATTTATCCTTATCAACCTGCATCCCAACTCAATAACGCCAACCCCTTACTTAACCAAACAGCGCGCATACACCGCGTGTGGAAGTACGTTGGGGCTTGAATTGAATAGTCAGAGTTCAGTCCTTAATTGATCCAGACAAGTCCATCATATTTCCCAATCTCGCGCACGAAGGCACCATCACTAGCAACCACTTGTCCAGATCTTATATAGGTTTGCCAAATAAAGTTTTCATTCAAACCTGAATTAAATAGACTGAACAAGGAATTGAAGTACCGAAATTAATTTGTTGTTCCCCTGTTTGACAAGATGAGCTTGCCAAACACTAACGTTCTATGGACTGCATGGCTAAGCAAAATTACAGAGTAAAATAATAGGACAAAAACACTATCTTAAGGCATAAGTGTATGAATTCAATTCAGGGTAATCCACAAGTATTGGCAGGTAACTAACGATTTACAGATCACAAATACTTTAGAAAATAGCATGCCCAGTATCACTGTAAATTTGAAAATCTAAAGTATTAAAATCTGGGTTCAATATGATGCAAGAGGATGCTTGCCTTGATAGTAATACACATCTTGTGCAGGTTCTTGTTGCTCAGAAATGGATTCAAATACTTCAGAAGAACCAGATTCTAAAAGAAACAATAAAATCCAATGAATACAAGAACTGACAGCAAGTAAAAGATAAAAGAAAAATGTATGATCAATATGGTAATGCATGATTAACAACATGCTTAAGTTATATCTACCCCAATAAAGATAATAACCCATATTATCACCTACTGCCTTTAATTGACAGAAATTAGAGTTTAGGTTAAAGTTACAGTTTTTCAGATTTTGGAAAGAATTGAAAACAGGGCAGATTGCAGATTTCGGGTTAAGTGAAAGTGTACTAAGTAAAAGATTCTAAATTGAAGCTCAATCTGATCTTTAGAGTAGATAATACCCTAGACCAACCCTAATTAGCAAGATTAACAGATAAATGGTCTGCTACGACTTTTGTTGGTCCACCCGACAAAACAAAAGAAAAAGGGGTTTAAGGCCCTTTACGATTTAGAAGCAAGATGACCAAGGATAACTTTAGCTTATGCTACTAGGGATAGGCTTAGACCTAGTTAAGCTGAAAAGGTGATAATAGAAACCCTAGAGCTTGAAAATGACATGAAAGACCGAAAAGTTATGAAAGCAACTTTTCAGTGAAAGCAAGATTTGAGCATTACATGCACAAGTGAGTACTCCAGTAAGTCATTTGTGATCATAAAGAAGTTCAAGATAGAAAGAGTGGAGGACATAGCTCACCAGAACAGGGAAATCACCAAAGGGCAACTTATCCGGCTCTGGTTAACAGAGAATAAGCACCGGGTTCAACCTACAAATGGTGCCAAATTCAAGTTACAAGGTGAATTAAGCATTGAGATGGAACAACAAGAAGTGAGAGCAAGAAAGCTTCACTGGAAAGGAAGAAAGAAGATGAAGAGCTTTTGGTCAACAATGGCAGTGAACCAAAAAGCTAGGGTTTACATAGGGTTTGAACCAATGGAGCAAACGGGAACTCTCTAGAGCTGATGCGGTGGCATTTCAGTGCCAGATGTCAAAATAATATTTGCCAAAATCGCGGCGCGACACTCCTCTCTGGTAACGAAGTCGGCGGCGATGCACATGCACGAGGAGGAAGAGAGAGGAGTCGCTGACAAGCGGGCCCCGCTGTCAGCCGCAGCAAGCACATGCCCGTGAAAGCTCAAAAGAATATCGACCGTTCGATTAGAAATGGGCGGCTGCGATGGAGATAGGCGTTAGGAGAATCTAATCAATATCTTTTAATATGGATCGTGCGATCTTAAACGAACGATTGAGATTTAAAGGAACCTTAGGAAGTCCGAAGGTTACATTCAAAGAAGAGCGTTGGATTTAGATCCAACGGTTGATCCAAAAAGGTGCGCGCCACTTTAAATGAGGTGACGTGGTACCTTTAGATTTGTTTTCAACGGTCGAGATTGATGGGAGATTCGGCGGTCCGAATGTCACATCTTTATAGGCCCTACTATCAAAATCCAACGACCCTATGAAGATTGGGCCCTAAACGCACGCGATCGAAAGGGTACCGTAGGATTTAAATCCGATGGTCACGATTAATTGCGCGCATCTAAGTTTCAAACCCCAAAAAGGACGGCGCGGTTGGATTAGAGATCAACGGTGGATATTGAAGGGGAGTTCGATGTTCCGAACGGCCCAATCATCCTCGATCGCCCGATTTAAATCCAATGGCTTAGATTCAATGGGGCGTTTGGGTGCCCGAACGGCCCACTAGATCTAGCCCGCTCAATGAGAATCCAACGGCTCACATTTATTTTGACCTTTACCATAAGAAAATGGTCTAGCCCAAAAAATGAGCGCCGCACGATCAATATCCTACGACCAGGATTGAATGAGCTCTACGGGATGGCCCGAACGACACAATGGATCTGGCCCGTTTGTTTGGAAATCAACGACCACAATTGAAGATACGTTTAGGATCTTGGATCAAGGTCGGATGTGGTTGGATCAAGATCCAATGGCGGAAATTGCGTCGCGTATGTGGATAGCCCACGTAGTTTCACAAATCTCGCCCGCTCGCGTGAAGATCGACGGCTCACGTCACGTGTAGTGTTGGCTCGCGCCCGAACGTGACCGAACCGGACCAATTGCACTGGGTTGGACCCAACCTTATTGGGTTCAAGTCGCTACAGTGCAAACCGGCTAGGTTTTAGGCCGAGAGTGTTGACTATCTCAATTTAAAGCTCCAAAAGTTTGATTGGGCTTTAAAAATAGTAAGTAAATTTATAAAATTCTGAAATTTTGCAAGGATGCTTCTGGGATCATATATGTCCCAAATAAATTTTGAAAACCACTGTTTCACCTTTTTAAAATACATACTTAATTCACTTAAACTGAGTAGGTTCATTTAAAGTCAAATATTTTTATCAAGATCAAAATAATTTCTACAATTTCAACAAAAACTATTTTTGGCTCAGATAATTTATCTGGGCTTTAGTAAAAATACCTTCCAGTCATAATACAAGCACTAACTGGTATTTCCTTTGAAACTTCAAATAGGTTTTGGATTTTGGCTAGAAAAGGAAGGTTCTAATTTGTAACAACACATCCAAATTCCAATAATGAACAGTAATGTTATGAACAACATTCCATTACTGTTCATAAAGCATATTATTACTATTCCTTAATGCAGGGCTGTTCTGGAAGCTACGGCGGCGTGCATGGACCACGTCGAGGCAATGGTGAGACTATGGTTTAGAGAGAGGGGGTTGGGGAGAGATCGGCGGGGAAGGGGAGGGAAGGGGGATGTGGAGGTGGGAGCGATGGCGAAATCACGCTTCCTCGCTGGTGTGCATGACCTTCGATGCTGGCGGTGTTTGTATCGAGTTAAAGTCACGCGTGAGGGAGTGGTAGTCACGCGAAGAAGCAAAAGGAGAGAACAAGAAGAGTAGCAGGACGGGTGAAGTATCAAGCCCCTCCATTAGGTGTTAATGGTGAGTTTTGGTGATTAATGACAACTGGATCTGTGGGACAAATATTTTATATGAGTTGATTAAATAAGTTAGGTTTCGTGACGATGAAGACTTTCAATGACGCCATGTGTTAATTGTTGGCATCATATGTATTGATGGTCACCAAGTCAAAATCCCGACACGAAGAGAGTTCATCATGCGGTGATGAACAAGACAAGAATCCAGACTTGGACATGAGATGATCATCATGAAGTGAAAGCTCCAAGTGGATACTCAAGGAAAAGGTATAACTAGCACAGGCTAAAGATATGTTTCTTATGTTGGGATACAAGTAGGCTACACTAGCGCAAAAAAATTATACCACATAAACTACAGTAAGATTGCTAGTATAGATTGTCTTACTATTAAGAAGGTTTTGTCTAGAAGCTTGAGTCTCATCATGTGTTGATGGTTCAATTCCGCTTGTTCTAGCCCTCCGTGGCACGATGTTAGTGTTTGCAAATAGTTGACGCCCATGCATCTAATCTTTGTAGCATGTGACTATAGTTATTACCTACTTCTTATGGTATGATACTAAAGTGTACAATGTGTTTTGCACATTGTAGAAGTTCATGCATTTTCCCTTTGGCATGATCAAAGATTGCTTATTGCTCTTATCCTTAGACTTAGACCTTGGTGTTGACTCTTTGAAAATGTAACATCCCAAAATTTTATTTCTAGTTAAAAATTTTAATTATTTTTTTGGATTTTAAAAGGGTTTTCCTATTATTTTGAAGAACAAATAAATTTATTTGCAAAGCTAAATACCAATTTTGAGTTGAAAATATTTTCTCTAACTTCAAAATAAATCAGGGAATTTCTATGAAATTTTCTAGAATAATCGAGCTTGATTTTCTATTTTCTAAAAGCCTATTTAATTTCTCTTAATTTCTAAAATTATAAAACTCTCAAAAATCAGCTAATTACTTTGGGCCGAATCTCTCAGTGGGCCCGCTTCCTTTTTCCTCTTCTCGACCGCGCGGCCCAATTCCCGCGGCCCAACTCCCCGCATCGGCCCCAGCCACGCCTCTCCCTCCTTTCTCTATCTTACACGTGGGCCCCACTATCAGACTCTCGATCCCTCTCTCTTTCCTTTTCTCTCACTGCCACCGAGCCCCACCTGTCAGCCCCTCTTTCCCTTTCCCTTTCTTCTTTCTCCTGACACGCCCGTTTTCGCCATTGACACCACGCGCGAGCTTTCTAAAACTGCCCAATTCCGTCCAGATTCCTGTGATTTCGCCACCAATCCCACCTCGTACCCCTACATCGTCCGTTTTGGGCGATTTCCCCTTCCTTTTTTGCCCTAATTCCTGATTTTCCGTCGCCGCTCCAACTCGGCCATCTTGCGTCGCATGCCTCTCGGTGCCCCCCTCGCCCTATAAAAGGGAGCCCCGACACCGTAATCTTTGACCCATCCTCCCCTCAAAACCCTAGAGCTCCTCTTTCTCTCGTTGCCATATTTCGAGGTTGAAGCTCGCCGGCCGCAAGGCCTTCCGCCGTCATTCCTACTGTTGTCCAAGGAGCACCGACGACGTCGTCCACGCATTCGGCATCGTCATCTTGTGTTCTACGTTGCGCGCATGCTCCCATTGTCGGAGGATCACTAGAGCTGCATCGTCGCCGTCAGCCTGAACTCATCGTAGCCTTTTTCTTCGCCGTAGGCCATCTCTTCACACCTCGCCCCCACAAAGGTACGCACCGGATCCCCCACACTCCCCTCTCTCTTTTGGTGCCATCGTCGGCCGTCACCGTGGCGCGTGGCGCCAGCGGCCGTGAGCACCGCCGCCACACTGGTGAGAGTGGCGCCACGTCAGTTTTCCTCGCCCATGTCAGCGCCTACGTGGCCGCTTGCGCAAGCGCTGACATCACCACATTGCTATTTCGTATACCTGGTCCACTATGGACCAGCGTGCTCCCGTGGACCCGGTCTATGGATCGAGGGCCCACCTGTCAATGACTATGTAGGATTTTCTTTAGAAATCAGCTGCTGACATTATGCTTGTACAATATTTATGTTTTTCTTTTAAAAAATATTTCCATACTTCCAGAAAATGCAATCTGTATTGCAAATAATAATTGAAGCACACAAGTTGGGGTTCCTCAAACCGTTGAACGGCGAAAACTGCAAAGCAGAATATTATCTAAGAAAAACCCAAGCAAAACTAGAGGTCGACGGCTCCTATATGAGGAGGCGGCCGGGAGGTGGGAACCCTAGGCTGAGGTACTGTTCATGGTACTGTTCATGTATGAATAGTGCCCACGTGAACAGTGTGGGCCTAGGGGAAGGTCGGTCAGCAGATGGGCCAAGTCGTCCAACAGATGGGCCAAGTTGTTGGCCAATATATTACATAGCTTTTGGGCCAATAATTGGTGACGCAGCACCATGGCATGTAGACGTAGCACCATGGCATGTAGACGACGCTCGGCTCGTATGAGTAGACGTGGCTCATCCAAGCGGGAATATGGCGGTCACGGTAGCCGAAAGTCCCATCGGAGAGGATGTGGTGGAAGTAGAGGATGCAGTGCAGCGGGTCGAAGTAGTAGTGGTTGCATCCTTAGGGTTGATATCCTCATCATTACCCTTGTGTTGTCACTTATCCCCTCGTGGGACTACCGGCTTTGCCATCCACCTCTCGACCAAGCTGTACCAGCACCATTTCAGTATTATGGTTATGGAAACTAGATTGATGCATTAGGTTTGATGATAACTCATGCACCTCGGCTTGCAACAACATCTCTTTGATACCCACGTCTATCACCCTACTGAATTCGAATTGTTGCCGCAATCAATGATTATCCATGATTGAAACTATTTGTTATGTGTTAATGTTATTTGGCATCTTAAGTTAGAGAACATGCATAAGAGTAGCAAGTATAATCAACATCTCTAATGAAACCGAATGTGTCTACAATATATAGCTAAAGCATGATTGCATCTTTACCTCTACTACCTATCCCCTACATCTCCTCCGCCCATGGGAACTACTCACACATAGATAAAGGATGATCATCTTGAGATAAAAGAAAGACATTTCCCTCTTCAATTACCAATAGATGTTGCAAAGCAATAGAGTCTTCAATCGATAATAGATGAAGGATTACATAAGGACTCAGGTTTGAATGTAGTCTAGATCAAAAAATGGTGAAGAACAAACTCTCCACTTCTAATATAATCTACAATACATGATATACTAGTAACTCCAATGCCAGCCTCCTCTCTCCTCTCAAAGGAATAAGGCTTCGCTCCTTATATAGAGTAGATCTGGTTTGACAAAGTGGTGCTCCTGATGAAGGGTATGGATAGGTGGTACGATTAGGCATGACTATACCCTAACTTGTATTCTTCTCTGGTGTTGAGTCTCGTAGTGCTCCAAATACGGAAGTTGCTCCAAACCATATCCTCTACACGCTAAACGCCATAAACTTGGGATTTTCACTTATATCCTACTATATGCTCAACAAATACCATTCTTGCAATATAATAATAAATCAATAATAGTTAATGCAAAAATGGCATAGTTCTGATGATAACAAAGGTAAAATCTAAGGAAATATATGATGCATTTTGGGCACATCAACTTCCCCAAGCTTAAATCTTTGCTCGTCCTTGAGCAATGCAAGAGATTAAAATGAAAGAAAATTTCATAAATCAAGGAAATTGTAATGGAAGTGCAATCACGCACGATGGGTTTCAACCTTTCCCATGCCATTACAGACCTGCAAGCTTAAAATAGATAGAGCATACATTTACATGGTCATGCTCATGAACATTCATATGGATTTTACTCAGTATTCACCTAGGCGCTAGGCGAAAGGCAGGAGGAGAGTGGCCGCCTAGCGCCTAGCCCACCTAGGCGGGGCCTAGGCGGCAGACCCAACACCAAGCAGGTTATAGCCAAAGTATGTACCAAGCAGTACTAGGCAGCAATCAAGTAGTAGACATGCGATAAGAAATAAACTAAGACAAAGAAAAATAGCAGCAAAACTGAGGAGGCAGCTGGCAATACTACAGACTCTAGGAAATATAGACAGGTAGTAGGAAATATAGACTGAGAGAAAGAAAAGGGACAACAAAACCGAGGAGGCAGCAAGCAAAAAAAAAGGCAAAGATGGCGTGTGGGACAGAAAAAGCAGACTGTCTTAGCAGTCCCCAGCTCTCCTATTGCAAAAAGCAAAGAAGAGAAAAGCAAATCGCAAAGATGGTAGGTACCACACTACACCACTCGTCTTCGTCTTCCTCCTCCCACTCCTGCTTCAAGCCTCCAGCTCCTTGCTTCGACTCGGCAGATTCACCCTCTCCTCTCCTACATCAAGCCTCCAGCTCCTTCCTCCTCTCCTATAAGGCGGCGTGACGGGGAGGTGTCAACGGCGACGGGAGGAGGCGCGATGAGGAGGGGAGGAGGCGCGACGGGGAGGGGGAGGGAAGGAGGGGCGACGAGAAGGCAATGCGACAGGGAGGGGTTGGAGGAGGTAGCGCCGCCTTGGATCCACCCAGTGCTGCCTAGAGCCGCCGCGCCTTGCCCGCCTGACGCCGCCTTGGACCGACTAGGTCCGACGTTGACCCGACTAGGTGGGTGGAGCGCCTAGCTCGCCGATTAGCCCCAGATCGCGGCGTTGAGGCTCCACCTAGTGCCTAGGCACCGCCTAGGCGGGCGCCTAGGGGAACACTGATTTTACTATCTTCTGTATTAGTTAGAGTGTCCTGCTTTCACATGACTGCATCGTACTACCCTCCCTCAAAATTATAAGCTTAATCCATGAGCATCACTAGCGTTTTCTATCCATAATTGCCTGTGAAGAAATAGAAGGTTGATAGAAGAAAATTTTATTTCCCAGCTCCTAACACTAGAACTTCAACATTCCAAGGTGTTGGCGGCTATGCCCATAGTCAGAATGTAGTTCCAAATGGATCATTGACCAGAGGAGCAATGTTGGGGTAATTTCATAAATTATCAATTCAAGCACCTTGGATAGCGATTTATCTTTTGACAAGGGTAGTGTGTCGCTACAACCTGTCACCACTCATAATCTAGTTGTGGGTTCGACTTATGAGCTCATCCTTGGTACAACTTGATTAGTGACCAGTGGAGTGGTGCCTTTCACAAGTATTATTGTTTCGGTTTTGCTATTTCACAGTCACCTGAAAATTCTGTAACTTTCAATCGATTTTTTAGCCATTGGATCTTCTTTGAGATTTGTACTAATAGTTTGGATTAACAGGCCCCCACTGTGGTTGGGTTCATTTGTGCGTACCCGACCCGTTATTGTTTTTAGACAGCTCATCAATTGCCTACAGTCATGAACAAGTAGAGGGTGTGGATACAAAGTGGAGATAGAGCAAAGAGAGCAAGGCGGTGACCGGCGAGTTGTAGCGGGCGACTGGTGCTCAACAGTGAACATTGCTGCACAGGCTTTTGATTTTACCTTCGTTGCTATTGTTATCGTCACTCATCTTGGCCGTATCAGAGCAGTGAAGGGGATTGGATCTCTGTTTGGTGGTAAGTGTGGCAGCACTCGCAGTGAGCGGTAGAGTAGAGTTTGGATCTAATTGTTGGCGTTGTTGATTGTTGTTTCTTCAAGCTGATAGGGTTGTATTTCAATGTTCATTTTTTGTTTCTATTTTTCTAGGGTTGTGGATTTGTGTTCTTGTGATTACACTGGATTTTGGTTGTTAGTTTTTAGATTGGGAACTTGCTTGTGTACTGATTCTTCGAGGCCAATAGTTTTATATGAAGATGTAAAGAAGGTGATGAGGACATCAACCCTTTGGATACAAGCGCTACTCCACGCCATGGTACAAGGAAGGTTTCATGTCACTTTGTGTCCAAGCCAAGCAAGAGTTCAAGTTGGACACGTTTTGGGATCCAGTTCGGCCTCTAGAGATAGCCCTGACTTCAAACAGGAAAGCTTATCTCGTCTTCTTTCAAACGGATCCAGTCTCACCTCCAAATTCCTTCTGTGCGCGCTGCAATCATCGAAAGAAGGTGTTGCATCACCTGTTTGGGCCAAATTGGGCCTTGTAACCTATTTGAGCCAGCCACCCCCTTGGGCCACACTATTCACAGCCATACTGTTCACATGAATAGTACGTATGAACAGTATCACTCCCTTAGCTCTTGGATATATGCGGCCCCCCTCCCCTATATAAGGAGGCCACACCCCTCTAGTTTTTCTTGGATTTTGTTTATGTTTAGTTTGCCTTCGTTGCAACTTGTATCTTTTGCGTGTGTCGACTAAACCACCCAATTAAGATCCTTATTCAGAATCCCAACTCAATTCAAATATTTTAATTCCTATTTGCAAATTCATATTGCTATTTATCTTGTTCTTGCGTGCTTCTTCGATGTATGCAGGAATCGACCTTCGTGGTCAGGTCAACCGGGTATTCGTGTACGGTTGATAATGACTTGTCGAGCAGTTCAGCGATTGCATGGTTTCGGGCCTTGCGAGTTCATAGCCAGGATCGTGAGAGTTGAGCGACTACTACCGAACTTATCTTCTCATCGAAAGATCGGGCCAAATCAAGACCTCCGTGGTTCATCAAGTGGTATCAGAGCTACAGTTGATCGGTGAGAGTTTCTAGTTTCATAGTAGTAGATTCATTTTTCATACCTAGAGTCCAGAAAATTGCCCAAAAAAATTATTGCATCGATCATCCGTACCGAACCCATTTGAACCATTGCAATTTTCTTTTTAGTATTTTACTTATTGAATCATTAGTTGCATCGTCATGTCTAGTTGCTGATCTTTAGTTCTAGTTATTGTCTAATTGGTCATTGTATAGATTGCTTCTCGTGTTTTCCTTCATGTTGCTTGATCGTTCGTTTGGGGTTCTTAGTTTTTACATCTAAAACAGAAAATTCGTGGGTTAGAACTCCTCTAATCTGCACCAAAATAGAAAATTCTTCCTGTTGTTAATCCAAAAAAAATGATGTTTGCTGTGATCTTTCGGGAGAGTTGATGTTATTTGCGACTTGCGGCAAACCGTAGGGCCGGCTAGATAGAAGGCGAAAGAGGCAACCGCAAGAATAAAAGCCGTGGTAAAAAAAAGAAAAAGAAAATAAAAGCATGTAAAAAATTATTGGAGACCTTCTACATATAGCCAAAAGCTTCACAAAAAATTTCAGCAAGTTTGGCCCACGGATTTGAAAGATATATCAGTTTTAAATTTGAACCCGGGACGGTTTCGAGTCCGAGTAGGATCCCGTTTCTGAGACACCTTCAGTAAAACGGGCATAACTTTTGCATACGGTGTCCGTTTTTGACGTTCTTGTGCTCGTTTCGAAGCTAACGATGAGGCGCATCCTTTCCACCTAAGCCGCTTGTCTCCCTCCTGGGGCACCAAAATCGGCCATCTTCGGCCCCGAATTCACGTCGTAAGTTTTCGGTTTCTGTTTTTTCTGTTTCCTTCAGTCTTCTTTTCGGAATTTGGAATTTTCCTCAACTGTAAAGTTGTAGATCTCATCGAAACCTTTCAAACGAGCATATATAAGCTATATAAAACTTTGCTTTTTCATCATTTGAGACTAGTTATTGTTTTTTCTCAATCTAGAGGTCTGTTTGCATTGCACCGATATTGCTGTCTTTTGTGCTCTACGTCATGCGAACAATCTTGTGCCCTTTACAGAAGTTTGAGTAGTTGGCTTGCGTCTCTCCTAGAACATGTTGTGAGGCTTTTCCTTGCTTACATCAAGTCACTTTGATCGCTGCGTGCGTATATACACTTCTCTGCATAGGGCTTTGATTAGCTAGCTTTGATTAGGCTAGGATCAGCAACATTGGCTAGTACTTTGAACAATCTTTCAACTTGCATTAACTGATTTGATTATTGCTGATCCTTGCTACCATATTAAAGCCTTCCAAGCTCCACTTCCTACTAACTCAGCTGGTGTCGTTCCTCGCAATCGTTGGACTATTCACATGTGAGAGTATCACGAACCAGCCACCGGTTGTACCACTTCCTTGCTACATTGGTAAGAGCTTGTAAGAACTTGGTTAAAGCTTGAGTGCGAGCGACTGTTGAAAACTCCAGAACCTAGTAGTTCATAGGGACATATACACTGCGATTTGTTTCCTTGTTTTCTACTAACTATGGCAGGTTCACGGGATGATTACAAGATAGATCCACATCTTCTTCGAGCCATTGAACGGGAGTGCAAAAAAGTCAATGAGGAAGATGCATGTTGGAGACAAGCTTCTCAACCACGAGAGGTATATGATCGTGATAGTACGTCTGTTGAAACGAAACTCACCGTACCTTCTTTTGCTGGGAATTATGATCCTGATGCTTATCTCACATGGGAAATAGCTGTACAACAATTATTTGCATACCATGAATTTCCTGATCATCTAAAAGTTAGGGCTGTTACCTGTGTGTTTTATGATTTTGCATCTATTTGGCGGAGTGAATACTGTCGTACTAATCAGAACATACCTAGAGCTTGGAATGCTTTGAAGAGAGCTATGAGAGTTAGCTTTGTGCCTTCATATTATTATCATGATTGGCTAAATAAATTATAACGTTTACACTGTAATACCCTGAAAATAACCCTCCTAAGGACCTGTGTGTAATTAGATAAAAAAGGATACGTGAAAATGGGATGCTATGGAATTTTGGAGAGGAGCTGTTTTAGATAGTGCCGTGGTATAAGGGACGTGGGGGAGAGGGGATCCATCTCAAAAAAAAAACCCTAGCCATGTTTCTGTTTTCCCTGTGCAGCCGCCACTAGTGCATCCATGGCGTTGCATCTCCCTTCGCCATCTGCTGCGTTGCCGATCGCCCAGAGCACCGACACCAGCTCCACGCGCCAGCCGTCGCCGCTTGCCCGCGCGTGTGCGCGCGCGCCAGCCAGTGCTGCCTGCCCGCATCACTGAGCTGCAATCGCCAGCGCGTGGAAGACACATCGCCCTCCCGTATGCATGTCTGCCGCCCGCGTATAGCCGCCTACCCGCGTGCGTGTTTTCCTTGCCGCGTCGTCCAGTGCGTCGCCCGCGTGGAGGCTTGCTTGTCCTGCCCGAGCATGGAATTCCAACCGACCCAGTGCAGCCGTGTGGAAACAATTGCCAATTTGTGCTGTTGCTGTTCATGCGTGAGGTGAGTGCTGAGTTGATTAGTTTTTGTCCTTTCTGACTAGTTAATGGTGCATGCATCAATTTAGTGTTGGCATGCATCGGCTAGTTTATTGCTATGAATATTTAATTGGAGTGGTTGGGAGGGAGATTAGTTAACTAGTGCTGGATGCATACGGTTCATAAATTGGTAGTAGTAAAGGAGATGAATAAGATAGTGTTATTTAGTAGTACTGCATGTTTTATATGCATGCTTTCTTTGAAACAGTAAGGGAAGTATTAACATGTTTCTAGTCGGAGAGATTTCGATCAATATATTGGTTTTGGTCTACTGTTCTGTTGTACAACTTATTCGGATACCTTAATGGCGAATTTTGGGAATATCATCTACTAGTTAATTGTAGGTAATTTTAGTATCTTTTCATACATCATTTAACATGTCGGTCGGACGAGTAATTTTTTGAGTTATGAATTTAGTAAGGCTCGCTGTCCAAAAGATAATAGATCGGTCTTCTGGGATAAAAACGGGGGGTTAGATGATTTATTTAAAAGTCATGGTAATATAATAAAATATGGGTAATCTTGTGTAGATTCCAGAACTGGTTGGTTTGTCATGTTCGAACTTGTGAGTCAAAAGTTATGCCCTTTTTAGTATCAGGACAGCAAGGGGTGACTGTTCGGTATTGAGGAAGCGATGTGGTGTTGGGGGACGTGTAAGAGCGATGTCAATAAATTATTGTTCTTGTGATGTTGTAGCTTGTATTGAAATTTGAGTATTTATTGTAGGAGAGACGTCGTGCTTGTTGCCGTCTTCTAGCCAAACCGTGAGTCGCATCTAGCAAAGGCAAGTGCATGGTAGACAGTGATCAATGATTGATCTCTGTATTTCTTTATCGTTCATTACCATTATTGTTGTGCTTTTATTTGTATTTAATTGCAAGCAATATAATGGTATGACTATATATTGTTGACGAACATGAGGAAAAAATGGGATACGATGACTATGATGAAATTATGCATTTTTGTATTCATAAGCATCTTTGAATATGAGAAGGTGATCGTGATTGATCACAACTCCACGGGAGTGGAGGAGGTCCCCGATCCTCGAGGAGGAGCGGGCTTGAGAGTGGACGTTGTCGCGAGCGTTCACTCATGCTATACCGGTATACGTGAAAGAAGTGCATGTGGACATGTAGAGTAGGGTTGCATTGAGATATGAGTTGAATGTGTGCGAAAACAAAGAGAAGAGAATGACATGAGAATATTAATAGAAGGACATGTGATGATAATGAAGTTATTGAATACTGTTGATTTATCATTGCTCGTTGTATATTGATGTATTTGCTGAGTCGTGGACTCACCCTTGCTTCTTTGTTGTTTTTAGGTGATCGTTGAGGGCGTCACGTTTGAGAGGGACTAGAGCACATGGAATAGTTTCTTATTTCAAACACATGATTATTTGCCATGAGAACCATTTGATTCATTATCACTGGACTGCTATTAGAATATGTTAGAAATTGAAAAAGCTTAGATGAATATTTTGGACTAGTCTACTTTGTTCCAAGGTTTTGGATTTACTAGTTTGGTGTTGTTTTAGACTAATTATCTTGCTATGTTTTCCTTGCTTATTTATTCTTGCTTAACAAGTCCTTATTCATGTTCTATTGTGACCCATGGTTGGGTTTCATTAATGCTTTGTTTGCTGAAATTTTATAGTGTGCTAATGAATATTAGTTGAAAAGATAGGTTAGTGGCATTCCAGGCTCAATGTTGGGCTGGGATGTTACAGTTGGTATCAGAGCAGGCTTTAGGTCTGTGGTGAATAGATTAACAACTTAGGTAACCTAAAATTGCTAAAATTGATTTTAGGACTAGTAAACAACTAAAATTTGCTAATGGTTAATTAACTTAAAATTTGACACACTAGTGCACAGTAGAATGGGTATGGGACGAGTAACGCTTTTATGCTTCCGATATATTATACTATTGATGTATGTATTGATATTGGTTCTTTGAACTTATTGTGTGTTGTCGGTTGTGGATAGTACTCGATATCGAGAGGTAGATATTATGGTTGTGGCTATGGCATGGTCAGATTGTACCACCGTTTGTGGTATGGGAAAAGTGAAGCGTTTACCTTGGGTAACTTAGTTACAAATGTTGGGGTTGAGTTTCTTTGGGAAAAGTTGTTGTTTTCCTTTAGTTGCATTTGGTTGTTCTGATTACTCGCTGGTGGTTGATGAACTTTCTTTGCATAGCGGTGTGTTCCATTGGTCTTTATTGATTCCATAAATCAATGCTTTGTTCTCCCGACTGCTGAGTTGTTTTGCTTCTTGTAAACGTGGTTGATTTACAAGGTTGATCTTTTATTGAGGAATTCCACTTTTCTTGTTGGAAAATATGACCCGTTTAATCGCTTGGCACTTTGGTTAATGGAAGTTTTTTTTTGCAAGTTCTTAAACGTGAGGAAGCTTTGGCCACATGTATTTCTTTTGGGGGTAGTTTGGGTATGAATTTTAATACTCCTCTTTTATGAAAGAAAGCGTCAAAACCCTTTTTGCAATGTCCTATTATGGTTAAGTCAGATGTTGTAATTAAATGAATTGATATCGTATGGGTATCAAGTTGGGCCAATGACATGGTGCATAATTAATCTAAACTAGTATCCTTGGAAGTGAAATCGATTAAGTTGATGTTGTCTTCTAGTAGTTCTTTATGAATTGTAATTATGAGTATGGCTAATCCTAATTGGAATCAATAGAGTTATTAAGAGGTGTAGAACATTGATGAAATTGTTTAATCATTAAAATTACTTAGTTTGCTAAACTTACTAGATTATTTGGACTCAGTGGATTAATATAACTATAGGAAGAGAAAGTTGAGGAGATGCTAGATTATTGCTTTAGTGGGTATTAATCTTGGAGTTATCTTATCTATAGATACTTAGTGATCATATATAGTTGCTAGATATACATATCTCTTACCATGATTAATTGTTGGATTTGCGTACAAAAGATTGAAGAGATTGAAAATCGGTGGATTTAGAATTTATGAGAGAAGTTATGGATAGCCTTCTATATAGAACGATGGGATGACTTTGGTTGTAGTGTTGTTGAAACTTTGGGTTGATGGAAGATTTTGATTCTTGAAGTTTTAGTGTGATTTTGCACCAAATTATGAACATGAGGTGGAACGGTTGAATACGTGTTTGTAAATGTTTATGTGATTTGGGAGAAAAGTAGGTAGTATGTAGATTTCCATGATGAAGCCGGTTGATAGCAACAATTGTTGGAGTGCAATTGTTGTGTGTTGAAGTTTGGTGTTGAGCATCACAAAGAGTTAAACTGATGTGATTTAATAGATGGCATATGCTTATATGATTGTGGAATTATCGGATGATAGCATGTCCTTCATGAAAGGGTTTTGGTAAAACCTTTTGATTTGTGTAGTAAATCTCTGCTAGAATAAAGTTGTTGTTGTTGTGAGTTTGTAAAGTTTTTGGTCGACTCTCGATTTGAGGACGAGATGATAAAGTAGTATAAAACAACTTGGTGGGTTTTGGAGAGCTGTATAATGGAATAGTAGACTATGACGATTTTTGTTAATAGTGTATTACTCTGGAGGTTAGTAAGATTGACAACAATGGATTATGAGTGTGTTGTTGATTTTTATAGAAAGAAAGTAATTTGATCATCATTCGTGGTATCATTTAAACGAAATGTTTGGAGTTTTGATTTGTGAACTTTTGGAGTTCATGATTTATTGGGTAGATGAAATTGGTTTGAGCAAGTGACGTGTTGGAAAACTTAATTGGTTCTTAATTGATTCTTGTAATTTGGTCTTAAGAGCGCTTCTTGTTTGAGTTGGCAAAGTGACATTGTAATCAAAGAAAATTACTTTCTTTGTTAAAGAAAGAGTGAATTAAAAGTATTTGATATTGAAGTCAAATTTTATAACTCACAATTTATTTGAAGTGTGTCTAACTTTCTGTTTTTGCCCATAAGAGTTTCTCCATTTTCAAAAATAATGCTTTATTCTTATTTGAGGTTTGATATTCTTTTTTTGTGGGACTTGTGCCCTCAACTATGGACTCCTCTTTTGCTTTCCGATATCATTGCTATTTGACTATTTCTCTTGGTCTTGTGTTTACTGTGATTGGTAAACATTTTGTGTGCTAAAAATTATTATTTTTATTTGTCTCTTCTTTTGAGAAATGAATAATGGATTTATTTTTAAAAAACCTTACAGAGTGTATAGTGGTAGCTAGTTAATAGTGGTCAAGAATATGATGTTATGAGACCTTGTGAGGAGCATTGGAGGATGAACTGATTTCGTGGTATAAATCTTGTAGAGAATTGGATTTAAAAGGGAATGATGGTTATTGGGCGAAACTGGTTATGTTGTTACAACTAGTAGAACCAATAGTGAATTGTACTTCAAGAACATTTGTTCAGGTTGGCGAAATATTGGAATATTCAAAAGTTGAATCTTGGTCAATTAGTTAGAGTATTGTAAATGTGTATGTTGTGGTCCTGTAGGTGAAATGGAATGGTGTGGTTTAGTGAGTCCAAGACTGGTGAAGTTAATTGCTTTAGGAGGTTACTTGATTAGTGAGGAATATTGATATTAATGACTGAGAATATTGTTTGGATTGCAGGAATTTTTAGTCATTGGATCTGAGGATTTCCTATCAAGTATACTAGAAGTTCATTTTTAGGAGTCTTAGAGGTTGAATCTGGGCTTTGCATTGTTATGCTGGCACCTTGGTTGCCTATGATTAGGGTCCGAGAGTTGTGGTGACCTTTGATAGAATCCTTTGGATGTAGTATATGAGAGTGTGTGATATGAATTTTGAGTTGATTATCCTTAAAGGATTGATGTGATGTGATTGTGGATGAAATCTATATTAAGGTGCGTTGGAATTTTTTTTTTGCCAAAGTAATTCCTTTGGTAGAGAAGTGGACTAGTAGAGTCCTTCTAGATGAGTGTGGTTGTTGCTCTCGGGTTGAGCATCGCTTTGAGTTTGCCAGTAAAGAGGAAAGAGTTGATGATTTGGAATCCCATGGTTTAAAAAGAAAGGTTGAGGAAAAAAAAATCTTGAGTAGTGAAATACTCTCTTGGTTTTTGTTTGAGGTTGTGTTCATGACGGATGCCATTTTTAAACTGCCTACATGAAAAGTGGAAATGTTTTCGTGTTGAGTCTTTGATTTTGATTTTGACTCTTTTGGACGGGAGTTGGTAATGCATGGTTGCGATGTGAATTCTTTGTTCTTCTATTGGATTCTGTTTGTAAAAGAGTTTGTTTAAAATGAGTTCTTTTGTGTGTCCTAGGTTAAAGGAGGTGCTCCTTGTTAAGGTGAAAAGATCAATTAAGGGATGTAATAAGTGTGTCGTGTGATACATGCAAGTTGTGTGGATTTGGTACCAAAGGGAAGATTGGCCCAAGGTACATTAGTTTGTTTCTGGTAGTTGCGGGGGTTTTTGGAAGATAGCATATCTCTAGAACCGTCTCGAGTCCTGACGCGGGGTATACAACATTTTGTATGATCCAGTGCCGAGAGAGTACTTGAGAAACCTAGAGTATGAGGTTTCGCTAGAGCCGTTAACCATCGAGTAAAAATTTTACCTTCGAATCTCGTCCGTTGAGTGTACCTGAAAAGGACGAGACGAGTGTTGAGATGTAAGACGTTGGAATCCATCAAAGTGATGTGGTTCCATCAGTCCAAGAAAGAGGCGACTTGGGGGGTTGGAGACTCGCATGCGCGAGCATTATCCGGAGTTGTTCACGTCAGGTATGTGTGGTTTGTTGTTTAATTTCAGTGTGGTTGTTCTTTGAGTAGAACGGCGAGTAGAATTCGGGGTCGAATTCTGTTAAGGGGTGTAGAATGTAATACCCTGAAAATAACCCTCCTAAGGACCTGTGTGTAATTAGATAAAAAAGGATACGTGAAAATGGGATGCTATGGAATTTTGGAGAGGAGCTGTTTTAGATAGTGCCGTGGTATAAGGGACGTGGGGGAGAGGGGATCCATCTCAAAAAAACCCTAGCCATGTTTCTGTTTTCCCTGTGCAGCCGCCACTAGTGCATCCATGGCGCTGCATGTCCCTTCGCCATCTGCTGCGTTGCCGATCGCCTAGAGCACCGACACCAGCTCCACGCGTCAGCCGTCGCCGCTTGCCCGCGCGTGTGTGCACGCTGCCTGCCCGCATCACTGAGCTGCAATCGCCAGCGTGTGGAAGACACATCGCCCTCCCGCATGCATGTCTGCTGCCCGCGTATAGCCGCCTACCCGCGTGCGTGTTTTTCCTTGCCGCGTCGTCCAGTGCGTCGCCCGCGTGGAGGCTTGCTTGTCTTGCCCGAGCATGGAATTCCAACCAACCCAGTGCAGCCGTGTGGAAACAATTGCCAATTTGTGTTGTTGCTGTTCATGCGTGAGGTGAGTGCTGAGTTGATTAGTTTTTGTCCTTTCTGACTAGTTAATGGTGCATGCATCAATTTAGTGTTGGCATGCATCGGCTAGTTTATTGCTATGAATATTTAATTGGAGTGGTTGGGAGGGAGATTAGTTAACTAGTGCTGGATGCATACGGTTCATAAATTGGTAGTAGTAAAGGAGATGAATAAGATAGTGTTATTTAGTAGTACTGCATGTTTTATATGCATGCTTTCTTTGAAACAGTAAGGGAAGTATTAACATGTTTCTAGTCGGAGAGATTTCGATCAATATATTGGTTTTGGTCTACTGTTCTGTTGTACAACTTATTCGGATACCTTAATGGCGAATTTTGGGAATATCATCTACTAGTTAATTGTAGGTAATTTTAGTATCTTTTCATACAGCATTTAACATGTCGGTCGGACGAGTAATTTTTTGAGTTATGAATTTAGTAAGGCTCGCTGTCCAAAAGATAATAGATCGGTCTTCTGGGATAAAAACGGGGGGTTAGATGATTTATTTAAAAGTCATGGTAATATAATAAAATATGGGTAATCTTGTGTAGATTCCAGAACTGGTTGGTTTGTCATGTTCGAACTTGTGAGTCAAAAGTTATGCCCTTTTTAGTATCAGGACAGCAAGGGGTGACTGTTCGGTATTGAGGAAGCGATGTGGTGTTGGGGGACGTGTAAGAGCGATGTCAATAAATTATTGTTCTTGTGATGTTGTAGCTTGTATTGAAATTTGAGTATTTATTGTAGGAGAGACGTCGTGCTTGTTGCCGTCTTCTAGCCAAACCGTGAGTCGCATCTAGTAAAGGCAAGTGCATGGTAGACAGTGATCAATGATTGATCTCTGTATTTCTTTATCGTTCATTACCATTATTGTTGTGCTTTTATTTGTATTTAATTGCAAGCAATATAATGGTATGACTATATATTGTTGACGAACATGAGGAAAAAATGGGATACGATGACTATGATGAAATTATGCATTTTTGCATTCATAAGCATCTTTGAATATGAGCAGGTGATCGTGATTGATCACAACTCCACGGGAGTGGAGGAGGTCCCCGATCCTCGAGGAGGAGCGGGCTTGAGAGTGGACGTTGTCGCGAGCGTTCACTCATGCTATACCGGTATACGTGAAAGAAGTGCATGTGGACATGTAGAGTAGGGTTGCATTGAGATATGAGTTGAATGTGTGCGAAAACAAAGAGAAGAGAATGACATGAGAATATTAATAGAAGGACATGTGATGATAATGAAGTTATTGAATACTGTTGATTTATCATTGCTCGTTGTATATTGATGTATTTGCTGAGTCGTGGACTCACCCTTGCTTCTTTGTTGTTTTTAGGTGATCGTTGAGGGCGTCACGTTTGAGAGGGACTAGAGCACATGGAATAGTTTCTTATTTCAAACACATGATTATTTGCCATGAGAACCATTTGATTCATTATCACCGGACTGCTATTAGAATATGTTAGAAATTGAAAAACTTAGATGAATATTTTGGACTAGTCTACTTTGTTCCAAGGTTTTGGATTTACTAGTTTGGTGTTGTTTTAGACTAATTATCTTGCTATGTTTTCCTTGCTTATTTATTCTTGCTTAACAAGTCCTTATTCATGTTCTATTGTGACCCATGGTTGGGTTTCATTAATGCTTTGTTTGCTGAAATTTTATAGTGTGCTAATGAATATTAGTTGAAAAGATAGGTTAGTGGCATTCCAGGCTCAATGTTGGGCTGGGATGTTACATACACCAAGGTAGTAACACTGTAGAAGATTACTATCAAGAATTGCAAACTGTCTGTTCTCGTTGTGGCTTAGAATAAACTGAAGATGCTAAAATGACTCGATTTTTAGGAGGATTAAACCGCCAAATTCAGGATAAACTTGTTTATAAACCTCCAACTATTACTCGCTTTTTTCGTCTTGTTTGCATTATTGAAAAGGAAGTACAGGGACGACAATCCAAGACTAGTCGTGCACTTTCGTCGACTTTCGCTACACCTTCACTTATACAGGATTCAAACAAACGCACGGTACACACCTCCGCATCAAGATCATCTTTGGCTGCTTCTTCTACTACTGCACCTACTATGATTGCCGCCTCTACTACTGTGAGCGACACTATGTCTCATTATCGTGCATCATTGGCTCGCTCATTGGCAATTGAGCTAGAGCAAGAAGAAAAAGAGAAAGCTTGTAACAATTCACTGCCTCTAGTACTGACATCATCTGAGTCGCACCTACAAGGTAATACCAAAGGTACTGATTTGAACAATCAACCTGAGATTAATACCCATGATTTGAACACTCAATCTGATATTATTAAGAATTTGCATGAATCCTGTGATAATTTGATTGAATTGTCTACTGATTTGAGTGCACCATGTGATAACCTTGTTGATTTACTTGCTGACTTGAGTGCACCATGTGATGAAATAATTGAACTGTCTGCTGTTGTCAGTACTTCATGTGATGGATTAAAAGCATACAATGTTCATGTGGAATTGGTTAGATATAAAGAAGTTTTGACAAGAATATCTCCTGCTGACTCTTTATGTTACATTATGCTGGATCCACCTATGAAATTGTCACATGCTATGGAGAAAGTTTCTGTAATTGCATGTTCGAAACCCTTGTTTAGTGCATACACCCCTGGATATAAGTTTTATTTGATTGAAGACTATGATGTAGACAATCAATTTCTTGTATATCGAATATGCATAACTTGTGATCACATGGATGAATTGAAGCTTGTTGTTTGGAACAATAATTTTTGTATGCTGAATCCTAATTAATATGAGAGAAAAATAAAATTTAATACTCATCCAATGCCTATGTGTTTACCTTTTATTGCACCATCTAGTATGGACAATCTGAATAAAGGTGTTGAATTATGGAAGAACTTACAAATATTTCCACCCTTGCTAGAAGAATTTTCTATTGCTCAATTGAAATATGATTATATGAATGACCTGTGCTCTTTGAATTGAATTACTGTGTTTCCCTTTCACAGAGCAAAGAATAACTCCACTATATACTTTACTTATACTTGCAAATTAAGTTGCAAACTGACTGTTATAAGAAAATATACCTTTGCTGATTTGATGCATGCACAATCACCTGTAATTTCCAAAGCTTTCTCTATTTCTTTGCCACTTGCCGTTGCTAACATTTTGCAGAAAGATGAGCATGCATTGCTACAAGTTTTGAAGCTTTTCTTGGAATTGGAGGATGAGCTTGAGTCGAGGACGACTCAAATGCAAGAAGGGGAGGATGATGAGAACATCAACCTTTCGGATAAAAGCGCTACTCCACGCCATGGTACAAGGAAGGTTTCCATGTCACTTTGTGTCAAAGCCAAGCAAGAGTTCAAGTTGGACACGTTCTGGAATCCAGTTCGGTCTTCAGAGATAGCTCTGACTTCAAACAGGCATAACTTTCGCATACGAACTCCATTTGAGGTCCACGAGTACTTGATTGAAAGCTTATCTTGTCCTCTTTCAAACAGATCTGGTCTCACCTCCAAATTCCTTATGTGCGCGCCGTAATCATCGAAAGAAGGTGCTGCATCACTGTTTGGGCCAAATTGGGCCTTGTAACCTATTTGGGTGGCCACCTCCTTGCCACCCCTTGGGCTGCACTATTCATGAATAGTATCTATGAATAGTACCACCCCCTTAGCTCTTGGATATGTGCAGCTCCCCCTCCCCTATATAAGGAGGCCGCACCCCTCTAGTTTTTCTTGGATTTTGTTTATGTTTAGTTTGCCTTCGTTGCAACTTGTATCTTTTGGGTGTGTCAACTAAACCACCCAATTAAGATCCTTATTCAGAATCACAACTCAATTCAAATATTTCAATTCCTATTTGCAATTTCAGATTGCTATTTATCTTGTTCTTGCGTGCTTCTTCGGTGTATACAGGAATCGACCTTCGTGGTCAGGTCAACCGGGTATTCGTGCACGGTTGATAACGACTTGTCGAGCAGTTTAGCGATTGCTTGGTTTCGGGCCTTGCGAGTTCGTAGCCAGGATCTTGAGAGTTGAGCGACTACTACCGAACTTATCTTCTCATCGAAAGATCGGGCCAAATCAGGACCTCTGTGGTTCATCAGAAGGTTATCTTAAGTGGTCTCCCTTTGTGCGATTTGATCTCTAATTTAGTAGCCTCTTTGTAGTTAAGTAACTAATATGCATGTGGCAAGAATCACCTGTATACTGAGTAGTATTTCATATTGATTATTTTTATGTTGTCCAAATCTGATAAGAACCTCTGTTTTTTAGTTTGTTTGCTTCATTTATTGATATTTAGTTTAGTAAAGAATAGAGATATGTACTTCGCTAGAGCATATACTTGTTGCTGCCACATATTGATTATTTTCTGTGTGTGTGTGTGTTTGCACTCTGGCCCACATTGTTGGTTGTGAGTATGGAAATGAGTTATTTATGATCTTGCTAATGAAATACATGTCTATGATGATGACTGAGTTGTTTATGTTCTCGTTACCTGCATTGCTTGTCTATGTTAAAGTATGACTTATAGATGTTCTCACTTCCTACAATGCATGTTTCAATGAATATTAGACATGATTCATATGCATCATGGTTCGATCATTGAGGCTTGGTCACGTGGTGACCAAGCAATGCTTGCAGGTCCCCGTCATGTTTTGGACGGGCTTATGGTCCCCACATTCGTAGAATGTGGGCTTGTGGTCCCTATGCCAATGGGCATAGGCTCGAGTATGCATCGACGGATGCATACTCTGCATTACCGGTAAAATGCAATATGATATGTGATGTGCATTTGAACATTTGCATCCATGTGCATATGAAATGTTTGGTTATGAGATTCGAGAATGTGGCCTATGGTTAATGTAGAAGATTATGTTTATGTTTGTTGTCATGATTATGCCAATATTCCTCTATGTTGTACTTTGCTGAGTCTTGGGCTCACGCTTGTTTAATTGTTTATTTTTAGGTACTCAGTGAAACATCATGCATGGGTGGAAGTAGTTTCATTTGGATGCACACTACCACTCATACTAATGGAAGAACATCATATTGCGAACATTCTTAAACAAACAGACTAGTTGAGAATTATTCTTAATTTGGATTAATGGTTTATTTATCGTTGTAATAGTGGTATTAACATATTTTGATTATGACTTGCTTCCTTTGCGTATCAAGTTTTGCATGGTTGAATGAAATTAGCTATTGAAATAATGGATATTGTCATATTAGATCATTGTTTCCTCGGTATAGTTATCTATACAAAGGAGACTCTCAGAAAAATTCAGTTGTTAATGTCTAGTTAGTAGCATTCAGGTTCCTTCGGGTGAGGTTGTTCTGATTTTGCTCTTGTGCTCTTTGTTCTTTGATTTGTCCTACACTTTGCCTTTTGCAATTAACTAACTGATGTGTGACTACCTAGTGAGTAATTTAGTGATTTGTTGTTCAGATCTAACCAGACCTGAAAAGAACATTTTTTTCTCAGTTGTTAGCACTGATTGGATATGTAATTCACTATAGAATAGATTTGTGCTATTATACCAATCATGCTAGATATGCAGTGAAGTTTTGGCAGAGCTACTATTGCACCAGTCATGCTAGATATTTGCTTAAGAAAACATTGCAGGTCATACATATAGATTTTGCAGTGTAAAACTCTATGCAATTATATAGTCAATAAGACTGTAAGTTTTTCTTGGCCTTGATTCTATTAGAAGATACCTGTTTGTGTGTACATTTTTTGTCAAAACACTCCATTTTATTAACTTCAGTACTTGCTGGACTGTATTTGTGTAGAGATTTGATAGGTGGGATCCAATATAGTCTATCTAGTTGGCAGCTACTGGCTTTTTTTTAGCATAGGATCCAACATATTAACTTGCTATTGAGCTGACAATGGAAATATACTCCCATTCATGTTGTCTTCTACCCTTACAAGTTTTGCTCAATCACCAGTTGGAATAATCTCGCTAGACACTTGTAGTTCACAAATTATATCACGATTTAATATTTATTTGCAGTATCAGGTTATGTGCAATTTCTTACTTGTATGTGTGCAAGTTTTATGCAACATAGAATTTTTTTCATTTTGAAATTACCTGATGTTGTGCCTACTGGTTGGTTGAAAATTTGTATGAAGACTACAATAGATTTGAAGTTATGTTTATATGGTCTTCAAAGTTGGTTTCCTGTAGTAATATTTTTTTTGTGTGAAATCACCTTTTTTTTTGTTCATTCTCCATAATGGTTTTGCCTTGCTACTACTTCCCGCTTTCTTAATATCTGCAATATAAAACGTTATGAAATGTTATATCATTTTTTCCTTTGCTGCATATCAAAAGCAACATACCTATAGAAATATCCTATTAAAGTACCACCCAGGTGAAAACTTGCATACTATTTTAATTAAAATTTTAGTGTCAGGTATTGTACAATTTCCGTATAACTTGAGTGCAAATTCCATAGTTGCAATATTTAATATGTTTGATGGACAGTACTACTATCTATTATTATAATTATCTCTGTATTTTCTTTGAAGTATATTTGGTATTTGTTGTTGCTTCTAGAAGATTAGAAGCATGCATTTCTCTCAGGTAAAAAGTTGCATTGAAGTTGTGCAATTTTTGCAATGTCTGTTTACATGTCATTTTTAGTATAATCTATTTGTAATTAATTATATATAGATTCATTTTTATACGTGTATGTCTTTTTAGTTGTTTACCAATTAGATTGACATTACGTTGTTCACCAAGGTAATCAGTGCCTATTATGTGTTACACTGTGAGCTTCAGTGCACATGAGCAAAAAGAGCAAACAAGATTATGCATTTTTTTTTTGCATCAGATGAGAAACTTTGATGAAACAAACAAAAAGCTGTAACACCCTGGCTATTCGAAAGCCAAGATGTCACTAAAAAAAAACTAACATACAACCATCAAGCGGAAGTATTTAAGCCATAACTCATCTAAGGACATAAAGAGTTCAAACTTTAATAGTACAATGGCAGAAATAAAGACTGAATCCAAATAATCATATCAATGGGGTGATCAAGGACCACAAGCAGCTTAAGCAACCTTAACATGGAGAGAGTTATCAACCACACCTGACTTTTTTTTTTATTACAGTTGATCAATTAACGAATGAGAGACATAACCAAGTCCTATTATTGAAAAAAATGGAGTATGGTGAAATAATTGAATAGTGTGTGTCTACTCCCTCCCAATAGAGCCATCATCAACGATCACCTAAAATAAACAAACAAAGCAAGAATGAGTCCGAGACTCAGCAAGTACAGTGAATAATTGGACATACAACAAATATGAACAAAACAACAACATTAAAGAATGTGAACATAACACCGAATGTATATATATGAATGAATGGAATAAATAGATTTAATGGAATGAAAGGACTGCACTTCTACTTATACCGGTATAGCTAGTGACACATCCGTCGATGTTCACTTAAGCCTGCATTTAACAAAATACAGGGATCCAAATCCTGTATGAAGAACATTTCATACAGGTGTCCAAATCTACCTACATTGGAATGGTAGGTCTTACGTGCCCATACTGGAATTGATGGGTCTTTATAATCCACTCCCGTGGATGGAACATGACAATGGATGCATGTAATGAACTATGAATAATGAATGACATCATCTCTAATCATGGGAATAACACATATGAAAGGAACATAAATATTGAATCTTCTCATGAATCATATAAAAACACAATACGAACATCAAGCATTTAGCGTTCACAAAGCTTAAGAATATTAAAGTACTTACCTTCCGCGTTGCGATGCGTTAGTAGGCAATGAAGGTGCTCCTAAACCTGAAGTCTCGCCACCTACACAGGTAAGTATTCGAAATAAGAACAACATGGTACACCACGCTACCAGCAACGTTCTACAACACCTTCCCGATAACCCAAGAATTAACTAATAGGCCTATTCTGAAAACAAATAACTCAAACACGAAAGTAAAATTTGGACAACAACACGGAATATCTCATATCTATTGATGCGGGACTCGGACGCAGGTGAGCCCAGATCCTATGTAAACTTAACGAACATATCTACAAAATTCCAATTGACAAGATCTCCCAATTCGGCCCAAAATAAAATGCTAACCAGTAGACGAAAGCATAAGACAAATTCATCTAGAGCGAAAAGGACAAAGATGAAAGAACAGATCACAACTTTTGATCTACAACTTCCATTAGGGCATTCTTTATCATTCTAGAAAGGTTATAAAAATTTCTACAATAACCTAGTTGGGTGAAAACCCTGAATCTTCCATTGTCATTATCATAATTTAAAGGGCAACTTGACAGCTCAATCTCGTTAGGAAATCATGACAGCATGGAAAGATCAGAGCATAACTTTTGATCCGTACGTCGTAATTAAGAGTTCTTGGTGGCTACTGGAAGCTAAGAACATTATCTAAATAACTCTAGGAGATGGACATCTCAAATTCAGCTTCTAAGAACCCGATATTGGTCACGCAATCTGCTGGACAAAACTGGATTCTAACAGCATATTTTCGATCCAATCCAACTAATCTAATTTCACATCTAAACATCAACAGACAGCAGGGAAAGCATCTCCTTACCCTTGACGGCCCTTAGGAAGATGCGGATCAAATCCCCCACGAAGAAGTCCCCTTTCCTCTCCCTTGTTCCTCCCTTGTTTCAGCCAGCAAACCCGCAGTCTCCCCTTCTCCTTCCTTCACAAACACCGGCAGCGGGAAGGGGCAGCTCCAAGGGCAAGGTGGCCAGCGCCTATGGCTGGAGGTGGCATCCAGCAGGGGAGGAGGTGGCGGCCTGGGGCAAGGAGGAGGAACAGGTGGCGGCTTGGGGGAGGGAAAGGGGGAGGGGCGGCTTGGAGGTTAGGGTTAGAGGGGAGGGGGCTCAGTTTGGGCTTAGGCCCATGGCGCCTCCTTCTCTTGGGCCCTAGTGGCCGGCCACAAGGCAGCTCTAGCCTGGGCCAGAGGCACAGGTTCCAAAATTCCCCCCCAAAAACTTAAATTACAATTAATTCCCTCACTCGATTAAATTCTCTCTACACTGTGAACAGGGTACTACAAAAGCAACTATTGCATTGCAGTGAGTCCTATTCAGTGGCATAATCAGTGGCTGTTATGTTTTTTATTAGGTCTATTTCTGGTGGATTTGTCTCTGATGCTGTCATCCCATTAATGTCATCTATTCAGTAGCTATTATGTGTTGCATGCATTTTCTTGTGATCTCTTAGATCATGTGCAAGTAAAAAACTAAAAATGTCTTCATAATGTTTGAATCTGTTTATTGATTTTCTATCTATTATATCATCCAGTGCCTTTTCTAATCATCCAGTGGTTTATTAAATGACTAGGCTAGAAAAAGAAAAATAGAAGCACATTGCATTGCAAGCAGCAAGAATCTAGCATTACAAAGACAGTTTTGGTTATGTGAATCTACTTGCCAACCATGATCAGAAGTACCCTATTAGCCCTTTTGTTTTCGCAACCCTTCATGTGGTCTTGTTGCTTCTTCAAGATTAAGAGCACTCATGTGCAACGTAACAAATTCTGAGCTTAGAACAAAGTTACATGAATTTTGCCGTCTTAGTTGAGCGCAATTTCAATATCTTATTTCAGAAATTATATATAGTATTCGCTACTTCATGAATTTTGTTATTTTCGGCCTATGATATTAATAAGATTGATTTCAAAACATTTTATTTGTAAAATATTTTGTTTATGTACTTTGTAGGGGTTCACCAGCACTAAGTTTGTCTTTGTCTAGTATAAAAATAATTGTATTTGTCTTTCTATTACTGTATTCTCTTCTCTCTATGAGTTAATGTTAGTTTCTATGTCACTATTGGGGTTCTCAAAGCCTGAAATTTCTCTCTTGGTTATAAACAAAGTTTTGTTATTATAATTGTAGGGGTTTACCAAAGCCAAGTTTATTTTTGTCTTGTATAGGACAAAATTGTCTGTCTAACTTCTTGTCTTTGTAATTTTCATCTCACTATGAGCTAATGGCATCTGTTTGCTCTACTCGTACCCTCTCTTTCTAAATGTCTATTGCTATCCGAAGTGTGTGTCTAGTTGTAATTGCTTTGGGCTGGGTTCTAGCTTCTCTTTTTATTAGTTCCTGCTGTCCTCCTGTGTTGTTTCAAAGGCTATAAGGCTTCTCCTCTTCTTATCAATTTTGGTCGAGGAGGTTTCGAGTCCTTTTCATTGGCCATTCACTAATCATTGTGACTAGGTTGCATTTGTTCTTTGTGTAGTCCCATGCAGCATAATTTGTATTGCTATGCTGGTGTTAGCATTTTTATAATTTTATATTTATTTTCAAGTGCAATCTTTATGTTTTTTAGTATTCTACTCAAGTTACTAGACTTTAAGTTGGTATATCAATTTGTGTTGGTTCAAGTAATGGTGATATAAATGTTCACTGAATATTACAATAATTTCATTTCACTTATCACACTTTGTTTACAATGTCATTTGCAGGAATTAGAATTCTAAAGGAAGGTCCTACAGATTTGATTAACTTTTCTTCTTTGGAATGCTAAGGTATTGAACCGAAGATATCAAGCATTAATGCTGCTTCATTAGTCGATTAAACAAATGCAACCTAGTCCATGTACTAATTATGCGTCTTTTATGAATGACTAAGTAAATATGTTGTTCTATATACTCTTCTTTAATGTGTAAGAGTTATTTGTTCTAGTTCAATGACAATGTCAAAAACATGATAGTGAACTGTGTATGGTGTCATCCGTTACAGAAGTTACAAGGTTGAAATGAAGGTACTACATCAATAGTACTTTGTTTTGCAGCAGGCTGCCATATTTCTTTTGTTTCTGAAGGACTGCTAGCTGTTTAGACTTTAGATATTTTAAGGCGAAGATGTTGAAGTGGCTAGTGAGAATGGCACACTTTAATCAACTTTGGTAGCCATCTTTGTTCAGTTATATGTTAAATAGCATATTCAGAGGGGTACCATGTTCAAAGATGATAAAATTTGTGACATGTTCAATTATGTAGTAACTAGCATGGTGTTAGAAGCATGAACATATGTGTTGCAACAGGCTTTCATTGATTTTGTTGTTTGGTGTGTTTGGTTTTTTATTTTCTGGACTGGTTTTGTTGTCTACTTCATGGTGTCGTCAGCCCAAAATTCAGTTGCTAACGGGCCTAGAGCACATTGCTTGTAATACCCCAAATATCAATTGGAGAAAATATTATTCGGGAGAGGGAAATTTATTCAATATCGATTGTAACAAAGTTTAGAGATGGAATTAAGTTCAAAATTCAGAATTTTAGGAGAGGAATGGGCGCCAACCCATATTCGAGAGGAGAGAGCCGGCCTTAGTGGCCCAAAGCCCATGAGTGGTCGGCAGCCCATTAGAAGGCAAGGGAGGAGGGACCAAACCTAGCCACCCTTGCTACAGATAGCAGCCGCGCTACGATGGCCGTGCTACGATGGCGCGGCTACCATGCTCCGCCTCTGCTGCTCCTCCTCTCCTTGGCGCCATCCTCCCCACTGCCGCCATCGGAAGAAGAGAGGAGAAGGGAAGGGAAGAAGAAGAAAGGTGGGGTGATCTTCATGAGGAGTTCCAGCGTCGTTCTTGTGGTCTCCAAGGTAACGATAAATCGTTTATGTTGTTGGATTAATCGTAGAGGTGAACTTGATTAGGATTGATCGGATCAAGTTCTGTCTGCTGAAGATTCAGTTCTGTCCAGTGTCTTGCGCGGCCTGTTTCGTGTGCTTAAAGGAAGAATTAAGACATTTGATCTCCAAGAGTTATTTAGATATTGTTCTTAGCTTTGGTGGCGCCAAGAACACGGATTCGACGCACGGATCAAAAGTTATGATTGTTTAAGTTTCTGCTGTCAAGAATTCTGACGAGAATTAGCAGTCACTGTAATTGTTAAATTATGACTTAGATAGAAGATGATTCAGAAGACTTGCCCATAACGACTTTTGTACTTGATCTTATTAGCTTTCAGGATTGATAAAGAACGCCCTATTTGGATTTGTAGAACAAAAGTTATTTATATTTCAATATGACTGTCCAGATTGTATGTCAGTTTCTATAATTAGTTTTGACCTGTGTGCCACTTTTTGTTAAAGGCAAAATATGAATGTCATGCCAACTAGGTTATTGTAGGTAATTTTATAGCCTTTCAATATTGTTAAAGAACACTCTAATCGGAGTTGTAGAATAAAAGTTATGATCTTTTTAGTGCTGCTATCTTTTTCATCTAGGCAGTTTCTGTTCTATAATTTCATCTGTCAATTAGCAAATTAAATTGGCCGAATTGGGTTACCTTGTCAACTAGAGTATTGTAGATATGTCAGTTAAGAATCCATAGAAACTAGTCTCACCTCATTCCGAGTTCCAGATCAATAGATATGATGTTTACCGTACTGCTGTCCAGTTTCGGTTTGTGCCTGAGTAGTCAATTTTCAGATTAGAGTTTCTAGTTGAATATTGAGTCACCGGGAAGCGTTGTAGAACGGTGTCGAGAAGTGTCGTGTGCAATGTGTTCTTATTTCAATTACTTAATTGTTTAGGCAGCGAGGCTACGGGTTTGGGAGCATCATCGTTGCACGCTAACGCTCGCATCGCGAAGGCAAGTACTTTGCTAATATTAATGCTTGTGATTGATGAATGCTTAAATGTTCATGTTGTGGTATCTTATGATACATGAGAAGGTGAAAAGTCTATGTTCGTTCATATGTGTTGATTCCATGTTTGAGATGATGTCTTTCATTGTTCAAATTTCATTCCATGCATCCATAACTCATGTTTCCTCCACGGGAGTGGATTGTAAGTCCCACCATTCCAATGTGGGCGATTTGGACATTGTCATGTCCGCCCACGGAGTGGATAGAAAGACCCATCAATTCCGGTATGGGCATGTAAGACCCATCAATTCTAGTATGAGCAGATTTGGACACTGTATGAAACGTTCTTCATACGGGACTTGGATCCCGCACTTTTGTTAAGGTGCGGGCTTAAGTGAACACCGACGGTGTCTCACTAGCTATACCAGTATAAGCACGTGTGCGATCCTTCCTTCGATTACTTTCATTCATCTCATGCATTCATAAATATTCATGTGCTGTATGTTCAGAAACTGTGAAGAGGTGATCTTGTTCATATTGGAGGTCTGTTCTTATATTCAATGTACTTGCTGAGTCTTGGACTCACTCTTGCTTTGTTTATTTGTTTTTAGGTGACCGTTGATGAAGTTTCTCTTGGGAGGGAGTAGACACGCACTACTCAAATATATTTCACTCTACACTAGATTCAATAATGAATTGTTATTGTCTTTCAATCGTTAATTGTTGGATTGTAATAACTAAACTTAGACATGGATGGTAACTTCCTTCGAGGAGTTTGTTTAAATAATTGTTTATGTTCATTGATCCTTCGTTGTTCATTGATCATTCGTTGATAGGTTTATCTTAGTGGATCCATTATTACATTCTGTTATATTCCAAGCGATGTTGATCTGTTTAGCTTAGTTGATGAACTATTGTCAAAGTTATTCCATCGTATGATATTATGTTAGGTCTTTAGGTAGCATTTTGGCTTCCGAATAGCCGAGGATGTTCTGATTGGTATCGAGAGCGGGCTTTAGGTCCATGGTGAATAAGTTAGCAACTTAGGTAGCTGAATTTGTTAAAATTTGTTAATGGTTATTAACCTAAAACTTGACACCTTTGGTGCATAGTAGGATGGGATGGTTCAAGCAATGCGTTTAGATTCTTTGTTATGTTGCCTTGTTACTATATGATTTGATATGATCTTCTATACCTATGAAATTATTCTGTGATTGTTATGAGATGATATTCTATACTCACAGTGATTTTTGGCTATGGGTGATGATTGAGAGGTTGAGGTCGTGGTTACTGTAGTGGGCTTTGCTGAGTTACACCACCGTTCGTGGTAAAAGAATAGAGTAGTATCTACCCAGAATACCATAGTTATGGGTGTTGAGGCGAGTTTCTTTAGAAAAGTTATTCTCTTCCTTGATCTTGAATTTGGCCAATTCGGTAATAGTTGCGATTGATGAAGTTTTCTTGAGTTAGTGCTTTACATTCCTTCGATGAGTTTTCAATGGACTTTCTTGGTTTCATAAATCGACTACTTGTTCTCATTCTTTGGTCTAATGTTGTTTCTTGGGAGCGTTGGTTATCGGCAAGATTTATCTTTTCTTGGGAGTTCTACTCTTCTTATTGGAAATATGATTCAATTATTCGCTTGGTATTGTGGATCTGAAAGTTTTCATTGCAAGTTCTTTATCATGTAAAGCTTTGGCTTTATGTATTTCTTTTGGATTATTTAGTGTTAAAATATAATACCTCTTCTTCGAAGGATTGGGTTAAAATCCTAGCTGATGTCTTGTCATGCTTAAGTAAGAGTGTTAATTAAATGAATTAACCGTTATGAGATAAGTTATCATATTTGGGTTTTTGGCTTTGTGTAAGCAGTTTTTTTTTCTCAACTAGAATCCATGGAAGTGAATTGCCTAATGCGAAGTATCGTTGTATTTGGTACATGATGAATTTTAGATAAGAGTTTGTTCATTCTGTTCAAGGACCTATTGTTATTAAGAAGTGTTGAAATGTTGATGAATAGTTTTGATCCTTACGATCGAGTAATCTGTTAATTTTGTTAGATGATTGGAATCTAGGCCTTTTCGGTTATTCTAACCGCTAGTGATGGTTAAGTTAAGGATATTTTCGAATGTTGTCTTGATAAATATTCATCTTGAATCTGTCTTCTATTTGGATATTGATGATCTTATTCGAATGATAGCGTTACCTAATTCTTGCCATGGTAAAAAAAATTATTGAAGCTTGTTTAAATGACTAGATGAGCGATGATGTATCGTCTTATGAAACCTTGTCTTTTGCATCCTATAATATTGAGGTTTAAGGCATTTCATTCTAATTGCTGAGCATAAGTTAGAACGTTGATTATATCCTCTTAACTATTGTTGAGTTTGCAAAGAGAGGTAGGAAATCTTGATTGTGCCATGTGTGGCTAGAGAGCATTTAGTGTGTTCTATCTTGGCGTCAATTGTCAGTAAGAGTTAAATGGATAAAAGCTAATAAGAGATTTACTTTGGTGTACATTGGTGAGATTGTCATGTTCTATTATCATCTTGTTGAAAGAGCTTGTTTCAAATATGAGGTTTTTGCACTAGGTTTTCCCTAGATCAAGTAGATGCAATCTCATTTAGATAATAGAGACATGATGAAGTAATTTATTGTATCTCTTTTGAAAAGTTTATGCAGTGATAAGAGGTTATGATAATTCTTGCTAAGAGAGTATTATTTCGTTGAAAGTAAAAGAATTTGATCACTTGCGTGATATTGATTTAATGAAAGTGTTTGAGTGTGCGTTTGCAATCATTTGGACCTCATGAGCTATGGGAAATTGAGTCTATTTCGAGCAAAGTGGCGTGTTGAAAGATTTTATTGGTTCTTAAGTGGTTCCTGTGATTTGGTCTTAAGAGCTTATCTTGTTTAAGCTAGCGAAGTGATGCAGTAGTCATAGAAAATAACTTTCCTGGTTAAAGGAAAGAGTGAAGTAAAAGTAATTGAGATTTAAGTCGCGGTTCGCAACTTGCAGTTATTTGAGTGTGCTTAGACCTTATGCATTTGTTCCATAAGAGTTTACCAATTTTCAAAGAGCATTACTTTCTTCTCATTGGTGGTTTGGTATTCGCTTATAGCAGGACGTGAGCCCTCAGCTGTTGACTTCCTCTATGTTTTCTGAGTTCTTTGCCTAAGTGACTATTTCCCTTGGTCCTATGTTTACTTCGAGCAGTAAATGTCTTCATTTGTTTTTTCTTTTGAGGAAGGATCCACCGGTTCGTTTCACAGTGGTTTTTCGAAGTGTTTATTCATTGTGGTTGTGAGACCTTGGATTGAAAGTTAGTCGAGGAGCATTGAAGGATGAACTAATTTCGTGTATAATTCTTGGAGAAAATTTTATTTATTCGAGATGTGCGCCTTTGAGGCTAAAGCGATTGCATTGTTGCAACCATTAGAACCTAAGGAGATTTGTGATCCAAGATCCTTTGTCCAATCGGGTGGAACATTAGAACTTTTGAAAGGATGGGAATCTTGATCAACGTATTAGAGTGTCGCGATTGAGTACCTTGCGGTTGTGCGGTTGAAATATGATGGCATTGTAATGAGAGTATTGTTAGCGAAATGTCGATCGATAAAGCGATTAATGAGATAGCGAGATTGTTGGGTTATTGTTAAAAATGACTTGGGCGTAGTAAGTAACTCTCTAATAGCTTGAATCTTTATAAAGATAATTGGGTTGAGAAATGTTTTGTGTTGATGTTAATGCGCGAGTATGTTTGGATTGTGATAATTTTAGGGATTTAATCGAGGTTTTCCTATCTTCTTCTATATGAGAAGTTTGTTGTAGGGGTCTTAGAGGTTAAAAATCTGGGCTTTACATCTTTATGCTAGAACTTTGGTCGCCCAATGATTTGTGTATAGTGGAAGTAGAATAAGGGTGGATTAGAATAGTAGGATGTTCATTGATAGAACCCTTGATGAACTTTATGAATATGTGTCTTGAGGATTCGAGTTGTTTATTAATAAAAGATTGAGGTGATGTGAATGCATGTGAGATCTATTTTGAGATGCATTGTGAGTCATCTGTCAAATTAATTCATGCACAGGAGTTGTTGAGAGAAAGTTTCGTGGGGTCGATAGAGCCTCTATCTGAGGTATGGGTGATGTATTTCGGCTTGAGCATAGCGTTGAGAATGCCAAGTTAAGAGAGATGAGTTCTTGTGGTATGCGATGAATTGGAATTCCAAAGTTTGAGAGAAATTTTATTCCTAAAAAGAAAGCGAGAAATTGATGCTTCCTCGATTAGTGACACATTTTCTTGATTCTTGTTTGAGCCATGTGTTTATGACGGATGTCTTTCGTAAGTTGAGCTCGACATTTATGTTGACATGTGTGGTTCTTATCGGTTGAGAAAGAATAAAAGAAATTTATGGTTTGGGCATTCAAGTGATCTCTCCTTTGGCTTTAAGTGACGTTTATTCATAAGCGCCACTTGGAAAGTGGAAAGGTTTTCGTGATGAATTTTCGCTTCGATTTGACTCTTTTAGTACCGAGTGGTAACGAGGTTGCGATGTGAATCCTTCATTTTCAGATAGGTTTTGTCGGTAAAGAGTTTGTTTAAAGAGATTTGGTTGTATGTTCTGGATAAAGTAGGTGATCCTTGTTATGGTGAAGAGTTCGATTGAGAGTGGAACAAGAGTTCCGGTTCTATGTGCGTGTTGTGTGGTTCGATACCAATGGGAAGTTAGCCCAAGGTATATTGGGTTGTTTACTGGTTGGCGTATCGCTAGGACCGTTTCGGTCCCTGCGATGAACGCAACTTTTGGTATGTTCAGTGCCGAGAGCACACAGGTGATCCGGAGTTTGAATATTCGTTAACATTGTGGACCATCGAGTAAGATCTTACCTTCGAGTCTCTTCGATGAGTATACCTAGAAGCGTCGGGACTAGTGTTAGGTCGGGCGTCGTTTACGTCTTTGTGTTGTGGTCTCATCACCGAGAGATAGGCCACTTGGTAGTTGGAGTTTCGTATCGCGAACAATATCGGATTTGTTCGCAAAGTGCGTGTTTGTTGGTGTTCTTTCGATGCATGATCTTCTTTCGGGAATGTCGGTGAGTAGATTCGGGGCGAATCATTAAGGGGTAGAATGTAATACCCCAAATATCAATTGGAGAAAATATTATTCGGAGAGGAAATTTATTCAATATCGATTGTAACAAAGTTTAGAGATGGAATTAAGTTCAAAATTCAGAATTTTAGGAGAGGAATGGGCGCCAACCCATATTCGAGAGGAGAGGAGCCGGCCTTAGTGGCCCAAAGCCCATGAGTGGTGCTGCAGCCCATTAGAAGGCAAGGGAGGGAGGGACCAAACCCTAGCCACCCTTGCTACAGTAGCGCCGCGCTACAGTAGCTGTGCTCACGATGGCGGCACGCTACCATGCTCCGCCTCCTGCTGCTCCTCCTCTCCTTGGCGCCATCCTCCCACTGCCGCCATCGGGAAGAAGAGAGGAGAAGGGAAGGGAAGAAGAAGAAAGGTGGGGTGATCTTCATGAGGAGTTCCAGCATCGTTCTTGTGGTCTCCAAGGGTAACGATCGTCGTTTATGTTGTTGGATTAATCGTGAGGTGAACTTGATTAGGATTGATCGGATCAAGTTCTGTCTGCTGAAGATTCAGTTCTGTCCAGTGTCTTGCGCGGCCTGTTTCGTGTGCTTAAAGGAAGAATTAGGACATTTGATCTCCTAGAGTTATTTAGATATTGTTCTTAGCTTTCGGTGGCGCCAAGAACACCTGATTCGACGCACGGATCAAAAGTTATGATTGTTTTAGTTTCTGCTGTCCAGAATTCTGACGAGAATTAGCAGTCACTGTAATTGTTAAATTATGACTTAGATAGAAGATGATTCAGAAGACTTGACCATAATGACTTTTGTACGTGATCTCATTAGCTTTCAGGATTGATAAAGAACGCCCTATTTGGATTTGTAGAACAAAAGTTATTTATATTTCAATATGACTGTCCAGATTGTATGTCAGTTTCTATAATTAGTTTTGACCTGTGTGCCACTTTTTGTTAAAGGCAAAATATGAATGTCATGCCAACTAGGTTATTGTAGGTAATTTTATAACCTTTCAATATTGTTAAAGAACACTCTAATCGGAGTTGTAGAATAAAAGTTATGATCTTTTTAGTGCTGCTATCTTTTTCATCTAGGCAGTTTCTGTTCTATAATTTCATCTGTCAATTAGCAAATTAAATTGGCCGAATTGGGTTACCTTGTCAACTAGAGTATTGTAGATATGTCAGTTAAGAATCCATAGAAACTGGTCTCACCTCATTCCGAGTTCCAGATCAATAGATATGATGTTTACCGTACTGCTGTCCAGTTTCGGTTTGTGCCTGAGTAGTCAATTTTCAGATTAGAGTTTCTAGTTGAATATTGAGTCACCGGGGAAGCGTTGTAGAACGGTGTTGAGAAGTGTCGTGTGCAATGTGTTCTTATTTCAATTACTTAATTGTTTAGGCAGCGAGGCTACGGGTTTGGGAGCATCATCGTTGCTCGCTAACGCGTCGCATCGCGAAGGCAAATACTTTGCTAATATTAATGCTTGTGATTGATGAATGCTTAAATGTTCATGTTGTGGTATCTTATGATACATGAGAAGGTGAAAAGTCTATGTTCGTTCATATGTGTTGATTCCATGTTTCGAGATGATGTCTTTCATTGTTCAAATTTCATTCCATGCATCCATAACTCATGTTTCCTCCACGGGAGTGGATTGTAAGTCCCACCATTCCAATGTGGGCAGATTTGGACATTGTCATGTCCCGTCCACGGGAGTGGATAGAAAGACCCATCAATTCCAGTATGGGCATGTAAGACCCATCAATTCTAGTATGGGCAAATTTGGACACCTGTATGAAACGTTCTTCATACGGGACTTGGATCCCCGCACTTTTGTTAAGGTGCGGGCTTAAGTGAACACCGACGGTGTGTCACTAGCTATACCGGTATAAGCACGTGTGCGATCCTTCCTTCGATTACTTTCATTCATCTCACGCATTCATAAATATTCATGTTTGTATGTTGAAACCGTGAAGAGGTGATCTTGTTCATATTGGAGGTCATTCTTATATTCAATGTACTTGCTGAGTCTTGGACTCACTCTTGCTTTGTTTATTTGTTTTTAGGTGACCGTTGATGAAGTTTCTCTTGGGAGGGAGTAGACACGCACTACTCAAATATATTTCACTCTACACTAGATTCAATAATGAATTGTTATTGTCTTTCAATCGTTAATTGTTGGATTGTAATAACTAAACTTAGACATGGATGGTAACTTCCTTTCGAGGAGTTTGTTTAAATAATTGTTTATGTTCATTGATCCTTCGTTGTTCATTGATCATTCGTTGATAGGTTTATCTTAGTGGATCCATTATTACATTCCTGTTATATTCCAACTGATGTTGATCTGTTTAGCTTAGTTGATGAACTATTGTCAAAGTTATTCCACTGTATGATATTATGTTAGGTCTTTAGGTAGCATTTTGGCTTCCGAATAGCCAGGGTGTTACATTGCTCTTAATTTCTTGAAAATTTGGATTTTCTATCGAAAAAACCCACTCATGTAGAACCCAATCTCCTTAGTGGGTCTATCTAAAATATTTTACGGCCTGTTAAAATTTGTGGGTATGTTAGCAAAGAAGCAGCCCAAAAAACACAGCAAAGCTTTGTTGTACATAGGCTGATTGTGCAACCTAGCAAAATGGGTACAAAATCCGTCCTGACAGGCCCGTTAGCAGCAATAGAGACAATAAAGCATAAATCAACACAACACAACACACATGTAATACCCAAGTTTATTTAAGTAAGAAGAATTAATTTAGGGAGAAGGGCCAATTAGAAAATGGTTTTAATAGGAGATTAAAGGGGGGTTTATGCATAATTTGGATAACTTGGGCTGTGGGCCTCTAGCCCACAGCATTTATGCCCAAGGGGGAAGGGCAGCCGGCCACATAAGAAGGAGAGGGGGCAACCCTATGGTAGCTATAGTACCACCGCCATGCTATAGTGTTTTGACTGTACTCTGATTCCTCCCACCCTATCTTTGTTGCCCACCAAGAAGGAGGAAGGAGAACCCTCCTCGTGTCACTGCCAAGGAAGAGAAAGGAAGAAGAAGGAAGGGAAGAAGAGAGAAGGGAGGGGAAGCGGGATCGTGTGGTGTTCTTCAGCAGTTCTTCAAGGGTAAATCCCGATCCCTTTCGATTAGTGGTGTAATCTGAAATTTAGGCGATGTCGGTTTTAGATCGGTTCTCTGGCAGTTTGTAGTATTCGTTCGATTTGGGGCAGTTAGCCACGAAATCTGGTTTGGCCATCTGCTAGAGAGTTGTAGATAATGTCAGTAGCTTTAGGTAGGTTCTTGGATCAGGTCATTTGGATGAGAGGATCAGGAGATATGATTTTCGTAGCACCGCTATTCTGCAGTTTTGTCATAATTCTGACAATCAATGTTAATCGGTCATTAGCAAATAGTTAATGAATTATTTAGAGGATCTCACCAAAACGAAAGTTGTAGGTATGCTTTTCAGAGAGCTAAAGATCATAATTTGTGGATAAGTGTACTGAAAGATACGTTAGTTTTAGTCTCACTGTCCAAAACCTCTAACGGGATTTAGCAATTCTGGTAATCTATTTGGTAGGGATAGAAGATGACAAAATCTGGGAATCTCATCAACTAGTTTTATGTGGATAATTTAATAAGCTTTCAGGATAATCAAAGAACACTAGATTTGGATAAGTATACAAAAAGTTATGAATTTTGGAAGAAGACTGTTCTGTTTTGGGATAGATTGTTGTCTACAGAAGTTGGTATTTTGGGTTACGCTAGGGAGCGTAGTTCGTCGTATACTTATTTCTAGTGATGTATTGTCCAAAAATGTCCTCTTAGTATGGTTGTTATATTTATTCAGGTGCTTTGATTCCAGGGGCAGCGCTCTCTCCGCATCATCAAGCTTGGCACGGTGGAGGCAAGTACAATTAGTGGTAGAACAATTAAGCGTGATTGTTCATGAATGCTAGTAGTATGTGTATGTTCTTTGTTGATGTATGCTAGCATGATGAGTATGTTCTTTGTTCATGAATGCTAGTAGTATGAATATGTTCTTTACTCATGTATGTTGCTGCTGGCTATTACATGTTACGTTGCATAAAAGGATTGTTCCATATGCATCATGCTATCATCCTTGAGGCTTGGTCATGTGGTGACCAAGTATTGATTTTGAGGTCCCCGTCATGTACTGGACGGGCTTGTAGTCCCCACACTCATGGAGCGTGGGCTTATGGTCCCTGTGCTATAAGGCACATGCATGGGTATGCATCGACGGATGCATACTCCGCGACACGGTGTATGCAAAGAGATAAGAAAAGGTGCATTTGTGCATTTGCATTGCATGCGTATATGAGTTGGTTTAATATACAGAATTGTGGTGGGATGATGATGTTAGAGGTGTGTATTGAATTGTTGTATTAATTGTACTTTCTTGAGTCTTGGACTCACACTTGCTTTTGTTTATATTTTTAGGTACCAGAGCCAAGAACGACATGCATGGGGAAGTAGTGCGCTAGTCACACATGCCACATGAACTAAATAAAGTTGAATGATCTTGGATCGTAATTGTTTTTAATGTGGGTGAGTTGCTCAAAGATTTATTCTATTTTGTCTCATGCAATGGATTAAATGTAATAATGATGAGTAGTGGCACTTCATACCTCTCTAGTTTTGTTAGATACTTAGCATGTCTTTGTTTATCTTTGATGTCTCTGGATGGAAGTTTTAGTTAATATTTGAATTATCTGTGTGTTGGAACCTTCGTGTAATTAACTTTACAAGGAGGTTACACGAAATTTATTAAGATTGTCTAGATTAGAATTATTAGAGTTTGTTTAGTAGCATTCCGAGCTCATGTCGGGTGAGGTGTGTTCTGATTGGTATCGAGAGCGGTGTGGAGGTCCGTGGTGAACAGATTAACGACTTAGGTAACTTAGTTTGTTAAACATTTGTTAATGGTTAATTAACTTGAAAACTGACACTTTGGTGCATGATAGGATGGGGTGGGTCAAGCATTGCATTTACGCACGTTATCTTTGTATTGATGATTCTGTTATAAGATGAACTTACATACCTATAATATGATTATATGATTATTATGAGTAAGGGTAGCCCTTGTTGAGAGGATTGAGGTCATGGTTGTGGCCACAGGCTTTACAGTTACACCATTGTTCGTGGTAAGAGAGAAGGGAAGAGGTCACCTCGAGATATCTTAGTACCGACGTGATAGTGAGTACTTTAGAGAAGTTCCCTTCTTTGAGTTTGAATTTGGTCAACTCTTGTTCGATTGTGGTCGATGAATTTCTTTGGGTCGATGAGGCTTAACTGTTCCTTAAAGCAATTATTGTTTTCCGATTCTTTGAGTTATTCTTGTGGAAGTTTTGATTCAATATTTCTCTTTTGGAGTGTTGAAGTTGAAAGGTTCTTTTATGAAAGAAAACGTTAAACCCTTTGGCGATGTCGTCTCGTGGTTAAGTGGGAGGTTATAATCGGAGAAATTAGTGAATATGATATGAGTTATCAAGTTGGGATGTAGTGTGGTGTATAATCGATCCTAACTAAGATCCGGAAAGAAAAGTCGATTAATTTGATGGTGTCATGTAGTAGTTCTTGTTGAACGTGATTAAGTGTATGGCTATACCTAATTGGAATCAATAGAGTTATTAACAAGCGTGGAACATTAACGAGTGGTTGATCCTAGAGTTGTTTAGTTTGCTAAACTTGTTAGATTATTGGATCTCAATGGATTAATCTAACTGTGCGGGAAGAGAAATATAAGATGTGTTCGACTGTCGCCTTGGTAGATATTAATATAAAAATTTTCTTTAATTGGCTATTTGATGATCTTATTTTTGCCTGTGGGAGTGCAAATAGATAGAGGACCATCAATTCTTCCATGATTGAATAATCATCAAAAGTTTATGATAACCTCTAGATTGGAATTAGTGTGTACTAAATAAGTATGAGCATTTCGAATAGGTGAAGGGTTGAAATTTGAAGTGATTTATTCATGAGTGTTTCATGAGGATGTATTGTGGCTGCATGCCCTTGTTAAAAGAGGCATTGCTCCGATAGTGCAGTTGGTGTAGTAGATATACTCTAGAACAGGTTGACCGTTGTAATCTTATTGAGATAATAAAAATGTTATGAATTAAAATGTTGTGTTTCTTTTGGAAAGGTTTATGATGGGATTTAATAGGTGACATGTGTTTGCTTGATGGTGAAATTGTCGGACAATAGTATGTCTTTGATGAAAGGGTTTTGGTGTAACCTTGTAAATTGTGTAGTAGGTTCCTTCAAAAATATGGTGGTTGTTATAGTGAGGGTGTAAGAATTTGGTGTACTCTCATTTGAGGATGAGAGGATAAAGTGAAATGTAATGATTGGTCACTTTTGGGGACTTTATAAAGGAAGAGTTGATGATAACGAACCTTGTTAAGAGTGAATTATTCTTGATGTTAGTAATAAGGTCTACAAGAGATTGTGACGTGTTGGAGTGGTGATGATTCTTCTAGAGAGAAAGTAAGTTGATTGTTTTAATAACGGTTAAATGAAATGTTTGGAGTTTTGTATTCGTGATCTTTTGGGGCTCATGATTTATGT